>OX438893.1:25204060-26467989 GCA_949316265.1 Diarsia mendica | reverse complement strand
CCGTGTCCTCCGGCGCGCCACAGTCGTGGCACGCCGGGGTCTCCTCCCTCCCTAACCGGTGCAGGTACGATCCGAAACAGCCATGGCCGGATAACACCTGCACCAGACGGAACGAGAGGAAACCGTGGGACCGCTCGAGCCAGCCCTGCAGGACCGGACCGAGCGCGTCTAACGTCCGGCGGCCAAAAGCGGCTGCGGCGAGGTCCTCCGTCCAGTGTAGGACGATGGCGTCCTTCGCCTCCCGCCGCACGGCCTCCCGCTCCTCGGTGACGGGGCGCTCCCCGAGCGCCTTCCGTTGCGCCGTCCACTCGTACACTCTGGCGAGCACCCAGGCCTCCAACTCCCAAGGAGGAGTGCCGGCCAGAGCGCACGCCGCCGAGAAGCCCACCGAGCGGTAGGCCCTTGCCACCCGCTGTGCAATGGCCCTTTGGGGCTTGCGGATGGCGGTCGCATTCTCCCTCCTGTGAAGGGAGTCTGCCCAGATGGGGGCCCCGTATAGGGCCATGCTCCGCAGAATGCCGGCATATAGGCGCCGGCATTTCGCCTTAGGCCCCCCTAGGTTCGGGAGGAGCCATGAGAGGCCGTCCGCGGCTTTCAACAGGCGCGTCGACAGCCCGCTGAAATGCGGGCCGAAGCGCCACCTGTCGTCCAGCACCAGACCCAGATACTTCATCTGGGGCTGGACCTCCACTCTGACGCCCTCCACGACAATGTGAGCGTCGGGAGGGCAGCGCTGCCGAGGCCCGCGAAAGAACACGGCCTCGGTCTTGTGCAGCGCCACCTTCAATCCCAGGTGGCGGATCCTCTCTGCAACCAAGGACCCGCCAGCCGAGGCCAGACAGGCCGCGTCCCCGAAGTTCCTCCCCCGGGCAGTGAGGAGAGTGTCATCCGCGTAGCAGATGACACTCGTGCCCTGGAGGAGGGCTCCCCGTAGGAGCCAGTCGAACCCGATGTTCCACAGGGGGGGCCCCAGCACTGACCCTTGCGGAACACCGGACTCTGCGCCGTACCGCCTCACTGTGGCCGTTTTGTCCACGAGGAGGACCTCTCGGCCCTCCAAGTAGCTGGCCAGGAGGTTCCGCAGGTATTGGGGCACTCCGTGATACCGGAGCGCCTCCAATATCGTCGAGTGGGGGACGGAGTTGAAGGCGTTTGCAATGTCGAATGACACCGCCAGCACTCCGTCCCCCGCCTCCACCGCCTCCTTCACTTGGCCCTTGAGTAGGGCCAGCGCGTCGATTGTCGAACGCCCACGACGGAAACCAAATTGGGCATCCGACAAATCCGGCCCTACCCCCCGCAAAAGGCTATCAAGCCGGGAGGCGACAATCCCCTCGAACAGTTTACCGACCTCATCGAGCAGGACGATGGGCCGGTATGCCGATGGGGAGTCCACCGGGCGTCCCTCCTTTCGGAGGAGGCATAGCTGCCCCTCCTTCCACAGTTTCGGGAACCTTCCAGCCGTAAAGCACGCGCTGAAGAGGTCCCGAAACCTGTCCTCCATTTGGGAGGCGGCGATCGCCACTACCCGTGCGGGGACGCCGTCTGGTCCAGGGGCCGTCTTCTTCGAGCGGAGGCTGAGAACCCCCGCGTAGAACTCCGCCGCCGTCACCGGGGGGACCTCCTCATCCGGCGAAGCCGCCCCTTGCGGGGGATCCATCGTTGGTGGGGTGAAGTCGGCCCTGCGCGGAAACAGCGACCGGACCACCCCGTCCAGCAACGCTGGCTCGAGGGTCTCCGTCAGTGGGGGACCACAAGGGCGTAGCTGGTTCCGCGCCGCCCTGTATGGTCTCCCATAAGGATCCCTGTCGAGACCCTCCAGCATCTCGGCCCTCGCCGAGTCTTTTGCAGCGCCCATTGCAGCTTTGAGGACCGTCGTCGCCTCTCGGTAAGAGGCGTATAGGAGGTCCTCCTCTGCCCGGACTCGGTTTTGGGCGCTGCGCCGTCGGCTCCGCGTGTAGGCCCTTCTGGCCGCCACGCAGGCGGCCCTGAGCCCCGCCAGCTCCTCCGTCCACCAATAGACGGCACGACGGGGAGGCGGACGGCGAGACCGAGGCATGCTGGAGTTGCACACCTCTGTCAGGGATCCCCTGAGCCGGACCGCTGCGGCGTCCACGTCCAGGACCTCGACGGGGGGCGACAGCCAGTCTTGAAGAAAGGCCGCCTCCTTAGCTGCCTCACGGTCCAGGCGGGTGAGTGCCCACCGTGGAAAGGGAGATTGCACAGCGCGAGCCATTCCCCCTCCCCGGGCGGAGATGTCGAACCGCACATATCGGTGGTCCGACAAGGTCTCCACCGTCTCTACCCGCCAGTTGACGACGCGGGCGGCCAGCGCGGGCGTGGCAAACGCGACGTCCACCACCGACCCACCCTGTTGCCGCACACACGTGTGGACCGCCCCCCTGTTGAGGAGGGACACACCACATGAGGCCGCCCAAAACTCGACGGCGCGTCCCCGGACGTTGCACCCGGCGGCCGGGTTGCCCCAGGCCACCGACTTGGCGTTCAGGTCACCTAACACCACGACCTGGCGCGGCGCCGCCCTCCCTACGACTGCAGTGATGATCTCCAGGAAATCCTCAAAGTCAGAGAGAGGGCGGTTTGGAGAGAAATAGACCCCCACCAGAGCCATGTCTCCCCACGCGGCGGCCACGTATCCCGGTCCCCTCTCTAAGAGCGAGAGGAGAGGGGAGTCCGTGGAAGGCCGCGACACCAACGCCACCAAGCCGTCCCGGTCGCCCAGCCAACGGCCAGGGACCGAGTAAGGCTCGGCGACCACCGCCAAGTCCACCAACCACTCAGCCATGGTCTGCATCAGCAGATCCTGGGCTGCTCTGCAGTGGTTGGCGTTCGCCTGAAGGATGCGATGTTCGACTCTATCCATCAGTCGGACATCGCACCCCCCTCCGCATTCGCCGCCGGAACGACGGTGCTAGTTGAAGCAGCAGGCCCGGTCGGCGTCTGCGCTTTGCCCCGCTTAGGGGGAGGATTGCAGTTCCTCCCCTTCATAATATGGTCTGCCGGGCAGCCACTGGCGGCACACACCGTGCAGTGCGGCTTGGCGGCCTCGCAGGAGGCGGCTTTGTGGCCCTCCTTGCCGCAGCGGTAGCATGTGTCCGTCCTGTCCACCGTGGACGGACACAGGGGCCGGGTGTGTCCGATGCCGAGGCACCGGAAACACCGCAGAGGCTGGTCCTCGAGTGCCCGGACTGCACCCGAGCTGAACCCGACTGTGAGCCGCCCCTTGGCAAGGACGGCTTTGGCAGCGGCGATTGGGCACTCGAGGCGAATGGTGCCCATGCCGCCGCGGCCGGGCCTTATGTCCCGGCCTTGGACCGCCGCGACGCCACAGCCCCCTATCGCTGCGACCGCCGCCACCACCTCCTCCTTGGTGACGGAGTCATCGAGGTCCGTCACCTCTATGGACGCCGACTTGACCGGTCGGGCCACCTTGGCCGAATCCGCGATGACCTCCTGCAGCTTCGCTGCAAAGAGGTCCGCATGGGCACTAGCCTCTGCCCCCGGGAACTCGAATATTCGAGCCCCGGCTTGGGTCCGCCGGCAAGTCACATTGCCGATCCCCAGTTTGGTTGGATCGGCATTGGGACGCGCTCGCACCAAAATCGACTCGTATGTCTCCCCTCTTTCCGCAGCCTCCGCGGTGAGTGTCACCACGACGGCCGCGGTTTTTGGGGCGACTAGTTGACCCTTTCCCCTCCCTTTTCCTTTCACCTTACCCTTGCCGGCCGTCTGCGATTGGCTGGGAGGGTTGTTGGCGGCGGTCGCCGACTTTTTCCCCTTGCCCTTCCCCTTTCGGACCACTTCTGTCCACTCGTTGGACGGGGTGGTTGAGGGGAGAAGGGCGTCTTCCGTCTGGGAGGAGGAGGACGGCTCCGGCTCGCACTGCCTGTTATCCGCCGCAAGCGGCGGCCGGAGGCGTTTCTCCGGCAAGAGCCGGTCCTCGATGCCCGCGAAGCAGGCTCTTGTGAAGGCCCTCTCCTCCATAACAACCTTGCGGATGATATCCTCAAGGTTGGAGGCGGGGCCCTCTGCCGCAGGGCTTGTGTGGGCCTGTTCTGGCCGGGCCGTTGCTTCAGCCAGCTTCAGATGAAGCTGGCTGACCTCCGACTGCAGGCGATCGATCTTCGCCTGCAGTTGCCGCGTCTCGTCGGTGGCCTTTCGCTTGACGAGCTCCGCGACGACACTGCGCAAGCTCGCGGCCCTACTCTTGAGGGCCTTCTGGAAGGTCCCCTTCAGGTTGGAGGACTTAGAGGCAACCTCCACAATCTCCTCCTCGTCCTCCTCCGCCATTCTCTCCAGCTCGGCCAGAGAGTGGTCCGCATAATTTACACGGGACGCACCGTACCCGGACTTTTCCCGGGAGGCGTGCGCCCGTTTTTCTTTCGCGGCAACCCGCTCCTCCAGCTCTTGCTGGAGCTGCGCCCGCCGAGCCAGGTCCAACTGGCGTTGGGCGTCCGCGAGCCCAACGACATGGGGCTCCGCGGCCACCGTCGGCTTTTTAGCCTTCGGCAACCTCGTAGACCCTGAGGCTGAGGAGCCCTCGGACCCACCGCTCTTGCGGACTCGCTTCCGCGTCCGAGAGTCATCCACGTCCGACACACTAATTATAGACTCGTTGTCAGTCAACTCGTCCATCGCTTCGTAGAAACTAGCCGCAGACGGCGCGCGGCTAGTTTCTGACGCCGGAGCGTCGGAGTGGCCCTGAGAAGGGCCTTTGGGTTGGCCCTGAGAAGGGCCTTTGGGTGGGCCCTGAGAAGGGCCTTTGGGTTGGCCCTGAGAAGGGCCTTTGGGTTGGCCCTGAGAAGGGCCTTTTGGCTGGCCCTGAGAAGGGCCTTTGGGTGGGCCCTGAGAAGGGCCTTTTGGCTGGCCCTGAGAAGGGCCTTTGGGTTGGCCCTGAGAAGGGCCTTTGGTTTGGCCCTGAGAAGGGCCTTTTTGTTTTAAAAATCGCCCGCAGGCATCCCGCGAAGACATCGACATCGTTCGTAGTACTAACAAGGCAAGATAAAATTAGAGCTACGAAATCACAGTGCACTTTGGCCAACCCAGTCTGCCACTCCGTTACGGTGGTCAGAACTGGGTCGTTTCCAGGGGACGCGACGTGGACGCAAGCACTGTGGGGGGTCCCCCAACCTAACCTAACCTAACCTAACCTAACCTAACCTAACCTAACCTAACCTAACCTAACCTAACCTAACCTTTTTTTTTTTTTTTTTTTTTTTTTTTTTTTTTTTTTTTTTTTTTTTTTTTTTTTTTTTTTTTTGCGCTGGGAAAAAATGCATTACGCATACCCTCCCATCGGGGGATGGGGGGCTATGTGGGACTCCCCGGTCTGACCCGGTATACCCACTAAAACGACCCAGCGGCACTCCCGCTTCGTCTGAGTGGCGAGGGACCGGGAAACTGGCACAGCCTCAACTACCAGCCCCCCGCCGACGATTACCCTTCAGGGCGGACCCCTCACGCCTTCCCCGTGGGGAGGTGGACGGGCCCGGGAATGAACGACGAAAGTGGTGATGGGTGCAATGCGGGCGCAGGCGCCCCCGCGCCTGCCACCCGCCCATCGCCACCAAGAGGAGGGAGAGGACGGTGCCTTCTCCAACCCCTTCTTCGACTGCGGATTGACACCAACCAGGGCCATGTCTCCCACGCGGCGGCCACGTATCCCGGTCCCCTCTCTAAGAGCGAGAGGAGAGGGGAGTCTGTGGAAGACCGCGTCACCAACGGCACCAAGCCGTTTCGGTCGCCCAGCCAACGGCCTGGGACCGAGTAAGACGATGCGATGTTCGACTCTATCCATCAGTCGGACATCGCATCTCCCTCTGCAGCCGCCGCAGGAACGACGGTGCTAGACCATGTCGGCGCTTTGCCCCGCTTAGGGGGAGGATTGCAGTTCCTCCCCTTCATGACGTGGTTTGCCGGGCAGCCACTCGCGGCACACACCGCGCAGTGCGGCTTGGCGACCTCGCAGGAGGCGGCTTTGTGGCCCTCCTTACCGCAGCGGTAGCATGTGTCCGTCCTGTCTACCGTGGACGGACACAGGGGCCGGGTGTGTCCGATGCCGAGGCACCGGAAACACCGCAGAGGCTGGTCCTCGAGTGCCCGGACTGCACCCGAGCTAAACCCAACTTTGAGCCGTCCCTTGGCAAGGACGGCTTTGGCAGCGGCGATTGGGCACTCGAGGCGAATGGTGCCCATGCCGCCGCGGCCGGGCCTTATGTCCCGGCCTTGGACCGCCGCGACGTCACAGCCCCCTATCGCTGCGACCGCCGCCGACACCTCCTCCTTGGTGACGGAGTCATCAAGGTCCGTCACCTCTATGGCTGCCGACTTGACCGGTCGGGCCACCTTGGCCGAATCTGCGATGACCTCCCTGAGCTTGGCTGCAAAGAGGTCCGCATGGGCACTCGCCTCTGCCCCCGGGAACTCGAATATTCGAGCCCCGGCTTGGGTCCGCCGGCAAGTCACAGTGCCGATCCCCAGTTTGGTTGGATCGGCATTGGGACGCGCCCGCACCAAAATTGACTCGTAAGTCTCCCCTCGGTCCGCAGCCTCCGCGGTGAGCGTCACCACGACGGCCGCGGTTTTTGGGGCGACTAGCTTCCCCTTTCCCTTTCCTTTCCCCTTTCCCTTGCCAGTCTTCTGCGATTGGCTGGGAGGGGTGGTGGCCGACTTTTTACTCTTGCCCTTCCCCTTACGGACCACTTCTGTCCACTCGTTGGACGGGGTGGTTGAGGGAAGCTGGGCGTCTTCCGTCTGGGAGGAGGACGGCTCCGGCTCGCACTGCTTGTTATCCGCCGCAAGCGGCGGCCTCGGCTCGGTCCTCTTGCCCTTGCCCTTCCCTTTGCCTTTGGAGGGCTTCGAGGCCTGGGGCTGCGCACCCGATGCCGGGCCTCCCAAAGGCGCAGGTTCCGGCTCCAGCTCGCGTGGCCTATTGTCCGCCGCGAGCGGCGGTCGGAGGCGCTTTTCAGGCAAGAGCCTGTCCTCTATGCCCGCAAGACAGGCTCTCGTGAAGGCCCTCTCCTCCATGATGACCTTGCGGATTATATCCTCAAGGTTGGAGGGGGGGACCTCAGCCGCTGGTCTCGGCTCGGCTTGGTTTGGCCGGGCCGTGGCATCAGCCAGCTTCTGGTGCAGCTGGCTGACCTCTGACTGCAGGCGATCAACTTTCGCCTGCAGTTGCCGCGTTTCGTCGGTCGCCTTCCGCTGCACCAGCTCCCCGACGATGCCGCGCATGCTCGCGGCCCTGCATTTAAGGGACTTTTGAAAAGTCCCTTTTAAATTAGAGGACTTAGAGGCGACTTCCACTATCTCCTCTTCGTCCTCCTCAGCCATCCGCTCCAGCTCCACCAGTGAGTGGTCCGCATAGAGAACGCGGGACGCGCCGTATCCGGACTTGGCGCGGGCGGCGCGCGTCCGTTGCTCCTTGGCCGCAACCCGCTCCTCCAGGTCTTGCTGGAGCTGCGCCCGCCGAGACAGGTCCAACTGGTGTTGGGCCTCTGCCAGACCCACGTCGTGGGTGTCCGACACCGGCTTCCTGGCCTTCGCGTAGGATGGCCGCCTCGAGTCCGAGGAACCCCCGGACCCATTACTGTGACGGGCCCGCTTCTCCGGCTCCCGGCGACCAATCCCCGAACTTGCGTCCGACTCGCAAATAATGGACTCGTCGTCGGAGTCCAACAACTCGCCCGCTAAGCTATAGATGCTAGCCGCAGACACCGCGCGGCTAGCCTCCGACGCCGATGCGCCCTCAGATTGGCCCTGAGAAGGGCCTTTGGGTGGGCCCTGAGAAGGGCCTTTGGGTTGGCCCTGAGAAGGGCCTTTGGGTTGGCCCTGAGAAGGGCCTTTGGGATGGCCCTGAGAAGGGCCTTTGGGTTGGCCCTGAGAAGGGCCTTTTTGTTTTAAAAATCGCCCGCAGGCATCCCGCAAAGAGTTAGACATTTCCGCAGGTTCGTAGTCAACAAGGCAAATATAAATACTACGAAAGCACAGTGCACTTTGGCCAACCCAGTCTGCCACTCCGTTACGGTGGTCAGAACTGGGTCGTTTCCAGGGGACGCGACGTGGACGCAAGCACTGTGGGGTGGTCCCCCAACCTAACCTAACCTAACCTAACCTAACCTAACCTAACCTAACCTAACCTAACCTAACCTAACCTAACCTAACCTAACCTAACCTAACCTAACCTAACCTAACCTAACCTTTTTTTTTTTTTTTTTTTTTTTTTTTTTTTTTTTTTTTTTTTTTTTTTTTGCGCTGGGAAAAAATGCATTACGCATACCCTCCCATCGGGGGATGGGGGGCTATGTGGGACTCCCCGGTCTGCTCCGGTATACCCACTAAAAAGACCCAGCGGCATTCCCGCTTCGTCTGAGTGGCGGGGGACTGGGAAACTGGCACAGCCTTAACGACCAGTACCCCGCCGACGATGGCCCCTCAGGGCGGACCCCTCACGCCCTCACCCCACGCCCGTAGGGGGGGGGAGGACGGGTCCGGGAATGACTGACGAAGGTGGTGATGGGTGCAATGCGGGCGCAGGCACCCCCGTGCCTGCCACCCGCCCATCGCCACCATGAGGAGGGAGAGGACGGCGCCTTCTCCGACCCCTTCTTCGTCTGCGGAGTGGCGCAGCGAGAGGGTCGTCCTCCCGCGCGCGCTCCGCCTCCTCCTTTTGCGAGATTACATCCTCGCAAAAGGAGGCAACCGCTGTCCAGGCCTCCTCGCTCCCCAGCATGGCGTTGACTACGCCGGGAAGTGAGAGGTCCTGTCCAACTACCGCGGTCAGACCGCGGCGCAGCTCGGACCAAGCCGGGCACACCTCGAGGGTGTGCTGCGCCGTGTCCTCCGCCGCGCCACAGTCGTGGCACGCCGGGGTCTCCTCCCTTCGGATCCGGTGCAGGTACGATCCGAAACACCCATGGCCGGATAACACCTGCACCAGACGGAAAGAGAGGAAACCGTGGGACCGCTCGAGCCAGCCCTGCAGGACCGGACCGAGCGCGTCTAACGTCCGGCGGCCAAAAGCGGCTGCGGCGAGGTCCTCCGTCCAATGATGGACGATTGCGTCCTTCGCCTCTTGCCGCACGGCCTCTCGCTCTTCTGCGGCGGGGAGCTCCCCGAGCGCCTTACGCCGCGCCGTCCATTCGTACACTCTGGTCAGCACCCATGCCTCGAGCTCCCAAGGAGGGGTGCCGGCCAGAGCGCACGCCGCCGAGAACCCCACCGATCGGTAGGCCCTCGCCACCCGCAGTGCAATGGCCCTTTGGGGCCTGCGGATGGCAGTGGCGTTCTCCCTCCTGTGGAGGGAGTCCGCCCAGATTGGGGCCCCGTAAAGGGCCATGCTCTTAAGGATGCCGGCATACAAGCGCCGGCATCGCGCCTTCGGACCTCCCAGGTTCGGGAGGAGCCAGGACAGGGCGTTCGCGGTCTTCAGCAGGCGCGTCGACAGCCCGCTGAAGTGTGGGCCGAAGCGCCACCTGCTGTCGAGTACAAGGCCCAAATATTTCATCTGGGCCTTGACCCCGATCCTGACGCCCTCCACCACAATGTGGCCGTCAGGAGGGATGCGCTGCCGAGGCCCGTGGAAGTACACGGCCTCGGTTTTGTGCAGCGCAACCTTCAGCCCAAGGCGGCGGATCCTTCCCGCCACTAAGGATCCGCCAGCAGAGGCCAGACTGGCCGCCTCCCTGAAGTCCCTCCCCCGGGCGATGAGGAGGGTATCATCTGCGTAGCATATGATGCTCGTGCCTTGGAGGAGGTTCCCCCGTAGGAGCCAGTCGAATCCAATGTTCCACAGCGGTGGTCCTAAGACCGACCCCTGTGGAACACCGGACTCTGCGCCATATCGCCTCACTCTGGCCGTCTTGTCCTCAAGGAGGACCACCCGGTCCTCCAAGTAGCTGGCCAAGAGTTGGCGCAAGTACTGAGGCACGCCATGGTACCGGAGTGCCTCCAAGATTGTCGAGTGGGGGACAGAGTTGAAGGCGTTTGCTATGTCGAATGACACCGCCAACACTCCGTCACCCGCCTCGACTGCCTCCCTCACCTGGCCCTTGAGTAGGGCCAACGCGTCGACCGTCGAACGACCCCGTCGGAACCCGAATTGGGCGTCCGACAGGTCCGGCCCCACCGTCCCCAGCAGGCTATTCAGCCGGTCGGCGATTATCCCCTCGAATAACTTACCGACCTCGTCGAGCAAAACGATGGGCCGGTAAGCCGAGGGGGAGTCCGCCGGGCGTCCCTCCTTCCGGAGGAGGCATAACCGCCCCTCCTTCCAAGGTTTCGGGAACCTTCCAGTCGTGAAACACGCGCTAAAGAGGTCCCGAAACCTCTCCTCCATCAGTGAGGCGGCGATAGCCACCACCCGTGCGGGAACGCCGTCCGGCCCTGGGGCCGTGTTCTTAGCGCGGAGGCGGAGAGTCCCCGCGTAAAGTTCCGACGCCGTAACCGCGGGGACCTCCTCCTCCGCTTCCTCCGGCGGAATCGCCTCCCGCGGAGGGTCCATCGCTGGCGGGGTGAAGTCGGCCCTGGGCGGGAACAGGGACCGGACCACCCCATCCAGCAATGCCGGCTCGAGGGACTCCGTCAGTGGAGGACCACAGAGGCGCAGTTTATTCCGCGCCGCCTTGTATGGTCTACCATAGGGGTCCCTGTCGAGACCCTCCAGCATCTCGGCTCTCGCCGAGTCCTCGGCCGCGCGCATTGCCGCCTTGAGGACCGTCTTTGCCTCGACGTAAGAGGCATAGAGGCCCTCCTCGTTGGTGGGGTCTCGGGTCCTGCGCCTCCGACTCCGCGTGTAGGCCCTCCTGGCCGCTACGCAGGCGGATCGGAGCCCCGCCAGTTCCTCCGACCACCAATAGACGGCGCGGCGGGGAGGTGGGCGGCGAGACCGGGGCATGCTGGAGTTGCACACCTCGGTCAGGGACCCCCTCAGCTGGATCGCCGCGGCGTCCACGTCAAGGGCCTCGACAGGAGGCGCGAGCCAGTCTTGGACGAACGCCGCCTCCTCCGCAGCCTCTCGGTCCAGGCGGGTGAGAGCCCACCGTGGGAACCTGGATTGGCCCGAGCGGACTGTCCCCAGGGAGCTCTGGGTGGAGATGTCGAACCGCACATATCGGTGGTCCGACAAGGTCTCCACCATCTCCACCCGCCAGTTCGCGACGTGCGCGGCTAGCACGGGGGTGGCAAACGAGACGTCGACCACCGACCCTCCCCGCTGCCGCACACATGTGTGGACGGTCCCTCTGTTTAAGAGGGACACACCGCACGACGCCGCCCAAAATTCCACGGCGCGACCCCGGACGTTGCAGGAAACGGCCGGGTTGCCCCAGGCCGTCGACTTGGCGTTCAGGTCGCCCAATATTGCGACCTGGCGTGGCGCCGCCCTCCCGACCACTGCGGTGAGGATTTCCAGAAAATTCTCGAAATCCGAGAGAGGGCGGTTTGGTGAGAAATATACTCCCACCAGTGCCACATCCGCCCACGCGGCGGCCACGTATCCCGGTCCCCTCTCTAAGAGCGAGAGGGGAGGGGAGTCCGTGGAAGACCGCGCAACCAATGCCACCGAGCCATCCCGGTCACCCAGCCAACGGCCAGGGACCGAGTACGGCTCGGCAACCACCGCCACGTCCACCAACCACTCAGCCATGGTCTGCATCAGCAGATCCTGGGCTGCTCTGCAGTGGTTGGTGTTCACCTGGAGGATGCGATGTCTGACCCTATCCATCAATCAGACATCGCATCACCCTCCACGGCCGCCGAAGTCCCAGCCTCAGGGATGGCGGCGGCAGCGACAGGCCGGATCGAAGCCTGCACTTTGCCCTTCTTTGGGGGGGGATTGCACTTCCTCCCCATCGTCACGTGGCCCGCCGGGCAGCCACTGGCGGCACACACCACGCAGTGCGGCGTGGCGGCCTCGCAGGAGGCGGACTTGTGCCCGTCCTTGCCACATCGGAAACAATTATCCGCCCTGTCGACCTCGGACGGACAAAGGGCCCGAGTGTGTCCGACTCCTAAGCACTTATAGCAGCGCAGGGGCTTGGCTGCGAGTGCCCGGACTACACCCGAGCTGAATCCGACAGAAAGCCGTCCCTTGGCGAGGACGGCTATAGCTGCGGCGACTGGGCACTCAAGGCGAATGGTGCCCATGCCGCCGCGGCCGGGCCTGATGGCCCGACCTTGCACCGCTGTGACGCCACAGCCCCCCATAGCTGCGACCGCCGCCACCACCTCCTCCTTTGTGACCGAGTCGTCGAGGTCGGTCACCTCCAAGGCTACAGACTTCTCGGGCCTGGCGACTTTTGCCACGTCCGCAATGACCTCTTGCAACTTGGTTGCGAAGAGGTCCGCGTTGGCGCTGCCCTGAGCCCCCGGGAACTCGAAAATTCGAGCCCCGGCCTGGGTCCGGCGGCACGACGGTGTACCGATCCCCAGTTGGGTAGGATCGGCGTTGGTACGCGCCCGCTTCATTACGGACGCGTACGTCTCCCCCCGTTCCACGGCCTCCGGGGTGATGGTCACCACGACGGCCGCGGTTTTGGGAGGAACCAGTTTTCTCCCGCCGGCTGGAGCCTTTTTGCCTGCTGGAGCAGTCGCAGCGGGCTTGGGCTTTTTCCCCTTTCCCCCCTTGACCACTTTTGTCCAGGGCTGGTTGGACGGGGTGTTGGAGGGAAGAAGGGCGTCTTCCCCCTGCGAGTTCCGGGGGTCGGCTGGGGCGTCAGACGCTGCCTCCGCGCTCGTGGAGGGCGTTTGAGAGGCCTCCTTGGTCCTCTTGCCCTTGCCCTTCCCTTTGCCCTTGGAGGGCTTCGAGGCCTGGGGCTGCGCACCCGATGCTGGGCCTCCCAAAGGCGCAGGTTCCGGCTCCAGCTCGCGTGGCCTATTGTCCGCCGCGAGCGGCGGTCGGAGGCGCTTTTCAGGCAAGAGCCTGTCCTCTATGCCCGCAAGACAGGCTCTCGTGAAGGCCCTCTCCTCCATGATGACCTTGCGGATTATATCCTCAAGGTTGGAGGGAGGGACCTCAGCCGCTGGTCTCGGCTCGACTTGGTTTGGCCGGGCCGTGGCATCAGCCAGCTTCTGGTGCAGCTGGCTGACCTCTGACTGCAGGCGATCGACTTTCGCCTGCAGTTGCCGCGTTTCGTCGGTCGCCTTCCGCTGCACCAGCTCCCCGACGATGCCGCGCATGCTTGCGGCCCTGCATTTAAGGGACTTTTGAAAAGTCCCTTTTAAATTAGAGGACTTTGAGGCGACTTCCACTATCTCCTCTTCGTCCTCCTCAGCCATCCGCTCCAGCTCCACCAGTGAGTGGTCCGCATAGACAACGCGGGACGCGCCGTATCCGGACTTGGCCCGGGCGGCGCGCGTCCGTTGCTCCTTAGCCGCAACCCGCTCCTCCAGGTCTTGCTGGAGCTGCGCCCGCCGAGACAGGTCCAACTGGTGTTGGGCCTCTGCCAGACCCACGTCGTGGGTGTCCGACACCGGCTTCCTGGCCTTCGCGTAGGATGGCCGCCTTGAGTCCGAGGAACCCCCGGACCCATTTCTGTGACGGGCCCGCTTCTCCGGCTCCCGGCGACCAATCCCCGAACTTGCGTCCGACTCGCAAATAATGGACTCGTTGTCGGAGTCCAACATGTCGCCCGCTAAGCTATAGATGCTAGCCGCAGACACCGCGCGGCTAGCCTCCGACGCCGATGCGCCCTCAGATTGGCCCTGAGAAGGGCCTTTTGGTTGGCCCTGAGAAGGGCCTTTGGGTTGGCCCTGAGAAGGGCCTTTGGGTTGGCCCTGAGAAGGGCCTTTTGGCTGGCCCTGAGAAGGGCCTTTTGGCTGGCCCTGAGAAGGGCCTTTTTGTTTTAAAAATCGCCCGCAGGCATCCCGCATAGAGCTTGACATAATAGTTCCGCAAATTCGTAGAAAACAAGGCAAATATAAAATGGTACTACGAATGCACAGTGCACTTTGGCCAACCCAGTCTGCCACTCCGTTACGGTGGTCAGAACTGGGTCGTTTCCAGGGGACGCGACGTGGACGCAAGCACTGTGGGGGGTCCCCCAACCTAACCTAACCTAACCTAACCTTTTTTTTTTTTTTTTTTTTTTTTTTTTTTTTGCGCTGGGAAAAAATGCATTACGCATACCCTCCCATCGGGGGATGGGGGGCTATGTGGGACTCCCCGGTCTGCTCCGGTATACCCACTAAAAAGACCCAGCGGCATTCCCGCTTCGTCTGAGTGGCGGGGGACTGGGAAACTGGCACAGCCTTAACGACCAGTACCCTGCCGACGATGGCCCCTCAGGGCGGACCCCTCACGCCCTCACCCCACGCCCGTAGGGGGGGGGAGGACGGGTCCGGGAATGACTGACGAAGGTGGTGATGGGTGCAATGCGGGCGCAGGCACCCCCGTGCCTGCCACCCGCCCATCGCCACCATGAGGAGGGAGAGGACGGCGCCTTCTCCGACCCCTTCTTCGTCTGCGGAGTGGCGCAGCGAGAGGGTCGTCCTCCCGCGCGCGCTCCGCCTCCTCCTTTTGCGAGATTACATCCTCGCAAAAGGAGGCAACCGCTGTCCAGGCCTCCTCGCTCCCCAGCATGGCGTTGACTACGCCGGGAAGTGAGAGGTCCTGTCCAACCACCGCGGTCAGACCGCGGCGCAGCTCGGACCAAGCTGGGCACACCTCGAGGGTGTGCTGCGCCGTGTCCTCCGGCGCGCCACAGTCGTGGCACGCCGGGGTCTCCTCCCTCCCTAATCGGTGCAGGTACGATCCGAAACAGCCATGGCCGGATAACACCTGCACCAGACGGAACGAGAGGAAACCGTGGGACCGCTCGAGCCAGCCCTGCAGGACCGGACCGAGCGCGTCTAACGTCCGGCGGCCAAAAGCGGCTGCGGCGAGGTCCTCCGTCCAGTGGAGGACGATGGCGTCCTTCGCCTCCCGCCGCACGGCCTCCCGCTCCTCGGTGACGGGGCGCTCCCCGAGCGCCTTCCGTTGCGCAGTCCACTCGTACACTCTGGCGAGCACCCAGGCCTCCAACTCCCAAGGAGGAGTGCCGGCCAGAGCGCACGCCGCCGAGAAACCTACCGAGCGGTAGGCCCTTGCCACCCGCTGTGCAATGGCCCTTTGGGGCTTGCGGATGGCGGTCGCATTCTCCCTCCTGTGAAGGGAGTCTGCCCAGATGGGGGCCCCGTATAGGGCCATGCTCCGCAGGATGCCGGCATATAGGCGCCGGCATTTTGCCTTGGGCCCCCCCAGATTCGGGAGGAGCCATGAGAGACCGTCCGCGGCTTTCAACAGGCGCGTCGACAGCCCGCTGAAATGCGGGCCAAAGCGCCACCTGTCGTCCAGCACCAGACCCAGATACTTCATCTGGGGCTGGAACCTAACCTAACCTAACCTTTTTTTTTTTTTTTTTTTTTTTTTTTTTGCGCTGGGAAAAAATGCATTACGCATACCCTCCCATCGGGGGATGGGGGGCTATGTGGGACTCCCCGGTCTGACCCGGTATACCCACTAAAAAGACCCAGCGGCATTCCCGCTTCGTCTGAGTGGCGAGGGACTGGGAAACTGGCACAGCCTTAACGACCAGTCCTCCGCCGACGATGGCCCCTCAGGGCGGACCCCTCACGCCCTCATCCCACGCCCGTAGGGGGGGGGAGGACGGGTCCGGGAATGCTTGACGAAGGTGGTGATGGGTGCAATGCGGGCGCAGGCACCCCCGTGCCTGCCACCCGCCCATCGCCACCATGAGGAGGGAGAGGACGGCGCCTTCTCCGACCCCTTCTTCGTCTGCGGAGTGGCGCAGCGAGAGGGTCGTCCTCCCGCGCGCGCTCCGCCTCCTCCTTTTGCGAGATTACATCCTCGCAAAAGGAGGCAACCGCTGTCCAGGCCTCCTCGCTCCCCAGCATGGCGTTGACTACGCCGGGAAGTGAGAGGTCCTGTCCAACCACCGCGGTCAGACCGCGGCGCAGCTCGGACCAAGCTGGGCACACCTCGAGGGTGTGCTGCGCCGTGTCCTCCAGCGCGCCACAGTCGTGGCACGCCGGGGTCTCCTCCCTCCCTAACCGGTGCAGGTACGATCCGAAACAGCCATGGCCGGATAACACCTGCACCAGACGGAACGAGAGGAAACCGTGGGACCGCTCGAGCCAGCCCTGCAGGACCGGACCGAGCGCGTCTAACGTCCGGCGACCAAAAGCGGCTGCGGCGAGGTCCTCCGTCCAGTGGAGGACGATGGCGTCCTTCGCCTCCCGCCGCACGGCCTCCCGCTCCTCGGTGACGGGGCGCTCCCCGAGCGCCTTCCGTTGCGCCGTCCACTCGTACACTCTGGCGAGCACCCAGGCCTCCAACTCCCAAGGAGGAGTGCCGGCCAGAGCGCACGCCGCCGAGAAGCCCACCGAGCGGTAGGCCCTTGCCACCCGCTGTGCAATGGCCCTTTGGGGCTTGCGGATGGCGGTCGCATTCTCCCTCCTGTGAAGGGAGTCTGCCCAGATGGGGGCCCCGTATAGGGCCATGCTCCGCAGAATGCCGGCATATAGGCGCCGGCATTTCGCCTTAGGCCCCCCCAGGTTCGGGAGGAGCCATGAGAGGCCGTCCGCGGCTTTCAACAGGCGCGTCGACAGCCCGCTGAAATGCGGGCCGAAGCGCCACCTGTCGTCCAGCACCAGGCCCAGATATTTCATCTGGGGCTGGACCTCCACTCTGACGCCCTCCACGACAATGTGAGCGTCGGGAGGGCAGCGCTGCCGAGGCCCGCGAAAGAACACGGCCTCGGTCTTGTGCAGCGCCACCTTCAATCCCAGGTGGCGGATCCTCTCTGCAACCAAGGACCCGCCAGCCGAGGCCAGACAGGCCGCGTCCCCAAAGTTCCTCCCCCGGGCAGTGAGGAGAGTGTCATCCGCGTAGCAGATGACACTCGTACCCTGGAGGAGGGCTCCCCGTAGGAGCCAGTCGAACCCGATGTTCCACAGGGGGGGCCCCAGCACTGACCCTTGCGGAACACCGGACTCTGCGCCGTACCGCCTCACTGTGGCCGTTTTGTCCACGAGGAGGACCTCTCGGCCCTCCAAGTAGCTGGCCAGGAGGTTCCGCAGGTATTGGGGCACTCCGTGATACCGGAGCGCCTCCAATATCGTCGAGTGGGGGACGGAGTTGAAGGCGTTTGCAATGTCGAATGACACCGCCAGCACTCCGTCCCCCGCCTCCACCGCCTCCTTCACTTGGCCCTTGAGTAGGGCCAGCGCGTCGATTGTCGAACGCCCACGACGGAAACCAAATTGGGCATCCGACAAATCCGGCCCTACCCCCCGCAAAAGGCTATCAAGCCGGGAGGCGACAATCCCCTCGAACAATTTACCGACCTCATCGAGCAGGACGATGGGCCGGTATGCCGATGGGGAGTCCACCGGGCGTCCCTCCTTTCGGAGGAGGCATAGCTGCCCCTCCTTCCACAGTTTCGGGAACCTTCCAGCCGCAAAGCACGCGCTGAAGAGGTCCCGAAACCTGTCCTCCATTTGGGAGGCGGCGATCGCCACCACCCGTGCGGGGACGCCGTCTGGTCCAGGGGCCGTCTTCTTCGCGCGGAGGCTGAGAACCCCCGCGTAGAACTCCGCCGCCGTCACCGGGGGGACCTCCTCATCCGGCGAAGCCGCCCCTTGCGGGGGATCCATCGTTGGTGGGGTGAAGTCGGCCCTGCGCGGAAACAGGGACCGGACTACCCCGTCCAGCAACGCTGGCTCGAGGGTCTCCGTCAGTGGGGGACCACAGAGGCGCAGTTTATTCCGCGCCGCCTTGTATGGTCTACCATAGGGGTCCCTGTCGAGACCCTCCAGCATCTCGGCTCTCGCCGAGTCCTCGGCCGCGCGCATTGCCGCCTTGAGGACCGTCTTTGCCTCGACGTAAGAGGCATAGAGGACCTCCTCGTTGGTGGGGTCTCGGGTCCTGCGCCTCCGACTCCGCGTGTAGGCCCTCCTGGCCGCTACGCAGGCGGATCGGAGCCCCGCCAGTTCCTCCGACCACCAATAGACGGCGCGGCGGGGAGGTGGGCGGCGAGACCGGGGCATGCTGGAGTTGCACACCTCGGTCAGGGACCCCCTCAGCTGGATCGCCGCGGCGTCCACGTCAAGGGCCTCGACAGGAGGCGCGAGCCAGTCTTGGACGAACGCCGCCTCCTCCGCAGCCTCTCGGTCCAGGCGGGTGAGAGCCCACCGTGGGAACCTGGATTGGCCCGAGCGGTCCGTCCCTAGGGAGCTCTGGGTGGAGATGTCGAACCGCACATATCGGTGGTCCGACAAGGTCTCCACCATCTCCACCCGCCAGTTCGCGACGTGCGCGGCTAGCACGGGGGTGGCAAACGAGACGTCGACCACCGACCCTCCCTGCTGCCGCACACATGTGTGGACGGTCCCTCTGTTTAAGAGGGACACACCGCACGACGCCGCCCAAAATTCCACGGCGCGACCCCGGACGTTGCAGGAAACGGCCGGGTTGCCCCAGGCCGTCGACTTGGCGTTCAGGTCGCCCAATATTGCGACCTGGCGTGGCGCCGCCCTCCCGACCACTGCGGTGATGATTTCGAGAAAATCCTCGAAATCCGAGAGAGGGCGGTTTGGAGAGAAATAGACCCCCACCAGGGCCATGTCTCCCCACGCGGCGGCCACGTATCCCGGTCCCCTCTCTAAGAGCGAGAGGGGAGGGGAGTCCGTGGAAGGCCGCGACACCAACGCCACCAAGCCGTCCCGGTCGCCCAGCCAACGGCCAGGGACCGAGTAAGGCTCGGCGACCACCGCCAAGTCCACCAACCACTCAGCCATGGTCTGCATCAGCAGATCCTGGGCTGCTCTGCAGTGGTTGGTGTTCGCCTGAAGGATGCGATGTTCGACTCTATCCATCAGTCGGACATCGCACCCCCCTCCGCAGCCGCCGCAGGAGCGACGGTGCTAACTGTAGCAGCAGGCCCGGTCGGCGCCTGCGCTTTGCCCCGCTTAGGGGGAGGATTGCAGTTCCTCCCCTTCATAATGTGGTCCGCCGGGCAGCCACTGGCGGCACACACCACGCAGTGCGGCTTGGCGACCTCGCAGGAGGCGGCTTTGTGGCCCTCCTTACCGCAGCGGTAGCATGTGTCCGTCCTATCTACCGTGGACGGACACAGGGGCCGGGTGTGTCCGATGCCGAGGCACCGGAAACACCGCAGAGGCTGGTTCTCGAGTGCCCGGACTGCACCCGAGCTGAAACCGACCGTGAGCCGTCCCTTGGCAAGGACGGCTTTGGCAGCGGCGATTGGGCACTCGAGGCGAATGGTGCCCATGCCGCCGCGGCCGGGCCTTATGTCCCGGCCTTGGACCGCCGCGACGCCACAGCCCCCTATCGCTGCAACCGCCGCCACCACCTCCTCCTTGGTGACGGAGTCATCGAGGTCCGTCACCTCTATGGCCGCCGACTTGACCGGCCGGGCCACCTTGGCCGAATCCGCGATGACCTCCTGGAGCTTCGCGGCAAAGAGGTCCGCATGGGCACTCGCATCTGCCCCCGGGAACTCGAATATGCGGGCCCCGGCTTGGGTCCGCCGGCAAGTCACAGTGCCGATCCCAAGTTTGGTTGGATCGGCATTGGGACGCGCCCGCACCAAAACAGATTCATAGGTCTCCCCTCGCTCCGCAGCCTCCGCGGTGAGTGTTACCACAACTGCCGCGGTTTTTGGGGCGACTAGGTGCCCCTTTCCCCTCCCTTTTTCCTTCCCGCTCCCCTTTCCCTTGCCGGCCGTCTGCGATTGGCTGGGAGGGTTGTTGGGGGCGGTCGCCGACTTTTTCCCCTTGCCCTTCCCCTTGCGGACAACTTCGGTCCACTCGTTGGATGGGGTGGTTGACGGAAGCAGGGCGTCTTCCGTCTGGGAGGAGGACGGCCCCGGCTCACGCTGCCTGTTATCCGCCGCAAGCGGCGGCCGAAGGCGTTTCTCCGGCAAGAGCCGGTCCTCGATGCCTGCAAAGCAGGCTCTCGTGAAGGCCCTCTCCTCCATTACAACCTTGCGGATGATATCCTCAAGGTTGGAGGCGGGGCCCTCTGCCGCAGGGCTTGTGTGGGCCTGTTGTGGCCGGGCCGTGGCTTCAGCCAGCTTCAGATGAAGCTGGCTGACCTCCGACTGCAGGCGATCGACCTTCGCCTGCAGTTGCCGCGTCTCGTCGGTGGCCTTCCGCTTGACGAGCTCCGCGACGACACCGCGCAAGCTCGCGGCCCTACTCTTGAGGGCCTTTTGGAAGGTCCCCTTCAGGTTGGAGGACTTACAGGCAACCTCGACAATCTCCTCCTCGTCCTCCTCCGCCATTCTCTCCAGCTCGGCCAGAGAGTGGTCCGCATAATTTAGACGGGACGCCCCGTACCCGGACTTCTCCCGGGCTGCGTGCGCCCGTTTTTCTTTAGCGGCAACCCGCTCCTCCAGCTCTTGCTGGAGCTGCGCCCGCCGAGCCAGGTCCAACTGGCGTTGGGCGTCCGCGAGCCCGACGACATGGGGCTCCGCGGCCACCGTCGGCTTTTTAGCCTTCGGCAACCTCGTAGACCCTGAGGCTGAGGAGCCCTCGGACCCACCGCTCTTGCGGACTCTCTTCCGCGACCGAGACTCGTCCACGTCCGACACACTTATCATCGAGTCGTTATCAGACAACTCGTCCATCGCTTCAAAGTAACTTGCCGCAGACGGCGCGCGGCTAGTCTCTGACGCCGGAGCGTCGGGGTGGCCCTGAGAAGGGCCTTTGGGTTGGCCCTGAGAAGGGCCTTTGGGTGGGCCCTGAGAAGGGCCTTTGGGTGGGCCCTGAGAAGGGCCTTTGGGTTGGCCCTGAGAAGGGCCTTTGGGTTGGCCCTGAGAAGGGCCTTTTGGCTGGCCCTGAGAAGGGCCTTTGGGTTGGCCCTGAGAAGGGCCTTTGGGTTGGCCCTGAGAAGGGCCTTTTGGCTGGCCCTGAGAAGGGCCTTTGGGTTGGCCCTGAGAAGGGCCTTTGGGTTGGCCCTGAGAAGGGCCTTTGGGTTGGCCCTGAGAAGGGCCTTTTTGTTTTAAAAACCGCCCGCAGGCATCCCGCGAAGAGTTCGACATATTTCGTAGCATAAAAGGCAATAAAAATGATCACTACGAAAGCACAGTGCACTTTGGCCAACCCAGTCTGCCACTCCGTTACGGTGGTCAGAACTGGGTCGTTTCCAGGGGACGCGACGTGGACGCAAGCACTGTGGGGGGTCCCCCAACCTAACCTAACCTTTTTTTTTTTTTTTTTTTTTTTTTTTTTTTTTTGCGCTGGGAAAAAATGCATTACGCATACCCTCCCATCGGGGGATGGGGGGCTATGTGGGACTCCCCGGTCTGACCCGGTATACCCACTAAAACGACCCAGCGGCACTCCCGCTTCGTCTGAGTGGCGAAGGACCGGGAAACTGGCACAGCCTCAACTACCAGCCCTCCGCCGACGAGTACCCTTCAGGGCGGACCCCTCACGCCTTCCCCGTGGGGAGGTGGACGGGCCCGGGAATGAACGACGAAAGTGGTGATGGGTGCAATGCGGGCGCAGGCACCCCCGCGCCTGTCGCCCGCCCATCACCACCAAGAGGAGGGAGAGGACGGTGCCTTCTCCAACCCCTTCTTACACAACCAGGGCCATAGTTGACACCAACTAGGGCCATGTCTCGCACGCGGCGGCCACGTATCCCGGTCCCTTCTCTAAAAGCGAGAGGAGAGGGGAGTCTGTGGAAGACCGCGACACCAACGGCACCAAGCCGTCCCGGTCGCCCAGCCAACGGCCTGGGACCGAGTAAGACGATGCGATGTTCGACTCTATCCATCAGTCGGACATCGCACCTCCCTCCGCAGCCGCCGCAGGAACGACGGTGCTAGCTGCTGCAGCAGACCATGTCGGTGCTTTGCCCCGCTTAGGGGGAGGATTGCAGTTCCTCCCCTTCATGACGTGGTCTGCCGGGCAGCCACTGGCGGCACACACCGCGCAGTGCGGCTTGGCGACCTCGCAGGAGGCGGCTTTGTGGCCCTCCTTACCGCAGCGGTAGCATGTGTCCGTCCTGTCTACCGTAGACGGACACAGGGGCCGGGTGTGTCCGATGCAGAGGCACCGGAAACACCGCAGAGGCTGGTTCTCGAGTGCCCGGACTGCACCCGAGCTGAACCCTACCGTGAGCCGTCCCTTGGCAAGGACGGCTTTGGCAGCGGCGATTGGGCACTCGAGGCGAATGGTGCCCATGCCACCGCGGCCGGGCCTTATGTCCCGGCCTTGGACCGCCGCGACGCCACAGCCCCCTATCGCTGCGACCGCCGCCACCACCTCCTCCTTGGTGACGGAGTCATCGAGGTCCGTCACCTCTATGGCCGCCGACTTGACCGGCCGGGCCACCTTGGCCGAATCCGCGATGACCTCCAGGAGCTTCGCTGCAAAGAGGTCCGCATGGGCACTCGCCTCTGCCCCCGGGAACTCGAATATTCGAGCCCCGGCTTGGGTCCGCCGGCAAGTCACAGTGCCGATCCCCAGTTTGGTTGGATCGGCATTGGGACGCGCCCGCACCAAAACGGACTCGTAAGTCTCCCCCCGTTCCACGGCCTCCGGGGTGATGGTCACCACGACGGCCGCGGTTTTGGGAGGGACCAGTTTCCTCCCGCCGGCTGGGGCCTTTTTGCCTGCTGGGGCAGTCGCAGCGGGCTTGGGCTTTTTCCCCTTTCCCCCCTTGACCACTTTTGTCCAGGGCTGGTTGGACGGGGTGGTGGAGGGAAGAAGGGCGTCTTCCCCCTGCGAGTTCCGGGGGTCGGCTGGGGCGACAGACGCTGCCTCCGCGCTCGTGGAGGGCGTTTGAGAGGCCCCCTCGGTCCTCTTGCCCTTGCCCTTCCCTTTGCCCTTGGAGGGCTTCGAGGCCTGGGGCTGCGCACCCGATGCCGGGCCTCCCAAAGGCGCAGGTTCCGGCTCCAGCTCGCGTGGCCTATTGTCCGCCGCGAGCGGCGGTCGGAGGCGCTTTTCAGGCAAGAGCCTGTCCTCTATGCCCGCAAGACAGGCTCTCGTGAAGGCCCTCTCCTCCATGATGACCTTGCGGATTATATCCTCAAGGTTGGAGGGGGGGACCTCAGCCGCTGGTCTCGGCTCGGCTTGGTTTGGCCGGGCCGTGGCATCAGCCAGCTTCTGGTGCAGCTGGCTGACCTCTGACTGCAGGCGATCGACTTTCGCCTGCAGTTGCCGCGTTTCGTCGGTCGCCTTCCGCTGCACCAGCTCCCCGACGATGCCGCGCATGCTCGCGGCCCTGCATTTAAGGGACTTTTGAAAAGTCCCTTTTAAATTAGAGGACTTAGAGGCGACTTCCACTATCTCCTCTTCGTCCTCCTCAGCCATCCGCTCCAGCTCCACCAGTGAGTGGTCCGCATAGAGAACGCGGGACGCGCCGTATCCGGACTTGGCGCGGGCGGCGCGCGTCCGTTGCTCCTTGGCCGCAACCCGCACCTCCAGGTCTTGCTGGAGCTGCGCCCGCCGAGACAGGTCCAACTGGTGTTGGGCCTCTGCCAGACCCACGTCGTGGGTGTCCGACACCGGCTTCCTGGCCTTCGCGTAGGATGGCCGCCTCGAGTCCGAGGAACCCCCGGACCCATTACTGTGACGGGCCCGCTTCTCCGGCTCCCGGCGACCAATCCCCGAACTTGCGTCCGACTCGCAAATAATGGACTCGTCGTCGGAGTCCAACAACTCGCCCGCTAAGCTATAGATGCTAGCCGCAGACACCGCGCGGCTAGCCTCCGACGCCGATGCGCCCTCAGATTGGCCCTGAGAAGGGCCTTTGGGTGGGCCCTGAGAAGGGCCTTTGGGTTGGCCCTGAGAAGGGCCTTTGGGTTGGCCCTGAGAAGGGCCTTTGGGTTGGCCCTGAGAAGGGCCTTTGGGTTGGCCCTGAGAAGGGCCTTTGGGTTGGCCCTGAGAAGGGCCTTTTTGTTTTAAAAATCGCCCGCAGGCATCCCGCAAAGAGTTAGACATTTCCGCAGGTTCGTAGTCAACAAGGCAAATATAAATACTACGAAAGCACAGTGCACTTTGGCCAACCCAGTCTGCCACTCCGTTACGGTGGTCAGAACTGGGTCGTTTCCAGGGGACGCGACGTGGACGCAAGCACTGTGGGGTGGTCCCCCAACCTAACCTAACCTAACCTAACCTAACCTAACCTTTTTTTTTTTTTTTTTTTTTTTTTTTTTTTTTTTTTTTTTTTTTTTTTTTTTTTTTTTTTTTTTGCGCTGGGAAAAAATGCATTACGCATACCCTCCCATCGGGGGATGGGGGGCTATGTGGGACTCCCCGGTCTGACCCGGTATACCCACTAAAAAGACCCAGCGGCATTCCCGCTTCGTCTGAGTGGCGAGGGACTGGGAAACTGGCATAGCCTTAACGACCAGTCCTCCGCCGACGATTGCCCTTCAGGGCGGACCCATCACGCCCTCACCCCACGCCCGTAGGGGGGGGGAGGATGGGCCCGGGAATGACTGACGAAGGTGGTGATGGGAGCAATGCGGGCGCAGGCACCCCCGCGCCTGCTACCCGCCCATCGCCACCATGAGGAGAGAGAGGACGGCGCCTTCTCCGACCCCTTCTTCGTCTGCGGAGTGGCGCAGCGAGAGGGTCGTCCTCCCGCGCGCGCTCCGCCTCCTCCTTTTGCGAGATTACATCCTCGCAAAAGGAGGCAACCGCTGTCCAGGCCTCCTCGCTCCCCAGCATGGCGTTGACTACGCCGGGAAGCGAGAGGTCCTGTCCAACCACCGCGGTCAGACCGCGGCGTAGCTCGGACCAAGCCGGGCACACCTCGAGGGTGTGCTGTGCCGTGTCCTCCGCCGCCCCACAGTCGTGGCACGCCGGGGTCTCCTCCCTCCCTAACCGGTGCAGGTACGATCCGAAACAGCCATGGCCGGACAACACCTGCACCAGACGGAACGAGAGGAAACCGTGTGACCGCTCGAGCCAGCCCTGCAGGACCGGACCGAGCGCGTCCAACGTCCGGCGGCCAAAAGCGGCTGCGGCGAGGTCCTCCGTCCAGTGGAGGACGATGGCGTCCTTCGCCTCCCGCCGCACGGCCTCCCGCTCCTCGGTGACGGGGCGCTCCCCGAGCGCCTTCCGTTGCGCAGTCCACTCGTACACTCTGGCGAGCACCCAGGCCTCCAACTCCCAAGGAGGAGTGCCGGCCAGAGCGCACGCCGCCGAGAAGCCCACCGAGCGGTAGGCCCTTGCCACCCGCTGTGCAATGGCCCTTTGGGGCTTGCGGATGGCGGTCGCATTCTCCCTCCTGTGAAGGGAGTCTGCCCAGATGGGGGCCCCGTATAGGGCCATGCTCCGCAGGATGCCGGCATATAGGCGCCGGCATTTTGCCTTGGGCCCCCCCAGGTTCGGGAGGAGCCATGAGAGGGCGCCCGCGGCTTTTAACAGGCGCGTCGACAGCCCGCTGAAATGCGGGCCGAAGCGCCACCTGTCGTCCAGCACCAGACCCAGATACTTCATCTGGGGCTGGACCTCCACTCTGACGCCCTCCACGACTATGTGAGCGTCGGGAGGGCAGCGCTGCCGAGGCCCGCGAAAGAACACGGCCTCGGTCTTGATACGCGCCACCTTCAATCCCAGGTGGCGGATCCTCTCTGCAACCAAGGACCCGCCAGCCGAGGCCAGACAGGCCGCGTCCCCAAAGTTCCTCCCCCGGGCAGTGAGGAGAGTGTCATCCGCGTAGCAGATGACACTCGTACCCTGGAGGAGGGCTCCCCGTAGGAGCCAGTCGAACCCGATGTTCCACAGGGGGGGCCCCAGCACTGACCCTTGCGGAACACCGGACTCTGCGCCGTACCGCCTCACTGTGGCCGTTTTGTCCACGAGGAGGACCTCTCGGCCCTCCAAGTAGCTGGCCAGGAGGTTCCGCAGGTATTGGGGCACTCCGTGATACCGGAGCGCCTCCAATATCGTCGAGTGGGGGACGGAGTTGAAGGCGTTTGCAATGTCGAATGACACCGCCAGCACTCCGTCCCCCGCCTCCACCGCCTCCTTCACTTGGCCCTTGAGTAGGGCCAGCGCGTCGATTGTCGAACGCCCACGACGGAAACCAAATTGGGCATCCGACAAATCCGGCCCTACCCCCCGCAAAAGGCTATCAAGCCGGGAGGCGACAATCCCCTCGAACAGTTTACCGACCTCATCGAGCAGGACGATGGGCCGGTATGCCGATGGGGAGTCCACCGGGCGTCCCTCCTTTCGGAGGAGGCATAGCTGCCCCTCCTTCCACAGTTTCGGGAACCTTCCAGCCGTAAAGCACGCGCTGAAGAGGTCCCGAAACCTGTCCTCCATTTGGGAGGCGGCGATCGCCACCACCCGTGCGGGGACGCCGTCTGGTCCAGGGGCCGTCTTCTTCGCGCGGAGGCTGAGAACCCCCGCGTAGAACTCCGCCGCCGTCACCGGGGGGACCTCTTCATCCGGCGAAGCCGCCTCTTGCGGGGGATCCATTGTTGGTGGGGTGAAGTCGGCCCCGCGCGGAAACAGCGACCGGACCACCCCGTCCAGCAACGCTGGCTCGAGGGTCTCCGTCAGTGGGGGACCACAAGGGCGTAGCTGGTTCCGCGCCGCCCTGTATGGTCTCCCATAAGGATCCCTGTCGAGACCCTCCAGCATCTCGGCCCTCGCCGAGTCTTTTGCAGCGCCCATTGCAGCTTTGAAGACCGTCGTCGCCTCTCGGTAAGAGGCGTATAGGAGGTCCTCCTCTGCCCGGACTCGGTTTTGGGCGCTGCGCCGTCGGCTCCGCGTGTAGGCCCTTCTGGCCGCCACGCAGGCGGCCCTGAGCCCCGCCAGCTCCTCCGTCCACCAATAGACGGCACGACGGGGAGGCGGACGGCGAGACCGAGGCATGCTGGAGTTGCACACCTCTGTCAGGGATTCCCTGAGCCGGACCGCTGCGGCGTCCACGTCCAGGACCTCGACGGGGGGCGACAGCCAGTCCTGAAGAAAGGCCGCCTCCTTAGCTGCCTCCCGGTCCAGGCGGGTGAGTGCCCACCGTGGGAAGGGAGATTGCACAGCGCGGGCCATTCCCCCTCCCCGGGTGGAGATGTCGAACCGCACATATCGGTGGTCCGACAAGGTCTCCACCGTCTCTACCCGCCAGTTAACGACGCGGGCGGCCAGCGCGGGCGTGGCAAACGAGACGTCCACCACCGACCCGCCCTGTTGCCGCACACACGTGTGGACCGCCCCCCTGTTGAGGAGGGACACACCACATGAGGCCGCCCAAAACTCGACGGCGCGTCCCCGGACGTTGCACCCGGCGGCTGGGTTGCCCCAGGCCACCGACTTGGCGTTCAGGTCACCCAACACCACGACCTGGCGCGGCGCCGCCCTCCCTACGACTGCGGTGATGATTTCGAGAAAATCCTCGAAGTCCGAGAGAGGGCGGTTTGGAGAGAAATAAACCCCCACCAGGGCCATGTCTCCCCACGCGGCGGCCACGTATCCCGGTCCCCTCTCTAAGAGCGAGAGGGGAGGGGAGTCCGTGGAAACCTAACCTAACCTAACCTAACCTAACCTAACCTAACCAGTCTCACGGCGCCCCCCGCCGCGATCGGATCACTTTTAAGCCGCTCCGCGCTCGAAAAATCCTTAAAAATAGCTAAAGTGTGCAAAAATACCCAAATTTTTGCTAAAAGTTGCGCGCTGCAAAGTTACGTCGGCTAGTGAAAAAAAGTTTTGAAATCGGTGAAAAACTCGCGAAGTTACAGCCGAAAAAACCGAAATTTTAACCCCAAAAGTGACAACAAAAAGTGAAAAAGTGAAACGCTGCTCGATTTCGATCGGTGACCCTGTGTTCTTGGATTGCCCTTCGAAGCACCTGGACAAGCTCCACATCCTGGCTGAGTTTGGGATTTTTCCCGTGAAAACTCGCCGAGTTACAGGACCATCAGGGAAATCCACGTGGACACGAGGTCGAGATCCAGCAGTCGGAGGGGAAAACTGGAGACAGGGATAGGCGCAGGAAGCCGTACCCATTCACCTGACACCTTGACCAGCGAAATTGGACCACTTACCTGGAAGATACAAGGACTTTAAGGTTACCAAAAAACTTTTTAAGAAACAACCCCCTAGAACTCAAAATTTAGATCGGTAACTTATATATTTTTGGACTTTAAAAAACAGTGCATAGATTAAAGAACACAAGTGCAAATTTTCATAATTTTCAGACAAGCCAATTAAAAGTTATAAAATTAAAATCAATTTACAATAAATATATACACAGCTAAATATAAAGATAAAAAATCGGGAAAAAATCCGATAAGTCTGCTCAGACTACGATTTGGACTATTCTGGTCGAAAATTATTTTTCCACCCCCTGGATCCGTCAGAAAGTGCTATTTGCAGAAAGTGGTTTCGCCCTTATGACTTTGACCTCCTGCTAAAAATCAGCAGGGCACTAAATAAATAGGCACCCATACTGACTTGAAGCGGAACCTCACCGGTTTCCAGAATCTGGAGAAAACAGGGAGACTGGACTGGAATCGGAATTTCCACAGAATTAATTCCGAACCTCTGCCCGGAACGCCATTACCAATTAACCTTGTCGGGGTTGTAACCCTGGAACGGAGCGTCGGATCGCGAAAATAAGAAAAAATTGGTTCTCTCACGAGAAAGCATATCGCTATCGAGTACCCTGGCCATTTTACCACCAGCTCGCCAGGGTCAAATTTTCGCCTTCCCAGGGGAATATCTCCTGAACCGTTCCAGGTACAGGAACCTCACCGGCGCCAGCAGTTGGAGGAACATCCGCCCTACAACCCGACATAGGTCACTCCACAGTCAGCACCACCCCTTGGAGCAGGCACCCCCGGGAAGACTTCGGACGTCGCTGGAGCGGCGAAGATCAGCGGTAACGCTTGGACCCTTAGATAAATAAGTAGATTAGTTTAGTGTTTAAGATTAGGATTAAGAACCAGACTCCGGGGACAACCCGTTTCAGAGTTACAGAGCCCGAAGTAAGTGAAACTGGGCGAACAAAAATCGGACATTTGCGGTTTTTGGTATTTTTAAATTTTTTTCAGAAGGCAACAGCTCACACCCTATTGGGGACGCTCCACTTTTAAGAACCATCAGACGCTTGTTGCACCTTCCCCTAGGAGAGCCCACTCTCAAAATAATTTTAAGATTAATAGTTTTTAAGATAAACCATTTTCAGGAAACGGAAAATAGTTTACCAACCGCACCAAAACTGAAAAAGGCCTGTAACTCTGAAACGGTGCGTCCTAGACAAAAAATAACATATTTTTCGAAGCCCCCCCCCCTGACCCCCCCCTGGTTGAATACTCAACCATAAGGGACCACCCGCACCTCTGGGTAAAATATCAACCCTCTAGGGCTAAGTCACTCCAGGGACTTCGAAAAATTTTTTATTTATATATTATTTGTTTTAATAGTCTCATAGTCTAAGTGGCCCTTAGCCATACACCTGACGCTTCTGGGATATCTCCTTCAAGTTACCCCCCACCCCCCCCCCCCACCCCCTCCCCATCCCTTATCCTGAAACCTGACGTACCAGAAAGAGCTCAACAAGACCAAATAAACGAGCCCACTCACGCCAAAATCGGAGCCGAGTAGACCCAGCTAGGTCAACTGGAAGATCTGCCGGCGCGGTATCTTTTTCTATCTTTGTACGGCAGGAATCCTTTAAAAGCAGATATCTCTGGAACTAGAAGAGATAGGCGTTTTTCGACCACGGATTCAGCCTTGAGTGGTGTCGAAGACACCACGAGGTGGAAACCGCTACAGAGGTATCCATCCCACCCCCTTTTTCTATATTTATTTATTTATTTACTTCACCCCTAATCCTTCCACGGGCCATATCTCGGGAACGAGAGGAGATAGAACCATTCTGACCTCAAATTCAGCCTTTGTGGTGTCGAAGACACCACGGCTAAAGTCGCACAAGAGGTACCCTCCCCCACCCGAATTAACCCTCCCCCATCCCCTAAAACTTTGAATAGAGATATCTCGGAAGCGACGTTAGATAGGAAATTTTGGACCGCGGATTGTACTGTCGGTTTTGACTCCCCCTTTACAGGATTTAAAATCTGACTGTGAGCCACAGTACAAATTTAGCAGTAGGACAATTATTTTTATTTTTATTCTTATATTTTATTTTTACAATTTTATTTTTACAATTTTATTTGACAATTTTCCCTGTTTTCCTTGCTGTGACTGTGCCCTATACACACAAGCCACATCACACGCTAGGAACTCACACATCACTCACTCATACACTCGCACTTTAAAAACATGGTGTTCGGACATCGCACCCCCGTTGTGAAGGTACCAGCAGCCAGCGCCAGCGGAACACAGGAGTCCACGTCACCGTCCCATCCGGGAAATGCGGGACCCTCTGGAACGCGCGAAGCGCCGAAAGGGATATCCCTGACGTTCGGAAAGAAGGATGCTGCTCGGGGAACAGTGGCGGAATCAGTCGAAACGCCGCTGTCGTCGTCGGCAGGGACCTCTGGTGCCGCCGCTTCCACCTCCACTCCTAACCCCGCGAGCCCGCCTGGACAAGCGCTGGACGCCGCCAGGACTTTCATCCGGAGACCGGAGCGAAAAAGAAGGTCCGTAGAAAACATGGAGGCTTTTAAAAAGCAGCCGGACACCTACGCTGCAATGTCAAACGACAGACTTCTCCAGGACGTCATGAAGACCTTTGAAGACATACCAAGTAGAGTCAAAGATTACCCTCAAATGAGGAGAGACATAAGAATCTTCCTGGAGACTCAGTCGGACAAGAGCCTGCGGATCCTCTTTGAGCTCAGTAAACGGGTGAAGGTCCTGGAAACTGCGCCCAAAACGGTCCCTCCTACTAAGGCCAACACCACGCCAACATCCCCCAAAATACAGGAGGGAATCCTAGAAAGGCTGGAGAAAGTGGAGGACAACATTAATGCACGGCTAAAAGAATTAGAGGAGAAAGTGGGAAAAGGCTTCGCGGACATGGCTGATCACTGTGACGATGGCGGTGCCGACATCATCGACAAGATCGTCGACAACATTGACTTGGTCAGCGCCAAGATCGATGTAGTCCAAGAGAACATCAGCCGCACGATAGACGGGGTGAATGTCGTAGGTCGTGCGGCGGTTGTGCTCGAGGACAAAATCGGTGGCGTTGCCGGTGATGTCGCCACCAGCTCGGAGAAAATACAGGCGGCCATAAGGGAAGCGGCATGCGAGCCAAGACCGGACTCGCAGACGTACGCCACCGTCACGGCAGCCAGACCCCCGGGCATCGACCGGCACTTTATTCGATGGCGGTCACCTCTGAAGGCTCGGAACATGCTGACGGGGTGCTCGCCATGGTGAAGGAGGCGGTCGATGCCAGGGGAACTGGCCTAAAAATTAACAAAGTCCGAAAGGCAAAAAATCAGACGGTCATACTGGGGTGTGACACAGAAGCCGAGTACAAGAAAGTTAAAGAAAGGATCGAAAGCCGAGGTAAAGGGTTATAGTAGTAGCGCCCATGAAAAATAAGAACCCGCTCGTCGTCCTAAAAGATGTCTTTTTGGACAGCGAAGACGACGAGTTGGTAAAGGCGCTCTACTCCCAGAACGAAAACATCTTTAGGGACTTAGACGAAGAAGATAAAGAAATGGGCATAAAATTCAAGAAGAGGACAAGAAACCCGAAAACAGCGCACGTAGTCGTCCAGGTCAGACCCAAGGTATGGCAGAGGATGACGGAGGCTGGGGCTCTTTACCTGGACCTGCAAAGGGTAAGGGTGGAGGACCAGTCGCCGCTCATCCAATGCACGAAATGCCTAGCATTCGGACACGGCCGGAAATTTTGCACTGAGAGTGTGGACAGATGCAGTCACTGCGGAGGACCGCACTTACGCGAAAAATGCGCGGAATTTGTTGCGGGAAATGAACCGCAGTGCTGCAACTGCTCACACTCCAAGCTCCAGAGGACTGACCACAACGCCTTCAGCGTGGAGTGCCCGATCCGCAAGAAATGGGACTACCTGGCTCGGACGACAACGGCATACGCCTAGACTGCCTTCTAAGGTACACGTAACACACACAACACACATAGTAACACACAGAACACACACAGGAACACACCAAGACAACAACACATATCGGGAGTACATTGAACTAGATAACAACTACGAAAAGAACATATTATACATGGAAACCGAAATACAAAAACAAACACAGATATATAAAATATATAGTGAATATATACAAGTATATCAGAACACACACACAACACAAAACACACACAAAAAACAAACACAGATATATAAAATATATAGTAAACACTATATACAAGTATATCAAAACACACACACAGCACAAAACACACACTCCCAACAACCCCTGAAAATGCTGAGTATAAAAAATCCCAGAATAAGAATTGACAATAAATATGTATAACCTTAGTATATATTATATTATTGCCAGAATAGCAAGTAAGTAAATAAAAGCAACAAAGTAAAAGGAAGTCACACAAACCCTTAGAAATGTCCAAATCCAATATGTCCAAAATCCAAACCATAAGTCCATAAACCGAAAATGGGTATAGAAAACTGTGTTATTAAACGTTGAGTCCATTATAGTAGAAATAAGTAGATAAGTTTAAATACTATGTAAGAAAATAAGAGTAAGTAATGTATTAGAATAAACCTGATATTGTTTACATAAAATAGGAAAATAAGAAATAATTGTAAAACTAGTAATGTAAGAAAACACGTTTGTTAAATTAATTAGGAAATAATAATGTTTTAAAAATAAGTTTGCACATATTGTCTAACCAATACTGAAATAAACAAACTGTCCATAAAAAAGAAGTGCAAGAACAGTACACAGATGTATTAGAATAAATAAAAACTTAGTACTTATATAGAAACATAGTTAAGAAAGAATATAAATAGAAAACATAGAATGTAAACAACCAATGTAAGAAACCACTATCGTTAATAAAACTTATTGTGTCGAACATCCCTGAATAAAGAAAATAAATAACAAAGAAGTAGATAGAATAGCGGGAGTCCCACCCGGCTAAGAATGAAAGAGCGAGTAAAAGAAAGATAAAGTATGAAGCTTGAAAGTGCGAGAGGAATAAATGATAGAACTGGAATGAATGAGTACCTAGCATAATAAGATCTCGTCAAACCGAAACGGGGAAAAGCAGAAAAAAAAAAAAAAAAAAAAAAAAAAAAAACCTAACCTAACCTAACCTTTTTTTTTTTTTTTTTTTTTTTTTTTTTTTTTTTTTTTTTTTTTTTTTTTTGCGCTGGGAAAAAATGCATTACGCATACCCTCCCATCGGGGGATGGGGGGCTATGTGGGACTCCCCGGTCTGACCCGGTATACCCACTAAAACGACCCAGCGGCACTCCCGCTTCGTCTGAGTGGCGAGGGACCGGGAAACTGGCACAGCCTCAACTACCAGCCCCCCGCCGACGATTACCCTTCAGGGCGGACCCCTCACGCCTTCCCCGTGGGGAGGTGGACGGGCCCGGGAATGAACGACGAAAGTGGTGATGGGTGCAATGCGGGCGCAGGCGCCCCCGCGCCTGCCACCCGCCCATCGCCACCAAGAGGAGGGAGAGGACGGTGCCTTCTCCAACCCCTTCTTCGACTGCGGATTGACACCAACCAGGGCCATGTCTCCCACGCGGCGGCCACGTATCCCGGTCCCCTCTCTAAGAGCGAGAGGAGAGGGGAGTCTGTGGAAGACCGCGTCACCAACGGCACCAAGCCGTTTCGGTCGCCCAGCCAACGGCCTGGGACCGAGTAAGACGATGCGATGTTCGACTCTATCCATCAGTCGGACATCGCATCTCCCTCTGCAGCCGCCGCAGGAACGACGGTGCTAGACCATGTCGGCGCTTTGCCCCGCTTAGGGGGAGGATTGCAGTTCCTCCCCTTCATGACGTGGTTTGCCGGGCAGCCACTCGCGGCACACACCGCGCAGTGCGGCTTGGCGACCTCGCAGGAGGCGGCTTTGTGGCCCTCCTTACCGCAGCGGTAGCATGTGTCCGTCCTGTCTACCGTGGACGGACACAGGGGCCGGGTGTGTCCGATGCCGAGGCACCGGAAACACCGCAGAGGCTGGTCCTCGAGTGCCCGGACTGCACCCGAGCTAAACCCAACTTTGAGCCGTCCCTTGGCAAGGACGGCTTTGGCAGCGGCGATTGGGCACTCGAGGCGAATGGTGCCCATGCCGCCGCGGCCGGGCCTTATGTCCCGGCCTTGGACCGCCGCGACGTCACAGCCCCCTATCGCTGCGACCGCCGCCGACACCTCCTCCTTGGTGACGGAGTCATCAAGGTCCGTCACCTCTATGGCAGCCGACTTGACCGGTCGGGCCACCTTGGCCGAATCTGCGATGACCTCCCTGAGCTTGGCTGCAAAGAGGTCCGCATGGGCACTCGCCTCTGCCCCCGGGAACTCGAATATTCGAGCCCCGGCTTGGGTCCGCCGGCAAGTCACAGTGCCGATCCCCAGTTTGGTTGGATCGGCATTGGGACGCGCCCGCACCAAAATTGACTCGTAAGTCTCCCCTCGGTCCGCAGCCTCCGCGGTGAGCGTCACCACGACGGCCGCGGTTTTTGGGGCGACTAGCTTCCCCTTTCCCTTTCCTTTCCCCTTTCCCTTGCCAGTCTTCTGCGATTGGCTGGGAGGGGTGGTGGCCGACTTTTTACTCTTGCCCTTCCCCTTACGGACCACTTCTGTCCACTCGTTGGACGGGGTGGTTGAGGGAAGCTGGGCGTCTTCCGTCTGGGAGGAGGACGGCTCCGGCTCGCACTGCTTGTTATCCGCCGCAAGCGGCGGCCTCGGCTCGGTCCTCTTGCCCTTGCCCTTCCCTTTGCCTTTGGAGGGCTTCGAGGCCTGGGGCTGCGCACCCGATGCTGGGCCTCCCAAAGGCGCAGGTTCCGGCTCCAGCTCGCGTGGCCTATTGTCCGCCGCGAGCGGCGGTCGGAGGCGCTTTTCAGGCAAGAGCCTGTCCTCTATGCCCGCAAGACAGGCTCTCGTGAAGGCCCTCTCCTCCATGATGACCTTGCGGATTATATCCTCAAGGTTGGAGGGGGGGACCTCAGCCGCTGGTCTCGGCTCGGCTTGGTTTGGCCGGGCCGTGGCATCAGCCAGCTTCTGGTGCAGCTGGCTGACCTCTGACTGCAGGCGATCAACTTTCGCCTGCAGTTGCCGCGTTTCGTCGGTCGCCTTCCGCTGCACCAGCTCCCCGACGATGCCGCGCATGCTCGCGGCCCTGCATTTAAGGGACTTTTGAAAAGTCCCTTTTAAATTAGAGGACTTAGAGGCGACTTCCACTATCTCCTCTTCGTCCTCCTCAGCCATCCGCTCCAGCTCCACCAGTGAGTGGTCCGCATAGAGAACGCGGGACGCGCCGTATCCGGACTTGGCGCGGGCGGCGCGCGTCCGTTGCTCCTTGGCCGCAACCCGCTCCTCCAGGTCTTGCTGGAGCTGAGCCCGCCGAGACAGGTCCAACTGGTGTTGGGCCTCTGCCAGACCCACGTCGTGGGTGTCCGACACCGGCTTCCTGGCCTTCGCGTAGGATGGCCGCCTCGAGTCCGAGGAACCCCCGGACCCATTACTGTGACGGGCCCGCTTCTCCGGCTCCCGGCGACCAATCCCCGAACTTGCGTCCGACTCGCAAATAATGGACTCGTCGTCGGAGTCCAACAACTCGCCCGCTAGGCTGTAGATGCTAGCCGCAGACACCGCGCGGCTAGCCTCCGACGCCGATGCGCCCTCAGATTGGCCCTGAGAAGGGCCTTTGGGTGGGCCCTGAGAAGGGCCTTTGGGTTGGCCCTGAGAAGGGCCTTTGGTTTGGCCCTGAGAAGGGCCTTTGGGTTGGCCCTGAGAAGGGCCTTTGGGTTGGCCCTGAGAAGGGCCTTTGGGTTGGCCCTGAGAAGGGCCTTTGGGTTGGCCCTGAGAAGGGCCTTTTTGTTTTAAAAATCGCCCGCAGGCATCCCGCAAAGAGTTAGACATTTCCGCAGGTTCGTAGTCAACAAGGCAAATATAAATACTACGAAAGCACAGTGCACTTTGGCCAACCCAGTCTGCCACTCCGTTACGGTGGTCAGAACTGGGTCGTTTCCAGGGGACGCGACGTGGACGCAAGCACTGTGGGGGGTCCCCCAACCTAACCTAACCTAACCTTTTTTTTTTTTTTTTTTTTTTTTTTTTTTTTTTTTTTTTTTTTTTGACGCTGGGAAAAAATGCATTACGCATACCCACCCATCGGGGGATGGGGGGCTATGTGGGACTCCCCGGTCTGACCCGGTATACCCACTAAAACGACCCAGCGGCACTCCCGCTTCGTCTGAGTGGCGAAGGACCGGGAAACTGGCACAGCCTCAACTACCAGTCCTCCGCCGACGATTGCCCTTCAGGGAATGACTAACGAAAGTGGTGATGGGTGCAATGCGGGCGCAGGCACCCCCGCACCTGCCGCCCGCCCATCGCCACCAAGAGGAGGGAGAGGACGGTGCCTTCTCCGACCCTTCTTTGTCCGCAGAGTGACCCCCACCAGGGTCATGTCTCGCCACGCGGCGGCCACGTATCCCGGTCCCCTCTCTAAGAGCGAGAGGAGAGGGGAGTCTGTGGAAGACCGCGACACATGTTCGACCCGACTGATGGATACATCAGTCGGACATCGCACCCCCCTCCGCAGCCGTCGCAGGAACAACGGTGCTAGCCGCCGCAGCAGACCATGTCGGCGCTTTGCCCTTCTTTGGGGGGGGATTGCACTTAATCCCCATCGTCACGTGGCCCGCCGGGCAGCCACTGGCGGCACACACCGCGCAGTGCGGCGTGGCGGCCTCGCAGGAGGCGGACTTGTGCCCGTCCTTGCCACATCGGAAACAATTATCCGCCCTGTCGACCTCGGACGGACAAAGGGCCCGAGTGTGTCCGACTCCTAAGCACTTATAGCAGCGCAGGGGCTTGGCTGCGAGTGCCCGGACTACACCCGAGCTGAATCCGACAGCAAGCCGTCCCTTGGCGAGGACGGCTATAGCTGCGGCGACTGGGCACTCAAGGCGAATGGTGCCCATGCCGCCGCGGCCGGGCCTGATGGCCCGACCTTGCACCGCTGTGACGCCACAGCCCCCCATAGCTGCGACCGCCGCCACCACCTCATCCTTGGTGACGGAGTCATCGAGGTCCGTCACCTCTATGGCCGCCGACTTGACCGGTCGGGCCACCTTTGCCGAATCCGCGATGACCTCCTGGAGCTTCGCTGCAAAGAGGTCCGCATGAGCACTTGCCTCTGCCCCTGGGAACTCGAAAATTCGAGCCCCGGCCTGCGTCCGGCGGCAAGTCACAGTGCCGATCCCCAGTTTGTTTGGATCGGCATTGGGACGCGCCCGCACCAAAACGGACTCGTAAGTCTCCCCCCGTTCCACGGCCTCCGGGGTGATGGTCACCACGACGGCCGCGGTTTTGGGAGGAACCAGTTTCCTCCCGCCGACTGGAGCCTTTTTGCCTGCTGGGGCAGTCGCAGCGGGCTTGGGCTTTTTCCCCTTTCCCCCCTTGACCACTTTTGTCCAGGGCTGGTTGGACGGGGTGGTAGAGGGAAGAAGGGCGTCTTCCCCCTGCGAGTTCCGGGGGTCGGCTGGGGCGTCAGACGCTGCCTCCGCGCTCGTTGAGGGCGTTTGAGAGGCCCCCTCGGTCCTCTTGCCCTTGCCCTTCCCTTTTGCCCTTGGAGGGCTTCGAGGCCTGGGGCTGCGCACCCGATGCCGGGCCTCCCAAAGGCGCAGGTTCCGGTTCCAGCTCGCGTGGCCTATTGTCCGCCGCGAGCGGCGGTCGGAGGCGCTTTTCAGGCAAGAGCCTGTCCTCTATGCCCGCAAGACAGGCTCTCGTGAAGGCCCTCTCCTCCATGATGACCTTGCGGATTATATCCTCAAGGTTGGAGGGGGGGACCTCAGCCGCTGGTCTCGGCTCGGCTTGGTTTGGTCGGGCCGTGGCATCAGCCAGCTTCTGGTGCAGCTGGCTGACCTCTGACTGCAGGCGATCAACTTTCGCCTGCAGTTGCCGCGTTTCGTCGGTCGCCTTCCGCTGCACCAGCTCCCCGACGATGCCGCGCATGCTCGCGGCCCTGCATTTAAGGGACTTTTGAAAAGTCCCTTTTAAATTAGAGGACTTAGAGGCGACTTCCACTATCTCCTCTTCGTCCTCCTCAGCCATCCGCTCCAGCTCCACCAGTGAGTGGTCCGCATAGAGAACGCGGGACGCGCCGTATCCGGACTTGGCGCGGGCGGCGCGCGTCCGTTGTTCCTTGGCCGCAACCCGCTCCTCCAGGTCTTGCTGGAGCTGCGCCCGCCGAGACAGGTCCAACTGGTGTTGGGCCTCTGCCAGACCCACGTCGTGGGTGTCCGACACCGGCTTCCTGGCCTTCGCGTAGGATGGCCGCCTCGAGTCCGAGGAACCCCCGGACCCACTTCCGTGACGGGCCCGCTTCTCCGGCTCCCGGCGACCAATCCCCGAACTTGCGTCCAACTCGCAAATAATGGACTCGTCGTCGGAGTCCAACAACTCGCCCGCTAAGCTATAGATGCTAGCCGCAGACACCGCGCGGCTAGCCTCCGACGCCGATGCGCCCTCAGATTGGCCCTGAGAAGGGCCTTTGGGTGGGCCCTGAGAAGGGCCTTTGGGTTGGCCCTGAGAAGGGCCTTTGGGTTGGCCCTGAGAAGGGCCTTTGGGTTGGCCCTGAGAAGGGCCTTTGGGTTGGCCCTGAGAAGGGCCTTTTGGTTGGCCCTGAGAAGGGCCTTTGGGTTGGCCCTGAGAAGGGCCTTTGGGTTGGCCCTGAGAAGGGCCTTTTTGTTTTAAAAATCGCCCGCAGGCATCCCGCAAAGAGTTAGACGTCATGATAGTTCCGCAGGTTCGTAGTCAACAAGGCAAATATAAATACTACGAAAGCACAGTGCACTTTGGCCAACCCAGTCTGCCACTCCGTTACGGTGGTCAGAACTGGGTCGTTTCCAGGGGACGCGACGTGGACGCAAGCACTGTGGGGTGGTCCCCCAACCTAACCTAACCTAACCTAACCTAACCTAACCCAGTTGCACTCGGTCTCTCGAGCTGTAAGCAGCTAAAACCCACGCGCTCCGCACTTAAAAATACAAATTAATTGGTTTTTGTGCTCGTATCACAAAGTAAAAGGTGTCGCCGCATGCGGAAAATCGAGCCGCGTCTAGTGCCGTGCTTCAAACGTTTCTGTGTTCAGTGGAAAAAGTGTTATTCCCGAAAAACCTTATTTTAAGAGGTTAAGTGAAACGTGGAAAAGTAAAAAACGCTTACGCCGTCTAAACAAGATCGACGACCCCCAGATTTTTCACCGCAACTCTGTGGGCATCGTGGTTCCCGACCATCTGGGACACTCAGAGCTGCCCTGACATCGCGCGTCTTGAAGATATTCAGGTTTTTCAAAAAACCACGTGGCCTGAAAAAGCGGAAGGAGTGGAGCTAGTGAACTGAAATTTGGCGTCATCCTGGACCAACACAAGATAAGGCGAGTGCAACCTAAATTAGAATTTTAAGTCATATACGCACTTATATATGACATATATAAGTTATCAACTTTGACCTATAACAACTCTGGACTGAAGCCAAATTTTGAAAATCTTCAACTGCAGCCTGCTGCGCGCTCATCGGTTAAACAGAGATCCTAAGTTTTAGATTTTTAAGTAGACTAGTTTTTAAATTATAGGGTAAATTGCCGAAAATCCATATTTTTGAAAAATTTAGACCTAGTTTTTGGATTTTATTTTTTTTTACTATTGTTTATTGTAGCCCTATATTTAAGATATTTTATTGTAATTTTTCAGAATTTTGTGACGAAAGGTTCCAAAGATATCCATTTTTTAATGTTTTTTGGTTTTAATTCATAAAGTAATAGTTAATTCACAAATTTAACGCCAGGATAGTGTCCAATACACCCATCCTGACCTCCTGAAGCCCAAACACGGGCCCCATTACTCCCAATTTGGCGAATTTGGAAATTTTGTGCTGTCTAGGTTTTTAGGTTTTATATTTCAAATTGAGATATCTCGGGAACCGCTGGCCCGTTTATACTCGTTTTTCCACTCCGGCCAGTAGCTGTTTGTTAATTTTAAGTATATTCGGTTTTCAGCCTGTTTCAGGCTTTTCAAAATTTTGTCGCTGAAATCGCTTTCAGGTCATACCTGAAGTGACGCCGAGCTGTAGGTCCAAAACCCCGTCCAATTGTGACGAAGGGTTCCGAAGTTACGGACATTTCTAGTCGACCTTTGACAGCTCGGCGGCCATTTTGTTTAACTTCAAACCGCCATAACTCCTGAACCAGAGGTCGTGGGAGATTGCGGATTTTGGTTCTATGCTCAAGGACATAGCGTCCCTTTAACCCCACGTTTTCAGGCGGTTTGGGGTTGAAAAATTTCAGGATCCTGAAAGTGGTTTCGGCGGACAGTGGAGCTCAGGCTGAGTTGGGAGAGCCCAAACTCGGGGGGTCTACGGCTTTCCAGAGGGGAGATATTGGCGGTCAAAATTCAATTTTGACAGCACCGCGGCCATTTTGTGAAAGCTTGACAAGACCATAACTTCCCAACGGAGAGTCGTAGAGGGCTGGGGTTTTCACTGTTTGTACCGGTAGGGCTTGGGGCACAGACCTAGCTTGGTTTCAGGCGCTTTCAGCGCGCCAAGATTTTTCAGGCTGAAAACTGTTCCGGTGGATCGGTCTCGCCGAGCCAAGTTCGGAAAGCCCAAACACCGGGGTCTTTGGACTGGTGGATCCGGAGATATCCTCTTGTAACCCCTTGGGTTTTTTATTTAGCGAAAAAACCAGGAATCTTCGGGCTGGGATATCTCCGGAACCCCTTGGTGTAATTGCACCGAGTTTGGGTTCATCTGAGAGGGCTCGGTGAGAGCTGTTCACTGGTAGTGACGGATTGACTCTACATAGAGTCTCTCCAAAACTCGCTCCAAACTGGGGTTCTTTTGACCCGAAAAATTTTTATTGACCGAATTCCGACTGGTATCTCGTGACCCGCTCTATTGAGTGAAGAAACGCGACTCTATTTATAGATCGACAGCCAAGGATCATAATTCTGAGGCATATACCTAATTATAGATAATTTTATTTTATCTTAAAAATTTCTTATACACTTTTGTTTTTATTATTAAGTTATTTTACACTTTGACGCGAACCTCCGACATGAACGCTTTTAGGACCCCAATAAAGGGGAATGTGGTTGAGGGCGAGAAATCGCCAAAAACGACACCATCTCCGCCAAACGTGAGACGTAGCGTTGAAGGAGAGGAGGCGGTTGGGCCCTCTAGCGCTAACTCAACGCCCCCCCTTGCCACTAAGACGATGCAGGCCGGCCCTGCAAAACAGACTCAGAAACCGGGAGCGGTTTCTTATTCCTCCAAACTGATACAGGTACATTCGCCGCCAAAACAGAAATATGCGGACCGATCGACAGAGGCGAGGGCCTGCTTAAAGAAAGCGAAGTCACTACTCAACACCTCAAGGAATACAAAAACGGAAATAAAAACCAGCGTATTTGAGGTGCTAGATAGGTTGCTCCAACTGGTGAAGGAAGCTGAAAAGCTTGCCAAAACCAAGGGCACAGAAGTGGGTAGCGAAAACGCACGATCTCAAGGCGCTGCCGCCGACCTCACCTTCACAACCCTAGCGGAGCCAAGCCAAAGCCAACTTGAAGCTCAAATTAAATGTCACTCAATGCTGCTGGAAAGCCATACTAAGAGGATGGAGGAGCTGAAAGCAGCAATTGAGCAACACACGGGGCTTGTCGAGAGCAGTGCAGCCACGTCATACGCAAGTGTAACAGCGTCCAACAGCGGAAAAGCAAATCAATTGCGTAGTACGCTTCACTCCATAGTGATTACCTCCAAGGACGAGACAGAATCAGGAGACGAAGTCCTGGACAAATTGAGAAAGGCAGTAGACGCAAAAGAGGGCTGGGTTAAAGTAGAGAAGGTGAGGAAGGCGAAGGACAGAAAGATAATAATGGGCTTCCAAACGACAGAAGAAAGGGACAAAATCAAAGGTAAACTGGCGAGAGACAGGCAGGACCTCCTTGTCGAGGAGGTGAAAAACAAAGACCCCCTGCTGATTCTCAAGAGCGTGCTCTCCGTCAATTCGGACGAGGACGTCCTCACAGCGCTGAGGAATCAGAACAAGGATGTTTTCCACAACCTCGACAAGGAGGAGGATAGGGTGGTGGTGAAGTTCCGGCGACGAACAAGGAACCCCCACACTTGCCATATTGTGGTCGGCGTCTCACCCACCATCTGGAGACGAGCAACGGAACTCGGATGTCTGCACGTGGACCTCCAGCGCATAAGGGTTGAAGACCAAACCCCGCTGGTCCAGTGTACGCGCTGCTTAGGCTACGGGCATGGCAGACGATTCTGTAAAGAACCATCCGACTTGTGCAGCCACTGTGGAGGCCCACATCTGAGATCAGAATGTGCTGACTTTTTAACGGGTGTCCCACCCAAATGTCAGAACTGCACAAGAGCCAAGCTCGGGGACGTTGACCATAATGCCTTCAGCTTCGAATGTCCGACACGCCGCAAATGGGACGAGATAGCCAGATCGACGGTAGCATACTGCTAAGGGCACCCAAGGCAACCCAAACCCCTATAGACTAATACAAGCCAACCTGCAGAGAAAGAGACTTGCGACGGACGAGCTTCTGATTGAAGCAGTGGAGCGTGGAGTCGCCGTTGCTCTCCTCCAGGAACCATACGTGGGTGGGGCTAAGGTAATGAGGAACCGCAGGGGCGTTCGGATCTTCCAGAGCACTGACATCGGAGATGGGACGGTTAAGGCAGCAATAGCGGTGTTTGATCCAAACCTTACAGTCGACCAGTACCCAAAACTCACCACGAACAACATCACCGTGGTGGGAATCCGAACCAGTGCCTGGAGGATCACGCTAGTCTCCTTTTACTTTGAGCCGGACCAGCCAATCGGACCATATCTTGAGCACCTCAAACGCGTTGAGGAAGTAGTAGGTTCCAAAATGTGGATTCTTGGAGGAGACACAAACGCAAAAAGTACTTGGTGGGGAAGCTTGACCATCGATCGCAGAGGCGAGGAGGTGTCTGGAGTTCTCGACGAGCTAGGCATGAACATACTCAACAGAGGGGAAATTCCGACCTTCGACACGATCAGAGGCGGGATACGATACAGCAGCTACGTCGACGTCACAGCATGCTCGACGGATATCCTGGACCTGGTGGATGACTGGAGGGTAGACGAAGGCTTCACCAGCTCGGACCATAACGCCATTGTTTTTAACTTAAAATTAAACAGATCCAAAGGCATGCAAATAAATAGAACCACTAGAATTTACAATACCAAAAAAGCAAATTGGCCTGAGTTTCGTGAGAAACTCAGCCAATTAATGCAAGAGAACCAAATAAACAAATTAGAAATAGATAAATTAAATACTGCCAACCAATTAAATACAATAACAAATAAATATACAGAAATAATAAAAAATGCATGCCTTTCTTCAATGCCAATTAAGAAAACAAAAGAAGTGCTTACCTTGCCGTGGTGGTCCGAGGAACTCGAGAGGATGAGGAGGCAAGTCGCCACCAGGAAACGCAGAATCAGGTGTGCTGCACCTGTCCGAAGATCAAAGGTCGTCGGAGAGTACCTGAAACTGAAAGAGGAGTATGAAACGGCAGCAGCCGAAGCTGAAATTGAAAGCTGGAAGAACTTCTGCGCCAAACAAGACACTGAAGGGGTTTGGGAAGGGATATACCGGGTTATAGGGAGGACAAAGGGAAGGGGAGAAGACCAGCCGTTAGTAAAGGACGGGGAGGTGCTTGACACAAAGGGTTCGGTTGAATTACTGGCTAACACCTTCTACCCAGAAGATATAACGGACAGCGACAGCACCTACCACTGCCTTGTCAGAGAACAGGCCGAAGTCGTGAATGCTGGAGGGCAAGATGATTCATGCGATCCACCATTCACGATGGCTGAACTGATGGCAGCCTGCAAGTCTTTCAACCCCAAAAAAGCTCCAGGTGCGGATGGTTTCACTGCCGACATTTGCTGCCGTGCTATTGCAGTTGCCCCTGAGGTGACCTTAGCACTTCTGAACGGCTGCCTGAGATGCCACCTCTTCCCTGAAGTTTGGAAGGAAGCGACAGTTATCGTACTGAAGAAGCCTGGGAAAGGAGACTACAGCACACCAAAGGCGTATAGACCCATCGGCCTATTGCCAATACTAGGTAAAATTTTCGAGAAGATGTTGGTGGCCCGCCTCAAGTTTCATCTCATTCCGAAAATGAGCACCCGCCTGTATGGATTTATGCCCCAGAGGAGCACCGAGGACTCCCTCTATGCACTAATGCAGCACATACGCGGCAAGCTACAGCTCAAAAAAATAGTAGTCTTGGTATCATTGGACATAGAGGGAGCCTTCGACAGCGCCTGGTGGCCAGCCATAGGGTCCGTCTGGCTGAAGAAAAATGCCCGATCGGCTTGAGGAGGGTCATCGACAGCTATCTTGAGAACCGTAGAGTCAGGGTCAGGTACGCGGGTGAAGAGTTCGGCAAATCAACAAGTAAGGGCTGTGTCCAGGGCTCCATAGGGGGACCAATACTCTGGAACCTTGTGCTGGACCCACTGCTTAAGATTCTGGAGGCTGAGGAGACCTATTGCCAAGCTTTTGCAGATGACGTAGTGCTGATCTTCGATGGTGACACTGCGCTTGAGATCGAAGGACGTGCCAATGCCGCCCTCGAACATATTCAGGAGTGGGGGAGCCAAAATAAACTTAAATTCGCGCCACACAAAACCAACGCGATGGTTATTACACGCAAGCTCAAGTACGACACCCCACGCCTGAGCATGGGCGGGGTCGACATTGCCATGTCCAAGGAGATCAAAATTCTTGGTGTCACCATCGACAATCAGTTGACATTCAACACACACGTCGCGAACGTCTGCAGAAAGGCAATAGATATCCACAAACAGCTGACTCGAGCGGCAAAAACCACCTGGGGACTACGTCCTGAAGTAATAAAAATAATTTATTTGGCTGTTGTGGAGCCTATTATCTTGTACGCCGCCAGCGTATGGGCCCCGGCCGCCGCAAAGCTGGGCGTCATGAAACAGTTGGCCGCAGTCCAGCGCGGCATTGCGCAAAAGCTGTGCAAGGGATACCGGACGATCTCCTTAAACTCTGCGCTAGTGCTGGCTGGGATACTACCCCTCGACCTCAGAGTCCGCGAAGCGGCATCGCTGTACGAAGCCAGGAGGGGGGTGCCTCAGCCAGCACTCGGCGACAGGAAAGTCGAACAGCCTGCTTCGGCAATGGAGGCCCCACACCCTGCGGAGCGCGTTGAGCTGGAGCTCATAAGCCTGGTAAACCAAGAGCAACTTGATGCCCAGAGCGAACATGAAGTTCGTATCTTTACGGACGGGAGCAAGATCGGGGGCAAGGTTGGAGCGGCGCTCTCTATGTGGAGAGGCGACACCGAAACCAAAACACGCAAGCTTGCTCTCCCACACTACTCCACTGTTTACCAGGCTGAGCTTCTGGCAATATGCGTCGCAACCAGGGAAATCCTAAAGCACAGTGCGCAATCGTTTGGAATTTTCAGCGACTCTATGGCGGCTCTCCAAACCATCCAAAATTACGACCGACACCACCCGTTGGCAGTAGAGGTAAGGGCAAACCTGCGGTCCCTGTCCACCCAAAGTAAGACTGTTACTTTGTTTTGGGTCAAAGCCCATGTGGGGTTGGAGGGGAATGAGAGGGCCGATGAACTAGCCAAGAGTGCCGCTGAAGGTTCCAAACGAAAGCCCGACTATGATCTGTGTCCGGTTTCGTACGTCAAGCGATGCATTCGTTCGGCAACGCTTGACGTGTGGAACCAGAGATACAAGTCCGGAGAAACTGCGTCAGTGACGAAAATCTTTCTTCCGGATGCGGTGGCGGCGTACGGGATAGTCCGAAAGTTTCAAGTGAACAATGTGGTCACCCAAATCTTGACAGGACACGGTGGGTTCTCCGCATACTTGAACCGTTTCAAGTGTAAGGAGAGCCCATCGTGCATCTGTGACCCAGAAGCAGAAGAAACAGTGCCACACATTTTGTTTAATTGTCCAGTCTTCGACCGAGAGAGATATGAGGCTGAGCAACTGCTTAACGTTAAACTGGGCGTCGAAAACGTTTGGCAAACAATCGCGGGAAAGAAAAGAGAACTGTTTTTAGATTACGCTGTAAAAATATGTAACAAAGTCATTAATAGAAACAAAAGTGCATAAGTAAAAATGCTAACATAATATTATGCATAATATTAGCGATTAGCATTACAATATATAGATGATAAGAATATTAGGAAGTAAGCAAATATAAATAAATAAATAATTAACAGATAAGCTGCCCAGCCCAGATATATAGATTAGAGTTAAGATGGCTGTATGTAATAGTAGGTATAAGATTGATGTATCCCACCTGTAGTATAATAATTATGTTTAAGAATATTATTGTTATTAATAAGAAAACTAGAGTTAAGAAATAAAATAATAAGAATCCTGTTGATAGAAATAAGAATAGATTAAGAATAACATGTATAACCACAAAAATGTAATAGTATTATGAAAGAAATAAGCTAGAATAAGTACTGCTGTTAAAAATAAATAAAAAATTGTGTTGTCGTGTTATCCCCGAAAAATAAATAAAAGAATAAAATACAGAATAGGGACAAGTAGAAGGGCGTCCTACCCTTATGGACCAAATGATGATGAATGAAAGAAAGATAAAGTATGCAGAATGAAAGTACGAGAGGAATAAAAGCGAGAACTGGAATGAACGTAAAGCCTAACATAGACTCCGTTGTGTCGGAGGTAGAAGTATAAAAAAAAAAAAAAAAAAAAAAAAAAAAAAAAAAAAAACCTAACCTAACCTAACCTTTTTTTTTTTTTTTTTTTTTTTTTTTTTTTTTTTTGCGCTGGGAAAAAATGCATTACGCATACCCTCCCATCGGGGGATGGGGGGCTATGTGGGACTCCCCGGTCTGACCCGGTATACCCACTAAAACGACCCAGCGGCACTCCCGCTTCGTCTGAGTGTGAGTCGCAGCGGGCTTGGGCTTTTTCCCCTTTCCCCCCTTGCCCACTTTTGTCCAGGGCTGGTTGGACGGGGTGGTGGAGGGAAGAAGGGCGTCTTCCCCCTGCGAGTTCCGGGGGTCGGCTGGGGCGTCAGACGCTGCCTCCGCGCTCGTGGAGGGCGTTTGAGAGGCCCCCTCGGTCCTCTTGCCCTTGCCCTTCCCTTTGCCCTTGGAGGGCTTTGAGGCCTGGGGCTGCGCACCCGATGCCGGGCCTCCCAAAGGCGCAGGTTCCGGCTCCAGCTCGCGTGGCCTATTGTCCGCCGCGAGCGGCGGTCGGAGGCGCTTTTCAGGCAAGAGTCCTGTCCTCTATGCCCGCAAGACAGGCTCTCGTGAAGGCCCTCTCCTCCATGATGACCTTGCGGATTATATCCTCAAGGTTGGAGGGGGGGACCTCAGCCGCTGGTCTCGGCTCGGCTTGGTTTGGCCGGGCCGTGGCATCAGCCAGCTTCTGGTGCAGCTGGCTGACCTCTGACTGCAGGCGATCAACTTTCGCCTGCAGTTGCCGCGTTTCGTCGGTCGCCTTCCGCTGCACCAGCTCCCCGACGATGCCGCGCATGCTCGCGGCCCTGCATTTAAGGGACTTTTGAAAAGTCCCTTTTAAATTAGAGGACTTAGAGGCGACTTCCACTATCTCCTCTTCGTCCTCCTCAGCCATCCGCTCCAGCTCCACCAGTGAGTGGTCCGCATAGAGAACGCGGGACGCGCCGTATCCGGACTTGGCGCGGGCGGCGCGCGTCCGTTGCTCCTTGGCCGCAACCCGCTCCTCCAGGTCTTGCTGGAGCTGCGCCCGCCGAGACAGGTCCAACTGGTGTTGGGCCTCTGCCAGACCCACGTCGTGGGTGTCCGACACCGGCTTCCTGGCCTTCGCGTAGGATGGCCGCCTCGAGTCCGAGGAACCCCCGGACCCATTACTGTGACGGGCCCGCTTCTCCGGCTCCCGGCGACCAATCCCCGAACTTGCGTCCGACTCGCAAATAATGGACTCGTCGTCGGAGTCCAACAACTCGCCCGCTAAGCTATAGATGCTAGCCGCAGACACCGCGCGGCTAGCCTCCGACGCCGATGCGCCCTCAGAATGGCCCTGAGAAGGGCCTTTGGGTGGGCCCTGAGAAGGGCCTTTGGGTTGGCCCTGAGAAGGGCCTTTGGGTTGGCCCTGAGAAGGGCCTTTGGGTTGGCCCTGAGAAGGGCCTTTGGGTTGGCCCTGAGAAGGGCCTTTGGGTTGGCCCTGAGAAGGGCCTTTGGGTTGGCCCTGAGAAGGGCCTTTTTGTTTTAAAAATCGCCCGCAGGCATCCCGCAAAGAGTTAGACATTTCCGCAGGTTCGTAGTCAACAAGGCAAATATAAATACTACGAAAGCACAGTGCACTTTGGCCAACCCAGTCTGCCACTCCGTTACGGTGGTCAGAACTGGGTCGTTTCCAGGGGACGCGACGTGGACGCAAGCACTGTGGGGTGGTCCCCCAACCTAACCTAACCTAACCTAACCTAACCTAACCTTTTTTTTTTTTTTTGCGCTGGGAAAAAATGCATTAGGCATACCCTCCCATCGGGGGATGGGGGGCTATGTGGGACTCCCCGGTCTGACCCGGTATACCCACTAAAAAGACCCAGCGGCATTCCCGCTTCGTCTTAGTGGCGAGGGACTGGGAAACTGGCATAGCCTTAACGACCAGTCCTCCGCCGACGATTGCCCTTCAGGGCGGACCCATCACGCCCTCACCCCACGCCCGTAGGGGGGGGGAGGATGGGCCCGGGAATGACTGACGAAGGTGGTGATGGGTGCAATGCGGGCGCAGGCACCCCCGCGCCTGCTACCCGCCCATCGCCACCATGAGGAGGGAGAGGACGGCGCCTTCTCCGACCCCTTCTTCGTCTGCGGAGTGGCGCAGCGAGAGGGTCGTCCTCCCGCGCGCGCTCCGCCTCCTCCTTTTGCGAGATTACATCCTCGCAAAAGGAGGCAACCGCTGTCCAGGCCTCCTCGCTCCCCAGCATGGCGTTGACTACGCCGGGAAGTGAGAGGTCCTGTCCAACCACCGCGGTCAGACCGCGGCGCAGCTCGGACCAAGCTGGGCACACCTCAAGGGTGTGCTGCGCCGTGTCCTCCGGCGCGCCACAGTCGTGGCACGCCGGGGTCTCCTCCCTCCCTAACCGGTGCAGGTACGATCCGAAACAGCCATGGCCGGATAACACCTGCACCAGACGGAACGAGAGGAAACCGTGGGACCGCTCGAGCCAGCCCTGCAGGACCGGACCGAGCGCGTCTAACGTCCGGCGGCCAAAAGCGGCTGCGGCGAGGTCCTCCGTCCAGTGGAGGACGATGGCGTCCTTCGCCTCCCGCCGCACGGCCTCCCGCTCCTCGGTGACGGGGCGCTCCCCGAGCGCCTTCCGTTGCGCAGTCCACTCGTACACTCTGGCGAGCACCCAGGCCTCCAACTCCCAAGGAGGAGTGCCGGCCAGAGCGCACGCCGCCGAGAAACCTACCGAGCGGTAGGCCCTTGCCACCCGCTGTGCAATGGCCCTTTGGGGCTTGCGGATGGCGGTCGCATTCTCCCTCCTGTGAAGGGAGTCTGCCCAGATGGGGGCCCCGTATAGGGCCATGCTCCGCAGGATGCCGGCATATAGGCGCCGGCATTTTGCCTTGGGCCCCCCCAGATTCGGGAGGAGCCATGAGAGACCGTCCGCGGCTTTCAACAGGCGCGTCGACAGCCCGCTGAAATGCGGGCCAAAGCGCCACCTGTCGTCCAGCACCAGACCCAGATACTTCATCTGGGGCTGGACCTCCACTCTGACGCCCTCCACGACAATGTGAGCGTCGGGAGGGCAGCGCTGCCTAGGCCCGCGAAAGAACACGGCCTCCGTCTTGTGCAGCGCCACCTTCAATCCCAGGTGGCGGATCCTCTCTGCAACCAAGGACCCGCCAGCCGAGGCCAGACAGGCCGCATCTCCGAAGTTCCTCCCCCGGGCAGTGAGGAGAGTGTCATCCGCGTAGCAGATGACACTCGTACCCTGGAGGAGGGCTCCCCGTAGGAGCCAGTCGAACCCGATGTTCCACAGGGGGGGCCCCAGCACTGACCCTTGCGGAACACCGGACTCTGCGCCGTACCGCCTCACTGTGGCCGTTTTGTCCACGAGGAGGACCTCTCGGCCCTCCAAGTAGCTGGCCAGGAGGTTCCGCAGGTATTGGGGCACTCCGTGATACCGGAGCGCCTCCAATATCGTCGAGTTGAGGACCGTCGTCGCCTCTCGGTAAGAGGCGTATAGGAGGTCCTCTTCTGCCCGGACTCGGTTTTGGGCGCTGCGCCGTCGGCTCCGCGTGTAGGCCCTTCTGGCCGCCACGCAGGCGGCCCTGAGCTCCGCCAGCTCCTCCGTCCACCAATAGACGGCACGACGGGGAGGCGGACGGCGAGACCGAGGCATGCTGGAGTTGCACACCTCTGTCAGGGATCCCCTGAGCCGGACCGCTGCGGCGTCCACGTCCAGGACCTCGACGGGGGGCGACAGCCAGTCCTGAAGAAAGGCCGCCTCCTTAGCTGCCTCCCGGTCCAGGCGGGTGAGTGCCCACCGCGGGAAAGGAGATTGCACAGCGCGGGCCATTCCCCCTCCCCGGGTGGAGATGTCGAACCGCACATATCGGTGGTCCGACAAGGTCTCCACCGTCTCTACCCGCCAATTAACGACGCGGGCGGCCAGCGCGGGCGTGGCAAACGCGACGTCCACCACCGACCCACCCTGTTGCCGCACACACGTGTGGACCGCCCCCCTGTTGAGGAGGGACACACCACATGAGGCCGCCCATAACTCGACGGCGCGTCCCCGGACGTTGCACCCGGCGGCCGGGTTGCCCCAGGCCACCGACTTGGCGTTCAGGTCACCCAACACCACGACCTGGCGCGGCGCCGCCCTCCCTACGACTGCGGTGATGATTTCGAGAAAATCCTCGAAGTCCGAGAGAGGGCGGTTTGGAGAGAAATAGACCCCCACCAGGGCCATGTCTCCCCACGCGGCGGCCACGTATCCCGGTCCCCTCTCTAAGAGCGAGAGGGGAGGGGAGTCCGTGGAAGGCCGCGACACCAACGCCACCAAGCCGTCCCGGTCGCCCAACCAACGGCCAGGGACCGAGTAAGGCTCGGCGACCACCGCCAAGTCCACCAACCACTCAGCCATGGTCTGCATCAGCAGATCCTGGGCTGCTCTGCAGTGGTTGGTGTTCGCCTGAAGGATGCGATGTTCGACTCTATCCATCAGTCGGACATCGCACCCCCCTCCGCATCCGCCGCCGGAACGACGGTGCTAGTTGAAGCAGCAGGCCCGGTCGGCGCCTGCGCTTTGCCGCGACGCCACAGCCCCCTATCGCTGCGACCGCCGCCACCACCTCCTCCTTGGTGACGGAGTCATCGAGGTCCGTCACCTCTATGGCCGCCGACTTGACCGGTCGGGCCACCTTAGCGGAATCCGCGATGACCTCCTGGAGCTTCGCTGCAAATAGGTCCGCATGAGCACTTGCTTCTGCCCCCGGGAACTCGAAAATACGAGCTCCGGCTTGGGTCCGCCGGCAAGTCACAGTGCCGATCCCCAGTTTGGTTGGATCGGCATTGGGACGCGCCCGCACCAAAACGGATTCATACGTCTCCCCTCTTTCCGCAGCCTCCGCGGTGAGTGTCACCACGACGGCCGCGGTTTTTGGGGCGACTAATTGCCCCTTTCCCCTCCCTTTGCCTTTCCCCTTTCCCTTGCCGGCCGTCTGCGATTGGCTGGGAGGGTTGTTGGCGGCAGTCGCCGACTTTTTCCCCTTGCCCTTCCCCTTTCGGACCACTTCTGTCCACTCGTTGGACGGGGTGGTTGAGGGGAGAAGGGCGTCTTCCGTCTGGGAGGAGGAGGACGGCCCCGGCTCGCACTGCCTGTCATCCGCCGCCAGCGGCGGCCGGAGACGTTTCTCCGGCAAGAGCCGGTCCTCGATGCCTGCGAAGCAGGCTCTTGTGAAGGCCCTCTCCTCCATAACAACCTTGCGGATGATATCCTCAAGGTTAGAGGCGGGGCCCTCTGCCGCAGGGCTTGTATGGGCTTGTTGTGGCCGGGCCGTGGCTTCAGCCAGCTTCAGATGAAGCTGGCTGACCTCCGACTGCAGGCGATCGATCTTCGCCTGTAGTTGCCGCGTCTCGTCGGTGGCCTTCCGCTTGACGAGCTCCGCGACGACACCGCGCAAGCTCGCGGCCCTACTCTTGAGGGCCTTTTGGAAGGTCCCCTTCAGGTTGGAGGACTTACAGGCAACCTCGACAATCTCCTCCTCGTCCTCCTCCGCCATTCTCTCCAGCTCGGCCAGAGAGTGGTCCGCATAATTTAGACGGGACGCACCGTACCCGGACTTTTCCCGTGCGGCGTGCGCCCGTTTTTCTTTAGCGGCAACCCGCTCCTCCAGCTCTTGCTGGAGCTGCGCCCGCCGAGCCAGGTCCAACTGGCGTTGGGCGTCCGCGAGCCCGACGACATGGGGCTCCGCGGCCACCGTCGGCTTTTTAGCCTTCGGCAACCTTGTAGACCCTGAGGCTAAGGAGCCCTCGGACCCACCGCTCTTGCGGACTCTCTTCCGCGACCGAGACTCGTCCACGTCCGACACACTAATTATAGACTCGTTGTCAGACAACTCGTCCATCGCTTCAAAGTAACTTGCCGCAGACGGCGCGCGGCTAGTCTCTGACGCCGGAGCGTCGGGGTGGCCCTGAGAAGGGCCTTTGGGTTGGCCCTGAGAAGGGCCTTTGGGCGGGCCCTGAGAAGGGCCTTTGGGTTGGCCCTGAGAAGGGCCTTTGGGTTGGCCCTGAGAAGGGCCTTTTGGCTGGCCCTGAGAAGGGCCTTTGGGTGGGCCCTGAGAAGGGCCTTTGGGTTGGCCCTGAGAAGGGCCTTTTGGCTGGCCCTGAGGATACCCTCCCATCGGGGGATGGGGGGCTATGTGGGACTCCCCGGTCTGACCCGGTATACCCACTAAAAAGACCCAGCGGCATTCCCGCTTCGTCTGAGTGGCGGGGGACTGGGAAACTGGCACAGCCTTAACGACCAGTACCCCGCCGACGATGGCCCCTCAGGGCGGACCCTTCACGCCCTCACCCCACGCCCGTAGGGGGGGGGAGGACGGGTCCGGGAATGACTGACGAAGGTGGTGATGGGTGCAATGCGGGCGCAGGCACCCCCGTGCCTGCCACCCGCCCATCGCCACCGTGAGGAGGGAGAGGACGGCGCCTTCTCCGACCCCTTCTTCGTCTGCGGAGTGGCGCAGCAAGAGGGTCGTCCTTTCGCGCGCGCTCCGCCTCCTCGCTCCCCAGCATGGCGTTGACTACGCCGGGAAGTGAGAGGTCCTGTCCAACCACCGCGGTCAGACCGCGGCGCAGCTCGGACCAAGCTGGGCACACCTCGAGGGTGTGCTGCGCCGTGTCCTCCCTCCCTAACCGTCGTGCAGGTACGATCCGAAACACCCATGGCCGGATAACACCTGCACCAGACGGAAAGAGAGGAAACCGTGGGACCGCTCGAGCCAGCCCTGCAGGACCGGACCGAGCGCGTCTAACGTCCGGCGGCCAAAAGCGGCTGCGGCGAGGTCCTCCGTCCAATGATGGACGATTGCGTCCTTCGCCTCTTGCCGCACGGCCTCTCGCTCTTCTGCGGCGGGGAGCTCCCCGAGCGCCTTACGCCGCGCCGTCCATTCGTACACTCTGGTCAGCACCCATGCCTCGAGCTCCCAAGGAGGGGTGCCGGCCAGAGCGCACGCCGCCGAGAACCCCACCGATCGGTAGGCCCTCGCCACCCGCAGTGCAATGGCCCTTTGGGGCCTGCGGATGGCAGTGGCGTTCTCCCTCCTGTGGAGGGAGTCCGCCCAGATTGGGGCCCCGTAAAGGGCCATGCTCTTAAGGATGCCGGCATACAAGCGCCGGCATCGCGCCTTCGGACCTCCCAGGTTTGGGAGGAGCCAGGACAGGGCGTTCGCGGTCTTCAGCAGGCGCGTCGACAGCCCGCTGAAGTGTGGGCCGAAGCGCCACCTGCTGTCGAGTACAAGGCCCAAATATTTCATCTGGGCCTTGACCCCGATCCTGACACCCTCCACCACAATGTGGCCGTCAGGAGGGATGCGCTGCCGAGGCCCGTGGAAGTACACGGCCTCGGTTTTGTGCAGCGCAACCTTCAGCCCAAGGCGGCGGATCCTTCCCGCCACTAAGGATCCGCCAGCAGAGGCCAGACTGGCCGCCTCCCTGAAGTCCCTCCCCCGGGCAATGAGGAGGGTATCATCTGCGTAGCAAATGATGCTCGTGCCTTGGAGGAGGTTCCCCCGCAGGAGCCAGTCGAATCCAATGTTCCACAGCGGTGGTCCTAAGACCGACCCCTGTGGAACACCGGACTCTGCGCCATATCGCCTCACTCTGGCCGTCTTGTCCTCAAGGAGGACCACCCGGTCCTCCAAGTAGCTGGCCAAGAGGTGGCGCAAGTACTGTCTAGTCAGTCCAAAATTGTCGAGTGGGGGACAGAGTTGAAGGCGTTTGCTATGTCGAATGACACCGCCAACACTCCGTCACCCGCCTCGACTGCCTCCCTCACCTGGCCCTTGAGTAGGGCCAACGCGTCGACCGTCGAACGACCCCGTCGGAACCCGAATTGGGCGTCCGACAGGTCCGGCCCCACCGTCCCCAGCAGGCTATTCAGCCGGTCGGCGATTATCCCCTCGAATAACTTACCGACCTCGTCGAGCAAAACGATGGGCCGGTAAGCCGAGGGGGAGTCCGCTGGGCGTCCCTCCTTCCTGAGGAGGCATAACCGCCCCTCCTTCCAAGGTTTCGGGAACCTTCCAGTCGTGAAACACGCGCTAAAGAGGTCCCGAAACCTCTCCTCCATCAGTGAGGCGGCGATAGCCACCACCCGTGCGGGAACGCCGTCCGGCCCTGGGGCCGTGTTCTTAGCGCGGAGGCGGAGAGTCCCCGCGTAAAGTTCCGACGCCGTAACCGCGGGGACCTCCTCCTCCGCTTCCTCCGGCGGAATCGCCTCCCGCGGAGGGTCCATCGCTGGCGGGGCGAAGTCGGCCCTGGGCGGGAACAGGGACCGGACCACCCCATCCAGCAATGCCGGCTCGAGGGACTCCGTCAGTGGAGGACCACAGAGGCGCAGTTTATTCCGCGCCGCCTTGTATGGTCTACCATAGGGGTCCCTGTCGAGACCCTCCAGCATCTCGGCTCTCGCCGAGTCCTCGGCCGCGCGCATTGCCGCCTTGAGGACCGTCTTTGCCTCGACGTAAGAGGCATAGAGGCCCTCCTCGTTGGTGGGGTCTCGGGTCCTGCGCCTCCGACTCCGCGTGTAGGCCCTCCTGGCCGCTACGCAGGCGGATCGGAGCCCCGCCAGTTCCTCCGACCACCAATAGACGGCGCGGCGGGGAGGTGGGCGGCGAGACCGGGGCATGCTGGAGTTGCACACCTCGGTCAGGGACCCCCTCAGCTGGATCGCCGCGGCGTCCACGTCAAGGGCTTCGACAGGAGGCGCGAGCCAGTCTTGGACGAACGCCGCCTCCTCCGCAGCCTCTCGGTCCAGGCGGGTGAGAGCCCACCGTGGGAACCTGGATTGGCCCGAGCGGACCGTCCCCAGGGAGCTCTGGGTGGAGATGTCGAACCTCACATATCGGTGGTCCGACAAGGTCTCCACCATCTCCACCCGCCAGTTCGCGACGTGCGCGGCTAGCACGGGGGTGGCAAACGAGACGTCGACCACCGACCCTCCCCGCTGTCGCACACATGTGTGGACGGTCCCTCTGTTTAAGAGGGACACACCGCACGACGCCGCCCAAAATTCCACGGCGCGACCCCGGACGTTGCAGGAAACGGCCGGGTTGCCCCAGGCGGTCGACTTGGCGTTCAGGTCGCCCAATATTGCGACCTGGCGTGGCGCCGCCCTCCCGACCACTGCGGTGAGGATTTCCAGAAAATTCTCGAAATCCGAGAGAGGGCGGTTTGGTGAGAAATATACTCCCACCAGTGCCACATCCGCCCACGCGGCGGCCACGTATCCCGGTCCCCTCTCTAAGAGCGAGAGGGGAGGGGAGTCCGTGGAAGACCGCGCAACCAATGCCACCTAGCCATCCCGGTCACCCAGCCAACGGCCAGGGACCGAGTACGGCTCGGCAACCACCGCCACGTCCACCAACCACTCAGCCATGGTCTGCATCAGCAGATCCTGGGCTGCTCTGCAGTGGTTGGTGTTCACCTGGAGGATGCGATGTCTGACCCTATCCATCAATCAGACATCGCATCACCCTCCACGGCCGCCGAAGTCCCAGCCTCAGGGATGGCGGCGGCAGCGACAGGCCGGATCGACGCCTGCACTTTGCCCTTCTTTGGGGGGGGATTGCACTTCCTCCCCATCGTCACGTGGCCCGCCGGGCAGCCACTGGCGGCACACACCGCGCAGTGCGGCGTGGCGGCCTCGCAGGAGGCGGACTTGTGCCCGTCCTTGCCACATCGGAAACAATTATCCGCCCTGTCGACCTCGGACGGACAAAGGGCCCGAGTGTGTCCGACTCCTAAGCACTTATAGCAGCGCAGGGGCTTGGCTGCGAGTGCCCGGACTACACCCGAGCTGAATCCGACAGAAAGCCGTCCCTTGGCGAGGACGGCTATAGCTGCGGCGACTGGGCACTCAAGGCGAATGGTGCCCATGCCGCCGCGGCCGGGCCTGATGGCCCGACCTTGCACCGCTGTGACGCCACAGCCCCCCATAGCTGCGACCGCCGCCACCACCTCCTCCTTTGTGACCGAGTCGTCGAGGTCGGTCACCTCCAAGGCTACAGACTTCTCGGGCCTGGCGACTTTTGCCACGTCCGCAATGACCTCTTGCAACTTGGTTGCGAAGAGGTCCGCGTTGGCGCTGCCCTGAGCCCCCGGGAACTCGAAAATTCGAGCCCCGGCCTGGGTCCGGCGGCACGACGGTGTACCGATCCCCAGTTGGGTAGGATCGGCGTTGGTACGCGCCCGCTTCATTACGGACGCGTACGTCTCCCCCCGTTCCACGGCCTCCGGGGTGATGGTCACCACGACGGCCGCGGTTTTGGGAGGAACCAGTTTTCTCCCGCCGGCTGGAGCCTTTTTGCCTGCTGGAGCAGTCGCAGCGGGCTTGGGCTTTTTCCCCTTTCCCCTAGGGAAGAAGGGCGTCTTCCCCCTGCGAGTTCCGGGGGTCGGCTGGGGCGTCAGACGCTGCCTCCGCGCTCGTGGAGGGCGTTTGAGAGGCCTCCTTGGTCCTCTTGCCCTTGCCCTTCCCTTTGCCCTTGGAGGGCTTCGAGGCCTGGGGCTGCGCACCCGATGCTGGGCCTCCCAAAGGCGCAGGTTCCGGCTCCAGCTCGCGTGGCCTATTGTCCGCCGCGAGCGGCGGTCGGAGGCGCTTTTCAGGCAAGAGCCTGTCCTCTATGCCCGCAAGACAGGCTCTCGTGAAGGCCCTCTCCTCCATGATGACCTTGCGGATTATATCCTCAAGGTTGGAGGGAGGGACCTCAGCCGCTGGTCTCGGCTCGGCTTGGTTTGGCCGGGCCGTGGCATCAGCCAGCTTCTGGTGCAGCTGGCTGACCTCTGACTGCAGGCGATCGACTTTCGCCTGCAGTTGCCGCGTTTCGTCGGTCGCCTTCCGCTGCACCAGCTCCCCGACGATGCCGCGCATGCTCGCGGGACTTTTGAAAAGTCCCTTTTAAATTAGAGGACTTAGAGGCGACTTCCACTATCTCCTCTTCGTCCTCCTCAGCCATCCGCTCCAGCTCCACCAGTGAGTGGTCCGCATAGACAACGCGGGACGCGCCGTATCCGGACTTGGCCCGGGCGGCGCGCGTCCGTTGCTCCTTAGCCGCAACCCGCTCCTCCAGGTCTTGCTGGAGCTGCGCCCGCCGAGACAGGTCCAACTGGTGTTGGGCCTCTGCCAGACCCACGTCGTGGGTGTCCGACACCGGCTTCCTGGCCTTCGCGTAGGATGGCCGCCTCGAGTCCGAGGAACCCCCGGACCCATTACTGTGACGGGCCCGCTTCTCCGGCTCCCGGCGACCAATCCCCGAACTTGCGTCCGACTCGCAAATAATGGACTCGTCGTCGGAGTCCAACAACTCGCCCGCTAAGCTATAGATGCTAGCCGCAGACACCGCGCGGCTAGCCTCCGACGCCGATGCGCCCTCAGATTGGCCCTGAGAAGGGCCTTTGGGTGGGCCCTGAGAAGGGCCTTTGGGTTGGCCCTGAGAAGGGCCTTTGGGTTGGCCCTGAGAAGGGCCTTTGGGTTGGCCCTGAGAAGGGCCTTTGGGTTGGCCCTGAGAAGGGCCTTTGGGTTGGCCCTGAGAAGGGCCTTTTTGTTTTAAAAATCGCCCGCAGGCATCCCGCAAAGAGTTAGACATGATAGTTCCGCAGGTTCGTAGTCAACAAGGCAAATATAAATACTACGAAAGCACAGTGCACTTTGGCCAACCCAGTCTGCCACTCCGTTACGGTGGTCAGAACTGGGTCGTTTCCAGGGGACGCGACGTGGACGCAAGCACTGTGGGGTGGTCCCCCCCCCCAACCTAACCTAACCTAACCTAACCGAGTCTCACGGCGCCCCCCGCCGCGATCGGATCACTTTTAAGCCGCTCCGCGCTCGAAAAATCGTTAAAAATAGACAAAGTTCGCAAAAATACCCAAATTGCTCAAACGTGCGCGCTGCAAAGTTACGCCGGATAGTGAAAGAATTTTGAAAATCGGTGTAAAACTCACGAAGTTATTACCGAAAAACCGGAATTTTAACCCTAAAAGTGAGTGAAAAAAGTGAAAAAGTTTAACGCTGCTCGATTTCGATCGGTGACCCTGTGTTTTTGGTCTGCCCTTCGAAACACCTGGACAAGCTCCACATCCTGGCTGAGTTTCACCAATCAACCCCTAAAAATGCAGTCTTAAAAAAAAAAAAAAAAAAAAAAAAAAAAAAAAACAGACAAGAAAAGACAATAATTATGTGTATCATATGTATATATTATATATTATTGCCGCAAACTTAAAGAAAAATAAATATCAACAAGGCAAAAGAAATCCACACAAGCCCTTAAATAAATAAAATAAATAAATAAAATAAAATTAGCCTTTATTGCTGTTTAAACTTACATATAATAATAATATTCCACAATATTCCACAACTATCACACAAAGCCATCTAGTCCCAAGCTAAGCAGAGCTTGTGTTATGGGTACTAGACAACTGATAAACATACTTATATATTTCTAAATACATACATATTATAGATAAATTACACCCAGACACAGAACAAATGATCGTGCTCATCACACAAACATTTGTCCTGGGTGGGAATCGAACCCACGACCTCCGGCATAGCAGTTAGGGTCACTAACCACTAGACCAACAGGCCAGTCAAATATCATCTTACTTTACTACAATTTTATTAACTATCGGCGATCGGTAGAAAAACAGCTTGTCTTTTGACATAGGCCTCCTCCAAGGATTTCCATTTCTCCCTATCTTTTGCTATTCGGGTCCATTCTGGACCAACCACCTTTTTTATATCGTCCTCCCATCTTTTAGTTTTTCGCCCTTTGCTTCTTTTACCATCCCTTGGGTACCACCCCGTTATAATTTTCGTCCATTTTTCTTGTTTATCCCTTAACATGTGTCCTGTCCATTGCCATTTCAGTGTTCGGTATAGGGAGTTTGCCTGTTTGAATTTTGTTTTGTTTTTAATTTCTGTTAGTCTAACTTTATCTTTTCTCTTGACTCCAATAGCACTCCTCTCTATACTATTTTGGCAGACGTTTATTTTATTTGCTAAGACTTCTGTTAATGCCCACGTTTGACAGCCATATGTTAGACATGGGAGAATGCACGTATTGTAGACTTTTCTTTTCGCTTTAATTGGCATGTCTCTATCCTTCATAACTTCACTTAATGACCAGTATCTTTTCCATGTATTGGCTATCCTCCTATCAACTTCCTTATGCATGGTTTTCGTAGGTGATATTAGTTGTCCTAAGTATATATACTCATCTACATATTCTATTTCCTGCATGTTTACTTTGATCTTTTGTGTCTTTGAGGAGTTAGTCATAATTTTTGTTTTCATGATGTTCATTGTTAGTCCTGCTACTGCACTCTGGTCTGATAGCTGTTGCAACATTTGTTGTAATGTTCTAGGACATTCAGAGAACAGTATTAGATCATCTGCAAAACGTAGATGACTTAGATTTTCGCCATTTATATTGAGCCCTTGATCTCTCCATTCTAGGTTCCTGATTATTCTCTCCAGTGCTGCCGAAAATAATTTAGGTGAGATAGGGTCGCCTTGACGAACGCCTCGCTCTATAGAGAATTCCTCGCCTGATTTTTCCAATCTTACTTGTGCTGTGCTTTTGGAGTATATGTTTTTTAAGATTTTTATATATCTGTCCTGTACATTTTGTTCTTGCAGAGCTTCCCAGATGTACCCGTGTTCCAGGGAGTCAAAAGCTTTATTATAGTCTACGAATCCTAAGAAGTAAATTTTATTATATTCATTGTATTTTTGTATAACTTGTCTTAAAACGTGAATGTGATCTATGGTTGAAAATTTACTTCGGAAACCCGCTTGTTCTCTCGGTTGGTTTTCGTCGAGTACTCTGGTAATTCTGGACAGAATAATTTTTGAGAAGACTTTATAAATATTCGACATTAAACTGATTGGGCGATAGTTTCCAATTTCCTCTTTATCTCCTTTCTTGTGTAACAGAATGATCGTTGATTTTGTCCAGTCTTGTGGAATGATTTCGGTTTCTATAATTTCATTAAATAAGTCTGTTAATATTGGAGCAATTACTGGTAAAGTAGATTTGAGCAGTTCGTTGGTTATTTGATCGGACCCAGGTGTTTTGTCTACTTTTTGTGTGTTTATAGCTTTAGCAGTTTCTTCTTTTAATATTTTTGGTATAGGTTCAGAATTTAATGGGTATTGTTCCTCGGTTGCTATTATGGAATTCTTGCTTTTATATAAATTTCTATAATAGTCTGTAGCCTCCTTAATTATCTCAGGTCTTTTCCTTGTATGTTTATTATTCCTAGTTTTTAATTTTAGCATCCATTCTTTTTTGTCATTTAATTCTTTAATAGCCTTTTTTATTCCACCAGTTCTTCTAATATGTTTTTCTAATGTTTCCTGTCTTTTGATTTTTCTATCTCTCCTAATGCTTTCATTTATCTTTTTACTAACTTCTGTTATCTTGTTTCTTTCCTCTCGGTTACTTTTCTTTGATTGTAACAGTTTTCTCCTTTCTTCAAGTAGCTGTTGAGTTTCTGTAGATGTTGTTTTCTTATTTACTTTTCTAGTTTCTGTTTTAAGTGCGTTTAAAATCTTTCCATATTTTTCTTCAACAGGTGTGGATTTTTCTCTGAATATTCCTACTAAGGCTGTTAAATTGTTTAGAAGCATGTCACTATTCCCAGTACACATCAGGGCTGAGCTATCATTACTTTGCCATCTCCTGTTCTTTTGTATACGCCTGCCTGTCAATGTAGCACGAACCATTCTGTGATCTGAATTGAAATTCAGGTTCTGCACAATAGAGACGTTTTTAAATGTTTTGATATTATTGGACAAAATAAAATCTATTTCATTTTTATAGACACCATTTGGAGAGATCCATGTCCATTTCTTTGTTTTCTTTTTCTTAAAAAAGCTATTGAGAATACTCAGTTTGTTTTGGAGAGCAAATGAAACTAACCTTGCGCCATTCTTAGTTCTTTTACCATGCCCATATTTGCCTATTGTGTATTCTTCACCTGGGTTATCATATGTTCCTATCTGACCATTAAAATCTCCCATTACTATGATTTGTTTGTGGGCATTTTGAATCGTTTCTTGTAAGTCGAGGTAGAATTTTTCTGTTTTGGCTATATTTTCTTTGTTATTCGATTCCGGTGGCGAATATGCTTGGATAATAGACCATTTTTCTTCTTTATTGACTGGCAGTGTTATATTAAGGATAGCTATTCTTTCAGTTACTCCTTTAATTTCAATAATCCTATCAGTTAGTTCCTTTTTAATTAAGAAGCCCACTCCATATAATCCCGGTGTCTCACCTATGTGATGTAGAATGTAGCTTCCATAGTCATTTATTGTTTCTCCATATCTTCTCATTTCGCTTATTCCTATTATGTCCCATTTTAATTCTGATACAGCCATTTCAAGCTCTTTAAGTCTTTCCGGTGTCCTTAGGGATCTTGTGTTGAATGTTGCTATATGTATATCTGTTGTTTTTCTATTTTCCTTTGGAGGGTCTTGGTCATTTTCCCCCACGAGGACCAGTCGGCTTGGGGGAGGGGTGTTTGTTGTTTTAATTTTTAATTCAATGTTTGGTTTTTGTTTCCGTTCGCCGATAGCTAGTTGTTATTGTTCTTTTCCTGAAGGGTGTATGGTGAGAGAATTAGAGCGACCTCTCATCAAATCGAATGCATTAATTCTGTTGTTCTTTGATGGAAATGGCGTTGTCTGTTGCTTTTTCGGTTGAGAGTTTGTGTCTGGAGAGGCCGATGGTTCCCTTTTCCTTTTTTCATTAGAAGCTAAATTTTGTTTGATTATTAGTTGGTCGTACTTTATGTAGACAATATTTCCTTTGTCTCGCTCTTCTTTTAGTTTTGGTAGTAAAGCCTTCCTTTTCTCCAGAGTTTCTTTAGAGTAGTCTTCTGTAATAAATAACACCTTCGATTTTTTCTTGTTCTTAAATATTTCACTCTTTTTCCATCCATTAATGAAAGACAAGAGAGTAGGCCTCGGTTTTTCTTTGTTTGTTGTTTTTCCAATGCGGTATATTTTGTTGATGTCATAATCTCTCAAAGTAATGTCTAATTCTTCTTGGAATTTTTGCTTCGTAAAGTTAATCAGTTCTGCGGTTGATTTTTCACCCTCCTTCAATCCATATATTATGATGTTGTTGCTTTTCTTGTCTCTTTCGAGATATTCAATTTTACTTTCCAATTTCTCCACCTGTATCTTTAGATTTCTATTTTCTTCTAGTACTGGTTTTAATTTTTCATCCATTCTTTCCATTATAATATTGCACACAACACAAGCCCTTAGAACAGTCCAAATCAGGTCCAAATCTTATGTTATAAAACTGGAAAATAAGTAAAATTGTGTTAGAAAATAAGAAGATAGCTTATAAATATTGTGTTAGAAAATAAGAAGTTAAGTTAAGCTTTAGGATAAACCAAGTGTTAAACTAATAGAATAAAAACAGATGTAAAACTAGCCATGTAAGAAAATTTGTATTAGAATTTAAGTAGGAAAATAAAAATATAGTAAAATAAGAAAGTACATGTACTAATATATCATAGAAATAAGAGAAAATGTCCACAGAGTAGAAAATAATTGTTTTTAGTATTTTAGAATAAATAAGCTCGTAGATATGTATACCGTAAAGAAATAGAGTAAGAAACCAGAATGTAACCAACTATACATAAGCCAACAATGTAAATAAAACAAAGTTGTTGTCTAAAAACCCTAATAAAGAAAAATAATAGAAAAGTAGTCAGTAGTTAGAATAGCGGGAGTCCCACCCGGCTAAGAATGAAAGGATGAGTAAAAGAAAGATAAAGTATGAAGCTTGAAAGTGCGAGAAGAATACATGCGAGAACTGGAATGAATGAGAAACTAGCATAACAAGATCCCGTCCCACCCATAACGGGGAAAAGCACAAAAAAAAAAAAAAAAAAAAAATTTTTGCCCCAAAAACTGGTTTTTTGGGCCAAACCCAAAATTTTTATTCCCAACCACCTACATTTTATTCGATATTCGGCTAGCCCGCGCTGAGCCCGTTCTCTGGACGTGCGGCACGTGCGTCTAGCTTGCAAAAAATTTATTTTCAATAGTTCTAGTTTATCACCTAAGTACAGACGAAATACACCTAAGGGAACGAAAATTTTAGCAAAACGTTGATATTTTTAGTTGTATACAAGCCTTTTTCAAGCTGTTTTCAGCGTAAATCGACAGGAGTGGTGCTCCGCCTGCTCCCTGAACGTATCAAATTGACCTGACGCCCAAAAAATTTTCTCCCTCCTACACTTGTAAAATTTTTCAAAATTTCTATATCAATTTAATTCATATTTAATTCAAATCAAAAGTTTTATTTGCTCTAATAATTTTAAATAGTTTCTGGCACACCCACCCTCCATCCCTGCGCTTTTGGCCGCGTTCCGTGGTCCTGGGTTCAGATTGGGGGTGTTTTTCCAAATTTTTTGCCCCAAAAACTGGTTTTTTGGGCAAAACCCAAAATTTTTATTCCCAACCACCTACATTTTATTCGATATTCGGCTAGCCCGCGCTGAGCCCGTTCTCTGGACGTGCGGCACGTGCGTCTAGCTTGCAAAAAATTTATTTTCAATAGTTCTAGTTTATCACCTAAGTACAGACGAAATACACCTAAGGGAACGAAAATTTTAGCAAAACGTTGATATTTTTAGTTGTATACAAGCCTTTTTCAAGCTGTTTTCAGCGTAAATCGACAGGAGTGGTGCTCCGCCTGCTCCCTGAACGTATCAAATTGACCTGACGCCCAAAAAATTTTCTCCCTCCTACACTTGTAAAATTTTTCAAAATTTCTATATCAATTTAATTCATATTTAATTCAAATCAAAAGTTTTATTTGCTCTAATAATTTTAAATAGTTTCTGGCACACCCACCCTCCATCCCTGCGCTTTTGGCCGCGTTCCGTGGTCCTGGGTTCAGATTGGGGGTGTTTTTCCAAATTTTTTGCCCCAAAAACTGGTTTTTTGGGCAAAACCCAAAATTTTTATTCCCAACCACCTACATTTTATTCGATATTCGGCTAGCCCGCGCTGAGCCCGTTCTCTGGACGTGCGGCACGTGCGTCTAGCTCGCAAAAAAATTATTTTCAATAGTTCTAGTTTATCACCTAAGTACAGACGAAATACACCTAAGGGAACGAAAATTCCCCACCGGAGTGTTCCCACGTTGCCGTCGTGGTGGGGCTTGCGTGTCTCAATGACCCTTGGGGCTCTGCCGGTAGATATACTCATGCCGGAAAGGTCCAAGGCGAGAGACCAGACAAAGAGGGACACGCGGGGGGCGCGCCGCCCGGAGACGTGAACAGTGTTCGGGTCCTCGGGCGGCGCGCCTGTCGCAGGAGGAATCCCTACTCGCTGCTCTCTGGTTCGCGTCTGCTCATCAGACGTGACTGTGAGAGCAGTGAGTAGGCGGAGGGAGAGACGATGGGAGGAGATAGGGACCATACCCTTTAAAAGGAAAACTTAACAATGGATAAGACTAACGGAATAGTATTACCCCAGGGCGGTACCAGCTGCACAGCAGCTGGAGAATCCGCCACGGTCCCTAGTGGATCGTCAAGCCCCTCGTATTCTGGGGGGGGCAACGTCAGTCCCATACCGCATGCCAGTGGCAACACTGGCAACATGAGCCGAGGAGGCTCCCGGTCCGGAAGTGTTGGGTCCGGTAGAAGTGTTGAGGAGAGTGCGCCTGACAAGATGTCGGGTAAGTGCCGGGAGAAGGCTCTCGGCAAACTTTGGGAAGGGAGTCGCTTGAGCGACTCGGGGTCGGATTCTGACTCCGGGTCGTTCGCTAGCCTGGCGGGCTCCGGTCGCGAGGTTTCGGGGGCTGCTGAGGAAAACGCAGAGCGTTTCCTTAAGCGGCCCAGAGCCGGAGCCGGAGCCGAGGAGTCGTCGTCCGGCGGATCGGACCGATTAACCTCGGCCCGAAAAATCCCTCGGGGAAGGCGTGCCGCTTCCCTGAAGGCTGCCCGGCGAGCCAAGGGGGACGCCGGAGAAGGGCTCCATCTTGGCCGAAAGGTCACCTCGTCGTCGTCTTCTGGCGGCGAGACGGAGACCGGTGGAGAGCGCGGTGAGCCTGGTGAGCCAGAGACCGGTGTTGAGGCCAACACTGGTGGAGACCAGGTCACCGGCGGCGGCTCCGTTGGTGAGCGCCTGGCCGGGTTTGCGGAGTTCGTGGGGGCCGCTATACATGGCGTCTCCCTAAAGAGGACCAACGAGTCGAAGAAGGCCGCGATCGCCGCGGCCTCGGCCTCCATTGTGGCGGCAGCGGAGGCGCTGGGTGGTGGACCTCCGTCGGACGAGGTGTCCGTTCTGCGGGCGGAGGTCACCCGCCAGGCGGTCGCCATAAAGCGTCTCCAGAAGGAGAACGCGAGGCTCCAGGCGAACCTGGCCAAGCTCCGAGGAGCCTGCCCTGAGGAGGTGCGTCAAGACGGGCGCGGGCAAAGCCAGCCCCTGGCTACCGAAAACCGGGACCTGAACCTGGTTCTGCAGAGGCTGGCTGACCTCGAGAGGGGGCACTCCCTCTTGGAGGGCATCGTTCTTCGGCCCTCCCTGGGGGCGAAGTCCTATGCGGACGCGGCAGCCGGTAACCCTAAGGCAGGGCCATCCAGCCAGCCTGAAGGCGGGGCTCAGCCAGGTGGGAAGCCGGCCCCAGCGCCACCGCGTAAGACGGCTGCCCCTCAGAAGGGCAAGGCGGGACCACCTCCAAAGGGTAAGGTGTCTGCCCAGGTGAAGGGTAAGGCCGCCCAGGAGAAGGGTAAGCCGCCTACCCCTCCGAAGGGCAAGGAGCCTGCCCCTCCAAATACCAAGTTGCCTGGCCAGAAAAAGGGCAAGGCGCCCGCGCCCACACCTCCTCCACCCCCTGAGCCTCCCGAGGGCGAGTCAGGATGGGAGGTGGCAGGCAAAAGGCAGAAAGAGCGAAAGGCGGCCCAAAAGGCTAGGCGTAGAGAGCGGAAGCGTCGCCAGAAGAAGCGGAGCGCTGCGGCGAGGCTCCGTGCCCCGAAAAACGCGGCTGTAGTGGTAACGCTGCAGCCAAACGCGGTTAGTAAGGGCATGGAGTACGGAGGCGTTATAGATGGGCTGAAGAAGAAGGTGAACCTCGAAGAGCTCGGGATCATCGGGGGCCTCCGAGTTCGACCCACCGCTACAGGGGCTCGATTGTTGGAGCTCCCCGATGGTTCAAGCGCCTCGTCGGCGGACGCTCTGGCTGAAAAGTTCAGGGCGTTCCTAAATGCGGACGAGGTCCGGGTGTCCAGGCCCATCAAGTGCGCAAGCCTGCGCATCGTGGGTCTGGACGACTCGGTCTCCGAGGAGGAGGTGTTGGCCGCCGTCACCGCGGCTGGGGGGTGCTCTGCCGAGCAGATCAAGGCGGGCACCCTGCGCCCGGACCGCGAAGGCATGCTGACTGTAACGGTCAGCTGCCCTGTGACGGTGGCGAAGAAGATTGCGGAGGGTCGCACCCTCAAGGTGGGCTGGTCTAGGGCGCAGGTCAAGCTCCTGGAGCCCAGACCTCTGAGGTGCTTTCGCTGCCACGTGGGGCAGCACGTAGGGTGCCGTTGCACCTCGGAGGTGGATCGCAGCGAACTATGCTTCCGCTGCGGTCAGCCCGGTCACTGGGCTGCGGTTTGCCAGGCCACGCCGCACTGCGACGCATGTGCGGCGGCTGGGAAGCCGGCCGAGCACCGGGCAGGGAGCAAGGCCTGCGCTCCACCCGCCAAGGCCAAGGGAAAAAGGAGGCCCTCCGCCACCACCCCCACCGTCGCCAACGCCAACGCCGCGGCCGCTTCCGCCGCCGCCGCTACCGCCGCCGCCGCTGCTGCTGCCGCCGCCGCCGCCGCTACCGCCAAAGCCGCTGCCGCCAAAGCCGCTGCCGCTAAAGCCGCCGCTGCTGCCAAAGCCGCTGCCGCCAAGCCTGTGGAGACCCCGGAGGGGGCTGAAATGGACTGCCATTAATGGCCCCATTAAGCCTCCTCCAGGCGAATATCAACCACTGCGCCTGCGCTCAGGATCTGTTGCTCCAGAGCATGGCGCAGTGGTCGATCAACATCGCCGTGGTCGCTGAGCCCTATTTCGTCCCGCCCAGGCCAGACTGGGTGGAGGACCTCAGTGGCTCAGTGACCATCATTGCGTCGGCCGCCGCCGGCACCCCGGCCCTTGAGATGGTCAGGAAGGGTCAGGGGTGCGTAGCAGCACGGTTCGGGGAGATAGTAGTGGCGGGAGTCTACTTCTCTCCGAGCCGAACTCTCGCCGAGTTCCAAAACTCCCTCAGGGAGTTGAGTGTCGTCATCGGAGGCTATTCCCTTCCCGTACTTGTGCTCGGGGACTTCAATGCCAAGAACTTGGCTTGGGGTTCCCGTTACACGGATGTGCGGGGTAGGATGGTCGAGTGCTGGGCTCTGGAAACAGGCCTGGACATCCTGAACCGGGGTTCTGTGGCCACGTGTGTGCGGATGCGGGGCGAGTCGGTGGTGGACATCTCGTTCGCCAGCCCCGCTCTGTCGCAGCGTGTCGCTGACTGGCGCGTCATGGAGGGGGTGGAGACCTACTCCGACCACCGGTATATCCGGTTTGAGGTCTCTGCCCAGTCCCCAAGAGCGCCGGTCCCGCAGACCCCGAGTGGTCCGCGTTGGGCGCTGAAGCAGCTGGACCGGAAGCTCCTCCTGGAGGCCGCGATCGTGTGGTCCTGGGGGTCATCCCCAGCCAGGCCCGCCGACGTCAACACCGAGGCGGCTTGGTTCCAGGAGGCCATGTCCGAGATATGCGACATGGCAATGCCCCGAGTCCGGCCAGGAAGCGCCCGGCGTCATGTGTACTGGTGGTCGCAAGAGCTGTCGCACCTGCGTCAGCAGTGTGTGGTGGCGCGGCGCCGGTACACCAGGCATCGCAGGCGCCGCATTCGTCCTCCGAATGCGGAAGCCGTGGAGGCGGAGCTGTATGAAGGGTACAGAGCGGCGAAGACCGCCCTCTCCGAGGCTCGTCGGCGGGCCAAGGATCAGGCCCGCGAGGAGATGCTGGAGACTCTCAACAGAGATCCGTGGGGGCGCCCTTATAAGGTGGTGCGGAATCAACTCCACACCCGGGGCCCCCCGCTGACGCAGAGTCTCCGGCCTGAGCTCGTGGAGGACGTGGTGAGCGTTCTGTTCCCTTCGCGAGGGGAGCATCGTCCCCCGCCAATGGCTCCGCCACCTGCGGTGCCGGAAGCGGACCAATCAGGATCTGATGACGACATTCCGGAGGTGACTGGGGTAGACCTGAGAGTGGCGGTACGGAGGCTTAAGGCCAAAAATACCGCCCCGGGGCCCGATGGCTTGCCTGGCAAAGCCTGGGCCCTGGCCTCAGAGGCTCTTGGGCCCCGACTGGAGGGGTTCTTCAGCGCGTGCATGGAGAGAGGCCAGTTCCCGCGTCGTTGGAAGACGGGGAAGCTGGTCCTCATTCAGAAGCCCGGGCGCCCTGCGGACTCGCCGTCCGCATAGCTGCCCATTGTGCTGCTCGACGAGGTGGGCAAGCTCTTTGAAAGAGTAATTGCAAACCGCCTCGCCGAGCACCTTGAGGGAATGGGTCCGGATCTTGCGAAACACCAGTTCGGTTTCCGCAAGAGGCACTCGACGGTGGACGCCATCATGCGCGTGAGAGCCCTCACGACGGGGGATGCGGTCTCTCGGGGCGGTGTGGTCCTGGCGGTGTCTCTCGACATCGCCAACGCCTTCAACACCATGCCCTGGAGCTGCATCAGGGAGGCACTCCGGTATCACCGGGTGCCGGCCTACCTTCGTCGTGTAGTCGGGGACTATCTGACAGACAGGGCTGTCATCTACCCTGGTCAAGACGGACAGTGGAACCGGCGAGAGATGTCGTGCGGTGTTCCGCAGGGTTCGGTTCTGGGGCCGCCCCTGTGGAACATCGGTTACGACTGGGTGCTGCGTGCCGACCTCCCTGACGGCGTCAGCGTCGTCTGCTACGCGGACGACACGCTGGTGCTGGCACGGGGGGAGTCGCACGAGGCGGCGGCCGCGAACATGACACGCGGGGTTGCGATAGTCGTTGAGAGGATCCGGCAGCTGGGTCTCGAGGTGGCACTTCACAAGTCGGAGGCCATGGGCTTCCATGGACGTGGGAATGTGCTACCGTCGGGATCCCAGCTAATGGTGGGAGGGGTTCCCATCGGCGTCGAGTGTACTTTGAAGTACCTAGGACTCGTCCTCGACAGCCGGTGGAACTTCGTGGAGCATTTCCGACGTTTGGCTCCCAGACTGGAGCGGGCTGCGGCTGCCTTTAGGTGGCTCTTGCCCAATCTGGGGGGGCCAAACGCCTCCTGCCGTAGGCTGTATGCGGGGATCGTGCGGTCCATGGCCCTTTACGGGGCCCCGGTGTGGGCGCGTGCCGTGAGGAAGCGGGCCGTCCACTACCTGAACGCGCCCCAAAAGGTCATGGCCGTAAGGCTTGTCCGCGGGTACCGCACGATCTCCCGCGAGGCGGCGATTCTCCTTGCCGGATTGCCGCCGTGGGATCTGGAGGCGATAGTCCTCGCGCGCCTACATGAGTGGCGCGCGGAGGCGCTACACCGGGGGGTCACTCTGCTGCCGCGGCACATTGCTGCGCAGCGGACAGACCTCCGGTGCGATCTCATGGCGGCATGGAGACAGCGACTGTCGCAACCCAGCGCAGGGCACGCCACGATAGTGGCGGTAAGTCCCCTCTTTGAGGAGTGGCTGGAGAGGCGCCACGGCGCCCTCACCTACCGTCTGACGCAGGTCCTCACCGGACACGGGTGTTTCGGGAGGTACCTGCACCGAATCAGGCGGGAGGAAACGCCCGGATGCTTCCACTGCGAGGATCGACCGGAGGACACGGTGGAGCACACTGTGGAGGTGTGCCCTGCTTGGGCGGAGCCCCGCCGTGTTCTCGTAGCGGCGATCGGCGGCGGTGACCTCTCGCGTCCGGCCCTGGTGCAAGCCATGGTCCGGAGCGAGGAGGAATGGGACGCCGTCGCCTCCTTCTGCGAAGCAGTGATGCTAGCGAAGGAGGTGGCGGAACGAGAGAGGGAGAGAACCTCTCAACGTCCCAGCCGCCGCGGAAGGCGCTCCGGGCGTCGGGGGTCACGCGATGACCTCCGGCCACCGTTGACGCGGGCCTGTGGACGGTGAGTAACGGGCTAGCTCGCCGTCCGGCCGTCGTCATGACGGCAACAGACCGTGTCGGCGGCGCGTACGTGTTCCACGCGCGCCTCAAAGAGATGTCAGCAAGGAGGGGCCCGCAAGGGCCGACGCCCGTCGGGGCTGCGGATATCGAAAAGTTACCGCGGCTCCGACACAAGGGCGAGGAAGAGGGAACATGGGTTGGTTTTTAGTCAGTAGAAGTCTGACACTCCCCTTCGCTCTGCCCAAGAGCGGGGGGGGTTATTCGATGATTTTCCACCCACCAAAAAAAAAAAAAAAAAAAAAGGGAACGAAAATTTTAGCAAAACGTTGATATTTTTAGTTGTATACAAGCCTTTTTCAAGCTGTTTTCAGCGTAAATCGACAGGAGTGGTGCTCCGCCTGCTCCCTGAACGTATCAAATTGACCTGACGCCCAAAAAATTTTCTCCCTCCTACACTTGTAAAATTTTTTGTAGAATTTGCCTTTTCTATGTGCTCCCATTTAGTTTTCAGGGAGCTTAGCTTGTGTTCCAATTCCCATTTTTCCATTGGTGTTGCCAATGCTATGGTGATCTTCTCCACAGTGCGTTCGAATGCTCTAAAGTTACAGTATTGTTGACGCAAACGATCTTGTTGTTTCTCCGTCGGCTCGCCTGTTCCCCGAGGAGGTATATGAAATTGGATGTCGTCGAAAGTAAACTTCGATTGCCCCTTCCCTTGCTTAGGCGTCGCAGGTGGTTGCTCTGTCTTACTAGTAGATGGAGCCGGCAATTCAGACTTACGTTTCAACATGTCTTGCAGCACTTCTTCATACATCTTCTTCGTACTGTTGAAGATATCGTCGTTGAAGTATTGGAGGTCTGTCGTTCCAGACTCTTCCAGCAGTTGGTGGTTATGAACAAACTTCTCCGAGTTTTTGTTCAACCGAGAAAGACGCTCCTCCAGGTATGCCAAGTTCTTCCTGGTGGCACTGTCCTTCTTGTAGTTGGTGCAGATAAGTTTTAAGTCTCTGAAAGTAGTTTCCTGAAGACTTATCAGTTCTGCTAAGTTCTTTTTTTTTTTTTTTTTTTTTATTTATTTGCATCAAAAGTTACATGTAGGTATCATACAAATTTTCTGCCAAACTGCAGGACAGTTTGTCGGCAGAGTTCTCGTGAATACAGCTCTTAAATCAAAATAACATCATATAAACATTGAATATCCCATCATAAAGCTAATTAAAGGATCACACAGTTTTGTTATAATATCCAAGGGGTAAGTACATCGCTTTGTATTTTTTGTGTACAATCACCAGCACCAGCATGCACACACTTAGAAACGTTCAAAGTCATTTTCGCCTACTGTATTGATTTCATTTAAATGTTACGTAAAGAAAATAAGCTTTTGAAACCCTTATTACATAAATTAGGTCATATCTCAAACTTGCAATTGTTAATCTGAACCATTGTTGTTAGTTATTGGGTTGACCGTTGGTGTAGTAGAGTTGTACCTATCACCGCAAGTACTAGTTCACCCAAGTTGCGAAGTTTCCGCCGATAGTTCAGTTGTAGCAGCAGATGTGATCTCTGCTGGCTCGTAAGTTACAGGCACCTAGTGTAGATCACCCTCCTTTACGTTATTTGCAACGTCTCAATGCTACTGGTGAGACCCGCTTGTGGGAGGCCAATAGCACCGATTTGCTAACGTAACTGGGATTTACCACGCTAAGTACTCTGCTGATGAGGAGACACGACGACCCACAAGATGATATGCCGTGTCGTCCGGCTCGAAGGACCACTTTTAGGTATGGTTCAGAGGTAGTTAAGTTGTGAGTTGACGAAAACCACAGATTTCACCTTAGTTTAGTATATTTGTAAAGTTACACGTAAGTTATGGTGGATGCTAACCCGCGGTTATAGCGCCACGGCAGCTCAAACTCAACCTACCTACATTTAAGTTATCTTTTTTTAGGGTTCCGTAGTCAACATGGAACCCTTATAGTTTCGCCATGTCCGTCTGTCTGTCTGTATGTCCGTCCGCACTATTGCTCAGACTCTTAGTACTAGAAAGCTGTAATTTAGCATGAATATACGAATGAGTTACGGCGATTAAACAGCCTCGGGCAGGTAACAGATTTTTGTATTATTTAAACAATTCATATTCAACTTAGGTACTTTACTACTAAATCTAATGCATTGAAGGATTGGAACCATCAAGGAAACTCAGCGGTAAGAGCGAGCGATCGCGATGCTACAATATTTTACTATATTCCAGATACTGAGATACTTTTTCGTTACCTACTTTTTCTTTTTACCGGGTATAACTGGGTTATTGTGGAGGTTTGATGCGCTCCATGTAAAGTACCAGCCGCATCCGGATAGACTGCAACACGACCAACATATTCAGCAATTAGAGGCAAATGCTGGATTAAAACAAAATCTGGTTTGGTATTAGTTTTAATTCCACTTAGAGCTAGTGCTTAAAAATAAGAATCTTAATTATATGCAAGCGTTGTGTCGGGCGGAGTTAGGGCTTCCACAACTTGAGCAGGCCGTCCTCGCCGTACGTGGCCAGCAGGTTCTGGTGCGGGTGGTGCGTCAGCCCGATCACTGCCTTCTCGTGGATCTGCAACAGAAGCGAGCGCGTGAGTGGCGCACTGTGTGTGTGTGTGCGTGTGTGTGTGTGTGTGTGTGCGTGTGTGTAGCGCACTCACGTTGATGGTGCGCTCCAGCTTGCCGGTGGCCGTGCAGAAGGCGTAGAGCACGAGGTCCTCGCCGGCGCAGTACACGAGGCGGCCGCGCGCGCTGAGAGCCGCGCTGACGAGCGCGCCGCCCTCCTGCTCGCGCCGCCCGCTGGAGAACGAGCGCACGATCTGGCCCTGCATGTTCATGATGACCACGGTGTTGGTGCGGTTGCACACCACGAAGTGGTCGGGGTTCTTGGGCGTCAGCAGCAGCGAGTTGACGGGCGGCTCGCCGCTGCCGAGCGGCTTGAGCGTGGCCGTGCACTCGCCCGTGCGCACCGACCACACCTTCACGCTGCCGTCCGACGAGCCGCTCAGCACGCCGTGCCCGTCCGGCGTGAACACCGCCTCGTTCACGAACGACGCGTGCCCGCGGAACTCCTTCAGCACCTTGCCCGACTTCAGCCCGTGGATCCTGCCGAGTGCGGAGTGCGGATGTCAGTCAGTACGCGGCGCGCGGTGCGCGGTGCGGTGAGCACGGGGCGCGAACACTCACCTGATGGTGCGGTCGAAGGAGGCGGACAGGATCTGCGTGTTGTCGCGCGTGAACTGCAGACAGGTGACGCCCTTGGCGTGCGCGCGCTCCAGCTTGCGCAGCACTTGGCCGGAGGACACCTTCCACACCTGCACAGAGAGTACGTTCAGGGCAGGGCGGCGCGGGGCAGGGTGTGAGGGTGGGGCGGGGCGGGGCGGGGGGCTGGGCGTACCTTGATCTTGCCGTCGTTGGAGCCGGCGGCGAGCGTGTCGCTGTCGCGGCCGAAGGCGAGGCTGAGCACGGCCTCCTCCATGCTCATGTACTCCTCGTGCGCCTGGTAGCGCAGGTCTTTGCGGATCTTGCCGGTGGTGAAGTTCCACACCTCCACGAGCCCGTCCACCGAGCCCGTCACGAGGTACTGTCCGTCCGGCGAGAACCTGTTAACAGATCAATAAACCGATATCCTTATGCACGGTTCTACAATACCTACATTATTGTGCTTCGGTAATCCTCGTTTCGGAATCATAATTATTATCATCACTTTCAAGAAAAACAGGCCAAATCGGAATAGGATTCCCACACAAAGGGTTCCGTAAAAACACCAAAAAAGAACACGTTTCTCGTTTGGGAACGGCCTAACTGTTGTTAAAGCGGCCATAAACATTCTGCAAAAATTTCAAGTGTCTACCTATAACGGTTCTAAAGATATAGCCCTGTGACAGACGGACAGACTACGGCGATAGAATACTCTTCAATAAGTACATCATACAAGTTGCATACTAGAACTTAAATAGGGTGACACAATGGGTGGTCTTATCGCTACAAGTTATCTTTTCAAAGCAACCGGGTACCGTGACCGGTGACACCCTTTAGTTATAGTCTGATAGTCCGCCTAGGTACTGCTTAGGAATAGTGTAGATGAGCACCGACCTGGCACATTCAACGTGTGATTTCTGGCCGAATTTGATGATCTTGGAGAGCTGCGTGGGGCACTGGTCGTCCTCTTCGTCGCGGATCGCCGCCTTGCCGCGGAACAGATCGATGGTGGTGCCGGGCGGCAGCAGGCCCTGGTGCTGCTGCCACTTCAGCGCCTGCCCCAGCAGCGCCAGCAGACGCGAGCTGGGCACCACGGACACCTCGCCCGCCAGCGCGGCGGCGATGGCGGCGCGGCGCCGCTCCTTGCCGCCGCCGCTGCCGTACGCCTCGCGCGGGTCGAAGTACGAGCGCGCCAGCAGGTTCTCTGCGACATGAACGAGCGTCGGTTGTATTCGACTGCACTGGGCAGCGGCACACACTTACACACACAGACACACTGTTGGCGTACGTTACCGAGGTGGATGTAGCGGTCAGTCTCCTGCTGCTTCATGAGCAGGCAGGGGTGCGTCTGGCGCAGCAGCGAGCGCGCGGCGCCCAGCTCGCGCAGCTCGATGAGCTCCAGCACGACCTGCTCGTACAGCTCCATGAGCTTCTTGTCGGGCAGCTTGAGCGACGCCGTGGCCTTCAGCACCGTGTCCCAGTGGCCGTTGTTGATGTCGGCGCAGAAGCCGTCCACGCTGTCCACGGTGTTCAGCGACACGCCGGTCTCCTCCTGCGGAGCCACACACCCTGCACATGAAGCACATCATGCCGTCAGCCGTCACGCGTCATGCGCATCACATGCTGCTGAACATACACGATCACTCGCATCGCCCATCGGTTTAAACAACTCACAATGAGACAAGGTGTCCTATGAAAGCTTGTGATTGAAATCTAGCGTCAAGGAATTGTGGCATTATAACTTAAACTATCAGATGCCCACGTTGCACGTTGGTTATGCCTTTGTTTTAGTTCAAATATCAAACATCCATCTCTACATCCATCAACCCTCACAAACTATATGTCACAGGCAAAACTCTTAATCAGTCAAAACTATTATTAGGTGGTTTCTGTTTTATTTCTCTATTATATACTATATAAAATAACATAAATGTCGTTAGGAAACTTATTAGGTTTGTAAGATTTTTTTTTTTGACCCTTTGGATAAAATAATAAAAGTAATATTGCTAATGGTTTTGACAAATGATTAGTGGTGATTTTGACATTGTTTAATTTTGACATTGTTTGATTTTGACATTATTATTGCTGTTTGTTTTGACATTATTAGTAATTATTAACAACATTTTCCAAATGTGCGTGCCTACTAACATTAGTGTTTAAGATGTGTACTTAGGTAAGTATTACTAACAAATTGATTGTAATAATATGATCTGTGTAATAAATGATTATTATTATAACCTTTTATACTTTAAGAGTTTTGCCTGCAACAAATACAAAACTTAACACTGCCCAATGCAAAATGTAAAAGAGTAGATTCTTCTGCACAATTCAAGAGTTCCTATAAAGGGTTTAATTGAATAAGTTGAGTTTAAAAAAAAACTGGCCAAGTGCAAGTCGGACTTGCACATGAAGGGTTCCGTACCATGACTTCTCGTAGGTTTTCCTTTAAGGCGCGTCCCCGAGCAAAACGTAGCTCTAGCCGTTTTTTATGCAGTTTTCTGGAGCTTATAACTCTTAAAAAAAAAGATATATCAACCAACAAAAAATACATTAAATTTCTACATACTCTTACCTTCAAAATGGTACGTTTTCTTTTTTTCTTTTTTAAGTAAAATATTTAATTAATCCCCTCACAACGAAACCACAGAAATGAGAAATAATTATTGAAAACATGCTACTTCTCCAAAACTAACAATTGTTTTTATTTTGTTTTTACACTAATGGATAAGCAATTTCATAATGAACATTATGGTACGATTTTTTTTTTGAAAAACCCAAAATTTGATTTTATAAAGATTTTTATGCAAAATTCTGAGCGTATTCGCAACCGTATCTATTGACATTCAGTATGCCGCCAGGCCTCGAAGGGGGAACCCGTGTCGCTCGTCACCGCGCCGCGTCGGCTCATGCGCTCGCTCGCTTACGTCACATTATCAACAGATCTAAGAAGTAATTTCAAGTAATAGATATGGCATTCAATGAAATATTTTTTTATGAAATATTTATTGGTGCGTCCAAATACTTTTGGTCATTATGAATTCAGTTATGTATACTCACGTCGATAAATAGGTAGGTACTTTCAACTTTTACTGTGATACAAAATAATATTGGCACGATTACGAAAATGAGCTCAAAATTAAAATCCAAGATGGCGGCTAGGAAAATTTTAGGTTTTTCCGTCATGGGTGTCGTTTTCATGGTTTTTGGGGTCGCTGATTACGAAAACGAGGTCAAAATGAAAATCCAAGATGGCGCCGACGAAAAATTTTGGTTTTTCCGTCATGGGTGTCGTTTTCATGGTTTTTATGGTCGCTGATTACGAAAATGAGGTCAAAATGAAAATCCAAGATGGCGCCGACGAAGATTTTTGGTTTTTCCGTCATGGGTGTCGTTTTCATGGTTTTTGGGGTCGCTGATTACGAAAATGAGGTCAAAATGAAAATCCAAGATGGCGGTAAAGATTTTTTAGGTTTTTTCGTCATGGGTGTCGTTTTCATGGTTTTTGGGATCGCTGATTACGAAAATGAGATCAAAATGAAAATCCAAGATGGCGCCGACGAAAATTTTTGGATTGTCCGTCATGGGTGTCGTTTTCATGGTTTTTGGGGTCACTGATTACGAAAATGAGGTCAAAATGAAAATCCAAGATGGCGCCGACGAAAATTTTTGGATTTTCCGTCATGGGTGTCGTTTTCATGGTTTTTGGGGTCGCTGATTACGAAAATGAGGTCAAAATGAAAATCCAAGATGGCGCCGACGAAAATTTTTGGTTTTTCCGTCATGGGTGTCGTTTTCATGGTTTTTCGGGTCGCTGATTACGAAAAGAGGTCAAAATGAAAACCCTAGGTGGCGGTCAGGAAAATGTTTGGTTTTTCTTTCACGGGTGTCGTTTTCATGGTTTTTGAGGTCAAAATGAAAATCCAAGATGGCGGCCAGATAAATTTTTGATTTTTCCGTTATGGCTGTCGTTTTATATATATATATATAGTCGAAAAACCAAAATTTTCGTCGGCGCCATCTTGGATTTTGATTTTGAGCTTATTTTCGTAATCAGCGACCCCAAAAACTATGAAAACGACACCCATGACGGAAAAACCAAAAATTTTCGTCGGCGCCATCTTTGATTTTTATTTTGACCTCATTTTCGTAATCAGCGACCCCAAAAACCATGGAAACTACACCCATGACGTAAAAACCAAAAATTTTCGTCGGCGCCATCTTGGATTTTCATTTTGACCTCATTTTCGTAATCGTAATATTTGTATCACTGTAAAAGTTGAAAGTACCTACCTATTTATCGACGTGAGTATAGTAACTGAATTCATAATAACATTTCATAAAAAAATATTTCTTTGAATGCCATATCTATTACTTCTTAGATCTGTGAATTTTACTTGTATTCGTATGAAGTTCGCCAGGTGGCGCAAGTAATAGTTTACGAAGTATTGTAGAGGTGGGGTGCGGCAAAGAGGGAGCAAATGCTCAAGGTTATTTGCTCAGGGTACCACCTTAAGTAATCTATACGTGTTGAACTAATTACTGTATTTTTTTCAGACACACGAGTGATCCTATAACGGTTCCGTTTTTTCCTTTTGAGGTACGGAACTACGGAACCCTTATAGGATCACTCGTGTGTCTGTCTATCAATACTCAATACATTTATTGCTTCCACAAGTTTACTTAGATGGTAGGTTTTACAAAGTTATGATCATTGTGGACCCTGTCGGGCACTGCAATAGTAGGAGAGAGGAAGAAGGCTTTTATTTGACTATACCTATATTAGAATTAACCTAAATGTATTATTTATAATGCAATCTAATTATCTATTAAAATATTTATTTATCTAATGTAAAATTTATCATTAAAGTATTCATTGAGATTATAATAGCAATTAATTAATAGAAATTGTTTTAATTTATTTATGAATATACTAGCTGATGCCCGCGGCTTCACCCGCGTGGATGTCGTTCAAATTATATACTAAAACCTTCCTCTTGAATCACTCTATCTATTAAAAAAAACCGCATCAAAATCCGTTGCGTAGTTTTAAAGATTTAAGCATACAGACAAACAAACAAACAAACAAACAGACACGACTTTGTTTTATACTATGTAAGGATTATTCTTTTCTATGTCTTTAATTTTATCAGGTAATTTATTATATATTTTGATTGACATCACAAGGGCACTCGTTGAGTGCATTTTTAGTTTAGAGCTTGGTATGTTTAACCTATTTTTATGGCGCAGTGTAAATTTCGACTGTGACATACAGTCGAAATTTACACTGCGCCATAAGCTGCTCCCTTGTCGTGTACAGGTGTGGCCGTGTGGGTAGTCTCGCACGAATTTACATATCTCCAAAATGCATAGGCAGGGGAGGGTCAGTATTTTTTGATCTTGAAAATGGGGTCTGCAGCTGTCAGTGTCTTCTATATTTTACTAATATTCTTACAAGTCTTTTTTGTAGGGTGAATAGTCTCGGTGCATCCGTGCTGTTTCCCCACAAAATCACGCCGGCCCGTAACTGAGCCACGCATTGTGCGTAGGCATAAAGTGACTAGTGCGGTTTTAAGGTTAGTGGTCTTTTTCACTTCACTAAGGGCGTATGTCTGTCCGACCATTTTCCCTTATCTACGAAACTACTGAGCCGATAATTCTAAAAAAAAAAAAATAGTTTAGTTACGCGAATTCCACACGTAAAATAATTCATTCTGTAACGTTGAAAGGGGTTTGAACTTTTTTGTATGGGAGCTGGCATATCGACCCACCGCCATTTTGTTTTTTTTTCTAAATGGCGGCACACGATGAAAGTGGTAGGTATGTATGGATAGAGGACTTAAAGACAAACAAAAAATGTCATGAAATATGGTACCCCAAAGTGTCACGTTACCGAGATATTTGAAGGTAAAGATCGACATATCGACATATGAGTACAATGACCACATAAAACAAAAAAAAGTCAAAAATAAAATGTGCTTTTAATTATAATATTTGATTGTAAAAGCGTGGGGCGCTGGAGCAGGAAAGACTTTCTTGTAAACAAATACACGAACAAGCCCCACGCTTTTACAATCAAATATTATAATTAAAAGCACATTTTATTTTTGACTTTTTTTGCACGTAAAAGCGTGTTTTTTAAACTATTAATTTTTATTGATTATACCTTTTTATTTTTTACACTTTGACATTTTAATTATTATTACTTATAAAATTTTACAATCAAATATTATAAGTATTAAAAGCACATTTTATTTTTGACTCTTTTTTGCACGTAAAAGCGTGTTTTTTTTGTAGTGTTTTTTAAACTATTAATTAATTTTATACTTTTTAGTCATTTTTTCTTTCATATCCATCATGAAGTTCCAGTTCAAATCTTCCGGCTCCATCATCATTACAAAACCTTTCTAACAAGTCCAAACACGGCTATGATACGATATTTCATCATGGAATGCTAGTGCCTATCTTCCGGCTTCATCATCAGACCTTGAAACCTAATCGTGGTCAAAGTTCATTACAAGACCTTTCTAACAAGTCCAAACACGGCTATGATACGATATTTCATCATGGAATGCTAGTGCCTATCTTCCGGCTTCATCATCAGACCTTGAAACCTAATCACGGTCAACGTTCATTACAAGACCTTTCTAACAAGTCCAAACACGGCTATGATACGATCATATATCATGAAGTTCCAGTTCATATCTTCCGGCTCCATCATCAGATCAGCTCGACAGTACCATGCTATTGTATTGTCATCAAAATCACATACAACTGCCAATTTTCACAACACGTAGTAGGACTATTTTTAAAAATATCGTTGTACCTACTCATTTGTCGATCTTTACCTTCAAATATCTCGGTAACGTGATACTTTGGGTACTGAGTTACTGGACATTTTTTCTTCGTCTATAATTATGTCCTCTATCCATACATACTTACCACTTTCATCGTGGGCCACGATTTCGGAAAAAAAATCAAGATGGCGGACAGGTGGATATGCCACATCGGTTCTATCCCCTTTAGTTTTTAAGTATTTCTTCTTACAAATTGCATTTAAGCTTATAAGTTGTGCTTGTGTTTATATTTTTGTGAGTTTACTTTGGTACCTATCATCTACCTACCCAAACAATGTTTTGAAAAAAAAAACATGGCGACTATTAATTTGGCCATTACATTTTTTTGTAATTTTGTTAAATTCAGTGTCAATCGCACTATCGAGACGAATCTAACGACATAACATAATACACCTGCTGACACCCTCAAGCGGCGCAAATACTGTAACCTCATTGGTAATTATAGTTTTGAGCCGTTTGGGGTCGAAACGCTCGGGTCATGGGGAGTGGGGACCGAGTGCGCGTCTCCTTTTCAAGGAGATCTCTCGTCGTCTAGTCGACACTTCGCGCGACCAGAGGGCTGGCTCTTTCTTTGGTCAAAGAATTAGCATTGCCATTCAACGTGACAATGCTGCCAGTCTTCTGGGCATGTTCCCGTTTGTCAGCAATGCGGTGTAGTAGTAGGACGCCTACGTAGTAGTTGTATATAATTATGTAGCTATCAACTTTTAGTTTTAATTTGTAATTTCTATTTCTGTATTTTGTTACAACTTCAACTCAGTTTAATTTTTAAAGATCAAATTATAATAAATATTTGTAAGGGTTCATACAATAAGTTATTGAGGATTAAAGCAGCTAAAAACAGTGATATTCACAACTTTAACACTAGAAATAAGCATTAACTACATACACTCCATCCACATACACCATAGTCGCATGCCGCACTGATACCTGATGCTCCTTCATGGCTTTCTCATTACCACAGAAGTCAGCTGCTAGTTGCCATCAGCAAGGTGGCATGCGACGACGACTGTCCTCTATAATAATTATACTTATTATTAAGTTATTTACTTTCTCATTGACACAGAAGTCAGCTGCTAGTTGCCATCAGCAAGGTGGCATGCGACGACGACTGTCCTCTTTAATAATTATACTTATTATTAAGTTATTTACTTTCTCATTGGCACAGAAGTCAGCTGCTAGTTGCCATCAGCGAGGTGGCATGCGACTACGGCTGTCCTCTTTAATAATTATACTTATTATTAAGTTATTTACTTTCTCATTGACACAGAAGTCAGCTGCTAGTTGCCATCAGCAAGGTGGCATGCGACTACGGCTGTCCTCTTTAATAATTATACTTATTATTAAGTTATTTACTTTCTCATTGGCACAGAAGTCAGCTGCTAGTTGCCATCAGCGAGGTGGCATGCGACTACGGCTGTCCTCTTTAATAATTATACTTATTATTAAGTTATTTACTTTCTCATTGGCACAGAAGTCAGCTGCTAGTTGCCATCAGCGAGGTGGCATGCGACTACGGCTGTCCTCTTTAATAATTATACTTATTATTAAGTTATTTACTTTCTCATTGACACAGAAGTCAGCTGCTAGTTGCCATCAGCAAGGTGGCATGCGACGACGACTGTCCTCTATAATAATTATACTTATTATTAAGTTATACTTATTATTATTTTTATTTAAGTTAGCTGGTAAGTTTTTTTTACATGTTTAATAATGACTGTAGTGACGCCGCACGGAGTGCCAGTCAACCAACCACATCGCTGGATGACCTAGTGAGATGCCCACACTGTTCCCAAGCACGCTTTTTTAAGGGTGAAAGAGGCTTAAAGGTACATTTGGGGAAAAAACATAAACCCCAGAATGTACCTTCTTCTTGCCCTACAATACCCACTCCGCTTACACCTGATCCACCACTTCAACCCTTTTGGAAATATCTTTCAAAATTAAAAACTTCAACTCCTGTTTTAAAGAGAATTCCTCGTGGCGCTCGACCTTCAGTTGCGTCAAGTTTGGCGCGTTGTGTCCGCCTCGCCGCCCGAGAGAACTCACAAAGTGCTTGGGAGCAATTACTCACCTTCCCGTTTAGAATTCTACATGTGCAAAAAAATTTGGCAAATAGAAAAACATTAACCGCACAAATTAAAGACAATTGTAACATTTCGGCCCAAAGTTTTGACCCAAAATTTTCTGCACATCTCCCTCAAAGAGGTTTATTGCAACATGTAGAATCTAAACTAAACGAGGGTGATATCAGTGGTGCAGCTAGGATTATCTTTAGCAGCGATGTGGTTGCGCCGTACTCTCCAGAGACCCTTACAGCTCTGGAGAGTAAACACCCAGCCCCGGCAAATGACCTCACCTTCCCTGACCCCCCCAATCCTGAAACTAACACATTGGAAATTACAGCTCAGCAAGTATGTGCGGCCGTCTGCTCCTTTCGAAGTGGCTCCGCCGGCGGCCTCGACGGCCTGACCCCGCAACACCTGAAGGACCTTATCTGTTCAGGCGCCGGGGATGCTGGTGAGTCCCTTCTGAAGGAGCTGACAGCCCTCATCAACCTAATGCTCTCCGGCGGTGTGAACGAAGCTGTCATCGACATTTTGTACGGGGCCAATCTGTGTGCCCTGCGCAAGAAAGATGGCGGCATTCGTCCCATTGCCGTAGGTTCAACATACCGTCGTATCGCAGCCAAAATTTGCTGCGCTTTTTACAGTGAATCACTGGCCAGCAAATTCCAGCCCCTACAACTGGGCTTCGGGTCAAAAGGGGGCTGCGAGGCTGCGGTACACGCACTGTCCACTTTCCTCCATAGTGATAAAGGTGAGGTCATTCTTAAAGTTGACATTAAAAACGCCTTTAATTCCGTAAACAGGGATACCCTGTTGGCAGAAGTTCAAAAAGAAATACCCAAAATTTACAGTTTTCTACATCAATGCTACAGGAACCCCACAAAATTACTTTATAAGGACAACCTTTTGGAATCAGCTGTTGGTTGCCAACAGGGTGACCCTCTTGGGCCAGTCATTTTTAGTTTAGCAATTGATCCAATTATTCGACAGCTAAATTCTAAATTCAACGTATGGTATTTGGATGACGGAACCCTGGGAGGTGATGTTGATACAGTCTTGAAAGATTTAATTTTTTTTAAAGATAATCTCAGTTCTATCGGCTTAGAACTGAACCTTTCAAAATGTGAGATTTACATTCCTGAAACCACTAACAGACAGTCTACTATCTCTAAATTTAACTATATAGCTCCAAATATCAAAATTACAGAAAAAAAATCTCTTCACCTCCTAGGATCTCCAATTTTTGAAGAATCTTTTCCTTCATTCATTGAAGAAAAAATTCAAAATTTTAATGAGGTTTCGGATAGGCTTTTCAAAATTACCATCCATTCGGCTTTCACTATTATTCGATACTGTTGTTTTGGCCCAAAATTTACGTATAGCCTCCGCTCCTCTCACCTTTGGAGGCATCCACAGCTTTTAGAAAAAGTAGACCAAATTATCAGGAACACGCTAACTTCGTTACTTAATGTGGCCCTGGACGACCGAGCTTGGCAGCAAGCCTCACTTCCCATTCGCTTGGGTGGTCTCGGCGTCCGCAAAATTTCAAGTATAAGTTTACCAGCCTTCCTTTCCTCGATCTACGGTACAGAAAAATTAACCAGGAATATTCTTTCTTCCTCACTGGTTGATTTTGAGGTACCGTTTTTGACCGATGCGTTGAACGCTTGGAAAATGGCTTGTCCCAATACGGATTTGCCCGACAACCTGTCCTCCCAGAGACGGTGGGACGAGCCGCTCTGCAGTATTGTACGTAATACCCTTTTAAACACGTCAATCAATGCTGTGGAGCGTGCTCGTCTGCTGGCTGTGGGAGAGTGGGAGTCGGGCTTGTGGCTTCAGGCACTCCCGTCATCCACCATTGGCACTATGATGGATGACTCATCCTTCCGGGTCGCTACAAGTCTACGCTTAGGCGCACCTTGTGTTGCTCCGCATCGTTGTCACTGCGGTGATGCTGTCGACAGCCTCGGACACCATGGCCTATCCTGCTGCAGGAGCGCTGGTCGCATTGCACGACACGCCAGTATTAACGACATTATTCGTCGAGCTCTTTCCAGCGCCGGCGTACCAGCGGTTTTAGAACCTAACGGCTTGGTACGTGACGATGGGAAGAGACCAGATGGCATGACGTTGGTGCCTTGGAAGGTGGGTAGGCCTTTGGTGTGGGATGCAACTTGTGTCGACACCCTTGCGCCATCTCACGTTGCAAGCACGGCGGGCTGTGCGGGCGCTGCTGCTGCAGCTGCTGAGTCCCTCAAGCGGCGCAAATACTGTAACCTCATTGGTAATTATAGTTTTGAGCCGTTTGGGGTCGAGACGCTCGGGCCATGGGGACCGAGTGCACGTGTCCTTTTTAAAGAAATCTCGCGCCGTCTAGTCGACACTTCGCGCGACCAGAGGGCTGGCTCATTCTTTGGTCAAAGGATTAGCATTGCCATTCAACGTGGCAATGCTGCCAGTCTTCTGGGCACTTTCCCGGTTGTCGGCGATGCGGAGGAGTACTGGGGCGCCTAAGTGTCTTATTTGGTCTGTATATATGTGAGTATTAACTTTTAGTTTTACATTTTTAGCATCTATTGTACATAATTTATTCAAATAATAAAAACAACTTAGTTATTTACTTTCTCATTGACACAGAAGTCAGCTGCTAGTTGCCATCAGCGAGGTGGCATGCGACTACGGCTGTCCTCTTTAATAATTATACTTATTATTAAGTTATTTACTTTCTCATTGACACAGAAGTCAGCTGCTAGTTGCCATCAGCAAGGTGGCATGCGACGACGACTGTCCTCTATAATAATTATACTTATTATTAAGTTATTTACTTTCTCATTGACACAGAAGTCAGCTGCTAGTTGCCATCAGCAAGGTGGCATGCGACTACGGCTGTCCTCTTTAATAATTATACTTATTATTAAGTTATTTACTTTCTCATTGGCACAGAAGTCAGCTGCTAGTTGCCATCAGCGAGGTGGCATGCGACTACGGCTGTCCTCTTTAATAATTATACTTATTATTAAGTTATTTACTTTCTCATTGGCACAGAAGTCAGCTGCTAGTTGCCATCAGCGAGGTGGCATGCGACTACGGCTGTCCTCTTTAATAATTATACTTATTATTAAGTTATTTACTTTCTCATTGACACAGAAGTCAGCTGCTAGTTGCCATCAGCAAGGTGGCATGCGACGACGACTGTCCTCTATAATAATTATACTTATTATTAAGTTATTTACTTTCTCATTGACACAGAAGTCAGCTGCTAGTTGCCATCAGCAAGGTGGCATGCGACTACGGCTGTCCTCTTTAATAATTATACTTATTATTAAGTTATTTACTTTCTCATTGGCACAGAAGTCAGCTGCTAGTTGCCATCAGCGAGGTGGCATGCGACTACGGCTGTCCTCTTTAATAATTATACTTATTATTAAGTTATTTACTTTCTCATTGGCACAGAAGTCAGCTGCTAGTTGCCATCAGCGAGGTGGCATGCGACTACGACTGTCCTCTATAATAATTATAATTAAGTATTATTAAGTTATTCACTTAAATTAATTTAAGTATGTTTTATTTTCTTGTTTTGCTTTTAAGACCGCGGTTTTATTAGTCTGCGATTTTATTCATAGTTGAGTTTTAGTTTTAGACTTATTTATTTGTATTTTATTTTTGTGTGTAAGTGGGGTTGCCAACCGTACTATATTATATAGTATTGTCCTATATTTCGGGTCGGCGTACTATATTAGACTGTTGAAAAAATATCTAGTACGCAAAAATACTATATTTTCAACACCGCGAACTAAATCGAACAAACCAATATTTATTTTTAAAAGTAAGTAATTTATTTAACGCGCCTTTATATTAAATTTTGAGTGGGGCGAGTTCATGTAAGTAACCGAATTCTGGACGCATGGTGCTGGCAGAACGTCAAAGTTGTCAATAATATCACCTAGAGAAGTTTTTGATCGGTTTTATTTTCAACGGACTTCAAAAAGGAGGAGGTTCTCAATTCTTCGGAAACTTTTATTTTATATATAAATATGTTCCCCGATTACTTACTCGAAGATGGCTGGACCGATTTAGATTTTTTTTGTTTTGTTTGAAAAGATACCTACTTATACGTCACAGGTGGCCCCATGATCATCAAGTCAGGATCTGATGATGGGTTCCTGGAGAACAAAGAGAGAACTCTTCAAATATTGAGTCGTTTTTGGAAGAGTACTTTCTCAGTGGTCCCACTTTAATTTGGTGAAGATCTGATGAAGAACGGCAGTCCTCAATAAATGATAGCAAATTGACTGGGATTGCTGAAATCACATGTCTGTCTATTTTTTACACCACTTCATAACATAAAATCACGCCGGTACGCTGTGAAGGGGTAAACACAATCATGTGAACCACTAAAAAGTGAAAAATACAAACCTTTTTACAAAAAATAAAACCAACTTCAACAAAAAAAAAAAAACAAAAATAAACTTTAGAAGACAAATCAGTTTCTGAAGTACCTAGGTCCAAAGAGTCCAAACAAACAAAACTGATTTTTCTCCTAAAGTTTATTTTTCACTTGTGTTTAATTTGCTGGTTTTTGGTTTTTGTTCGCGACAAAAGACAAAACATTGTTAAAAAATGCAAGAAACAAATATATATTTGTGTAGTTATAATATTTTCCGTAAAATACCTACCATATTTTTTAGAAGTGTACCTACCTACTATATTTTTTATAGCTTATTTTGAAAAATACCTATTTCGCTTAAAAATGTTGGCAACCCTAGTTATTAGTGAAATAAATACGTACTTAGGTAATAATATATTACTTTCAAAATGTAATGTGTGGGTGCAGGCCCGTGCAGGTGTGATTAACATAATACTACCTACCTACTCATATTATGTTAATAACACAAACTAGACCGCAAGAACGGTCAACATAATAAGTATTCTTTTAGTTGTTGAAGACTTACACCACTTATTGATGGACTGTGTCCGATATGAGTCTGGGAGAAATGAGTTGTTTAGGGTATTGAGGTTAAACAGACTTGAATTAGGCACATTCCACAAAATCTTGGCTCAACCAAATGGTGATGATGCGAAGAGTCTGTTTAGGTTCATGGCCCACATTTGACAAATGTATATTTAGGATACGATGGGACTGACATACGCATTGCGATTATATTATGAATAAATAAAGAAAAAATAAAATAAAATAATATTCTTCGGTCAAACATAATAATTATAATACCTATACATTATTTGTAATGAGCTCGCCAAGAACTTTCATTTGTTACCAAACATGTTATGATTATCTCAATTTAATTTTTTAACTGGCCTGTTGGTCTAGTGGTTAGTGACCCTAACTGCTATGCCGGAGGTCGTGGGTTCGATTCCCACCCAGGACAAATGTTTGTGTGATGAGCACGATCATTTGTTCTGTGTCTGGGTGTAATTTATCTATAATATGTATGTATTTAGAAATATATAAGTATGTTTATCAGTTGTCTAGTACCCATAACACAAGCTCTGCTTGGCTTGGGACTAGAAGGCGTTGTGTGATAGTTGTGGAATATTATTATATTATTATTATTACATAATATTCTTCGGTCAAACATAATAATTATAATACCTATACATTATTTGTAATGAGCTCGCCAAGAACTTTCATTTGTTACCAAACATGTTATGATTATCTCAATTTAATTTTTGTCAAGGTAAGTGTAGTGATATTTAAATTCTGTCATAATTTATTTTCATAAAATTTATAAAGCCTACTAGCCAGTTGCCAGCGACTTCACCCGATACAACTTGAAAATTATCCCAAGGGAAGATAAAATCGGGATATAAACTATCCTATGTGTTAATCCTTTCTTCAATACTATTAAATAGAATAGCTAAAACAATAGATGAATCACAACCGAAAGAGCAGGCTGGATTCAGGGCAGGTTTCAGCACAACCGACCACATTCAAACATTGGACCAAATTATGGAAAAATATAAAGAATTCAACAGAAACCTATATGTCGCCTTCATCGACTACAGCAAGGCATTTGATAGCATCAGCTAATATTGTTACACCTCTATATTGTATTTTGTACTTTGTGGGAGAAATAAATGTTTTATATTATTTGATAGCATCAGCCACAGCGCAATATGGAACGCCCTATCACAACTAAATGTTGAACAAAAATACATCAACATCATAAAAAACGCAAAAAGTACGAGTCGAGTAAAACAGACTGGAAACAAAAGGCGACGAAATAAAAATCGAGAGAGGGGTCCGACAGGGCGATCCCCTATCACCCAAAATCTTTATTCTTTAGTCCTAGATAGAATGCATATTCCGAAATCTTAACTGGGAAAGAAAGGGCATAAGCCTAGAAGGCTGTAATCTCAGTCACTTACGTTTTGCGGATGACATAGTCCTAGTGGCCGAAACTGCCAAAGAACTTGAGGAGCTTATACGACAATTAAACAATGAAAGCACAAAGGTTGGCCAACATATATGAACGCCTCAAAAACAAAAGTCATGACCAACAGCCACCAAGTACCAATCATGATAGCAGGAAAAAATATAGACTATGTCAACCAATACATATACTTGGGAAAGCAAATGTCTTTTTCAAAGTCGAACAATGAGGAAGAGGTAGAGAGACGAGTGGGCTTAACATGGAGAAGATTCTGGTCACTGAAAGAAATCCTGAAAGGAAACTACAACATAAACTTAAAAAAGATAGTTCTTGATACGTGCCTTCTGCCCAGCTTACTCTATGGCTGTCAAACGTGGACCCTCACAGACAAAATAAAAAGGAAAATATTAAACCACCCAAAGAGCCATGGAAAGAAGCATTCTTAAAATAAAAAAAGTACAAAAAATAAGAAGTGAAACCATAAGAGAGCAGACTAAAGTTCAAGATGCACTTACCAAGGCCCTTAAACTAAAATGGAAATGGGCTGGACATGTGGCACGCTGCAATGATAAAAGATGGACACTAATAGCAACCAGGTGGAGAGGTCCCACAGGGAAAAGAAATGTAGGAAGACCGTTTAAGAGATGGAAGGACGACATTGTTGAAACAGCAGGGAAAGACTGGCTGCTCAAGGCAAAGGACAGAGGAAAATGGGACAAGCTGGAGGAGGCCTTCACCCTAAGAGGGGTCCAACTTAAAGATTGACTTGACTAACATTACTAACAACTATCCTATAAAAAGACCACTAACAATCTTACTAACGACATTTGAATTGTAAAATAAGTTAACAAGTTGGAATAAATGGCTTTATTATTATTATTATGTGTTAATCCAGGTTATCTATCTGTATAAGTAACAAAATTTTATCCAAATCCGTTCAGTCGTTTTTGTGTGAAAGAGTAACAGTTTCATAAGGATACTTACGAAACTATTGACACGTCATTTATTAAAATCAGTTCAGTTGTTTAGGCACTATGGTGGAACATACAAGCACACATACACAGACTGCCAAAATCATTACCCTTTCTTTTGGCTTTGCCGTAGCACAGATAATATAATACGAGCGCCGTAGTCAGGTAAAAATTACATACAAGCAAATAAATGATATTTAGGATAACTTTGAAAAATAATCACAAAGTATGTACAACATTTTGAAATAATAAAAAAATGATTTGTATTTTGTCTTTTTGCTACCTTTCCCGACTAAATCCGCCCCTAAGACGACCCACTGACCTAATGATGAAAATAAAAGAGGCAGCCAAAGCTATAGTAGCCCCACTTGACCCCAGGCAGACAAAACCCATGTTGTACCTCTGTTACTGTTAGCTTGTGCTTACTGTTGCCTTTTGGGCAAACACCTCTCCCCATAACTTCCAAATTCTTCTATCTAGGGCTAATGTGGACCCCCGGTCGTTGGTTCTATCCAGTTTGTCTCGCCATTTCCGACGAGGTCCATCATTTATCTAAATTAATATTATACTAAATAAGGACGTATACCTGCAGGGTTTGTAGTGTTTTAGTGAGGTTAGATTCCTTCAAGTATTGCTGGATCAGCCGGATCACACTGGAAATTCATTGACATTTATAACTTTGTTCGATTTACGAAAACAATAAATTGATATTAATTCATGAAACACTCACTCGGCAGATTCTATTTCAATCGACATAATTGAATTTTTCAAACAGTTTAGTTATGTATCTAGTAAATAATCAATAATCACTTCTGCAGCTTAATAACAGTAGCTCAATCCAAATCTAATTAAACCAACAGTTCCGTAATTAGATGATTATTTGTGATACTCAAAGATTTGGGTAAAAATGAACAGACATTAAACGAAAATAAACAAACTAATCCGCACCGCAGACCTTCGAAATGAAACGAGCCACTGTTGTCACTTGTCAGAGTTGTCAGCTTTTGTCACTGTCAAAGTCGGACAGATAATAAATAACTACGACGCAATCCCATGGCTTTATTATGTACTACCATTGTACGACTGTTGAAACTTGTGGTTGAAACTTTTATTGGTAACTGGGCCTCAATTCCGGGCTCGAGCTAGATATCACGACCATGGAGATAGATCTCTGTTTCAAATCTCCGCATTAATGTCCGGTTCAAATCTCGATACTATCAAAAAATCGTATTCTCGTTGACCATGGAGAAAGATTTACAACGGAGACAATAATCTCTGCTAAGAGACGTTCCATTTTTATCGATTCACTTTGATTATAATCGATTACGCCACGTTTTTCTTTTTTTAGTAATAATGACGTATGTTTAATTTATCAAATACAAGCAAACATATTAGAAAGGGTTATTTTAGTATATTGTGTTTCTGTAACTGTGTTTTATTTTTATAATTACTGAAAATAGTAATTGCAAAGTAGCGTAATCCGAAACGCATTATTTGTGTTCTTTTTCTGACGTATCGTACTGTAATCACTGCTTAGTTTAACCCGGTGCATGATTTTGTGTTTTTGGGTTAAAAAAATATATGTGATAGATAGTAAGCTAAATTATCAAGGAAAAATGTTTAAAAAAATCCTATTTCTTTTAATGGATTAATTATTAATTAAAAATACTTATTATCATTTTTGATAATCTATGCATTTATGGAATAAGATTAACGTGTTTTCTAAAGAAATCATTCAAATCAGTTTATAGGAATAAAATTATAACCAAAGGAGCCAAGAATAATTATACATGGTAAAAAGATACTATTCATCCAGTGCGCCGCCTTGATGGACATCTAAAAGGACGTGAGGCTTTAGAAGTTTGCTGGGCACGCCACGATAGTGGCGGTAAGTCCCCTCTTTGAGGAGTGGCTGGTGGAGGAGCCACAGCGCCCTCACCTTCCGTCTGACGCAGGTCCTCACCGGATACAGTTGTTTCGGGAGGTACCCAAACCGAATCAGGAGGGAGGAACCGCCCGGATGTCACCATTGTGAGGATCGGCCGGAGGACACAGAGGAGCACACCGTGGAGGTCTGCCCCGCTTGGGCGGAGCCCCGCCGTGTTCTCGTAGCGGCGATCGGCGGCGGCGACCTCTCGCGTCCAGCCCTGGTGCAAGCCATGGTCCGGGGTGAGGAGGAATGGGACGTCTCCGCCTCCTTCTGCGAAGCAGTGATGCTAGCGAAGGAGGTGGCGGAACGTGAGAGGGACAGAACCTCTCGTCCCAGCCGCCGCGAGAGGCGGTCCGGGCATCGGGGGCCACGTGATGGCTTCCGGCCACCGTAGACGCGGGCCTGTGGGCGGTGAGTGATGGGCTAGCTCGCCGTCCCTCCGTCTTATAACGACGACAGGCCGTGTCGTCGACGCGTTCTTGTTCCACGTGCGTCTCAAAGAGATGTCAGCAACATGGGAGCCCGCAAGGGCCGTCGCCCGTCGGGGCTGTGGGTTGTTCACAAAGATACCGCGGCCTCGACATAAAGGGCTAAGAAGGAACATGGGTGCTTTTTTTAGTCAGTAGAAGTGTGACACTCCCTTCCGCTCTGCCCAGAGAGGGTTATTTGATGATTTCCCACGCCCAAAAAAAAGGCAACAACTGGAGCCTTAGAATCTAAATTAATTTTATTTGATTCTGGCGCTTCTTCTAGTGTTTCCTCAGCATCCTCAAGATCTGCAGCTAACTACCCACATTATCATAATAACTCCATTGAGGAGTCCTCGTCAACACCACCTTCATCCTCTGATACATCCCCATTTTCCAGCTGCCATAAAAGTTGTTCGATGCAATTTTCATCCATATTACCAGGCTTGCTAATCCGAAAGGAACAAAACCAATGCAAAACTACAACTAAAGCATAAAAACGCAGTGCAAGTTGCTTCCAAATCAAAACTACAAAAAAACGTAATAAATTTGAAAAACACCTTTTTTTTTAGCATGAATGCATACATTATCATTTTTGATAACAAAGTTCAAATGCAAAATTAGTAGCCGCTATCATAAATTAGTCGTAAAATTTGTAATTTTATTATAAATAGATACCTTACCTTGCTAAATATATTTTTTTTCGCAGGATTATTACGCTATTTCATAGGGATTTATCGAGATGAAACTTTTGAAAACAGTTACTTCTTGAAATCTGTGGCTCAATAACAGAATTAATTAACTCTGCCGTAGACGGTCCCAAGCCCGTTTGAGAAAAGAGGAGGGTTGGCTGAGAGGAGACCCAACCAGCCGCAAAAGGTCAACGTCGAGTATCGGGCGGCGGTTAACTAACCCGATCCGAGTCGGCCTAACAAGCCGATGACAGTGTAGGTAGGAAATAACCTGACACAACCCGCAACTCTGAAGATAGGTACAGTGGAATCGGGGGTCTTGGCTTAACCGCCTGGGCCGTGAGGTAGTAATCCTCTATAATAAAACTCCTAATCCTAAGGTGGGACACGCGCCGAAAGGATGAAAGGCTTGCGGATGGACAAGTCACTAGCGCCAACCTCGACGGACCTGGCAAACGTCGTTGTATTATGCCTTCCCGAGGGAATAGGCGTCACCCCTCCGGCGACTTTGTATATCGACCTTACTCGTGGGACTAAAATGAATAATGAAATACAAACAAAAACAAAACCTAACCCAAATAACATGATACAGCAAACTTTTCACAAAAGCATGTTCACAAGGCAAAGAACTATGTCAACCCCATCAATCCCTTTGGTAATGCGTGACGAACAAAATATCACCAGTGAGACAAAGGAAGAAGATAAAGTGACAGTAACATTTACACCAACTAATGCAATCGAGCACCAGGAAAATGAGAAAGACAGCTGGCAAAAAGATAGAACTCCTTCCAGGAGATTCAAAAGGAAAGAAACAAGCCCAATACAAAACGACACCAATAAGAAGATGAAAAATAGGCCAGAGATAGCAATACCAACCCACAATAGCTTTGACTTACTGGAAGACGAACAACTACTAGACGTAAATAAAACAAAAAAAGTTTACGTACCAAAGCCAGAACCTATATTTGTAACAGGAGTATTAAACGTAACATTACTGAAGGATGCACTGAATAGGTTCGTGGATTCCTCATTATACACCATGACTACTCTCAGATCAGGTCATGTAATTAAAATAATGCCCAAGGACATACAAACCTATAAGAGCATTAGAGAAAACTTCATATCCAGTAATATTTCACACTACACTTATCAGCTGAAAAGCGAAAGAGCCTACAGAGTCATTCTACGTGGCCTTCACTGTTCAGAAGACACTAAAGAAATTGCACAAGAACTAACTGAAATGGGACACGACGTCAGACAAGTAGTGAACGCACTACACCGAACTTCAAAAGACCCCCTGCCAATGTTTTATGTGGACTTAGAGCCAAAACATAATAACAAAGAAATTTTTAGTGTAAAACATATAAACAACTTAAAAGTAACATTTGAAGCACCATATAAAAAGAAAAACAAGGAAATTCTGCAATGCAGAAGGTGCCAAAGATTTGGCCATACTAAAAACCAGTGCTATAGACCCTTTAGATGCGTCAAGTGTGGAGAAGAGCATTCTACCTCGACCTGCAAAAAAAGACCAGATACAGATGCCACATGTGCTAATTGCCTGGAGAAACACCCGGCCAGCTACAAAGGTTGTAAAACTTACAAACAATATAAGGAAAAAATATTAAAAATAGCACCAAAACCTAAAGAAAATCAGCATAAGGTTTCAGCCTCAGATGACAAAGTCGAAAACACTATCAACACTCCAAGATACAACCACAGCGAGAGACATAAAACATATGCAGAAGCAATCAAGGCACAAGCTAAACCTGCAAACCAGGTCGAATTTGCCACGGACACTCATAACATTACCCAGCTACTGGAGACTATGCTTGAAAAGGTCCAGCAGACTATAATGGCTGTTATGGAAAAAATGATGGACAAAATGCTAAATAGTATTGTCCAGCTAGTCAGCAGCCTGTCCAAAAAATGATTGGATGCAACCTCCGAGTAATTACTTGGAACGCCAACGGCTTGACGGAAAGACGTCAAGAATTAGAAGCTTTCCTCCAAACAGAGCAGATTGACATAGCCCTAATATCAGAAACACGGTTCACAGCTAAATCTCATGTTGCATTTAAAAACTATACCGTACATACCACCAATCACCCATCTGGAAACAGCCATGGAGGAACAGCAATTGTTATCAAAAACAATATAAAACACCATCCCCTAGAGGAATTCTGCACAGAGAAAATCCAGGCTACCTCTTTAAAGCTTGTCGACAACAATACCGAAACGGTAATATCTGCAGTATATTGCCCTCCTAGACACATTATATCTGAGGAAGATTTTGAAGGATTTTTTGCTAAGATAGGTCCTAGATTTATCTGTGGTGGAGACTGGAACTCCAAGCATACATGCTGGGGCTCTAGACTAATTAACCCAAGAGGTAGGCAACTTCTTCGAATCACTGAAAAAATGAAGCTTGAATGGTTTTCTAATAGCGAACCTACCTACTGGCCAACAGACAGAAACAAAATACCCGATCTACTGGACTTTTTTATTGCAAAAAATATTGACAGGAACTTTGTAAAAATGGAATCGTGTGTTGACCTAAGCTCGGACCACACCCCAGTTATCCTCAACATCAGGACAACGGTGACACTAACTGAACCCTTGCCACGAATATACCATGTGAAAGACACAGACTGGGAAATATACCAAAGCGTCATAGCAGCAGAAGTTAATTTGCATCAAAAGATTGTATCGGTCGAGGACCTGGAAAACGCCGTCGAGGAACTGAACATCATCATTCATAGAGCCGCAAACAAAGCAACACCTGAAAGCAAGGGAAGTCCCATGAAACACAATATATACCCTAAGTATATTAAAGACAAAATTAAAGAAAAAAGAAGACTTAGAAAAATTTGGCATACCACTAGATACCCGAGAGACAAAACTATATTTAATAAATGCTCTGAAGAATTAAAGAGTCTCATAGAAATGTTCACTAACAACAACCTCCAGAACTATCTGTCAACTCTATCTCCCACAATAGATACGAATTACTCGCTGTGGAAAGCAACGAAAACCTTAAAGAGACCTAAAACGCAAATAACGCCTATTAGAGATAACATGGGACAGTGGGCAAGATCAGATAAGGAGAAAGCCAATACCTTCGCAGACCATCTAAGCACTGTTTTTCAACCATTCTCGGAATCTGACCCGGAACACACAACAGAAATAAAAAAGTACCTTAACTCTCCTCTGCAAATGTGCCTACCGCTAAAAAGTGTAAATCCTAAAGAGATTTTGAGAGAAATAAAAAATCTCAAAGAAGGAAAAGCACCAGGTTACGATCTTGTCGACGCAACCCTCTTGAAGCATCTACCACACAAGGGAATCATGAGTATAGTCAAGATCTTCAATGCCTGTATTAGACTCGAACACTTCCCAGGACAATGGAAAATTGCCCAAGTGGTTATGGTGCCTAAACCAGGCAAACCACCACAAGAAAGAACCTCGTATAGACCTATAAGCCTCCTTCCAGTAATTGGGAAACTAATGGAAAAAGTAATTCTTAACAGAATGAAAGAGCACTTATACGACATAATCCCAAACCACCAATTTGGATTCCGAGAAGAACACGGTACAATTGAACAAGTACATCGCACTGTTGACGTCATCAGTAAAAGCTTGGAAAATCGATTGTACTGCTCTGCTGCCTTCTTAGACATAAGCCAGGCTTTTGACAAGGTCTGGCACGATGGACTGGCATACAAGCTGAAAAAATCACTTCCACATTCGTTCTACCGCCTACTCTTATCTTACCTCAACCAAAGAAGCTTCCAAGTGAAATGTAACAGCGATTCTTCAGAACTATACGAGATATGCTCCGGTGTCCCGCAGGGCAGCATACTGGGACCGGTACTATACCTCATATATACTGCGGACCTCCCGACTAACGGGGAAACAACCACTGCAACCTACGCGGATGACACTGCTGTCTTGTCAGTGCACTCGAACCCTGAAACTGCTTCATCCCAACTACAAAACCATCTAAACAAGATAGAGACTTGGTTCGAACGGTGGAGAATAAAAGCAAACCAAACTAAGTCAACTCATGTAACGTTTACTCTCCGAAAAGAAACTTGCCCGCCAGTAAAACTAAACAACGAAGACATCCCACAAAACGAGCATGCAAAATACTTGGGTCTACACTTGGATCGGAGATTAACTTGGCAGAAGCACATATGGACCAAACGTAAACAACTTGACAGCAAACTCCGCAGTATATATTGGCTAACAGGTCGTCATTCCCATCTGAGTAACGAGAGCAAAATGATGGTTTACAAAGCCATCATTAAGCCAATCTGGACTTATGGCATACAGCTATGGGGCACGGCAAGCAAAAGCAACATCGAAATACTGGAAAGATTCCAAAGTAAAGCACTTAGAAGCATGTTTAATATTCCCAACAGTATCAGCAACACATATATGTACCAAGACCTTAACATACGAACAGTCAAGCAAGAAATCAGTCAACATAGCCTAAGATACCAGAAAAGGCTTGCACAACACACAAATGTACTAGCACAGGCTCTGAGTGGAGTTGGAGGACAACAGCACACGAGGCTGAAGAGATGCGACATCGTCAGTCTCAGCTCCAGATTTACCTAGAGAGAGAAGAGCTACTAAAGTGAAAGCTCTCTACTAAAAATAAAACAAAATTCGAACTGGAAGTTGGCCAACGCAGTGGCTTATTGTCGCATGACAGATTGCCATGGTGCAGAAAGTACAAAAAAAAAAAAAAAAAAAAAAAAAACAGAAATGTCAGATTACAACCAATCACGCGAAAGCTAGCTTTTTTTTTGTGTGACATATTGAGAGATGACAGATTAAGACGCGTTTAGAAACTTTATCCCTTACGAAATAATGTTGTGCTCACAAGTTATGGTCCATTATACTTCTGTTATCAATTTTGATAAACTATGCACTTAAGGGTTAAAACAAAGTCGCTTCCCGCTGTCTGTCTGTCCATATAAAGGCTTAGATCTTTAAAACTACGCAACGGATTTTGATGCGGTTTTGCTTGCAAAAGCTAGTAATAAATAAAAAAAGTGCCGGGGATTTTACAAAAAGTTTCCCCAAAGTGAATATGGAACCGCGCGCGGAGAAGCAGAAACGGCAATACCCTTCGCAAGCACAAAAAACAAGGCTGGCGCAGCTACTAGAAGCTGACGCTGAACTTCGAAGTGGGAAGTTCACTTCTTCATTTACCAAAAAGTCCGCAACGGCAAGGTGGGACAAAATTGCTGTAGAAGTAAACTCCATCACTGGAGCGAAAAAGTCGGGCAAAGACTGGCTTAGTGTAAGTACAAATCTGCTTTTCTAGCTACCACAACAGCCAAGAGATTATCACTCTAACAAATCGTCGGTACATAAGTTACATACGTTTTACGATAATTTGTTTGTTGTTAATATCAATTTTGACAGATGTTCCAACGGAGATTTCATATCTCCATACCTTAGGACCAGCCGTAATATCTCGCTGGTTTGCGATCGAAAAAATTATGAATGGAGATCGTTAGAATAGCAATTTTTCGTTTTCGACGGAGATAAGCAGTTTCTCGACTGATATTTCGACCATGGGGATAATTTCCATGTCACCGGAATTGGCCTCCTGGGGTGACATTGATTTTGTAAAGTTTTAATCACAGTTTTAATAGCTAAGCCTATGATAATTATTTTATTCAATATTTTTGGAGGAGTAACATGTGGCCTGCCCCGACTTACGAGCAGTAGGTCGTGCGTTCGAACCCAGGCGGGCACATTACTAAAACGGTGAAGGAAAATATCGTGAACAAAAAATTCGAAGACATGTGACAACAACCAATCCGCACTGGGCCCGCGTGGTAGATTATAGTCCATTCCCTCTCAAAAAGAGAGGGGGCCTGTGTCCCAGCAGTGGGGACATTAATAGGCTGTTGATGATGATGAACAGGTGGCGTTCTGCGGTTTCTGCCTACCCCATGGGAGAAGAGCTTGAGTATTATATTTGATTACTGTGAGGACGTTTGGCCTTTTTGTTTGTTTTATTTTTCCCTTCCCAAGCAACATGCTCACGTGATAAATGACGATAAACTGACGTCATCTTTGAAACAATGACGTACTCCTTCGTCATATATGACGTAATAAAATGACGTGATTCGGAACTTTATGTCGTCGTTTGCTTTTTGAGACGTCATCAAGTAACGTGATTCAGAGCCCACCCACTTGATATCTAGTAGCGCCACTGCTCGATAGATGGCTCTGTACGCTGACGTCACGTTTCTGAATCGCGGTGTTAAGATTCCCCGCGAGTGAATGGCTACCCTTAGATGTGTTATCGCTTCTCGGCCTTGTGGCTAAGAACAAAGTGTAGTATCTGTTCTTTTCAGCTTAATATCTGAAAGTTCCCTCACTGAGGGACCCACAGAATAGATAAAAGAGGTTAGAAAGGAAATAGTTCCCGATTTGTATTAGAACGCGTGTCGCCGCTTGTCTCCCACTCTCTGTAACCACTACATGCAAGACGCTTATAAGTACGCGAATTATGCACACAAATAAACCGCACTCACTTAGATCGCGAGCTTGCTACTGGTTGTCACACTAGCGCAAACATTGCGTTTGACGTACACTCACACTTGCGTTTATTTCTCATACATGTTACGGTGACCAAAAGGTCGATAATGTATATCGATAAAATTACTTTAGTTTTGTTACTTTAAGTTTTGCAGTTTTAGCTTTAATTTCGGGACGGGACAGAAAGAAAGAAAATAAGAAAGCAAAAATATTTATTGGTCTCTCACACATAAAAAAATAAAGATAAAAAGTAAACATAAAAGATTTTTTTCAAATATTGAACAATACTTGAAATTCAATTTCAATGCATATTTTATTATTGTCTTTGAAATAAAACGTATTTATTAAGTAGCAATAGCATGCGCTTGCTATCTTTCAAATTCGATTTTTTCTGAATAAAATGCAATCTCACACTAATATATTTTTCTATAATCGCTTTAGTCACGTCTGTAACATATCTGGATCTGTTGAAAACCTAAAAATTAAATTTAAAATGTATGTTTCGATTTATAAATAGCTAACCTCAAAACAAATTTTAGATGAAAAACAATCAATAAACAATAATAAGGTATTGATAGTATGGGATAAACAAAAGTTATTTTAATCATAACTTAATAATCATTTGAATACATTCACACATACTAAATATCGACATTATTATTATTACTTGATACAACACTATCGAAACGCAAAGATTAGGTAGAATTTAAGCTGTGGCTCGTCGCACGCGACGTTCGCAGTGAACGAAATGCATTGCGCAATCGCCCACGAAGTACAAGATGGTACCCACGTATTGCAAGCAATGTACATAATTTCGTTTCTGCTTGCGATTGTATCATTTTTGTCTGCGAACTACATAATACTATTGTAATAATTACAAATATCACTTGTATTTTAAGGTTTTAAGAATTACCGATGAAAAGAAATCCCTTCTCGAGCCACACTACACACCTGGCTTCTTTTCCGACACGTAATAATCGCGCAAGACGGCATAATTCTTTTTTTTCTCGGAGCTCCGTTCGCTGTCACAATATGAGCGCGATTGTTGGTCATATATGAGCGTCTGATCATATGTGTCAGGAGTCCGGCGCGCGTGCCACGCCCACATGGCCCTTCTAACCTCTTTTATCTATTCTGTGGAGGGACCAGTATATTAATCTGATTTTTGTAAGCTGACGGGATGTTCGGGGCTCGCTCCACTCCCGTCGCGTTCAGTTCTGAACCATTGTTGTTAGTTATTAGGTTGACCGTTGGTGGAGTAGAGTTGTATCCGCAGGTACTAGTTCAGCCAAGTTGCGAAGTTTCCGTTTGTTCAGTTATAGCAGCAGACGTGATCTCTGCTGGCTCGTAAGTAACAGGCACTCTGTATAGCTCACTCTCCTCTCCTTTACGTTATGTGCAACGACTCAATGCTACTGCTGAGACCCGCTTGTGCTCAGCCAATAGCACCGATTTGCTAACCAAGCTGTAGATGAGGAGACACGACGACTCACGAGTAGTCACGAGATGATATTATGCCGTGTCATCCGGCTCGATGGACCACTTTTATGTACACAGATATCACTTTTTTTTTTTGGTGGGTGGAAAATCATCGAATGACACCCCCCCCCCCCCCCCGCTCTTGGGCAGAGCGAAGGGGAGTGTCAGACTTCTACTGACTAAAAACCTTCTTTGCCCTTGCGCCGAGGCCACGTCATCTGGTACAAAAATCCGCGGCCCCGACGGGCGTCGGCCCTTGCGGGCCCCTCCTTGCTGACATCTCTTTGAGGCGCGCGTGGAACACGAACGCGCCGCCGACACGGTCTGTTGCCGTCATGACGACGGCCGGACGGCGAGCTAGCCCATTACTCACCGTCCACAGGCCCGCGTCTACGGTGGCCGGAAGCCATCACGTGGCCCCCGACGCCCGGAGCGCCTTCCGCGGCGGCTGGGACGTTGAGAGGTTCTCTCCCTCTCTCGTTCCGCCACCTCCTTCGCTAGCATCACTGCTTCGCATTGCGGAGGCGACGGCGTCCCATTCCTCCTCGCCCCGGACCATGGCTTGCACCAGGGCCGGACGCGAGAGGTCGCCGCCGCCGATCGCCGCTACGAGAACACGGCGGGGCTCCGCCCAAGCAGGACACGCCTCCACAGTGTGCTCCACCGTGTCCTCCGACACAGATTTCACCTTAGCTCAGTTTATTCGTAAAGTTACACGAAAGTTATGATGGATGCTAATCCGCGGTTATAGCGCTACGGCAGCTATTGGTCAACTAATTGAATAGGCAAGATATATTATGTAATGGGCATGCGGCGGCGCGTGCTGTGGCGGCGGGTGTGCGGGGCTCCGGGTCGCGGAGCGGCGGTTGCACGATGCGGCGTGCATTCGTTGTTCCGTGATTCGGGGTCTCGAGCATTCGTTGTTGCGGTTTGCGTCGCTGCGTGCTTTCGTGCTCGCAGTGTTCGTTGTTGCGGGCATTCGGTGGCGTGTGGTTCGGCGTGGTGGCTTTCGGAATGACGCATTGCACTCGTAGTTTCGTTCTTCTTCCGTCCTTCTGACATTCAAAAGTGCCTGTAATGGCTTAATTGAAATAAACGATTTGAGTTTGAGTTTTGTAATTATAATAGTAAAATAAACGAGTAGCGAAAAGTAGGTCGCGACTCGCGGCGTTACGGCCCGTTCACGACCTTGCCGCTGTGAGCGGCAGCGAAGCGCGGGGCGGCGAGCGGTAAGATCAAATGTATGAAAATGTTTGAAGCACGCCACGAGACGCCGCTCACGCGCGCGGTTTTTCCGAGCGAATCGCTACAGCGGCGCGCGGTGGGGAGCGGCAGGAACAAATGTTCTAGTGAATGAGTGCGACGACGCCACGAAACAGAGCGGCGCGGACAGCGGTGTACGAGTGACGAACTCAGGCCGCTGCAACTAACCGCTACTGAGGGTACGTGGCGTGCAAAACGCACCGCTTGCCGACGCCGCCCCGCTTGCCGCTAAGACCAAAGTCGTGAACGGGCCGTTAGCAAATTGCCTGCACGTGAACCGTACAATTGACTTTGCAAGAAAATAATCCGGGCGTTTCCTCCCGCCTGATTCGGTACAGGTACCTCCCGAAACATCCGTGTCCGGTGAGGACCTGCGTCAGACGGAAGGTGAGGACGCCGTGGCGCCTCTCTAGCCACTCCTCAAAGAGGGGACTTACCGCCACTGTCGTGGCGTGCCTTAGCGCGGTTCAACCTAAATGTCAAACCGATCGGATGTTATTATTTACCTATCTGATGTTCTCTAAAAGACGAAGAAATAGATTATTATTTAAGTCGAAGTAAATAAATAAAATACCCATATAGACAGTATTGGACGCTTTATGTTTAAATGTGGAACAAAGAAGTTTACAAGTAAGTACGTACTATCTCCCCGCTGCGCGCTGTTGCCGCGTTGCGTTAGTCACTGTACACCGCACATCAACTAACAATAACTGTAATACAACTTTAAAATGTCTCACAACTGTTTCATTTGTACAGATATTTTAACGATTTTTACACATTTTTGTTTCTCCTTTGGAATCTGCTCCATTGTGTGAGCTTGATCCGCATTAAGCATGTTATTAAATAATTCGAAATCTTGTAACGAACAGTTTTATACCAGTCAATGGCGAAACATGCAGATCTATTCTTTAACTTATGAATCCTTACATACCATGTTTTCTGGCAAATAAATTGGTTGTAAACCCTTCCGGGATCAATTCTCTAAATGCCATTGGAAACAGCTTTAGCAACCATCTATTCCGGTGCAAGAACAACGCGATCCAGATGTGAAAAGCGCCTTGTTTTCGTATTAGTCCTACTCGTTGCTGGGTCTAGACGGCAGCGGCAGGTCGGGCGGCGTGCGGCGCGCGTCCTGCAGGTACGGGTGCTGCAGCGCGGCTCGGGCCGGCACGCGCGCGCTGGGCTCGTAGCGCAGCATGGCGTCGAACAGCGCGGCGGCGTGCGGCGCGCTGCGGACCGGCTCGGGCAGCAGCGCGCGCGCGGGCCGGCCGGGCCAGCGCGGGAAGGCGGCGCGGTACTCGGGCAGGCGGCGCGCGCCCGCCCACACCCCGGCGCCGCAGCCCGGCGTGCCCAGCGCGCGGAACACGCGGAACAGCTGGTCGATCTCGCTGTCGCCCGGGAACAGCGTGCGCCCGCTCGCCATCTCGGCGTAGATGCAGGCCAGGCTCCACACGTCCACGGCGGTGGAGTACAACTTGGCGCCCAGCAGGATCTCGGGCGCGCGGTACCACAGCGTGACCACCTCGTGCGTGTAGGCGCGCACGGGGATGCCGAAGGCGCGCGCCAGCCCGAAGTCGGCCAGCTTGATGTTGCCGTCGGCGTCCACCAGCAGGTTCTGCGGCTTGAGGTCGCGGTGCAGCACGCGATGCGCGTGGCAGTACGCCACGCCCTCCAGCAGCTGGCGCAGGTAGCTCTGCAACAACACGCAACTTGTTAGTAGCCCCACTAGCCCTCACAACCAACCGGTCAACTTGCCGATGGGCTGCATGTCCCAACATACTCTTGACATTAAAGTATGTTAACTAGAGATACCGACCGAAACAGGATTTTCAGCCGAAACCGAAACTTCGGCCTTGGTCCCAGTTTCGGCCGAAACCGAAACTTATTTGTTTTTTTTTTTATATTTGCTTCTATTTTTTTTTTTTAAACAAGTCTAATCACGTCGCATACTAAAGGGAAAAATGCGACATGACTAATAGTGAAGGTCAATAAAGGGGTTCGTTGTCACTAGTACCATTGACAGTTCCATGATGGAACTACTGAATGTTTTTTTTATCACTAGTTCCATTTAAAAAAAAACTGAAAATAGTGGAACTAGTGTTGAATTTTTTATCATTAGTTCCATTATAAACGTATCTGAAAATAATGGAACTAATGTTGAATTTGTTATCATTAGTTCCATTATACCTAATAGTTAAATCGGTGAACCTATCGGAATTACGGGGCGGTTGGATACGGGTACAAAATTTAATCCAACAACAATTATAAACAAATATAGTAAGTAATGTTTGAATCGCTGACGGTATGGTTGGCGCGCTGGCTGAGCGATTGGACTGCTGCGTTGCGTGTCGCGGGTTCGATCCCCGCACAGAAAAAATATTTGTATGACCTACAGATAGTTGTTTCGGGTCTGGGTGTTTGTGTATGTGAGTTTAAATATTTGTAAACGCACCCACGATACAGGAGAAATTCCTAGTGTGAGGCAGATTTTATAAAATCATAGTTTTTTTTTTTTGTATACCTATCGCAAAATACCATATCGCACTATTCGGCCGCAGCGAAAGACGTAACAACCGCTTTGTAGTGCAAGCTGATTAGAACTTTATTCTAACAGTATTTCAAACGAAGTTTGAACCACCACAAAAAGAGTTGCTAATTTGAGGTAGTTTAGGCTCTTAAGGGCCAGTTTCACCGGTTACGGATAAAGTGTCAGATAGTTATCTGACAGTTATCTGACAGATAATGCTATCAAAAGTTGTAGTTTATCTGGCAGATAAGTTCCGGATAGGCTATCAGGGACTTATCAGCAAGTGGTGAAACCGGCCCTAAATGTTACATAAATTTAAACAGAAAAAAGTAAAATATCCAATGAATTCTGTTCTATAAGAAATTACAACCTATTTATTTTCCACTATAGCACAGGACTCTAATGAATGCCATAAAAACTCAAACTCAAATTCTTTATTTCAATTAAGCCATTACAGGCACTTTTGAATGTCAGAAGAACATTTCACAAAAAAAAACGAAACTACGAGTGCAATACGTCATTCCGAAAGCCACCACGCCGAACCACACGCCACCGAATGCCCGCAACAACGAACACTGCAAGCACGAAAGCACGCAGCGACGCAAACCGCAACAACGAATGCTCGAGACCCCGAATCACGGAACAACAAATGCACGCCGCAACGTGCAACCGCCGCTCCGCGACCCGGAGCCCCGCACACCCGCCGCCACGGCACGTGCCGCCGCACGCCCCCGCACCCACAGCACTCGCCGCCGGTAACATCCGGCGCCGTGCAGCCCGACGCAGCAACTCCCGAAACGACGCATCGCATTGCACTCCTACGCTACAGTCACAATCACAAGGCATAATAACTTGTGAAAGTACTGCAGTTGCCAGTTCCCTAACGTAGATCTCATGAAGAAGAACGGGCAAGAACTCCATGGACACTCTTTTAAATCAGAATTTGTTACAAAATCTTGGTACATTATATCATTCATGTTGAGATGGTATATTATGTGAGAACTATGTAGCAAGACGTGCAAGTTAAGAGCGTCCAGAGTAAAGATGTAATAAACAAATCAAAAAAAAAAAAAACTACACCATGGCAACTAAGGAATGACCAGTCTCCACTGACAGCGCCCGTTCACGAACATGACGCATGGATCAGCACCATCTAACTCAACCATTTTGAAGGGAACTAAATGATCCGACACACCCGCCACCATCAGCGAGACATTTGAGTGAGCATGACATTCTCTCAGCCACCAGGGCAACGTCACTAAAATATAACTAAATGTAAAAAGTGGCTTTATAGTACATAGTACTCACACATGTGCCATGCAATTATACAATATTAAGACATTGAATCTATACAATGCAAAGATATTTTTAAAAATACATCATCATTAATCATAAGTAAAAACAAATACCTAATTTTTGGCAAACCGGAGCACTGGATAGGGACAAGTGGAAAGAGGGAAGGGATGCCTTTGCCCTGCAGTGGGACACAAAAGGCTAGAACAGCCGGTTGTTCGAGTTCGAGCAAAAAGGACTTAGCCACGTTACCCCAGACAAACTATAGAAGAAATTGATGAATAAAGGAGATATTATAACTTTCAATGACAAAAACAATAATTTCATCCAGCTTAGGGTCAGTGAGTCTTCTTAGGGGGAATCTTTAACATCATAATATGCCAACTAGCATATGAAATAAAATACTTAGCTACTTTTAGAGGGTGCGCCAAAGTACACCTAAATTTTCAACTCCGATAATTGGAAATCCGAAAATGTTCTTCCTAACATTTTTCATCTCACAATTCCTAACTACTCTGTCTCTAATGTTCATGATCCGAAGCATTCAACTTGATAATGTCAGTAGCAATAAACATCTATTATACTCTTATTTGTTTTCCTATATTTTCTCAACATAACCATCTTTTACACTATTATTCAAAGTCATATCTTTTTTTGTTTAGATTTCTTTTTATTCATAACTAAGTAGGTTTTGCCAGCAGCTTCGCCCGCGTGAAAATGACGATTTTCTATACAAACTTTCATCCCCTATTTAACTCCCTTAGGGGTTGAATTTCGAAAAATCCTTATTTATTCCTTGTCTACATTATAAAGGAAACCTCTATGCAAAATTTCAGCATTCTAGGTCCAAGGGTTTGGGCTGGGCGTTGATGAGTCAGTCAGTCAGGACTTCTCTTTTTATTTATATAGATAATCAGTATTATATAATTTATTATCTACTATGCAAAGATATCCATAGGTTAGAACTGTGACCAAGTACGCGCGAGCCGAGCGAGCGAAGCGAGCGGTGCCGTGGCAGCGGCCGGCGAGCGCTACCTCGAAATTGGTCGCGAAATTTTTCTAAGTATTTTTTTCATAGTGCCCCCAAGACGACACTCTGACCTGAATTTCATTCATTTAAGACAAAAATCAGTGAAACGACCTTTAATCATTCTGAACAGTTGTATGAGTGAAAATATTATGGTAATTATGTTTAGGAATTAAAGTGTTATGATAAAAAACAGTAGGAGTTTAAATATACAATAATGATATTATGAATTACAATTTTCGGAAACATGAGTGTTATGAACATCGCTGGTAGCACTACAAATAGTATGAATAAAAACTTTAGGATGAAAAATTTTAGGAAGAGTGATCAGTCGGATTACAAATTGTTAGGAAGAACAATTTCAGGTAAAGAACTTTAGGTGAGCCAATATGGACCCACTTTTAGATGGTTACTTTGTCTGCATTTGGACTGAAATGATCCCACTAGAATGTGCTTCTGGGTTTCTTATGAACTAGAAACAGACCCACAGACTCACCTTCATTATATTAGTACAGGACAGATTATATTTGAATTACCTTAACAAGATCTAAACGAAGAGGTCCTTTAGTGATATCCATAAGTCGCTTTAGATCCATGTGAAGGAACTCAAAAACTAAGAACAGCTTGTTGTCGGCGAGCAGCACGTCGAGCAGGCGCACCACGGCGGGGTGGCGCAGCTCGCGCAGCACGGAGATCTCCCGCAACGCCGTCGACGGCACGCCCTCCGGCTCACTGCCAAAAACACCACCACATCATTTTACTAGCTATTAAACCCTTGCATCAAATCAACAAAGTTCGGTCCTGAATTTGACAATCTGTCATAATTTGGCGCCAAAACTTACTTTTCTAATTTAATTTTCTTTAGCGCGATTTCCTTTCCGGTCACTCTGTCCTTAGCTTTATACACAACTCCATAGGTACCTTCTCCTATTTTCTCTACTTTCGAAAAATTCTCCATTTCAAAAGTTATTTAGCTTGCGAAAGAATGTCTTGAGAGATTATCACCACTGATCACCACAGCAGCAGGCAATCATTTTGACACCACAGCAGTGACAGACATGACATTTGTGTTCTTTTTTTGAAGTTAAGTTTGACAGTCAAAGAACGACGGAATTAATTGTCTATAGCATGGCGGTATTTTAATAGAATAAAAATATCAAGAAAATTGTATAGAAATAAGATTATTTAGACAAATAAATCAAAATTGTAATTGAACACCTATCTGTTGCCATGAACCGGTATACGTTTTGTTTAAAAAAAAAAAACCTTTTCCAGACTAGGAATTTCTCCTTTAGTGGGTGCGTTTACAAACATTATAAACTCACATTCGCAAACCATCCAGACCCGAAACAACTTTCTGTAAGCCATACAAATATTTGTTTCGTGCGGGGATCGAACCAGCAACACGCAGCGCAGCAGTCCAATATTACTCAGCCACTGCACCAATCGTGCTGTCTGTCGATTAATTCGATTTCGTCAGTTTCACCAAAGAGTATAATAATATTAATGTTACGGTTCGTCGTCGCAACGCCCACCCCTATTCTATTCTTACCTCTATTCTGTATTTCTGTCAGATTCTGATTCTGTCACGATTACGTTTACGGTCAAATTCCTGATTCAGAATCAGAATTCAGTCAGATTGATACTGGTGTTGATTGGTGTTGTGAAAAATAGTTTTTAGGTTTTTATTATAATTTACTGTCGCTACACACACAAATTAAGTTTTGTATAACTAAGAACATTGTTTGTTATTATTTCGCAGGTAATGGATGTTGCTATAAAAGGACTGTTAAAAACCATCAGGCGGGTCAATTATATAACATTTCATCGCAGCTTTAAGACATCTTCAGCAAACATGGAAAAAGCATTAGAAAATTTAAAAACAAACCCATATTACGAAAAATACGCAGCACGCATCGCTGATTTACAAAAAACCTCACCTGAAGAGTTCATGCAAAGAGTAGAAGCTCAACAGAAAACTAAGGAAGAGGAGAAAAAGTATAAGTTCGGTTCCGTCGACACAAGGTCCGTTACCGTACACTTATGTACTGTACTTAACCATAACTTCCCCTGTATTCATTCACTCATTCACTATGTTTACTCATATATTTTCAGACAATTCTCCTCAGTATTAAACCCAAAAAAAGCCAGAGAAGAAGTTTCTGAGAGTAAAGACAAAAGGCTAAGTGATATATTCAGATTAGACCTTGTCAAAGATAAAGATGCATCAGAAATTCAGATAATTTGGGAGGTGTATCACAAAAACAAAGAAGTGATTTCAGCGACCATTCCACAGGATATATACGCAAGCCTGCAGGTCAACATGAGGCAGTCTCCCACCTTTCTGTTCCCACTGCCGCGCTCACAGGGCTATGAGTTCTTTGTTTGTCAGAGTTATGGCCACTCTGTACACTTCACACCTCTCCTCGCTTACCAGGTCTGTAAACACAACTATCTATCAATGTCCAGGATTATAAATGACACTTTGGCGAAGTTAACCTGTTGGTCATCACCTTGATCTTCGCCATACTCAAGTCAAGTCCGATTTATATGTTTACGTGTATATTTTAATTAATCTTTTTTCGACTGCCGAGCAGGGACTGAAAACCTTTTTAAATTACGGTACAGGTATTGAAGAATTTTGGTTATTTTTCAGACTTAGGTTACCTCTATCTGGGTAACCAGACCGAAGAAAAATGTAACCTCTATTCAGGTTACCGTTTTAATACCGGCTACCAAAAAATGACCTTGATTACGAGAAAAAAGTTCGCGTTCGCCTAAGTTCGTGTGTCGGCCCTACTCTTTGTCACACACACAGGCGATGCGCGCCCTTTGAATATTGCCGACGGCACGTGTAAGATAGGGGTAATTTTTATTTCGATAACTGATAATATTGGTTAAGTTATTCTTAGCATTTTGTCAGTGTATTTCCTGGCTGAAGAATACACCCCACTAAGACCTACACGAACCAAGCGCGTGCCGCTAAAGAGGTCTACAAGGGCGGCCCTAAAACAGACTCCTGTGGAACACAGCACGACATCTCTCGCTGGTTCCATTCTCCGCTGCGACCGGGGTAGATCACGGCCGTCAGACAGTCCCCGAGTAACCACGCGACGAAAGTAGGGCGGCACCCGGTGATACCGGAGTGGGCATGATGCTGAAGGCGTTGGCGATGTCAAGGTTCCTCCCTGGGGCATGATGGTTTCCACCTTCAAGCGCCCCTTGCGGAAACCAAACTGGTGTTCCTTAAGATCTGGCCCCATCCCCGCAAAGTACTCGGCGAGGCGATTTCCAATAATTCGAGCAGCACGATGGGACGAACGGTATGCGAACGGAGAGTCTGCAAGGCACCTTGGCTTCCAAAAGAGGACCAGCTTCGACCCCGTCTTCCAACGAAGCGGGAACTGCAGGCCCCTCTCCAAGCATGCGCTTATTACCGCTCCAGTAGGGGCCCGACAGCCTCCGAGGCCGGAACCTAGGCTTTGCCAGGCCAGCCATCGAAACTACTTGGGGGCCTGCAAAGTTAGCTAACTAATTACAATTTTGGTTTTAATGTACATGCTATATTCTATCTAAATATTATGTTATTGGATAGGAATCTTCAAAATTTTTGATTACCTATTTTTTATTAACAATATTATCTAGTGTCTTTAATGGGGGCCGGGGCCCTGGGCTGCAGCCCCAAAACGCCCATAGGTAGATGCGCCACTGCATGGTGCGTTCAAAATGAAAAAACGATTAAACTCACATACACCAACAGCCAGAACCGGATACATCAACACCTACCAACGACAACTACCCTGTAGGTCATACAAATATTTGTTCCGTGCGGAGATCGAATGCCACGCAGTGTAGCAGACGCGAAATAGTTGCTAACTTAACACTACGTAGTGATTTGCAGCCAGGTTGAGTGTATATTTGTGTGTACACAGGTGCACAAGGAGAACGCGCCCGAGTGCTTGACCATGGTGCACTACATTGAGCTTGCTGACAAGGGGCTCATCCTCATGCGCGGAGAATTCGACAAGGTAACACTTTAAAATAGCTTTTAAATACCATTTATACCCAACTGCCTGCATACATGTTAAAATAATACAGTGTAGGGCGAAAAGGACACCAACGCACAAACGCTTACCACATTATACAGTACAGTATTCTGATTATAGACTTTTTTCAGCGGTTATTTTCCGTAGTAACTAGTAACGTTACGACGTCGCGTGAAGCGGCCTGAACTAAGGTTGTCCCTGCGTTGCACGTTGTCGCGTGGTGGTGACTTGACTTGTGTCTTACAATAAGTAATGTACGAGCCATAAAATAACGGGGGCAGCGTATTGCCCATAAAAATTCGTTGTATGTCTTCCCTAGCAACGATTTTTAGGGTTCCGTAGTCAACATGGAACCCTTATATGTTAAGCCGTGTCCGTCTGTCTGTGTCTCTCCGTCCGTAGTCCGTACGACTAGGTACGCACTATATCTCAAAGACTTAGTACTAGAACCTCAACTAGAACGCTGTAATTTGGCATGAATATACAAAGTTATGTACGCCGATAAAGTCCCACGTAATCATTTTTTAGGGTATTTCCAGTACCTACACATTGATTAAAGTGGGAATGATTATTATTTTCTCGCGAAGCCCACTGTGTGGGATGTCGTTAGATAGGTCTTTAAAAAATACTGAGTTTGCTCGAACATGAGTTTGCATTTTCGATGAAAAAATTTAGGTACTTGTATACAATATTTTCCTTAAGTACCTACCTAATGTATGGGAGCGCAGGTCTTAAAACTGCAAATGTAAGTTTGTTTTATTTTACAATAAAAATCATCGTTCCGAGGCGTAGGCAGGGTGGTTAGGTTAATCAGTTTAGTAAGTTCACATAGGTAATTTGGATTGGCAACTACGGAAGCAGGCCTACCGTTGTGCGTAGTCTGATATGCACTTGGCCGGTTTTTTTATTTTGCCCATATAGGTAAATAGTGCAATGTTAAATAGAATGGGTTCAATAGTTGTTAAATAAATGTAAGTAGGTGTGTATCAGTATCTTACATGTATCTTACTAGCAAAAAGTGTCATTGGATTAACAGCGTAATTCTAAAAGGTCATATCCACATATTGTTTCATTGTTTGCATGGACTGTTGACAACGATTTGCGTTAGATACTACAACAAAATGGTTAAAATAAACACTTTTTAAAACTAAAAAAACCGTGTTATTTAAAAATGGAACGATCTTTTACTCTGAACCATAGCAACCAAGGAGGTGACTTATTAAAGGTTTTATTTAAATTTCGAATTGGCTGAACTCTTCAACGCGTGAAAAATTATTGTTGTTTATTGTTTATGTGATTTTGAAAAGTAAATTGTATTTAATTTCCTCGCATTATTTGAGAAAAGTAAGCCTTGGCCACAACTAGGCATTGATGGACTTACGTATGTGTGCCTCGGCTTCGCCTCGGCCCACTTATACACGTTCGTGCATCAATGCCTCTGTTGCTGGCCGCTGCAGTAATGTACTATTAACTCACCTAACATTTTAATACCTCTAGTAAAAAATGGTTACAGTGAGTCAATCTTAAAAGAGAGACAGATGCTGTCGCGCACTTTTTTTTAGAACTTTTAAAGACGAATAAGAATTTTTCAAATCCAACCAGTAGTTCCAGAGTTTATCGCGTTCAAACAAACAAACTCTTCAGCTTTATAATATTAGTATAGATTACTAACGGACACTTTGATTTCAAAACGTTATAAGAACATTCGTATATAATTGTTGTAAGTACTTAATTGTTTTCAGCTAACAAAAAATTAAAAAGGTTCGAATATTGAACTAAATTGGATTTTTTGTTTTTACAGAATGTGATAGATGGTCAAGAAGCTCGTTGTCTAGCAAATCTATTTCAGCTGTACTACAATGGAAAAGATACTACCAAGTTGCAAGTGCTTCAAACATTCACCAAGAACCCAGACACATTCAAACACATGGACCTGATAGCAGAGCTAGAAAACATCACTTTATAATAATGTGATTTCTTTCATTACTTACATCAATAAATAAAAGACAAAGTACAGATTTTGTATATATTCATAATACATAAATTAATAATGATGTCCACCAGCGGAGACGACCGGAGTGGAGCCCTGGCCTAACTGGCACCCTACCCTCGAGCTACGCAGTGACATTTGACGTTTCGGAGGAATTATTTTTGTTACCAGAACTATAAATAGCGAAGCCTTATTTAGTGTCAATCAAGGACGGTCAATTCAATCTGTGAGGATAGTAGGTGTAATCGGGCGTATCATTTACGACGACACTTAAGGGCGAGTCCGGTGATACTCCTGGTAAAGATGGAGCTAGTAGAGGCGAGTGAGGGATATTGCATCCTCCGTCAATGGTGGCTCCTATGCTGGATGGCCGATGAAACAGACTCTGCTGTTGTACATGCCCTAGCCTGATGTAGTCCATTGGATTATGAACAATCATCTCATTTGTGGTATAATCTTTTTTAATCGAGGTGTTCCTTTTTTCGCATTTTAACGCGTTTTCTTCGGTTTCTTGATAACAGTTTTCTAAAAAAAGATTATGTAAAAACACCTTTGTTTTTTTCATAACGTCTTCCTGTATGAATGTGGCATTTTTATTCAAATATGTAGGTATTTCGGACATAAACTCTTCGTACATTTTGTAACCAAAATCATCGTGAAGACTTTGGTTAGATGATGTCATAGAAGTTGAAACCGATTGCGCTCCTGTACTCTCCGGAGATTTATCGGTTACTTCGGCCGACTCCATCGAATTAAACAAATCCAAATTGCTAGATAACTTCTCTTCTTGATTATTCCTATTTTCAATACCAGGTTCGATAGAACTAGTAGATTCAACAAGAGCTTTATTAGAGAACTTAAAATGTTCGTTTTTAAGATGCTCCGTGCGGTTGACAAAGGTATCAATGAATTCGGGCAACCTCGCATTAGTCAAATTCGTCGTATTTGTATCTTTAGTACCTTTTACCAATTCATCCAAATTCAAGTTACATTTTTCGTTCAAATCAGCCAATGCAGGCCTTGTTATTGTTTCGGATCGAACAGCTTTTGGAAACATTCTCAATGTTAGCCGATTGTTTGTTACAAGGCAGTCCCTAACAGTGCTTAGGTTAAAAAAATGTCCACCAACTTTACCGCTGTCTTTCTCAAATAAATTTTGTCCCGTACGACGTGATCTTTTTCTGATTTCATCTAAGCATTTACGGGTTTTCCGCTTTTTACGTTTCGCCGTATTTGACAACGATTCCATTACAATTATTTGTAAGATAAAACTCAGCAAATTAAATTGAAATGCTACTCAAGCTCCAGTTGGTGTCTACAGAAATAATGATTTGGTTATAATAGGTAGGTACCTACCATCTATTTTATTTTATAATTTACTCCACTTTGTGTGATACTGATTATTGGAATTATTAATAGTAAAACTTAAATACCGGCGGCACATAGTGAGGGAAATACAGGTTTTTGCCTTCAACATTTTCAGAAGCTCGAGGAAAAAAGTAGATAAGCTGTCAGTTTGCCTTTACACAGTTTTGAGAAAAGAGGTTGAATTTAATTTATTTATGGCGCTAACAGGCTGTTAGCGCCATAAATAAATTAAATGCCTTTTCTCAAAACTGTATAAAGGCAAACTGACAGCTTACCTATCTTAGCGAAATAAGGCCCAGATTCAAAGACCACACTTTGACTTTACTTTGATGGAAAGATCTACTTTCACGCAAAAATATATTTCTTAGGCCCAGATTCACAGACCACACTTTGACTTTACTTTGATAGAAATATCTACTTTCACGCAAAAATATATTTCTCCTGTCAAGCTGTTCTTTACTTTCCAAAAATCATACTTTACTTAGTAAAGTCAAAGTGTGGTCTGTGAATCTGGGCCTAAGATGTGGATGGCGCTAGTTTCAGTGCTGTTAGTAACAGCACTGAAACTAGCGCCATAGAGCGCCATCCACATCTTATTTCTATTACTTACTCTAAAATAGTCTAAGATCATATCAAAGAAAAATCCAAAACACTATCATGCTAGTAAATAACCTGTAGTATTTTTAAAATCACTTTTCATGGTAGGTATCAATGACGTACCTATGTAGGTATTTTATCTTTCGTCATTCTCTGTACGTTCGTCATACATAATATAGTATTTTTTGTTTAATAAAGGTACACAGATAATTTAAAGAACCTGGATTAACACAGGATAGATTTTATCTTCCCGTGAGTAATATTCGAGTTGTAGCGGGCGAAGCCGCTGGCAACAGCTAGTAAGCCTGCAATACATGTTGGGCGAGCGTTGATCATCAGAATAGAACTAGTACTGCCCTTATACTCAGAGAGCTGAAATTTGGTACAGAGTTAGGTTCTAATGGCCACATAAAGGGAAAACTATAAAAACTAGGATAATCGAAGATCTGGAGTACCTGGTGACCCTTATCTCTCCCTGGTCCCTGGTGAACGTTTTATTATTATAGTTAATGTTGTGTGACTTGGCCGAGATTGGTGCAATGGTGTCATGGAGCACCTGGTTTCGTACCCTTGTGTACCCTTCAACGGCCAAGTCACACAACACTATCTATAATAATAAAGAAATCGCAGTAAGGAACCTTGGACTTGTCACGACTTTGTCTAGAGTTCATTACTTTTTAGAGATAAACAAGCAGCTCCATCGAGACTTGGCAAATTTTTTACAGAATGTTTTTGGTGGGATAATTATATTATATTACGGGATACCTACTTCAGTGCGACAAACGTATCTCGAAAACCTTTCATCGATATCACTCTACCCCCCAAACACTATAGCCTAGGTACTGCTAACTGCGATGCTTTGTTTAATCGAAGTCAATTTATTGTTACTGCGATGTTTCATGTAAGTACCTACATCGAAAAACTGTACTGCGAACATTGACATAAATATTACCTACTGCGTAAGGACTGGGCGGACCGCATGATAAAATGACGCCTCGAACTTGGTCCCAAATAAGGTCTTGACTAAACCGAAGTTGAAGAAAATGAAAAATTTATAATAATAATAATAATCATATAATAGTAATACGTACACATCTTAAACACTAATGTTAGTAGGCACACACATTTGGAAAATTTTGATAATAATTATGTCAAAACAATCAGCAATAATAATTTCAAAGTCAGAAAATGTTACAAATTAATTAATGTCTAAGGCTGAGTTGCACCAAAAAAGTCGTTAAAGTTAAAGTTTTTGTCAAAGAAGAACGGTCACGTCCCATATAAAAAAAACCCAGACCCGACAGAAAAGTGACATATCTCAGTTTTTTTGTTATTATTTATATAATCATATTATATAGTTTTTATATTCGAAATCAATGGCTAACACCAAAATATTGCCATATGTTTTTGTTCAGGGTTTACACTAAAAAAATACAAAATGCCTACTTATCTACAAAATTCGTAATGTATGTAACTAAATGACGATAAATAGTTATGGGATGTATCCAGGAGACCTGGAGATACAGCTGTATTATATAATTTTTGAACTCCGAGTACAACATTCAACTTAGGATTATTATTTTTTAAGGTGGTTTAAAATCATCTAATGACATCTCTCGCCCTTGGGTGGAGCGAGAGGGCGTGTCAGACTCTTACTGACTAAAAAATTCCATCCCGTTCCTTTTTGCCTCTGGTACTGGGGTCAGAGCATCTGGATTCGCCCTCAACTTAGGTTAGGTTAGGTCAACGAATTAGTGGAATAATCCGATCTGAATCATCGAATATGACGATTTTAATTAATCCTAAGTTGAGGGCGAATCCAGAAGGGCATGCTCTGACCCCAGTAGGTATCAGAGGCAAAAAGGAAGGGGGTGGAATTTTTTAGTCAGTAAGAGTCTGACACGCCCTCTCGCTCCACCCAAGGGCGAGAGATGTCATTAGATGATTTTAAACCACCTTAAAAAATAATAATCCTAAGTTGAATGTTGTACTCGGAGTTCAAAAATTATATAATACAGCTGTATCTCCAGGTCTCCTGGATACATCCCATAACTATTTATCGTCATTTAGTTACATACATTACGAATTTTGTAGATAAGTAGGCATTTTGTACTTTTTTAGTGTAAAGCCTGAACAAAAACATAAGGCAATATTTTGGTGTTAGCCATTGATTTCGAATATAAAAACTATATAATATGATTATATAAATAATAACAAAAAAACTGAGATATGTTACTTTTCTGTCGGGTCTGGGTTTTTTTTGCCTGTTCTTCTTTGACAGTACTATATGGGGTATCTAATAGAAAAATTATTACAAATTTTTTTTTGCAAACATTCAAACAAAGTAAGTACCTATTATATTTATTGCTTTGTCTACCTATATTACGTACCTATTATTTTTTGGTTGAACAATTACATAAGATGAATATCCTTGCAATGCAATCGTATAGTCAGCCACCAAGCTACGTTTTTAGAGACTCGAAATCTTGGCAAGAAACATTCGTCGTTCCATGTGGAAAAACGATCGGCTCTAGGTAATCACACTTTTCTTTTCATCGCTTTCGTCATCAGATCTGGTTTCTGCGAGTATTTCTTGGAGCAGGGACATGATGTCTAAAGGTTATATTCAACGCGTTTGACAATAAAATTGACAGACAATTTAACATAAACTATAACACTAACCAGCGGAAAGTGAGTGGTTGCAGTTACCGTTAAAGTTATGACGTCATTTAACTATTTGTCAAATCGCGCAACTCATTGTTGGCATAACCGATACAAAACTGAAGTTTTGATGTTTGTTTGACGTGCCATTTGACACAAACTTTAACTTTAACTACTTTTTTGATGCAACTCAGCCTAAATCAAAAAATGTCAAAATTAAATAATGACAAAATCAGAAAATGTCAGAATCAAATAATGTCAAAATCAAACAATGTCAAAATTACCACTAATCAAGTCAAAACCATTAGCCTCAGATCAAATAATAGCAATATTACTTTACAGTAAACAGGACCCCTCCAGATCCGTGAACAGAATTCCAGTGCCTCACAACCGGACAGTCAACCCTTTCCAATATGGTATTCAGAAGGCTGTTGGTGCTGCCCCACAGAACATATATACTCTACCGAGCCCGTACGCGGCGCATCAGGGGGGCCAAATTTATATATTTTTTTTAAACATTTTAAATGAAAGGTTTATTTAATTTCTTTTTAACTCGATAATACCACGCCACGCCGCTCATACAAGGTTACGTTTACGAGCAGCCTGATTAGTTCTTAAAGATGGCTTTAGTGTTTCTCTGTAAGCCTTATGGGGAACGCATCGAGCAAAATGTTCGGACGACCGTATCTTTAGTTTTTATATCAATGACTGCGAACGATTTTACTTCGTGAGTTTAACGGCCCGTTCACGACTTTGGTCTCAGCTGCGAGCGGGGCGGCATCGGCTTGCGTTGCGTTTAAATCACGCCAGTTACTCCAATGACTAATAAAAAGTCTCAGTAGCGGTTAGTTGCAGGTGCAGCGGCCTGAGTACATACGTCACTAACGTTACGTAGATATACCTACTGTAGTATTTTTTTGCTTTACGAATCGAAAACCAACACAGAACCATGCAGAATAAACTTTTCTTCTATATTGGAACATATTTTTACCGTCACAGTTATGAGTAAAACCTAGATTCCGTGTTTACTTGGTGTTTTCTTCGTTTTCTTACTCTTCTTCTTACTCTTTGAACATAACTATACGTCGTCTGTGGTAGTTGTTAGTGTTGATACGCACTCTGTGGCTAGTCTGACTGTCTGCCTCATCTGCCTCCTGTAGTTCCTGTACAATTAAAATGTCAAAATCTCAAAACTCAAAAATGATACTTTGTAGAGTGAAATTGGATGAAATTGTCTGAAATGAAATCGTTTAGTCGTGTTGTATTTTATCATTTATGATATAATTAATATCTATCGGTACTCTGTCGACTACTGGTGGTAATGATATTGGTTTTGGTGGGATTGGTATAGTGTATTCTATGGAAAATGCCTGCGAGTGGTGACTGAGAAACGAATTTGTAGATTAAATATTTTTCTAAATGAAATGTTTACAATAGCTAGAATAATGTGCTAAGGACTAAATATTTACCCAGGACATTTATGTCAAGGTATGCCCAGGAGCTCAAAAGAGTTTATGTTAGTTATTATTTAAATAACTATTTCGTGTTTTTATTTTATTGCGCTAAAGAAATTATATCTGAAGTATTCAAAATTATCATAAAGTTTAAGGATTTAATACGTACTTTACGTATATAGTAAAATGTGTGTGTGACATGGTATGGAAATTTTGTTAAGTAGTGAAGTTTTTAATATAAGTATCTACCATATTGAGACAAGAGTAGGATGGTAGTCCTAGTGTTACCAGAAAGGATGGAGTGTAGTAAACGATACTGCGTTTATATTTGCAAGACCATCACCAAATTGCTAGTGTTTTCGTCACTTGTTTTCCTATCTATTCTCAGTCTGAACCTCGGTCAGTATCCTTCACATTGGGTTATGAATGTTATTTATTTTACTTTAGCAGAAATGCTAATTTATAAACAAACACAAACAGCAGCTGCAGTGTACAGCAGCATGTTTACTGAAGCAGTTTTGTTGCTTGTGCAAGTGTGCACATTATATGCACTTCAATGTCATTCATAACACTTTTATTAACTCTGCTTTACAACATTTATATCTAAATGATTTATTATCAATTATTAATTGAAAAAGTTTATTTCTTTAGAATGAAATAAAATGGTAAATAACGGACCGGAATTATTCTACAAATTGACCTTCATATGAAAGTTATGTAGTAATTTTTCTGGAAACATTTTATGTCTCTAACTAACTTTTTTAACTTCAAATAATGAATTTATGTAAGGCCAGCATTTTTTTTTACTTGAATGTAACTTGATTTGTCTGTGATGACTGGTCTGTTTTAAAAGATTATCTGTTCCATTTGGTAGGTGCCATATTAATTTGTTAAGTTTGGTTCAGCAGTCAGCACCTCATGACATATCCTAGTATCCTACTCATATTATAAATGCCAAAGTTTGTGAGGATGGATGGATGTTTGTTACTCTGTCATGCAAAAACTACTGAATGGATTTAGATGAAATTTAGCACACAGATAGTTTATAACCTGGATTTCTTCATTGCATAAGCTAGTCCTCTATAATATTAATTTTATCTTCTTCGTCTGTGAATGATGTGTGATGAAAGTATGGGAAAAAGTCAATAAAACAAAAAAGTCTCTGACCAATAGGGTAGACGACTGACTAAAAAAAATATGATTCTGTTTAGTCCGTCAGTTAGATTATCGGAAAATATTGGATACGTGTTTTTTGTTTTATCAAAATAATAAAAATTGACGAAAATAAAGCTTGTCAAAGATCATGGAGAGGGGGCTTTTGACGTCATAGTCTCGTAAAATTGTACCAAGCTGTGACGTTGCACGACTTTTCAAAGCGCTGTATCGTCTTCATTTTTTGTTTACGTGAAAAAAGAAAAAATACGTGTTCAATATTTTTTGGAAATCTATCTGACGGACTAATTAGATTTTTTTAGTCGTCTACCCTATTGTGCATTTGCATTAAATTGGGGTTTAAAAAATTATGATATTTTAGTTTTAATGGTTGACCACACTATATTGTTTATTGAAAGCCAGGCAAAGAAGTAATTTAGTAATATCTTACCTTCTAGGGGAAAGTAAATATATGATAGGCAAGTAGTTTGCGTTTCATCCCCTCCATAGAACGGTGGCATATACTGTATATTTGTTATAGAGAAGCGTGTGTCGATGATGGCGCGCACGGTTCACACGGCGTGTGGTGCGGGTCGGTGACGGGCGCCGCGCCGGCATGGCGGAGGGCGAGGGCGCGGGGCAGCCCGACGCGGTGCTGCTCGCGCCACTGTCCGAGGACACGTTCCTGCACAACCTGCACGTGCGCTACAAACGTGACATTATATACGTGAGTGACGCTACATACCGCTGTGTGCACCTGTGCACTGCGCCACTGACGCGACTGACGTACACGCTTGTGTGTTGCAGACGTACGTGGGCAACGCGCTGGTGTCGGTGAACCCGTGCCGCGCGCTGCCACTGTACTCTGCCGAGCTGGTGCGCGCGTACCTGGCGCGCCCGCCCTACCAGCTGCCGCCGCACCTGTCAGTACCAACAAACACCACACCACACCACACGCCAGCCACGTGTAGTGCACTCGGTTGACTCGCTCTCGTTGCAGGTACGCGATCACGGCGACGGCGTACCGGTGGGTGCGCGACAGGAACGAGAGCCAGTGCATCGTTATTACAGGTGAGTCAGTGGGCGCCACCACACACACGCTTGTCCATGCCCAGCACCCACAAAGCAAGCAAGCTATACATATGACACAACAGACAGTCATCATCTTCGTGCCCTTATTGTCGTTACAGCTCTGCTCTAATATGTAAGTCATATGGGGTATGTAATATAGATGTGCCTTGGGCTCGCTTACATAAGCAGGCGTACGAATATTATTATTTATGATCATCATGGTAATATACTTTGAGTATCGTACCTCGCTTTCCTCGTCCGTAGTTCACCTCCTTCCACAGCTCTCTGCACCTGCCTGCCTCGCCTTACTGCCTTGCCGCTCTTCGATGACCGCTGCAGTTCACCATCTGTAGGTGGTAATGCCCGTTGATACTAACTACTTCTGTACCACGGGCGGGGAGGGAGTAACGTCAGGGCTGCGGATGCAGTCCATGACTATGCTACCTCTTCCAGGCTGTAAATATAACAAAGCATTAATGACATACTCATGCGCTATCATATCGTATGATCAGATCATACATTCCCAACTCTAGGCAGTTGCTCAGGTCCAGGCCTTATAGGTCGACCATCACACTCTGCTGCCTCTCTTACTCTAGGCAGTTGCTCAGGTCAGACCTTCTATCAATCGACCCTCGCATTCTTCTACCTTTCGTAACTCTCTCTTTACGGCAATTACGTTAGCCCCTTATTGATCAGTATGGCGGGATAAATCTTCTCCCTACTGATGTATTGTAGGCGCGTTACACTGCGACTGCCGTCACCCGTAACGCACCCCTCTATGGAACTCTCCTTAGATTATGTCTAGGGAACTGAGTATGCACATGCAGGCTCTAGGCACAAGCTAGTCTCGCGTTGCCGCCACGTGCTCACCCCGTGGCCACGTGACGGCTCAGCGCAGACTCTATAATTACAGCGTCATATCTACAAGCACCAGCTAACAACTCTACGCTTTAGCAACTATGGCTACTTAGATTTACTTCTACATACATCTACATACTTGGTATTATTTCTACTTAGTACTTGGCCTATATACTTAGCTTTGTTACAACCAGTTCACCAGATCCAGATACCTCCAGCGACGCCAACAAAATGGACGACTTTCAAGCGTTTCGTTCAGGAGTGAACTTTCCATAGACAAACATTCATTCTTCATCATAGAGTTCGACATCTCGTTGTGCTGATACTAATTCGACTAATGGTTCAATCATTGGTAATGCCATATCATTTCTGTTACATATTTACAATTATTCTATTTACATTCGCGTTACGTCGCGACACTCCCGGCCCGAAGGCCTGGCTAAAGTATTGTTAGGAGATTGCGCGTCCACTCCTTTATTTTTTCTAAAGCTCTAGTGGCCGCGCTTCTTCTCAGTTTTGTTTCCTCTTTGGAGTTAGGTATCTCAACTGGAGTGTTGCTGTCGGATTGTTTCTCTGACCTATCGTTCGTTTGAGTATCCTCTGACCCTTCTTCTCTTTCGTGAATACTGTCATGATTTATGATTTCGGTTGGGGTTTCTATTGGAGTCTCTTCCGAACATCTTTCCAATAGTGGGTTTTCTTCCCATACTATTTCTGGCGCTTTATTTGCACTGTCACATATGTTATTAGCCTCGTATTCGGCTATGTCATTATCATCCATCTCGAGGGGATAGATGTGAGCTATGGATCGAGTAAATTCCTTGTTTCCTATTTTGATTTTAGCTACTCTACACAGACCATCTGCTCCTCTAAGTAGGGATGATATCTTTCCTACTTTCCATCCTTCGCGATTCTTTGTTTCTCCTTTAATCTGTACAATTTGATCAATTTTAGGTTCCGCTTTAACTGTACTTCTCATTTCTTTATGAGAGTGCCGATATCTTTCCCTTAGGCTAGGTAGGTATCGGTTTGTAAACATTTCTTTAAATTCTTCTGTCATTATTATGGCCTTCCTCCATCCTTTCACTAGTTCGGTTTTAGTTACCGTTCCTATTATTTCTTCATTTGAATTTGATGTTTCCATCGTTATACATTTTCCCAAGGTGAGGAAGTCCGCTGGTTTTAGGATCTGCTCTAATTCTGAATCTACGCTGGTAAGTGGGCGTGTGTTTATCACTGCTTCTATTTCTTTGATTGTTGTCGCTAGCTGTGAATCATTTAGTAGATGTTTCTGTAGTGTTCTTTTCATACAATTCTTGACTATGCCTACAAGTCTTTCATAGAATCCTCCGAACCAAGGTGCCAGTTGTGGAATAAATTTCCAACGAATCTTTTCTTTTACGCAATATTCCTTTGATACTATTTCAGATATCAGTTTGAAGTAGAGGGCGTTATCGGAGGTAACAAGAGTCGGTATTCCTCTTGTTGCTATGAACCTTCGCAAAGCAAGTAGTCCTTCTTCAGCAGAAAGGTCTTTGACCACTTCTAAATGAATTGCTCTCACTGCCAGGCATGTGAAGAGGCAAATCCATCTCTTGTTGGGACCCTTTTCGCTCACTAAGAGTGGGCCCATGTAATCTATTCCCGTGAAAGTGAAGGGTGCACTATAGTTTACTCTCTCTGCTGGTAAGGCTGGGGTTGGTGGTAACTTAAATGGTCCTCCTCCGTGTTTGACGCACCTCGGGCATTTCTTTATGATTTTTAGTACTTGGGCTTTTCCTTGTGGAATCCAATAGTTTTGTCTTATCAGGCTTAACGTATGGTTAGCGCCGACGTGGTAATTCTCTTCGTGTGTTCTCTTTATAATATCGTTGGTAAAGTCGCACTCTCTAGGTATAAGTATTGGGTATCGTTTATCGAATGACCAGTCAGCGTTCTTCATGCGTCCTTCGCATCTTAATATCCCATCGATGTCTTTGAACAGTCTTAGATTGCGGCTTAGGTCTGTTTCTATTTCCTGGACCTCTAATGGAAAACGTTCTTTTTGTAATCTCTTGATCTGTTCGATCTTGTCACTTGGTATGTCCTTGTTATCTATTTCTTTCAGCTTAGGGATGGGTTTCGTTTCACGCCTCTTGAAGAGTTCTGCACTCTCTCCGCTTGTCGGACCCTCCCCACAGGTCGGAAAAGAAAGTGTCTCTTCACCGCGGTCCGCGGGCCACCACTTAGATTCTTTCAGGAGGAAGTCTGGACCTTTCAGCCATATCTCTCTGTCCTTATCCAGTGTGGGAGGTCTGGTTGCTACGTCAGCGGGATTTAATTCAGTTGGAACATACCTTATGATTAATTCTTTATTTTTCTTTATTTCTTCGATGCGTCTGGATACAAATGGAGTTAAGAGTTTGTTTGATTTATGCCATTCTATTACGATTTTACTGTCTGTCCACAATGTTTGACTAAGTAGTTTCATCTTGAGTTGTTTCATCACAAATTTAATGAGTCTACTTCCTATGAGTACTCCCAGTAGTTCTAAGCGTGGTATCTTAAGATTATCTTGATCCTTTATTGGTACTAATCTGGATTTTCCTATAATGAAATGTATATTTTCTCCATTCACTATGTACACTGCTGCTGCGTATGCTTTTAAAGAAGCATCAGTAAAGCAATGTAGTTGGTATTTTTCTGTGTCTGATGCATAACATCTTGGTATGAATATCTTGTGTATTTCTTCTAGCTCTTCCCTTATCACATTCCATTTGTTATGTAATTGTTCCGAAAATATCTCATCCCATTTGAATTTCTGTTTCCACAGATCTTGTAGGAATAACTTTGCTGGAAGTATGTATGGTGTGGCAAATCCGCAAGGGTCGTAAATAGATGCAATAACCTTCAATGCTCCTCGTTTATTGTTTGCTTCTGTGTTGACGTCAAACTTGAGTTCGAGTGTGTCTTGATCTAGGTTCCACTTCAGTCCTAGGATCTTAGCGTTACTGACTTTATTTGTATCCGGTATCTGTTTCATGAATTCCTTTGAATTGGAACACCATTCTCTTATATTCATTGAGATTTGTTGGAAGGTGTCTTTGGTGGCTTGATACAATTCTGTTGCTTCTTCTATTGTTGAGGTTCCTGTGATGAGGTTGTCAACATATATGTCATCTGCTATTTCTTTAATTATTTGTAGTGGCGATCTGTTTAAGTGGTGTTTGATAGTGGCGTTTAAGATGAATGGGCTTGATATTATGCCAAAGGGTACTCTACAAAATCTCATGCATTGTAAGTTATTTTTAGTGACTGGTTTAGTGACATCTTTAATCCATAAAAATCGTGCCACATCTCTGTCTGCTTTGTGTAATGCAATCTGTAGGAATGCCTTTTCCACGTCAGCAGATATCGCAATTCTGTGATGCCGAAATCGAATCAGTAGGCCTGTCAAGTCCTCCAACATCAACGGTCCACAGTACAGGCATTGATTAAGGCTTTTGCTTTCGCCGCTCTTCGCTGAGGCATCATACACGATCCTAATGGGTTTTCCTTTCTGAGCTACACAATGATGTGGCAAGTAATGTATTGGGTGATCTTCAGGAATCGTGGGTGCTTGTATTATTTCTATAATACCTTTCTTCACTTGATCCTGGAGTGTCTCGTCATACGTCTTAAGGGTTTCTTTATCTAAGCGCTTTACCAAGCTCACCAGTCTTCCGTAGGCTAGGCCATAATTAGATTGTAGAGCTGGAGGATATTCGTTCCACGGCCAGGCAACAGTATATCGACCTTCGATGATACTAGTTGTTTTATTGAAATTGTCGACAGCTTCTTCTTCTCTACTGGTTTTCGTAGAGTCGTTAATCCCGATGGATTCAAGTTCCCATAAGAATGAGATATTACCTTGGTCAATAGGTAAGTCCGGTGGTTCTAATTTTGTTTCCATTGAGCTTTGAAAGTAAGTAAGTACTGATAGTGTCTCTGTGGGTTTAGTTTCTAGTTTCCCAGATAGTATCCAACCAAATATAGACTTCACTAAGTATAAATTGTCGTTCAGTTGTTTTCTTTCAGTCGTCATGAGCGAGAGGTAGTAATCATTGCCAATCAAGATATCAACTTGGTCTTGGAGTGATCCATCATCTGCAAGAAGTTCTTTATTCTTCCATTGACTTAACTCTTCCCTGGGGTATGGTACTCCTTTAGTTATTGTTGGTACGACGTTTGCATAGATTTCTTTCGTTCCTTCATGTCTGGTCTTTAATCCCAACTTGACTACGGAGCTGACGAATTCGTGAGGTGCCTTTGATCCGAATGTAAATACTGTAAGATGATCTTCTTGTTCTGTCTTTAAATCTAGCATGCTAGCTGCACTCTTGGTGATATAAGATCGCTGTGAACCTGAGTCTAATAAAATTCTGAATTTGCCTTCTTTGCTGCTTCCTATCTTCTTGGCACGGACTATGGCTGTTTGTAACGCTGTGGATCCTCTCGATCCGACCGTCGTCATAGTTACTTCTGTTTTTGCTAGTGGTGTCGAAAATTTTGTGGGGCACAAAGCTCTGTTGTGGCTATTTTTGCTGCAGTAAAAACAATTTTTCTTATTCTTGCAAACTCTAATGTTGTGTCCCTCTCTGAAGCATCCAAAACATCGGTTTTTCAGTTTTTGCATCCTTTCTTTGACATCTTTAACTTTTGAACATTGATCATTATAATGATCCTCCCCACAGAAGATACACGCTATTTTTCTTCTTTTCTTCTGTGGACCTCTTGTCACCCTTTCGTTTATTTTCTTGTGATCTTCTCGCTTACTGTGTCCCCTTTTACGAAATGAGCTATCTCTCTCGGCCTGGTGCCGCGTGTTTCTAGCTTTGGGTCTATATTTAGTTTCATTCACTTGATGCTTACTGGTTGTACTAGCTTCACCTGGTTTCTTATCTTCTTGTGTTATATGTAGTGATTCAACGGTGTACTCGTTTTTAGATTTTCCCTCATTTGCGATTCTGCCAGCATCTTCTTTTGCCGTTATTATCAATTCGAGATGTCTTCGTATATCCTTGATCGAATTGCTAGTTGTTTTTAGTTTTAATTCGTATATTAGATCTTCTGGTAACTTCTCAAAGATCAAGTGTCGGAGGTGACTGTGATTAACATCCTCTTTAAGCGACTCTAATACCCGCAGATGTCTTTCTATATTATTGAGAGTGCTTCTACAGGAGCTCACTGTCTTCTCAGCAGGTTTCACCTTGGACAGCGCAGCATAATGGGCATCAATCAGGTGGACGGAGCTTCCATACCTTTCCTGTAGAGTTTTAACTGCAATCTGATAGTTTTTTCCAGTAATGTCGAATCCTTCGATAGACTCCTTTGCCTTTCCTTTCACTGAGGCCTGTAAATATAGCAACTTATCGACATCTGCGATGTTACGGCTATCTATATTGGAGCGAAACTGATCCCAGAATTGGTGCCACTGCAGGATGTCACCTTCAAACTCAGGTAAGTGGAGTTTGGGTAGATTGCTGCTTATTATTTCACTACCTGTACTAGAGTGACTCTTATCCTGTGATCGTAGCTTCACTTCGAGTTGAATAAGGTTCTGTTCAGCCTCGAGCTGGATTTGTGACATGGAGCTTACATCGTCCGCAGAAGGATGGTCTACCAGACGAAAATAATTATTTAAATCTTCGCTGAATCTGTTTAGTAATTTGGTAAGTGTGGCCGCAACAACCTCTGCTTGTTGTTTTCCTTCCGTATCACTTACTGAAAGGGTCGTGGATAGGTCAGAGTTCCTTTTAATTTCGTTGATTATCATTGACAAACGATTAAGTAAAATGATTTCCATGGCTGTAGCTTTTAACTCTTCTATTATTAATGAATGTATGATATGCTGAAAGCAGAATACAATCCAATAGTAGTTCAACCAGATCATACACTTCATTGATATAATATGAGACTTCATTATACACATTTAATTATTCTTAGTTATTCATTAATAACACAATCGCGAATAACAATCGTTACTTATTTGCTAATCATAGTTGTATCATTTAATAGAATATCCTTACAACATAATATAAATTAATATAGCGAAAATGATTTCATAATGTGTCAATTATTACTGTCGAAATGTGGGTGTACTATTAGGTACACCTCTGCCTAACCCCTCGGGGATTACAGGCGTGATGTTATGTTGTGTCAATAAACATGTAAATACCTCTCGTATTTAATCGCACAATTATCTTTCAAGAGACCATTAGAAGGCCATAAAAAAGCGTGAATGTTACCTGATTCACGTAGATACGAGCAATATTCTGTAGGCCGAACGATATGTAAACACTCAGAGGGATTCTCTATCCTTCCTGACGTGGGTGCCTATGTGTTTCCAATTTTGTTGATCTGTTTTATTTCGTAGATCCGCTACGTCAAACAAAAATAAAACATAGTTAATACCGCAAATAATTTGATTACTATGAACGTACTTCACTGTTATTTGTTACATATAATTTTCTTTAGTTTTTTACATAAAGTTAACAGACACGACTATGTATGTACTTCACTGCGATTTGTTACGTCACACTATTGTTTAGTTCTTTAAATAAGATTTACAGACATCTTTACCGGTTTGTCAACAACAGTTCAAGTAATTCACATTGAATGTATTACTTAGCACTTCAAGAGAATTTAAGCCGTTACAACTCACCTGTTTAGTATAAACAACACTCGTATAGTTGGTAGCTGTAGATTCTCATTTTATTAGTCACAATTTCTGTTTGTTAAAGTTTGTTTACCGGCGACAGGTCGTATCGGATGACATTCGAGCGAAGTTGAGCGAACAGCTGACAGTTACGTTTCTTTCCACAGACGCCTATAAAACAATAATCTAGTTTCACAAGGGTTTGACTTCGTCTGAAGTTTAAAGTAATTATTTGCTTATTTAAGCTAGGTAATAGCCGTACTTATGTTGAGAAATATAACCAATTCAACATTAAAGTAATGAAAATAATAAAATCTCGAATATTGTTAAGTTGGTACTATTGATTATCGATTTTCAACGAGATTATTACGCAATCAATATTATATCTATAACATATAATTTCATCGTTACAAATTATGATTTTATAACATAATTAACACACAATAAATAATCAAACATTTAGTAAATCATAGCACACATAAAATCACTTGGTCGCATTGCACACCAACGCCATCTCTTATCGGTTTTTAGAAGTAAACTTGGAAGATTTTGTTTTCAGATAAATCTATTGAATTTTATTCACTAAAGATTTTCATATCATTTCAGCTTCATTAAATAGTAATGAACAATTAGCATAAATATCGGTTTAATCGTATCTCTTTAAATCAGGGCTTCTAAGTACCATTTCAACATTATCCGTGCAAGCTGCTATCTTGAGCTTGCAATCATAATAGTTTAGACACATAATTGTTAAAGTTTCCCTTTTACTTAGGGAGCCAACACTCTAAAGGCAAGTTTCATACATATAAATAGGTGAATGCACAAGAAGGTGAAATATGGACGGGCATCATTTATAGTTCTTGTAGTATAGAAAACTTATTCTCATACTAATTCTCTAGGTCGCGTTGCTGTGGTAATTAGGTATGCATAAGTGGTCTCATCACTCTAGCAATATTCAAAATTACTTATAGATGGGTATTTATGTACATCAAGCTCTTCGATATACTCAAATCACAGCATGCTCCACCATGTCGATACAGCTCTGCTCTAATATGTAAGTCATATGGGGTATGTAATATAGATGTGCCTTGGGCTCGCTTACATAAGCAGGCGTACGAATATTATTATTTATGATCATCATGGTAATATACTTTGAGTATCGTACCTCGCTTTCCTCGTCCGTAGTTCACCTCCTTCCACAGCTCTCTGCACCTGCCTGCCTCGCCTTACTGCCTTGCCGCTCTTCGATGACCGCTGCAGTTCACCATCTGTAGGTGGTAATGCCCGTTGATACTAACTACTTCTGTACCACGGGCGGGGAGGGAGTAACGTCAGGGCTGCGGATGCAGTCCATGACTATGCTACCTCTTCCAGGCTGTAAATATAACAAAGCATTAATGACATACTCATGCGCTATCATATCGTATGATCAGATCATACATTCCCAACTCTAGGCAGTTGCTCAGGTCCAGGCCTTATAGGTCGACCATCACACTCTGCTGCCTCTCTTACTCTAGGCAGTTGCTCAGGTCAGACCTTCTATCAATCGACCCTCGCATTCTTCTACCTTTCGTAACTCTCTCTTTACGGCAATTACGTTAGCCCCTTATTGATCAGTATGGCGGGATAAATCTTCTCCCTACTGATGTATTGTAGGCGCGTTACACTGCGACTGCCGTCACCCGTAACGCACCCCTCTATGGAACTCTCCTTAGATTATGTCTAGGGAACTGAGTATGCACATGCAGGCTCTAGGCACAAGCTAGTCTCGCGTTGCCGCCACGTGCTCACCCCGTGGCCACGTGACGGCTCAGCGCAGACTCTATAATTACAGCGTCATATCTACAAGCACCAGCTAACAACTCTACGCTTTAGCAACTATGGCTACTTAGATTTACTTCTACATACATCTACATACTTGGTATTATTTCTACTTAGTACTTGGCCTATATACTTAGCTTTGTTACAACCAGTTCACCAGATCCAGATACCTCCAGCGACGCCAACAAAATGGACGACTTTCAAGCGTTTCGTTCAGGAGTGAACTTTCCATAGACAAACATTCATTCTTCATCATAGAGTTCGACATCTCGTTGTGCTGATACTAATTCGACTAATGGTTCAATCATTGGTAATGCCATATCATTTCTGTTACATATTTACAATTATTCTATTTACATTCGCGTTACGTCGCGACACTTATCCCATGTCATTTGGGTTCAGCGCAACACGTTTTTTTCTTCCATTAGATACAGACAGTAAGAATGTAAAATAAAACAGTAAAGTTACCTAAAAATATGATTCGAAAAGATGCATGTACAGAGAGAGGCAGGCAATATATTATAGGTACATATCTATAACTATTTAACTAACAAAGGAGGATGACCAAAAATGTATGGAGCTTGGTCTAAATGTCCACTGCTAATTACACATTATAGTGTAAACATGTGATTGTACATCAAATAATTGTGAATGAAGGTGTACTTTATTGACCTTCAAATATCGGCCAAAGAAAAGCTTTTGGCAAAAAAACAACCGACTTTTTTGCCACCGACTTCCGAAAATATAGTTATTTTAAGATTTTTAGGGTTTTTTTATAATTTTTTTTTCACTTTGAATTGTGTTTTAGTCCAGTGAAATTAGAGTTTCACCTCGGAATTTGAGATACCCAGCTACAAACTTGTATAAAGTTGTATTTTGACATCCTAAACGTTGCCTCAAAATTTACATAATATAGTAGGATGTCCGCATCTATTAAAAATCTAAGGTCAAAGGTCACAAAAAAAAGAAAAGGTCGTTTTTTTGCAAATCTCTCGTTTCCTATCGGTTTTTCGCTATTTGTGTTTATGATCAATATTGTAGAAAATTAAATTCCCTACAACTTTTGTTTCAATTTTTTTTATACGTTGTATCGTTTTCGAGATACAGGGTGGAGAGCGCGGCGCTTAGAGCATCATTTAAGGTCAACCGGTAGGAAGATGAGACGGCGCAAGGGTGACGACGCAAGTTGCGTCCTACACCAAAGGCCTACTCAACTGCCATGGCAAAATAAAATTAAAAAAAAAGCAGAATTTCCTAGCTTACTGACTAACTGACTGACTGACTCATCAACGCCTAGTCCAAACCCTTGGACCTAGAAAGCTGAAATTTTCTACAGAGGTTTTCCTTGTAATGTAGACAAGGAGTAAGGAAGGATTTTTCGAAACTCAGCCCCTAAGGGAGTTAAAAGGGGATGAATTTTGTATTATGCTGGATTTACACTCTCGCCTCGTGGCTCGTCTCGCACCTCGCCTCGCAGCTCGTCACTCGCGCGAGAGTGTAAATGAGCTACAGGTTAACGTTAGCTAACGCATACAAACCGCCCCCGACGCGAGCGCTGCGAGTGACGAGACGAGTTGCGAGGCGAGTCACAAACACACCATTCACACACTCGACTCGTGCCTCGCCTCGCGGCTCGTCTCGTCACTCGCGCGAGAGTGTAAACCCAGCATTACGAAATCGTCATTTTTGTAGTTTAAACCATGAAATTTGGTATATTTATCATTCTGGTACGTCTCGTGGACTATTTTCACACATATACGCGGGCGAAGCCGCGGACAAAAGCCAGTAATTTGAATTATCGTCTTTTTCTTCATCGTCCTCTTCCGACTACTATAGTATTTCTAAGTCGTCTTCTTTATCGCCGTAAAGAAAATTATTGAATCACAAATTGTAGGGAATTCAATTCTCTACAATATTGATCATAAACACAAATAGCGAAAAACCCATAGGAAACGAGATATTTGCAAAAAAACTATTTTTGTGACCTTTGACCTTAGATTTTTAATAGATGCGGACATCCTACCATATGTAAATTTTGAGGCAACGTTTAGGATGTAAAAAATACAACTTTATAGGGGAAGGACGTACAAAATGACATATGGTTTTGTTTTTGAGTCATAACTCTTTATTTTCACTTCAGAGCACGTTCTTATTGTACTTCAGTAATCTTTAGTCTTATACCTATGAATTATAATAGACATTTGAAAGATAAACAAAGAAGAAAAAATATAAAAAAATGTTAAACTGGGGTCAACGAAAATCCATTTTGTCCATACCACATGGACAAAATGACATACACGACGAAACTATAAAATTAAAGGCAAAGCTTGCAAATGAATCGCTTGGTTCGTTGAAGCGAAGAAGCGGGAGACCAATGCGAACAACTTAAACACCGCAACCAGTCTTCTCCAGGTCTTGACCGAGAAAAAAGATCGTTGCAACATTTGTAAGCGTTATCTTGAGCGTTTCTTGGCAAATGTTTTGAATAGAGATTTGGTAACGTTTTCTTCTCTGGAGGAGCTTTAGGTTCATTTTTTGGTGGATTTCGTTCATGTTTGAGGTAGAAGTCAAAATCAAAGCGGTTTGTCGTTACGGCATACCTATATGTCATTTTGTCCGTTACGTGTGTATGTCACTTTGTCCATAAAGCGTTATAAAAATCAAAATTCAACAATAAATGTACAAACAATATTATTTAAGGTAAAAGTTATTTAAATGCAAGAATAAATGGTTAAGGGGTGTAATAAATGTACTCCCAAGGTAAAACCTTGAAAAATCTAATATTAAAACAAGAAACTCCTTCAGACGAAAAAAACTCGAAACGTCCCAGTATTTGTCTTCGGCCATAGCACCCGAACGAAAGATTGGCGCGAGTTCACATTTTGACAGGTTGGTATGAGCCGGTAGGGTCATGTGATATAGTTGTCTACGGCGAGCTAGACCCGGCAGAATTTTAAATATGACTGATGTGTCGTTTTGTCCTTATATGTCATTTTGTACGTACTTCCCCTACAAGTTTGTAGCTGGGCATCTCAAATTCCGAGATTCCTAATTTTGACTAAGGGGTTTGAACTTTTTTGTATAGGAGCTGGCATATCAACCCACCGCCATTTTGATTTTTTCTCGAAATCGCGGCCCACGATGAAAGTGGTATGTCTGGATAGAGGACCTAATAGACGAACAAAAAATGTACAGTGACACGGTACCCAAAGTGTCACGTTACCGAGATATTTGAAGGTAAAGATGGACATATGAGTACAAAGACCACATAAAAAAAAGATCTTTTACGTGTCTTTATGTGTTGATTATTATTATTAACTGGTTATTGAAAGAGGGTAGGTACATTACATACTACTAGGAGCACGAAAAAACTATTCTATGACATAAAAAAAACTTTTTTGCAAAAAAAACAACCGACTTCAAAAACACCAAAAAGAGAAAAATAAACTTCAGAAGAAAAATCAGCTTCTGAAGTCGGTGACATTTGTTTGTTCGATTTTATTTTTTTGCCACCGACTTCAGAAGCTGATTTTTCTTCTGAAGTTTATTTTTCTCTTTTTGGTGTTTTTGAAGTCGGTTGTTTTTTTTGCAAAAAAGTTTTTTTGTATTTTTTAATTTTTAGTTGTAATAGGCACCTATATTATATCCTATACAAATATTTACTATGCATTTAACATTCAACTAAGAAACCTAACCCTTAACCTTCAAAATTCCCCTATTTTTGCTTTCAACTCTTAACCGTTGAGGAGTAGTAGGTATACCTTCCATTATCAGCTCATCAACATGAATAAAAGTGATGACTGCTAGATGCGAATACTTGAATAGCGCCAGAAAAAGCACGAAACATGTAATACGTGTCTATGAAATTCATATAACAACTAAAAAAATGTATATTGTACACATCTGCATACCCCCTCAGAGCATACAGGCGTGATGTTACGTCATAATAATGGTATATTCAATAAACATCCAAGCGATTCCAGCAATTACGACAGATTTGCCGTCTATTTTTGAAGAGTTCCATTGTATATCTCCGAAGATCAGCACCAGATCTTCACCAAAAAAAAATGGGACCACCTCAGGAGTATACTCTTTCAAATAAAAAAAGAATTTTGAGAATCGGTCCACAAACGGGGGAGAAATCAGGTAACATACATAAAAAAAAAAAAAAAAAATACATACACACGAACATAGTAACCTCCTTTTTTGAAGTCGGTTAAAAATAGCGTTTCATTGCAATGCGAAGCGAATTTATTGTGCGAATACTAATAATAATCATCCTGGATGATTTAGATACATTTTAACGGGTATACACGTAAAAAGCCAATTTTTAAAAATATTTAATGATTTTCGTTGTACTCATTTGTCGATCTTTAACTTCAAATATCTCGGTAACGTGACACTTTGGGTACCGTGTTATTGGACATTTTTTGTTCGTCTATATGTCCTCTATCCATACATTCCACTTTCATCGTAGGCCGCGATTTCGAAAAAAAATCAAAATGGCGGACAGGTTGATATGCCAGGTTGGTTCTATCCCCTTTGACTGGACTATTTGAGTTGTATTGCTGATCAGCACGTGTGGCACGTGTGGCACGTTGCAGGCGAGAGCGGCGCGGGCAAGACGGAGGCGGCGCGCGTGTGTCTGCAGTGCGCCGTGGTGGCGGGCGAGGGGGGCGCGAGGGGCGCGGGGGCGGCGGCCGGGGAGGGGGGCGCGGCGGGGGCGCTGGCCGCCGCCGGCACGCTGCTGGAGGCCTTCGGCAACGCCGCCACCGCGCGCAACCACAACGCCAGCAGATTTGTAAATATCCGTTTCATTACTCATACTCGGAATAGTACATTACTGCAGCGGCCAGCAACAGAGGCATTAATAATAATAATAATATTCCACAACTATCACACAACGCCATCTAGTCCCAAGCTAAGCAGAGCTTGTGTTATGGGTACTAGACAACTGATAAACATACTTATATATTTCTAAATACATACATAATTATTATAGATAAATTACACCCATTGACCCATTGACGGACGAACGTGTAAATGTGGGCCGAGGCGAAGCCGAGGCACACATACGTAAGTCCATCAATGCCTAGTTGTGGCCAAGGCTTGTATAGTACTTTTTTCAAATAATGCGAGGAAATTAAATACAATTTACTTTTCAAAATCACATAAACTCAGATCAAACATAAACAACAATAATTTTTCACGCGTTGAAGAGTTCAGCCAATTCGAAATTTAAATAAAACCTTTAATAAGTCACCTCCTTGGTTGCTATGGTTCAGAGTAAAAGATCGTTCCATTTTTAAATAACACGACAGATATGAGTTTAGTATGTAATTTATTTGGCCGCTAAACACGACAGATATGGATTTTCATACAACTTTTGCCGGCCGCTGGTCGCATGTATCTGGCCAGTACAGCAATTTCGATTTATCTCGAAGAAGGTTGTCAAAATAATGCTCAAATTTCCAAGCATGTTTGAGAAATAGTAGATTTTACAACAAGTGCACAAAACGAACCATTTTTATCCGAGACTTTTAGCAGCCCGACCCGAAGGCGAGGGCTGATAGTAATGTCGAGGATAAAAATGGTTTTGTGGACGAGTTTTAAACTCTGCTTTTCACTTCGAATGCGAGGAAATAAAACAGTACCTAGTATAACATATTTCTTTAATTAAAATTCAAAGTTAAATTTGTACAGTTTTGTATACTGAAGGAAATTGTTTTTTTCTTTTAATCATACGAAATTGATATTAGGCTTGCAGTCCTATACAGCCTACTATTCAATTAATTTTGTAACAATAATTTTCATTAATTAATTAAATAACTTACCGCACTTGAATTTTAATTTTAATATCTTTTTAGTCTTAAAAAACACATAAAGCAAATAAATTAAAGTAAATATTAAAAAAATAACAAATTCTATGTATGAACTCTTATTGTGTTTGGCTGTATGGCTCATTTTCTTTGTCTTACTAAAGATACATTTATGAGTAGATACGTTAATGCCCTTGTGCACAAAATTCGATTTTGTGCAGCCTATATCCTGCACAAATAAGCACTTTCAGAGCATGAGAAATGAAAATTAGTTTTTCATCCCTTCAATTCGAAAAGTGTCGTTTTGTTCCTCTATAAGTGCGAGCAAAGTAGCTCTTTTCTCCATTAGACTTTTTAGCGGGCAGTAATGAGATTTGAATTTAGAACATGAATCGTTCATTGAAATCGAACGCAAATTGTATTGTGTTGGCTGTACGGTACGAGGAGACGCGGTAACTAAATTAAAAAAAAAAAACAAAAGCGCGCGATTTACTTCCCTGTTCTAATATTCGGTACGGACTTTATTGTATTTTGTGCAAAAAAAATGAGCTCTACGTCGAGTTCTAAAAGTGATAGTGCATTAAAACTCCTGAAACAATAAAAATAGAAGCTAATAACGTCATACAAAACTTAATCCCTACGAAATCCCGGGAGAAATATTTAAAGGCATACGACAATTTCATAATATGGAGTAGAAGGTTGTTTAGTAACGTAAGGAAGTAAAACTGGACACATATTCGTAATTAATATGTCTGATGGATTTAAACGTGTCGTCACTCTATTTTTATTAAATAATAATATTACAATAAAATATGAGGCGCCTTTTATTATTTCATAGAGGGTGATGAAAAGTCAAGTGTATCACTCGGGTGCAAAATATATTTTTGGCTCGGGCGACGTACTTTGAATCCCTCGCTACGTTCAGGATTCTACTAAAGAATCCCTCACTACGTTCGGGATTCTACTCTAGAATCCCTCACTTCGCTCTGGATTCAAAAAAGCGCCCTCGCCGTAAAAATATTATTTTCCCCCCTTTTTTTTTTTTTTTGGTGGGTGGAAAATCATCGAATGACCCCCCCCGCTCTTGGGCAGAGCGAAGGGGAGTGTCAGACTTCTACTGACTAAAAACCGAACCCATGTTCCTTCTTTGCCCTTGCGCCGAGGCCACGTAATCTACTATTTCATCCCTTCAATTCGAAAAGTGTCGTTTTGTTCCTCTTTAAGTGCGAGCAAAGTAGCTCTTTTCTCCATTAGACTTTTTAGCGGGCAGTAATGAGATTTGAATTTAGAACATGAATCGTTCATTGAAATCGAACGCAAATTGTATTGTGTTGGCTGTACGGTGCGAGGAGATGCGGTAACTAAATTAAAAAAAAAACAAAAGCGCGCGATTTACTTCCCTGTTCTAATAATCGGTACGGACTTTATTGTATTTTGTGCAAAAAAAATGAGCTCTGCGTCGAGTTCTGAAAGTGATAGTGCATTAACTCCTGAAACAATTTTTTTTTTTTTTTTTTTTTTTTTTTTATTATTGTTCACAAATTTAGGGTACACATTTTTGTTAATTAACAATTTACTCGCCAAACTTAACAGTTTGTTGGCGAGAAGCGCCTGTTTTTAAATACATAAAACAATTAATCTAGTGAACAGATAACCTTTTAACATAACTAACAAATAACTACAAAAATAAATAAACAAGGACGGAAATTTATTTCTCGGCAACGGCTGAATCCTCGTTACCGAGCAATAAATTCCTCAGTCTTGATTTCACCAAACCTTTACTTAACTTAGGGCTGTGTCTCAGCATGTCTATTTTATTGAATACTTTCGGCACTAAGTATTTAGAAGTTCTTTCCCCATAATAATTTGTTGCTTTTGGCTGGACAAGTTTTTTTTCTCTTACACTTCTAGTGTTAAATTTATTTTTCATAGGAACTTTCAACTTATCACTAACATAATGCGCTAGGCTTAATAAATAATCGACTTTCTTATCTACGGGTAGGATTTGACAAATAGAGAATAATTTTTCATACTCTTTGTTACATTCTATCTTAACCTTTTTACTAACTAGGAACTTAATTATTCGTGTCTGTATTTTTTTAATGTCTTGTAAATAAGTTTTAAACGTTCGTCCATATACAATAAGTCCATAACTAATTAGTGAGTCAGCAAGTGCGTAATACACAATCAAAAGCGTCTGTTTATTCACCACATTATTTAACTGATAAAACTTCCCCAATACAGATCTCAACTTGTTACAAATGTCATTTACGTGTGTTTTCCAATTAAAATTTGAATCAATACTAAGGCCTAAATATTTAAAAGTGTTAACATAGTCCAATTTGTCACATATACAGTTATACTTATCCCTATGCAGGCACTCGTATGTATGTCCTATTATATCAATATCCCTCTTGGGTACAGTTTTAGCTCGCAGATTATTCTATTATAATAGAAGCTAATAACGTCATACAAAACTTAATCCCTACGAAATCCCGGGAGAAATATTTAAAGGCATAGGTACGACAATTTCTTAATAAGGAGAAGGTTGTTTAGTAACGTGTTGTCTTAATAAGGACGTAAAACTGGACACATATTCGTAATTACTAAGTCTGATGGATTTAAACGTGTCGTCCGTCACTCTATTTTTATTAAATAATAATATTACAATAAAATATGAGGCGCCTTTTATTTTCTCATAGAGGGTGATGAAAAGTCGAGTGTATCATTTGGGTGCAAAATATATTTTGGGCTCGGGCGACGTACTTTGAATCCCTCGCTACGTTCAGGATTCTACTAAAGAATCCCTCACTACGTTCGGGATTCTACTCTAGAATCCCTCACTTCGCTCCGGATTCAAAAAGCGCCCTCGCCGTAAAATAGTATATTATGCAACTAATGAATAAAGGACGGATTTAAAGCGAGGGCCGTAGATGAGTCACGAGCAAGTGAAGGATTCTAATGATTGAATCACGAACGCAGCGAGTGATTCAACTGTTAGAATCCTGAACGACGCGAGTGATTCATGGCCCTTGATATAAATTTGTACTTTATTCAGGAGTTGCATACTATACTTTATACCATGACTACGAGAAAAGACATAATTCACTAAACTTTGTATCCGTACAATTCACAGTAAGTATTTGAAATGGCGCCAATTCACTATTTTTTTTCTTTATAGAAGTTCTGTTTGGCAGCAAAGAACACAAAACAGTTTTTAATCTAATGCCAAACTCCTTGTCGCAAATTTCGACCAATCAAATCTCGAGAATTTATTTGCACCAAAGAGTTTTGAATTTCGAATCTTAGCGCAAGGAGTTTGTGTAAGCATTGAAATAGAGACCGGATATATTTTTGTGTTCCATTCCAAATTCAAACACCAAAATAGTGAATAAAAACAAAACACACTATGAGCAATTGTGATGAAGTTATATAGCGGGTGAGGGCTACTACCAGTGCAGTAACATCCCTTTATTTGTTAATTATTTGGAAATTAGATTTAAAATAAAACTCATCATCATCATCAGCCTATAATGTTCCCACTGCAGGGACTCATGCCTCCTCTCTAGGAGAGGGATGGGCTATAATCCACCACGCGGGCCCAGTGCGGATTGGCAGATGTCACATGTCTTCGAATTTTTTGGTTCTAAGACATGCCGGTTTCGTCACGATGTTTTCCTTCACCGTTTTGAGAGCAGCGGTGATGAAATAAATTACACAAAGTAATGCACCTGCCTGGGTTCGGACCCACGACCTACTGTTCGTAAGTCGGGGCCGACACCACTGGGCCACCGCTGCTCTCTACAAAAAAAAAACTAGTAAGTAGTAATTGGGAGCTAGCCTATTGCCATCCACCGATGTAATTTTTACTTTCCTTGTATTCCTAATGAAAAGCACAGTGTTTACCGCGGGTCAAAGACTATTTAGTCCCTCAAACAATTATAAGCGCCAACCCTGTCTCGAGACTTAATCAGTTACTTTCACGCCTAAGGTAAGAATGTACTATTTCATTACACGAGAAGTAGGCCTGAACCTGCCTGAGGAGTGGGTTGAAAGTTCAGCCCTAGGGAGAATCGTTTTCACCTGACAGCTGTCAGATTTAATTAGTAGATTGTATCGTAAGGGAGCAAAATAACATTGTTTTGTTTTGGCTAATTCTTGAAAATAGGCCAAAAATACACTTTCTGAAAATGTCTTCGCTCTTTTTCTATTTTTTTCCTTGTTAAGAAATTGTCGTATGCCTTTAAATATTGCTCCCGGGATTTCGTAGGGATTAAGTTTTGTATGACGTTATTAGCTTCTATTTTTATTGTTTCAGGAGTTAATGCACTGTCACTTTCAGAACTCGACGTAGAACTCATTTTTTTTTGCACAAAATACAATAAAGTCCATAGAATAAAAGAACTAAGAACAGGGAAGTAAATCACGCGCTTTTGTTTTTTTTTTAATTACCGCGCCTCCTCGCACCGTACAGCTAACACTACAGCCAGTAATAGTACATTGTTCACCGAGAGAAGAAAGTGACCGATTACCGTCGAGGGTGTCGTTTAAAGCCCGAAGCCGTAGGCAAGGGCTTTAAAACACCCGAGATCGGGAATCGCACTTTCTCTCGAGTGATACATAGTGCTTTATACTACACCTACGAGGAAAATAAAAAACTAAATTTAAATTCTAATTCAAATTAAATAATGGCGTCTGCAATTTTCACATGTTCTTTTTTCAAATTGTAATCTGAGCGGGAGAGAAAAGTGTATGAAAATCCATTCTCTCCCGCTCAGATGCGTTTTAGTATAAAACCTTGAAAAATCTAATATTAAAACAAGAAACTCCTTCAGACGAAAAAAACTCGAACCATCTTATTATAAAAACTTGCGTAATACAAGGTTTAAACCAGAACTAAAAGGTCTAGGTTTGTTACCGTACTAGCAAATCGTATTACAAATCGTAGACCTACAAAGGACTATTTAGTACCAAAGAACGTCCATAAACTAAACATTTTCATTCATTCATTCGTTCAGTGTTCTATGCGCCGTTCCATTTTACAAAATGTTGATACGAAATTAAAAGAAAAAATTGTTTTTTAAATTGATTTTTGTAGTGGTAAAATATAACATTGTGTTATTTAAAGGTATTTAAATATTGCGATTTGATTTCTTTGAATGCATGTTAACAATTCAATAATTATTGTACTGTTTTGTAACAACTATCGAGCTATCACGTATATCGGAGTGAACACGCGTAATACGAGTAATGTCATCGAAATGTTTATGTTACAACTTCTAATTATTAATTTAAAACAAGATAAAGAACAGTATTCTTGGTGGTGATAAAGTGTGTGGTGTGTGCATTAAAATAAGAAAATGGAATAACCAAAGAAAAAAAGGAGTGTAAATAATTGGATTTCAGAATAAAAGATTAGTGATAAATGATGTACACGCAGTATTTGATGCACTAAACTATGTACAAGTGGAAATTTACGCAATATAACCTACAGTTCGGCTCAAATACTAAGATAAATCGACGAAAACAATCGTTTTACAATTTAGTACGATAGTTAAACTAGGGGCCTCGATGGTTTAGTTTTGGTATCAGAGGTAGTTCTAGGACTAGCCTTAAACTTCTTTTTGTAATAACGTTTAGTCAAGGTCATGGATTAAAGCTTGTACTAAACCCGGTACTGGGTTTAGACCACGTTTTATAATAACACGGGAAACGTCCCAGTATTTGTCTTCGGCCATAGCACCCGAACGAAAGATTGGCGCGAGTTCACATTTTGACAGGTTGGTATGAGCCGGTAGGGTCATGTGATATAGTTGTCTACGGCGAGCTAGACCCGGCAGAATTTTAAATATGACTGATGTGTCGTTTTGTCCTTATATGTCATTTTGTACGTACTTCCCCTACAAGTTTGTAGCTGGGCATCTCAAATTCCGAGATTCCTAATTTTGACTAAGGGGTTTGAACTTTTTTGTATGGGAGCTGGCATATCAACCCACCGCCATTTTGATTTTTTCTCGAAATCGCGGCCCACGATGAAAGTGGTATGTCTGGATAGAGGACCTAATAGACGAACAAAAAATGTACAGTGACACGGTACCCAGTGTCACGTTACCGAGATATTTGAAGGTAAAGATGGACATATGAGTACAAAGACCACATAAAAATTAGATCTTTTACGTGTCTTTATGCGTTGATTATTATTATTAACTGGTTATTGAAAGAGGGTAGGTACATTACATACTACTAGGAGCACGAAAAAACTATTCTATGACATAAAAAAAACTTCAGAAGAAAAATCAGCTTCTGAAGTCGGTGACATTTGTTTGTTCGATTTTATTTTTTTGCCACCGACTTCAGAAGCTGATTTTTCTTCTGAAGTTTATTTTTCTCTTTTTGGTGTTTTTGAAGTCGGTTGTTTTTTTTGCAAAAAAGTTTTTTTTGTATTTTTTCATTTTTAGTTGTAATAGGCACCTATATTATATCCTATACAAATATTTACTATGCATTTAACATTCAACTAAGAAACCTAACCCTTAACCTTCAAAATTCCCCTATTTTTGCTTTCAACTCTTAACCGTTGAGGAGTAGTAGGTATACCTTCCATTATCAGCTCATCAACATGAATAAAAGTGATGACTGCTAGATGCGAATACTTGAATAGCGCCAGAAAAAGCACGAAACATGTAATACGTGTCTATGAAATTCATATAACAACTAAAAAAATGTATAATATAATATAATATATATAATATAATATATATATAATATAATAATATATAATATATAATATAATATTCCACAACTATCACACAACGCCATCTAGTCCCAAGCTAAGCAGAGCTTGTGTTATGGGTACTAGACAACTGATAAACATACTTATATATTTCTAAATACATACATATTATAGATAAATTACACCCAGACACAGAACAAATGATCGTGCTCATCACACAAACATTTGTCCTGGGTGGGAATCGAACCCACGACCTCCGGCATAGCAGTTAGGGTCACTAACCACTAGACCAACAGGCCAGTCATGTATATTGTACACATCTGCATACCCCCTCAGAGCATACAGGCGTGATGTTACGTCATAATAATGGTATATTCAATAAACATCCAAGCGATTCCAGCAATTACGACAGATTTGCCGTCTATTTTTGAAGAGTTCCATTGTATATCTCCGAAGATCAGCACCAGATCTTCACCAAAAAAAAATGGGACCACCTCAGGAGTATACTCTTTCAAATAAAAAAAGAATTTTGAGAATCGGTCCACAAACGGGGGAGAAATCAGGTAACATACATAAAAAACCAAAAAAAAAAAAAATACATACACACGAACATAGTAACCTCCTTTTTTGAAGTCGGTTAATAAATAGATTTTTCAACACACTTGCTCATAAAGTGGCTATAATTTCACCGCAATTAAGCACGTAATGACACCTATAATCAAACTGTGACTTTTTCATTGCTATTATTCACTAGTGAGTTATAGGGTTTTTTTTTTAAATTTTATTGGTTGAGTTGCTACGTTCATAAAAAAGTTTCGATACAAAAAAGATCGTGTTCAATAGTAAAAATAAATTAATGTACCTAGTGCTTCCCCATTTCATGCAACTTTGAATTTAAATAGATAATTTCAACTTATACGTTTTTAATAAATTAATCTTTCACTCATAACTTTTGTTTTCTCTGTAATAAAGAAAAAAAAAACCCCATTTTGTCTGTGGCAAAACTCTATCCGCGAAAAGTCAAAAATAAAGAAACCACATTCTTTTAGTCTATGGCCGATCGTCGTTGTTACAGTAGTGGCGCCACTGGTCAAGAAAAAATGCATCGCTACGTCAAACTTAGTACATTTATTTTAGTTCCGTGTTTTCCCGCCTGCATAGATAACTTGGTAGTACTGTAGATGCGCGCGCATTAATTTTTCCCGCTATTGTGAAAAAAAAAAATAGAACTTGTTTTAACTGTTGAAGATGACTTTTTAGTATTATTTTCTTCACAAGTGTGTTGAAAAACGTCGTATGATACACGTGTGTATTGATGATTACCGTCCTCGGCTTTCTTAAGACCCTCACCTGACGGCTCGGGTCTCAATGGCGCCTCTGCGGTAATCACCAACGTTAAACACTTGTACCATAATGTACTATTATACTACACCTGCTTGGAAAGTACCTTGATACTTTATCAAATTTACGGTAGAAAGTACGTCATTGCATATCGAACAAATATGCGGGGAGAAAACGCATCTGAGCGGGAGAGAATGGATTTTCATACACTTTTCTCTCCCGCTCAGATTCACTAACTGCAACAATTTCAATATAAATTTCAATTACTAAAGATTTAGTTTTTTTATTTTCCTCGTAGGTGTAGTATAAAGCACTATGTATCACTCGAGAGAAAGTGCGATTCCCGATCTCGGGTGTTTTAAAGCCCTCGCCTACGGCTTCGGGCTTTAAACGACACCCTCGACGGTAATCGGTCACTTTCTTCTCTCGGTGAACAATGTACTATTTTACCTTACTATTGAATCATGTTCCAATTGTCTCTACTGCAGCCACTCAAATTACAGTGCAATGTAAAATTGATATAGCCTAAAGTTAAGTAATTAATAAAGAATAAGTATATATTTTGAAATAGCTTTATTATAATTTAGTTTCAACAATTTCTTTAAAATAGATTTGGGGAATATATTTACCATTTTTTCATTGATAAATAATTAAGAATAATGGCTGAATAGCTGGCCGGACACAGAAACAAAAACAAAATAGGCGGGAAAGCGGCAATCCGGTTTTATTTTACTAATTTATGTTTTTATTTTTAATAAGTAGTTGCCTTGTATTCAAAATGAACTCCTCCCAAAAGAAAATGTTTGACTGCGGGAACATTTCCCCAGTAGGAAATGTTTTGTGAAATAAGTAAATAAGTGTAAGTTGTACGGACGGAGTGCTTGAGCACTCGTACCTAAGTCGTACGGCGGTATAGTAACTGGTCCGGTGGCGGTCTGCCATGCGGTGGTACAATGCGCTTGTGTCTGTTTGCAGGGCAAGCTGCTGGATATCGAGTTTGACTTCAAAGGCGAGCCGGTCGGAGGACACATCACGCACTGTGAGACCACCTATTTATTATATAAAAAAAAAAACATTTATTTCATATTAAAATTACACTTGGCCAGTTTTTTTATCTCATGTTTCGTAAACACGAAATAAAAAAACTGGCCAAGTGCAAGTCGAACTTGCGCATGAAGGGTGCGTACCATCGACTAAAGACCAAGTGTTGAACTAGTAATTTCTTTATTTATTTTTTTAAAGTGCTTATCTTAAAATTATTAAAAAATATATTTGCAATCTTCATAGTAAGCCTTTTCATTTGATATGTCACACGGTACAGTTTGCAGAACTTAAGAAAAAAACTTTTAAGCTGCCCAAAAGTGACCCCCATATTCAGAATTCATTTATTTACGTTGTACGTTCGTGTTTGGGTCATAGAAATGGGTGCGCCAAAGTTGACCTAAAATTTCAACTCCGAAAATTGGAAATCCGAAAATGTTCTTCCTAACATTTTTCATCCTAACGATCGCAATTCCTAAAGTCTCTGTCTCTAATGTTTTAATTCCGAAGCATTCAACTTCCTAATGTCAGTAGCAATAAACATCTATTATCCTATTATTTGTTTTCCTATATTTTCTCAACCTAACCATCTTTTACACTATTATTCAAAGTCATATCTTTTTTGTTTATATTACTTTTTATTCATAATAATCAGTATTATAAAAGGTCCCATTAAAATAGGTGGACAAAATTTTAGAAATCATTTAGACCGCTAAAATAAGGACAATAGTAAAAAAAAAAGAAAAAGACATTAAAATACCTACTTTTATGGGATGAGTTTGTTCTAGAGTGCCGGCAATTTATTATTTTAAGGCAAAATAAAATCACCTTATATAGGTAGTGTTTTTTTTTGTTGTTTAGATGTCTTTAGTTAGGCTTACTTAAACGCTGTGTTAAAATTTGTCCACCTATTTTAATGGGACCTTATATGCAAAGATATCCATAGGTTAGGTTAGGTTAGAACTGTGACCAACTACGCGCGAGCCGAGCGAGCGAAGCGAGCGGTGCCGCGGCAGCGGCCGGCGAGCGCTACCTCGAAATTGGTCGCGAAATTTTTCTAAGTATTTTTTTCATAGTGTCCACAAGACGAGACTCTGACCTGAATTTCATTCATTTATTTCATTTCAAGACAAAAATCAGTGAAACGACCTTTAATCATTCTAAACAGTTGTATGAGTGAAAATATTATGGTAATTATGTTTAGGGATAAAAACGTTAGGATAAAAAACAGTAGGAGTTGCAATATGTTTACAATAACGATAATAGGAATTAAAATTTTCGGAAACATGAGTGTTAGGAACATCGCCAGTAGCATTACAAATAATAGGAATTCAAACTTTAGGATGAAAAATTTTAGGAGGAGTGATCATTCGGATTACAAATCGTTAGGAAGAACAATTTCGGATAAAAAACTTTAGGTGAGCCAATATGGACCCCATAGAAATACGTATTAGTCTAGGCAACAAACGCCTTTTTGATGAACTTTTTTCAGCAGTCTCCGAAAATTATGATTGAGGTGTCATTCGATTCGGAATGGCATCCAGATGATTTTCGAAGAAAAATGAAGTTCCGCTTGCAAAAATTGCAAAAGTTATTAACAATTAACTAAAAAATTTAAAATGGGTTTAGTATTTTGCAAATATCTCAAAACCTAATTAAAATTTTTCAAATTTGAAATAAGATTCAAAAAGGGGAGGAAATTTCCTAAAGAATGTTCTAACTTTCGGAATTGTAGGACCAATATTAATAACTTTCCGATCGGGTTGAAAATACGCCCGAAAACTGGTACTCCGTCTTGCGCAAGCTACGCTCCATTCGGACCTTTAATGAATAAATGTTAATTGTTATTTAAACTTATTAAATATGAAAATTAAAAATTTAAAAAATTCAGACACCTGCAGGATAGACCAATACACAATAATCTGTGATCTAAAAATTTTTATCGCGAATTTTCAATAAGTTATCCATTAATTAATTTACAATTTTTTGTAGCACGAACACTGACATTGCAAGTGCGATAATAATAATTATTACACTATTCATCTGAGATTTTTTTCCTTTCGTGGAGCTATTTTTCAAAGGTCTTGGAATAGGCTTTCGTTGGAAAAATTAAAAAAATGTTAATTTTCGTTTTTTTTTATTAACAATTTACTGAAATGAAAAATTTCAAACCTTCATTAGACATTAAAAAATTCTTTTTTTTATTATATTATTATTGAACCGTTTTTTGTATGATCAGAAGCTACTTAAAAATGATTTTTTATATTTTTTATATCCTGTTTTTTTAAATATTTTTATAAACAAATGCGTTGTTTATGAGATAATTTAATGTTTTTTTTAAATATCGTAATCTTTGATAATAATCATGATTTAAAAAAAAAACCGTTTCTTAAAAAAAATGTTTTATTGCTTAAAAACGCATTTGTTGATTAACAATTATTTTCTCCCACTTCTAATTAATATTAAGGTATCATTATTTTTAAATCACCATTATTTGTTTTTTCTTTTCGATATATTATTATATAATAAAAAAATATTGTTTTATTAAAACTTTCATTGTTTATGTAATAAACAGTATGTTAAAAACAAATAAATTTTTACTTTATATTTTTTTTTCTTGTTTTACTTATTGTCACAAAAACAGATATGGTTTTTTCAAATTAAAAAAAAAGTTGAAAAAAAAATTAAATGAAAAAAACAAAATCATATCTGTTTTTGTGACAATAAGTAAATATTGTCACAAAAACCGATATGATTTTGTTTTTTTCAAATTAAAAAAAAGTTGTAAAAAAAATAAAATGAAAAAAAAAGAATCATTCTGTTTTTGTGACAATAAGTAAAACAAGAAAAAAATTTAAAGTGAAAATTTATTTGTTTTTAACAAATTGTTTATTACATAAACAATGAAAGTTTTAATAAAACAATATTTTTTTTTATATATCGAAAAGAAAAAACAAATAATGGCGATTAAAAAAAAATGATACCTTAATATTAATTAGAAGTGGGAGAAAATAATTGTTAATACGTTTTTAAGCATTAAAACATTTTTTTTAAGAAACGGTTTTTTTTTTAAATCATGATTATTATCAAAGATTATGATATTAAAAAAAAAACATTAAATTATCTCATAAACAACGCATTTGTTTATAAAAATATTAAAAAAAACAGGATATAAAAAATATAAAAAATCATTTTTAAGTAGCTTCTGATCATACAAAAACGGTTCAATAATAATATAATAAAAAAAAAAGAATTTTTTAATGTCTAATGAAGGTTTGAAATTTTTCATTTCAGTAAATTGTTAATAAAAAAACGAAAATTAACATTTTTTTAATTTTTCCAACGAGAGCCTATTCTAAGACCTTTGAAAAATAGCTCCACGAAAGGAAAAAAATCTCAGATGAATAGTGTAATAATTATCGCACTTGCAATGTCAGTGTTCGTGCTACAAAAAATTGTTAATTAATTAATGGATAACTTATTGAAAATTCGCGATAAAAATTTTTAGATCACAGATTATTGTGTATTGGTCTATCCTGCAGGTGTCTGAATTTTTTAAATTTTTAATTTTCATCTATACTAATATTATAAAGCTGAAGAGTTTGTTTGTTTGTTTGTTTGTTTGTTTGTTTGAACGCGATAAACTCTGGAACTACTGGTTGGATTTGAAAAATTCTTTTTGTGTTGGATAGTTCATTTATCGAGGAAGGTTATATATAGGCTATATAACATCACGCTACTACCAATAGGAGCGGAGCATAAATGAGAAATGTTGCATAAACGGGAAAAGAAAATTCCTTTCTGAGAGCTTCCGTTGCGTGCGCTGCGAAAACGGTTTAAGTTACGAGAATATCATGTATAAAGTAATTATTCGTCTTTAAAAGTTCTAAAAAAAAGTCCGCGACAGCATCTGTCTATCTTTTAAGATTGACTCACTGTAACCATTTTTTATTATTAAAATGTTAGGTTAAAAAGAATTATTTTTTGCAATGCTTATTTAACCCATATGGTATTAATCTATATCTAAATAAATGTGTTCATTAGAACGGAAATTTAATATAGAATATTTGTGCTCTTTACTCTATACAGTTTAAACAAATATCTTATAAGATATCGCAATGTAAAAATACCCGCGCGGAAAAATAATTACGCGGGTTGCGTCGCAATGTAGGTACGGGGGATTCTGGCTGGCCTCCGGGAAATCCAAATTCAAAATATTTACTGCATCATAATGTTAACAAGTACAGAGTGTTATAGTATATTTAACAGTAAGAGATAGATTTTATAGTAATGCACACTTTAATATAATCTAAGCTAATCTAAACCATCTAAACTATTGTAATAAAGAGGAAAGATAAGATTTTTTGTTTGTTACGATTTAGCTTAATTAATTTCGGATAGTCGATATATCGAGAAAGGTTATATAGCTATATTTATGTGACGCAGACGCATTGGCAGAATTGTCGACATCGGCACAATTGCCATTCATAAAAATAGAATAGAATAGAAGTTGCGCGGGTCAGCTAGTATTTAATAAGTTTAAATAACATTTACATATCTCTTGCTCTGTAAGTAAAACTTACACCCCTGAATGCCGGGGTGTATGACTATCATTACAGCATAGGTTTTGGAATTTGAAAAAAGAACTGTCATACTCATACTGCACGAAGAATATTTTTAAAAAGTTAATTTTTTTTTTCTCGGTATCGATTAATTACTCGAATCGGAATCTAGACAATTTATTTTATAAAGATTTTATTTTAAATATGGAACTATTTGTTTCCACATCGTATGTTAGATGGAATCGATTTAAAAATCAAACTGGCCAGCAAGATTTGACGCGCTTGCGTGCGTGAAAAAAAAAAGGCAGTCTACTAGTAGGCGCGAAAGCATCGCGAAAATAATTAATTTTAATGAAGAAAATAGTACCAGTCAACTGCCGCCATTTACGATGCAAGAACCTCAAGTCACTCAAACTCAAGTCTTATCATCACAAACTCATATTCAAACTATAAATATACCGTAACCTGGTCCTACTTTGCACCAAAATTTGCTCCAACTGTTTTACTTATTACAATATTTTTTCAATTTTGCGTAAATTAGTACTGCGGTGTATTATATGAACAAAAGCATTATTGAAGTATAACTTAACATTAAAACATTATTGTATAAAGCAACCAATTTTTTTATTTTTTTTATTTCTTTTGGAGCAAAGTAGGTAGTTCTTTTGCAGATGGTAACTTTGCTCCGCAATTTCTTTGCTCAAGTTTGTCGTATATTTTTCAATGGAGTATAGTTTTAATTTGAACTTTTTACTTTGCTCCGATAGAAGAGTGTAATAAAAAGCTGACATGTTAGAAAATAACCTTTATTTACGAGAGATCAATTGAAAAATCACAGTTTGGTTTGCAATAGGAATATTTTTTCTTAATTATTAAAGTAATTATCATAAACATTTCGTAAATGTATTAAAATTTTTTGGTGGGTTTATGCCGCCAAGTACGTCGTTCCATATGTGTAGTATAGTTCGTCTTTATGAAGAGGCCATTTCCAATTCTTCAAAGAACGCTTCATTGATGATGTTATATCATCCCCATTTTTATTGGTTTTCGTAATCACTCCGGGAAACTGCTCACCTTCGTATTTAAAAACTACTTAACTACATAAATATACAGGCGCATTGTAACCTCAAAATTAGGCGCAAAATATACCCATGTTAAAAAAAAATATACAGGAAATACAATGTCTGCGATAAACACAAAATATCACATAAATCAGATAGTTTATAAAGCACATTAAACTAATCATATTCAATTTTCATGGTTTTAATTACAAATTTAGGAGATGCAGATACATTTACTGTACTTTTAAATTATTACCGTATCGAGCGTTGCGGTTCTCCCTCACACAAAAAAATGAAATGGACGACTTTGACATCTGTCAAGTCTGATGTTGCTAGATCAGGAAAAGTTTTATTAGATAAAAATATTGCATTCACTTAAAAGGTAAAGTATCAGTACGTAAAATCAGATACATTCTTTTTTGGGAAGTGGAGCATTTTTACCACCCCAGGAGCAAAATAGGACCAGGTTACGGTACCTAAAAAGAACGTGACCATATCTCTTACAAATTGTAATAATTTTACTATTAATTTTAATTAAATACACATTTTTTTCTTCTTAATAAATGTTCATTGAAACCTGCTGTCTTGTTGTTTACTTACCTCACAATCGATATGTAAAGAGTAAAGCAGAGTATTTATCTCGGGCGTAAGCATCAATTGCATACTCGGGTTAATTAGCGCCTTCGCTTCGCTCAGGCGCCAAAAACCTCGTATGCAATTGATGTCATACAGCCCTTGGTTAATAATCTACTATTATTCATTATAGGTCCGAATGGAGCGTAGGTTGCGCAAGACGGAGTACCAGTTTTCGGGCGTATTTTCAACCCGATCGGAAAGTTATTAATATTGGTCCTACAATTCCGAAAGTTAGAACATTCTTTAGGAAATTTCCTCCCCTTTTTGAATTTTATTTAAAATTTGAAAAATTTTAATTAGGTTTTGAGATATTTGCAAAATACTAAACCCATTTTAATTTTTTTAGTTAATTGTTAATAACTTTTGCAATTTTTGCAAGCGGAACTTAATTTTTCTTCGAAAATCATCTGGATGCCATTCCGAATCGAATGACACCTCAATCATAATTTTCGGAGACTGCTGAAAAAAGTTCATCAAAAAGGCGTTTGTTGCCTAGACTATAATTTATGTGTATCAATTTTCAACTTACGGCCCGTTCACACATGGGAGTCCGTTTTACTGGTACGTATATAACGGATACGTCATAAATTTATGCTCTGTTCACACAAAGGCACCGTATAACGTTCAACGAATCCGTCATTACTGGGTGCGATGTGTGAACAGAACACTCGCAGTATACCGCCGATATTCTACAAGGATGGACGCTGTCGTGTTGTATTGGTACGCACACAGTATCTATCCGTTAAAATTCTACTTTATCCGTATATTTTTACTGTTCCGTCGTCCAGTATTCGATGACAAAACGGAATGGCAATTTTTTACGGAACAATATTTTTTACTGTATACAGAATACTGTGCCATGTGTGAAGTCGCTCATACAACTACGTACGCCATCGACGAAAAAAAAAGTACACGATAAAACGGAACAGTAAAACGGAGACATGCGTGAACCGGCCGTTAATTGGTCCATTAGGTTCGGAACAAATTCGCTGTGACAGACACACGAGTGATCCTGTAAGGGTTCCGTTTAAGGACAGGCGTATAAGGCTGCTAAGTTATAAGTACTAACCAAAATATACCTAACACCACATTGTACACTTGGTTCGCAATAAATGTTTTGACTTTGACTTTTTTTCCTTTTGAGGTACGTAACCCTAACAAATCCATTTTTTAGGGTTCCGTAGCCGAATTGCAAAAAACGGAACCCTTATAGATTCGTCATGTCTGTCCGTCCGTCTGACCGTCGCGTCGTCCGTATGTCACAGCCACTTTATTTGGAAACTATTAAGACTACACAGTTGAAATGTGTTAAGTAGATGTATTCTGTAAACCTCTTTAGGATTTTAATACAACAAAGATTAAGTTAGGCTCCCTATACATGGAACTGAAACTTTTTTCATCAAATTTATTCGTGTGGGGTGTCTATAGATAAGTCTTTAAAAATTACATTGAGGTTCCTGAAACCATTTTTTTCTCAAATTAAATCTTTTGAAAGATACACCACACTTCCAAAGTTGTATAATGAGTGTTCCCCTCTAACTTCTAAACTAAGAGAGTGAAAAATCTAAAAAATATGTATGCACACACACAATGAAAACTTTCAACCAAAATTGGTTTCAACGAGAAATAATATGTAGTTTTAAGATGTAGCACATTTAAAAAACCGCATATATTTTTGTAATTCATACAAACACTTTGAAAAACAAACTTATCACAAAATGAGTATTTCTGTCGCCGCTAAAACAAGAAATAATACAAAGGACCCTACTAGGATGGTACGGAACACTTCATGTGCTAGTCCGACTTGCACTTGGCCAGTTTTCATTAAGATCATTTTTCTAGTATTTTTCTAGTATTTTTTTTTTTTTATTGAATGTATAATTGCTAATTATGATCACTTGTGATTGAAATAAATGAATTAATAATAATTTGCTCTAGGATCCGGTGTAACAAATATCTACCCTCATCCGTTATTTAATTATACATGTATGTATAGTCGACCAAGAAATTGGTTTACCACTTTTGATGACATCTCCCAGTAACATAATTATTCGCTAAAACTCAAAACGTAATCCCGTTCTGAGTTTAAATAAACAGGAATGACAGATTATAGCACTTGATGTTTTGTACGTGCAAATGATATTCAACCTTAGAGTGGTAAACCAATTTCTTGGTCGACTATACACTATGTACCTACATACATCGCACATACGTTGCCTTAAGAGTAAGACTCACTTGACGTTAGTACGTGCGTAGATGAACGGAACAGAGACAAAGCTTCTTATGAACGTGCAAAATTGTTACCTATTTTGGTAGGGTTGTCACAAAGTCACAATAGGTGAAGACAAATTAAACAAAACATTTGTTAAATAGCTTTATTGTTCGGTTTACATATATCAAGCAAGCGGGAAAACTACGTTCGGCCGCATACGCCGTCAGGAAAGTTAGACAATACACTGACGTTGCGTTGATACAGCACGGTTAATATATTTTAGTTATTTTCACAGCGTTATGTCCTACGGCATTCTGCTGTGGGGTAAAGCTACTGATATACAGAAAATAATTGTTTTGCAAAAGCGAGCGGGTCATGCAATTTACCAGCTGGGTGCCCGAGTTTCTCTTAGAGATTTTTTAAAGAGATTAATTAGTATTCTCACGGTTGCTTCACAATTCATCTTTGCCAACATTTTATATATTAGACAAAATATTCACCTGTACACTATAAACAGTGATATTCCCAACTTTAACTCTAGAAATAAGCATAACCTAACCACCTTTAAGCATATCATAACCTTTTCACTGGCTCCACAAAGTTCATAATTCATTCGTAGGGCTTGGTATAACGTTTTATAGCAAACTATGATATTCTTTTCTGGACTTGCCATTTGATACGCCAACGCCAAAGTAAAATCGAATCTTTGTTTAAAAGCTTAATTCTATTATCTACTACTTATATGATAAGAAATAGTTGCTCGCTGAGTTGAACACAAGCCAATATTTATGTTCATATACAAGGTGTCTCAAAAGAAAGTTTATGTTTCGTAGATTCATTAAAAAAAAGTAAGCAGTGTATCGCAAAAATGTTTATTAATTATTAAAGTATACAATTTGGGAATTAATTCCTTAATAAAATAATTTAGTCCAAATGTAGACCCCTCGCATTCACGGCACTCATTTAATCGAACCGTAAATAGTATATTTCATTATTAGTGCGGAAAGCCTGTAATCAAAGAGTTCCGACAAATGTCTACCCGAGCCGAGGCGCAGCTGAAGGTGAGGGTTGATAGTCGGAACAAGTTGCAATGACGGTTCCGCACGTGTACTGAACAACTATTTTTAATACAGTTGCGAAAAAATGAAACAATTTAATAAAATAATAAAACTGTAATTAAACTCGCAAAGAACATTTTTGGAAAATGGCGCCAACCGTAAAAGAATAATATAAGCAGAGATTTTTTTTTGTTTTCTTCACCCATTCTGGGTAGGCAAAGGGAACTATGTCCATACAGCCAAGTCTTCAGTAGATTTTTTTATTGATATGAAACGAAAATGAAATTTAGTGAGATGAAATGAAATTAAACCTAACCAAACTCATTGAATCAAATCATTAAATCTGATATTGAAACAAATTAGTAGCTTCTTTTTTAAAATATTTGCATGAATCATTAAAACTTTTATGAATTTTTATTAGTAAAAACTTCCTGGTTGTTTTTTTTTTAATAGACATTATTTTGACAGTTGGGAAAGAGAACGCACGAGTTCGGAAAAGGTAAAGAAAAAGCTCGAGTATGTTATAGCCCACATCCCGAACGCTATACGTCCCTGCAATACGCCACTTTTTGAGCAACTGTATTAAAATAGTATATTTCATTATAAGTGCGGAAAGCCTGTCATTGCAAAGAGTTCCGACAAATGTCTACCCGAGCCGAGGCTCAGCCGACGGTGAGGGTTGACAGTCGGGACAAGTTGCAATGACGGTTCCGCACGTGTACTGAACAACTATTTTTTAATACAGTTGCGAAAAAATGAAGCAATTTAATAAAATAATAAAACCGTAATTAAACTCGCAAAGAACATTTTTGGAAAATGGCGCCAACCGTAAAAAAATATAAGCAGAGATTTTTTTTGTTTTCTTTACCCATTCTGGGTAGGCAAAGGGAACTTATGCTCCATAAAGCCAAGTCTTCAGTAGATTTTTTTATTGATATAAAATGAAAATGAAAGAACAATGCACAAAAATGTATGGACACCGTCCCCACCCTTGTAGCACTTTAAAACCTATGTCAATCGAAGGGCCATAGTCATCTTATCATTTTATTGTATGACAGCGAAACGGAAATCCGCATCCGAAAAAAGTTATATCGATATGAAGAAACCGAAATCGGTCACAATAATGACTGTGTTACCGACCACGATACTTTTCTTTTTGTAATTATTACTGTAGAATGATATAATCGTTCGGAGTTTTCAAACCTCTGAACCTATCCATTGGCAGCTAGGTGCGAGACAGGAGACGTCATATCTCCGAAGCTGTTCACCGCTGTACTGTAGGATGTCTTCAAGGTTCTGGACTAGGGAGAACTAGCCATCAATGATTGTCAATGGCGAGTATACATCATTCACCTTCGGTTTGCTGACGATATTGTGGTTATGGCTGAGACCATGGAGGATCTCAGTACAATGCTCGATGCTCAGTAGAGCTTCGGAAAGAGTGGATCTTAAAATGAACATGGACAAAACCAAGGGCCAAAACAAAAAAAAAAAAAAAAAATACTACCTTGGACAAACGGTCTAGTTAGGTAGGTCTAACTTCAAGAAAGAGGTCCATCGTTGAATCCGACTCGGCTGGGCAGCGTTACGGAAGTTGAGTTGGATCTTTTCGTCCAACTTACCGCAGTATCTCAAGACGAAAGTCTATTGTACGGTGCGTACACTTGCAGAGATTGTTGTTGAGGTTGTTGTTCAGGTTGAAGCGCGTAGAGAAAGATTCACTTCGTTTTCGTTAGGTTTATAACGTTTAATTGTGTTACAATAAAAACTGTTGACGATTCCTTTCTCTAATGTTAGTCACCGCGTAGCAGTAATTGCACTCACCGATTTATTATGTTGTATCGGTATTTATAGAAACAAAACATGTACGTCAGTCATTTTAAGACTGTACATCTTGGCAACCCCAAAAGGAGAAATCAACGAGAAGAGAAAGGAAAAGCCATTACAAAGTTAATTAACAAAGTAAAAGAAAAGTAAAAAGTATAAGTAAAAATAAGAATTAATCAAATTGAAAGGCCATGTTCCTGCTCCCAGATCGAGGCTCCACTCGCAAGTCCTTTGTTGTTTGTGCTGCGCCTGTTTCTTCTTGGCACTCCGGTTTCTTGATAACTTGAAGTTCAATTTCTTCAGGTCGCTGACTAGCCATTTTGTTATTGGCGTGTTTCGTGCACCTGTTTGGGCAACGATTCCTCCCAACCACCACAAGTGCTACTATGATGGCGGCTGTCAGCAATGAGTAACAGACGGCATATTGGTGGATGTCATGACTTGTCATTGTTGGTGGTGAAGCTTCACTTTTCCTCTGAGTTACAATTTTTTCTTCAATTGTTTTAATTTCTTGATTGGTGCCTTTCGACTGAAGGATGTTTGGCGCATAGTGATATGTTAAGTTCACTATCTTGTTAATAGATGTATCAACTGTTGGAGCTGTGAACCCATAATCCATATTCATGTGGTCTTTGTATTGACGTTGAGCGTAGATGGTCAAGTCAGTGGATTGCAAGACGCACCCCTGAGGTAATGTCACTATGCTTGATGACGAGATGGTTTGTGATGTCACGTCGTTGTTGCATATGGTTCGTAATGAACACGTTTCGCAGCAAATCGCCAGCCAGCTGTTTTGTGTTTGTAGCTCTATCCAACTGTCCTTGCATGACGCGCGTTCTACGTCACAAGGTCTGCTGTTTCGATGTGAAAGCAGTTTTGCTTCACATGGAGCGTCTTTGCTGTGTAGGTTAAATGATGGTAGGTTTTTCTTGCATAATAAATTCTGCGATTTTTGTTGCGTGCAGTGTTTCAAGTCATCTTCAGACATACTCATGTAAACGTTTTTCTTAAAGTTGACAGCGATGTACTTGTTCGATAATTGCACGTATGTCGTTTCTTTAGCAATTTTCACAGATAAGGGTATAGCCTTGTATATATCGAAATCTTCGTTAGCTACTAGTGGGATATGTGCTTCGAACAGGAAATAATTTTGAGTAACTCGTGCTTTCACATTGATTAGCTTGTACATGCCCTTTATGTTTTCCTTGTAGTTTTCGACTGGTAGCAATAGAGTTTTCGGAAGGTTTCCGGAGATTTCCGTTAGTTTTTGCATCAGACGAACCGGAGTTATCAGATGAACGTCCACGTGTCCTTGGTAGACGTTTGTTAGTGTGTTGAACAGCATCTCCTGGAACGTCCTCAAGCTGCTGATTAGTAAATATGTCGTTAACGAAGCAGAATTGATATAGGTCGTGGCCGATAGTATTTCCATTTCTGTTTCGATGGATGCTATGTTTGCGTTTGTCTGATTGATGAAGTTGTCAATGAAGTTGAATTGGCGTTGAATATTCTCTTCACTTCGTTTAAGTACTTGGTTTTCAAGCTCCACAATAGTTGTTTGGTTCTTGATCAACTCAAGTAGGTATTTTTCGTTAGTTTGCAATGATTGGATGTCGTTTTGGTATTTCTTAGCAAATTGTTGGTCCAATATTCCAAACAAACTGTTAGCCACGTAGCCGACTCCGTCGATAAGTCCCCGTTTCTTCCTGTTACTTAGGTGCTTGTGGGGATTTATAAGTATGGAGTTATAATAATTTAGAAGTTCCATTTCATGAATTAATTGTTCCATGGTTGACCTACAGTGTTGTAAGTTCGTTTTATGACACAGATTCTTAATGTTATCGAAATACGTTTGTGTACGATGAGTTCCTTCCCAGTAGTTTGTTAGGTTGTAATACATCATCAATATCCATTCATCGTGCACTACTTGCATTTTGCCGACGGTATCATAGTATATGGGCCGCTCGCGTTCCAAGCTTGTAATTTGAGTATTTGACGTCGGCGCTCCGCGTGTGCCATCAATGGCGCTAAAAGATCCCGATACAAATGTAAACAATGATAACATTGCTATTAGTAACATTGAATTAGGATTCCTTGACCTAGTCCGCCGTTTATAATTAGAATTCTGTTGAGGCTTGTTTTTCAGGTCGTTTTCTTTGACTTCCGCAATTTCTGAGGTCAGTGGTAGTGGCGATAATTTTGTTATTGGGCGTTTCATGACTCCTGCTTGAGTTTTGACGGTAGTAACTCGAACATATCCATCAGATCCTGGATGAGTCTCCAGTATACGACCTAGGGCCCATTTTCCTGGCGGGAGGTTGTTGTCTTTCACCAGTACTACGTCACCTTCCTTGACGTTTCTAGAAGGCTTGTTCCACTTACTACGCGTTTGTAGAGTAGTCAGGTAATCGTTTGACCAGGTTTTCCAATATTGTTGGAACATGTGCTCGGTGAGCTGCCACCTGCGACGTAAATCGATGTTATTTACGTCACTGTAATCAGACAGCGGCATGGCTAATATTGGGCTTCCTGTTAGGAAGTGTCCAGGAGTAAGGCAGTTGTAAAATTCTTCTGGATCTTCAGTTAGCGGGCACAGAGGTCTTGAATTTAAGCAGGCTTCTATCTTTGCTAACAACGTTATGAACTCTTCGTATGTTAATTTTTGGTCACCGAGTACTCGTCGTAGATGATGCTTCATCGATTTGACGGCAGCTTCCCACAGACCGCCAGCAGTGGGCCAGGCGGGGGCGTTGAAATGCCACTCCACCTCCAGTTTGGCCAGCTCGTTGAAGAGATCCGGTTTCAATAGTTGTTTGAATTCTTCGAACTCTTGACGAAGTACCTTCGCAGCGCCAATAAAGTTTGTACCACAGTCAGAATACATGTGCTTGGGGGTGCCACGCCTCGCACACAGTCTCTGGAAGGCTGCAATAAACGTTTCTGTGCTGAGGTCGGACACGAGTTCTATATGAACGGCTTTTGTCACCATACATATAAATATGGCTATGTAGCCCTTCGAAGTTTTTACGCCTCTACCCTTGTTGTGCTTGACATCAACATGACCGGTAAAATCTACTCCTGTGTGCGTGAAGGGTCGGCAAGGAGTGATCCTTTGCGGTGGTAAGTCTCCCATGAGTTGGTAGCCATCTGTCTTGTTGAAGCGATGACAGCGTACACATTTTCGAAGTTGGTTTTTAACGGCCCGGTTACCGCCGACGATCCAGTAGCGCTGTCTTATATAAGCCAACGTCAGCCGAGCTCCTCCATGCAACGTTGTTGAATGGGCTTCTTCTATAAGTAGTTGGGTAAGTCGTCCTCTATGCGGTATGATGATTGGATTCTTCATCTCTCCGGGTAAACTTGAATGTTTAAGGCGACCTCCGACACAAATAATTCCTGTTTTGTTTATATAGGGATTCAATTTGAGAATTGCGCTTTTATTTGATACTGTTTCGTTGTTCACAAGTTGTTTGTATTCGGAATTGAACTCCAGTCGCTGCGTGTGCATTATGATACTTTTACGCGCTGCGCTTAGTTCACTTGTTGTTAGGTATGTAGTTTCTGACTTTGTTCTATTGCGTAAAATTGTAGTGAAGCGCGAAATCCATGCGATGACCCGGATTACTCGTGTCAATGAACTGTGTTTGTTCAATAAGTTTGTTATTATGTTATTTTCATTGTTTTCTTGTGAAGGTTTTTTGACTTGAATGTGGTTTATGCCGCCAAAATTGGTTTGGAAAGCGCATGGTGTAGCTTCCGATAGATCTTGTTTTGTTAAAAATTCGGGACCATGCCACCACAGATTGAAACTTATCAGTTTGCTTGGCAAAAGACCTCTTGATGCACAGTCAGCGGGATTCTGCTCTGATTTGACATAACGCCATTGAGCTGCAGGAATGACGCTTTTGATCTTTGTAACTCTGTTGGCTACGTACGTCTCCCATCTTGATGGTTCTCCTTGAATCCACGCCAGGACAACTTGAGAATCTGACCAAGCCCGTATTGATACGTTTCCATGGAACGTTTGCTTGATTTTCTCCATTAGATCAGCCAGTAGTTGAGCGCCACACAGTTCAAGTCTAGGTAATGTTGTTTTCTGTGCCAGTGGAGCCACCCTTGTTCGAGCAGCCAGTAGAGTTATGATGGGTTGACCATGGTCATTAAGCACTTTGCTGTATATAACACAAGCGTATGCCTTTTCGCTTGCGTCACAGAAGCCTAATAACTCGACGTTTTCTTGTGTATTGCCAATCCATCTGTTTACCGTTATTTTGCTAACGCACGGGAGATCTGTACTCAGGTTCAGCCACTCAGACTCGATGTTGCTGGGCACCTTGTCATCCCAGCTAAGTTTGCTCATCCAGAGTTTCTGGAATAGTAGTTTGGCTTTGATCGTCACTGGGGAGACCCAACCCAGTGGATCGTAAAATCTTGCTATGGCTGAGAGTAAAGTTCTTTTTGTTAGTTGTTTGGCGTTTTCAACAGGCCAGTTAAAGTGGAAAGTGTCGCTGTTTGGATTCCAACGAAGTCCCAATGTTTTTGCTGATTCTTCACCTTTAAAATCAAATATGTTTTGATTTGACCTTTGATCCTCGCGTAAGTCTTCCACTATAGCTCGGTCATTGGCTGTCCACTTTCGTAGATTCATGCCTCCTCCTCTTAACAGTTGGATTAGGGATTGTTGCAGTTTTTTCGCTTCTGTGAGATTGTTATGACCGCTGATGACGTCATCTACGTAGCATTCTTCTGTAAGTATCTTGGCAGCTTCAGGATGTTTATGACCATCGTCAATGGCTAATTGTTTCAGTGTCCGCATAGCTAGCCACGGTGCACTTTTCGTTCCGTAGGTTACGGTACAGAGCTGATAATCGCGAAGGTGTTGATCTCGTGAATCCCGCCATACAATTCTCTGTAGATGTTGTTGTTCTTTTGAAATCCAACTGCAGCGGTACATTTTTTCAATGTCAGCTGTGAATGCGTATTTATAAGTTCGCCATTTAAATATGAGAGCCTGAATATCTTTTTGTAGATTGGCGCCCTTTTCCATGACGTTGTTCAAACTGAAGCCGCTCGTCGTTCGTTGAGAAGCGTTAAATACCACCCTCAACCTTGTTGTTGTTGAGTGTTCTCTCAGGACACCGTGATGTGGTAAAAAGTAGCTGTCAGTAGATATCTGATACGCAGGTTTCATGTGACCCAGATCTGCATACTCTTCCATGAATTGTTTATACATTGATGAAAGTTTTTGATTCTTTTCCAGCCGTTTTTCTAACTGTAAGAACTGCGAAACCGCAATCTTTCTAGACTTGCCTAGTTTCTCTTCGTAGTCTGTAAAGAGAGGCATTTTGACGATGTATTTTCCATCAGCTGATCTTCTCACCGTTTCTTTGTAAAATTGTTCGCACTGGTCGTCCTTGGGGATGTCTTTCGTGTTTTGAATTTCTTCATTCTCCCAAAATTTTGTTAGGTCCTCTAAGTCAAATAGAGTAGCGTGGCAACCGAAAGTTTGTTTCATCTTCCCGCATAAAATCCACCCAATTTGCGTATGTTGTGCAACTGGGGAGCTGTCGTTGCCTTTTAATACCCCTTCTAGGATAATTTCGGAATACACGTCTGCTCCCAGTAATAGGTCGATTGGTCGAGATACGTTGAAGTCAGGATCAGCGAGTTTCAAGTTTTCTAAGTGCGACCATGTACCTTTTTCGAACGTTCTCGTTGGCAAATTGTTTGTTAGCTTAGTCATAATAAGCGCTTGAGTCTCAAAACTATAATCGGAGTGAATCGATTGGCAGGTGAATTTCAGTTTTCCCCTACACTCTCTGGAAACAGAGCCGATTCCCGATACGGACGCGTTAATCCCATTCCGAGGAAGACGTAGTATCTGTGCAGCGTTTTCTGTTATTAAGTTTACTTGTGAGCCTTGATCGAGTAGTGCCCGCAAGGCTACGTAGGTGCCGTCTATGGATTTGACTCTTAGTTGGACCGTAGTCAGCAGCACTTCCATGTTGTCTTTATACAGATGGTTAGATGTTGGCTGTTGAGTTGATGATGCAGAGCGTTGCTCAATGTTGTTTTTTCCAGTGGCTGACGGTATGTTTTGTTTGTCCGAGTTGTGCAACAATGTGTTGTGTTTCAAGTTGCATTCTTTGCAGGTTTTCGTAGATTTGCACTCGTTGTTGCCATGGCTGAATAGACAGTTTTTGCACAGCTGTAGTTTCGAAACTGTGTCATTTCGTTTGCCGAAGTCCATTCGAAGGAATTTGTCACATTGGCGCAATACGTGACTTCCATTGCAAAATGGGCATTTTCCATGTAAAGCGTGATAGTTGTTTGTTTTATTTTGACTGAAGTTATAGTATTGTTTCTTCATCTGGGTTTGCTTGTTGAATGTTTTCCCGTTAGATGATTTTTCTGGAGCTGTAGTATTCGCTTTCTTAGCTGACTTCATCGTTTCGTATGCCATGAACCGTGTTTCGAGGAAATACAGAAAATCGCGTAGATTTTGCAGTTCTCTGTGATCTTGGAGTTCTTTCATGTAGTCACTGAAAGTATTCGAGTCCAGTTTTTGTGACATTAGGTGTACAATGATCGGGTCCCAGTTTGATGTGTCAATACCGATGTTAGAGATGCCGTTCAGGCATTCGGTAATGACGTCATGCATCTTCTTCAAGTTGTATGAATCTGCATTTTGTATGATCGGCAGATTTAGCATGTTATTCATAAATGAAGTAAACTGCAGGCAACGATTGTCGTAGCGCTGATTTAGTATATCCCAACATGAGTTATAGTTTTCAGTACTAATCGTCAGATGCTGCACTAGGCGTTCAGCTTCACCTCGCAGTTTAGTCTTTAGGTGCTGCATTTTCTGGACGTTGTTGATCATTGGGTTCTTATGTATAGCTTCCAGGAACAGGTCTTTGAAGGAAATCCACTGGCCGTAGTTTCCTGAGAACTCAGGGATTTCGATCTTAGGTGTGGATTTCTGGTAATGGACGGTGGACCAGATTTTAGCGTTGATTTTCCTCTTCAGTTCATCGTATTTCTGTTCGATGTCTGTAAACATTTGGTAATAATGCTTGTTAGATCCTTTCAGTTGGAAATCTAATTCCCAGTGAAGTTTGTCGATAGGTTCCCATTTCGATTTCAAAGTTGTTAGGTGATCTTCCAGTTCCCATCTCTCCGAGATGGTAACAACGTCGATTTTGGAGATGACACGATAAATTGCGTTGAAATTGCATTCTTGCTTGTTAAGCAAAGTTTGAATGTTATTGCCGTCGTCATCTTCGGACGTCTCACCTAGGTCAAACTTCACATTTTGTTTTTCCGAAGTCGCTAGTTTGTTCGTGATGTCCGCTTTGGTTGATGCGAACATTTCTTTAGTTTTCCTGTAGACGTCATCCTTGAAATAGTTTATACTCTTGTCTTCTAGTTCCAGCAACAGTTGTTGATGTCTGCTTTCGAAGTCTTGCCATTGGTTTTCTAGCGAAGACAAGCGTTTGTTTAGGTATTCCACAGTTTTTCGTGATGAGGAATCCTTGCGATAGTTCGTGCACAGGGTTTTAATATTCTCGAAGCATGTTGACTGCAGTTCCAGTTTGTCCATGTTGATGCTTCTTGTTGTTGTTGTAGTTGTAAGACTGCTCAAAAGTTCTGGCACGTCGTTGACGTTGACAGGAGAGCGTAGCGATGTGTTGTGAAGGCTACTGCGTTGCTTGTAGTCTTCTCCGTTTCAAATCTTGGAAGCGTTTTCTTCTTTGATATGAAATGGTCAGTGGAACTCAGCACCTTGCGCCTTGAATACGGTATTATGCGACTTCTCAATTTAACTGGGGCGACCCGCTTCTGGGAGACCAGCTAAACCGATCCGCTACCGTAACGAGACACAAAGGCACCAAATATCCGGCTCGAAGGACCATAAAATGTACGGTGCGTACACTTGCAGAGATTGTTGTTGAGGTTGTTGTTCAGGTTGAAGCGCGTAGAGAAAGATTCACTTCGTTTTCGTTAGGTTTATAACGTTTAATTGTGTTACAATAAAAACTGTTGACGATTCCTTTCTCTAATGTTAGTCACCGCGTAGCAGTAATTGCACTCACCGATTTATTATGTTGTATCGGTATTTATAGAAACAAAACATGTACGTCAGTCATTTTAAGACTGTACATCTATGATCAGTGTGTGCTGTCATTGATTACATACGAGACCTGAATGTGAACGCTCACAATCAGTCTCATCAGAAGGCTTAAAGTCAGAGGGCAATGGAGAGGGCTATGCTCGGAGCTTCTGAGGTTACCGAGGTTACCGACTTAGACCGGGAATTGCCAGACTCAAGTGGTGGCAATGAGCAGGGCACGGCACATCGCTCACAGAACGAATAACCGATGGGGCTGAAAAGTAAGGGAGTGGCGACTGCGAACCAGAAAACGTTGCGTTGGAAGGCCTTCCACTAGGTGGGCAAATGACCTGACCCGACGTTGACCTTCCATCTAGTGCAGGTGTTGTCAGGGCATGGCTGCTTTGGCAAATACCTGCACAAAGTGGCTAGACAGGAGGCGACTCGACGCTAGTGCGACTGCAGCGAGGATACGGCGCGTCACACCCTCGAGCATTGCCCTGCTTGGGTGGTGCAGCGCCGTGCTCTCGTGGCAATAATTGGGGCAGACCGCTCTTCGCCGGCTGTGACCAAGGCCATGGTCGACAGTAGGGAGGCATGGAAGGCAGTGGCGTCCTTCTGTGAGAATGTCATCTCACAGAAGGAGGTGGCGGAGGAAGACTCCTTCACTGACGCGATCCGTCGAAGGAGGACAGGTCGGTGGAGGAGGCGCCATGGTGACCTGATGCCACCCTAGGAGGTGCCAGCGGGCGATATATCGGGGAGTCTATCGTCGTCACATCGCACGGCCCTCATGAGTGGTTGCGATGTCTCAGGTGAGCCCGGACATCGCTGGATGGGTCGCGAACGTCATGCGTAGCAGTTCTTGTGGCTCATCCAACAAAGTGACAGTAGGTTCACGCCAGTGTTTTTAGTGGTTGCAAGCCGCGCCGTGTCCCGGGACGGTGCTGTATGCGTTAGGTATTTTTCACCACTCAACAAAAATAAAAAGGTGATGATGAAGATGACCTGGTGAAGGTTGCGGGGACCCACTGAATGCGAGATGCATGGGACTGGTGAAGTGGTGACCTCTTTCTCGAATTAAAACCTACTTAACTAGACCGTTTGTCCCAGGTAGACATAATCGTCCGCAACTTCGAGTATAGAGGTTCCGATCTTGATAGGAGTGGGTGTTACATAGCCATTCAACATGATCATGGTTATGTTCATGTTCATTTGAAGATCCACTCTTTCGGAAACTCTACTGAGGTCATCGAGCATTGTTCTGAAGTCCTCCATGGTCTCAGCCACTATATAGTCAGCAAACGGAAGGGGACTGATGTACTCACCATTTACATTGATGCCTAGTCCTTCCCGATTCAGAACCTTGAAAACATCCTCCAGTACAGCGATGAACAGCTTCGGAGATAATAATAATAATAATAGAAGGTTAAGTTCCGAGGTTTGAAAACTCCGAACGACATCATTCCACAGTAATAATTACAAAAACTTTTTAACAAAAAATAAAACCGACTTCAAAAAAAAAAAAACACAAAAAAGTGAAAAATAAACTTTAGAAGAAAAACCAGTCTCTGAAGTCGGTGACTTTTGTTTGTTTGATTTCATTTTTTGCCACCGACTTCAGAGACTGGTTTTTCTTCTAAAGTTTATTTTTCACTTTTTTGTGTTTTTTTTTTTTGAAGTCGGTTTTATTTTTTGTTAAAAAGTTTTTATTTTTCACTTTTTAGTGGTTCACATGTTCCTGGGTCAATGTGGACAATGTAGTTTTTTTTTGAGTTTTGTTGATTTTTCAAAAACCGCTTGTCCGATTTCGAAAAAAAAGTTATGGGACCATTTCGGAAGTATACCCTTTCCAACAAAGAAAGAATTTTTCAGATCGGTTTGCAAGTGACGGAGTTATGCCCGAACAAACATAAAAAAAAAAAAAAAAACAAACATCCGAATTGAGAACCTCCTTCTTTTTTAGAAGTCGGTTAAAAAGAAAAGTATCGTGGTCGGTAACATAGTCATTATTGTGACTGATTTCGGATTCTTCATAACGATATAACTTTTTTCGGATGCGGATTTCAGTTTCGCTGTCATACAATAAAATGATAAGTTGACTATAACCCTTCGATTGACATTAGGGCATGTAATATCGGAAGATTTTCAATTCCGATACTGAGTTACGATATTAGATCTCAATATCGGAATTCCGATATTAATATCGGAATTTCGTTAATTCATTTAAAAATGCACATTTTATTTAAAAATTGCACCAATTCGTTATGAGGTTTGATTGAGTGCAATAAAAAACATTTTTAAATCATATTCTGTAATTTGGTTCAAGCATTGGTTGTTTTAAAGTACTTATGCACATTGTATTTTTTAAATCACATATCGCTACTTCGGAGTACAAAATTCGTAAAAGCCATTTTTAGGCTGAAATAACTTAATAATGCAGCTGTTGGGTTTTTTACGCGCTATCGTTCTATGTTTTTAAGGTTAAACTTTTAAAATATTATTTCGATTTCTCAAAATGAATGGTTTCATCCAGTATTTTTTATATGTATACAGCGTGTTAGGTTAAACGAGGGCCATATTGTACATACAGTACTTGCCCGATTCTCGTCGCAAATATGTAAAAAGACTATAACCTTAATTTGTGACGTAATTGTGCCATGGCCCCCCGCACGCTCTCTAGATCTCACTTTAATAGACGTTTCTTTTCCGCTATTATCCTACGCCAGTTAAAAAATATGTATATGGGGAAAATGGATTATACCTAAAAGTCATGTACCCGCGGACATTTTCTGTGATAAGATATTTGGTATGGTTCTCAGGTCTGTTATTTATCGGTACTTTTTTGTTCATATTTTTTTATGTACCTATCATTTAAGCATGATTGCGGGTTTCAATATGTCCCTCGTTTAAACTAACATACTCTATAAACCATTTCATCTTTAGTTAATCTCCCCAAAAGTTATATATAAATATAAAAATAAGTCCAGAATTGCGGTTGTCGAAATTTAAAAAGTAAAATATTGCTCCGAGTGAATGTGTGCGACTGAGAGGTCCCAACCAACCATCCCATGCGATAGAAGAGGACACAGCATAGCAGCTGTTTAAAGTCCGCCCGCCGTAAAGAAAGAGAGTGTTCAAAAAAAATTTAAATTTTAAAATTCGACAACCGCAATTCTGGACTGATTTTTCGCTGGCAACCCTATACCACCGTGTTCAGAATAAAATAATCTTTAATTTCATTTAATTTGCATTCAATAAACAGACCGTTGCAAAATGCTAGTAATATAGATTTACCTGTTTATACCTGGCAACCCGATAGTTGTGACCGGAAAAGAATAGGCAACCTAACGTTTGCATATTCTATGGGCTTCATACTTTCGATTGGTATAGAATTTATCTTATAATCATACCGGTGAAATGTTTAATTTTTTTTTTTTTTTTTAATTATTAATTAAACATACTCTGGACTGAAATTTGCTAGGCAACCCATATGCATTATATTTATTGACATGTTAAATTACATATAAAATACGTTTCATTAAATAAGCATCTCGGTGAAGGTCGTTCTTAACGGGATCTTAGACTAATAGGTTTTAAAGTGCTACAAGGGTGGAGACGTTTTGAACATTGTTCTTTAATGAGATGAAATGGAATGAAACCTTTAACTCATTGAATCAAATAATTAAATCTGATATTGAAACAAATTAGTACTTCTATGATTTTTTTTAGTAAAAACTTCGTGGTTGGTTTTTTTTTAATGGACATTATTTTGACAGTTGGGAAAGGGAACGCACGAGTTCGGAAATGGTAAAGAAAAAGCACGAGTACGTAATAGCCCACATCCCGAACGCTATACGTCCCTGCAATACGCCACTTTTTGAGCCACTGTATTAAAATAGTATATTTCATTATTAGTGCGGAAAGCCTGTCATTGCAAAGAGTTCTATCGATCTATCTATGATTTTTTTTAAGAGAGCCGCTATATAGTGATGTTCAATTCCGCTATAAATTATGAACGTTTTATAGACTAATGAAATTATTTTTATCAAACTTGAAGTCCGTTTTTTTGTTGTAATAATATCGTATATAAATATTTACTATGCATTTAACTTTCAACCAAGAAACCAAACCCTTATCCTTCAAGATTCCCTTATTAATGCTTTCAACTCCTAACCGTTCAGGAGTAGTACCTTTCATAATCATCTCACCAACATGAAGAGATGACTTCTAGATGCGAATACTTGAAAAGCTTAAGAAAAAGCACGAAACACGTCATAAGTGCCTATAAAAGGGTTGGGATTACCCAGGAATCTCAACAGAGGATCCTGACTTGGTGGCAATGGGACCACTTCGGGAGTTTACACGTACCCTTTCGAATACAAAAAGAATTTTTAAAAGCGGTCTACTATTGTCGGAGATATAGGTGAACATAAATAAAAAATAAAATAAAATACATACAAATGAATAGACAATCTCCTCCTTTTTGGAAGTCGGTTAAAAATTGATTAAATATTATTACTTAACGTTTTGGGTCAGTTTGTTATATTAACAGAAATCACGATGCGGGCCGACTCCGGCCGACTGCCGAAGTGCCGAATTGCCGATGCCTTTTGTTATACTTACTACCCCGTTCTGGCCCCGCTGTTGGCGTTTTAGCCGCTCTGGGCGTGTTGTTGAATGACACATATAATTATAACAAATATCGTGTTATGTTTTGGTGTTATACGTTATATTAACCACCACTAGTGGTCACAAACATGCCCCACGTGCTTGTAGTAGTGCAACCGATTCGCACGGTTGTATTAAGCTTTATCTCTGTTCCTTTTATCTACTCAAGTGACGATAGGCAGCTGTAAGTCGATTTGAATCCTTGTTAATGAGCGGGCTTATGAAAAGTGCCCTTAGCCGGGTTTTATATATCACTAACAAAATATGTAAATTTTATAAGGGTTTTCCGAAAGTGTGTTCAAATGATATGTGGTTGTGTCAATGATTATATGAAATGTTTTTATGTTGCAAGCAGACCTTCTGGAAAAGGTAACATTTAGTGTATATCGGTTGCACGAGCGTGCGGCAGCAGTCCGCGCCGACAGGGCTCTGCGCTCGTAGCGAGTAGCCAGTAGCGCCTACTTCTGTATTTCATCAACATTGTGCTAGTTACAACTACACTGTCTGTGTGTCTGTGGACAGAGCTCAGCTTTCGAGTGGAACCCTTCATACTGCGATGCAAGATATATTCCAAATCATTATTTGCAATATTCAAGTTCATCTGCCTTTATTGTCTTCCCGCAATTTCGTTCCATAAAACAACTATACTTGGCGCTTAGTCTACTACTCAAATACTAGGATAAGTACTTAATTTTATCTAAGACATGTGTGTGCAAGTTCAAGGTTGTATAAATGTTTTGTTTTGAAGCTCTTTACACTCCACTATCATGCCCTGCAGCGAAAGTGTCGACCGTCCGTCTTGAAGCAGCTTCCAGCTCTTAATGTTAGTTTATAGCTGGTTGCTGGAAATTAGCGAGAACATAAACGGATAGTGGTCGAGTAGGAGCGCGTATATATGTGCGAAGTGTAGTGTGGCGTGTCGCAGGAGCGCGTGTGCGACGTGCTGGAGGGCGAGCGCAACTTCCACGTGCTGTACCAGCTGCTGGCCGGCGCCGACGTGCAGCTGCTCAGTGAGTGTCGCCCGTCACACGCGGCCCGAGCGCGCGCGGCCGCGTGTGACGTCACGGCTCTGTTGCAGAGCGGCTGCGGCTGCAGCGCGCCTGGCAGCACTACCGCGTGCTGCGCGGCGAGTGCGGGGCCGCGCCCGGCGCCTCCCCGCGCCGCGCGCCCCCGCCGCCGCCGCCGGCCGCCGCCGAGCAGGACCAGGAGCACTTCGCCTTCACCACGGTGAGTGGCGCTGCAGTGGTGCAGTCCTGATGCACACTGGTAGATGGGTACTTCAACTCACACACGACACTTGACTCGAACACTAAACGTTTATTTCTAATAATTCCGTTTTGAGTCGCCCATTCATAAACATGGTTGGTCTTTTATGAAGAAGAATAGGCAAAACACTCCTAACACACTGTTTTAAATCATTTTACAATTCTCATTTGCACTAATAAATCACATCAAAACCACTTTCATTTACTTAATATTACAATTATTACGCTAAACGCGAGATAATATATGTCGCAGATTCAACACCGAGGCACAATATTTAGAGTTGACAATTTAGAATAACGCCATCTATCATCGTTTTTCGGAAACGTCAAGCAGTGAGCTTGGGTGAGGTCGATACAGAGTGTGGCAGGTCTGGTTTGACAGCTGTCAGTTGTCATATGTCAGGGGTCTGTGGTCGGTTGACATTAGACGCATTTGACTTGAGGGACGTTACTTTTTGGTGAGACACGAGTGCGAACGGTTGTGCTGCCCGCCTGTATCGAACTTACCGCGTTTCCGTACTTAAATCCATTTCCATCGGCTTGATCATTTGAGATTTTGTTAATTTGTTATCGGAAGTAAATAAATAGGCGGTTGTAATCAGTGTTGAGACTATTATTTCGTACCTCCGCCATGCTGAACTTGGACTCTGACAACGATGTACCCGAAATAGTTAAGCTACCTTCGTCATATATATGTTTAGCTCTCACTCATGAGTATTTTTTATTTATTTTAATGCAAATTCTCTCTAGATTTGTGTTGATATGAATTGTCACGCTGAGCATTATTATCTGTATATTTACTTCAGTTGTGTTTATACTAATTCTCGCGCTGTGTATTTTCATTTTTAATATTCGCTTTAGTTGTGTCTACGTAAGTACGTACCTATATATTAATTCTAAAGCTGTGTATTTTTGTGTAACTCTCATGTTGTTTATTTATTACCGTATCTTTTTAATTTTAGTTTTAAGTTTATGTGTGGAATCTTGTAATTGGCCTTCTTATAAATGGTAGTTTTACTATAAATGTTTTAGCTGTAAGTTTCCTTAAAAGAAATAAAAAAAAAGAAAAAAAAAAATAACGAGCGTCCATCTATCGTCGCACGCGTTCTCAAGCTGTGCGAAAGTACTCCACAATCAGTATAGTAATTAATTACTGAATCAGTTTTAAAACAATAACAAACAATACTAAAATGCTTTACAATTGATTCTATTCATTATTCAACAACTAGCTGACCCACGCAACTTCGACTGCTTCACAATATATAGCTTACTAGCTGACCCGTGCCCACTTCGTTGGGCATAATTAGTCGAAAGTAAGCTAATTACGTTTCGAAAAATTCAATTTCGGGGACGTCCGCTGCGTAAGGAGCCGACCACGCGACTGAGCCGCGCGGGTACCTACCTCTCAGATCAGCAGTGCAAGTACGTAGCACTCGATTCGATAAATCTGACAGTTATTCTCGATAAAATGAGCTTTTATCGAATCGAATCGATGTCGCAAGTACGTAAATAATATTTTAACGATCGGTAGATAACTCTAAAATTTAAACGATTTTATCGAAAATGCAAGTACGAAACGACAGTTTGACAGTTTGACATTCCGCCCACGATAAATCTTGTCGACGCGTGTTACGTACTTCCAAATTCGATAACAAGCTCGATAAAACTGACAACGATAACGATCTCGATGTCTTATCGATGCAAAGTTCGTACTTGCACTGCAGATGTAAAAGGCCACGCCCCTTTCTCCCGAAGTGGGCACGAACGCGAACCGAATTAAACCCGAAACCATCCCGCGCCCGCCGCTGCGTTGCTTTTTTCTCCGATTCACTTTGCAAAACGGACTACCTCGTAAAAGCCTTTTTATTTTTCGGTTTTTTATATAGCCTATGACACTCAGCAATAATGTGGCTTTCTATTGGTGAAAGAATTTTTAAAATCGGTTCAGGAGATCCCGAGATTACCCCTTACAATTTAACAAATATACAAACAAACTTTACCTCTTTATAATATTATTAGTATAGATAGTATAGATAACCTGCCTCGATAAATCGACTATCCGACATAGATATAGATTTTCAATTCGCGCGATCAACCAAACAAACAAACTCTTCGGCATTAATCGTCCGCGTGTATTTTGAAAATAAAATATAGCTGGTGTAGCTTTCTAATGTTCAAAGAATTTTAAAAGTCGTCAGATTTTTGAGTTAAATCGTAACAAGCAAAAAATCTAATTTTTTTTCTCAACAATATTAGCTAGAGGTAACATTTTTTTTTTAGGTTGTGGGGAAAATCATCAGACGACCCCTTCCGCTCTTGGGCAGAGCGAAAGGGAGTGTCAGACTTCTACCGACCACCCATATTCCTTCTTAGCCCTTTATGTCGAGGCTTCGGTATCTTTGTGACCCCGACGGGAGTTTAGATTAGATTATATTATTAAAGTAAGAATTATTATAGGTATCTCTTACTGTTAAATATACGATAACAACCTGTACTTGTAAACATTATCCCAACAAAAACATTCTGTAAAAAACTAGCCAAGTCTCGATGGAGCTGCTTGTTTATCTCTAAAAAGTAATGAAATCTAGACAAAGTCGTGCCAAGTCTAAGGTTCCTTATTGCGATTTCTTTATTATTATAGTTATTGTTGTGTGTCTTGGCCGTTGAACATTCTTTATACGTTAGTGGGTACAAGTCAATTTAGTTTATACGTAATGTTATATCTGTTGTAACAACCTATGATTGTTAAGCGAGATAATAACCCATACTGGTATTGGTAATTGGACGCCAAGAAGAAAAATGACCGAACTAAACGAAACGAACAACGGCCAAGTCACACTTCACACAACATTAACTATAGTTATAAAGAAATCGCAATAAGGAACCTTAGACTTGGCACGACTTTGTCTAGATTTCATTACTTTTTAGAGATAAACAAGCAGCTCCATCGAGACTTGGCTAGTTTTTTACAGAATGTTTTTGTTGGGATTTCACTTCTTTTTGTAGAAACGTGGGCATATTGATTTATTTTATTAGATTTTCTTATTTAAAACCATTTTTTTTTTCGATTTTCCCACTTTTTATAGTTTTCCCTTTATGTGGCCATTAAACCCTAACTCTGTTCCAAATTTCAGCTCTCTGAGTTTATGGGAAGTACTAGTTCTATTTTGATGATCATGAGTGAGTGAGTGAGTGAGTTTCATAAATGCGAAACTTTGCTTTCGCTTAACATCGGAACTAAATGACCTACAGACTTGAAACTTTTTATTTTAAGTGTGATTGTATAGCTTACTGGATGACGAAATTTCAGCGTTCTGGTCTTATCCAGAGGTTCTCAAATAGGGGCCTGAAAATGCGGCGAAATGGTTCCAGTAAAGGATGGTACGGCAGTGTTTGCTTCGCGCTCGACTCGGCGGGGGCACTGCCGTGCCCCCAGATGATGCAGTAAATATTTTGAATTTGAATTTCCCGGAGGCCAGCCAGAATCCCCCGTACCTACATTGCGACGCGCTAATTATTTTTCAATACACTTCCTCGAAAACTAGCTCTTATTGCACTACGATTAGGTTCGACATGCATCATATTTCGCACGCGTGCGGTAATAAGAATACAGCGTGCTGTAATATTATTACCGCACGCTGTAATCATAGAGCAGCGGTAATTCGATTAAAACTTATGAAATTAAAAAAAAAACACCACTGACTATTATAGAGCAGGCGTGTTTTTTTTTAATCTCGCCATTTTGATCTGCGTCTTTACAGCGTAAATATTTTTTGAATATTTAAATTGTGTTTGTAAAAAGAATACTACTAATAAACGTAAATATTTTAAACAATTATTTACTTTTATGAACAAGTAAGCATTTTTTTGTGTTCTTAATTAAAAAATATTTAAATTTTATATTTTTCCTGTGAGGCTGTTTGGCGGCTTTATACCTTTGCTTCTTTTTCAACCTGGCGAAATCAAACCGCGGAAAAAAAGTAAATTAAATCATAGTCTCATCAAATTTGTTGACAAAAACACATAACGTTTTTAGTTAATTTCTTCGAAAGTGTATTGAAAAACGTCGTTTGATACACGTGGGAATTTGTTATTGCATTTCTCGACCCCATGAACACCCTCGCCATACGGCTCGGGTGTTCAATCTGCCTCGAATGCAATAACAAACTTTCCGCACTTGTATCAAAATGTACTATTGCCGCGCGAATATTTTTACATTGCGATATCTTCTAAGATATTTGTTTAAACTGTATAAAGTAAAAGGCACAAATATTTTATATTAAATTGCCGTTCTAACAAACACGTTTATTTATTCGCAAAAAATAATTATTTTTAACCTAACATTTTAATAGTAAGAAAGGGTTACAGTGAGTCAATCTTAAAAGATAGACATATGCTGTCGCGGACTTTTTTTTAGAACTTTTAAAGAGGAACAATTCCTTCATATATAATATTTGCGTAACTTAAACCGTTTTCGCAGCGGAAGCTCTCAAAAAGGAAATACCTTTTCCCGTTCTTGTAACTTTTTCATTTATGCTCCGCTCCTATAAGCCGTAGCGTGATGTTTTATAGTCTACTCTAAAGCCTTCCTCGATAAATGGACTATCCAACACAAAAATAGTTTTTCAATTCCAACCAGTAGTTGCTGAGTTTACCGTGTTCAAACAAATAAACAAACTCTTCAGCTTTATAATATTAGTATAGATAGCTAAAATAATACCAATATTAATGCAAAGGGTTAGGCCTCATTTACGGACATGCGGGGCGTCGCGCGGCGCGTTGTGCGTTTTTAATTCAAACACATGGCGATGAATGAAAACGTTATCGATTTCAAACGTCGATTTTTCGCTCCTTAGTTTAAAATGGAGCGTTTTCGTTGCGGTGGACGCGTCTCTCAGTCAATGGATAGGTAAATAAAAAAAGTAGTTAAAAAACTAAAAAACCCGACTGAGGAAACTGAAAAGCAAAAAACAAGCACATTTTAAATTAAACAAAACTTCAAGCAGGCGATTTGGCTCCCAATAAAAACTTTTTAACAAAAAATAAAACCGACTTCAAAAAAAAAAAACACAAAAAGTGAAAAATAAACTGTAGAAGAAAAACCAGTCTCTGAAGTCGGTGACTTTTGTTTGTTTGATTTCATTTTTTGCCACCGACTTCAGAGACTGGTTTTTCTTCTAAAGTTTATTTTTCACGTTTTTGTGTTTTTTTTTTTGAAGTCGGTTTTATTTTTTGTTAAAAAGTTTATATTTTTCACTTTTTAGTGGTTCACATGTTCATGGGTCAATGTGGACAATGTAATTTTTTTTTGAGTTTTTTGATTTTTCAAAAACCGCTTGTCCGATTTCGAAAAAAAGAATATGGGACCATTTCGGAAGTATACCCTTTCCAACAAAGAAAGATTTTTTCAAATCGGTTAGCAAGTGACGGAGTTATGCCCGAACAAACATAAAAAATAAAAAAAAATACAAACATCCGAATTGAGAACCTCCTTCTTTTTTAGAAGTCGGTTAACAACCGCAATTTTTCTTTGTTTTTTATTTTAATGGAGCCTTTAACACTTGCGCCATCAATACGAATCTAACGACGTATATTTCATTCAAATTGGTTCATCCGTTTATGAGTTATGAGGGAACAAAGAAACGGACATACTTACATACATACACGTCAAACACATAACCCTCCTTTTGGGCTTCGCCGCAGTCGGGTAAAAAGCAAGCGACTCCCCTTCTGCACGCGCCTCGCGACTCCCCGCGTCTCCGTAAACAAACCCTTCCTTAATGTTTGTGTGTTACGACGTTTCTATGTCTAGTTAATGTCTTTTTTACAACAAAATGTTACTCAACGATTTCCGGTTAATTAAAGGATTTAATACAAAGAACTGGTCTTCTACTAATAAATTGCTCTACAAAATGATCTTATGACTTTTTAGTTTATAATTACTTATAGAAACTGATTTACGTGCATTACTATTCGTGACTTTCCCGTCCATCAAGACTGTAAGTTAATTTTTAACACACACTATTGTTGTTCGGTTATCGTGTTGGACAGGCGGCGATGCGCGCGCTGGGCTTCGGCTCGGGCCTGACGGACGCCGTGCTGCGTCTTCTGGCCTTCCTGCTCAAGCTCGGCAACGTGGAGTTCGAGCCGCAGCACAACATCGACGGCACCATCGGCATGCGCCTGCAGCAGCGCTACGGTACGCACACACACACACACACACGCACTCGGTACGTACTGCAGCACGCGTACTGACGGGCCGGGGCACACGCAGAGCTGGTGGAGGCGTGCGCGCTGGTGGGCGTGGACGCGGAGCTGCTGGGCGCGGCGCTGGGCGCGGGCGAGGACGAGGCGGCGCCCGAGGGCGAGGAGGGCGCGGGCGCGGGCGCGGACGGCGCCTGCTCGCCCGGCGGCGCCTGGGCCGCGGCGCGGCGCGACCAGCTGCTCAGCGTGCTCTACTCGCGCCTCTTCACCTGGCTCATCAACGCCGTCAACGACCACATCAAGGTGCGTGCCACTCGGTCACTCGATACTCTCCATACAGCTATGTGAGCCAGTCTGTGTGCGCAGCCGGCCGAGGCGGGCAAGCGCTGCTCGCTGGGCATCCTGGACGTGTACGGGTTCGAGTCGCTGGCGCGCAACGGGCTGGAGCGGCTGCTCATCAACTACGCGGCCGAGCGCGTGCAGGCGGCCGTGACGGGCGCCACGCTGCGGCGCGAGCAGGACGAGTACGCGCGCGAGGGGCTGGCGTGGCGCGCGCTGCCCTACGCCGAGCACGAGCCGCTCGCCGAGCTGCTGGACGCGGGCCCCGACAGCGTGCTGGGCGTGCTGCGCGACTGCTCGGCGCGCGGGGCCAGCGACGCCGCCTTCCTGCAGCGCCTGCAGCGGCGCCGCCACCCGCGCCTGCTGGTGCTGCCGCCCGACCACTTCCAGTCAGTACACACTATTAACTATCCTAGCGCTAGCACTTATTCTTTCTTGATGTTATAAATAATTAAATCTTTTCAATGATTTCGTTTTTTTATGCCACCGACTCCAAAAGCAGATTTTTCTTCTAAAGTTTATTTTCACTTTTTTGTTAAAACAAAATTGTCTTTTAAATCTGAGTGGATTTCATAAAAAAAAACCGACTTGGACGTTTTTTGTGTCTTTTTTGAGGTTTTTAAAACACAAATTTATTGAAAGCCACTCCAATTTTCGTTTTACCTGTAAACGGCACCCGGTATGGGGCAGTCGGTGCTCGGTGCTCGGTGGTGTGACGTGGTGTGACACGCAGGGTGGTGCACTTCGGCGGCGCCGTGGCGTACTGCGCGCGCGGCATCGTGCACAAGAACCGCGACAGCGTGTGCCGGCGCTGCGTGGCGGCGCTGGGCGGCGCGCGCGAGCCGCTGCTGGCCGCGCTGTTCCCGCCCGCCGGCTCCAGCCCGCGCCGGCCCGCCGCGCTGGCGTGCCGGCAGCGCGCGCTGGTGTCGGCGCTGGTGCGGCGCCTGCCCGTGGCGCCGCGCCTGGTGCGCTGCCTGCGCGCTGACGCCGCGCTGCGCCCGCACCGGTTCGACGCCGCGCTGCTGCGCCACCAGATCCGCTCGCAGGGGTGACGACTTCTTGGCTAAACTTACTTTTTTTGTCAGGAAACATCACTATTGTGACGGAATATTAAATACAGCCGTTATTAACAACCATGTTGGGCTCGCTGTATCCCTTGCTCCGAGGTACGCCGCACGCCACTGATATTGGTTAAATCTTGCAATTGAATTTCAAACAAGTTCCTCGGAACCGATTGAGCTGAAAGTTTGCTCACATCTTTAGTTTTGATGACGATTCATTCTTTTAATAAAATGTACTCTGTAGTAAATGAAAACGAATAGGAATAGTTTGGTCGTCGGTTCGAGATGATTGAAACAATAAGTGCCTTCATTGGTGTCTCGTATATTACTGCGCTTAGAGTACATTCAATCATTATAATTAACATGTATTTGTTTTTGCCACAGGATCATGGACATGGCGCTGTTGCGGCGCAGCGGCTGGTGCGAGTCCATGTGTGCGCGCGCAGCACTCGCGCGCTACGGGCTGCTGGCGGGCACGAGCCTGCCCTCGCCCTCGCCCTGCGCCTCGCCCGGCCCCCGGCACGACGAGCCCGTGCGCGCGGCACGAGCGCTGCTGCGGGCCCTGCCCATCCCCAGCGCCGAGTTCGCGTACGGCCGCACGCGCGTGTTCGTGCGCAGCCCGCGCACCGTGTGGGAGCTGGAGGCGCTGCGGGCCGCGCGCGTGGCGCAGCTCGTGGTGCGCGCGCAGCGGGCCTGGCGGGCGCACCGCGCGCGCGTGCGGGCCCGGGCCGCCAGCGTGCTGGCGCGCGCCTGGCGGGCGTGGTGCGCGCGCCGCACGCCGCCCGCGCGCGCGCCCGCCCCGCGCGCCGCCGCCGTGCTGTGGCGCGCGTGGTGCGCGGCGGCGCGGCGGCGCTACCTGCTGCGCCTGTGGCGGCGCCTGCCCGCGCGCGCGCAGTCGCCGGCGTGCAGCGCGTGGCCCGCGTGCCCGGCGCCGCGCCTGCTGGGCCGCGCCGACGCGCTGCTGCGGCGCCTGCACCACGCGTGGCGCTGCCGCCTGTACCGCGCCGCGTTCGACCAGACCGCGCGCAACCGCATGCGCGAGAAGGTGACGTGCAGCGTACTGTTCAAGGAGCGCAAGGCCAACTACGGCGCGAGCGTGGCGCACCCGTTCGTGGGCGACTACGTGCGCCTGCGTGCGTCCGCTGCGTGGCGGCGCGGGCTGGGCGCGGCCGGGGACCGCTACGTGGTGTTCGCGGACGTGGTGGGCAAGGTGGCGCGCTCGTCCGGGCGCGTGGCGCGCTGCCTGGCCGTGGTGTCGACGGGCGCGCTGCTGCTGCTGGAGGCGCGCTCGCTGCGGCTCAAGCGGCGCGTGCCGGCGCACACGGTGTACCGGCTGTCGCTGTCGCCGCACGCCGACGACCTGCTGGTGGTGCACGTGCGCGCGGTACGTGCCGCCCCGCCCCGCACTCACACGCACTCACACGCACTAACACGCACTAACACGCAGTATATAATGTTACAGAGCGGCGCGCTGGAGAGCTCCACGGAGGAGCTGTCGCAGTGCTCGTCGCGCGACGCGGTGGACGCGCCGGGCTGTCTGTTCGGGGTGAGTGCTGTGCTGTGCTGCTGCAGCGCTGCAGTGCTGCAGTGCTGCAGTATACACAGTAACGCTACATACACGCAGGGCGAGGGCGCGTGGCGCCGGCGTGGCGACGTGGTGGTGCGGACGTGCCACGTGCTGGAGCTGGCCACGAAGCTGTTCCTGGTGGTGCAGAACGCGGTGGGCGCGCCGCCGCACGTGAACATCGCCACCGAGTGAGTACGGCTGCACTACGAGCTGCGTGCTGTGAGCTGTGAGCTGTGAGCCGGTACTGAGCTGACTGTGTGACAGGTTCGAGGCCAACTTCGGTGCGCAGCTGGTGACGCTGGCGTTCCACGCGGTGGGCGCGGGCGGGGCGGGGCCGGGCGGGGCGGGCGGGGCGCGGCTGCTGCGGCGCGGCTCGCGCATGGACGTGCTGGTGTAGACCACGACGTATGGTCGTGCTGGTGTAGACCACGACGTATGGTCGTGCTGGTGTAGACCACGACGTATGGACGTGCTGGTGTAGACCACGACGTATGGACGTGCTGGTGTAGACCACGACGTATGGACGTGCTGGTGTAGACCACGACGTATGGACGTGCTGGTGTAGACCACGACGTATGGACGTGCTGGTGTAGACCACGACATATGGACGTGCTGGTGTAGACCACGACGTGTTCGACTGTACTATAACCCCATCTAGACAACGTAGCTGTTAAACCATTACACGCACGCCGACTCACACACACACACACACGTATATACTCGCCCCGGGGGCGGATTTATAACTAATATTGCTCTAAGAAACATTTCTAATGTCAGTTCTCTTCTAAACTACGCAAAATTGAGATGTAGTAATCACGTCTGATAGATATATTTAGACCATTAGTAGAAATGAACATTAAATATATAATATCGACGGTTGAGAGGCTAATTGGTCTAAGCGACATTTTTTGCAATATTGAGTTATATACATATTCGGAATCAGCAAATTTTTCTCCTTCGTTTGAGTTAGGTTGACTACTTTTTTGGCGCTTTGCACTCACTGCAAAACAGACCTCATTTCTAAGCTCATTGATCTATACGACACAAAATTAAACAAATTTGAGGACTCGATGACTTATAGCTATATAATTTTTCGAACTCTTATAATGGGTGTCCATTAAGGCATTTGGCTTTTTCGCTTTGGTTGTGGTTTTGTCGTTTGGCCTATTTTGCATTTAACCAAAACAATAAGCTATGTCGCTTGGCCCCTTTTTGATTTGAAAAAAAGTGGCATACCAACCTCAAAAATATCTTATGAACGTTGCTGACTTATGATGGCCTAAGCATCAATATCTACTATAATCTAGTAAGGGTTCATCCTGCAGTCCCTCTAATGGGCATCAGCATCAAACTACTTCACTCTGGTCATCTGGTGTAACACCGGCATCACGTTGATTATGCACATTGGGAATATTCAACTGTCAGTTTACTTGGCGCTAAATTCATTTTCCCACGTAATATTTTATTCTATGTCGATGCTTGCGCCAGTTTACAGTCAGCTTTTGACGTGACAACGTCTTATAATTCGATAGAGCCGGCTGCACGCACGAAAAAACATGACTCATGAGGCGTTACCTCTGAGGCGTTACCTCTGAGGCGTTACCTCTGAGGCGTTACCTCTGAGGTGTTACCTCTGTGGCGTTACCTCTGAGGCGTTACCTCTGAGGCGTTACCTCTGAGGCGTTACCTCTGAGGCGTTACCTCTGCGTTACCTCTGAGGCGTTACCTCGCTCTGAGGCGTTCCATGTAAGGCTTGAAGTGCAAGCGAGAGCGCGGAACGAGCGACAAAGAAGCACAATCGGCCTTTGCGTTCGGCAGCGTTCGACATCCGTCTCTCTCCTACTTGAGTGAGCGATGCGTCTGCGTGGACAGCTGCTATACTATAGTACATTTACATGTTTTGATCGAGTATCAAGTGCAGTGAAAAGTGAATGTGGTGTCAATTGTTTATAGCAACGATAATTACAGCGTTAAAGGTAATGATTCTGGTTCATTTCCATTAGTTAGATTCATTAGTTCGATCGTCGAATTAGTAAGAATTTTTTGACGTGACAACGTCTTATAATTCGATAGAGCCGGCTGCACGCACGAAAAAACATGACTCATGAGGCGTTACCTCTGAGGCGTTACCTCTTAGGCGTTACCTCTGAGGCGTTACCTCTGAGGCGTTACCTCTGTGGCGTTACCTCTGTGGCGTTACCTCTGAGGCGTTACCTCTGAGGCGTTACCTCTGCGTTACCTCTGAGGCGTTACCTCGCTCTGAGGCGTTCCATGTAAGGCTTGAAGTGCAAGCGAGAGCGCGGAACGAGCGACAAAGAAGCACAATCGGCCTTTGCGTTCGGCAGCGTTCGACATCCGTCTCTCTCCTACTTGAGTGAGCGATGCGTCTGCGTGGACAGCTGCTATACTATAGTACATTTACATGTTTTGATCGAGTATCAAGTGCAGTGAAAAGTGAATGTGGTGTCAATTGTTTATAGCAACGATAATTACAGCGTTAAAGGTAATGATTCTGGTTCATTTCCATTAGTTAGATTCATTAGTTCGATCGTCGAATTAGTGAGAATTTTTTTTCTCATCTGTTCGACCGTCGAACTAGTGAGAACTTTTTTTCTCATTTGTTCGACCGTCGAATTAATTAGATTTAAAAATAGTTCTACTACATTTTAATGTTTTACTAATTTCGTAATAAAATAAAAAACGAAAAATTATAGGCTGTTGCTAGTCGTCCGCTAAGTGGATGAATCACCGTTTCGCGACAGTATCCTTTATGGGCGGCATGGGCACCGGGCTGTAGGCCGACGAAGGAGGCCGGCGGAGGCCCGGCACTTCGGGGACAGAAGATATTAGTGTTATTTAATATGCGAGCGAAGCGAGCGCGCGTCATGGAGTACATGCGTTGCATATATGAGTGTTATCTATTACGAATTAAATCTAATTAATTCGACGGTCGAACAAATGAGAAAAAAAGTTCTCACTAGTTCGACGGTCGAACAGATGAGAAAAAAAATCTCACTAGTTCGACGATCGACCTAATGAATCGAACTAATGGGAATGAACGATGATTCTTTCGATATTAGTTATATATTCAGTGATATATTGTCGAATATTCGTGCTTTCATCATTAAAATGAATAGCATCGGTCCGCTAGTGCAGCGATTGTAGGTTATGCTATAATTGACAAAATTAAAACAATAAGTTAACAGAACTATTTCACGATGAGTAAAAAATCGATGGCTTTACTATTCAATCGAAATAATTATCGAGCGTAGCTATGATTTAAAAAAATTAAAACATAAATATTAAATCTTCCACATATCACAACAACGTACCTGAAGTGACAGGTTGGACCAGCCATCCGTCAAAGGGAACATTTTCTCCTATAACAAACACTGAGGCGGGCTTTTTAAAAACTAGATTTACGAAAATTTTAATGTTTCTAAATTTTAAATGTAAGATTTATAAACAACTAGTGACCCGCCCCGGCTTCGCACGGGTACAAAAAAGGTATTAAAACCTTCCTCTTGAATCACTCTATCTATTGAAAAAAACCGCATCAAAATCCGTTGCGTAGTTTTAAAGATTTAAGCATACAGACAAACAAACAAACAGACGCGACTTTGTTTTATACTATGTAAGGAAGGATAATTTAATCATTGTTTATTCTTATAATGAATTATTTAAAATTATTACTTTTTATAACAAATTACAATTAAATTTGCTAAAATAATTAAGTAACTAATTGAAAAAAAATAATTATATTGTTAAAATAATAAAATCAAAATTTTATTTTTAACAATTGCGTAGAAATTTAAACAATAAATATTCAAGTATTTTGTTGTGTTTTTATTTTTTAAATTTAAAATGATTTTCTGAATGAAGAATTTTATGTAAATCAGTATTTTCTTAAGACGTTGTCACGTTCAACTATCGTCAGTAAACCGACTTTACAGACAACCAATTTTTTTTATTTACGGTAGGCATTTGAATCATTTTGCCTTTCCCAAAAAATAACTAAATCTTATGCATTTTGGGCTAACCGACATAAATTTTCTAAAATAATACTCAATTTTCAACAGCAATAACTTAAAAAACTGCCTTACTTAATTAGGAATATACTGTATTAATTAAATAAAAGTCTATCAAATAGCTGATTTTTTATGTTTTTTTTTTTCAAAAAAAATGACTCTAATCCATCCTCTTGCAAGTTTTACAAAATGTCGCTTAGACCATTAAGCCTTTCAACCGTCGAATAATGTGATCACTTTTTATCAAACGACGGAAATGTGAGGCGCGCTCGCTACGCTCGCTCGCATTAAAAACAGACCCATTTTCTGTCACACATGTCGTCATTATAATTTAATATACATTACAAATTGTATATTTTATTGTTAAAAAAGAAAAGAGCTCATTTACAATAGATCAATGAGAATTTAGAGAATCGCAAGTCAATGGTACCGTGTTCGTTCCTGTCTATGTAGGTAAAGTACAATGGACTGAGTGATATGCCGAGACGTGTCGTGTGAGCAGTGAGTGAGCGCGGTGAGTGCGGTGAGTGCGGTGAGTGCGGTGAGCGCGGTGAGTGCGGTGAGCGCGGTGAGCGCGGTGAGCGAGGTGAGTGCGGTGAGCGCGGTGAGCGAGGTGAGTGCGGTGAGCGCGGCGCCATACGCCGGCGCGTCTCGCCCGAGCCTCATTAACTGTATTAGGAGTAAGCGCCTCATACTAATATGTATTTATCACTATTAACTCGCGCTAGGACATCAAATTTGCTTTCACTTGTTTTGCACTTTTTCATGAAATAGTCATTTAATGGGATAAATAAACCTAAAGTGGTTGTGTTGATAGTTTTAATGACTACAAAATCAAAAATCAAAATTCATTTATTCAAACTAGGCTGATAATCAGCACTTTTCGAAGGTCAAAATTTACTTTACTTTACTACAGTGAAACTTGGTTAACTGGGACCTGGATAAGTGGGAAACCTCTATAACTGGAACTCATACTGAGGTCCCATGAGACAAATTTGGATATCTGAGACACTGGGTAAGCAGAATACCTCTATAAGTGAGACAAATTTTCAGGTCCCTTGAGGTCTCACATAACCAGGTTTCACTGTATTTACATTTTTATAAGACAGTCCCCCAAAAACGCCCACCCATCGACACTTCCTAGTCTTTTCTACAGTCGCTTACTCAGAAAAGTAAAATAAAATGAATGTAGAATGCAGCACAGACGGGTGAGGGGGTGAGGGGGTGAGGCCGGACGTAACACCGACACTAACTGATACTGTAACGTACGTAGCGCTAGTGGCGCTAGGCTACTCTACTGTTGCAATAATAATGATGTCGTTGCGCAACTCATACTCCCATCATTGCAAACTTCCTCTCTGTCTTCAGTATCTGTACGGGTGAGGTACTATCTGTACTACACACGCCACACGTCAGCACATCAACTGCAACTTGTATGAAATGTTGACAGTTGCGGGTGTTGTGTGCGTAGTGTGTCTAGCGTCTGTACACTTACATGGTAAACTTATTGAATGCTAACGTTGTGTATGTAAAGTTTCAAGAAGGTACAAACACTCAGGACTGACTTGTGATCGACTCGCGGTGAATGAGTCCCTTTGTTGTCACGTGTCGAGTTGTTAGCCCACACCGCCACACCGCCACACCGCCACACGGTGCTAAACGTATCATAAGCGACTACTGATCGTTCACTCTCATTTGTGTATATTAATCATTCGCTGCGCGTCGATGTCAAAATGGCAACAATTCATAATTATGTCCGTGTTTGCTCTTACAATATATTCAAGTTTACGACTACCTTCGATACGTCCTCGTCGCAAATAATTCGCGTCAATATAAAGAATAACAAAGAAATGTGTTATAATATATTGATGCAAAACATCGTTAGATATATAATATATATTTGTGGTGTCGCGGATGTGTTCGTGTATCGAGTGCTCGGCGCCGCACTGAGTGTGTGTGTGTATGTACGTACGTGTGTCGCCGAGCAGTCAGCTCAGTGCTGACGTGTGCCACCGTGCCCCCCCCCCCCCCCCCCCCCACCACCCCGCAGCTACCTCCATCAGTGCCTTAGTATCTCGATTACGTTCCCTGCAACTACTAAACCCGATTGGCGCGCTGTATACCATCGCAGACGATCACAAACTTCGCATTGATGGCTCCACAATTATTCTTGTTCGTTTTGGCTCGACTCGCTTTGTAGCCAAATTCGACTGGTCCCCGTTTTTTTATTGCATCTTGCAGGTTCTGCTAACCCTGGTCCCGCAAACCTGATGGCTATTGAATGCCGACCATTCCTTCGACAAAGTTCCATAAGTTTGTCATACCTTCTCCCGAGCTCAATAGATAATACTGGAACAGAACCCTGTACGATTATATTCGAATGTTGTAAACACTAGTTCCATAGTGAAATGCTACTGCTAGCATTTCACTATGGAAATCTTAATATTCTCGTTAAACAGCCTGTTCAGAGTTCAGATGACGGAACCTAAATGACGATGTCTAAATATTCTGCCCCTTTCACAGTATTTGTTTTTGTACAGTGAAAGATAATATTAACATATGGACTGTTTCCCAGCATTTATTTATAGACCAGTGCTTTTACCTTCAAAAAAGTAAAGAAAATTATAGTAGGAAACCCAATAGGAAAAATAATAGAAAAATAAATTACGGTCCATCTGAGGTCGGGAAGTGCCCTCCCCCCCCCCCCCCCACTTAACGAACAAAACGCCCACCGACTTTTTAAACAAAAGCAGATAATAAAATATTTTGATGGGTGAATTTTCGATTAAAAATTAGGGTGTTTTCGATATTAAGTCAAAAAAAGGAAACAATAAAAAAAAAATAGTGTGTTTGGGATAAAAAGAGGTAACTTTTCACCAAATTTCGTAAAAAAAGATAAAAAGTTGTAAAAGATAAAAATTTATTTAAAAACCAGAAACTTGGTTAATTAATTTTTCACATACATTTTGAGGTTATGTGAAATAGTGTAAGTACCTAAATCCAAAGTTGTCAACTTTGAAATTTAACTTTTTTCATAGGTCTTGTAGTTTTGCCGAAAATCGAGATAAACCGTTTTTCCCCCTTAAAAACCCCCCCACCCCCACTTCCTCACTTCAGATCCACCGTAATTTATTTTTTCTTTAATTTTGTTATATTCTCTACCGTTTCCATTGGGTTTCACTGTACTATAATTTTATTTGTTTTCAAAAATGAAATACCCTGGTCTATTATGTCAACGATAACTTGTCAAGAAGACGGCGCGCGGTGAGTGTATGGGGGGCGGGTCGCACGGGACCTCTGTCTGTCTGTCCAGTGTTGTGCATTATGTATTGTTCAGTAGTTCACATTGGCGGGTTCGACTATACACCAACTGGTCGCTCCAGAGAGTTGCTTCCAGTGTTTTGAAGTCGAAGACGCTTGTGTCAAGGCCCAACAGCTGCCAAGACGGTCAAGCGGCCAGTTGTGTTACATTCACCATCAACCCGCTTATGTCTGTATACGCAGCAGAAGCCAACGATTAATTATTCAGCTAACGTTTAACGTGCGCTGCAACTGGGCTTATCCCAGTTGTATGTGTCCCTTAGTGCCTATTGGCCTTGTTCTGTTCTTTCTCCTGCTGATATGGAGGGAAGTGGAAATTATGTTTTTCCTACTCTTCCGCTATTCTTTTCTGATTAATTTCGTTGCGGGATCCAAGACTGTTAAAACCGTTTCTCTGGGACTCCGTCGTGCCTCATTGTGTTGGCGGTTTTCTGGTGGTCGCCACTGTTGATTCTGCCGTTCAGGAGTTACAGTGGTTTGAGAATAGGGTCTACCTTGTACCTGTACTTCGGAGAGTGTGCGCAAGAGCTCCACGAGCTGATCCCACCATCTCCCTTCTTCCATCGGGAGACTAGACGTACTGCAGGGTATCACCGATACCTATAGTGCGCGCGGAACTAGTTGGCCGCTCCTTAGGTGGCGAAAGGGGTGAGGGGGCGGGTTGCCTACAGCTCGCAATGCACAGGAGACTATAATTAGACAGTGATGACCAATCTCGAGATATAGTGAACAATAATTGTTCAATTTATTGAAAAGAATACTTAAATAAAAAACAAAATTTTGCCTAAGGCGCGGCCAACTAGTTCCGCGCGCACTATAGTCGACATTCCACACATTCAAACAAAGCGCTTTGCTGGGTCCTTTATTATGCGCACAGCCAAGGAGTGGAATTCCCTGCCTGCGTCGGTTTTTCCGAGTTCATATAACCCTAATCTGTTTAAGTCGCGAGTAAACAGGCTTCTACTGGGTAAGCTCGTTCCATCGTCGACATCATCTCTGCCCTTAGGGCAAGATTGAAGTCAAGAGCAAGCCCATTTATAATAATAATAAAAAAACCTTTTATAGTAGAATTTTTTATTTCCGAATTTGTTTTGCATAGCAGCTGCTGCTGAGTGGATGGCAGAAACTTCATTTCACCGAAAATCATTTGGCGTAGGTACACTCATTTACCATAAATTCAAAACGCATAATTTTGTAAGTCAGAATCATCTTTGAGCCTAAACGTCATTTCCAGAACCATCATTTCGCCGAAAATTCATAATCAGAATCGTCTTTTGGCACGCATTTCATTTCATACATAAGTGTAACATGCAGCAGGCATGACTTCTGTCACGGCTCCGGCGCTGCGGTGCTCCGGCGGTCCCACGCAAGCATACCGTCGCAGATGGTTTTCGCAAATAATTGTTTTGCCTTAAACACATTCGTTCAAAGAAGAATAATAATATGCCAAGTGTGTGATCCTGTTGCGTATACAGACACGAGACAGATAACCCGCTAGTGCGTGGCACATGCAATAAGTCTTAGTTGGCGGAGTAGGTGCATGCTCGAAATGAATCTCGAAGCACTATAACAAGCAACGACCCTAGCAAACGTGCGTACTTACTGAAACCGCCGTCCGCCGGACCGTCTCGGCGCGTGTCGCCGTCCTAGGGCACCCTGGGCTCCCTGGGCACCCTGGGCTCCCTGGGCACCCTGGGCTCTCTGGGCACCTGTCCCGCGCGCACGAGGGAGTGTTTGTGTCGCTCAACACTTGATGTGGTTCATTAGGTGCAGCGTGCCACGTGTTGGCGCCTGCGTGCGAGTGGCGCCATCTGCCGGCACAGTGGCGCCCTCACCTGTAGCTCAGCGACTACATTGTTTACTCGTAGCTAGCTCTCATCGCTAACGGTCGGCGGTGACAGGTGTCCAGTGCCCAGTGCCCAGTGGCAGTATTGAGGCACAAGCGACACTAGTGCAAGTGCGCGGTGCCACAGAATAGAATAGATTACTGTATACTACTAGTACATATTATGCTTTAATTAACGTAATTACAAGTACGAGTGCGAGCGTCTCGGTGATGTTCTCGTGTACTCGATGTACTAATTAACTAGGAAAAAAACTAATACTTAGTTTGAAATAATTTTTGTATCTAATTAAGTAGGATGTTATAATAATTAAGGAAATAAAGTTAGAACATTAAGAGGATGACAGAGGCAACACTGGACATTGTGTGCAGACGATGACGCGCCGTCCGCGTCGGCTGATCGGCTCTCATGCCACAGACTGTATTGTAATAGAATACTTACAAATTATATTGCTGTTGAAGCTGTTTGCGCAGCCGCGACTGTACCCTACCACTAGTCGGGTGACACAGTCGCTGCTGATGTACAAACAATCCATTTTTGTTGAATAAAATGTACCTAATGTTACGTTTTTCAACGAAATTAAATTGTGCAAAAGTTTTATCATTTTTAATAAAATCTCAAAAATATGATGTCTTATTACTTATTGGTGTCCTTCCAACCCCACCAGCCACCAGCCACAAAGAGATCACGACCGACTGTGCACTGTGACAGGAATTTGGTTCGCCCTCAATACTCTTTACTTAGGTACCGGCCACAGAATAGATAAAAGAGGTTAGAAAGGAAATAGTTCCCGATTTGTATTAGAACGCGTGTCGCCGCTTGTCTCCCACTCTCTGTAACCACTACATGCAAGACGCTTATAAGTACGCGAATTATGCTCACAAATAAACCACACTCACTTAGATCGCGAGCTTGCTACTGGTTGTCACACTAGCGCAAACATTGCGTTTGACGTACACTCACACTTGCGTTTATTTCTCATACATGTTACGGTGACCAAAAGGTCGATAATGTATATCGATAAAATTACTTTAGTTTTGTTTAAAAATTAAATTTAAAATGTAGGTATGTTTCGATTTATAAATAGCTAACCTCAAAACAAAAAAAAAATCAAATCAAAGCAAATTATGCAGATGGTCATGGCTTAAAGTATAATATGAAAAAATCCGAGTATGTTGTCTTTAAGGCTGGTACTAGGTGTCCCGCTAGCGTGCCCCCTATAAAGTTGTATGGAGATGAGGTGGCTAGGGTACCTCAGTTCAGATACCTGGGTCATCTAATTACCGAGGACCTTAAGGACGACATGGATATTGAACGTGAACGTAGGGCACTGTCCGTGAGAGCGAACATGATTGCTCGCAGGTTTGCCCGATGTACGAATGAGGTAAAAATCACTCTCTTCAGGGCCTTCTGTACATCTTTTTACACCTGCAGCCTGTGGGCAGTCTATACTCAGAAAGCGTACAGTGCCCTACGGGTACAGTACAATAATGCGCTTAGAACGATGTTGCGGCTGCCCCGCCACTGTAGTGCGTCACGTATGTTTGCAGAGGCGCGCATCGATTGCTTCTACGCTACTCTGCGCAAGCGGTGCGCGTCAATGCTGAGCAGAGTGCGGGCTAGTCGCAACAGCGTTTTAGGTATGATAGCCAGTAGACTTGACTGTCTGTACATTAATCGATGTATTAGTGTTCATATGAGTATTGATACATCGATTCGTGGGTCAGGCAGGGGGCGAGTGGATTAAGCCTGTTTTACTAACACTAGTTATAAGTTATTGTTACTACTAACAAATAATTGTATCACAGTTAATTTTATTTTATAATAATTATGTATTATGTGATTTTTGTGCCTACTAACATAGTTTATAAGTTCAACTGTTACTAACCATTATGGATCTTTGTTATTCGATAATAAATAATAATAAAACAAATTTTAGATGAAAAACAATCAATAAACAATAATAAGGTATTGATAGTATGGGATAAACAAAAGTTATTTTAATCATAACTTAATAATCATTTGAATACATTCACACATACTAAATATCGACATTATTTATTACTTGATACAACACTATCGAAACGCAAAGATTAGGTAGAATTTAAGCTGTGGCTCGTCGCACGCGACGTTCGCAGTGAACGAAATGCATTGCGCAATCGCCCACGAAGTATAACCCGGTTCATTAAAGAAAGGAATCTAAAATGGCAACACATGGCATGTCCTCTCGCTCGCTCACTATAGTGTGCGAGCGTGAGGACATGATAAAAACCGCCATTTTAGATTCCTTTCTTTAATGAACCGGGTTATACAAGATGGTACCCACGTATTGCAAGCAATGTACATAATTTCGTTTCTGCTTGCGATTGTATCATTTTTGTCTGCGAACTACATAATACTATTGTAATAATTACAAATATCACTTGTATTTTAAGGTTTTAAGAATTACCGATGAAAAGAAATCCCTTCTCGAGCCACACTACACACCTGGCTTCTTTTCCGACACGTAATAATCGCGCAAGACGGCATAATTCTTTTTTTTCTCGGAGCTCCGTTCGCTGTCACAATATGAGCGCGATTGTTGGTCATATATGAGCGTCTGATCATATGTGTCAGAAGTCAGGCGCGCGTGCCACGCCCACATGGCCCTTCTAACCTCTTTTATCTATTCTGTGGTACCGGCAATTAAGCTCAACGGATGCCCACTTACACGTTTAAATATCTTGGACATTTGTTAACCAGACCTGAAAAAGATGATGCAGACATCGAAAGGGAACGTAGGGCGCTATCTGTTCGTGCAAATATGATCGCCCGCAGATTTGCTTGGTGTGTCCGAGCGACGTCAAAATAGCCCTAAGCTATTTAGGTCAGTCTGGTTGGATTACACGCAGATGCAGTAGTACAGACAGAGCGGTGACGAGTGACGGAGACGGTGCTCAGGCTGCCTGGCTTCTGTAGCGCGTCGGGGATGTTTGACGAGGCTCGTGTGGATTGTTTCCACACAATCATGCGCAAGCGGTGTAGGTACATCCCTGGTGCGTAGGATGCGGGGCAGTCGTAACAGTATCCTCTCTCAGTACACTACCGTACGGCGTACATCAATACGTTGCATCGACTGCCCGACCCGAGCCAGATTTAAATAAAAATCATAACCTTTTGTTAAAGTGTTTAATCACAATTTGTTATTTCTTGTTTTGACATCAAAAACAAGAAAAACCCAGGTAAAATGGTTGAAAATCATATTTTTTTCGATTTTTTATAGTTATGGCTCATTGATACTATGGTAACATCAAAAACAAGCAATAACAAATTGTGATTAAACACTTGTAGCCACCGCCGATCACAGCACAAACGTAAAAACGGTTCTTGTCAGAACCATTCTTAATCAAGATATTGTCCAAAACTCCAAACGTCCTTGTCAGGGCGACTTGCTTCTGTATTTCATTACCGGGCGTCAAAACGTGGTAAAGTGCTGTGATCGGCGGTGGCTACACACTTTTAAATAAAAAAAAAGTACCTATGTTATTTAAATCTGGCTGGTCGGGCAGTCGATGCAACGTACCATTGATGTAGTGACTGTCGATAAAGCGTGCCATCGATTTGATGGACTGTCGATGTAGAGTACCATCGATTTGGGGTACTGTCGATTTAGCGTACCATCGATGTAGTGTACTGTCGATGTAGCACACCATCGACTTGGTGTACTGTCGATGTAGCGTACCATCGATTTGGGGTACTGTCGACTCAGATCAAATACTGTCGATTCATTAACCCGTCGATGGATCGTTTTCGATACAGCGACCGTCAATGTAGTGACTGGCGATGTTATGAACCATGCAGACCCAAATCGTAGGTAAATCGTCACGCCAGCGTTTCTTGGGCCTGCCTCGGCGACGACGAGCGTCCTCAGGCACCCACTCTGTGTATCTCCGCTGCCTGATGATCTACGACCTTCAAAATGCCTGTGATACAGGTCTAACCTAGTACAGGCATCTTTTTTTTTTTTTTTTCTCAGCCTGCTCTGTCCCACTCCTGGACAAAGGCCTCCCTCCACTCCTTCCATTTTTCACGAACCCGCGCGTCTTCCTTCCAGCTTTGACGGAACCTGAATTTTTTTTTTATACCTACATTATTTCTAAGATTTAAATTGTAAGTATTAATTTGTGCCAATTCTAATTTTGATTAAATATATTATTATCTACTTTATACTATACTAGCTGACCCACGCAACTTCGTCTGCGTCACATAAATACCTATAGCTTAGGTATAACCTTTCCCGATATATCGACCATCAAAAAATCTTATCTTTCCTCTTTATTATAATAGTTTAGATGGTATAAATTAGCTTAGATTATATTAAAGTGTGAATTACTATAGGTATCTCTTACTGTTAAATATACGATAACACTCTGTACTTGTAAACATTATGACGCAGTAAATATTTTGAATTTGAATTTCCCGCAAAGAATCTCCCTACATTGCGACGCGCGAATTATTTTGCCGCGCGGATATATTTACATTGCGATATCTTCTAAGATTTTTGTTTAAACTGTATAGAGTAAAGGGCACAAATATTCTATATTAAATTTCCCTTCTAACAAACACATTTATTTAGATATAGATTAATACCATAAATGGGTTAAAGAAGCTACGCAAAACATAATTCTTTTTAACCGACTTCTAAAAAAGAAGGAGGTTCTCAATTCGGATGTTTGTATTTTTTTTTTTTTTTTTATGTTTGTTCGGGCATAACTCCGTCACTTGCTAACCGATTTGAAAAATTCTTTCTTTGTTGGAAAGGGTATACTTCCGAAATGGTCCCATAATTTTTTTTTCGAAATCGGACAAACGGTTTTTGAAAAATCAACAAAACTCAAAAAAAAACTACATTGTCCACATTGACCCATGAACATGTGAACCACTAAAAAGTGAAAAATAAAAACTTTTTAACAAAAAATAAAACCGACTTCAAAAAAAAAACACCAAAAAAGTGAAAAATAAACTTTAGAAGAAAAACCAGTCTCTGAAGTCGGTGGCAAAAAAAAATGAAATCAATCAAACAAAAGTCACCGACTTCAGAGACTGGTTTTTCTTCTAAAGTTTATTTTTCACTTTTTTGGTGTTTTTTTTTTGAAGTCGGTTTTATTTTTTGTTAAAAAGTTTTTTTAACCTAACAGTTTAATAGTAAAAAAGGGTTACAGTGAGTCAATCTTAAAAGATAGATATATGCTGTCGCGGACTTTCTTTTAGAACTTTTAAAGAGGAACAATTTCTTCATACATGATATTTGCGTAACTTAAACCGTTTTCGCAGCGCACGCAGCGGAAGCTCTCAAAAAGGAAATACCTTTTCCCGTTTTTGTAACATTTTTCATTTATGCTCCGCTCCTATTAGCCGTAGCGTGATGTTATATAGCCTAAAGCCTTCCTCGATAAATGGACTAACCAACACAAAAAAAAAATCCAAATCCAACCAGCAGTTCCTGAGTTTACCGCGTTCAAACAAACAAACAAACAAACTCTTCAGCTTTATAATATTAGTATAGAAGTATAGCTATAGCTTAATTACCACTCACTCACTGACTGACAGAATTGTTCTCCTAGATGGTGGATGGGGAGGTGGGTATATTTTGACAGATTCGTAAACAATCAACTCTCATGACAATGGGAATTCCTTGTTATTTTTATGTATTTTCTTGCAAATAAATAATTTTTGATTTTTGATTTGATTTTGAAAAGTCCTAAACCCCCCCTTTTCCCCCCTCCCTATCGTATCTCGGAAACAAAGAGACTTTACGTGTTTTTTTTTAGGGATTCGTATAGAGGTGGCTCGGGGAAGTAAAAATCATTTTTCAAATTGGCCCCCCTTGCCCCCCTTCTCCCCCCTTTTAGGCGAATCTCGAAAGTTAAGAGACTTGGAACGATTTTTTTTTCAGATTCATTTAGAGGGGCCTTTGCGTTAATCGAAATCATTTTTCGAAACTCCCCCCTCTCCCCCCCTTAAACCCCCCCCCCCTTTTCACCTTTATTTTTTTTTCTTACATAAAACTATTGAGGGGCGTTGATACCCTAACCTCCCCTAAAATTAAAAGTGCTGTAACTTCATAACGGTTAGAGATAGTCATTAGGTGTTTGAACAAATATTATAGTAGGCACCTGTCCGGTGGTGGTACAGCGGTAAAGCGAAGGGGGGAGCGGGCGAGCGAAGCGAGCCGGCGACCCCCGTAGCGTAGGGATTTGGGGGTAATGAGGAACAGGGTGTAAAGTTCCTCATCCCCCATAGAAAAGGGAGGATCCTCCGACCGGACGGGTGTTGTGTCCGGCGGGCTAACTGCCCGACAGTTGTAAGTCGGGAACTCCTATATAGGCTTATGTCGCGGATAATGTTGATAGCGCGATGTAGGATTTCTGTCGATCGTTGTTTAGTACGCAGGTGTTGCGATAGGTGTCGCTAGTCGCCACATCACTCCCCTCCGAGACCGGAGGTCGAAAGTAGGTTAAGTCTTGGCGCTTGTCAGCCAGTGGAAGGTTCCAGTGAGTCGGAACCGGATGCCGCATAGTTCACGGTGAGTCGGAACTGTCTGCGGTGATGCCCCAGTGAGTCGGGGTGATGCTGCATATTAGCTCCAGTGAGTCGGAGTGATGCAGTGCCGAGATGCCCCAGTGAGTCGGGGTGATGCTGCGTATGCTCCAGTGAGTCGGAGTGTGCAGTGCTGCGTAGTGGCTGGCTGCTGCGTCGACCAGGAGAGAAGGGCGTCTCTGCTTGCTGACCGGCCGAAGTGCAGTGTGCTGTGCCAAAGTCGCTGATGAGGCTGGGGGTGATGTCCAGGAATACGCTTCCGCTGCATGCTGGTGGACAGGATACCCCATAAAGCCGTGGCTGCTGGCTGACGGTATGACTCGCTGCTCGAAGGCGAAGGGGAAGTTGATGACGACGTATGAAGTGCTTGCACGAAGGCTGCGCTGACGTTCATGCTCGGGGTCACCAGTTTGGGGGTATATGAGGAACAGGGTGTAAAGTTCCTCAGCCCCCATAGAAAAGGGAGGATCCTCCGACCGGACGGGTGTTGTGTCCGGCGGGCTAACTGCCCGACAGTTGTAAGTCGGGAACTCCTATATAGGCTTATGTCGCGGATAATGTTGATAGCGCGATGTAGGATTTCTGTCGATCGTTGTTTAGTACGCAGGTGTTGCGATAGGTGTCGCTAGTCGCCACAGGGATAATGTCATGATAGCTTTCCGGTGGTAGGTAGGTCCTTAGCGTAACGAAGGTTGAGTGGGTGAAGCGTAACTCAGGGGCGACGACAAGCAAACTTTAGGGTAAGGTTTATTTAGTGGTAGCAGGAGGTAGTAGGTAGGTAGGTGATAGGTAAGTAGTAGGTAAGTAGGTAGGTGTAGGTAGGTGAAGGTAGGTAGTAAGTAGGTAGGTAGTAAGGCGGATCTCGGAAGTTAAGAGACTTGAAACATTTTTTTTTTCAGATTTACCTATTGAAAGGAGCAATGCGCGCGTTAGTCGAAATCATTTTTCAAAGCTCCCCCTCTCCCCCTTTTCACGCCCCGCGAGCTGCGCGCAGCTCGCGCAGCCACGCAAACACTAGTTATTATTATATTATTAAAATGGTATCAAAATGTTGTGACGGGGACGATAATGATAACCTGAATTTGTGACGGAGAAACTTTGCGTAGTTTCAAAGATATTGATCATTTAAATTTTCCCATACAAACACTGTAGGTAGTAGGGTTACCAATATTGTAGGTTTTATGTAGGACTAAGTATATTTTAAGGTGTTTTCTATAATGGACGAAAATTCAGTGACCGACCCATAGTCACACTAAACTACCACACCAGTGTGACTACGGATGAATAAAATTTATTAGTCGTCCGATTAGCCGGATAAATAACCAAAATTATAGGCTGTTGCTAGTCGTCCGCTAAGTGGATGAATCACCGTCTCGCGACAGTATCCTTTATGGGCGGCATGGGCACCGGGCCGTAGGCCGACGAAGGAGGCCGTAGCCCGTAGGCCGACGAAGGAGGCCGGCGGAGGCCCGGCACTTCGGGGACAGAAGATATTAGTGTTATTTAATAAGCGAGCGAAACGAGCGCGCGTCATGGAGTACAAAAATTATGGAAATACTTAATGAAAATAAAAAAATATGTAAATTATGGATATAAACATTAAACATTTTTCACTCATACAACTGTTTAGAATGATTAAAGGTCGTTTCACTTATTTTTGTCTTAAATGAATTAAACTCAGGTCAGAGTGTCGTCTTGGGGGCACTATGAAAAAAAAACAGAGTAATTTCGCGACCAATTTCGAGGTAGCGCTCGCCGGCCGCTGCCGCGGCACCGCTCGCTTCGCTCGCTCGGCTCGCGCGTAGTTGGTCACAGTTCTACCCTAACCTAACCTATGGATATCTTTGCATAGTATATAAGGTCCCATTAAAATAGGTGGACAAATTTTAACACAGCGTTTAGTAAGCCTAACTTAACTAAAGACATATAAACAAAAAAAAAGACACTTTAGAAAGTGATTTTATTTTGACTTAAAATAATAAATTGCCGGCACTCTAAAACAAACTTATCCTTTAAAAGTAGGTATTTTAATGTCTTTTTCTTATATATTTTTTTACTATCGTCCTTATTTTAGCGGTCTGAATGATTTCTAAAATTTTGTCCACCTATTTTAATCGGACCTTATATAATACTGATTATTATGAATAGAAAGTAATATAAACAAAAAAAATATGACTTTGAATAATAGTGTAAAAGATGGTTATGTTGAGAAAATATAGGACAAAAAATAAAACCGACTTCGACAAAAATAAAACACAAAAAAGTGAAAAATAAAAATCAGCTTCTGAAGTCGGTGACTTTTGTTTGTTTGATTTCATGTTTTTGCCACCGACTACCGGTACGTTGTGAAGGGGTCTTCACAACGTACCGGCGTGATGTTATGTTATGAACTGGTGTAAACAATAGACAGACATGAGATTTCAGCAATCCCAGTCCATTTGCTATCATTTATTGAGGAGTTCCGTTGTCTATCTCCGAAGTTCTTCATCAGAATATGTTCACCAAATAGTTTTTATAACCTTTGTAGTGAGTACAGGCGTGATATTATGTTGTGTGATGGCGTAAACAATGCTTAGATATGCTATAGCAACAATCGCGGTTAATCTGCTGTTATTTTTTTTTATTTTTTTTTTATAATAATATTCCACAACTATCACACAACGCCATCTAGTCCCAAGCTAAGCAGAGCTTGTGTTATGGGTACTAGACAACTGATAAACATACTTATATATTTCTAAATACATACATATTATAGATAAATTACACCCAGACACAGAACAAATGATCGTGCTCATCACACAAACATTTGTCCTGGGTGGAAATCGAACCCACGACCTCCGGCATAGCAGTTAGGGTCACTAACCACTAGACCAACAGGCCAGTCAACAGTCAACTTTCAACAGTCAACTTTTTAGTAGATAATTATTGGTGTTTTTATGGTAAGTACATAGGTAGATATTGTGTCAGGATAACAGACTAATGCTCTCTAAGGTTTTTAAATGAAAAAATAATGTAGGTAAATAAAATCACATTTATTTATTTGCGCTTATAAAGCGTTTCAAATGACGACGATCAACTCCATTTGCACTTCAATAACCCCCGCCTTGTACCAAAGCGTTGTTTTTACCGCCGCCCTAAGGCCCAGATTCACAGACCACACTTTGACTTTACTAAGTAAAGTATGATTTTTGGAAAGTAAAGAACAGCTTGACAGGACTAAGAAATATATTTTTGCGTGAAAGTAAATCTTTCTATCAAAGTAAAGTCAAAGTGTGGTCTGTGAATCTGGGCCTAAGAAATATATTTTTGCGTGAAAGTAGATCTTTCCATCAAAGTAAAGTCAAAGTGTGGTCTGTGAATCTGGGCCTAAGTGTTTGAACCGCAAATGAAGCCGGTGGTCGTCATATAGCTGAATAATAATAAAATATTCTTCATTACCTATTTATGGAAAATAATAAAATTATTACACAAAATAAATCACAGCATCAGTCTTCATTTGGTTTTAGTACGTACTTTACGCTGTCACAGCCTGTGTGCAATCTCAGTGTCAGTGCATCAGTGTTGCCAACAAGACCGATATACTTAGAATCTGCTAAAATGGTTAAGGACCGACCGAAGGTTCGGTTTCGGTTTCGGCTAGTTTCGGCCAAAAAATCTAGTTTCGGCCATAGTTTCGGTTTCGGCCAATAATTGGCCGAACCTTTCGGCCCCGCCGAAACAAGGTATACGTGAATTGTCGCGCATCATTCAGCTAACTTTGAGTGCCAGTTGAGTTTGCTAGCCGGCGCGATTGTGATGATTTGAGGTTGTGAGATTTTACACGCGCAAAAATTAGGTATTTGTTTTTACTTATGATTAATGATGATGTATTTTTATGGCATTCATTAGGGTCTTGTGCTAAAATAAATAGGTTGTAAGTAGGTGTGTTTATAAAAGAATTCATTAGATATTTTACTTAATTCTGTTGAGTTATTCCTTAGAACTTATAAAATATGAATTTATGTAGAAATTAATTTAACACTTAACAGATGTATGAAGATACGTGTGATGTTTGATTCAAACATAACTGTATTTGTTTGTACTTGTTGATGGATTAAATTTTGTACCCGTATTCCGATACACAACTATCTCCAGTGATTTAGGCGCTTTGCACATGGAGCAACTTAATTTGAGGCAACTTAAGCAACTTTAAAAGTTGTAACTAGTTGATAGTTTCTACAACGTTTACAGTTGCAGCAATTTTATGGCAATCTGTGAGCAACTTTCATAACCGAGTTGCTCAATCTACGCAGCGAACAGCATTCAGTGTGACGATGAATATCCAAGAAGCAGCAATAAAATTGCTCTAATTTTATTACGTCGTCGCCGTCTACGTTAACTTTAAAAATCGGTATAATATTTAACAGTTGCTAGTTGCGGCAATTAAAAACTAACTCATTCATCGATTGCAGCAACTGAAAACTGTTGACGATTGCCGGAACTCGAAACTCGAGTTGCTATGTGTGCGCAATCCAATTGAAATATATGTAAACAGCTAGTTGCCAGTTGCTGCAATAGTTGCTCCATGTGCGCCTAAAACCTTAACTAATTAATATAATTTAAAAAATCCGTAATGAAAATTATTTCTTAAAACACCATCTTCCAACGAAAATGATGAGTATTTTTTTTTGTTAAATAAATAGAAAAAAAGTTATATCAACCAATAGAATTTTTTTACTAAAAAGTTTCACATATTTTCTATTAGCGTGAATGGCCTTCAGTACTATTAGTCATGTCGCATTTTTTCCCTTTAGTATGCGAGGTGCTTAGTTTTTTTTTTTTTTTTGGAAATTATTAAAAAAATATAGTTATGTTAAAAATGTAGTGCTTACTTTTTTTAAAGTTTGACAAATATGTATATGTTGATTGTATTTTTTTTTAAATCACAATAAGTATTAATTTTACAAATAAAGAGCTACATATTTTTGTTACCTAATTACCTACTTTAATTGTTGCATTTTTTACACGTGTTAACTGTGTATATATGCGTAAAAATACAATAGATTTTACATTCCATAAATATTTAATAAGTTTCGGTTTCGGTTTCGGTTTCGGCCGAAACTGGGACCAAGGCCGAAGGTTCGGTTACGGTTTCGGTTTCGGCTGAAAATCGTGTTTCGGTCGGACACTAAAAATGGTGTTAAAATTATGCCAATTGCTGTATAGAAATGCTAAAAAATCATGTGGCTCTGGTTGGCTGGACATTTCTTCAAATCTGCTCGCATTTAAGTAGGTCAATAGGGCACTTTATGTGACGGCTAAACACCCTTATTTCAGAATATGTGACGCTACAGAATCTTAGATAATCGATCGAAAGCGTGTCCAGCCAGCTTGAAAAACCACTTTTCGCTGGTCTCTCAATCTCCGTAACGGAAGTGATTTTGACGACTTTTTGCATATCAACGGGCGTCACATAAATATGTGACAGGCATCAAGCTAAAAGTTTTGTGATACGTACAATGGTTTAGTAGAAAAATGCAAAAAGCTGTGTCCAGCCATCTTGAATTTACGAAGAAAACTTTTGGCTGGCACTTCCGAACCCCACATAACGGGTGCGTTTTCGAATATGGTTCCTTTACTAATACTTGGTGACGCAATGTGTGACAGTAATAACGTTTGATTTATGCCGCACATGCAAGGGTTTACGAGATATCAATGAAAACTTAATGTACACTTGTGTCCAGCCAGCTTGAACTCAGGCTGGCTGGACACGTGTATCTCCGCTGCCTGATGATCTACGACCTTGAAAATGGTATCAAAATGTTGTGACGGGGACGATAATGATAACCTGAATTTGTGACGGAGAAACTTTGCGTAGTTTCAAAGATATTGATCATTTAAATTTTCCCATACAAACATCCATTAATATTGTGAGGTGACCATAATTTTTACATAAATAAAAGATTTCTTTTTAATCGACTAATCGGCCGGTAGCAGCCACGCCTGCTTTGTATTTGATTTCTCCGTGAGAATAAAAGGTTTTCCTGCAGTAAAAAGCGTAAGTATGTGTTAATTCAAAATAATAATTAAAAACACTAACAAAAAAGAACAAAGTGCATTGCTCTCAGTGATGCCAATTTAGCATTTTTCATGTTGTCTAGCAAACTTATTAGTTGTTTAGCTTATAGCATATAAAATAAAATACATTAATGCGTACGCAATTATTTCCATTTCAAAAAAAAATCCCTTTACTATATTGTTGGCGCTCCTGGTGCCAACATAATGGAAAGAGTATTTGAGATCATAGTCGATTAAAACAGTATGTATATTTTGTTAAATAATAAAAAAGTTAAAACTATGTTACGTTTCATTTGACACTGAAAAATGTTAGCAGATTTTTTAGCATTTCTATAAAGCAATTGGCATAATTTTAGCAGATTCTATATCGGTCTTGTTGGCAACACTGATGCACTGACACTGAGATTGTACACAGGCTGTGACTGTGACAGCGTAATAATGGTAGTACGTACTAAAACCAAATGAAGACTGATGCTGTGATTTATTTTGTGTAATAATTTTATTCCTTTCCATAAATAGGTATTGAAGAATATTTTAGTTTATTCAGCTATTTATATGATTAAAATGACGACCACCGGCTTCATTTGCGCTTCAAACACTTAGGGCGGCGGTAAAAACAACGCTTTGGTACAAGGCGGGGGTTATTGAAGTGCAAATGGAGTTGATCGTCGTCATTTTCGTCATTTGAAACGCTCTAGCGCAAATAAATAAATGTGATTTTATTTACCTACATTATTTTTTAATTTAAATACCTTAGAGCATTAGTCTGTTATCCTGACACAATATCTACCTATATACTTACCATAAAAACACCAATAATTATCTACTAAAAAGAGTAGATAGGTATCAGCACGTAAATAATCAATAACATTAAAAAAAAACTCCCCCCCCCTTTCTCACTTCTACACTTTTGTCTTCTATTGATTAAAATATCTACAGTTGTTCGTATTAGTATCACCAATACGCGAATTTTCGTCCATTAAAGAAAACACCTTAAAATATACTTTGTCCTACATAAAACCTACAAACTTTGTCCTACATAAAACCTACAATATTGGTAACCCTACTACAGTGTTTGTATGGGAAAATTTAAATGATCAATATCTTTGAAACTACACAAAGTTTCTCCGTCGCAAATTCAGGTTATCATTATCGTCCCCGTCACAACATTTTGATACCATTTTGAAGGTCGTAGATCATCAGGCAGCAGAGATACACGTGTCCAGCCAGCCTGAGTTCAAGCTGGCTGGACACAAGTATACATTAAGTTTTCATTGATATCTCGTAAACGCTTGCATGTGACGGCATAAATCAAATTATTACTGTCACACATTGCGTCACCAAGTATTAGTAAAGGAACCATATTCGAAAACGCTCCCGTTATGTGGGGTTTGGAAGTGCCAGCCAAAAGTTTTCTACGTAAATTCAAGATGGCTGGACACAGCTTTTTGCATTTTTCTACTAAACCACTGTACGTATCACAAAACTTTTAGCTTGATGCCTGTCACATATTTATGTGACGCCCGTTGATATGCATAAAGTCGTCAAAATCACTTCCGTTACGGAGATTGAGAGACCAGCGAAAAGTGGTTTTTCAAGCTGGCTGGAAACGCTTTCGATCGATTATCTAAGATCTGTTGTTGAAGGAAACTAGCTGGCCCAGGTATATATTCGTCGACATAGTGTATTTTCTGCCCATCGACTTTGACCTTACATTTAGCGTGTTTAGTTGCGGGAAAATTTATTACTATGGGAACTAAGGCCTATGTCGCTTGAGAATTGAGTAAAGATTGGATGGAATAAAAATAATAAGTCAAAATACTTTCTTTTAACAATTTTATAATTATATCGATACAAACAGATATATTTATTCCAAGTATAATTATACATATAGTGTGAGCAGTATTTCGCAAGCGGTCCGCGGTCGGCTGCAGTCGTTGACTCCGAAGCGTAGTAGGTAGGCACGACGCGTGACGCAGCGCAGCCGTGGAGATAACGGTGACGCGCGACGGGCGATCGATGGCGTGGTGTGGTGTGCCACAGTTGTGCCTCACTGACTCACGGTCACGGCATGGCGCACGCGGCACGTCCGCACACAGCTATGCATGCGCGCTACCGCATCACACTTAATTATACGACAATACGTTTTATGAACTGAACCCAAAAGATAGTCGTCGAATAATAATACTCTACACGACGTTAGTCAACATTTCATTCAGTCTTCTCGTTACACTCAGCTCATACGAAACGACAGATAGATATATTTAACCTACACAAATACATACAAGTGGACATTTACCGCCCGTTTGTAGAGTCAATCTTGGCAGCTCATACGTTAGTGGTGGTACTCTACGTACAGGAACAATTGGCTAGGTATTGTGTAAACTCGGCCGTGGTGGCTTTGGCAGGCTTTATAAGTTTATGACGTAACTTAGCTACAATTCAGTTCACCTTTGTTACTGTTACCTGCAAGAGGCACCACGAACTACTTTTCTTAAAGGCCCATCAAATAAATCTTACCGTAGTAGTAGTAAGGTAGGTAATACTTCCGTAGAAAACAGCAGCTTAGGCTATACCTACACCCGTCGGGGCTGTGGCTTGTCGAAAGGATAACGCGGCTCCGACACAAGGGCGAAGAAGGAACATGGGTTTGGTTTTTAGTCAGTAGAAGTCTGACACTCCCCTTCGCTCTGCCCAAGAGCGGGGGGGGGGGGGGGGGGGGGTTATTCGATGATTTTCCACCCACCAAAAAAAAAAAAAGGCTATACCTACAGTTTACGCCAAAGACATTCAAATATGCTAAGCCTTTAAACTATCAAATAAATTCTAACATTGAAATTAAACTGTTTACAAAATAGAACACCATTTGCCTACCTTATAATTTAGGAGCGAACTTGGTGAACTCTCGACAAATAAACATGAAATTATATCGTTAACGCTTCAGTGCCGTGCAATGTGACTTATACGCTCCAGGTAGAACAACCCATGGTGTCCGAGGCTGTCGACAGGAGTACCTAACACAATCCTTGTGTTATCGTTTTTTAAGAGCATAGAAGTGTCGCTTCAAACGTCGTTTTAGAAGCGGCTGGATTTTTCACAAATTAATTTATGTTTAGGCCAACGAAACTGTCGTTTTTTGTTAAGTATGAGAAATCCGTGAATTATGTGTGCGCAGGGTATGCCTAGTTTCAAGACCATTTTTTGTATTTTCTTTGGCAATATAAAAAATACCCAGCATCTTTTTGGTGACCCTGCCCAGCTATCTCGCTCAGTCCTATTCTCATTTGGAACGCATTATTTAGTGTCAGTGGGTGGGGTATTTAGTAGGCCGTTACGTGAACTATGCGGGCTATTATACCCACTGCATATTTCCCGCTGAGATTGGCCGCCATGGAAAAGCTACACAGCGCAATTGTTGCGAACCATTGTTTGCAATGAATACAGAATATTAAATGACACTGATTATTGAGCCCGTAGTTAGTTAGGTACATATTTGACAATGTCGATGGGCAGAGCTACTCCGCACCACCGCGCTACGGATGACACACGACAACAACTAGGTACAAGAAGATATGCTCCACCGTCGGTCCGGCAGACACGACACAGATATGTGACCGCATGCCGCCATGCCTCACACTGACAACAAATAAGTAATACAGCACAAAGACGTGGAGGCGGCGCGCGATGCGGGTGACGACGACGCGCCTGACGACTGCTTACTTGATGGAGCACGTGAACTGCGCGCGCAGGCGCTGCAGCGACGACGCGGCCGACTCACTCTGCAACACAACACAACACAGTGGTACAGGTGTCAGTGTGATCCGCCCACACAATACACAGTCATGTGAGGCAAAAAACCTCACGTTCACACTTTGTCCAGTCTATGATAAAGATAATTATACAGGGTTATTTAAACACTCATAAACACTGCAAAGTACTACCTGTTCTAGCATGTGGCTCTGGTTGGCTGGACAAAACTTCAAAATTGCTCGCATTTAAGTAGGTCAATAGGGCACTTTATGTGACGGCTAAACACCCTTATTTCAGAATAGGTGACGCTACAGAATCTTAGATAATCGATCGAAAGCGTGTCCAGGCAGCTTGAAACACCACTTTTCGCTGGTCTCTCAATCTCCGTAACGGAAGTGATTTTGACGACTTTTTGCATATCAACGGGCGTCACATAATCATGTGACAGGCATCAAGCTAAAAGTTTTGTGATACGTACAGTGGTTTAGTAGAAAAATGCAAAAAACTGTGTCCAGCCATCTTGAATTTACGAAGAAAACTTTTGGCTGGCACTTCCGAACCCCACATAACGGGTGCGTTTTCGAATATGGTCCCTTTACTAATACTTGGTGACGCAATGTGTAACAGTAATAACGTTTGATTTATGCCGCACATGCAAGGGTTTACGAGATATCAATGAAAACTTAATGTACACTTGTGTCCAGCCAGCTTGAACTCAGGCTGGCTGGACACGTGTATCTCCGCTGCCTGATGATGATCTACGACCTTGAAAATGGTATCAAAATGTTGTGACGGGGACGATAATGATAACCTGAATTTGTGACGGAGAAACTTTGCGTAGTTTCAAAGATATTGATCATTTAAATTTTCCCATACAAACATCCATTAATATTGTGAGGTGACCATAATTTTTACATAAATAAAAGATTTCTTTTTAATCGACTAATCGGCCGGTAGCAGCCACGCCTGCTTTGTATTTGATTTCTCCGTGAGAATAAAAGGTTTTCCTGCAGTAAAAAGCGTAAGTATGTGTTAATTCAAAATAATAATTAAAAACACTAACAAAAAAAAGCAAAATTAAAAATTTTGAAAAAACCCACGACTGTTAAAAATTAATTAAAAGAAGGATAAAATAATATAAAACGGGCTTAAAAAAGCCCAAGAATGTCCGTCGGGGGCTGCCATTAAATGAACTAGTTTTGCAATGTTCAGCTCCCGACGGACATTCTTGGGCTTTTTTAAGCCCGTTTTATATTATTTTATCCTTCTTTTAATTAATTTTTAACAGTCGTGGGTTTTTTCAAAATTTTTAATTTTGCTTTTTATTTTAAACTTTTTACTTTTATTTTAATTTTTTTATCTAAGAACATGCACCAATCAAACCTAAACCCATAACTGAAAACTGAATCAAAATCGGACTTGTAGTTTTGGAGAAAAATGGCAACTTTGATTTGCACAAAAAATGTTTGCTGCAGCGCCCCCGGGTGAGTTGTCACTGTAACACCTATCTAAGAACATGCACCAATCAAACCCTAACCCATAACTGAAAACTGCATCAAAATCGGACAAGTAGTTTTGGAGAAAAATGGCAACATGTATTTGCACAAACACACAAACAAACAAACACACAAACAAACAAACACACAAACAAACAACCTCTCACCCCAAACGCATATACCGTCTCCGTTCCGTCGTGGGTAATAAAAAGAACAAAGTGCATTGCTCTCAGTGATGCCAATTTAGCATTTTTCATGTTGTCTAGCAAACTTATTAGTTGTTTAGCTTATAGCATATTTTTAGCATATAAAATAAAATACATTAATGCGTACGCAATTATTTCCATTTCAAAAAAAAATCCCTTTACTATATTGTTGGCGCTCCTGGTGCCAACATAATGGAAAGAGTATTTGAGATCATAGTCGATTAAAACAGTATGTATATTTTGTTAAATAATAAAAAAGTTAAAGCTATGTTACGTTTCATTTGACACTGAAAAATGTTAGCAGATTTTTTAGCATTTCTATAAAGCAATTGGCATAATTTTAACACCATTTTAGCAGATTCTATATCGGTCTTATTGGCAGCACTGATGCACTGACACCTTCGATCAATAATAGTACTAGATTAAGCATCAGGAACAAAACTAAGTCGCTCAAGTGGCCACGTTTGCACACACGTAAACATCTACTTATCATCTTAGAAAAAAGTTCAATATTATTAACAACTTCAGATGATTATAAACCTTAACACTTAAACATAACGTTTAATTATCATTGTAAAGTATATTTATTTAAGCCCTTTCATCGGAGAAAGATTAGAAGCAAAACATTTTAAATGACGCTCCAAAGTAAAAAGTCATCAGTACAAAAATATTCATACACTGTTTTAAGCTTTCACGGTTCATAATAAAAATATTCATTCTAAAATGAAACTTAAGTTCTAAGCAATACGGTTAAAAGCATTTTGTGTACAATGTCGTGCTTATTCTATTGCGGAACTAGCGTTCCCTGTTCAAGAACATGATACAATAGTTGGTGCGTTGTAGCAAACATTGGCCAAACAATAATATTCGCTGATTTAATTATATTTACAGTTTAATTATGTTTAAATATCATGAAAAAGCACATAATGATAATAAATTACCGAAAAAAAGATATTCCTTCCGAAACCTTGGTGTTACGGTGGTTATTTACGCAGTTTTTGAACGCATACTGCGGTATTTTGACGTCTTAATGTTGGCTATGATTGGACCATACTGATTTGAAATAAGACCACAAATACGTTTGTGGTCTTATATTTCGGGCCGTTTTTGAAGCGCTTATCGGGAATCTAGTACATTATTGATCGAAGACTGACACTGAGATTGTACACAGGCTGTGACAGCGTAATAATGGTAGTACGTACTAAAACCAAATGAAGACTGATGCTGTGATTTATTTTGTGTAATCATTTTATTCTTTTCCATAAATAGGTATTGAAGAATATTTTAGTTTATTCAGCTATATATATGATTAAAATGACGACCACATCATTCCAATACCATTTGCGCTTCAAACACTTAGGGCGGCGGTAAAAACAACGATTTGGTACAAGGCGGGGGTTACAAATACAAATAGCCTTTTTTTCTGATAATATAAATACATTTAACAATTTTGTTGCATCGCTTCACATAATTTATTGTGCATGCTATAGGTAATTCATACTTAATCATATTCAATATAATCAGTTCATTCCACTAATCCATTATAAATTACATTGTACTAATCTAATATTCAAATTATATAATACTTCAGTTATATAGTTCAGCATTAAATTCATATAATCAGTTCATTTCACTATAAACTAATTTAAAAAATATTACTATTATACTAATTTAATCACAGTTTTAAATATTCGAATATTACATTATTATTATTTATTATAATTATTATATTTATAGCTTTAATGATTATTTATACATAATTATATAATTCTGCTCACATGCTAAACTATCCATTTATCTACAACATGCTATGAATTTTAATACCTATACTATTTATAATCCACGACATCGGTAACATTATTATCAGCTTGCCCTTTGGCATAGGCCTCCCCTAGAATTCCCCATACTTGCCTGTTTGCGGCTTTTCTTTGCCATGTTGTTGTGGCTAATTCCTTGATGTCATCTCCCCACCTTATTTTCTGACGACCCTTCCGTCTTTTTCCATCCCTAGGGTACCATACAGTAACATCTTCTGTCCATTTACTCCTCTTACTTCTTATCATATGGCCTGCCCATTTCCACTTAAGTTTTCTCACTGAATATGTTACATCTATAACTTTTGTCCTGCTTCTTATGTTTGAGAGATTAATCTTGTCCCGTAGCTTGATGTTTAAAATGCTTCTTTCCATTTTGTTTTGACACACTTTTAGTGCCCTACTCTGCTTCTTAGTGAGGGCCCAAGTTTGTGCTCCATATGTTAAACATGGTAGTATGCACGAGTTGAATACTGTAGTTTTGTCTTTCAAAGGTATGTGTGGGTTCTTCATAATTTCTTTGAGCGACCAAAATCTTTTCCAAGCCTTACTTATTCTGATGTTTAATTCTTTCTGCATCTGATTTTCCGGTGCAATTGTTTGTCCTAAATATATTTAATAATTAATTAATATTCTTCTACATACTCTATCTGCTTAGAATTTATAAGGATAGGTGTTCTAACGTGATTTGTCATAACTTTAGTTTTGTCTTGGTTCATAGTCAGCCCTACAGTCTTACTTTCTTTTTCTAATTAAGTGAGCATTACTTCTAAGCCCTCTTGGTCTTCGTTGAGCAAAATCAGGTCGTCTGCGAATCTGAGGTGGTTAAGCTTCTCGCCGTTTATATTTATCCCAAATGTATCCCAATTAATTTTCCTAAATATGTGTTCCAGTACTGCGGAAAACAATTTAGGTGAGAGGGGGTCTCCTTGTCGTAGTCCCTTTTTTATTTTAAACACTGGTCCTTTCCTTTCTGTCTGGACCTTTGATGTTGACTTTTTGTATAGCTTAAATTCTATTAACCTAATATACTTTGAGTGTACTCCTTGTGCCCGCAGCGCTTCCCAAATGTGTGAGTGCCTGAGAGAGTCGAAGGCCTTATTGTAGTCCACAAATGCCAAATAATACTTTTTTCCATACTCATTGCTTTTTTGAATGATTTGTTTTACTACATGAATATGGTCCATTGTTGAGAAATCGCTTCGGAATCCCGCTTGTTCTCTTGGCTGATTTTCATCCAATACTGAGCTAATTCTGTTTGTTCTTTGTTTCTGTTCCTTTGCAAATATTTTATAAAGATTGGAGATGAGGCTGATCGGTCTGTAGTTGTTTATTTCTTCTTTGTCACCTTTCTTATGGAGCAATATGATGGTTGATGATGTCCATTGTTGTGGTATTGTTTCCTCAGTTAGAATATTGTTAAACAAATTTGTAATAGTCTCCGTAATATGGTCTAGGCAGCCTTTCAGGATTTCGTTTGTTATGCCATCGTCCCCGGGGGCCTTGTAGTTTCCCTGGGACAGTATGGCTTTCCTTACTTCGGTGTTTAGTATTGGAAGAATAGCCTCTTCATTGTCTTCCCGTAGGTAGTGTGTGTTTGAGTAGTCAATGTCATCGTATAGCTTGCTATAAAAATCCGTTGCTATTTCTGTAATTTCGGGGCGTTTAGTTCTTTTCTTCCCGGTTGTTTTATTTTTTAAGCCTGGTATCCAGGGAGTGCTCTCTTTCAGTTCATTTAGGGCTTTTTTTATTCCTCTCGTTTTTTCGATATGGTATTGGAGTGTTGTGTTCCTTATTTGTTTCCTGTGAGTCCTGATTTTTTCATTTATTTGTTTGCTCAAGTGCGTTATTTGTCTTCTATTTTGTTTTAAATTTTCTAAAAGGGTTTTTCTGATTTCCATAAGGTGTCTAGCTTCCACCCCGATTTTATCTTTCTTGACTTTTGAAGTGTACAGCTTTATTGATATTTCTTGTATTGTTTTTTCCAGTAGATCATATTTTTTCTGTATGTTTCCGATTTTGTTACAATCGGATGTCTTATCCTTTAGTGTTGTCAACAAGTTTTCCGGGATGGGTAGAGGGATTTGATTTAGTTGAGTTCTATTCTTAGCGCATTGTCTTTTTTTCTTGGGTGCTTTTTGAAATATTGTTCCCCTTACCATTCGGTGGTTGGTGTTGAAGTTTAATTTATTAACTGTGTCTACATCCTTGAAAAAATGGGTTTTTTTTTACAGTATAAAGTCTATCTCATTCTTCACTTTTCCGTTGGGTGATATCCAGGTCCATTTTTTGTTTTTGTTTTTCTTGAAGAAGGTATTTATAGGATTTTTAAGTTGTGTGCCTGGGCCAGGTTCATGAGTCTCTATCCATTATTGTTTCTTTTTCCTGTGCCAAACTGACCTATTATACTATCCTCATTTGGAAGTCTTTCGCCAATTTGCCCGTTGAAGTCCCCCATTAGGAAGACTGATTTGTGGGCACTTTCAAGTGTTTTCTCCAGGTCCTCGTAGAATGAGTTCTTTATGTCCTTTGCTGCTATCTCTGTAGGTGCATAAATTTGGATTTAATATTGAGCTGTGCAATTCGTTCAGAGATTCCGACAAAGGACTGTATGTATTGGCTGTAGCATTTTTTTATAAGGAACCCTACACCATGTAAACCTGGAGTGCTTCCTATATGATAAAATATGTATTTGTCATGTTGCTCGATATTTTCGCCCATTCTCCTCACTTCACTAAGGCCAATAATGTCCCAGTTTATAGAGTCTAAGGCAAATTCCAGTTCTTGTAATGATTCATCTGTTCTTAAGGTTCGAGTGTTGATTGTTGCTATGTTAATACTGCTTCTTTTCAAACACTGTTTTAAGCTTTCACGGTTCATAACTATATTTAAAATGTCACTTACGGGATATCTTCCGTGATTTTAATTCGTTTTGAGTTCACGGAAGATATCCCGTAAGTGACATTTTAAATATTGCTTCTTTTCAGTTTTATTGATTCTTGTTCTTGTGTCTTTTTCTCTTTGGGTAAAACTAGGGGGATCGGTAACTGGAATGAAACAACAACTATAAGCAAATCAAAATTAGTAAATATATATCACCCCAACCCGGCTGGTCACCGTGGGGTAAGAGACCAAAACCCCCTAGTTTTACCCAAAGGCGGGGGTTATTGAAGTGCAAATGGAGTTGATCGTCATTATTTACGTCATTTGAAACGCTCTAGCGCAAATAAATAAATGTGATTTTATTTACCTACATTATTTTTTCATTTATATACCTTTTTTTTTTCTTGGGCAGAGCGAAGGGGAGTGTCAGACTTCTACTGACTAAAAACCAAACCCATGTTCCTTCTTCGCCCTTGTGTCGGAGCCGCGTTAACCTTTCGACAAACCACAGCCCCGACGGGCTCATTTAAATACCTTAGAGCATCAGTCTGTTATCCTGACACAATATTATTATCTACCTATGTACTTACCATAAAAACACCAATAATTATCTACTAAGAAGAGTAGATAGGTATCTGCACGTAAATAATCAATAACATTAAAAAAAATCCCCCCCCCCCCCACTTCCTCACTTCTACACTTTTGTCTTCTATTGATTAAAATATCTACAGTTGCTCGTATTAGTATCACCAATACGCGAATTTTCCCTTATAATATACTTAGTCCTACATAAAACCTACAATATTGGTAACCCTACTACAGTGTTTGTATGGGAAAATTTAAATGATCAATATCTTTGAAACTACGCAAAGTTTCTCCGTCACAAATTCAGGTTATCATTATCGTCCCCGTCACAACATTTTGATACCATTTTGAAGGTCGTAGATCGTCAGGCAGCGGAGATACACGTGTCCAGCCAGCATGAGTTCAAGCTGGCTGGACACAAGTATACATTAAGTTTTCATTGATATCTCGTAAACCCTTGCATGTGACGGCATAAATCAAACGTTATTACTGTTACACATTGCGTCACCAAGTATTAGTAAAGGAACCATATTCGAAAACGCTCCCGATAAGTGGGATTCGGAAGTGCCAGCCAAAAGTTTTCTACGTAAATTCAAGATGGCTGGACACAGTTTTTTGCATTTTTCTACTAAACCACTGTACGTATCACAAAACTTTTAGCTTGATGCCTGTCACATATTTATGTGACGCCCGTTGATATGCAAAAAGTCGTCAAAATCACTTCCGTTACGGAGATTGAGAGACCAGCGAAAAGTGGTTTTTCAAGCTGGCTGGACACGCTTTCGATCGATTATCTAAGATTCTGTAGCGTCACCTATTCTGAAATAAGGGTGTTTAGCCGTCACATAAAGTGCCCTATTGACCTACTTAAATGCGAGCAGTTTTGAAGTTTTGTCCAGCCAACCAGAGCCACATGTTCTAGCGCGTACTGAGTATCTGTTCCTCTTAGACCATTTTGACAACAGCGATGTTCAGATTCCAGTCAGGTATGACGTGAATACGCGACAAGCTAAATCTATCATTTCAAGTGCCACGTAAAAAGAACTTTTATACTACACCTGCTTGGAAAGTACCTTGATACTTTATCTTTACGGTAGAAAGTACGTTATTGCATAACGAACCAATATGCGGGGAGAAAACGCATCTGAGCGGGAGAGAATGGATTTTCATACACTTTTCTCTCCTGCTCAGATTCACTAACTGCAACAATTTGAAAAAAGAACATGTGAAAATTGCAGACGCCATTGGCGCCATTTTCAATTTGAATTAGAATTTAAATTTAGTTTTTTATTTTCCTCGTAGGTGTAGTATAAAGCACTATGCATGTATCACTCGAGAAAAAGTGCGATTCCCGATCTCGGGTGTTTTAAAGCCCTCGCCTACGGCTCCGGGCTTTAAACGACACCCTCGACGGTAATCGGTCACTTTCTCCTCTCGGTGAACAATGTACTATTATGGCAGGCGTACCGCTTCCTTTACAATACCGAATTTACTAAACCAAATACCTATAGATATCAGAGACTCAATGAATAATAAGAACGTTATTTAAGTCAAGATTGAAGTCAAGAGCAAGCCCATTTATAATTAAAAAAAAAAAAAAAAAACGTTAAGCGTACCTAAGCTGAAAGAATATTACATTAATTTAATTTTGACTTTATAACCTAACTGTTAATAGCGCGTTGATCAAATCTCAGGTCATGGCATGCTAAGACAGACCCCAGAGGTATATTTGTGTGCTTTGTTTAAATATAAGAAACTTGTATTTTTTGAATAAATAAATAAATACCTAATTCATTACTATGGACTTATTGATTATTTTGTAATAAAAATGTAAGTAGGTACCTATTTAAATTAATTCTGAAATAGTACATTTTTTATAAGTGCGGAAAGCCTGTCATTGCAAAGATGTCCGACAAATGTCTACCCGAGCCGAGGCGCAGCCGAAGGTGAGGGTTGACATTTGACATCCGACACACCCGCCACCATCAGCGACTGTCAGCGAGACATTTGAGTGAGCATGACATTCTCTCAGCCACCAGGGCAACGTCACTAAAATATAACTATAATAATAATAATAATAATATTCCACAACTATCACACAACGCCATCTAGTCCCAAGCTAAGCAGAGCTTGTGTTATGGGTACTAGACAACTGATAAACATACTTATATATTTCTAAATACATACATATTATAGATAAATTACACCCAGACACAGAACAAATGATCGTGCTCATCACACAAACATTTGTCCTGGGTGGGAATCGAACCCACGACCTCCGGCATAGCAGTTAGGGTCACTAACCACTAGACCAACAGGCCAGTCAAACTAAATGTAAAAAGTGGCTTTATAGTACACAGAACTCACACATGTGCCATGCAATTATACAATATTAAGACATTGAATCTATACAATGCAAAGATATTTTTACAATCTTCTGCAGCCTCTACAATAACTTCACATGATAATCGATTTATTTGCCCCTAAGGTTGTGGAGCAGGACCAGCATTGAGCCAAGCATTTTTATCATCAATGTAATCCCCCAACTTATAGTATGCTTGCCTACATAGTGTGCGTTTTACACAAGTTTTAAATTTCGTCTCACTCAGTTGAAGAATGTGAGGGGGTATTTTATTGTAACATTTTAAACAGTACCCCATGAAAGATGAGTCTACTTTAGCTAACCTGAAACCTGGCTGAACTAGTTGGTCCCTATTCCTCGTATTATAGTGGTGTCTATCACCTCTTTTGCTAAACAAATGCAGATTTTTCCTAACGTACATGATGTTTTCATAGATGTATTGACAAGGTACTGTCATGATGTTAATTTCCTTAAACAGCTCTCTCAGAGAATCGCGCCTTCGTAGACCATATATGGCTCTAATGGCTCTTTTCTGCAGAATAAATATAGACTCGATGTCTGCAGGCCAGCCCGTCCCCATAGTAAAATACCGTATGACATAACACTATGAAAATAGCTAAAATAGACTAGTCTCGCGATAACTACGTCAGTAAATTGACGGATTTTCCTAACAGCATATGCTGCTGAACTCAGCCGTCCTGCAAGAGATGTTAATGCGGACCCCACTGCAGCCTTGAGTCAATCGTTATCCCCAAGAAAACAGTTTCATTGACAAATTCAAGTTTCTCTTGATTCAATACTATGTCACAATCTGCACTTTTGACATTTGGTAGAGCAAATCTTATGCATTTCGTTTTTTTCCCATTTAATACTAAATTATTAACGGTGAACCAATTATGAACCTGCAGTAAGGCGTTATTTACGTCATCAAGACTTGTGGCACGTCTGTTTACCTTAAATATTAAAGAAGTATCATCGGCAAACAATACCATTTCAGGTTGGTTTTTAAATAAATGGGGTAGATCATTGATATAGACCAAAAAGAGAAAGGGACCTAATATCGAACCTTGTGGCACACCCATGCTTACTTTTAAGCCCATTGAATTGACACCATTTATCTGTACTTGCTGATGTCTATCGCTTATGGACGCATTTACGATTGATAAGTCAAATCATTACTTTTTTAAACAAAAGTATGTTTATTAAATACAATGCTTTGTATTTTTAAAATGTTTTTGCTACTTATTGTAGATAGATGTGCAAGGTACAATTCTTAACTATAATATTAACATCATGACAGTACCTTGTCAATACATCTATGAAAACATCATGTACGTCAGGAAAAATCTGCATTTATTTAGCAAAAGAGGTGATAGACACCACTATAATACGAGAAATAGGGACCAACTAGTTCAGCCAGGTTTCAGGCTAGCTAAAGTAGACTCATCTTTCATGGGGTACTGTTTAAAATGTTACAATAAAATACCCCCTCACATTCTTCAACTAAATGAGACAAAATTTAAATCTTGTATTAAACGCACACTATGTAGGCAAGCTTACTATAAGTTGGGGGATTACATTGATGATAAAAATGCTTGGCTCCATGCTGGTCCTGCTCCACAACCATAGGGGCAATTAAATCGATTATCATGTGAAGTTATTGTAGAGGCTGCAGAAGATTGTAAAAATATCTTTGCATTGTATAGATTCAATGTCTTAATATTGTATAATTGCATGGCACATGTGTGAGTACTATAAAGCACCTTTTTACATTTTACATTTAGTTATATTTTAGTGACGTTGCCCTGGTGTCTGAGAGAATGTCATGCTCACTCAAATGTCTCGCTGATGGTGGCGGGTGTGTCGGATCATTTAGTTCCCTTCAAAATGGTTGAGTTAGATGGTGCTGATCCATGCGTCATGTTCGTGAACGGGCGCTGTCAGTGGAGACTGGTCATTCCTTAGTTGCCATGGTGTAAATATATTTTTCTTTTTGATTTGTTTATTATATCTTTTTACTCTGGACGCTCTTATTTTGCACGTCTTGCTACATAGTTCTCACATAATATACCATCTCAACATGAATGATATAATGTACCAAGATTTTGTAACAAATTCTAATTTAAAAGAGTGTCCATGGAGTTTCTTGCCCGTTCTTCTTCATGAGATCTACGTTAGGGAACTGGCAACTGCAGTACTTTCACAAGTTATTATGCCTTGTGATTGTGACTGTAGCGTAGGAGTGCAATGCGTCGTTTCGGGAGTTGCTGCGTCGGGCTGCGCGGCGCCGGATGTTACCGGCGGCGGCGAGTGGTGTGGGAGCGGGGGCGCGCGGTGGCGTGGGCCGTGGCGGCGGGTGTGCGGGGCTCCGGGTCGCGGGGCGGTGGCGGTTGCACGTTGCGGCGTGCATTCGTTGTTCCGTGATTCGGGGTCTCGAGCATTCGTTGTTGCGGTTTGCGTCGCTGCGTGCTTTCGTGCTCGCAGTGTTCGTTGTTGCGGGCATTCGGTGGCGTGTGGTTCGGCGTGGTGGCTTTCGGGATGACGCATTGCACTCGTAGTTTCGTTCTTCTTCCGTCCTTCTGACATTCAAAAGTGCCTGTAATGGCTTAATTGAAATAAACTATTTGAGTTTGAGTTTGAGTTTGAGTTTGAAATATTAGATATGTCCAGTTTCTCAATAAATGTACCGAAGTAAAAATTTTTCACTTCGCGCAAGCTTAAACTGAGCGCAAGTTTCCCTAAACCGTATAATGTTCGAGCTTTATGAGAAGGGTTTCGTGGTTGACGCAATCAAATGCTTTCGAGAGGTCACAGAAGATCCCTATGGCGTCTTGTGACTCTTCCCACGCAGTAAATATATGTTTTAATAAGGTGACACCGGCGTCAGTCGTACAACGCCGTTTGGTGAAACACCGGTTAATTAATTTTGTTTAACACATATTTCGCTTACTACATTCAGCATGCAAACTTAAAATTAAATTACATTAAAACACCTAGTAGCTACTCGTAATTTAAGTACTTATCTAGTTACATAAGTGCATAAAACAGTTAAGAAAAATAAAATATCATTATTGACAATAATGTTCAGAGCATTTAAAATGAATCAATAAAGTAATAAAATTGAAAAAAAAAAAACAAATAACACGACCAAAATAACACCTAACAAAAACAACCAACGATTCCTCGCTGTGATTCTTCGATGCCGGAGATCACAATGTTGAGAATAGACAATGAGCGAAGACTCAGTGGTTATATTCTTGTATTATGAACTCCTTTAGTGTGGTGGCTTTTGTCTGTCAGTCTTGTCAACTTAGATACAATAGTTATGTTGTCAAAAGAGAAATAAAACTGGACGTGATTTATGCTCAGATTAATTGTATTATTGCATTGATGCCTTGTAGCGATCCACCTGAATTACATGATCTTTAACATGGTAGCAGAGTAAAATAAAGTGAACTGTAGAAAAGTGGAAAAATCGTCTGTGAAGTGGAAAATTCACCATGGATGAAAAGTCGTTTGAAAGTGCATCAAAAGTGAAGATCGAGTGCCTAAGTGATGGCAAAGACTTCAAGCATTGGAAATACAGAATCCGCAACGTACTCAAAGGTTATCCTGATGCGTTGAAGAACATTGATGGGAAACTGAAAGTTCCGATAGAACCAAAGAGTATAGATTCAACAGAAACAAGGGCTGATTATGAGAAGAAAATGAAAGAATTTCAAGCTAAAGACAGCCTTGACTAACGCTACTGACGAACAACATGACAAATGAAGTACTTGACCAAGTTATGCGCTTCGAAACCGCTAAAGAGGTATGGGATGAACTAGAACGTCTCTACTGTGGGTGCGCTGAAGAAAAGAGTTATGATTTGTGTCTACAATTCTTTAGTTACAATAAAGACCCAGAACATGACATAAAGAAGCATATTTCTGCTTTGAAGAATATATGGCATGAGCTGAATAACCAAATTCAAGCGAAGCTGCCTGATATACTGCTGATCTGCAAGATACTTACGATACTACTATTATTATTATTATTATTATTATAATCTTCAAATGCAAATACTGTGGATTAGCTGGGCACAGAGTTCGCAAATGCCGTAAATGGGTAGAAGATGGACGCCCACCAAAGCCGTCGTGCAGCAAAACAAAAATGTAAATTTGACCGTGTTAACTGTAGGAGACAATCTACCAATTGATGACAATAACTGGTACGTCGACAACGGAGCGACAAGCCATGTTACGCATCAAGGAGACATCTTCGAAAGCTTCGAGCACTTTGACGATTCGCACATGTTACTGTCACCGCAGCTAATGGACAAACCATCAAAGCCATTGGGAAAGGCAATATTCGAGCTGAAGCTAACTGCAACGGTAAAGTTGAACAACTCCTACTGAAAGATGTATGGTATATACCACAAATCAAGAGAAATCTATTTTCTGTTCTTGCAACGCATAATGTATCGTCGAAGAGCACTTTTGAATCTACGCCAAAGAAATGCGTACTCAAAGTAGATGGAGTGATAAAAGCAATTGGGACAAGAAAGATTGACGGAGGCCTATACAAGTTGGATATTAACTGTATTTTATTTTATTTTATTTTATTATTTTTGGAAAACTTACAGCTAGGTAGACATAGTAGATAGATTTATAACAAAGAATATCAATATTTATCAGACCAAACAAGCTGGAAGTCAACCAATTACTGACAAACCCACTACAGCTGTATCATGAAAGGCTAGTACACCAAAATAAAAGACACGTAAAGCAAGTTATTGAAACTGAGCTCGGAATGAAGATAAATAACAACAAGTCAGATCTATGTGAAGGCTGTATTTATGGAAAGACGCACAGATTGCAGTTTGGAACAAGAACAAGAGCCACTCAACCTGGTGAACTTGTTCACACTGACATATGCGGGCCATTTCCGACATCATACGGGAAGAATCGATACTATATTCTGTTCAAAGATGACTACACAAGGCATAGACATGTTTACTTTCTAAAGCAGAAGTCTGAAGCAGCATCAAAGTTAAGGCAATTTCTAGCTGCAGCTAAAGTTGCGGGACACACTGTAAAAGAAGTACTCAGTGACTACGGCGGTGAGTTTGTTAGCGCAGAATTTAAAAGGATCCTTCAAGAACGCGGCATACTCAAACTCAAACTCAACTCAAATATTTTATTTCAATTAGGCCATTACAGGCACTTTTGAATGTCAGAAAGACGGAAGAAGAACGAAACTACGAGTGCAATACGTCATTCCGAAAGTCACCACGCCGAACTACACGCCACCGAATGCCCGCAACAACGAACACTGCGAGCACGAAAGCACGCAGCGACGCAAACCGCAACAACGAATGCTCGAGACCCCGAATCACGGAACAACGAATGCACGCCGCAACGTGCAACCGCCGCTACGGGACCGGGAGCCCCGCACACCCGCCGCCACGGCACACGCCGCCGCGCTTCCGCACCCACAGCACTCGCCGCCGGTAACATCCGGCGCCGCGCAGCCCGACGCAGCAACTCCCGAAACGACGCATTGCACTCCTACGCTACAGTCACAATCACAAGGCATAACTTGTGAAAGTACTGCAGTTGCCAGTTCCCTAACGTAGATCTCATGAAGAAGAACGGGCAAGAAACTCCATGGACACTCTTTTAAATCAGAATTTGTTACAAAATCTTGGTACATTATATCATTCATGTTGAGATGGTATATTATGTGAGAACTATGTAGCAAGACGTGCAAGTTAAGAGCGTCCAGAGTAAAAAGATATAAAAAACAAATCAAAGAAAAATATATAAACCATGGTAGCTAAGAGATGACCAGTCTCCATAACACAAAGACTGACAATGCCATACACTCATGAGCAAGCTGGATGTGTAGAGCGAGAGAATCGCACAATAGTAGAAGCAGCGCGTGCCATCATGCATGCACGTGTAAAGATTCCAGAGAAGCTATGGGCAGAAGTGATAGAAGCTGTTGTGTACGTGCTAGATCGCACTGGACCATCAAGCGTACCCAATAAGTCCCCATACGAATTGTGGTTCGGAAAGAAACCATCAATCAAGCATCTAAGGATTCTCGGCTGCAAATGCTACGCCCATGTACCTAAAGCTAACAGAAAGAAGCTTGAAAAGAAAGCAGAGCTGGGTATACTGGTTGGCTACGAAGGAAGCGAAGGCTACAGGATCTGGAACAAAGAAAAGTCTAAACTGACTAGGTCTAGAGACGTGACATTTGATGAGCGGCCACTTCTAGAAAAACCTGCAGAAGATGACAAAATTGTTTCACTAAAGCCGATTACTTCTAAAGAATGGACTCAGAGAAGCAGATCGCTGACATGCTTACAAAATCTCTATATGGGCCCAGAATCAAAGAACTGAAGATATTGGCCGGAGTTTCTACATTCAAGAGAGGTGGATGTTGAGAATAGACAATGAGCGAAGACTCAGTGGTTATATTCTTGTATTATGAACTCCTTTAGTGTAGTGGCTTTTGTCTGTCAGTCTTGTCAACTTAGATACAATAGTTATGTTGTCAAAAGAGAAATAAAACTGGACGTGATTTATGCTCAGATTAATTGTATTATTGTATTGATGCCTTGTAGCGATCCACCTGAATTACAGAATCTTTAACACACAATACATATGAAAGAGGTTCGTGAAGTACTTCAGTGCCTAGACGTGAATGAAGCTAGCGGTCCGGACGGTATACCAGCAAGGGTCTTAAAGAACTGTGCGCCTGAGTTGTCTCCTGTGTTGACACGCTTGTACCGCCTCTCTCTCAAAACTAGAACGGTGCCGGACTCCTGGAAGGTCGCTAATGTTCAACCAGTACCCAAGAAGGGTAGTCGTGCCAACCCTTGCAACTATTGACCAATCGCCATCATCCATACTTTGTAAAGTAATGGAAAAGGTACTTAACGGTAAGTTGCTGGCGCACCTTGAAGCGAACGACCTGCTCAGCGACCGTCAGTATGGCTTTCGCCGGGGACGGTCAACTGGGGACCTTCTGGTGTTTGCTACGCACTGAGCATCGAGAAACACGGCGAGGCCCTTGCCGTGTCGCTAGACATCTCGAAGGCATTCGACAGGGTTTGGCACGCAAGTCTGTTGAGCAAACTTCCGGCATACGGCATTCCCGCTGACTTTTGCTGCTGGATATCTGACTTCCTGAGTCAACGGTCGATCCGAGTGGTCATTGATGGCTGCTCCTCTGACCTTGTGGCTATTGATGCCGGAGTTCCTCAGGGGTCAGTTCTCTCCGCGACACTTTTCCTGCTGCACATCAACGACCTCCTTGGTCCTGGTATTGTTGGGTACGCAGATGACAGCACTGTCATGGAGAGTTACACATCCAGCAAAAAAGCCGGTGGTGATGAAATACGTTCATTGAGAGAGGCCATGGTAGAACGAACGAATTCAGCCTTAAGTCTTGTCTCCAAGTGGGGTGACGACAATCTGGTTGATTTCAACGCCACCAAAACGCAAGTGTGTCTGTTCACTGCTAAAAAGAGTCCGTTTGAATCTGGCCCCCACTTTCCGGAGTGCGTCTGTACAAGTTACTGACAGTCTCGAGCTTCTTGGCACGAAGTTGAATGCAAATCTGAACTTCGGCGCCTACATCGAGTCAAAAGCTCAAACTGCGGCAAAAAAGCTGGGTATCCTAAACAGGGTCAAGCGGTACTTCAAGCCTGAACAGCTTTCAACCTATACATATAATAAAATGGTAGGAAAGTCAAAACTGTACATTGAATATTTTTTTAAAAGAATACTTGGGGTGTGATCTACAATCGATACCGAAGCCAAAAATATAGTTTTTAGAATTTTTGTCTGTTTGTCTGTCCGGGATAAACTCAAAAAGTACTGCATGGATTTAGTTCAAATTTGGCACGGATATTATTAAGAAGTCCGGTCAACACATAGGCTACATATAATCACGCTATCACCTACGGGGAACGAGCAGTGAACCTTTATCTCTTCAACGCATTCTGTAACAACGTGTAATCTAACGACGCATATTTGAATGTTGTTATTATGTTAACCATGCTATAAGCTAGCTTCACACTACAAAAATCACGCAATATAAGTAACTTAGGCCGATAAACATAATTAAATGAATATAAGTAGTATCAAGGAAATTTTAAAGCAGCGCCATCTATTAGATTTCAAAAACATCAAGTCGAATTAAATGTGTAAGTCCATTTTGGAAATAAATACTTTAAATTTGATCATGTTGGCGAGGTTAATAGTTGTTATTAAAAGTCATAGATGGAGTTGTGCATTTTCTTAGACGTCCACCTAGAAAACGGCCAGGGCATATAATAATATGTATTTAGATCCCGACAACGTTGCTGAGCGCTTGGAAATCCGCGCCAAACAACTCTTTTGGCATTTTTCAGGCTCTGTGAAGTCGACCAGTTTGCGAGGTCCCTTACGTATGACGAGGTCTTCATAATACACGTACGTCAGGCAAAAGGGTGTTTTTAACCGACGTCGACGAGGAGGTGCTGTGGAAGCAATTGTGGAAGGTTTTCCGGGATTTTTTAAGGACACAGCATTGTGTAGAGTTTATAACGTGCAACCGAACAATGGCGAATGCTATTTTCTGCGGTCGTTACTTCACACGGTCCGAGGCCCAACGTCTTTCGCCTTTCTGAGGACATTTGATGCCGTGGCATATCCCACTTAACGCGCAGCCTGCGTAGCACGTCCTCTTCTCGACGGTGACCAAAACTGGGATGACACCCTCGCGGAGGCGAGCGTCAGTGACAGTCCCAGCCGCATGCGTCATCTGTTTGCCGTCATCTTAGTGGTTTGTGGAGTCGCAAACCCGGTAGCTTTGTGGGAGAAGTAATGCCATCATCTGAAGATTTTCTACGAGCTTTGAGGCGTGCTACTGGAGATGAAGTCGAAGTAACTGATGAACGCGTGCTGAACACCTGTCTCAGTTCACTTCAAGACGTGGTCATTTCTATCGGCGGCAATCACTGGTCGAATATGGGTTACCAGCTCCCCAATCATCACCGCATCAAGACCGTGGAAATCAGGAGTATAACGCTGAGACAATTTACGATCTGGGTGAAATGACCACCATACAAAATGGCCATGTCGCTTTGTTCTCTTCAGAAATTTATGACACCGTCCTTGAAAGCGTTGGGCAAAACCAGAGTAAAATGTTTTTCTTGGATGCTCCTGGTGGAACAGGAAAAACATTTGTTACCACTGGCATTCTTGCAGAGGTCAGGAGGCAAGGCAAAATTGCCATTGCTGTAGCGTCGTCGGGATTCGCTGCCACACTGCTTACGGGTGGCAAAACATCACATGCCATGTTCAAAATTCCCATCGATTTAGAGAGCGTCGAAACGCCTGTTTGTGGTGTGTCACGTAACAGTGATAAGGGACACGTGCTCAAGGATTGCTCTCTGATCGTATGGGATGAGTGTACGATGGCCAATAGGAAGGCAGTTGAGGCCGTGTACAGAACCCTGCAGGACATCCGCAGGAACGAACATTTGATGGGTGGTGTCACAGTTCTGCGATTTCCGACAAACGCTTCCCGTGGTGACGCGGGCATCGAGGGCTGACGAGGTGAATGCTTTGTTGAAATGATCTTCGTTGTGGTCACGAGTTCGTACGCTGCGCTTGACCATTAATATGAGAGCTCGGCTCGGCGGCAATGCACGTGCTCAAAAATTCTCCGACGTCCTTCTAAGTCTTGGCGAAGGCACTCTACCAGAGGAGAGAGGTGGACAGGTGGTGCTTCCAGAGTCTCTCGGTAGAGTTGTATCCAGCATAGAAAAACTCATTCGCTGTGTGTACGGGGACATCAGTCGTATACCGCTCTAGCAGAATTCTCGGGAGTGTAAGCGGGCCATTTTGACGCCCAAAAATGATCAGGCTGCTGCAATTAACGAACGCATTCTCTCGGAAATTGAGAGGAATGAAGTGGTCTACACCTCTATAAACATTGTCGTCGAGCAAGATGACGCTACACATTACCCGTGGAATTTCTGAACTCCCTGTCAGCAAGTGGACTTCCAGCGCATACCATCAAGCTGAAGGTCGGTGTCCCGATTATACTTCTTCGGAACCTATCTCCTCGAAGTTGTGTAACGGGACCCGCCTTAAATTCATCTCGCTCCAAAGCCAAACCACTAATGTTGTTTATCGAGAAGTCCTATAAGTATGTATTTTTACCCTATTCTGTATTCCTTATTCATTATTTTCTCCATCTGGTTCAGTCACAACACTCACAACTTATGACTTAATTCAGTAGAATCACCAAGTAAATTATTAAAAGCAGGCTAAAAATTAGCACTTTTTGAAGGTCAATTTTACAAAAGGCAGTCTCCCTCTGTTACTGCACTTTCCCTAGATATGAAATGTAAAGAAGAAAGGGGTAAATGAATGTTATTTTAAAAGGTATAATCGTAGGTATGTTTGGTGCTGTATAGCGTTCACGCAGACGAAGTCGCGGGCAGCAGCTAGTATTGTATAAAGCTCAAGTCCGGTCCGGCATGGAGTACTGCTGTCACCTTTGGGATGGCTCAGCCAAATATCAACTTGCCACACTCGACTCAGTAGAACGCAGAGCCAGGAGGCTGATTGGTGACGCCAAGCTGGTTGCCAAGCTACATAGCCTGGCCCACCGCAGCAAAGTTGCATGTCTGTCAGTCTTCTACAGACTGTACTTCGGAGAGTGTGCGCAAGAGCTCCACGAGCTCATTTTCATCAGGTACATTTCCTAATGCCCTAAAATTAGCTGTCGTGAAGCCACTGTACGAAAAGCACGATAAAAAGGACGTCAAAAACTATCGCCCGATTACTCTGATTCCTATTTTGTCAAAGGTTTTCGAGAAATGTATGCTTAAGAGACTTGTAGACTTCTGTAGCAAATTTAATATTATAGCAAAGGAACAGTTTAGATTCCAAAAGCAAAAGTCAACAACACAAGCAATATTTACTCTTGTGGGCAATATTCTGAGTAACTTAAACAATAATAAATTAACAACAGGTCTTTTTTTCGACTTATCACAAGCTTTTGACTTCGTAGCACATGATGTATTATTGAAAAAGTTGGAAATACTGGGAATAAGAAGAGTTGCACTGCAGTGGATTACGTCTTATTTAAGTGATCGAAAACAATACGTTGTTATAGACACGTACTCACTTCCTACTGTTCTTTATCTAGGGTAAATAAATGTGGCGTCCCTCAAGGAAGTGTGTTAGGTCCCATATTATTCTTGCTATATATAAATGACATACCAGTGGTGACTCATCATAAAATTATATTATTCGCAGATGACATTTCAATTATCGTATCATCTGACAAAAAATCACCTTCTGATCATGAAATAGACATTAATAATACTATTGACAAAATTTTACAATGGCTACAGACTAATAAATTAAAATTTAACTTAGAGAAATCGAATTTTATTCAATTTAATAAGTCGAAACATGCCAAATACAATTTTAAACTTAATATTGACAGACTAAAAGAAGTAACGCAAACCAAATTCCTAGGTGTGCTCATAGACCAAGACTTAAATTGGAAAGGACATTTAGATGATTTATGCAATAGGATTAATAAATTTACTTACGCCCTCAGACAAGTAAAGAACGTAACAACCGTTAAAACGGCAATTACTACATACCATGCATAGGTATATTGAATCTATTTTAAGTTACGGGCTTATCTTATGGGGGAACAGTACGGATAAAGACAGAGCATTCATTGCTCAAAAAAGGTGCATCAGGGCCATTTGCGGGAGGAATGGGACGCCGTCGCCTCCTTCTGCGAAGCAGTGATGCTAGCGAAGGAGGTGGCGGAACGAGAGAGGGAGAGAACCTCTCAACGTCCCAGCCGCCGCGGAAGGCGCTCCGGGCGTCGGGGGTCACGCGATGACCTCCGGCCACCGTAGACGCGGGCCTGTGGACGGTGAGTAACGGGCTAGCTCGCCGTCCGGCCGTCGTCATGACGGCAACAGACCGTGTCGGCGGCGCGTACGTGTTCCACGCGCGCCTCAAAGAGATGTCAGCAAGGAGGGGCCCGCAAGGGCCGACGCCCGTCGGGGCTGCGGATATCGAAAAGTTACCGCGGCTCCGACACAAGGGCGAGGAAGAGGGAACATGGGTTGGTTTTTAGTCAGTAGAAGTCTGACACTCCCCTTCGCTCTGCCCAAGAGCGGGGGGGGTTATTCGATGATTTTCCACCCACCAAAAAAAAAAAAAAAAAAAAAAAAAAAAAAAGGGCCATTTGCGGACTTCGTTCTGATGAATCTTGTAAGCCATTTTTTAAGAAGCTTGGTCTGTTACCACTTCCTGCACTTTACATATACGCAATCTGTAACTTTGTCTACAGTAATAAGGGATTGTTCAGAAAAGCTTATGAAATAATCTCTCGTCCAACAAAAGATCCACACAGACTTGTAACGAAGCTCGAAGGATAATCCTAAATCAGCCAAGTATGCTAAAAGCTGCCTTGTGATGTGTGTACGCATTTTCAACAAAATTCCGAAAGAACTCAAATGTATAAATAATTATAATTCATTTAAAAATAAGCTGTTTATGTGGCTGATTGGACATAATTTCTATGACATTAAAGATTTCTTTGACATTTTATAGGTAACATTATATCCATCTAATAATTTGAATGATTTAATTGATATTTACTGTTGTTTTGACATGATTATTATTTTGCATGCAATTGATATTCTGTATAGCTAAACATGTGGACATTGTATAAGACTGTAACACCATTATACCATGTTTAAAGCAAATAAAGACATCTTATCATCTTATCTTATCTTATCAAAAATATTTTTTCAATTCCAACCAGCAGTTCCTGAGTTTACCGCGTTCAAAGAAACAAACAAACAATCAAACAAACTCTTCAGCTTTATAATATTAGTATACATTAAGGAATTGTTCCTCTTTAAAAGTACTAAAAAAAACCCGCGTCAACACATGTCTATCTTTTAAGATTGTCTCACTTTAACCCTTTTTTACTAATATAATGTTAGGTTAATTTTTTTTTTTTTTGCGAAGCTGATTTAACCCATATTGTATTAATCTATATCTAAATAAATGTGTTTGTTAGAACGGAAAAAACAATGGCAGCTCCCCATACATTAAATTAGCTGAGATTAAATTCATGCGTCTTTACATGAAAAATATCTTGTTTAACTCGGCGTCAATTTCTGAATGAGTTGGTGCAAGAATATTTGTTCAAGAACTCCGAGAATAATAGAAATTCAGTCATGAACTTTTGTAAACATAACCTAGAAAAGTCTGTGACATGAGTTTTACCAATCTATAGACAGCTGTCAAAACAACTTATTTTTTTAGATTTGGGGTAATAGTCTTTTGCCAGTCATTAATTGGAAGTAATTCATTTATTTTTATACTCCAACATTTTTACCTCCCTGCAAGGAACACTTTCACTTAGAAATAAACATTATTGTTAATTAATTTCACTCCGTTTTATTACAGTAACAAACTAAAACTCCGTTTTATTACAGTAATCCACTCAAATGTCCCGGTCCCTCCGGCGACGTTTTTCATGTATATATACTTGTAACACTGTACTTACTGTCACTAGTTAATGTGATACTTTGAAAAAAACGTAGAAAATAATAGAACTGCCTTCGTATTTATGTCACTTTTAGTCGCTCAAATTCAAATCAGCTAAGATTTCGCCATTGTTCTTTATTATAGAATATTTTTGCCCTTTACTATACAGTTTAAACAAATACCTTACAAGATATCGTAATGTAAAAATATCCGCGCGGCAAAATAATTCGCGCGTCGCAATTCTATTTATACAGGGTGTCCCGTAAATAATGGATCAAACGTAACGGGTAGGTAGCTTACCTAATTTCCAACAACTAATTTGAATATTAAAAAAAAAACCGTTGTACAGTAACCAAGATATTATTTTTTTTTCGAATTTTACCATTTTGTCTTCCAGAATTAAGTTTTTTTAATGCTGTTGCTGCAAATGATGACATTTTTAGGTATGATTTTTATCTAACATTTCTGAATAGCTTACTAATGTTATAAGATACCATTTTTTTGAATACCGTTTTATTTGCCTTAGAAAAAAAATCTTGAGTTGAAAAGTTTTTTCTTTACGATGTTAGGACCAAAATTTAAAAATTTCTCCTGTAAAAAAAATGTATGACACCGAAGACGACCATTATTCTAAAAACTTGTACATTTAATAAGGTTTGCAAATTGGTATAAAACTTACGTCTAGTCTTTATCGTTACAAAGATATTGCTATGAATGTGATGAAGAAGACAGAAAATAAATTAAATTGGTACTATCCAATTTTTTCCTTTTCGTTATGGCTTATGCTTGAATGCTTGTAATCGAAGCAGGTAGTTAAGGTAGTTATGCTTGTAATCGAAGCAGGTAGTTATTTTTTTTTTACAGGAGAATTTTTTCAATTTTGTTTCTAACATCGTAAAGAAAAAACTTTTTAACTCAAGATTTTTTTTCTAAGGCAAATAAAACGGTATTCAAAAAAATGATATCTTATAACATAAGTAAGCTATTCAGAAATGTTAAATAAAAATCATACCTAAAAATGTCATCATTTGCAACAACAGCATTAAAAAAAAACTTAATTCTGGAAGACAAAATGGTACAATTCGAAAAAAAAATAATATCTTGGTTACTGTAACAGTTTTTTTTTTAATATTCAAATTAGTTGTTGGAAATTAGGTAAGCTACCTACCCGTTACGTTTGATCCATTATTTACAAGCATTCAAGCATAAGCCATAACGAAAAGGAAAAAAATGGATAGTACCAATTTAATAAATTTTCTGTCTTCTTCATCACATTCATAGCAATATCTTTGTAACGATAAGGACTAGACGTAAGTTTTATACCAATTTGCAAACCTTATTAAATGTACAAGTTTTTAAAATAATGGTCATCTTCGGTGTCATACATTTTTTTTACAGGAGAAATTTTTCAATTTTGGTCCTAACATCGTCAAGAAAAAACTTTTCAACTCAAGATTTTTTTTCTAAGGCAAATAAAACGGTATTCAAAAAAATGGTATCTTATAACATTGGTTAGCTATTCAGAAATGTTAGATAAAAATCATACCTAAAAATGTCATCATTTGCAGCAACAGCATTAAAAAAACTTAATTCTGGAAGACAAAATGGTAAAATTCGAAAAAAAAATAATATCTTGGTTACTGTAACGGTTTTTTTTTAATATTCAAATTAGTTGTTGGAAATTAGGTAAGCTACCTACCCGTTACCGTTTGATCCATTATTTACGGGACACCCTGTATAAAAGGAGAACTGACTGGGTGACATATCAACGTACAGCCGAAACTGCTGGGGCTAGGAATGTGAAATTTTGCACACGGCTTCCTATTATAATGTAGGGGAGCACTAAGAAGGGGTTTTTGGAAATTTAACGTTTAAGGGGGTGAAAAGGGGGATGAAAGTTTGTATGGAAAATCTTATTACTTGTGTTTAGGAATGTGAAATTTTGCACACGGCTTCCTATTATAATGTAGGGGAGCACTAAGAAGGGGTTTTTGGAAATTTAACCTTAAAGGGGGTGAAAAGGGGGATGAAAGTTTGTATGGAAAATCTTATTACTTGTGTTTAGGAATGTGAAATTTTGCACACGGCTTCCTATTATAATGTAGGGGAGCACTAATCAGGGGTTTTTGGAAATTAAACCTTTAAGGGGGTGAAAAGGGGGATGAAAGTTTGTATGGAAAATCTTATTACTTGTGTTTAGGAATGTGAAATTTTGCACACGGCTTCCTATTATAATGTAGGGGAGCACTAAGAAGGGGTTTTTGGAAATTTAACCTTTAAGGGGGGGAAAAGGGGGATGAAAGTTTGTATGGAAAATCGTCACTTTTGTAGTTGAACCGACATACACGCGGGCGAAGCCGTGGGCAAAGTGCTAGTGTAGGTATACGGGCCGTACGGGGGATTCTGGCTGGCCTCCGGGAAATTCAAATTCAAAATATTTGCTGCATCATAATTTTTACAAGTACAGGGTGTTATCGTATAGGTATTTAACAGTAAAAGATACCTATTTTAGATAATTCTTACTTTAATATAATCTAAGCGAATCTAAACTAATATTATAAAGAGGAAAGATAATTTTTTTGTTTGTTACGATTTAGCTTAATTTATGTTGGATAGTCGATTTATCGCGAAAGGATATTAAGCTATATTTATGTGACGCAGACGAAGTTGCGTGGGTCAGCTAGTATAATATATAAATATAGATTAACATCATACTATGTACAACTACATTCTTACAAATAAATAAATTCTAATTCTAATTCTAGATTTGCTTTGAAGGAATAATTTAGATTTGATTTAAAGATTCCAATACCTCCTTTCTACTTCTGTTCTCCTGGTAGTTGAGAACTACGCGGAAGGCGGGTAATAAAAGTGGATTTTTTTAATTATTTTTGCGATAGGACACACCGTTTTCGAGATATTCAATAAATCGATTAAATGGTCGGTCGAGAAATGATGTTTCAAGATAAAGAGCCTTCGCGCTGCCGATGATTCGAGCTTATAGTTATTCGAGATTTTGATGCATCGAGGGAGTGAACTGTCGAGCTCATAATTTATCGATTTCAAGTACTATCGAGTAAACGTTTTCGAGCAAGTGTCATTCGATCTCGCGTCATTCGATTTCAAGTAGGGAACCCACATAACTAGACCTCCGTACCGTATAATGTTCAGACTTTTAAAGTAACTTTACATAATTATCTCTTGCTCTGTAAGTAAAACTTACACCCCTGAATGCCGGGGTGTATGACTATCATTACAGCATAGGTTTTGGAATTTGAAAAAAGAACTGTCATACTCATACTGCACGAAGAATATTTTTAAAAAGTTAATTTTTTTTTTCTCGGTATCGATACCTCGAGTAATTAATCGATTAATTACTCGAATCGGAATCTAGACAATTTATTTTATAAAGATTTTATTTTAAATATGGAACTATTTGTTTCCACATCGTATGTTAGATGGAATCGATTTAAAAATCAAACTGGCCAGCAAGATTTGACGCGCTTGCGTGCGTGAAAAAAAAAGGCAGTCTACTAGTAGGCGCGAAAGCATCGCGAAAATAATTAATTTTAATGAAGAAAATAGTACCAGTCAACTGCCGCCATTTACGATGCAAGAACCTCAAGTCACTCAAACTCAAGTCTTATCATCACAAACTCATATTCAATTCAAACTATAAATATACCTAAAAAGAACGTGACCATATCTCTTACAAATTGTAATAATTTTACTATTAATTTTAATTAAATACACATTTTTTTCTTCTTAATAAATGTTCATTGAAACCTGCTGTCTTGTTGTTTACTTACCTCACAATCGATATGTAAAGCAGAGTATTTATCTCGGGCGTAAGCATCAATTGCATACTCGGGTTAATTAGCGCCTTCGCTTCGCTCAGGCGCCAAAAACCTCGTATGCAATTGATGTCATACAGCCCTTGGTTAATAATCTACTATTAATTATTATTATCCTACAGGGGTAAGTCATTTAACTTACAAACTTCAAATATATACAAGCATGGTAGGGACAAGATCTTTAGTTCCCGAAAGTGGGGTTTACAGCTATCAGTGACTTCAATATTTTACTAAGATCCTAATTAGTTTTTTTTGTAATGTAAGTAACGTGGGCGCGTCAGTACTGTTGCCCCATAAGATGATACCATATTTGAGCCATGCGTATGCCCATACGCGTAGTACTAATGCTGTTTTTAGGTCTGTGGTTTTTTTGATCTCGCGGAGGGCGTATGAAAATTTTGATATTTTTGATCTTACTTTATGAGACAATTATGAGATCAATGATTGACCTTACCGAAGCTACCTTGTGCGGTGTGGCGACCTCGTTGGCGTTGTGCAGGTCGGAGGCGAGCGCCGCCGGGAGTGAGGCGGGCGCGTTGCCGTTGTCGTCGGGCTCGGAGCGCGAGCCGCTGCCCGTGCTGTCGCAGGCGCCGCCCGTGCTGTCGCAGGCGCCGCCCGTGCTGTCGCAGGCGCCGGCCGACGCGCTCAGCGACACGCTGGGTGACGAGTGCGCTGGCGCCTCCGACGAGTCCAGCTCCAGCGACGACTGCGAGGCGCACGAGCCACGCGACCGCGACGACGACCGCGACGAGCCCTCCCACTCGTCTGCGCCCTGCTCCATCATATCCTGCGAGTGCGTGATGCGTCACACGGTCAACTACTATTATTAACATTTAAAAAACCCCCGACTCAATAAAGATTAAACATTGGTACTCCACTTTTACACCCTTTAAATCAAACTTTGACCAAGTTTTATTTAAACGGAGTAAAAGTCAAAGAAACAATTTTCAAGAGTTTTCGTTTTAATTTCGTTAGTTTACATTTATTCCTCATTCCCTTTCAATAAAGTGTACCTAAGGATCATTCTCAAAAAAGTGGCTCTGTAACCTGTCAGGTTGTTTTTACTGGAAATGTATGATTTTTTTAATGCTTTTTACAAAATTCTACACGATATTGTACTTAAAGAGACTTTTCACACAGAGGCTGAGTAATATTAAGCAAACTGATAAGTGATATTCTTACAACAAAATAATATTGTAACATCTGTTTCTCACTAACCTGCCATGTCCAAACTATAAGAGTTTACTTTGAATGGGAACACCCAAATACTCCGAAATATTTTATTCCGAATGATTCAAAATTCCTAATTTAACAACTCTGATTTATCATTCATAATATTTTTATAATTCCGAATTTACTAAACTCCTATCATTTATAATTACTATTCTCAAAATGCCGAGTTTCAATTAATCGAAAAACAAGAATCCGACTTAATGATAATTCGAATCATCAAAAATACGAATTCCGATTATTAAAGTACCGATCATTTAAAACTCCGAATTCATAGGAACGCCTAGTAAAACGGAAAAGCAACAAAGACACCAACACAATTTGCTTGTGAAAGAGAAGTATAATATTTTGTATTTAGTATGAGGAGGTAGAATTAAAAATTTAATGACAGATAGCGTTATCTTACTCATAATTGAACCAGGCACCTGTTCCTGTCTGCAGGGTTTAAAGGGACCTAACTAACCGAACTTCGGGGTGCCCCTGACGTTGACCGTCTAAGGTTAGCGTTTCCGTCAGCAGGTAGACGGAGCCCCGCTTCGCGGGGCACCTATTTCTGTCTGCAGGGTTTCAAGGGACCTAACTAACCGAACCTCGGGGTGCCCTTGACGTTGACCGTCTAAGGTTAGCGTTTCCGTCAGCAGGTTGACGGAGCCCCGCTTCGCGGGGCACCTATTTCTGTCTGCAGGGTTTAAAGGGACCTAACCGAACCTCGGGGTGTCCCTGACGTTGACCGTCTAAGGTTGGCGTTTCCGTCAGCAGATTGACGGAGCCCCGCTTCGCGGGGCACCTATTTTTGTCTGCAGGGTTTAAAGGGACCTAACTAACCGAACCTCGGGGTGCCCCTGACGTCGACCGTCTAGGGCTAGCGTTTCCGTCAGCAGGTCAACGGAGCCCCGCTGCGCAAGGCACATATTTTTGTCTGCAGGGTTTAAAGGGACCTAACTAACCGAACTTCGGGGTGCCCCTGACGTTGACCGTCTAAGGTTAGCGTTTCCGTCAGCAGCTCGACGGAGCCCCGCTTCGCGGGGCACCTATTTCTGTCTGCAGGGTTTCAAGGGACCTAACTAACCGAACCTCGGGGTGCCCTTGACGTTGACCGTCTAAGGTTAGCGTTTCCGTCAGCAGGTTGACGGAGCCCCGCTTCGCGGGGCACCTATTTCTGTCTGCAGGGTTTAAAGGGACCTAACTAACCGAACCTCGGGGTGTCCCTGACGTTGACCGTCTAAGGTTAGCGTTTCCGTCAGCAGATTGACGGAGCCCCGCTTCGCGGGGCACCTATTTTTGTCTGCAGGGTTTCAAGGGACCTAACTAACCGAACCTCGGGGTGCCCCTGACGTCGACCGTCTAGGGCTAGCGTTTCCGTCAGCAGGTCAACGGAGCCCCGCTGCGCAAGGCACATATTTTTGTCTGCAGGGTTTAAAGGGACCTAACTAACCGAACTTCGGGGTGCCCCTGACGTTGACCGTCTAAGGTTAGCGTTTCCGTCAGCAGCTCGACGGAGCTCCGCTTCGCGGGGCACCTATTTCTGTCTGCAGGGTTTCAAGGGACCTAACTAACCGAACCTCGGAGTGCCCTTGACGTTGACCGTCTAAGGTTAGCGTTTCCGTCAGCAGGTTGACGGAGCCCCGCTTCGCGGGGCACCTATTTCTGTCTGCAGGGTTTAAAGGGACCTAACTAACTGAACCTCGGGGTGTCCCTGACGTTGACCGTCTAAGGTTAGCGTTTCCGTCAGCAGGTTGACGGAGCCCCGCTTCGCGGGGCACCTATTTCTGTCTGCAGGGTTTCAAGGGACCTAACTAACCGAACCTCGGGGTGCCCTTGACGTTGACCGTCTAAGGTTAGCGTTTCCGTCAGCAGGTTAACGGAGCCCCGCTTCGCGGGGCACCTATTTCTGTCTGCAGGGTTTCAAGGGACCTAACTAACCGAACCTCGGGGTGCCCTTGACGTTGACCGTCTAAGGTTAGCGTTTCCGTCAGCAGGATGACGGAGCCCCGCTTCGCGGGGCACCTATTTCTGTCTGCAGGGTTTAAAGGGACCTAACTAACCGAACCTCGGGGTGTCCCTGACGTTGACCGTCTAAGGTTAGCGTTTCCGTCAGCAGGTTGACGGAGCCCCGCTTCGCGGGGCACCTATTTCTGTCTGCAGGGTTTCAAGGGACCTAACTAACCGAACCTCGGGGTGCCCTTGACGTTGACCGTCTAAGGTTAGCGTTTCCGTCAGCAGGTTGACGGAGCCCCGCTTCGCGGGGCACCTATTTCTGTCTGCAGGGTTTAAAGGGACCTAACTAACCGAACCTCGGGGTGTCCCTGACGTTGACCGTCTAAGGTTAGCGTTTCCGTCAGCAGGTTGACGGAGCCCCGCTTCGCGGGGCACCTATTTCTGTCTGCAGGGTTTCAAGGGACCTAACTAACCGAACCTCGGGGTGCCCTTGACATTGACCGTCTAAGGTTAGCGTTTCCGTCAGCAGGTTGACGGAGCCCCGCTTCGCGGGACACCTATTTCTGTCTGCAGGGTTTCAAGGGAAAATAGTAATTATAAACGTTACTAATTTTGAAATTTTGGAGTTATAAAAATAGGATGAATAATAAATCGGAGTTGTTAAAATAGGAATTTTGAATCATTCGGAATTACGAAAATCGGTATTTTGAAATTCGTACTTGTGAATATCGGAATATAGTTTTTCGTATTATTGTAGTGTACCCACTTTGAATAAACATAAAAAAATAAATGCTTAAAATATGGGTTCAAAATTATTAAAATACTAGTCTGTATATTATTAAATTTATCTTTTTTTACACGGTACATTAATAATGAACATAATTTGCAAGTTATTCAAGTTCAAATCGTGTCCGGAGTGATTTTCTCCATAACCTGTGCTTGCACAATAACGCGCATCACACAAACACTATTACTTACTCAACGTGCCACCACCGCGTAAAATAACCAAGCAGTATCTGACTAACTGCTGCCAAGGAAAAAAGTTTAGAAAGTGCCATTTTTTTAGAAATAATGTCGAATCGGATCAATCTGAGTTTGTAACAGGTATGTTATCTTTAATCTGACTTCAATAGTTTTATTTGTGGTTTAACTACTTTGCGAGTATAAACGTTAGATTGTGTAGTTTAATGCCTTCTTATTGTTTTATAAGTATAAACTCCAAAACCTTCACCATTTTGTGTTTATCACATCAAAACCATAATTATTTTCATTAACCTGTGCCTCTTTAACCTGTTTGGAAAGCACAGGTTATTGAGACTATTATCAGATTAAAGAGACTTTGCCTGTTATTGTTTAATAAAACTGTCTTACTAGAAAAATTAAGAAACGATCTGGTGTGAAATGTGTGAATACTAGCTTAATATTTCATCATCATCATCAGCCATAAGACGTCAACTGCTGGACAAAGGCCTCTCATAGAACGCCATAAAGAACGGCAGCCTGCCGTTTGCATCCACCGGTTGGCCGCGACCAACGCTGCGTCTTCCGGTTCGTGGTCGCCACTCGAGAACCTTTCGTCCCCATCGGTTGTCTGTTCTTCGAGCGATGTGGCCTGCCCATTGCCACTTCAACTTGCATATTCTGCGAGCTATGTCGGTGACCCTGGTTCTTCGGCAAATTTCCTCATTCCGGATTTTATCGCACAAAGAAACTCCGAGCATAGCTCTCTCCATGACTCGTTGCGTGACTCTGAGCTTCTCTAAGAGGCCAGCAGTTAAGAACCATGTCCCTGTGCCATAAGTCATCACTGGCAACACACACTGGTTATACACCCTCGCCCTAAGACACTGCGGAATTTTGGACGAAATGATGTCGCGTAGTTTCCCGAAGGGCAGCGTTCGGGAAACTACGCGACATCATTTCGAACGCTGCCCATCCGAGTTGGATTCTTCGGGCGATCTCTTTGTCGAAGTTCGATCTACCCAGTTTAACAATTTGTCCCAGGTAAACATAACTATCGACAACTTCGAGAGTATCGCTCCCAACAGCTACCGGTACGGGTGGAACACGGGCATTCGACATTACTTTCGGCTTGTTCATGTTCATTTTAAGACCCACTTGTTGAGAAACGTTACTGAGGTCTCTGAGCTTTGTTCATATCCTCCAGCGATTCAGCCATGATGACTATATCATCGGCAAAACGAAGGTGAGTGATATATTCGCCGTTGATGTTGATGCCGAATCCGTCCCAGTCCAAGAGTTTGAAAACATCCTCCAATGCGTTCGTGAACAGTTTCGGTGAAATAACGTATCCCTGTCTCATGCCTCTTTGCAATTGGATTGGTTTCGTGCTCTCGTCCTGTAATCGGATCGACATAGTGGCGTTTCTACATATACACTTCAGCACTTCGATATACCTATATTCAATACGGCACCGCTGAAGAGACTGTAACAGTCTGCCCAGTTCTTTTTCCACTTTTTCATAGTCCACAAACGCTAGACATAATGACCGACTATACTCCTCAGTCTTCTGTATAATCTGGCGGAGCGTATGCATGTGGTCCATGGTGCTGAAGCCTTTTCAGAAACCGGCTTGTTCGGGAGGCTGGAAGTCATCAAACCTGCGTTCGAGACAGTTCGTAATGACCCTCGAGAACAGCTTGTACACATGGCTCAGGAGTGAGATGGGTCTATTAGTCTTCAATAGGGTGTTGTCACCTTTTTACCCGACTACGGCGAAGCCAAAAGGAAGGGTAATGATTTTGGCAGTCTATGTATGTATGTATGTATGTATGTATGTATGTATGTTCCACCGTAGCGCCTAAGCTACTGAACGGATTTTAATAAATTAGGTGTCAATAGATTCGTAAGAATAGCCCGGGTGACATAGGCTATATAAATTTTATAAATTCTTTTTATGACGGAATTTACATGTCAAAAACTTACCTCAAAAATATTAAATTGAGATAATCATAGCAAGTTTGGTATCAAATGAAAGGTCTTGGCGAGCACATTACAAATATGTATTATATTATAGTTTTAGTACACAAAAAAAAATTCAAATAAAAAAATTAAGTTCAAAAATCTAAAACCCGACTACTAACAAAATCGCGGTCCTAAAAGTAGAAAACAAGAAAATAATTCTTGTCTGATATTCTTCGTAGTCGCATGCCACCTTGCTAATGGCAATTAGCAGCTGACTTCTGTATCAATGAGAACGCCATGAAGGAGCATCAGGTATCAGTGGCATGCGACTACGAAGAATATCAGACAAGAATTATTTTCTTGTTTTCTACTTTTAGGACCGCGATTTTGTTAGTAGTCGGGTTTTAGATTTTTGAACTTAATTTTTTTATTTGAAGAAGAGCACCACCACACTCTTGTGCCATGCTTCTTGCGTAATACCTTCTAGTATGACGGAGTCAAACAGCTTCTGGTGGATTAAAAGTACTGGTTTTCCACCCGCTCGCAGAAGTTCTGTCGTGATTCCATCATCCCCCGGCGCCTTGTTGTTCTTAAGCTGTTGGAGGGCCATTCTAATCTCATACAGGCTGACGTCTGGGATATCCTCAGTGTAGTGTCGGGTCAGTTTCGCTCTGGAGTCCTGAGCTTAACTGACAACAGGCTATAGGGTCGAGGTGTACAACTGTCCATAAAACCTCTCAAGCTCTTCCGGTATATCTGGCTTCGATGAGATGATACTGCCGTCCTCGATCTTCAGTTTCGTCATTTGGCTTTGCCCAATAGACGCATTCTTCGCGAACACTTTGGAGCCCTGGTTTCGTTCAATTGCGGTCTTAATACATTGAGTATTATAGGACCGCAAGTCGTGTCGCATGGACTTCGTGTTTTTTTTTTTGATGCGGCTATTTCGAGTTTACCGTATTCCGACATATCTACTGAAGATTGCAGTTTCATCTCAGACCGGTCTTCCATCAACTGGATTGTGTTTGCCGAGAGCTTTTGAGGCTTTTTCCGGCGTGGGATATTGAAGAACTTATACCCCACTGCATGGACAGTTTCCACCAACCCGTTGTTTAGCTCGTCCACTGTTTCGCATTCGGTTAGGCATTGGAAGCGATTATGCAGTTCGAGTTGAAAGCTTTCGGGATTTAGGATCTGGGCATTATTAGGACGGAGTTAATAATAATAAAAACTGATTTTGCATGGTAAAAATTGTTTTATTTTTAATTTACCTGTTTGATTCTCTTTAACCTGAAAGCTTTTCTCAGTAACCTGTACAATATCTCTTTAACCTGTAAGCTAGTTTTTTTAAATAGCTGTATTTCATCTATTCATGTAAAATTCTTATTCCCTTAGAACAATTCAACATAAGAGAGCCACCCAGAATGGATTTTTATAAAAAAAACTAAATAATTACTAATTTTTTTCAAATTGTTAAATTTATTCGAGCGGTGTCACTTTTTTGAGAACGACCCCTAAGTACATTATTCTAAAAATCAATCCCTTTCATTTTTTTGCTAGGTACCCATATTGAGGGAGTTGTAAAAAAAAACTAAAAAACCCGACTGAAAAAACTGAAAAGCAAATAACAAGCACATTTTAAATTAAACAAAACTTGGAAGCAGGCGGGATCCATTCTATTTATAAGTGGCGTATGTAAATGTATTGGTTTGGTACCCAATTCATTTTGTACAAATTTTCATTTTAAGTTTTGTTAACCAGAAATGGTCAATATTAAAAAGTCAAAAAAAGTCAAAATTCATTGATTCAAACTAGGCTGATAATCAGCACTTTTCGAAGTTCAAAATTTACTTTACTTTACTACAGTGAAATTTACTTTACTTTACTTTACTACATTGTATTATGTAATGCACTTATGTAGCATCTACTTACCCATATTATGCGAATACATTGTTTGATGACCTCATAAATGAGTACCTACACGTAGTGAAACGTCTAGCTAAACATTTTCAATATAACCTGGCCTATGATTGGCCTGGCTGGCCTCTATGATTTACACATAGATTTCCCGTACATACAATGAGAGATCCGTATAAACTAGTTTCCTAAAACTTGAAGTTGCGAACAAAGAATAAAAATTCTTAATTCGCAACTGGTTGCGATCAAGGAATAAAAATTCTTACTGCGCAACAGGTTACGACACGCAGTTGCGGAAACGGCTGGAGGGAAAAATTCACCCTGATAGACAGAATTATTTCCTTTATTTATTTTCTAACTTTATAAAAAATACACTAGCTGACCCACGCAACTTCGTCTGCGTCACATAAATATAGCTATAACCTTTCTCGATATATCGACTATCCGACATTAATTAAGCCAAATCGTAACAAACAAAAAATCTTATCTTTCCTCTTTATTAAAATAGTTTAGATGGTTTAGATTAGCTTGGATTAAATTAAAGTGTGAATTACTATAGGTATCTCTTACTGTTAAATATACTTAACACTCTGTACCTACTTGTAAACATTATGATGCAGTAAATATTTTGAATTTGAATTTCCCGGAGGCCAGCCAGAATCCCCCGTACCTACATTGCGACGCGCGAATTATTTTGCCGCGCGGATATTTTTACATTGCGATATCTTCTAAGATATCGCAATGTTTAAACTGTATAGAGTAAAGGGCACAAATATTCTATATTAAATTTCCGTTCTAACAAACACATTTATTTAGATAGATTAATACCATATGGGTTAAATAAGCTTCGCAAAAAATAATTCCTTTTAACCTAACAGTTTAACAGTAAAAAAAACCGGCCAAGTGCGAGTCGGACTCGCGCACCGAGGGTTCCGTAAAAAAAATATATGTAGGGTGGTGGATGACCGAAATAATATACTTCTTTTCTTCTTTAATCTTCTTTTATTAATTATAAAACACGTAAAAACTTGGAGTACGTCTTTCGTCTTCGGTTAGCTCGCCATACTCCCTTTCTCCCTCACACACATGCTCTCTCATTCCTTCACCGCTGCGTTCATACTTTATACCATAATTAATATTTTGCTGCGTTCCGAATTAACATCCTACAACTCGGCCATTCTGCTTTCAGTCTGCCCTCAGACTGACTCTACTACAAAAAAAATAAACTAAGCTGAATAAAGTTTACACACTAAGTTTGCTAACAATCTAGAAGGTTTAGAACCAAATTAACAACACAATGCTTGTTCCTAAATGAAAATAAACTTAACATTATATTACTCCTTACTTATAATTATAATACACTCAAACAGCCATTCACTCCTATAACAATACTCCAGCAGCTAAGTATCATCTAATACAATCTAAAATCTTACTTACTACTTAAACTTGTTTAGGTACATTTGTTACACAGAATTATTATTATGGTTTTTTACAAGTTAGGTATTTTAATTCTTTGTTTATTACACAGAACAGAAAAAACTCTGGTTTATTACATTACAGATAGCTAGTCTTATTAAGTTACACTTCCTTAAACTTTAACTTTACACAGAATTACAGATATTATGCAGTTTATTAGTACTCACTTAAATTTTACACTGATATAAAATAACTGATACCATGAATTAGTTGCTAGTTATGATACAACAACCTATCAACATTACTCATCCTATTAACTAAAATAGCATGGAAAGTCAGCTGTGCTCAATGGTAAGTATGAAATATTAAGTAGGCATTATTTTATGAATGAAATAAATTGAAATGATAACAAGATATCTTTGAATTAAGGCCATCTTTTCATAAAGTCTACTCCTGTTGTGGTGTGTTTTGGTCCCTCCTTACTATTATCTAATTTTCTTACTTCGTACCTATCTTTTCCTAAATCTTTTACTACTTTATAGGGTCCAAAGAATTTTTGTTTTAATTTTAATGCATTTCCAAATTGAGTTCTTTGTATTGCTATGATATCCCCCATTTTATATTTCTGTCCTTCCCTTCTTTTACTATTAAAATTTCTTCTGTTTTCTTCTTGAATTTTTAATATCTGAGCTTTTGCTTCTTTCCTTAAATCATCTCTTTTGTCTATGAATTCTTTTCTGTTTTCTTCTTCCAAATATTCTAAAATTTTCATGTCTTCTTTAAGTTTAATTTTAGTCCCTGTTAACAATTCAAAAGGCGATGTTTGGATGGATCTTTGATATGAACTGTTTATTACCCTCTGAACTTTACTAACATGTTTGTACCACAATGCAGGTTCTTCAATACACATCTTGGTCAATACAGAGATAATGATCCGATTCATCCTTTCAGCTTGACCATTTCCACGAGGTATTCCTGTTGTTATTGTAATATGCTCTATCTCCTCTTCCTGACAATAATCTTCAAATTCTTTTCCTGTGAATGCTGTTCCTCTGTCAGTCACTATACGTCTGGGGTTTCCATAATCCTTTTGATGAATTTTTAATTTATCCACCGTTTCCTTTGCTGTTACAGTCTTAACTGGGTATATCCATACAAACTTTGTATATCCATCTATGACAGTTAAGATATAGTTATACATCTTCTTGGTAGCATCCAAAGGTCCTAAATGATCACAATGAAGCGTATCAAATGGCAGTTCTCCTTTTGGTATTGGGTTTAAAAATCCTTCCTTCCTTCCTGTATTCCTGCTAGCTAGTAGGCAGGGCACACATGTAGATATTACCTTTTCAATTTTATTATCTAACTTGGAAATGTAATATTCTTGTTCTATTATGTCTCTTATTTTCTTTTTTCCAAAATGTCCAATACTATGAGCTCTTCTAATAATTTCAAGATCCATTACTTCTGGAACAACCAATTTCTTTTCTTCACCTTTATAGATAACGTCATTTTCAAGCACATAGTCTTCATACTTATTTTCCTTGAGAACTTCTTTAATTGCCTTCAGTCCTGCATCTTCTTCTTGAGCGTTCTGTATGCGAAAATGGAGTTCATTTTGAATGACGCATATATTTCGACTTAAAGCGTCGACATGTTGCATCTTCTCACCAGGTCTGTGCATAATAGTATAATTAAAATCTTGCAGGTACATAATCCATCGGGCTACTTTAGCTGAAACATCTTTTTTTGTTAAAGTCTTCTGAAAAGCTTGACAATCAGTGATTATGGTAAATGGAATTCCTATTAGGTATCTACGAAACTTTTTCACGCCTTCTATCACTGCCAGTGCTTCCAGTTCATAACTGCACCACTTTTGCTGAGTTTCACCAGTCTTTCTGCTCATGTAATGAACAGGGTGCATGCTACCATCTGTAGAATCCTTTTGCATCAGCACTGCAGCATATCCGTACTTGCAGGCATCTGTGTGTAGTTCCGTCTTTAATTGTGGATCAAATATCTTTAAAACAGGTTCACAACATAGACATTGTTTTAACTTCAAAAATGCATTTCTTTGATCTTCTTCAAAATAAAATTCTTTCTTCTTTAACAGGTCACTTAGAGGTCGTGCTACCATAGCATAATTGGGAACAAATTTCCTAAAGTATGAGGTTAACCCAATGAAGCTTTGAACTTCTTTAAGATTTTTAGGCACAGGAAACTTTTGCACTGCTTCCGTTTTCTCCTTTGAAGGCTGCACTGTTCCATTGCATACCACATGACCAAGGTATTCTACTGACCTTTGTAGTAACTGTGTCTTCTTCCAATTGATCTCGAGACCGTAATCTGCAGCTACCTTCAGTACCTCTTGAAGTCTTTGAACTGCCTGGTGTTCGTCTTCAGCCAGGATAATTAAGTCATCAATAAAAATAAGTAGAACTCCTCTTCTTACAAAGTCGGTGAAAATAATGTTGATATATCTGGTAAAAAATTTGGGACAAATTGATAAACCAAAGGGTGCTCGTAGGAATTCAAACTGACCTTCTGGGTTGCTGGTCACAAACGCAGTATATTTTATTGAGTCCTCGTCTACTGGTAAATGGAAAAATCCATTCTTTAAATCTAAAGTGCTAAAGACCCTAGCTCTACACAATTTATCTATGTGATCATTAATTACCGGCAAGGGATATTCGTCTCTCACCATCTTCTGATTTATCTTCCTGTAATCCACACAGATTCTCGTACTTCCATCTTTCTTCTTCACCAAAACAAGGGGACTGGCATATTCCGAATAGCTAGGACGTATGATGCCATTAGCCAACCACTCTTCTATTTGATGTTTTACAATGTCTTCCTCTTGCAAAGCTAGACGCCGTGGACGCTGTACTACTGGTATGTCATCTTTTAATACTATTTTTAATTTTATTGGAGCTTCTTTAATCTTTAAGGGTTTGTAATTATCTACTATATTTTTAACTTGAATTGGTACTTCACTTTCATCAGTGTAACTGGAAAGTAAACACTGTAAATACGAACTATCATAACACTGAGGCCTTATCTCAATGATACCTTTGTTGATCATGGTAATAGTATTAACCAGGAAAGTTTGCCCAAGAATAACTGCGTACGGTATAACACCTTTAGGCACTACATGAAAACAAACTTCATAACAATGACAATCTATTATCAAATTAATTTTAAACTTACCCATCGAGTACACCTTACTTGAACCAAGACCGGTTAGCAACATTGTTTCAGCTTCACATTTAACAGATAGCATCTCGTACACATCGTGAGATATTAAATTTAGGTCGCTGCCCGTATCTATTAAACAATGTACTGTGATACCGCCTATAATAACACTTTTAACCGATTTATTCACTGCACTTTTATTGTTTACATTCAGAACACTGAGGTTATTATTTTGACACTGACATTGACAACCACTTTCTTTCCCGTTTGACATCAGCGTGCTATCTCGTTCACTCTCCGTTCCGTTATCCGGTGATTGATTTTGAGCGAACATGGAACGCGCCTTGTTAGCTCCACTTCCGCCATCATTCCGACACGTCGATGGATCGCCCTTCCCCTTCCCGCTTCCGCTGGCGCCTTCTTGACATTCGGTACCAATATGGCCGAATTGGTTACATTTAAAGCACTTGGTACCTTTTTTGCATGAACTCGCCACATGACCTCTTTCCCCGCACTTGAAACAGCGATACACTTTATCACTTGCGTTTTCCTTGACGTTAGTGTCATCTGCTTTAGCTTGCTTTGAGGATTCGCGACAATCGCGCTGCTTGTCCGCCGTACCGCGTGGATTTCCTCTTTTCTGCATCTTCTGCTTCATAGCTTCGTATTGTGCCAACTTTTCCTTAAGAACCGCATAAGTTGTAACACCATACAGACCAATTTTATTCTGCTCGTAATCGGCAATCCCGTCTATTATATATTGGATGGAAACGTAATCGGCGAACTTAGCCCTTTTTCCGAGCTCCTTCATGGTGAGCATGTATTGGTAATAGCTCTCATTGTTACGTTTCTTACGAGCCGCCATGATTTCATGCATTTGCTTGGTATTTACCGAATCTGGAAATTCTTTTAGCAGGGCGTTCCTCAATTCCTCGTACGATTTGAATGGTTTTTCCGTTCGTAACCATAACTCAGCAGTTCCGGTAAGCGATCTTCTGGCTATGATGAGTTTTTGTTGAGCCGTCCAACTGAAGATTTCGGCATTGTCTTCGATGTCTTGTGACCACTTCGAAGACGCGTAGGTCATGTCTTCACCATCAAATTTAACTATGGTGTCTACCATGCCATATTGTAAGGGTTGAATTTTTGTTTCCATGGTATTGTCATTGGCCATGATGTCTTCCGTCGTAAAATAATAATTTTCCACCGGCGCGAGCACACGTTTTTTCGTAATGGCCGCCGTCGTTGTGCCGGTGTTTTTTTCTTCGTGACTTTCTTCGTTAAAATACACCTTTTATTATTACGGTCGATCCCGGACGAGGCTGTAGGGTGGTGGATGACCGAAATAATATACTTCTTTTTCTTCTTAAATCTTCTTTTAATGATAAAACACGTAAAAATACTTGGAGTCCGTCTTTCGTCTTAGGTTAGCTCGCCATACTCCCTTTCTCCCTCACACACATGCTCTCTCATTCCTTCACCGCTGCGTTCATACTTTATACCATAATTAATATTTTGCTGCGTTCCGAATTAACATCCTACATATATTATGTGATGTAACTAAAAATTTATGGTTTTCGTAATTATTCCTTTATCTATGCTATAAGACGTTGCTTCGTACCAAATTTCAAGATTCTGAGTTCACGGGAAGTACCCTGTAGGTTTTGATTCCCTTGCGAGTGTCGAAAATTTGCGGCATAAACGGGAGTATCTTGATGTAACTAAAAATTTATGGTTTTCGTAATTATTCCTTTATCTATGCTATAAGACGTTGCTTCGTACCAAATTTCAAGATTCTGAGTTCACGGGAAGTACCCTGTAGGTTTTGATTCCCTTGCGAGTGTCGAAAATTTGCGGCATAAACGGGAGTATCTTTTGATCGCGTTGACTTAGAAGTTTGATTTTTTCACAGCTCCAAGAGACCATAGACTTGAGTATTTGATATGAATTTCAGCTTGATACCTCCACGCGTTCCTGAGAAAAAAGGTCTTGACAGACAGACAGACAGAGACAGACGGACAACAAAGTGATCCTATAAGGGTTCCGTTTTTTCCTTTTGAGGTACGGAACCCTAAAAAGGTTACAGTGAGTCAATCTTAAAAGACAGATATATGCTGTCGCGGTTTTTTTTTGAACTTTTAAAGAGGAACAATTCCTCCATACATGATATTTGCGTAACTTGAACCGTTTTCGCAGCGCACGCAGCGGAAGCTCTCAAAAAGGACCTTTTCCCGTTTTTGTAACATTTTTAATTTATGCTCCGCTCCTATTAGCCGTAGCGTGATGTTATATAGCCTAAAGCCTTCCTCGATAAATGGACTATTCAACACAAAAATAATTTTTCAATTGCAACCAGCAGTTCCTGAGTTAACCGCGTTCAAACAAACAAACAGACAAACTCTTCAGCTTTATAATATTAGTATAGATTTTTAAATATTTCATACAAAACTTATAAAAAATAGAAGCCCACCAGCATTGGGAACAGAGTCCGAGCTAGTCAGGGCTCTTGAGAGAGGAACCCCCTGACAATGCGCGTCGTGTCCAGAAGTACCTACTGCCTTCTGAATCAAGCCCTTGATTCAGCTACCAAGCGAGGGCCTCTCCTTATTATGCGGGCGCCACACTATGTTCCTCGCGCTGCTCATCGCCATGCTCCTCGCTCTGCCGCTATTTGCTGCGATGTTCTACTCGCGCAATTAATCGCGACTATTCGCGACGCTCCTCACTTGTTATTTGCCTTTAGTGGACGATGAAACTGTGGCAGCGTGCGCGCTATGCATTTTTAGTATAGTTAATGTCATAAAAAGAAATATACATCGTCGTCATCGTCCTCGCCAACGGAGATGGTGAATCACATGTATTCATCGCGCGATCATCGCGGAGCGATGGGCAGGACGAGCATGACGTGCGGCATGACGAGTAACGTTGCCACACTATGTCCCTGCCTCCTTTCCTCGCTACCTACTTCCCATGCCACTCGTCGAGTGTGTGGCGGCCGCAAAAATGCATAGCGCGCACGCTGCCACAGTTTCATCGTCCACCAAAGGCAAATAACAAGTGAGGAGCGTCGCGATTAATTGCGCGAGTAGAACATCGCAGCAAATAGCGGCAGCGCGAGGAGCATGGCGATGAGCAGCAACAACCTCGCGAGCCAGAGCTAGATATATTTGAATTGCTTGTCTTTATCTGCTTTCACAAGGTTGACCGTTAAATACTTATCAACAATCATTGCGCGACGCTCCGATCGATCTATCACCACAATGTCAGGCTTATTGGCAACTAGCTTTTGCTAGCGGCTTCGCCCGCGTGAAAATGACGATTTTCCATACAATCTTTAATCCCCTATTTAAATCCCTTAGGGGTTAAATTTCGAAAAATCCTTCCTTATTCCTTGTCTACATTATATAGGGAACCTCTGTGCAAAATTTCAGCATTCTAGGTCCAAGGGTTTGGACTGGGCGTTGATGAGTCAGTCAGTCAGTCAGGACTTCTCTTTTTATTTATACAGATATATATAAAGATAATAATAGTCCTGTCAGTGACGACAGGTCGATCCCAATAAGTAGGTACAACGAAATATTACCATTTTCGAGAACTGGGTCGGGTGCATGCATACTTATAGTATGGCACTTGCTTGACACAATATTATTACATAAACCTATTTTACATACACCAGAGAATCATCTAACGGCTTTAGGTAACGAAGCCATTTCATTATTTTTTATCTAAGAAGTATTTTTGTATAAAAGATAATTAACCTACTGTCGAACGTACTGACGTCGCGCCATCAACACCCGTATCCCTTCAATATCAGTAGGTAAATATGAGGTACTAAACTAACAGAAGTGTCCCTTAGCCGTAGGTACCTGAGCGCCGGGCGCCGCAGCGGGCTGCGGTTTGTCGGCGTGCGCGCTGGCCTCCTCGCTTGAGCTGCCGCGCGCCCAGCCGCCCTCCTCTGTAACAGACGGCGCCGTCAGCCGGGCTGGCACTCGCACGCGCACTAACACACACGCACGCACACACAAACACGCATGCCGCGCACTCACCCGTTCGCTTGTGCGCCTGCACCTTGTGCTGCAGCAGTGGGTAGAAGCCGCGCGCCGTCGCGTTGTGCGGCTCGTACTGCAGGATGAGCCGGCAGTACTTGAGAGCTTCTGCGTATTGACGCCGCATTATGGCCGACAGGAACTGAAATGAGACAAGCGTGCTTCACTTCACAAGCCCCCGAAAGCTCTGGCAGTGTCCGCCATGCAATGTATCGTCCGCGTCAAATGCTCACCTCCGCGAGGAACTCACTAGGTGCGGACAGAGTCTCATTTCCCTCGGAGCAGTCCTCCGGGCTGGTGGAGTGCCGGTTTGCTGCGTCCATGGCGAGCCCCGCGGCTCTGTACAGCGGAGCACGCGCGGGTCCCTGCTGCGCCACCGGCGTGGTCTTGCCCGAGTCCGTGTCGAGTGAGCGCAGCCGGAAGTGCTCGCTGGCAGGCCACAAGTGCTGTGACGGCTCCGCGTACGGTGCCGGCAGCGTCACCACTAGACGCCGGGTGAGTGAGAGCGAGCGCTGCGCCGCTTTGACTGGCGAGCGCACACGGTTCACCGGGGAGCGCACACGGTTCACCGGCGACCGCGCACGGTTCACCGGGGAGCGCGTACTGTTCACCGGCGAGCGCGCCAGAGGGGAGCGCGCACAGTTCACCGGCAAGCGCGCACTGATCACCGGCAAGCGCGCACTGTTCACCGGCAAGCGTGCACTGTTCACCGGCGAGCGCGGACACTTCACTGGAGAGCGCGGACACTTCACCGGAGAGCGCGCACTGTTCACCGGCAAGCGCGCACTGTTCACCGGCGAGCGCGAACGGTTCACCGGCGAGCGCGAACGGTTCACCGGCGAGCGAGGACAGTTCACCGGCAAGCACTCTGCCTTCAGCGGTGACTGCGCTTGGCGCAAAGCCGCACGCTGTGCCCACACCGCTGACTGCTTCGGCCAGGCCGCCACACGCTCCTCCCGCACGGCTGCCCGTGCGCCCGGCCACAGCCGGGGGCGCTGCTCGCTGAGGCGCAGCGCGGCGATGGACGCGGTGTCAAGGTTCGTGGGCGATTGAGGCTGCGGCCAGGAGTCACGCGGGGGCCAGGCGGGCGGTGGGGGCGGGCGCGGGGGCGCGGGGCGGTAGAGGCGCGCGTTTGGCACGGTCCGCCAGAACACTTGCTTGTGGCGTCGGCCGCGGCCGTCGTTGCCGCGCGCCTCAATTCGCTTCTTGCGCGGCTTCGGCTCAGCCTGGGGGCCTGGGTACCTGGGAGTTGGGTGGGACACAGCGAGCGTTAGTCTGAGTACGGTATACAGCCAATATCGCTGGGTGGCGATACACAGAATCTTAAACGATCAGGGTGATTATTTGAACATGTGCATATCACGCGGCCCTCCCCGAATAACTACTTAGTTAGATATAAAGTTATGTTTTTTTTTAATTTCACGTAAAACATAGTTCGAGCACTTTATACAGATGTACATTATATATTCCTATGGTTTTAAACAACTAAGTTATGTTCATAAACGTTTCTCAAATCTCATCACCATTCGTGTCCCAATTTCCAAATGTTAGCAGTTCATGCTCTAAAAGTTATAAAAATACCCTAAAGATCGTATTTTTAAGAAGTAATTTAGATAGTACACAACATGCTTTACTAATTAGCAAAAATATACACATTAAAGAACACTTTTAGGTAATTTGAAACGACTTTGAAAATTGTCCCAACACTTTTACCATTTGTTCACACAGACGCAGGGTTACTTTTTTCTGCGTAGTGTATTGCTATCTGTAAGAGTATCTCGGTGGTCGGGCTCAGTTCTGCGTCTCGACTCGTGCGGGTCACACGTCAAAAAGTGTTTTGGCGTCAACTCTAGCCTACCTTAATCGCCCAGAAATCGTGTTTGGCAAACAAAAATCTCCTTACCGTTCGAGTTTCCCTGGCTTGTCTAACATTTTTATTTATCATTTTTATGTATTGTAATAGTCGCCATAGGACACTCTTTGGTTTGATTATGTTCCCAATTTTTTAAGTTCAACAAAGAACGTATAATGTGAAAAAGTGTACAAATACCTAATTACCATTTATATAATTACCATTTTTCCCGTTCGTATTTTGGCGAACGGTAATGAGCAATTTGAAATGGTAATTAGTACCAGTTTAAGCGGACCTCTTATTATATTGAGACTCCTTACTCCGCTAGGCCAGCCCAAGATCGAATTGTTACTACCAACGCCTGATCGATTGTTGATCGTTCGGTGTGAACTGACACTTCCGCAACAAAATAAACCTACTTATCTAGAAAAAAAAAGGAAAGGAAAGAAAAAAAAAATTGAAATTTAAAAAAATAATATTATTTAAAATTTAAATTTTATTAATTTCAATTATTAAATTTAAATTAAATTTTATTAAAAAAAAAAAAAAAAAATTAAAATTTTATAAATTTCTTTTAGAGAAACAGCAAATCTTTTGTATTTTTCTGTTTATCATTTGCCGATTGATGATTTTGCAGATCTTCCTAAGACCAAATTATTTTATGATTTAGTACAGACGACAGCACATCGAGCTACCCGAAACTGTCAAATTTTCTCAATCAACTTTGAACCTAATGCTTTAGCGATAAAGTTGAAAATCTATTAAAGAAATTTTCATTGATTTTTTGGAAAACCGGTTGATTTTTGAGTTATTTTTTTTATTCAATCACGTCGCTAAATAGCTAAGTTTGATGTCATATAATGTCACCTAAATCATTAATAAATATGTGATTCAAGTATATTGTTCATTTTATTTCTAATTACCAATCACGAAGCATAATTACCATTTTTAAATGCTAATTACCGTACGTTTCATATCTCATCACCGTTCGACGAAAAATTTCAGCTGTAAATTTAGACCTATAGAGCAGTTCAAATACTGTGCGTTTGATTTATTTGGTTAAGCTACACTATAAACTTTAGGTTAAATCCATAAAAGTTCTAATTGAAAGCATTATTTGACCTTAATTTACGAATCCTGAATATGCTTAACTTCAAATATTCACCCATCAACAGCACGGTTTCACCAAAGGACGTTGTACAAATGACACACAGAAAAAAAACACACACACACATTTAATGCGTGGGAAGAGTCCCAAGATGCTATAGGAATATTTTGTGACCTCTCCAAAGCATTTGATTGACTGAATCACGACACATTGCTTTTGAAACCTAAGCACTATGGACTAGGTAAACTTGCACTTAGTTTAGTAAAATCTTATTTGAGTGATAGGCAACAACATGTTCGAATAATGGTGCTAATTCACAGGGTTTAGGGGTAAAAATGGGGGTTCCGCAAGGCTCAATATTGGGTCCTTTCCTTTTCTGGTATATGTCAATGATCCACCCTATTTATTGAAAAACCAACCTCAGAATATGGTGTTATTTGCTGATGATTCCTTCCTTCCATAATTTTTAGGGTTCCGTAGCCCTTATAGTTTCGCCATGTCCGTCTGTCTGTCTTATGTCCGTCCGTCCGCACTATCACCCGTATTTATAGACAAGTCATTACTATTACTTGAGTAAATGTCATTGTTTTAGATACGATATTTTCTCTGTACTTTAGTAATTCCTTAATGTTAGAACTAACAAGCGTTAGAATTCTTAGTTTTGCTTTCATTGACGGTTCTAACTTCGTTTATGTTCTTGCCCATTGCATAAAAATATTTGTAATTGGCTCTATTGTTGTTATAAACCTATCTACTATGTCTCTAGCTGTAAATTTTCCAAAAATAATAAAATAAAATAAATAAATAAGTAATTACTTAATCCAAGTAATTACTTTGACTTGACTATAAATACGGGGGTATATCTCTAAGACTCTTAAGTAAATAAAATTTAAGCTGTTTTTTTAGTGTAAATCCAGCAGATATGTGAGAATACGAGTTTGAGTTTATTATTTTGTATTTGTTCGACTATTCAAAAGTGCCTGTAATTGGCCTACTTGAAAGTTGAAACAAACTTGAAATAAATGTTTTGATTCTCAATAAACGCGCCTTTGTATCAATACAAAGGCGCGTTTATTGAGATAAAGACATAAAACCACTTTCAATTACCATAACTATAGTAAAAGTTGTTCATAATGATGACTACAATACCGAGAGACCTTATAAATAGTAGGACTAGCGGCCCGCCCCAGCAGGGCTATTGCGTATCTTTTAATGACAGTGGATAACTTAAAATGTCTATCAAATAACTGTCAAATGGTGAGTTTTTAAGAAAAAATGTACTAAACCATAACCAATTTACAGTTAATCTATGGACATTTCTGATAGCCACTGACGTTAAAAAGATACGCAATAGGGGGGCAGGTCCACACGAGTGCAATGTACAACATATATAGGTACCTTCCTCTTGAATAGTGATTCAAGAGGAATGTATTCCGCAATAGATATACAGTGAAACCTGGTTATGTGAGACCTCAAGGGACCTGAAAATTTGTCTCACATATAGAGGTATTCCACTTACCCAGTGTTAGATATCCAAATCTGGCTCATGGCTCGGCATGAGTTCCAGTTATAGAGGTTTCTCACTTATCCAGGTCCCACTTAACCAAGTTTCACTGTATATCTAAAAAAAATGAACTGAACTAAAAAAAATACTAAGACCCGTTGCGTAGTTTAAAAGATGTTCTTCGTACAAACGGTACACTATGTGAAGAATAACAAAGATAGATATAACTAACAGCCGTGGGTTCGGGGTGTAGGAGGCGGTCGGGTGGCGCCAGTTCCGATGTAGCTGGCGCTTGAGCTGGACCTGCTCGCGCAGCACCGGCGCGCCCAGGTCGATCACGTCGCCCGCCGCGTCGCGTTTCAACCTACGGAGTTATGTCAAAATAAATATAACTCCTCTCAGAACATTATAGTTATAAATTATCCTGTCTGATGTCACAGAATTAGTAAATACATATTACGTTGGTAGGAGGAGCTCGTGGCTTAATAAGAACTGCCACTCAGGTCGATCTTTAGGTAAAGCTGTGCAAGGCTTGCCTAGGTCGGTCTGTGGATGGGTGACCGCCCGACATACCGAGTTTCCTCCGTGCCTCGGAAAGCACGTTAAGCTGTTGGTCCCGGCTGCCATATATATAGATCTTTGGCAGTCGTTACAGGTAGTCAGTGACCTGAAATTCTGACATCCGGTCTTACCAAAGGGTATTGTATTACCTAGTATTAACTGGGTTATGGAGGTCAGATAGGCAGTCGCTCCATGTAAAATACTGGTATTCAGCTGCATCCGGTTAGACTCACAGGTTAGACTGGAAGCCGACCCCAATATATATAGTAGGGAAAAGGCTAGGCAGATGATATATATTACGTTGGTAAACTTAATAGGTACGGCAGAATCACTCTCAAACTAAAATATGTTTAAGGCCAAAAAATTGACCCAAGACCTTTTGACCTAGCTAAGCCTCCAAATTGAAGTAAGAAATTAATTTCTAGTCGGCACCAACCAATCAATCAAAAAAGTACCTAAACAAAAATGAAAAGAAAAAAACAAATCTTTAAAAAGTACCTTATAAATAATATGACAACATAAAACATCCGTTGGGGGACCGCTCTATATTTTAGTACCTACCTACATTAATTAGGTAGGTATGTATAGTTTGGTAATAAGCGAACCCCCCCGACACGACAGTTTTAATTAAAATAATTATATTATCAGGTACGATTTATGTTGTCATATCGTCGGTCTAATTATCAGAATTTGTAAGTCCATTTGAACAATTTTTTCAGGAACAACATTAAACATAATTATTATTATTATAACTAATTTTCTAACAAGTTTGAGTGATTTTTAAAATGGCGTTCCCGCTCTAATCTTCTTTATATTTATATGTATAATTCTACTGTACGTGTGTATGTCACTGAACTCCTCCTAAACGGCTGGACCGATTTGGTTGAAACTTTCTGGGTATATTTCAATGGGGTCTTGGATGGTTTCAATTAATGGCAGGACGACGTCTGCACAGGTCCGCTAGTACCTACCTATTAAATAAGTTAACAATGGGTGTAAATTGAAATTTAATAATATTTTTTGAATTTTATTGCTAGGAAATAATTTATTTATTTATTGATCACAAAATCCACAGCCCTTGAAGTTTTATCCTAAGAATATAAACTTAACTTACTTACAGCCAATTAATTTAATAACTATACAAAAAAATGCTTAGAGTAGGTAGTACAGCGTGTGTGTGTTTGTGTGAGTGTGAGAGTGTGTGTGTGTGTGGGTGTGTGTGGGTGTGTGTTGGAGTGTACCACCACCATAATATCACACTCATACACATGGGTGTGGTATCATTATGGTGGTGCATGACGATTGTCTGTATTATCTGGGGGCACGGCAGTGCCCCCGCCAAGTCGAGCAATAAAGCGGCACGGCCGTACCATCCTTTTCTCGAAGCAGTTCAGGCCATTTTCGACCTCTTATAACTTCGTTCTGGATAAAACTAGAAGCCTGAATTTTTAGTAACTAATTAGTCATTGTATAAACACGGTATATTTCAAATTTCATTCAATTTGAACCAGTAGTTTAGGAATTATAACTAGTCAAAATGTCTTAGTTTTGTCACTCACTCACTGACTGACTGACTGACCGATCATCAAAAGTCTAAGGCACTTCTAGCTGACATAGAAGCTTCAAATTCAGAATACAATTAGCGTTTAGTGTATAAATCAAGGAAAAATTAAAATATTTTGAAATTTCAGTCTAGTTTTCATGATACACTAACTGCATAAATAACTTTGTAATCCCATATAATTATATAGGATTACAAAGTTAAAGTTACATTTTCAGTGAATGAATTTTACGAGTTAAAAATACACTTCCTGGTTACCGATTGATCTGAAATTTTGCACGTATATGTATATCACCTAACGATTCAATATTATGATGACATGGAACTGATCTGATGATGGAGCTGGAAGTTGGCCATAGGAACTCCATTTTAAAATGTCATAACCCCATCGCGTTTGGGCTCGTTTGATTTGTCTTGATGAGTACTCTGTCTTTGGATGATGTTCAGGGTCTGATGATGGAGCTGGAAGGTGGCCATAGGAATTCCGTTATAAAACGACTTGACCCTGTCGAGTTTAGACTCGTTTGATTCAGCTTGTCGAGTACTCAGGTACTTAAGCAGTTCATCAAATCGATGAATAAGACTGCTGCAAGTTCGAATAAACCTATGTATTGTTGATTCATTGAACGAAATAGATAGAACGAGAGTTGCTACAAAAAGAAATGAGATCCCACTAAAAACAAAACTTGTAAAAAAAGCCAAGCCGCGCAACTCAGTTCTTCTACCGTAAAAAGTTGTGAGATCCATGTAATACCAACTTACCAAGTCAGTTAATTTATTCAGTCCCTACTTACAAATATGTGATGTTTTAAATAAATAGATTGACTTGGCCATCGCATCGCATTTGCCAATGTTAAACAGGCCATTCTAATGGTTAATCGCCATCGCATTGGCCAATGTGATGCAGTGGCCAAGTCAATCTATTTATTTAAAACATCACATATTTGTAAGTAGGGACTGAATAAATTAACTGACTTGGTAAGTTGGTATTACATGGATCTCACAACTTTTTACGGTAGAAGAACTGAGTTGCGCGGCTTGGCTTTTTTTACAAGTTTTGTTTTTAGTGGGATACCTTTTACCTATTGTTCAATTCTATTTATTTAGTTTGAGATGTATTTATCAGTTCATCACAAACTGACGTTATTAATTCTTTCCTTTTACCTTTTAGTGTTGAATATATCAAGGTGAGAGAATTTTTTGTTATAATTACTTAGCATTCTACCAACGACTGAGTTTTGAGCGTAGTTAGTACCACTGTGCGGTACTTCGAATAACTGCGTGTGCCTAGTCCGTCGACACGGAGCACATAATCTAACAACTAAGTTGTTCAAATCGGTGCTGTCGATATTCCCACTGCAGATATTATGAAGAAACAACTTGGACATATTATATTCGAACAGTCTAAATGAATTCAGACGATACGTCCTCGGTTCTTGATCGATTTGTGTGTTATTTCTGTTACAAAATGTTAATTTGTGTATCTCTGTTACTCCATTCAATGTATTTAATATTGTATAATTTTATTTTATTTTTGAACTCATATTTTAATTTATACTATTCTTTTAATTTTAATGATATTGTAATTAATGTAATGTGTCTGTATTTCTTATTTTTGATGTTTTAATTTATAATTATTTTCTATTCCAATTTAATTTATGTTTATGATTTTTTTTTAATTGACTATATTTTCATTTAATTTAATTTAATTTAATTTAACTAGTTACTGACATTTTAAATTCAATGCAAAATTTGTAAATTTTAATTTTGTTATCAACATACTATTTCCGATTTAGTTTTCATTATTAATTATTCAAGTGCTGTGCACACCTATAAGTGACGAATTCACCGCAAAACTATCAAACAGAAGATATTAATGTAAGAATTTAGTGAATTAGTCGTTGGTGTGTCAATAAATAAATAAATAAATGTCCAGAATCATACGTCTGTTCTCGAGTGGCAGCATATTATGACTTATGAGGTTACCCGTTACATGATAGCAGATAATCTGGAGATCTAAAACCACTACGATAGTTATGTATTTGACGAATTAATTGTATTGATTCTATATCATCTGAATATTCATCCAAATATTACTGCAGTATTCTAAAATACTGCGTATGTACCTACGCAAAATAAACTAATTTGATGCAACTAATATCATTAAATAGCTTACAAGTACGCATAATGAATCCTAGGTTTTTATGCCTTTCCGACGACATAGGACAATGTTCCGAACACAAAAGTTTCCAGTCCAGGACGACACCAAGATCCCTAATAACGTTGCAACGCACAACATTACCACCACTGAGACTGTAGCTGTAGTTAATGCAATTTCGCTTGAATTCTAGTAAAGGTTATAGTCTGACATTTGCTTACGTTAACATTGATTCTATTGATAATGTAGTAATTAGATAATCTATTTAAGTCGCTTTGTAGCTTCTCACAGTCATGCTTATTTCTTATAGCCATAAAAATCTTGGTATCGTCAGCCATCAGGAACCTTGCATCTAAAACATGTGCTCCTATATCGTATAGGTAGACAGAGTATAAAGAGAGGTGCCAGAATTGAGCCCTGTGGCACACCAGATGGTATAGTTACGCAGTCAGACCTTACTCCGCCCAGTGTAACAATTTGAGACCGATTTCTAAGATATGACTCGAACCATCTGAGCAAGTTACCGCGAATTCCAAGCCCTTGCAGCTTACGCAGAAGGATGTCGTGATCCACACGATCGAATGCTTTTTCTAAATCCGTGTAGATCACGTCAACCTGCCCACCACCGTACATATCACGAACCACACTCTCGAGAAATACTGCTAAATTAGTGTTTGTAGATCGTCCCTTAATAAACCCATGTTGTTGTTGCGGAATTAATTCAGATATGGTATAGGATAGATAAAGTAGTGTACTATTTTCTCCATTACTTTCCCTATTAGTCCGGTCAATAACGAAATTAAAAGGAAAAATATCACAGCTGAGTAGGCCTTACACATGACAAGGCACACACACGACGGCCTTTACGAGTAAAAGTCGACCAACATATAAAATGCACTTAGGTACTAGGCATATTTTCGTAAACATAATATAACTATGGAAGCACAGAATTTAAAACTGTAAATGGAAGTTTGTTTTATTTTATCTATTTTATATATAAAACCGGCCAAGAGCGTGTCGGGCCACGCTCAGTGTAGGGTTCCGTAGTTTCCCGTCCGTCACAATAAACTCACAAGTGTTCCCACTTATTAAAGTAGATAGAGTTTAAAGGTGGTTTTTTTTTTTTTCAAAATGATTTTCTACCAACCAATGAAACTTGACCTCTGGATTGTATAGGCTCATACGATTCAGGGACCAAATTATATTGGTTAACTGCTGTTTCCATCTGTTGTTTCCATCCAAGTACAAAATGATTTTCCTAGAAAGTCCTTATAAAGTTCGACTTTTCAGATTTTTTTCATATTTTCTAAACTTATGGTTCAAAAGTTAGAGGGGGAGGGACACATTGTTTTTTACTTTTGGAGCGATTATTTCCGAAATTATTGACATTATCAAAAAATGATTTTAGTAAACCCCTATTCATTTTTAAATACCTTTCCAACAATATATCACACGTTAGGGTTGAAATTAAAAAAAAAATCACTTCCCTCTTTACGTATATGGGCTACCCTAATAAAACATCCATCGGAGGCATGGGAAAAAATATTCCCGCTCCTCCTACCAATCGGAGTTCCGATCGGAAGACAGGGAAAGACCCTTTTTTTCCAATTTTTATTTTAACACTTTGTCGGCGTGATTGATACACAATACATATTGGTACCAAATTTCAGCTTTCTAGTGCTAACGGTCACAGAGATTAAGCGATGACGGACGGACGGACGGACGGACGGACAGACATGGCGAATCTATAAGGGTTCCTAGTTGACTACGGAACCCTAAAAATGAATTGCTGTTCGTTAGTCTCGCTAAAAGTCGAGAACGGCTGAACCGCATTTGGCTAATTTTAGTATTAAAATATTCGTGGAAGTCCAGGGAAGGTTTAAACGGTGAGAAAGTGGTAGGTAGGTAGGGTAGTAGGTAGGTAGGTAGGGTAGTAGGTAGGTAGGTAGGGTAGTAGGTATAGGTAGGGTAGTAGGTAGGTAGGGTAGTCGGTAGGTAGGGAGTAGGTAGGTAGAGTAGTAGGTAGGGTAGTAGGTAGGTAGAGTAGTAGGTAGGGTAGTAGGTAGGTAGAGTAGTAGGTAGGGTAGTAGGTAGGTAGAGTAGTAGGTTAGGTAGTATTTAGGAAAAAGGGCATTGCAACGCATGCCGGGGACAGCTAGTCTATATATCTATATATATAAAAATGAATTGCTGTTCGTTAGTCTCGCTAAAACTCGAGAACGGCTGAACCGATTTGGCTAATTTTGGTCTTGAAATATTCGTGGAAGTCCAGGGAAGGTTTAAACGGTGAGAAAGTAGTAGGTAGGATAGTAGGTAGGGTAGTAGGTAGAGTATAGTTTTTAGGAAAAAGGGCATTGCAACGCATGCCGGGGACAGCTAGTCTATCTATATAAAAAAGAATTGCTGTTCGTTAGTCTCGCTAAAACTCGAGAACGGCTGAACCGATTTGGCTAATTTTAGTCTTGAAATATTCGTGGAAGTCCAGGGAAGGTTTAAACGGTGAGAAAGTGGTAGTGGTAGGGTAGAGGTGGGTAGGGTAGTAGGTAGGTAGGGTAGAAGGTAGGTAGAGTAGTAGGTAAGGTAGTAGGTAGGTAGGGTAGTAGGTAGGTAGGGTGGTAGGTAGGTAGGGTAGAAAAAAAGAGCATTGCAACGCATGTTGGAGCAGCGTTACAAATAAAAATCATCGATGGGAGGCAGGAAGGTTAATCAGTTTAGGTTAATGAGTTTAGGCATTGTGCATGGTCTGACACGCACTTGGCCGGTTTTTTATATTTTTGTAGACCGGAAATCCGCCGAAAAACCAGATTCAGCGACATACTTAGTTCTCTCTCAGAATATGCAAGTTGAAGTGGCAATGGGCAGGTCACATTGCTCGAAGAACTGACAACCGACGATGGGGATGAAAGGTTCGCGAGTGGCGACCACGAACCGGAAGACGCAGCGTTGGTAGGCCTCCCACCAGGTGGACCGTGAGTAAGCTCGTTCCAGCGTCGACCTCGACTATGCCCTTGGGCAAGATCCTTGGAAAATCCGACGACATCGTGAGAGTCGCGGGCAACCGGTGGATGCAAACGACAGGCGGCCGTTCTTTATGGCGTTCTAGGGAGAGGCCTTTGTCCAGCAGTGGACGTCTTATGGCTGATGATGATGATGTCTGTCTGTTTGATCCGGTTAATCTCCGGAACGGTTGAAGCACTTTTGACGACAGACTTTTTCTGGCAGATAGCTGATGTTTTAAGGTGATGTTTTAAGGATCTTTAAAGGGTACTTTAGTTATCGAAAAACAATAAGGGTTCCGTGCCAAATTTAAAACCCTTGAAATTGTCAACAAAATCCGATTCATCTTAACAAAAATAAAATGGAATGTCTGTTTGCTGCAGGATGGTATTATTTTTTAAAGGCGTTGATTAGTAGTGAAGGAAGTGATAAATACATCTTCTCACAAGTGACCAGTTTTAGTTTACCGACATCCGCGCGAACGAAGTCGCGGGCACAGCTTGTTTAAAGGATGGTTAGTCATTTATTATGGCTTCCATTTCTCACATGCATGAGCGTTGAATGAGCTCAAAAAACGTCAGGCAATCTCATCTCACTTCTCAGGGCTTCTACGACTTCTTGCAGATTATTTAAGGGACCGACAGCAATTTGTCACATTAGGTCTGTACGGGTGTGAGTCAAGGTTCGGTAATCGGCCCTCTTCTTTTCATTTTGATGATTAATGATCTTCCTGCTGCGGTTGTGAATACCAGATCTCTCTCATATGCTGATGACTTAAAACTGTTTTACGAAATAAAATCTGAATTCGATTGCCAAGCTCTACAAGCAGACATTGATTCGGTCTAGACGTGAAGACTTGTAATTGGCTGTCTGATTATCGTACTGTTATTTATCACCATTGTATCTAGCTGTAAGTCTTCCAAAGTAAATAAATAAATATAAGTGGAGTCTGGATAATAAAATGGAATTTAATAAATCAAAATGCTACGTGATGTCTTTCGGTCGAATGCGGCGCCCAGTCAACTTTCTATACAAACTGAATGGAGATCCAATTACAAGAACTGATTCCATGAAAGACCTGGAAGTCATATTTGACCGTAAGCTCACGTTTCACGAGCACATCACAGCCACTGTGAAGGAGTCATTTAAACGCCTTGGCTTTGTTTTGAGGAACTGTCGCGACTTTCACAACCCCCCCGTTATCAAACTTGTTTTTGGGGCGTTAGTCCGTAACAAGCTGGAGTCTAGTGCGTGCGTATGGAATCCCTTTGAGAAGCAGTATGCTCTAGCTTTAGAAAAGGTTCAAAAAGCGTTCCTTAGATATTTTTACAAGCACTTGTTCGGGTTTTATCCTTTTTTGTATCCCACTAAATTCCTGTTGGGTTGTTTGGGTTTTAATTCGCTTGAAGTTAGACGGTCGCGCGACCAGCAGGGCTATTGTGTATCTTTTAATGACAGTGGATAACCTACAATGTCTATCAAATAACTGTCAAATGGTGAGTTTTTAAGAAAAAAAATTACCAAACCATAACCAATTTACAGTTAATCTATAGACATTTCTGATAGCCACTGACGTTAAAAAGATACGCAATAAGGGGGCAGATGACTGTAATCTTTAAAGTTCTTATGGGGATTATAGATGTTCCTGAACTACACAATGAAATCAGCAAACTATTTGTCCCTTACAATTGTCGTGGCAGAAAACACCGCTTACTGGCTGTTCCAACTTGCCGTACTGTTGCACGCTCCAAGTCACCCATTCCTCGGACATTATCCGCTATTAACGCATCACTCCTGGACTCAAACAAAGATCGTGATATATTTGCGGATGAATGGAAGGTGATACTGTCAGAATGTTTGAAGTTTTGTGAGAAGATTGCATGACTGTGTTTAATCTATACTAATATTATAAAGCTGAAGAGTTTGTTTGTTTGTTTGTTTGTTTGTTTGTTTGTTTGAACGCGATAAACTCTGGAACTACTGGTTGGATTTGAAAAATTCTTTTTGTGTTGGATAGTTCATTTATCGAGGAAGGTTATAGGCTATATAACATCACGCTACTACCAATAGGAGCGGAGCATAAATGAGAAATGTCGCAAAAACGGGAAAAGAAAATTCCTTTCTGAGAGCTTCCGTTGCGTGCGCTGCGAAAACGGTTTAAGTTACGAGAATATCATGTATGAAGTAATTATTCGTCTTTAAAAGTTCTAAAAAAAAGTCCGCGACAGCATCTGTCTATATTTTAAGATTGACTCACTGTAACCATTTTTTACTATTAAAATGTTAGGTTAAAAAGAATTATTTTTTGCGAAGCTTATTTAACCCTTAAGGTATTAATCTATATCTAAATAAATGTGTTCGTTAGAACGAAAATTTAATATAGAATATTTGTGCTCTTTACTCTATTACAGTTTAAACAAATATCTTTGAAGATATCGCAATGTAAAAATACCCGCGCGGAAAAATAATTACGCGGGTTGCGTCGCAATGTAGGTACGGGGGATTCTGGCTGGCCTCCGGGACGTTCAAATTCAAAATATTTACTGCATCATAATGCTTACAAGTACAGAGTGTTATAGTATATTTAACAGTAAGAGATAGATTTTATAGTAATTCACACTGTAATATAATCTAAGCTAATCTAAACCATCTAAACTATTGTAATAAAGAGGAAAGGTAAGATTTTGTGTTTGTTACGATTTAGCTTAATTAATGTCGGATAGTCGATATATCGAGAAAGGTTATAGCTATATTTATGTGACGCAGACGAAGTTGCGTGGGTCAGCTAGTAAATTATATGTGTTTAAATAGTGTAATTGGCTTCGGCCGTTCTATTTAAAATAAATAAATAAATTACCCGACACAAGCGGGTAATGAGAGTGCCTGACGTTTTTTTTGTATAATCGTTATTGTATCTAAATGAGTGTCTGTAATTGTTCCTAATTAAATATTATGAGAATGTTATAAAATGAGGATTTATCAAAATGTACTGTTAGTAGGCTCCCAATACCCTGTTCACCCCTACACGTCGGGACCCTCGTTCGACGATATCCCATATCATTGAGAGGGCGGTAGCTACGCCCTGATAGATACTTATCACAATATTATGATAGTATAAGTACGTAGTTATCTTTCAATCGATATTTGACGACGCGTTTCAACATCACGTGTTAGCCTGCCTTGCACGCACTTTACGGAGGTTGTGCATATCGACCTGCAGCGTGCGTGCAGCGTGCACCGCGCGCCCTCATGTGTACAACATCACAATATTGTCACCGCTATCAACCAAGCCGTATATATAGCTACTACGTCGATTTTTTTTTTTTTTTTATTATTGATAGGTTCGCGTTTGACCACTATCTCTCTCGGCTACGGCGTAGTAGACTACGTCGTAGTTACTACGTCGTAGCTAGGGCATGAATATCGGAATCTCGGAATCTCGTAATATCGGAATCTCGGAGCGAAAGTTCCGATATTACAATTCCGATATTGGATCACTCAATATCGGAATTGCAATATCGGAAATATTTTTCTATATTTTGAGTTTTAAACTGAACCTGTATTTTATTTAGATCCATGTGTAGCGCCGAGTGCGACAGCGCGCTACCGTATCCCTCTTGCCAGTTCACTAATGATGCGATAGAAGAGCAATATACGTAGTAAGTCGCGAGTGACATTTAAATATAAAAAAAAAAACAATTTAATCACTAGAGTCAAGGGTGTAAATGCCACAATTTTCATCAAAACATCTAAGTAAAAGGTACGAAATTATAATAGTCATAGAATCTCGTTGTTTCTAAATGATTTTGTCATGAATTTGGTGATTCTTCACTAATCAATATAGGGAGAGAACTTGTTATATAAATTAAAGAATAACACTGCATTTAGAGGTACAGTAGGTTCTTACTACGATCTACAATTATGTGTTTGGAGAATCATGAAAGTTTGTTTAAGCAGTTTGGACAGAGAATAATATAAATACATAAAACACTATTACAGTCGGCAAAAATGTAGCTTGCCTCTGTCATGAGTTGGTGACAGACGATGGCTTTCTAATAATCTGATAAGGCTGATGATGATCAGCCTATAATGTTCCCACTGCAGGGATTCAAGCCTCCTCTTTAGGAGAGGGATGTACTATAATCCACCGCACGTGGGCCTAGTGGGGGTTGGCAGATGTCACATGTCTTCAAATTTTTTGGTTCTAAGACATGCCGGTTTCCTTACGATGTTTTCCATAACCGTTTTGAGAGCAGCAGTGATTAAATAAATTACACAAAGTAATGCGCCTGCCTGGGATCAAACCCACAACTTACTGTTCGTAAGTCGGGGCTGCCCCACCACTGGGCCATCATTTCAGCCAACTGGGCCATCGCTGCTGTTAATAATGCTTTAATGATATTCCTTCTTTTTATCAAAGACTCGCAAGTTTTTTGTTTCGTATTATTCATTTTCAAATCTAACTTAAATAAATTATTGCTAATACACATTATTATGAAGATACTAGGGTGGTTTTTATGTTAGATTCAAGGCAAATCGCATTGATACTTTTCAATAACACTATGGTGATACGGTAATCTTTAAATTCTGTGTGACACGGTATACAGATTTGTATGTAGAATGACGTTGCGGTACCGCTCCGGCACCGTACCGCACCGTTAACGCATTGAGTGGCCTCACTGTTGTCTTATATGTAATTACTTTTTACAAGAAATCGTTTATAAAAAAATATATAGAAATTGAAATACCTAGTATTATAAAAGTTGAACATTAAAAATAAAGTAGGTAATTATATTGTTTTCTTTCTTTTTCTTTCTTTCTTAATCTCAGTCTAAAAATGGCATTTACGACCTTTCTACGCCGAAGTAGCGCTATTTGATTTAATAAGTAAATAAATACTTTAAAACAACCAAAGTTTGAACCAAATGATATAATATTATTCAAAAATGTTTTTTATTGCATTCAATCTAACCTCATACCGAATTTGGGCAATTTATAAATAAAATGTGCAATTTCAAATCAAATGACGTAATTCCGATATTAATATCGGAATTCCGATATTGAGATCTAATATCGAAACTCAGTATCGGAATTGAAAATCTTCCGATATTACATGCCCTAGTCGTAGCACATTACTCACATTACGATACAAAGAGTAATGCACATTTGCACAACTTACAATGCACAGCGACTACTGCTACGCCGTAGTAACTACGACGTAGTCTACTACGCCGTAGCCGCGCCGTAGCACTTGATGCCTACTAAATATTATTATGGTGATTTTAAAGCACTTAAATGCTTTGCACTTACTTATAAGTTATAGCATTGTCCTCATGACGAATTGACGACGATTAAAAGTGGCGTAGTAATCACGTCGTTGTTATGTATGTCCTAGTTATTATTGCTACGCCGTAGCCACCGCGTAGCAGTGTATTATAGTCGGCTGCTGTACTATAGTCAAACTGTGTGCTGTAAGATACACTCACCAAAACAAAGGTTTTACACACTAGAACAGTCAATCTATATTTATCACTAGGCACTGTCATACACATAGCCGTGGAGGTGACACTTTCAACGAAGACAGGCATCCAAACATGTCGCGAGTAATCATCATCAAAACAAAAGCACACCGGAGCAGTATCGATTGGAGGAGCAACAGATAGCAACGCAGGCGGGTGCAGGCGAGGGCGCGCACCGACTCACTACCGGCTGTGGGGGGCAGGGGGTCTCCAGCGCGACGTGCCTGCGCGGGGTCTCCCGGCGGACTCGCGGGCCCGCGCCCCCTTCGCCCGCCAGCCGCTTACCACGGTCCACGGTTGCGAAGACGGACTGCGCATGCTCAACCCGCCTTATTCCAACTGGACCGTTACCGTTTTACCTCGCAACAATCACAAATAGCACAACTTTCGATGTCTAAAGTACGTACCCACTACCCAGTATTTTTCATGTAGAAAAAACAAACACTTGATATTACCCGAACACCGTTTATTACACTTAGCTCTGCGCTATCCAACCTGTACAGCCTGCACTGAATCATTAGTAAGATCGAGCTCATAAAGTTATCACTAAAGCATTAGTCCAAGATCCCAGGGCCGCCAGACGTCACGTATTTTCTGACGAAGGAAATGTGGACGATTGAGTAGTGTTAGTATGAACTAAGAACACACTACTACCAGCTAGCTTGCTTGGACGGCCAATTTTCAGGTATCAGGTCATACAAAAATTATAACTTACTTCACGTATTTTCTCCAAGCTGATTTTTACGTATATTTTAGGCAATATCCTTAAAAATAAATCGCAAATACTCCCAGACACTTTCCGTCGGCCGTATTGCTTAACAGACGCTTTACAGAATACATAAACTCCTAATGTTTTAATACTTAAAGCTAATTGATCGGGTTATTGCCATGCTATATTGGGCAGGGGCTCCAACATGCACCCGAGTGGTCAAAGCGGATCATTCTCATTAGTTCCACCAGCAATTAGTTCCATGGAACTAGTGAGACTTTTTTTTCTCAGTAGTTCCATGCACTTTGATAATGGAACAAATGAAACAAAACTTTATCGAACTCGTCTCACTAGTTCCACCGTTTTCAACAAAATTCTGAAGACATAGGCAATGGACAGATCCTGTTGAATGCCCACCGAATGAGTCCAGTGGAAGTCTGTATGTCAGCCACACGAGCGATGCCATGCGTTCTCGGGTAAACAGTCACAATACGTTTAAGTCTAAACTTTTTGGGAACTTTAGCGTCCGATAGGCAAAACGGCCGCTAGGAAGTGTCTGGGAGTGTTGGCAACTTATTTTTAAGGATATTGCCTACAATATACGTAAAAATCAGCTGTCAGAAAATACGTGAAGTTAGTAATGTTTTTATGTACCTTGATAGCCTGATACTGAGGCCTGATAGCGTATTTCCATTTCCGTGTTCATTAGGAGGCAGTACTGCCATGAAACACGCACGGGTTTGTTGCGCTAACTGCCTTTACAAACTCGTGTTCAATTCAGAGTACGCGTCCTCCAATCGCGCACGGATTTGCAAGGAGCATGCTTTACAAACTCGTGTTCAATTCAGAGTACGCGTCCTCCAATCGCGCACGGATTTGCAAGGAGCATGCGCCTTGGATTAAGCACCACAAATCCGTGTTTGTTTGAAGGCATTTTTGTGTTTAATTAATGGGCAAGAAAACTCATACGAAGTGTTTAACTTTTTATTAGGACCAAAATAAATCTACATAAGATGCACGAGTATGGTATTGTATTGTAGGCAATCAACGTAAGTAGGTACATAAACAAATATAAAGAAGTAATTTTATATAATTAATGTTTTTTGGCAGGAGGCTGATTATCATCAATATTAGATGCAATATTATGAAGACGTTTTCTTTTCACAGTTTCTGACTTGGCTGGTCGTCCTGATTGAATTCTTCCACTGCATGTAGACCTCTTTCTTTGCGGCGAGCGATCGATGTTGGTTGTACATGAATTTGTTATGAATGAATTACAAAAACACAACTCAAACGAAGTGGCGAGACGCGAGCAAGCGTAGTTTACCTACGCGCGAACTTCATGGCTATGTTCCATGCACCATCGCCTTGAACACGTGTTTAGAAGAACAGTTGGCGTCGCAAACCCGTGCGCGATTGGAGGACGCGCACTCTGAATTGAACACGAGTTTGTAAAGGCAGTTAGCGCGACAAACCCGTGCGAGTTTCATGGCAGTACTGCCTCCTAATGAACACGGAAATGGAAATACGCGGCCTGATACCTGAAAATTGGCCGTCTAAGCAAGCTAGCTGGTACCTAGTCGTGCGTTCTTAGTTCATACTAACACTACTCAATCGTCCACATTTCCTTCGTCAGAAAATACGTGACGTCTGGCGGCCCTGGGATCTTACTCTACATGCACTAGTGCGAGTTACTTCAAAGATCACACATACAAATATTTGCGTGGTTTGACAGAATATAAATCTTCTTTTGATTTTAGTTTCAGCCCTCTGTTTATCTTAGACTGCTTATTATTTTTACTTATAATAAATACAATTAAAGAGACTCACGGTTTAGATACGGATACTGTTTTGATAACCATTTTTTTCGTAACAAACAATTTAGCATACTTTTATAATTTTTAAAGAATGTGTCACTAGTTGCAAAAGATAAAATAATAAAATGAAAAACTCATTCATAGATAATATTGTAGAAGGATTTAGTATTGGCACGTCTCCTTCACTTTCTTATTACCAAAGAATTTGCATTCCCACTATCTGAGCCCACTACTGTGACTGTTGTCCAACATGTTTCTGTTGGAGATTTTAATTATTATTTAGCAACACCAACATTAAATGTAAATCCTCTTTTATATAGTGACAACACTATTCTATTCCCTTCCATCTGCGACACTGGTCCAATACAGACGTTTAATTTTTATTATCGTATTTTATTTTATTGAATCTTCCCCGGCACCAACGTACCAGCGCCTCACCAGCTACCCACTACCACAAGCTTACACATTGGTCCTTCGAAGAGAACTGCCGTGCTGAGGAAGAGGCAATCAAGAGGTTTGGAAATTTTTATTTTCTGCCGTGTCGCAGCCATTTTGGATTTTTGGTTGGCAACGGGCTCTCATAATTCTTGGACTGGTTGTCGCCACAAATCGCAATATTATTCGATTCGACTCCAGCAATAATTATTCCAAGAATAAGCCCAAAATAAACTCATCATCAATTTCATCGTTCAAATTTGCCGCTGTCGCCGGAGTCACCTCTGCAAGTGTGAAGAGCAAGCACACAGGTATTCCGCAAGAACGAGCGAGACGGCACGATATATATCATTTGTCGAGATTACGCGCCTGGAACGCGATCTGCGCGCGCCGCCGAGCGCGGAGCGGGACAGAAACAATTTATAACGAGCGCGAAGGAGACAACGAGACGCTACGGACATCGCTTCACGTCACCATTTTGTGGCATTCGATTGACAGGATCGACTCTTCAGTGAAGTGAAATCAGTTTGTGTTCTAGCATTAATTTGTGTTGTGTTATTACAAATATAAAAGTGCGTGTTAGTTAGAAATGGAGGAGGAACTAAAACGTAAAATCGCCACACGTGGCTATGTTAAAGGTACAATCACAAGATTATATAATTTCGTTCATGGTTCTGATCTTTCGAAAATATGTTGTGATGAGCTGATCACCAAACGGGATCGATTGGTATCTGCTTTTCGCGATTATGAGTCTTTGTGTAAAGATATTCTCTATCTCAATACTGCCGACACAGAAGATGTCGAGCAGATAGAAAATAATTATTATAGTATCTTGGCTTCATTGAACGAGCACATTAAGACCCAGGAAAATGCAGGCCCCTCCGGCTCCTCAACATATTCTGATGCACGTCAGACACTTAATAAAACTAAGTTACCACCAATTTCGATAAAAACATTTGATGGTACATTCACAGAATATGTGCCATTCATTAATTTGTTCGATTCATTGATTCACAATGATAGTAGTCTCGACCATATTCAAAAGTTTTATTATTTGAGAACATTTTTGAAAGGTGAACCATACAATCTGATAAAAGATTTAAGTTTAACCGCAGAAAGTTATAGTGAAGCTCGCAAACTATTGAGAGATCGCTATGATAATAAATTTAAGATTATTAATGACCATGTATGCAACATTTTAGATTTAAGTTGTATTGTTAAGTCAACAGCTAGTAATTTGAGGGACTTTGTGTCATGTATTAGGCAACAATTGGCTGCTATTAAAAACCTTGACTCTAATGTCATATACTGGGATGCAATTTTGTTATGTGTTCTTTCCCATAAATTAGATGGAATTACTGCACGAGCTTATCAGCTGGACCGAGATCCCAGTATACAACCTAAACTCGAGGATTTCCTGCAATATATTGAGAAGAGGGCTCTGGCATTTGAAAATGCTGGACAGAGTCACTTGCAGCAACAGTCAACCCGAGTAACAGCGGTCGCCACTGCAGGAGCAACGTGCATCTTCTGTAAGTTGAATGACCATAAATTATATAAATGTCAGAAATTGAAAAAATCAGCTATTGCCAGCAATCGATAGACTGAAGTTGGCCAAAGAGCATAAGTTGTGTGTAATTTGTTTAGGCATGCATGGTGGCAAATGTAAGTTTTACTTCCGGTGCTCAGAGTGCAAGAAACCTCATAACACTCTGCTCCACTGCAATTCCGGTGAAACCCCACCAGCTGTCACCTTATCAAGTAATGTTAACAATAATGTGCTTTTACCTACAGCTCGAATCAAAGTTGTAGCAAGAAACGGCACCAAATACATTATCAAGGCGTTACTGGACAGCGGATCTCAGGTTTCTTTTATAACTGCAAAAGTTGTTCAGCTATTAGGTTTAACGCCCTTGCAAAATAATACTTGTATTGTTGGAATCACTAATGAAAAGAGCAATGTAAAGTATTGCATTCCCATTGAAGTTCATTCATTAAATTCACCATTCAAGACAATGGTAAATTGTCATGTTGTAAAAGAGGTAACATGCAAATTACCTCAGAATAAATTTGATCTCTCTTGTTTCATGATACCACCCAATATTAAATTGGCAGATGACCAATTTAATGTGCCTAGTGAAATACATATGTTATTAGGTGCTGATGTGTTTTTCCAGACCCTGTTACCGAACGAACTGTGCACAAGCATCAACCTGCCAACACACAGCGAGCAGTCATCAGCTCTGCCGTGGAATGCCGCTCATCCGCTCCAGCAGCCTGGTAACACTCAACTACACATCTTTAACACTTACTTCGGTCACATTGTAGGAGGAAGTCTGCCACCCAAGGTATCTCAACAGACATGTAATAGAGTAGTATTAAAATGTGAATTAGGTCTCAATGACACACTTGCCCAGTTTTGGACCAATGAAAAAGTTCCAGAAATATTCACTGAGCAAACATCTGAGCAAGAGCTTTGTGAACACATTTTTAAAACTTCAGTTAAATTAATTAATAATCAGTTTGAAGTTCCTATGCCTTTAAAATTACCTTTATCAGATGTAAACAATACTCTTGGTGAATCTTTTCATTTAGCATTCAAAAGGTTCATGAATTTGGAAAAGAGATTGCTTAATGATCCTGATTTATTCATGCTATATAAAAATTTCATTCATGAATATCTATCACTTGGTCATGGTCATTATTTTGATATTGAATTGTATGATTTAAATAAGCATGCAGTGTATTTCCTACCACACCATGCAGTTATTAATAATAATAGCAAAACCACAAAGCTTCGAACTGTCTTTGATGGTTCAATGAAAACAAACAAGAAGGTTTCTTTAAATGATTTACAACTCAATGGACCTGTGGTTCAAAAGGATTTGTTTGATATAATTTTATTATTCCGCTTAGGTAGATATACATTTACTGCGGATATCAAGCGTATGTTCAGAAACATTAAAGTAGATCCTCAATACACTACCCTTCAAAATATTTTGTGGAGGGACAATCCTGACCAGCCAGTCAAGTGTATAAGGTTAGATACGGTTACATACGGCTTGAAAAGTTCAAGTTATTTAGCAACTCGCTGCGTAGATGAGCTAGCAAATAGGTATGAAAAATCATATCCAATAGCATCATCTATTATCAAAAATAATGTATATGTTGATGATATTATCTATTGTAATAATAACTTAGAAACTACTATAGCTGCCAGAGACCAGCTTCGTGATTTGCTTAAGTTAGGTAGTTTCCATACTCATAAATGGTCATCAAATGATGAGAATGTCTTGAACAGTATACCATTTAGCGATAGACACTTTGATAGTTTAGAATTACAAAAGGGTGACTTTAACATGAAAGCCTTAGGTCTTCAAATAAATGTAAAGGATGATCACTTTATAATTTCTGCTCCAGAACCATTCAATAGGAGTAATGTTACAAAAAGGAGCATACTTAGTTATATAGGCAGATTTTATGACCCAATGGGATTTGTGAGCCCAATTGTAGTCACTGCAAAGGCCATAATGCAAAAATTGTGGCTACTGAATACAGGTTGGAATGATAGTCCGCCTGCAATTGTTCAGCAAGAATGGTTTCAATTTACCAATAATTTAGCTGCTATGCAGCCAATCCTTTTAGATAGGAACATAAGAATTTCAGATGCAGACTCGGCAGATTTAATCGGCTTTGCAGATGCTTCGAGTAAGACAGCCTACGGATGCTGTGTGTACCTGCGATTCACCAACCAATCAGGTACAACAAAATTGCATCTACTCTGTTCCAAATCGCGAATTAACCCTATTCAAAAGAAAGGCATGACTGTGCCAAGGCTTGAATTGAATGCTGCGCTATTGCTATCGAAATTAATTTTGCGGACTCATAATACACTCAGAGTCAAAATTAACATAAGGCATGTCTGTTTATTCAGTGACTCACAAATTGTCCTAGCATGGCTAAATACTGAGCTAACAAAACTTCAGGCTTACATATCGAACAGAGTAAGTGTAATTCGTCAAAACACAGCTGGATATAGTTGGCATTATGTCAATACAAATGACAATCCTGCTGATCTCATTAGCCGAGGTGTCAACCCGACTGAGCTGAGTAGCTGCGATATTTGGTGGAATGGCCCAAAGTTTCTGCAAAACAGTGAGTACAACTTTCCTGCTTCCAGCACTCTTGCTGATTCAGTCTCAGTGGAACCCTGCTTAGCTCTTTCCAGCAACTTGGTATGCCAAAGTCCAAATCCGCTTGATTATGTGTTCAAGCGCTTCTCTAATTATTCTAATTTAAATAAAATAGTAAGGCTATTAGCATACATATTGCGATTCTTAAACAATATTAATAAAAATAAAGTTAAAATAAATACAAACTTTTTACAAAGTTCAGAGTTGGATCGTGCATTAATGTTAATACTTAAACACGAACAAAATATCTATTTCAAATCTGAAATCAAAGCAATAAGCAGTAATAATAATTTGAAAGGAAATCTATCCGAATTGCATCCCTTTCTCGACAGCCAAGGTCTATTGCGCGTTGGGGGTAGATTGCATTATGCTGATATCGCTTATTCACAAAAGCATCCTATCATACTGCCCAAAGGCTCTTCAATTACTAGCTTGCTTATAAGGTGTGAACATGAAAGGCTACTGCACGCAGGGCCTAAGCTTTTACTCTCGCATCTGAACCAACGATTTTGGATTGTTAATGGTTTGTTAGAAGTTAAGAAAATAACTCACAAATGTATTGTGTGTTTCAGACAAAAGGCCTCAGTAGCCAAGCAACTAATGGGCTCCTTGCCGGCTGCACGTGTAACAGCTACCAGCCGCCCATTTGAGAAGGTTGGCGTGGATTTCGCTGGGCCAATTGATGTAAAACTCTCTCGCGTAAGAAGATCATTAATAGGTAAAGGCTATATCTGTGTATACGTATGTTTCGCGACAAAGGCCGTTCACTTGGAACTTGCCTCAGACTTGACCACAGAAACTTTTCTCGCGTGCTTGAGGAGATTTATCTCTAGACGAGGGTTGCCCACCGAAATTCACTGCGACAATGCAAGCACATTTAAATGTGCAAGGAGTCAATTAGTCGAACTCTATAAACTGCAAACTTCTCAGAACCACCAAATGCAAGTTCAAAGATTCACCGCCGACCGTGGCATACAATTTCACTTTATACCATGTTACTCGCCTACATTTGGGGGACTCTGGGAGGCGGCAGTAAAGAGCACAAAGTTTCACTTAAAAAGAATATTGCAAAAAGCTGTCTTAACCTATGAACAACTGAATACAGTGTTAAATGAAATAGAAGCAGTACTTAATTCTCGACCGCTCTTACCTTTATCTTCAAACACTGATGATTATTGTTATCTAACACCCGGTCACTTTATTATAGGGAGTGCAATGTCAATGTATCCTGAGAATAATGTCTGTAACATTCCACAAAATAGACTTAAGTTTTGGCAACAGTGTAATTCTCTAAAACAGTCCTTTTGGAAAGTGTGGCATCAATATTATTTAAATTTGTTACAAAATAGACCTAAGTGGCGTGCTAATATATGTAATGTCAAACTAGGCGATTTAGTCATTTTAAAAGAGGACAATATTTCTCCTATGTCGTGGCCTATGGCACGAACAATAAAATTTGTCTGCTACCTATAGAATATGATGATAGTTCTTAGATATTTCTTTTGTTAATTTTAAGTAACATATGTGTACGTATTGAACTGTATTATGTATGTTAAGTTTTTAAATACTCTAAAAAACAAATGTTAACTTGTAAGTTTGAACAATTTAATTTTATGTAACTTTTTGTAAGTTCATTGCTATTCTTGAGAGGCCGCAGCATGTTGGAGATTTTAATTATTATTTAGCAACACCAACATTAAATGTAAATCCTCTTTTATATAGTGACAACACTATTCTATTCCCTTCCATCTGCGACACTGGTCCAATACAGACGTTTAATTTTTATTATCGTATTTTATTTTATTGAATCTTCCCCGGCACCAACGTACCAGCGCCTCACCAGCTACCCACTACCACAAGCTTACACAGTTTCACATTTCACCGAACCACAATTTTTTTCTTGTTGATGTAGATACCAAGTACGTACCTACACTTGTGCACATCCTAAATTTTCAAAATAATAGCCTGAAGTTTGTTCGGTAGACCTCTCGATGAGCGGAAGTCGCCATCCACGACGCCGATCTAATTGATAGATATCCCCATTGCAATTGTTGTTCTCGGATGAAGAATTAAAATGACACAACTAGTTTACAAAAACTCTTTACTCCGTTGTCCCTATGCTCCCATGATCCATATAATAATAGATATATACCTTTATGAACCGGATATAATGATATAGGTACAAAAAACACAAGTTTTACTGCCGGTGATTCAAAGGAGATTTAAAAATCTTAGCAATAACTATGTTTGTTATTATTTGTGTGTCTATTCACAAACAATTTATTGAATCGACGAATCGAGTATCTCGCTTACTCTCGTAATGAAAAAAAACCGGCCAAGTGGAAGTCGGACTCGCACATGAAGGGTTCCGTGATAGTACAATCGTATTAGGGAAAACCCCCTGTAACTTTATCCTTACATAGTATAAAACAAAGTCGCTATTTTTGTCTGTTTGTTTGTCTGTATGCTTAAATCTTTAAAACTACGCAACGGATTTTGATGCGGTTTTTTTAATAGATAGAGTGATTCAAGAGGAAGGTTTTAGTATATAAGTTGAACGACATCCACGCGGGTGAAGCCGCGGGCATCAGCTAGTTTATGTATAAATTACAAAGTGAGTCTCTCAAACCAAATTTTGTTTTGATTGTTTGAAAGTGTTCATTGGGATCTACAGCATATGTTATTTTGATTTTTCGCTCTCTTATTTTAAAAGTTAGAGGGAGGATGGAGTAGAATACGGAATCTCGACGCACAAAATTTAACGCTAAAAATATATTTTAGTTCACTTAGCACAAAATAATTTTTTGTACAACAATTTATGACGCCTTTGTGGGCGAAGTTTACCCAAAAAAGAAATGTAGGTAGGTAGGCGTCTAAGAATACAGACAAATACAGTATCGCAGTGAGCTGTGTGTGAGGATCTATCGCGATAACGTGCATCGAAACGAAGTAGTATCGCAGTAACGAGCATCGCAGTTTAGTAGCATCGTGTTAGCATTCATCGATATTTTGTGCGTCGAGATTCCGTATTCTGAACTACTCCTTTAAAAATGGCATTGAGGTTCCTAAAACCATTTTTTCTCAAAGTTAAAATCGTTTGAAAGAATAGACACTTCCAAAGTGGTACAATGTGTCCATCCTCCCTCTAACTTTTAAACTAAGAGACTGAAAAATCTAAAAAAATATATGCTGTAAAAACTTTCAACCAAAATTGGTTTGAAAGATGTACCTATAGTAAACAGTTTTTGAGATAATATAGCACATTTCAAAAACCGCAAATATATCATTGTCATTCATAAAAACACTGAAAAACAAACTTATCACAAAATATGAATTTCTGTTGCCGCTGTAACAAGAAATAACACAAATTAAAGGGAGCTTCCTTAATACGATGGTACGGAACCCTTCATGCATTGTGCAAGTCCTACTTGCACTTGGTCAGTTTTTTTTTAAACTTCTTTCTCCACACCACACCTCTTGGAACTAAATAAAAAAAGACCCATGAAAATCAGAAAACTGTGTCCCACCTTTTGAGTAGGTAGTTAGGTAGTCGACTTGTGCATTCATCATCAGCCTTTCCTTCACCGTTTGGAGAGCAGTGGTGATGAAATAAATTACACAAAGCAGTCCAGCCTGACTGGGTTCGAACCCACGACTCACGGTATGTTCGTAAGTCGGGGCCGCTACCACTGATCCACCACTGCTCTCCCCACTTGTGCATTAGAACCCGGCTAATGCACAAGTCGACGTTACATTAATATCGTCTTTTAAGCATAGAAACTTTCACGGCCTCATCAAGTCAGCATCGTCCAGCCGTTTGGGACCCGTCGCAGCATGACTTCTTCCATACTTCAAAATTCCATGGACAGATAAAAAGTAAGTGTCTATGGATATTATCAGACAGACGTGACAGCTGCCATTTAATAACCGTGACACTTGACAGTGCATGAAGTGCGTTGCTGTCAGTGGTGAGTTTGGTCACTTTGGCTCATTGGTTAGCCTTGACGGCTGCTGTCATCAGTCGTAGAAATGGCTTCGGAGTTGTTGTTTGTACCGTTTAAAAAAGGTTCAGATATAGATATTGTGAAACCATTGAAGAATTTGATACATGCGACATACAACACTGGCGAACACCAAGAGGACTATACGGATGCCCTCAACGAGCTCAGCCGGCTGAGGGCCAACGCCATTTGGAAAGTGTTCGAGAAGTCGTCGCTGGACGTAATCTACAAGTAAATACAGTATTTATGTCGGATGAGTCACCCAACACAGTTGAATCATTGTTAAGCAGACTAAATAGGCACAACTTATAATGATTACCGATCTCTGGAGATTTTATTAGTAATAGTCAAAGGTGTTAAAATATGATGTCATCTTATCACGCACACTAACAAAGGAATAGTTTATTATACGATATCGAGAAGTGTACGCGACTTTGAGGGGTGTGCTTGTCCCGTCGGGGCTGCGGATATCGAAAAGTTACCGCGGCTCCGACACAAGGGCGAGGAAGAGGGAACATGGGTTGGTTTTTAGTCAGTAGAAGTCTGACACTCCCCTTCGCTCTGCCCAAGAGCGGGGGGGGTTATTCGATGATTTTCCACCCACCAAAAAAAAAAAAAAAAAAAGGGGTGTGCTTGTGCTTGCAGCTACCATGACCAGCTGGTGTCCCTGGAGTCCAAGATCCCGCCGCAGGAGGTGCAGATCCCCTTCAAGTGGAAGGATGCGTTCGACAAGGGCTCCTTGTTTGGAGGCCGGATGAGTCTCAGTAAGTGACATTAACTTCTATTAGTCTGTGAATCCTCTGGCAAAACATTGTAAGTTGGAGTGAATGTGTTTCTTCAAGGCAGCATGCTCCACTGTAGGCCTCATCATCACTCCACATCATTTGAGTTAAGGTCAAATGAAAATCTCAAGACTATCTTGTATAAAAATATCAATATAATTGTCTGAAAATGGCTTCCTCTCTCCTCTTAGTTGAATGTTATAAAGCTAAGAATATGTTGGTATGTTAGCTTTGCATGGGTGTTGTTAGTGTGAAGTAACATATACATTATATTTTAGCTTACATTTTGCTACTTGTACTATAAAACAAGAACCAGAGACAAAAAAATCAAATTAAACAAGTTAAAGAAAACACAGCTTCTCTTAATTTTTGTAAGTGATCTGGATTAAGCAGTGTTAGCAAAGTATATCTGTTTCTTGTATGCTCAGAAAGCAACCAGTAGCCAGTTGAAAAAAACACAAGGAAAGTTGAATGAAACTAACATACCTACTTAGACTAGAATTTTGTGTGATAAATTGTTTGATGAGGATAAATAATGAAATGTTTCAAATCATTCACAAAACGTTTGAGTCATGCTATTATAACAAAGGTTATGTGAAGACCTAAAATTATTGTGTGATTCTTTGCCGGTTTCTGAATTCATCGTCTGCTTAGCCTTTTCCCAAATGTGGCTTCCAGTCTAACCAGATGCAGCTGACTACAGTATTTAACACGCTCAGCGCCAAAGCAATTTTAACATTTTATAAAACAGGCATATTCTCCAAGGCCAACGCTTTTGAGCACCCTACTATAATGTATGAAACGGTGTATACTGAGGGATACACCGGCCTCCAAAGTCGGGGCAGTGTGGTGTATCACCCGGTGTATCATTACAGATACACTGGCCTGTGACTAAACACCCGGTGTATCATTACGGATACACTGGCCTGTGACTAAACACCCGGTGTATCATTACGGATACACTGGCTTGTGACAGAACACCCGGTGTATCATTAGGGATACACTGGCCTGTGACTAAACACCCGGTGTATCATTAAGGATACACTGGCCTGTGACTAAACACCCGGTGTATCATTACGGATACACTGGCCTGTGACTAAACACCCGGTGTATCATTACGGATACACTGGCCTGTGACTAAACACCCGGTGTATCATTACGGATACACTGGCCTGTGACAAAACACCCGGTGTATCATTACGGATACACTGGCCTGTGACAAAACACCCGGTGTATCATTAAGGATACACTGGCCTGTGACTAAACACCCGGTGTATCATTAAGGATACACTGGCCTGTGACTAAACACCCGGTGTATCATTAAGGATACACTGGCCTGTGACAAAACACCCACAAGTCAAGTCAAGTAACTACAAATAACTGCCAGGACCAACAGCTTAACAAGCGTTTGAGGCACGGTGGAAACTGGGTATTGCCAATATAATATTATAGGCTGTCAGCCATTCACCAAGGACAGCTTAACCTAATTATCAATCCAAGCACCTGTTATAGATTAGACAATAGCTCCTCTGTCTTGCGTGGCTGGTTTCTGAATTATTTAAATTTGGATATTATGTGCGCGCTATGTTTGCTATGTTTGCTCACAATTTCTTCTACAGTTGTGTTAGTTGATGTAATGGACGGTGAGTGTTGCACTTGTTCGTAACGCGATCACTCGTGTTCCGCAGCCATCAGCTCGCTGGCGTACGAGCGCATGTGCATCCTGTTCAACATCGGCGCCATGCAGAGCCTCATCGCGTCGCAGCAGCCCGTGGAGACCGAGGACTCGCTCAAGCAGGCCGCCAAGCTGTTCCAGGTACCACTCGCCACTCGCTACACTAGATTATAGTCAAACCTTATTGGGCTACATTGTACTTGACGTGAATGTGTAATGCGTGTGCAGCAAGCGGCAGGCGTGTTCGGGTTCCTGAAGGCGAACATCATGATGGCCGTGCACCAGGAGACCACGCCCGACCTGCACCCCGAGACACTGGACGCGCTCGCCAAGCTCATGCTGGCGCAGGCGCAGGAGGTCATCGCCTACAAGTGCATCCGCGGTAAGCCCATACCGAGACCAACCTACCATATTATACATATATATATATAATTACGTGAGCGTCCTAGCTGTTGCCTGGAACCTTCGTCCCGCGTTTCGGAAGGACAAGGTCGTCTTGTTTATTTCCTGTTTGTTTACTACGTACCAGAGTTAATTGGTAAACGAGCCCAAAGGTAGCGATGTGTAGAGTTAGTTGTGTGTTGTGTTGCAGACGACATGAAGGAGAGCATGGTCGCCAAGGTGTGCTCGCAGTGCGACGAGCTGTACGCGGACGCACTGCGCGCCATGCAGAAGGAGCAGCTCAAGTCGCTGTGGGAGCGCGACTGGCTCAGCATCGTGAGTGCTCACACACACTGACACAACCCTATACTTTATGTTTGTTTAGTTTAATAAACTTTGCTTGAGTTAGCTCCCTTTAATACAACATATGTTCTCTTTTTATACGTATGGTGATGACATGTTAGTCCCTTATTAACTTCTAGTTACAATCCCACATTCATTCAAGACCAGAATTTGTGTGGTAAAAGTACTACTAAAAGCGGAAAGTTAAAAAAAGCATTGGTGATTTCAAGTTCGGATAAGTCTGTCGGGTAGATCGTTGGCGCCGCCTCTTCAAATAGAATGATGTGGAGGTGTGGTCACTACATTGCTGACTGTATATAATACATCGCAGATGGCGTCCAAGCAGCTGATGTTCCGCGGTCTGGCGCAGATGTACCAGGCGGCCGTGTGTCGCGCGCACAAGTCTGTCGGCGAGGAGATCGCGCGCTTGCAGGTGACGGGACATGACGACACCCGCTCTCATACCTACACGTTGTTGCGCTCTCAAAACTGTTCATTATGTTCATCGTAACTAACCGTTTTGAAATCGCAAAAACGTCGATCGTTCCAATAACGGTTATTCATTCAGTGAAAACTGCTCAGTATGTCGTTCAGTACGAGACCCCTCGAGGGAGCTAAGTTATTTGAACGGCACGTGTCACAAGTTAATAAATGAAGTACGTCGGTAGCTTGCCGAGGAGCTGCTGAAGTCGGCGGGCACGCGCGCGACTGCGGGCACGTTCGTGCTCGAGCACGCCACGCGCTGCGCACGCCAGCTGGCGGCCGCGCGCAAGGACAACGACTTCATCTACCACGAGCGCGTGCCCGAGCCCTCCGCGCTGGAGCCCGTGTCCCGCGCCGCCATCGCCCGGCCCGCGCCCCCCCCCCAGCGCTGGGCTGACTCCCGCGACCTGTTCGAGCGCCTGGTCCCGCTGGCCGTGCACCAGGCGCTGGCCGCGTCGGGCGCGCGCCGCACGGAGCTGGTGACGGCCGAGGTCACCAAGCTGCGCGACGCCACCGCGCTGCTCAACAGCATCCTGGCGTCGCTGAGTCTGCCCGCGTGCCTGGACGTGGGCGGCGGCGGGCTGCCCGAGTCTATCCGTGCTCGGGCCGCGTCGGTGCGGGAGGCAGGCGGGCTGACCGAGCTGCGGCGCCTCATGGCCGAGCTGCCCGAGCTGCTGCAGCGCAACCGCGACATACTTGATGAGGTACACCCACCTACATACATACATACAGCTCTTTATTTTATTTATTTTAAGGAAACTTACAGCTAAAACATTTGTAGTCAAATTACCATGTAGAGGAAGGCCAATTACAAGTTTCCACACATAAACTTAAAACTAAAATTAATAAGATACCTACGGTAATATATAAACAACATAAGAATTACACAAAAATACACAGCCTTAGAATAAATATATAGGTACGTAGACACAACTAAAGCGAATATTTAAAAATAACACAGCGCGAGAATTAGTATAAACACAACTGAAGGAAATATACAAATAATAATACTCAGTGTGACAATTCATATCAACACATCTAGAGAGAATTTGCATTAAAATAAATAAAAAATACTCATGAGTGAGAGCTAAACATAATTATACACAACTAAGAAGTACAACTAACAAAACAAAAAGACACATTATGACAATTACGCTTCAAAGAAGAAATCACTCATCATTGTTTTTAAGTTCTGGACACTACTTGTAAACAAATCAAGCTCCATATCCCAGCACACCATATTGAACTTTCGACAAACTTTTAAAATAAATGAATTTTGTCTATAGACAGTTTTAACAATAGGTACATGAAGGAGATGAGGTCTCCGAAGAAACACAGACGGTACTCTAAGTCCAATCCTGGCTACCAGTTCAGGGACGTCAGTAGACCCGTTCATTATGCTGAATAGAAAAGCAAGATCTGCTATTTTTCTTCGCTCGTGTAAAGGAAGAATATGAAATTTCTTACACCGACTTGTATAGTTAGGAAGATAAGTATTAGAACGATATTGATATTGTGTGTACCTTAAAAATCGCCTTTGTATGCTTTCAATGCGATTAATATAGACATTGTAATTAGGATTCCAAACTTGAGAAGCATATTCGATTACAATCATTTAATGAGTGCCGATATTACCGGAGCATATATTTCCTGTAATAAAAATGTTGCGAACACAAGTACGCGTCGATATTCATAAAATTGTAATCCGATCTCATTTATATAATACATCCAGTAGATTTCTCGCGCATTTTTCCGTTTTGCCTGAACTGAGCCCTAAGTTGTCTCATCACACACCGCTGTCCCTTAGGCCGAGCGCATGTTACGCGAGGAGGCCGAGGCCGACGCAACACTACGCACACAGTTCGGCGCGCGCTGGTCGCGCACAGACTCCGCCAAACTCACCGAGGCCTTCCGCGCCAACGCCGACAAGTATCGCCAGATCATCGACAACGCCGTGCGCGCCGACAACATCGTGCAGCAGAAGTTCGCGCAGCATCGCGACAACATCGCTCTGCTCAGCGGCAGCGACGGCGACATCACCGCTGGAGTGCCCGCCGCGCCCGACCAGCCCGACGGGCCCGCGCCGCCCGACGCCGACGTGGCCGTGCGACAGCTGCGCAAGCTCATGGACGACGTGGAGACGCTCAAGGCCGAGCGCGACACCATCGAGGCCGAGCTCAAGGACACCACCGTGGACCTGCGCGAGCGCTTCCTGCAGGCGCTGGCGGCCGACGGCGCGCTGGACGAGCCCGCGCTGTCCGCCGGAGCCCTGGGCGCCGCGCTGGCGCCGCTGCAGCGCCAGGCCGCCGCCACGCTGGCGCGCCAGGCCTCCCTGCTGGCCGACGTGCAGGCCGCGCACGCCGCCCTCATGGCGGCCCGGGGCGGCGCCAGCGGACGCGACAACGCGCTGGGCCAGCTGTGCGCCGCCGCCGACGCCTTCCAGGAGCTCACCGCTAACCTCAACGAGGGCATCAAGTTCTACAACGACCTCACGCAGGTACCTCGCCCCTCCCTCCCCCTCCCCCGCCCCCGCCCCGCCCGCTCTGACCGCTCGTTGCGTGTTCCAGTTGCTGGTGGCGTTCCAGAACAAGGTGTCGGACTTCTGCTTTGCGCGCAAGACAGAGAAGGACGAGCTGCTGAAGGACCTGACGCAGGAGGCGTCGCGCGGCTCCGTGCGGCCTGCGCCCGCGCCACCGCAACACCACAGCGACGCCACAGAGGTAACACTGCCACCTTATCATTTGTTTGTTACGACGTGTAAAATACGCTATTATAGAATAAATTACACAAAATAATGCGCTTGTTTGTCGAGCACATGCTTCTGTGGAGTTTACAATGATATCCTTATTTCTAAGAAACAATATTGAAACCCTCTCTGAACCGTGTCCCTGCCACCGTGCATACGTTTTCATTCTTTCTTTCATACTGTACCGTACTGTCTGGTTGTAGCCCCCCGCCGCGGCCAGTCGCTCCCCGCCGCCCCGGCCCCCGCCCCCCTCGGCCGCCCCCGCCGCCGCCAGCTCCGCGCTGCCCTACCCGCAGGCGCCGCAAGGTGAGTGCCGCCCCACACACACGTGTAGGCAAGTGTACACACACACACACACAGACACGTGACGTATGCTCGCTATGCGCAGGTATGCCGGTGCCGTACGGCGTGGGCGCGCCCTACCCGTACTACGCGGCGCCGATGCCGCAGCTGTACAACCCGTACGCCACGCTGCCGTACCCGCACCACCAGCCGCGCATGCCGCCGGCGCAGGCCTACCAGCCCTACCAGTACCCCGCCAACGCGCCCTACCAACAGCAGCCCCCGCCGCCCGGCTACAACCCCTACCAGCCGCAGCAGTAGACCGCCCCCGCACCCGCCCCCGCCCCCGCACTCCGCCCCGCCCCGCCCCGCTATGCGCCGACACTTTACTCATACAATACGTGGCAACCACGTTTCTAAATCATTATCGTTTGGACCGACGACTGACGTCACACGAAGGGGGGGAGAGAGGGGAGTCTCTGGCTATACTATACTGACAGTTGATGCATTTCTTAGGTCGTGTCGCTCGTTTTATTAGCTTTATGATATGATTAAATATTTTTAACAGATTTTATAAATACAATGCATTATATTATATTAACGAATTTGAGAAATAAGAAAATGTGATGGTTTAATTAAATGAATAAAATTATGAAACATTTATAATGATGATAATCTCTGTCGACACTGCTACGTTATAGTGTAGTAAATAAAAGAGAACGTACGTTGTTGGCGATCAAGTTATTATATTGAGAAGGAGTACAGGGCCTGCAGTCTCTACACTAATAACAGCGATACGAATGTCGTAAAATCGAAAATTCGTAAACTTTCTTTAATAGATTTTCAACCTTATGTTGTTGAAATAAAGCTGAAAATCTATTAACGAAATTTGACATCGATACGGCTCAGCGACAATCGTAGCGCTGTTATTAGTGTAGAGACTGCAGGCCCTGGTGAATAGATAGTATTTGTAAGAATATGGTCGCGAGTCGCGCTCGCCCATCACGATGCATACTTGTTGATATTTAGCATTACGGAAGGTGAAGTGCATGTAGTGGCTGGTGACGTCACCGGCGCACGCGCTGGTGCTCTGTAACTATAAATCTCACTGCAAGTATATCAGCAACCTCATTTGTAACTATGTATAAAAAATATATTTGTTATTATTTTCGTGAAATAAATAGTAGAAATAATTTTTTAATTACTGTTTTATTACTTCTTGTTATAACCTTTGTGACGTCGTATCCGTATTCGATACAAACCGCCTACTGCCAGTTCGTTAGTGAGGGCTGTCCTGTTATCCTGTAACAGATCTCGCGCACTTCGCGGCCGCGACCAAATCTTGCAACATGACCGGACTTCGAACAAAGTATATGTTTGATTTTGGACTACCACTTGGTATAGTCGACCAAGAAATTGGTTTACCACTTTTGATGACATCTCCCAGTAACATAATTATTCGCTAAGGATGACAGATTGACAGATTCTGACGTGAAAATAGCACTTGATGTTTTGTACGTGCAAATGATATTCAACCTTAGAGTGGTAAACCAATTTCTTGGTCGACTATACATAGATAGGTAAGTAACCATCACCTGACACTGCTGCCTACCTCCGCTCTCTGCCGCCCCCCTGAGGCGCACCGCCGGGGGCCACGGCCCCTCCCCACACTCATCAGACTCAGCGGCCATTTGTAATTCTTATCAGCACGATTCGGAAGAGGATTCTTTCCGAAAAATATCGATAGTCGAGATTCATCGATACATGGATTTCCACAAAAGTCGAGGTCTAAAAATGTAGAAGTATTTCGAATCGAAAAATTCTAACTAGTATTTCCAATATTACAATATCTATTATTACAGGGTTACTGCAGTTTTCGAGTTCATAATCTCATACACGTTTCCCCCGAGTCAACAAGTGGGGACAGTTATTGCAGTCAATAGTTTCCCCACTTGTATCTAAATGTATCTTATTTCTTTGCATTATTTTATGCTGGATTTAGACTCGCCTCGTGGCTCGTATCGCACCTCGCCTCGCAGCTCGTCACTCGCGCGAGAGTGTAAATGAGCTACAGGTATGTCTGTAGTCGTGCCTACAAAACCGCCCCAGACGCGAGCACTGCGAGTGACGAGATGAGTTGCGAGGCGAGTCACAAACACACCATTCACACACTCGACTCGTGCCTCGCCTCGCGGCTCGTCTCGTCACTCGCGGCTCGTCTCGTCACTCGCGCGAGAGTGTAAATCCAGCATTAGAGAGCTCAAGAGATGCACCCCCCGAAAATAAACACCTGTCGGCCGTCCATGGCCGTTTTGTCTATCCAAAGACGTTGATATGTCATAAATAAAATAAATAAATCCTGTATCGTGTGTGCGTTCACATACATTTAAACTCACACACAAATACCCAGACCCGAAACAACTACCTGTAGGCTATACAAATATTTATTCGGTGCGGGGGGATCGAACCCGCGAGTCCCGCGACACGCAGCGCAGTAGTCCAATCGCTCAGCCACTGCACTAACAGTGCCGTCATGTGACATATTGTGACAGTATGTTTGTTCTTATTAGTGTTTAGCTCATTAGTTCACCCCTGCCCCCCCCCCCCCCCCTCCGATTTTCCCTGTCTTTAGCAAACTCCTCTGGTCTCCCGCAGACTTGGGACCGCGCCCAGGTGGTGCGATATATTTCAGTACCAGTATCGGTAAAATGGGAATAGGGATCCAGGGGTGAATAGAGACGAAACTTTGAGAGGGATTTTAACGTTTAATTAAAATGGTATGTTACCAAAACGTATCTAAATTATAAAGTAAAATTAAACAAATAAAATAGCCTACTTGTTGGTAACCTATCAAGTTAATTGAATGTTAAAATCCCTCTCAAAGTTTCGTCTTTATTCACCCCTGGATCCCTATTCTCCCCATTTTACGGTACCACCTAGCCCGAAGAAATAAAATAACATCAGCTGTGTTTAAAGGACTACAATTTTGATATTAAATAGCAGATTAGATAGAGATTGGCAGTGACGACCGTGCAGACCGTGCTGCACTGCGCATCGCCAGTTCAAGGAATACTGGTTATCAATCATAATTATTATCACACTATTAGATAATTATGATAGTTGGTTACCTACTAATTAACGCTGAAAAGGCTAGACGGATTTAGATGACATGGATGAAGACATGATTCATGGATTAACTAGGACTATTTTATCAAGGTAGTAGTTAAGCCATGAACTTTAAGCTAATAATTCCTATTAACTTAAAACCAACATTTGGGTTTAAATATATTGTGTATGTTACGCAGCTTCGTCGCGTTTCCAATTGCCGAGTTGAGGTGCAAGCAAAATAACAAGATTCCTTTTAAGTTTAATTATTTAATTTTTGATTAACGGGACCATGAGCTGTCAAGGCCATTGATGATGAAGCCAAGCTTTACTTTAGTAAGTCTGCAACCATGTGCAGTTTTACTAACATACTACAGAAGATTAACGAAATAAATTAAACAAACATTATTATCACATAATTGTTGCTATTTATTAAATTATACAATCTAAAGTTCGCGATTACACTTGATTAAGTTAGCAGTAGTCTAGTACTTGGGCGCGGGGGACTCCTCCTTCGCGTAGTCTCTGTTGGGCGAGTAGAACTGAAACAATACAAACACCACTAGCTGTCATCACACACTCACATCACATAATATATGATTATGTTATTCCTCTTAAGAAAGTACCTCATCTGGTTATAAGAAAGGCACAAGTGAAAAGCATGCAATGTCACCTTTTATGTACCTACCTATTTTGAAATGACCATTTACCATTGTTTAAAAGTGGTAAAATGAAACACCAAATCACACTGCACCAAGTAATCTTTATAGAAAATATTGATATTACAACATTATGGCAATAACAAGCAATGTCTAACTTTGTGGACTAAAACCAAACAAATACAAGTAGGTACAATTCTTTATGGGGGGTTTTAGGTTTCCGCACTTAATCCTTAAAGTGGACCATTGTGCGTGAGCCGTGGCGGCCGATTATTCCAACCAGCCCACCTCCCTCCAGAAGCAGATCAGGCTTCCCGGTCTCCTCAGGGCATCCGCAAGAGATCGTGGTGTTCCCAGGGTCTCCTCACGAATCTTGGTAACGCCTGTGCACTCGAGGAGCACATGCGCCACAGTTTCCTCCGCCTCCATGCATGCCCTGCACAGGGGACTGTCAGTGATTCCTAGGGTGTGAAAGTGTTTATTCAGTGAACAATGTCCGGTGATGGTCCCCGCCACCAGGCGCAGGCTATCTCTGTCCAGGCGCAGAAGGCGCCTGGTCAGTTTTGTATCCAGGGATGGCATAGCCTCCTTGGATTGCCTGCAGCCTGGTGTCGAGCTCCACCATTTCTTAGTGTCCGACCGAAACACGATTTTCAGCCGAAACCGAAACCGTAAACGAACCTTCGGCCTTGGTCCCAGTTTCGGCCGAAACCGAAACCGAAACCGAAACTTATTAAATATTTATGGAATGTAAAATCTATTGTATTTTTACGCATATATACACAGTTAACACGTGTAAAAAAAATGCAACAATAATAATTAAAGTAGGTAATTAGGTAACAAAAATAGCTCTTTATTTGTAAAATTAATAATGTGATTTAAAAAAAAATACAATCAACATATTTGTCAAACTTTTTAAAAAATAAGCACTACATTTTTAACATTACTATATTTTTTAATAATTTCAAAAAAACTAAGCACCTCGCATACTAAAGGGAAAAAATGCGACATGACTAATAGTACTGAAGGTCATTCACGCTAATAGAAAATATATGAAACTTTTTAGTAAAAAAAATCTATTGGTCGATATAACTTTTTTTCTAATTATTAAACAAAAAAAAAACTCATATCATTTTCAAAGATGGTATTTTAAGAAATAATTTTCATTACGAACTTTTTAAATTATATTAAGTAGTTAAGGTTTTAGGCGCTTTGCACATGGAGCAACTATTGCAGCAACTGACAACTAGCTGTTTACATATATTTCAATTGGATTGCGCACACATAGCAACTCGAGTTTCGAGTTCCGGCAATCGTCAACAGTTTTCAGTTGATGCAATCGATGACTGAGTTAGTTTTTGATTGCCGCAACTAGCAACTGTTAAATATTATACCGATTTTTAAAGTTAACGTAGACGGCGACGACGTAATAAAATTAGAGCAATTGCTGCTTCTTCGATATTCATCGTCACACTGAATGCTGTTCGCTGTGTAGATTGAGCAACTCGGTTATGAAAGTTGCTCACAGATTGCCATAAAATTGCTGCAACCGTAAACGTTGTAGCAACTATCAACTAGTTACAGGAAACTTTTAAAGTTGCTTAAGTTGCCTCAAATTAAGTTGCTCCATGTGCAAAGCGCCTAAATCACTGGAGATAGTTGTGTATCGGAACTACTAGGCGGTTCGAATATGGGTACAAAATTTAATCCATCAACAATTACAAACAAATTAATATAGTATTGTTTGAATCAAACATCACACGTATCTTCACACATCTGTTAAGTGTTAAATTAATTTCTACATAAATTCATATTTAATAAGTTATAGGGAATAACTCAACAGAACCAAGTAAAATATCTAATGAATTCTTTTCTATACCTACTTACAACCTATTTATTTTACACTGTATACATCATTAATCATAAGTAAAAACAAATACCTAATTATTGCGCGAGAAAAATCTCACAACTGGCACTCGAAGTTAGCGGAATGATGCGCGACAATTCACGTATACCTTGTTTCGGCAGGGCCGAAAGGTTCGGCCAATTATTGGCCGAAACCGAAACTATGGCCGAAACCAGATTTTTTGGCCGAAACTAGCCGAAACCGAAACCGAAACCGAACCTTCGGTCGGTCCTTATCTGCTTGTATTCGAGTATGTTCTTTTAACCAGCTTCTTAGCTGCTTGAAAGGGATGGGCACAATGGGTTCGGGTCCGTAAGGCCTTGTGCTGGATCCTCTTCTGGCAAGTTCGTCGGCCGCATCGTTTCCAAGCGATCCGCTGTGACCTCTAATCCATTGCAGCGTTACCTTGTTGTGATTTATTTCCGTTATTCGTTCCAGGGCTTTGTGGCATTCCAGTATCAGTCTCGACGTGAACTGATTACTCTTCAGGGATTGAAGGACTGAGGCACTGTCGGAGAGTATTCGAATATTGGTATCCGTGACCTCCCTGGCCTCTATAGCGTGTGCCGCTTGGATGATACCTACACACTCTGCTTGGTAAACAGAGTTAAGTTTTCCAAGTGGTTTGGATATCTTGATGTTTAGTTCGTCGGAGAACACCCCGACGCCTGTCCCATAGTCGGTTTTTGATCCATCGGTGTAAATCCTTAGCTCATTTGTACCTGAGTAGTCACACCACTCCTCTATGAGCTCTATGTTGTAATGTTTTTGGAAGCAATGGGTCTTCAGGGTTCTGTCGATGGGTGATGTCATCATTGGCTGTTCCTTGATTGCATCTTCTCTGATGCGTGTGTGTTTGATTCTCGAGTCATTTCTTAGGATACCGGATACTTCGAGTCTAAAAGTCGCTAAGGCCGCCTCCTCTCTTATGACGAGATGCAGGGGAGGTAGCCCCAGCATCACCTGTAAGGCAGCAGTGGGGGAAGTTCTCATGCTGCCGGTGATTGCTACGCAGGCCAGCCTTTGTAGTTTCTCGAGATCCTTTTGGGTTGTACTTAGGTTGGTCCTAGGCCACCAAACTAAAGAGCCGTATGTGATGATTGGTCGGATAACTGTGGTGTATAGCCAGTAGGTTATTTTGGGGCTTAAGCCCCAGTTTCTTCCCAAGTAGGTACAATTTTCAAGTTTTGTTTTTTTTTTTCAAATACATATATGATAAAAACATTTTTTGTACTACACAATATGAGAATCAAATAATTTTCTAGAAAAATAAATTAAAATTTCATTCATTTCAAACATTTCATTTTAATTTAGTCATGGGCACCTTTCACATGTAGATTTTCTGCTACATAGCATTTTGGAAGCCATAGCAATGTCTCCGTTCATATTATTTGTGAAATTGCATATTTTGCCATGCTCTTCTATTGGCTTTATAACATTCTGGTAAATAAATAAGTTATGGATTCTATAGCTAAGAACTGTAAATATAGATGCAACATTTTCCTTGTAGGTGCAGGTGATAAGTGTCACTTATCCTACTTGTAAGCACTGACAGTATAAAATCAATTAAATAGAAGTTAATGCTAAAACTCATATGATATTAATCATTGCAGTGGCATTGTATTTACTTTTATTTAGCACTATAGTTACCACTGAGAAGCCATAATATTTCAGTAGGTATGAAGACACTGAGTGGAGTGCTGCGTACCTTGTACTGCTTGGTCCTGTACTCCTCCCAGGGCTCAGGGTTGGACTTCTTGTTCCATGACACGTCGGGGTTGCGGGTGGCCAGCCTGCCCACGTAGAAAACAGCACCGGCGCAGCCAATCCCCACGCACACGTACAGTGGGATCAACTGCACATATACATCATCAATCATCAGTGTTTGGACATGCTCATGTTATTCATATAAATGTAATATAGAAGACAATCAATACTTTGCTATTAGAACAATGCATGTTTAATGTTATTATTTGTCAGCTATTCAAACCTGAGACACTGCTCAGAATAGAACATATTTATTTGGAAAACTTTCTCATACTTCTCCAACATCCAGAATAAGCTCAACTGTCTGCCCGATAATAATTAATAATAACCTCCCTATTATTATATATCCCTTTGCCCAGCAGTGGGACACAATCAAGCCGTTTCCAAGGAGTATGGCAACTAACACTGTGACATTTATATATATATAGATAGATATATTTTATAAGGGTTTTATAGTCGGTCTTTTTAAAAGATAAAATTTTATAATCATTTGGTCAGAGGAATTCCCAGGTGTTATTGGGGATAGAGCCATGTTGTCTTAACTGCTTAGGTTTAATCTATATTTATCAATCAGTGATTGGAGTGTGGACACTTGTTTTACTGCTGCCAATACATATTCGTAATGATAAAAAGATAAAGAAATAGGACGAGTAATGCACACCAGCTTTCAACCAAAACTAGTTGCCACTACTTATGTCATTGTATTTCAATTAGATTTTGGCGAGTTCGTTTGTGCAATGTGCAATAATTATAAATAACAAAAAAATCTGATAAACATTCTATAACTTTAAATAGATTTGACAGATGGCAGCCCTATGACGAGACGATAAACCTATTGTACAAGCAAACTAACTTGTTAACAATGGGTATCAAATTATGGCCTCATAACTCAATTAATTTACAGATACTTAAAATCCATTACAATTAAACATCAAGAGCAAAAATACACAATATTATAGGTTAATTATGTAAGAAGTGTACACCCGAGACGTAGTTGGAGTTGATCAACAAATAAGATCTGCTACTTACAGCTTTATGCTTTTTCAAGCTTTCCAGTGATAATCCTTGCATTTTGATGGCTTACTGAATATTCAAAAATTCACAATTATATGCCTAGGAGGCAGCAATACAAGCAATCGATGAATCGATTTGGTGCAGTCTTCGTCGATGGCTGAAAAAATCTGACAGTTTATCTTTTACAGCAGTGTCAATGTTACTATCCTTGATTATAAAATGTTTGTTGCAACGTTCCAAAAATACTATTGATTTTGAAAAAAAAGTATTTTTCATCGGTTCACAAAATGGTTCAAGATGAAATTATATTGGCGAAGATAATTTTTAGACGCATTGACAATCTTTTGGTACCTGGAAAGAAATGTTTCAAAAAATCTCCTCTTTTAAATCATTAGGGTTAATTATTTTTAAACTGTAAAACCAATAACTCCTCGCTAGTTGCTCAAAATCCTGTTTTTTCTGTTCTGTGGTCAAAATGATAATTTCTCATCTTTGACACGTGATAGCATGTCTATTTCCTTCGAGTTTAACCGTAGACAGCGAGACTATGTTACATGTTATTCAACGGAACCGTAATATAATGCCGAAAGCGTGTGGCGTTCTTAGAATAGCATGCTGAACTTTCACCGTGTGGCGTCGCACCGTAGGCGTGCCAAACTGTAGTATGGTGACGCACCACAGCGCACCGCACCGCGTGGTCTCAGCCCTACATAGCATCAAATAGTTGATAAAAAGTTAGTCAGCGGATTATGGAGTGACGTCTCCAAATACGGCAGCTAGTTTTATTCCTTACTAGCAATACCATTTACAGCTGTCAAATAACAAAAAAAAAAATGCGAAAAAAAGCGCGGGAATCGTTCGAACAAATAGGCGGCAATTTCTAAGCTAATTCTATTAATTAATTAAATAATCCTTAGAACTTTATAAATAATAGTTGTAAATAGCTTATTTATATCAGTGTCACTGTAATTATTGTAAATATGGGGAAAAGCGGGCGCAAAAGGAAAAAAAAAGAAGAGGAGGAAAGTTCCATCGTCGACGACTCGTCTACAGAGTCAGACTCGTCGTCGTCAATTGATGAAAAGCTGGACTACGTTCCATATAATGCACCGAACTACATAAGGAAGTATCCTGATAGCAGTATTGGTAATGTAGAATACATTGTATTCCTTTCACATGTTGAAGCTAACCAACCAATCACCGAAGGCACCCGAATGGGCATCTCGCGCGCAATCCGGAGGGATTGTATAAGCGGCGTCCAACACTTACGCACCATAAATAAATTTAAAGTCGGCATTGTCTTCGATAATGCCAACAATGCCAACATGTTCCTCCAGGGGAGTAAATTAACTGCAGAACATAAATTAAAAACCTCTATACCTGCCTCTGCCACGGAGACCACTGGGGTCCTAACTAGGGTCCCCATACAATTGTCTAACAAGAAAATTTATTCTCTCCTGGCCAGCACCAGGAACATCATACAAGTTCGAAGATTTATGCGACGGGTAAGAACCGGAGGTGCAGTGAAGTTGGAGCCGACGCAGACTGTGGCCGTAACGTTCTCAGCCACTCAGCTGCCCGACCATGTTTACCTGGATCACTGGCGCCACGAGGTCAATACATACGTCCCACCGGTAAAACAATGTTTAAAGTGCCTAAGGTATGGACACATTGCTAAATATTGTAAAAATACAGAAAAATGCTCCATCTGCACAGAAAATCACAATTTTAAAATGTGTACCATTGACTCAGCCAATGCAAAATGCTACAACTGTGGAGGCAATCATATTGCTATATCTTCTGTCTGCCCAGTTAAAAAACAAAAAATCACGGAATTGAAAAAAAAGGCCATGTCATACAAATACTCAGATATTGTAAACGAAAAATCTTTTCCATCTCTTTCTTCATCAGACAACTTTCAAAACATTCTAAATTCAGATAAATTCATGAACATGCTTGTTCAATCTGTCATACAGATCATTACTTTACACAAAAATAAAGAAAATGTTAGCTCTAGTAGCATCAAAAAAATAATAAATGAAACATTTAATAAAAATTCAAACAACATTTAATTATGGACATTAACATGATACAATGGAATGCACAAAGTATACTATGTAATAAACTCCTTTTACATAATTTTCTACTAGATAACAACATACATATAGCTATTTTATCTGAAACCTGGCTTAGGCCAGAACAACCATTTAAACTTAGAGGATACCAAATAGAGCGTAATGATACTGGTAATAAACATAATGGAGTAGCCATTCTCATTCACAATAATATTAAATATTCTAAACTTAATACTTTCTTTGATGACTCTTTACAAAATATTTGTGTTCAATTGCATGTTGCTGGTCATGTCATCAGCATTGTTAGTATGTATTGCCCAAGTCATACAGTTCCTAGATTTAATAAAAATAAATTGGATTCATTCATTAAAAGTATTCCTCATCCTTTAATACTAGCTGGTGATTTTAACGCACATCACATCTCCTGGGGATGTAACTCTACTGATGCACGTGGTAGAGACATTTTGGACGTCATTGATGAAAATGGTTTGGTATTACTTAATAATGGTCAGGTAACTACTGTGGGCTCCATGACCTGGCGTCCAAATGCTTTAGATCTCACTATTGTATCTCCAACATTAGCTCTTTCTTGTGAGTGGTCTGTTCATGATGATCCGCTTGGTAGCTATCATTTACCTGTAATCACAAAAATTATCTTTAATTGTAATAGTAACAACAATAATAACAGTGTTGGTAATGATTTACATTTATTCCCTAGTTATAAATTAGTCAACTGGGATAAATATTCTAATGAAGTTGACAGTGCACTTAATAATTATTACACAATAAATCCTCTGGATCCTCAAGCTAGCTACAATGAATTCTGTTATATACTACATTCTGCAATTGAAAAGTCCTTACCAATACATCAAAAACGTAACAGACCATTTTCAACATGCAATAGAAAGAAGTCTCGAGCTCACCTCCCATGGTGGAATCAAAAATGTAGATCAGCTGTTGAAGTGTCTAGGCAAGCATATTTACAATTTAAACGAGATCCTACTGAAGCTAATTTCCTTAATTTTAAAAGGTTACAGGCCTTAAAAAAAATTACCTTGAAGAAGGAAAGAGATGCTAGTTGGGCCCACCTGTGTGAGTCATTTAATCGAACCACTCCATTATCCATAATCTGGAATAATATGAAAAAATTTAATAAAACCTTCACTTATAGCAAATTTATGAGTAACAACAATAGTAATTGGATACATGAATTCTTAAATAAATATACACCAGACTATGTTGATAATTATATGACTGAACACTTTAATGGAGACAGCAACTCTAATTCCACAACCAGTTTTCTAATAGAACCCTTTTCTTATCAAGAACTCAAATCAGCAATATCCTCAAGAAAAGATACAGCTTATGGATTGGACGGTGTACCTTATACTTTTCTTAAAAAACTTAACTCCAAATCTCTTAATATTGTACTTCACATTTTTAATCTTCTTTGGCTAAATAACGAAATTCCTTCTCAATGGAAAACAGACTGCCTTATCCCAATACTTAAGCAAGATAAAGAGGAATTTAATCCTGATTCTTACCGTCCCATTGCTCTCACTTCTTGTATTGGCAAAGTCTTTGAGCAGCTCTTAAAACAAAGACTTGAATTTTACATTGAAAAGCATCATTTATTACCATCCAATCAATATGGCTTTCGCAGAGGCTATTCAGCCCGTGAAAGTATAAGCACTTTACATCTTGATCTTCAAAAAAGTATTCATAACAATGAGACAGCTGTTTGTGTATTTTTTGATATAGTTGGTGCTTTTAATAATGTTGATCATAACATTCTCACAGAGCAACTTAATCTTCTTGGCATACCTGGAAAAATGATTAATTGGATATTTAGCTTCTTACATGGCAGGGAAGTTTATGTTAAACATAACCGGAAGCTTATTGGGCCAAGATATTCCTATAAAGGAACCTGTCAGGGCAGTATTTTGAGTCCTTTGATATTTTTGCTTTACATTCACAGATTAAATTTTGTTTTAGATAATGTTGTAAACCTGCAATATGCTGATGATTTGACTATCTACTGTAGTGGAAACAATATAAAACATGTTGAATTAACTTTAAATAATGCATTGCAAAAACTTCAGCATTATTTTTCTTATTTAAATTTAGACATAAATGCAATTAAAAGCAAAGTCATGATATTTGGCAAGAATAAATCTTATAATATTAGAATTTGTTATGACAAAATCACAATACCAGTAGTTACAGAAGCGAAGTTTTTAGGTATCATTTTTACAAATAATTTATCCTGGAATAAATATGTCGATTATATAGTATGCAAAGCCCGTAGGGCTTCTAACATTTTAAAAGTCCTATGTAGAACTTATTGGGGTGCAGACCCTAAAGTCATGTTAATGCTCTATAAATCTTTGGTAAGGAGTCATTTTGAGTATGGTTTTCTTTGTTTTGCTTCCAATGGCAAGCTAATAGACAAATTAGAGAAAATCCAGAATAGTAATTTACGCCTTTTAACCGGTGCTTTTAAAACAACTCCCATTGTTTCTATGCAGCTAGAATGCAATATTCCTCCTTTATTATACCGCTTTAGATTCCTAAAATCAAAATTTCTTCTCAAACTAGCTGCCATTAAATCACATCCTCTTCTTATTAAACTCAACCTTCTTAAAAACTTTCCCGATCGTTGCTTTATTCTTCAAGATTTTTCTGAAATAACACAATATATAGAGTCAATGAACATCTTCTCCTCAAATGAATGGCCTTGTTACCAGGGAACATATAAAAGTAAATACCCACAGATGGATATTATAATTGATAAAGAATTGTCTGAAAAACATGAAGTTTACGACAAACTATCTCACTGGGCAGATTATAGACATGTCTACACAGATGGATAAAAATATCTGGCAGTACATCCATAGCCTTATACGATTCTACTTTGAAAATAGGTGGAGGATCCAAAATCAACAAATATTCTAGCATATTCACAGCCGAAGCTACAGCCATTCTATCAGCACTTGAACACATTAATAAACATACAAAATCTGCAATAAAATGGGTTATTCTAAGTGATAGTTTAAGTGTACTTACTGCGCTAGAAAATCACTGCCTGAATACAAAGTCTAACTATTTGATTTATGAAATTAAAAGAGCATGGAAGTTGCTCCAAGACTCTGGCATCACTGTTATTTTCTTCTGGGTTCCAAGTCATAAAGGAGTGCAAGGAAACGAGAATGCAGATTTCTTGGCGAGGTCAATAAATTCCGTTACGAATACAACTGTCACTCATACTAGTGTTGCCCTACCGCACACAGATATTATTATCGAGGTAAGAAATAAGTATTGCGAAGATCTGAACCGACATTGGACCCATATAACAACAGTGGAACAAAAAGGACAATGGTATGCAGGTATAGAAGGTACGACAGCAAACAAGAAACCATGGTTCACGAAATCATCAACTTTTTTGAATCGAAGATTTTACACTACAATAAACCGCTTACGCCTGGGTCACTGCAGAGTTAACTCGCATCTATATCGGATGAAAATGATTAATACATCGGAATGTAATTACTGCCAAGGAGAAGAACAAACATTAGATCATATCATATTTGGATGCCCATCCTTTGGCATTGACCGCCTTGTGCTTATGGATGATCTATTACAAATCTATAAGGTTGCTGAACAAATCCCGCGCTCAGTTCAGCAACTCATGGGAAATGCACAAACATTTTTACCCATTTATAACTTCATTCGCAATACAGTTAAGGAAATTTAAAACGAGTACTTGACAAAGAATTGAACATATAAATTAAGGAATCGACTAAGAACTGGACTTAAGAAATACACAAGGATTCGACAAAGAATAATAAATTGAACATGAAAAACATGGAATCCATCGGACAAGAAAAACAAGGATAGAACAAAAAACGGATATAATGTATACAAGGATATAGGAATTTAAAAAGAAAAACATGAAGAATTTAAACCTAAGACTAGGCTATCTTGCCTTATATAATTAATAACTATGTAAAATAATAAAACAAAAGAACAGGCTGCATGGGCTAGATCCCTTTGCCTTCCCAAAAGGGAAAAGAAGATAATAATAATAATAAAAAAAAAATGCAATAGACTTTTGACTTTTGTTTGACAACTGCATCAAAAGATTAAAGTATTGTAACCTAATTTTAATGACTTGGTGCTATTCATAAAGAAACAATTCTTCTTATAATCGAAAGGGAAAAGAACACTTTCAAAATGAGCTTTTTATTGTAAGTAATATATAGTAGATCTAGTAATTGCGGTGATGTATGTCTATAAATAACTAAACGTCTTCCGTTCTGCTGCGCTGACGTCTTGTTTACGTCTGTGTTGAAGTTTTGTGGTATATTATTGAAATGGTTTCAGTAGTAAAGAGTAGTGCTGCTTTCCCAAAGCCCGACTGTAAGCAGAGGCACAGACTAGTGGCTGTCCACTACTTGTATGTAGTGTGCGGTACCTCTTGGCTGGACTAATGCTTAGCTGTGTTGGTCGTCGTTAAGTGTAACATGTCAACACGTCGTGTTACAGTGGGAGTCGTTCAAACAAGACATTTAAGCCGAAGAAGAACATCCCCGAAGGCACGCACCAGTACGACCTGATGCGGCACGCGGCAGCCACGCTCGGCTCCGGCAACCTGCGCCTCGCCGTCATGCTGCCCGAGGGGGAGGACCTCAACGAGTGGGTCGCCGTCAACAGTGAGTACCTGTCTTCATTAGCTTCTTTAACTTGATACAGATGTGAACCACCCAATTTGTACCACTACAAGCCGGTCAGTTGCAATCATCACCAGGTTCAGTGACCAGAAGCTGTTAAACATCATTATCTGTTCCTGTACAAAAAAACAAAATTATTTATTTCATCTCATTTCATGTCAGTGTTAACTGACATACATAAAGTGAGGCAGCCCCAGTAAGTTACAATAGTACTTGTGTCGGGGCTGTCTCTCTTCCCTTAACCTGTTGTTACTTTACTTAATAATATTATGTATGAGGAAGTTGTGGGCTAGCTTACTGAATTAAAAGCCGAATATGCTCCAGCTAGTGTTATTAGAAGGCACAGAAGTTGTTTTAGTGAGAGTGCACATGTTACTAGTGCACTATAGCAAATGTTTAAAAGTCTGTCCCTTACTTCTTATGCTAATTATTTTCTAATAATCAAGTATACAAATTGCAAAGTATAACAAATATTGTTAACTTAATAGTTATCAATTTATTCTTTGACACAACACAGCTATACTGTTTGCTGTAGACACACATGCATAGTGCACACAGGGATAATCTCTGGTTGTTAGCTGAGTTCATTTAAAGTGTCTAAACAGGTGTCTGTGAGTCTGCCTTTAGCTCCTTCTACACATTTAATATGGTTCAGATAATGCAATAACTTTGAAGGACATTAACAATTGTTTAATAAATAAAGAATCAATTGTTTTTGTAAAACAATTGATTCTTTTGTTAGTTGAACACAACATGCATGGTGATTGGTGTAGTAACTGTTATGATCAGTTATTTAAAGATGAATCAAAGTATAATATTCATCGTTCATATTACAATTTGTTCAATGTCAAAAATGTCATAAATTTCTATTCTTTTTTTATTTCTAACTAGCTTTTGCCAGCGGCTTCGCCCGCGTCAAAAAGACGATTTTCCATACCAACTTTCATCCCCTATTTAACTCCCTTAGGGGTTGAATTTCGAAAAATCCTTCCTTATTCCTTGTCTACATTATAAAGGGAATGTCTGTGCAAAATTTCAGCTTTCTAGGTGCAAGGGTTTGGGCTGGGCGTTTATGAGTCAATCAGTCAGGACTTCTCTTTTTATTTATATAGAAGATAATATATAGATGTACTCTTTAGTTTTAAAAAATTCAAAATGCCCGTTTAATAGAACACAATAGTTAGGAAACATTAGTTAAAAAACAGCATAAAAGATATTTTTCCAGTATGCGGGTTTTTTAGGCGCTTTGCACATGGAGCAACTATTGCAGCAACTGGCAACTAGCTGTTTACATATATTTCAATTGGACTGTGCACACAAAGCAACTCGAGTTTCGAGTTCCGGCAATCGTCATCAGTTTTCAGGTGCTGCAATCGATGACTAAGTTAGTTCCTAATTGCCGCAACTAGCAACTGTTATATTATACCGATTTTTAAAGTTGCCGGTTTCTTCAACCGTCAATCGCAACGCGTCTGGCGATTTGACACCCTTCCTGTGCCCGGCAATGCCAAAGTTGCTCACAAATTGCCATAAAATTGCGGCAACCGTAAACGTTATAGCAACTATCAACTACAGTAGGTGGCCAAATTAATAGGGACAGTGCTTGATTTTATGTAGTGTATAGTTTATTATGTATATTTGAAAAAATATGTTGAATTTAAAGGGTTATTTTATCTGATATAGCTACTGCTACTATTATTGTTTTTGCCAAGTGGCAACACAGTGAATCCGTGCGTCATTTGTCAATTTTGGGACGTTTCTTCTAATTCGGTCATTGTCTGTTAAAAAGCGCGGTTCGCAGTATATATTTTTGAATTTTCAAGAAACTATTTTTTCATTTGATTTAACCGACTTTTTTTGTCTAAAATAATCAAAAGGTAAGTAATGCCCCGTAGTAAAATAGTTTTGCTATGTTTTGTCTATGAATTTACATTTTATTAATAGTTAGACGCAATATCCTCAAATTTTCTTTTTTTTTGGATAGACAAGGCTTTGGACACCTCTCCAAGAAAATGTAGAGATATATTAACATTGTTACTGCACTCCACTCATTCCCAGAGAGTCATAGCAGCTATGGCTGAGGTTTCAAGATCTGTCGTAAATCGAATAAAAAATAAAATTGACAATAAAAAGCCTCTTGAGGCAATTCGGGTTGGCAAATGTGGCAGAAAAAGGATCACCACACTTCGTACTGATCGAAGAGTTAGGAGCATCTGCCTCGAAACTCATAAAAAGAGTGTTGCTCATTTGACCACGATGATGAACGACGAGGGTGTAAAGATTTCGGAAAGAACAATGCGTAGGTGGTTGGTCGAATAGAACTTGATGGGACGGCGGCCTTCAAAAAAACCACGCCTAACCGACAGTATGAAAAAGAAACGACTCCAATGGGCCAGATTACATCGAAATATGACTGTCGCAGGTTGGAGTCGAAGAAAAATAACTTGTTTTAATAATGCAATTAGTCAATAACTTTTCTACTACTTTCTACTATTCATTCTGTTAATTTACAGGTGTGCCTTTCTGACGAATCAACTTTTCAAATTTTGGTCGACAAAAGTTCTTTTGTATGACGACGCCCTGGTCAACGATTACACACCGATTGCATCGTAGAGAGGGTTAAACATCCGGTTAGTGATACGGTTTGGTCTGTTATCTCAGCCAAATGCATGGGGCGCCTATACACCGTAAGAGGAACGATGAAACAAGACCAATACAAGCGAGTATTAGAAACCCAGGTATTGCCGCAGGTCAATGAATGGTTCCCCGAGGATGTCGAATACATTTTTATGCATGACTCAGTACGCTGCCACAAAGCCAGAAGCGTTACTGCATTTTTGGCTGAAAGAATGACACTGTTTTGCCTTGGCCAGAGAATTCAACTGACATGAATCCCATTGAAAAAATTTGGGAACTCACCAAAGGGGCCATTGCCAAAGAAGTGTCTACCACCGAAAGGCAACTTATAGAAACCCTCACCAGAGAATGGCATCATAATGCCAAACTAAAGGAAAATGCAAAACATTATATTTAGAGCATGCCCCGACACATAGAAGCTCTTATTTCAGCAAAGGGTGGTAAATCACCCTTTGCTGAAATAAGAGCTTCACCAAATATATTTTTTTTTACCTGATTAATAATAAACAGTTTTGTATACATTTGGGTTTTTTGTGATCCCAATAGAACAGATACTAATAAAAAATATATACGAAACCTACAACCCATTATTTATTACACAAATCAACTTAAACTCGAAAATTCAAAAATCGTATTACTGTCCCTATTAATTTGGCCACCGATGGTAGTTACAGGAAACTTTTAAAAAGTTGCTAGTTTCCTCAACTTAGTTGCTCCATGTGCAAAGTGCCTTACTCTTCAGTAAACTTGTCATTTTTGACATAGAACTAATTGCAATATGAACGACAAATTGATCATACATTAGATAGTCTTGTTATGAAGACCAGCTTGTTGTGTGTAAGTTAGCATAGCATGTGAAGTAATTGAGTGCACTTTTTATTTAGAAACAGTTTTCATAAATTCATATCCATACAGCAGGCAGCAACATAATAGAACCTTAGTGCCTTCTCCATCCATTTCCATTGCTACTTATGGCTGATAGCTGCTTGGTCCCATTGTTTCTTTTGGCATGATTGTATTGCATGCATTATGTAGCCTCCGCCACCGCGCCACAGTCGCCACGACATGACTCACAGATAACAGGCTAGGTATCGCTCACATCCTCTTTTGTTTCCTTTTATAGCAAACCATGAGCTGTACAACTTGTACAAGGAAAAAATAATTTATAATTACAATTGATAATTATTTCCTGTTAAGGGGGAAATGCGATTAATATCATAAAAGTACAGGATGAATTTTTACCGGATTCTACCTGGTTTGATTCCCGAGTGTGGCCAATGCGTGCGAATTTTATAAATCTTGGAAGATTAGTTTATGTTTAAAAATAAAAAATGTTTACTTTGAGGAAAATTTGCTATCTCCAGATCTATAGTATTTGCCTTCCATGTGAACTTGAAAAATTTCACCCTGAATATTTAGCATGCGTTTTGCGTATTTGCGCGGTTGTGAGACGAGTCTATTTAATCTTCAACTAAAAATGCATACCTAAATACTAACTCGCACCATACATTCGATGTGGATATACCTAGAATGATTCATTGGAATAGTTCCTGATTATTGTAAACCATTTTACAGTCATAATATTCGGCAACTGTGTTTAGCCCAGATGAAAACATGTGGTTGTGCATTGAACCCTTCATGTAGCAAGAGCTACAAAGCTACGTGAGGACATGTTTTCATTAACATTGTGAACGAAGAATTGAAAGACGATTTGGATATGGAAAGGGCGCGCAGGGCACTGTCTGTGAGGGGAAATATGATATGCAGAAGGTTCCATGGTTGTTCAGTTCCTGTAAAAATAACTCTTTTTAGGGCCTTCTGCCAAACATTCTACACCAGCAGTCTTTGGGATAATCATACCCTAAAAGCAGATAATGCCCTGCGCATTCAATATAATAATGCCTTCAGGGCGCTGTTGCGGCTTCCACCTTACTGTAGTGCGTCAGGCATGTTCGCTGACGATTACTTTGCCATAATGCGGAAGAAAGTTGCCTCAGTAATAGCCCGAGTGAGGGGAAGCAGCAACAGCATTCTGAAGGTGTTTGCAGATAGGCTGGATGGGCCTACAATGGGCAGATTTATCAAGCTTCATGTTGGCAACAAAGCTTGTTAAACCTCCCCGCGTTTGTGTTTCACTATTTGTTTTTAAATGTTCCTGCATGTTACTAACATAGTTTTTAAGTAATAATGTAATACTAACACCCTATGGGCCTTGATGCCTGATAATAAAATATATATATATATATATATATTTTTTTTTTATTAAGTATATTCTCTTCATGCTTCGTAACCTATTACTACTACTACAAAACTTTTGATATAAAAGTGGACAAGTTCCCCGGTACGGTTGGTTCCGTTGTGTAAGACTTGGTTCGGTCGGCAGCGGTGGACTTCTTCAACCAGATCAACATGCTGTATGGCACCATCACGGAGTTCTGCACGGAGGAGTCGTGCGCGGTGATGTCGGCGGGGCCCAAGTACGAGTACCACTGGGCGGACGGGCACACCGTCAAGAAGCCCATCAAGTGCTCCGCGCCCAAGTACATCGACTACCTCATGACGTGGGCGCAGGACCAGCTCGACGACGAAACGCTCTTCCCCTCCAAAATAGGTAAATACGCAACATTCATTACTCTGTGAGCCTAGTACCATCAACTCCACACTCCGCGGCTGCTTCTGACAAATTCTTGATAGAATCCCCTGTATCTGTTTGGGGATGTGGAATTGAACGCTCTTTATCGAGCCTCGTAATAAATTATCAATGATAACTGATTTTGGGTGTGATGAACATTATTAACAAACTGTACCTTGGTGTAAGAGGACCCTTTACAAAGCCGTCAACCTAGCTTATTGTACATCAAACTAAGTAGAAAACTGTCTACAAGTGCTTTTCGGCTTCGTTAATTGTATAATTTATACCTTTTACTGATGTTGTAAGGTGTAGCTTTGGCTACGTTTAGGATTAGAATTTCATGCCAAAAAATTAAAACCCTTGAAATTGTTAACAAAATCCGATTCAAATAGCAATAGGGAAGTTATATTTATATAATAGATTAACGCGGAGGAAGTCAGGGGCAACAGCTAGTCTAGCAACCACTACTAAGACGTCCTTTATTTACCCGCGAGTCACCTATCAAGGTAGAGCAAGCCCGTCGGGGCTGCGGGTTGCTCGATACTCGAAAGAGGTACCGCGGCCTCGACACAAAAGCCGAACTCGAAGTCCGACACTCCCTACCACTCTGCCCAGAGCGGGAGGATTTCCAACACTCCAAAAAAAAAATGCTATTATTGCAATTTGCAGCAAGGTACCTATACGAGGAGACTGACACCAACAACGCATAAGTCATCTGTAGATGGTTTAGATAACGGACATAAGCGTGTTGCGAACTTGAGTAGTTGATACATATCGCGTGTTGCAGGCGTGCCGTTCCCCAAGAACTTCCTGGCGATGGCGAAGACGATCCTCAAGCGGCTGTTCCGCGTGTACGCGCACATCTACCACCAGCACTTCCCCGAGGTCGTGCAGCTCGGCGAGGAGGCGCATCTCAACACCTCCTTCAAGCACTTTATCTTCTTTGTGCAGGTACCACTGCCCTTACTCACACCGTTCTTACCAACTCGCTCCATGAATTGTGTAACTTACATGAAATAACCGTGTTTGCAGGAGTTCAACCTGATCGAGCGGCGGGAGCTGGCGCCGCTGCAGGAGCTCATCGAGAAGCTCACCGCCAAGGAGGCGCGATGAGCCGCCCCCCCCCCCCCCCCCCAGTCCCCGTGCACCAGCACCCCGCCACCCCCACTCGGACACACGCTTACTATTGTTTCGCTCGATCTTCGCACTATGTTATACTGGGGGCCTTTGTACCGAAGTTTGTCGCAGACGCGCGTGGCGACACTCCTATGTTACACTTGGGTATGCTGGCCACGCTAGCCGTCACAAGCCGCGTGGCTCCAGGCGCGCGCAGGTCGCGGCCGATGCTGGCGAGTGGCGACAGCGGACCGGCTTGCGCTGCGAGTGTTCGGCTGTCCGCGCGAAGAATCTCAAAATTCTCGACATTTACGTTATAGTTTTATTTAAAACTGTAGTATCGTAAATATTAGGACTTTGATCTTTCTTGCATAGTAGTAGCCACCTCATTGTTTTAAATGAACACTAGTGCTCTGAAGTAAATAAATACTGACACAAAGATGCTAGTGTACTGATTGAAATGTTTGTGATATGAGGGCAGGACGGACTCGTGCGGCGCTCGCTGTCGGCCATGCGCGGGACTTCCTTTACTGTTATAATTTCGACGATTCATATTTCATTGGAGAACAAAATAATGAGTGATGTAGTAAATCGGTGTTATAGCGACTACGTGGCGCGCCGCCTGCCGCCTGCCCTCACCGCGTAGTGTATGTCCTCACTCAGATAGAACCAGTAGGCTATAGAGAAGACGGCCTTCCTATACAATAAGATTTAATATAGATGCGATTTATCTTTGGAATATAAATATTTAGATTTGATACATGAAGTATAATGTTATATTTAAGGTTAGTACAGTGTGGTTCGTCAGTGACGCGCTGAGCGTGACGGCGTGACGCAGCGTGCGTGCTCACTGCTCGGCGCGTCACGTGTGACGTCACAAGCTCGTCTTGTGCTATTCAGTATAAGTTATTTATTAATTTCGGTTATAGGACTGACGGTATTCCTGTCTAGATTATTTATTAGATTAAATCTTGTTTTCGTGTATGACTTCTTCATTGAATGCAATATCTCTAAAAGCGTTAAAATAAGTAATGTAGATATTTTGTGCATTTAATATATTTTGATTTCGTGTTCTATCATATCGATCTATATTGCGACTGACAAGTGATGTATTTAATTTAAAATTAGATAATTTCTGAATATAAAAATTAAGTTTTCATAATAAACAGTTGTTTTATTACCATTACACCTTTTCGAAGATAGTTTGGCTCTAATCGACTACAAAACTATGAGAGCTCTCCGCTCAGAGTACAAAATTGTCCGTCACTAAGTACTTTTTAGCTGTCCGTAGCTGAATGGCAAAAAACGGAACTATTTTAGATTAGACATGACAGTTTGTCCGTCCGAATGTGAGAATGTCACAGCCACTTTATTCCGGAACTAATAAGACTACACAGTTAAAACGTGGTAGATAGATGTCTTCTGTGAACCGATACGATTTATATACAAAACTTTAAAAAAAACATAAAAAGGTACGTGCGGGGTGTGTAAAAAAACATTTCATTAGACTATCATGTCTGCCAATTTCAGTATATATTCTAAATAAAAATCTACTAATTAATTATTGGGTCAAATGAATAATTTTGATTTTCGACAAAACGTTGTTATACCAAACAAGGGTAAACCTCCTGGAATACGTAGTAAAAACCAAGACGAAGCAAGCAGTGGCGTATAACTCCAATAAATATAAAACGATTATAACTTGCCTTTGCCCAGCAGTGGGACAATATGGGTTAGTAAAAAAATAAAACTTGTAAATGGTCAAAAGAGTTTTAAATTCCTCAAAGCCTCAGGGGGATTTCTGAACGTTGTTTCTTTTCGATTCCACTTTTCCCCCCCTTGGGGGAATTTTCAGGGGGGATTAATAGACTTGTTTTTTTTGGAGTCCACTTTTCGATTTGTGAAATAATATTTTTTTCCGATTCCACTTTTCCCCCCCCCAAGGGGGATTTTCAGGGGTTTCCCCCTCAGGGGGGATTTGTGGAATAAGCCGTGTAGAGATAGGTCTTTAAAAATGGCATTGAGTTAACTCAAACCATTTTCTCTCAAAGTCAATCGTTTGAAATATAGACACTTCCAAAGCGGTAAAATCTCCCCAAATTAAAAAATATGCTGTAGATCACAATAAACACAAAATTGCTTCGAACTAAAATATAGTACTTTGGCATATGACATCCCGCACAATGGGCTTCGCGATAAAAAAACATCCCCACTGACAAAAAAAGAGATTTAATGTTACCACTTTGTCGGCGTAACTCATCTGTATATTCATGCCAAATTACAGTTTTCTAGTAACTGAGTCTTTGAGCTATAGTGCGGACGGGCGGACTATAAGTGTACCTTATAATGTATCTTGTTGACTACAGAACCCTAAAAAAAAAGATCGCAATGACGGAAAATTACTTTTCGACATCGTTAACACTTTACACCAAATAAAGTGTGCAGCGTGCAATTAACCACCAACACAATATTATTGATCGGGTACAGGCGTACAGACTGGGGCAATAATGACCTGATATAAAATTGGCATTCTTTAAATGTACGGAAAAGTTGGCAAAAATAAAACGAACTTTGTGTGTAATTATTATATTAGGTAAATTATATATCAATTCAATCACGTTGATTAAAATAATATTGCATAGTCAGCACCTACAGCGTAGATAGCGGAATGACGGCTGACCGCGTCGGATGGACAGGCTTATGTGGCGGACAGTCGCCGGACACGGGCAGCTAGTCGCCGGACACGGGCAGCTAGTCGCCGGACACGGGCAGCTAGTCGCCGGACACGGGCAGCTAGTCGCCGGACACGGGCAGCTAGTCGCCGGACACGGGCAGCTAGTCGCCGGACACAGGTGGCGGGGGCGGGGGCGGCGCGAGGAAGGATGGGGGCGGGGGCGCGCCCCAGGGCGGAGGGTTGAACCCACCGCGCCAGCCCATGCCCATCATGCCTGTACACAAGATACAAGGTTATACACAAGTAAAACAGCAAACAGAGCAATTCCCAAATAAATGTAGAAGTGAAGGGTGCTCAGTAAGTCTGTAGAGCGTAGAGAATAGGTACTGACCGGGAGGTGGCGGCGGCATGTGTGGCCCGCCGGGACCCACGTTCGGTGGAGGACCCATTTTGCCGTCACCCTGCAAATGTACACATGTTTAAAGTCGACACAAATAAATGTTCACAAATGGTAAATAAACAAAACTTTTATGAGTAAAACTTCGTTAATCGGGCACTCGTCGATTGTTTACGTTCCGGAGACCGGAGTATTTTATTTACGCAATATTGCTAGTTTTCCACAATGACCCCTTCTGAATCGAAAGACATTATAGTTGCGTGCGTGCGGCCCGTATACGTGCGGCACATAACTATAGAGTGAACACGGTCTCACACCGCGCGCCGGTCTGAGTGCGTGTAAGTGGACACTCACCTGGTGCTGGTGCAGCAGTGAGGGTGCGGGCGGCGGTGGCGGCGGGTACGCGGGTGGGAGCGGGGCCGCGCTGCCCGGCACCGGCGGCTGCGCGCCTGCTCCACCTGAGGGCAAGCATGCTGTAGTGTGGCGTCCGTGGGTGGTTGTGGGGGCACGTGGTACCTCGTGTGACGTACCGAGCCAGGGGGCGGGGGCGGGCTGCTGCGCGGGGGGCGGGGGCGGCGGCGGGAAGGCGCCGGGCGGGGGCGGCAGCGACACCGGCAGGTCACCTGTAACACACGCCGGTCACGTTGTACACTTGTGTGGGATTGTCACTATACAGCTCGTAGACGTTATGGGGTGAATTCAGTATAATCACAGATATTTTAATACTTCGTACCAGGGCTTGTTAACGTTACCAAATTCACGATAAAAGTATCGGTAAGTAACGATATTTTCATAATGTTAATTTATTAACGTTATCACTGGTATCGGTAATTTGGTATCGCATCAGTTTATTAATGTTCCCTGGTAACGGTAAAAGTATCGATACTTTTACCGTTACAGTCACTTACCTTCCATTTCGGTTAACCCACGTAGGTAATTTTATATACTAAATGAACAGATAAACCGTTTGCGTTCGGTTTTGGGTGGCGACTAAACTCACAGCAAGTGGAAACAGAAAAAAAAGCTATTATGACGACATAAATGCGTCGTAAGAAAGAGATGAAAGAAAAATACCGTTACTTATAGGGTTAATTTGGTATCGGTATCAAGTATCGTTACCTGATAACACTATCATTTAACGGTAAATCATTGATAACGTTAAGTCAAATTACCGGTAAAAGTCCACCCAACTATCGATACCAGACTTAACGTTACCTATGAAATTAACGTTACCTTCGAATGAAGGAGGTAACGATACCTAATTTTTAACGGTATTCAAAGCCCTGCTTCGTACAGATACCCAATCCCATACAAAGAAATGACACTTCCTTAGGTCATCTTATTGCTCGATTTATATTCTTTCCTCCATTATTTCAACAGATGGCAGCACCAGCGTCGCACTAATTGCCACAGACTAGAGTTTTACAACGCCATCTAGGAGTTCACGTTTCGTGTTATGTAGTTCCGGAACTTTCGGGTTCAGTAAAATGAGAAAAATATGTAATTATTTCGCTTAGAAATGTTAAAAGATGTGTTATATTTCTATAAACAGTAATACATAATTATGCTTTTTAATGTTTAAATTTAAACAAATTATACAACAGTTAAGATTATTATTGTTTGTGGCAAATTGAATAAAACGCCATCTATTGCAAACAGCTCTAGAGAAAATGATATACAGAAGCCTTACTTTTGACAACTTTATCAATCTATGGGTACGAATTGAAGTAAAAGTCCTCCTTTAACCTTTTTTGTTGAAATAACGTGATAAATGAGTGTAAATAGATAAATAAGCGTTAAACATGGAACTTTTGATTTTTGCAAATCTTATTTCGGCCGAAATCTACCGTATAACGCATTTAAGCGATTGTTAATTTCATTACTGCTACCTATGCTGCCATCTATTGTTTTTTTTTCAAGACTAATTATAATTTATTCGAGTTGAGACCCCATGGTATAATTATCATGCTAAAATGACTGGTACAAGAAATTGTTTTAGGAATGTTACGGGTATCCAATACGGTCATTTGATTTATTTCTTCATACGCATGTGTCGTTACTGTGTCAAAACGCACATAGCGAACGGCAAGCGCGACAACGAGCTAATAAAGTCTGTAGCTAGACAGGAAGTGAACAAGTGATTGTAGTGTTGGTTGTTGACGTACGTGGCGTCATGTGCGGCGGCGGCATGATGGCGCGCGGCGGCGCGTGGGACGCGTGTGACGCGAACAGTGCGTGCGACATGCGGCGCGCCGGGCCCGGGCCGGGGCCGGAGCCCGGCGCCGCCTCGCCCAGCTCCGCCATCAGCGACATGTACTCCTCGTCGATCTTAGCCTGCCAGTGACAACACACCACATTCAATATACTTATACTGAATACATTTAGATACGCGTAGTGCGCTGCGTGTAGTGTAGTGTGTGTGTGTGTGTGTGTACCTTGTTGGGCGTGTTGTGCAGGGTGCCCTGTCCGGGGCGCTTGGCGCGGCAGTCGCGGGCGATGTGGCCGGCGCCGCCGCACGACGAGCACACGATGCTGTTGGTCACGTTGGGCTTGTCCGGGCACTGCGTGTAGTGTAGTGTGTGTGTGTGTGTGTGTGTACCTTGTTGGGCGTGTTGTGCAGGGTGCCCTGTCCGGGGCGCTTGGCGCGGCAGTCGCGGGCGATGTGGCCGGCGCCGCCGCACGACGAGCACACGATGCTGTTGGTCACGTTGGGCTTGTCCGGGCACTGCGTGTAGTGTAGTGTGTGTGTGTGTGTGTGTGTACCTTGTTGGGCGTGTTGTGCAGGGTGCCCTGTCCGGGGCGCTTGGCGCGGCAGTCGCGGGCGATGTGGCCGGCGCCGCCGCACGACGAGCACACGATGCTGTTGGTCACGTTGGGCTTGTCCGGGCACTGCGTGTAGTGTAGTGTGTGTGTGTGTGTGTGTGTACCTTGTTGGGCGTGTTGTGCAGGGTGCCCTGTCCGGGGCGCTTGGCGCGGCAGTCGCGGGCGATGTGGCCGGCGCCGCCGCACGACGAGCACACGATGCTGTTGGTCACGTTGGGCTTGTCCGGGCACTGCGTGTAGTGTAGTGTGTGTGTGTGTGTGTGTGTGTACCTTGTTGGGCGTGTTGTGCAGGGTGCCCTGTCCGGGGCGCTTGGCGCGGCAGTCGCGGGCGATGTGGCCGGCGCCGCCGCACGACGAGCACACGATGCTGTTGGTCACGTTAGGCTTGTCCGGGCACTGCGTGTAGTGTAGTGTGTGTGTGTGTGTGTGTGTACCTTGTTGGGCGTGTTGTGCAGAGTGCCCTGTCCGGGGCGCTTGGCGCGGCAGTCGCGGGCGATGTGGCCGGCGCCGCCGCACGACGAGCACACGATGCTGTTGGTCACGTTAGGCTTGTCCGGGCACTGCGTGTAGTGTAGTGTGTGTGTGTGTGTGTGTGTACCTTGTTGGGCGTGTTGTGCAGAGTGCCCTGTCCGGGGCGCTTGGCGCGGCAGTCGCGGGCGATGTGGCCGGCGCCGCCGCACGACGAGCACACGATGCTGTTGGTCACGTTGGGCTTGTCCGGGCACTGCGTGTAGTGTAGTGTGTGTGTGTGTGTGTGTGTACCTTGTTGGGCGTGTTGTGCAGGGTGCCCTGTCCGGGGCGCTTGGCGCGGCAGTCGCGGGCGATGTGGCCGGCGCCGCCGCACGACGAGCACACGATGCTGTTGGTCACGTTGGGCTTGTCCGGGCACTGCGTGTAGTGTAGTGTGTGTGTGTGTGTGTGTGTACCTTGTTGGGCGTGTTGTGCAGGGTGCCCTGTCCGGGGCGCTTGGCGCGGCAGTCGCGGGCGATGTGGCCGGCGCCGCCGCACGACGAGCACACGATGCTGTTGGTCACGTTGGGCTTGTCCGGGCACTGCGTGTAGTGTAGTGTGTGTGTGTGTGTGTGTGTACCTTGTTGGGCGTGTTGTGCAGGGTGCCCTGTCCGGGGCGCTTGGCGCGGCAGTCGCGGGCGATGTGGCCGGCGCCGCCGCACGACGAGCACACGATGCTGTTGGTCACGTTGGGCTTGTCCGGGCACTGCGTGTAGTGTAGTGTGTGTGTGTGTGTGTGTGTACCTTGTTGGGCGTGTTGTGCAGGGTGCCCTGTCCGGGGCGCTTGGCGCGGCAGTCGCGGGCGATGTGGCCGGCGCCGCCGCACGACGAGCACACGATGCTGTTGGTCACGTTGGGCTTGTCCGGGCACTGCATGGAGCACATCATTAACATTACTTACACAGCTACATGAGACGCACATCTTTTGATATCAGTCTGGGTTAATAATATTATAAATAAAAAGAGGTAGATATCGCATTAGCACGCACAAAATGTTGAGGACAAACTACGACAATTGGTGCAGTTTAGTAACTAGCTATCTCTTTTTATCTTAAACGTTCCGTATTATCTATCCCTGTCGTAGAACGTAACGATATCTGAACGACATTCAGTATGGACATGGCGTATCTTTCTTTATAATATCATTGAGTCTGGGTAAGGTAAAAGAAATACAACACTTCCGAATGTTTCCTGACTAAAAAAATATAATTTGTTTAGTTTACTCCGTTATTTAGTTTATCGAAAAATATTGGATATTTGCGTGTTTTTCGTTATATCAAATTAATTAAAATTATAAAGCGTGTCAAAGATCATAGGGGGGAAGGGGGGGGGGGGGGGGGGGCTTCTGTGAAAAATGTACTGCAATGTGTCGTCACACGAGTTTTTGAAGCACTGTATGTTTTCGTTTTTTTATTAAGTACGTAAAAAAATAAAAAATACGTGTCCAATAAAATGAAGCATCGTACATCCCTAGCGTGCGACACAACACTAGCTGCGCCGCGCGCCGGGGGGAAGGCACCAGGCGCGGGGCGCGACCATGCGGCCGGCGGGCGGCGGGCTGGTGCCCGGTGCCGGCGGGCCGGTGCCCGGTGCCGGCGGGCCGGTGCCCGGTGCCTGCGCCACTGCACTGCAAACCTGATATTATGTATGACGCCAGCGCGCGCGCCGCGCGCACCGCGCGAGCCCTTCTTCAGTAATAAACTAGTGTTCAAGCAAGTCGATCGTTTCCTTTTATCTCCGCTCCACATACGTTTCAAAACCACACTCGAAGCTACACGCGATCACTCCGTCCGACCGCGCGACACGCGCCCGCGAGTTTTATATACATACGAGCTTCGCCCTTCTTATAATACAGTAATAGTTGTGTGTACGTACGAGCCAGGTCTTGTGGTCGGTGGCGGAGCAGTTGGCGCAGCGCACGGCGTCGTTCTCCCGCAGCGTACCGTTGAGTAAGTAAATAGTTGTGTGTACGTACGAGCCAGGTCTTGTGGTCGGTGGCGGAGCAGTTGGCGCAGCGCACGGCGTCGTTCTCCCGCAGCGTACCGTTGAGTAAGTAAATAGTTGTGTGTACGTACGAGCCAGGTCTTGTGGTCGGTGGCGGAGCAGTTGGCGCAGCGCACGGCGTCGTTCTCCCGCAGCGTACCGTTGAGTAAGTAAATAGTTGTGTGTACGTACGAGCCAGGTCTTGTGGTCGGTGGCGGAGCAGTTGGCGCAGCGCACGGCGTCGTTCTCCCGCAGCGTACCGTTGAGTAAGTAAATAGTTGTGTGTACGTACGAGCCAGGTCTTGTGGTCGGTGGCGGAGCAGTTGGCGCAGCGCACGGCGTCGTTCTCCCGCAGCGTACCGTTGAGTAAGTAAATAGTTGTGTGTACGTACGAGCCAGGTCTTGTGGTCGGTGGCGGAGCAGTTGGCGCAGCGCACGGCGTCGTTCTCCCGCAGCGTACCGTTGAGTAAGTAAATAGTTGTGTGTACGTACGAGCCAGGTCTTGTGGTCGGTGGCGGAGCAGTTGGCGCAGCGCACGGCGTCGTTCTCCCGCAGCGTACCGTTGAGTAAGTAAATAGTTGTGTGTACGTACGAGCCAGGTCTTGTGGTCGGTGGCGGAGCAGTTGGCGCAGCGCACGGCGTCGTTCTCCCGCAGCGTACCGTTGAGTAAGTAAATAGTTGTGTGTACGTACGAGCCAGGTCTTGTGGTCGGTGGCGGAGCAGTTGGCGCAGCGCACGGCGTCGTTCTCCCGCAGCGTACCGTTGAGCTGCGCCAGCTCGCGCAGCTGCATGCGGCGCAGGTCGTTCTGTCCCTCCGGCACCTCCACGCCCTGACGGATCACCTCCTTGATCTGGGACCGAGGAACAACACTTCACTTCACAGTTCCAACGGGCAACGACTAATAGTAGATTAGTAGCCAAGGGCTGTAAGGCATCAATTGCAGCCCGAGATATTTAGGCGCCCTCGCTGCGCTCGTGCGCCTATAGTTCGAGGGTGCAATTGATGCTTACACCCGAGCTAACTACTCTGCTTTACATCTCGATTGTGAGGTAAGTAGAAAAAAACCGGCATTACAAGAATAAAACATTTTCTTAGTTTAAATTATAGAAGAACGAAATTGAGCTTCGCCGTTCGATATTTAAAATTAATTGATGACTATTAAGCCACCCCGACACAGGTGCGTTTTTGCGTTCTCATATTGTTGATATGAGTTCTTAGAACATTTGGTATTGGGACGCAGAAACGCAAAAACGCAGAAACGCAAAAACGCTCCTGTGTGGGGGAGGCGTTATACTCATACGAAGACAAGGCTGAATAGCGAAGCGACCTCTTTTGTCATTGGGCTGAATGCATGATGTCTAATTGCCAGTATGATGGTTAGACGTACGCGAACTTTTTGAAAGAGTGAAGTGTTTTTTTGACGTGATAACGTCTTATAATTCGATGGCCGGCTGCACGAACGAAAAAAGATAACGTCATGCGTCGTTACCTCGCTCTGAGACGTTCCATAGCAACGGCGTGTTAATTGTCGTTCCATAGCAACGGCGTGTTAATTGTTTGTTTATAGCAATGTAAGTGCTGTATTTTCTTATGACGTTGTCACGTTCAAGTATCGCCAGTAAACCGACTTTACAGACAACCGATTTTTTTTTAATTACTTACCGCCCTAGGGCTTTTCTAGCTACATTATTACCCTAGAGCGCTAATTGGTCACCTACAAGCCCCATTTGGGGGTAATATGGACCTACTTACCGAATATGAGAGATGTAAAATAAATTAAATGATACTACAAATAAGGGAAAAGGTTCACAGCAGGAGTGTAAAAATAGGGATGATGACAGTAAACAAAAGTCACTAAAGTAATGCATCTATGTAATGAAATGTAAATTATGGATTGCAAAAAACGTATTTATTTTTTAATTAGGAGTGAGATTATTTAATATTTTAATAAAATAAAACCACAAAATACGACAATCCGCCATGTTATGTTGAACGCCAATCAGAGCGAATTACGTCACGTTCGACTACAATGACAGCTCTTCTTAGTTTCCCTCTAGTAACGAGTGGATAATTTGGTTTGTTTTCATAAATATATTAAATAAAATAGAAAGTGAAAATACAAAAATGGAATCAGGATTTACAAAGGCAACCAGCACAAATTTGCCAAGAGTCGACTTGTTGATTCTAGGAGCGTTTCTAGGGTCAAATAAAGACTTTTGTTCGTAGGGAACGAATATAAATAACTTGTCCGGGCTTTTTATAGTTGTATTAGTACACAGAGGCACTGCACAACACCTATATGGTCTCGAACTCATATTTTAGAACTTTTAAAACACAAACAATGCAAAATTAATACTGTAGCCGTACTAGCCGTCAATGTTTACGTCGAACGTGACGTCACAAGCGACGCCATGACAGATTGAAGCGTTTTGGCGGAAATGAAAAAAATTTAAAGTAAAATGTATTTTATTTCATATAGATTCCTCATTTTAAGCAGAAATTTGATATACATTGTATAAAATATTTATTTCTGAACCTAAAAAACCAGTTTTTCAAAATTTGTCATCATGCCTATTATCGTAGCATTAATTTTTTGAGCGTTGCGCGTTGTCGAGAAATAAACAGGGTGATAAGAGAGACAGATGAGAAGATTTGGGATGTGCAGGATTTAGAGAGGGAATGGGCTGCATGGATCAGATCTTTTCCTTAAGGTGCATAGCTGAAAAACATCTAGCAAAGCATAAGAGGGTCTACTGTGCTTTCGTAGACTTGGAGAAGGCTTATGACAGTGTGTGGAGGGAAGAGCTGTGGTCGACTCTATCTATGTATGGTGTGGAGAGGTGCTTGGTACGAGCATTAAAATCTTTGTACAAGGATTCTGGTGCTTGTGTTAGGATAAATGGGGCATACACTGACTGGTTTAGCATCTCAAGAGGTGTAAGACAGGGCTGTGTAGCGTCTCCTTGGCTGTTCACTCTATACATGGATACTTGGATAGTTGTCTGATAGATTTGAAAGAGAGAATGTGAATTGAGGATGAATGAGTTGCCGGTCAAGTGCTTTCTGTACGCAGATGATCAAGTTCTTCTTGCATCGTCAGCTGAACAGTTGCAAGATACAGTAACTAATGAAAGAAGCATATAAGATAATAGGATGATGAATGTAAATGTAAGCAAGACGAAGGTTATGGCATTTGAAAGAGAAGAGAATGTATCGGTGTGTGATGTGGAAATAAATGATATGAGTGTGGGACAAGTGCATGAGTTGATGGAAAGATTGAGGCGGATGTGGAAACGAGAGTAAACGCGGGAAATAAAGTGAATGGTGCTATGCAAGCGGTAGGGAGTGTCAGACTTCTACTGACTAAAAACCACCCATGTTCCTTCTAGCCCTTTGTGCCGAGGCCGCGGTATCTCTTTCGAACAACCCGCAGTCCCAACGGAATGTCGGAGGCCCTTGAGGCGGTTTAAAAAGTCTGACACGAGGATGTGTGGGATACTGGCCACACGATAAGATAAACGTGTATAGGTGCGCTGTAGATACCTTCTCGACGGCCTTCTTGACGCAGTCTGCGTTGGTGGCGGTGATGTAGGCATGCAGCGGCTCGTCCTCGCCCGGCAGCGGCTGCCCATCCTTGCGGCCCACCTTGCCCTCCTTCACCGAGCCCTTGCCGCGGATTATTATCTTAGCGCCCGTCTCCTTCTCCATCGCTAACACACACACACACACATTATTTACTTACGAAACAGAGATTAAGCTTACTTCTAAACATAGAACACCCATTTATCGTAAGTAGAAAATGCTGACCGCAAAAACCCCTTCTTTCGCAAAAAATATTTCTTTTCATGTTTTAATCAGTCGTATGTCTATCTTTTTTGGCATTACGAGAGCGAGTGAAATATACATACTATGTATAAATTCACATCATAACACGAGTTTGTGAATATAGCTATGCAGAACTCGTAATCGCGGATAATAGGGGATCGGACTGACTCAAAAAAATATGATTCTACTAGTCCGTCAGTTAGATTACCGAAAAATATTGGATACGTGTTTTTGGTTTTATCAAATCAATAAAAAATTACGAAGATAAAGCGCGTCAAAGATCACAGAGTGGGGCTTGAAACGTCACTTGAAGGTACAAAATGTACTATCATATGACGTCACACGAGTTTTTAAAGCACTGTATCGTTTTAATTTTTTGTTTAGGTGAAAAAAGAAAAAATACGTGTCCAATATTTTTTGAAAATCTATCTGACGGACTAATTCGTTTTTTTTTTGTCCGATCCCCTATTGCGATTAAATAATAACTTTGTTCAAAAAAACATTGTACACCTGCGCGAATATTTCGATAGACTATCAATGTGTCTGTTGTTGAAACAAAATGTTAGACACAGAATGTTCTCCGTAAAGGGTATTGTCGCGGTAGTGTATAAGTAGGCTGTGTACCTTTGAGCGTGTTCCCGCGCGGCCCGATGAGCAGCCCCACGAAGTTAATGTCGGGGTGCTCCTCCTGCGGGATCATCACCTTGTCGTGCACGCGGATGATGGGAGGCCTGCAACACCAACACACGAGTCACTTACGCAACCAACGAGACCTACTGCAATCTAGTTTCTAGTGTTACACTTGAAGCACAACAAGCAAGGGGAACTGTTGCATACTTATACATCTGAACACTGTGCGCGCATCCCCAGCATCTCTGAGATGGCGCTGCGAATACAGGCACCTCATTGTGTCGCCCTCGCCGGTATAGGCTCGGCTGAGGGCGAGTGTTCGCCTATGTGTGGGTGCGTTATGTGTCGCTACTAGTACGCTACGCGCTACGTTAGCGGCCCTGCACGTCGTGGTGAGAGCTCCGGTTCCCACACGCTAGCCACCAGCGACAGAGGTGACCCAGACGCTCCCTACAGTCCCTACCCGTCCGTAGCGCTCTCAGGTGTAGCCGATGCGCATCTCTAGTGTGCGCTGAGTTATCCCTTTGAGTACATTACAGGAGTGCGGTAGTTGTGGTGTGTGTGTGTGTACATACTTGTAGTCAGGCGGCGGCTTGAACTCGGGGTTGATCTGCTGCATGCGAGTGACGAGCCGATGTCGCTCCTCCTCCAGCTTGCGGCGCGTGCGGTACTCGCGCGTGTTGAGACGTTTGCCGTCCGTGGAGTAGATGTGTGTGTGTGTGTGTGTGTGTACATACTTGTAGTCAGGCGGCGGCTTGAACTCGGGGTTGATCTGCTGCATGCGAGTGACGAGCCGATGTCGCTCCTCCTCCAGCTTGCGGCGCGTGCGGTACTCGCGCGTGTTGAGACGTTTGCCGTCCGTGGAGTAGATGTGTGTGTGTGTGTGTGTACATACTTGTAGTCAGGCGGCGGCTTGAACTCGGGGTTGATCTGCTGCATGCGAGTGACGAGCCGATGTCGCTCCTCCTCCAGCTTGCGGCGCGTGCGGTACTCGCGCGTGTTGAGACGTTTGCCGTCCGTGGAGTAGATGTGTGTGTGTGTGTGTGTGTGTACATACTTGTAGTCAGGCGGCGGCTTGAACTCGGGGTTGATCTGCTGCATGCGAGTGACGAGCCGATGTCGCTCCTCCTCCAGCTTGCGGCGCGTGCGGTACTCGCGCGTGTTGAGACGTTTGCCGTCCGTGGAGTAGATGTGTGTGTGTGTGTGTGTACATACTTGTAGTCAGGCGGCGGCTTGAACTCGGGGTTGATCTGCTGCATGCGAGTGACGAGCCGATGTCGCTCCTCCTCCAGCTTGCGGCGCGTGCGGTACTCGCGCGTGTTGAGACGTTTGCCGTCCGTGGAGTAGATGTGTGTGTGTGTGTGTACATACTTGTAGTCAGGCGGCGGCTTGAACTCGGGGTTGATCTGCTGCATGCGAGTGACGAGCCGATGTCGCTCCTCCTCCAGCTTGCGGCGCGTGCGGTACTCGCGCGTGTTGAGACGTTTGCCGTCCGTGGAGTAGATGTGTGTGTGTGTGTGTACATACTTGTAGTCAGGCGGCGGCTTGAACTCGGGGTTGATCTGCTGCATGTGTTAGAAAGTGTATGTAAATCTATATGTATATGTATTAATATCCACCAATTAATAAACTGAGTGTCAAGATGATTACTCGTTATTTAATGTGTTTGAAAGTATCTCTATGCAAGTGTGTAGGGAACAGGGTTGTTATGAAATAAAACCACAAAAGACAAGACCATTAATTTTATTTATTTTAGTCTTGTCAAACTCAAACTCTATTCCATTCACTAGGTCCCTAGGTCTTCGTGGAGAAGAATGGACAAGAAACTCCACGGGAACATCTTTTAAAGTATTATACAAGGACAACCTGACGTTGTCCTTGACTGTCTCAAGTTAAAGCAATTTATCAGTGTACATAAACAATAGGCAATATAAACCATATCATGGTATATCTTTCTAACACATAGTAATCAGGAATATTCATAGAATAATATCAAATAACTTACATAAACATTATGGATCCTTTAGAGTAACACAAATAGGTTTCAGCTTTCACACATTTGGTATCTTCATAACTAGGCCACAATATGTAAACTTAATTCTCTCTATACACAATTACACATTACTATACACAAATGGAATACACAGTATACTACTTTGGGTCTGTCTTTACCCTTCAACAGTTGCAGCGTAACTGACCCTGAATTGGCGGTACTTCTACTTTTATAACCGTCAAATATTAAAAAGTACATCAACGACTACCGCCATAATAAACCAATGGCAAATGGTTAAACATTATAGATAAATAACTAATAACATAAATAATAATTAACAAATCCTATTTAGTGAAACTATTTTAAAACGTTCTGTCGTCCCTCACTTCCACCACTGCTTAAACCCGACGGGTCACTGGCCCACTCCGCTGAAGATAAGGCAAATTTATTTGCCACTCTTTTTGCGGAATCTTCACGTCTTGACAGCGGCGACGCCAGCCCCTCGGCCTCTCCTGCTGGATGCGATACGAGTATGTCGGACATTCGCATCCATCAGAAGGACGTCTGTAGGGTGCTGCGTAATCTTGACGTGAACAAAGCTAGTGGCCCTGACGGAATACCGGCAATTGTACTGAAGACGTGTGCGCCTGAATTGTCTCCGATCTTGACACGCCTGTTTCGCCTCTCGTTTGAGACTGGTAAAGTACCGAAAGCTTGGAAGCAGGCTAACGTGCAACCCGTGCCCAAAAAGGGCAGTCGAGCTGATCCGGCCAACTACAGGCCTATTTCAGTCACGTCCGTACTCTGTAAGACTATGGAGCGTGTACTGAATAGAAAGCTCCTGGCATACCTAGAAGCCAATGATATCCTCAGTGACCGACAGTATGGCTTTCGCCAAAACAGGTCTACTGGGGATCTTCTAGCGTATGCCATTCACATCTGGAGTGAGGCCATTGAGAAACACGGAGAAGCGCTTGCCGTTTCCCTCGATATCTCAAAGGCTTTCGACAGGGTGTGGCATGAAAGCCTTATTGCAAAGCTTCCTTCTTTCGGTCTACCTGCTGGACTTTGTGCTTGGATTGCAGACTTCCTGAGGGATCGGTCTATTCGAGTGGTCATTGATGGCTGCTCGTCTGACCAATTGGCTATCAATGCCGGGGTGCCTCAGGGGTCGGTTCTCTCAGCAACTTTATTCTTGCTGCATATTAATAGTCTGCTAGTGCCCGGCACCTTTGGGTATGCAGACGACAGCACTGTTGCTGAGAGGTACACGTCCAACGCGCGGGCTAGTGGGTCTCAGATCCAGTCTCTACGTGAGGCCATGGTGGAGCGGTTGAACTTGTCCTTGAAGGCTGTCTCCGAATGGGGCGACGCCAACCTGGTCAAGTTCAATGCTGCTAAAACCCAGGCGTGTCTCTTTTCCGCAAAAAGGAGCGATTTCCAACAGTCTCCTACTTTCCGTGGTGTAACCGTGCCGATAACCGATCACATTGAGCTTCTTGGCGTTACGTTTACGTCAACCCTCAATTTCGGTCCGTTCATCGAGGCTAAGGCTAAACTGGCTGCCAAGAAGCTGGGAATCCTAGCAAAGGTGAGACAGTATTTCACACCGAAACAGCTGCTCAACTTATATCAAGCGCAAGTCCGATCGTGTGTGGAGTACTGCTCTCATCTCTGGGATGGATCCGCTAAATACCAGCTTGATGCGCTAGAGTCAATTGAGAAACGAGCCAAGAGGCTCATCGGCAATGACGCGCTTGTCAAGTCAAAGCTCCAGAGCCTTGAACATCGTCGACGAGTAGCTAGCCTTTCGGTTTTCTATCGGTTACATTTCGGAGAGTGTGCGAGGGAATTGCACGATCTAATTCCGCCAAGCCCGTTCCATCATCGGACTACAAGACGTACGGCGATGCGCCACCGTTATATGGTGGACATCCCACCCATACGCACTAAACGGTTTGGGAATACTTTCATTGTGCGTACAGCTAAGGAGTGGAATTCCCTGCCAGAGTCTGTATTTCCGGATAGCTATAACCTAGGGGTCTTTAAGTCAAGAGTGAATAGGTTACTTCTAGGTAAGCGTGCTCCATCGTCGACCGCATCATCACTTTCCATCAGGTGAGATAGTGGTCAAACGCGAACCTATCAATAATAAAAAAAAAAAAAAAAAAAAAAACGTCATTAGGTAATTTAGCAGTTTATGTTTTTATTTGTAATCTTTATGACTATCGGATAGAATATGAATATCAACCGATAGTTCAGAGAATTGATTGAAACTATTTAATTTATTAAAATTGCAAGATAAAATGTAGGAAACATTATAAGTATTGTTTAATAATAACTATATAATTTATTGGCAATTTATAATAAATAAACATTTACCTTGACTCAACTATTCAAATACCACAATAGTAATTGTGGTTCGGAAACCAAGTCAATAAAAGCTACTTCTATAAAATACGTCGGGATATAAAATATCATTAGAATATTGTAAATTAGGTTTATTTGAAATTAGAACCTTTGTTTTTAAGATATTTACGATAATTATTAAATCAACAATATACTTGACGCAACGTCGCCCTACGTCATTGTCACTTGACATCTGACAGCCGACGTTGCTACGTTATTTTGGTCAATAATGTGAGTTTGTGTTTGTGAGAGTGTGAGTTTCTAAATAGTTACCTAGATATTCTTATACATATTGCTATGCCATCACGGCCATACTGACAATACTTCGTCCTCGAAGTATAACACAACAAATAACATAAAAATAAAATAAAAATGTGCTGTTAATTTTACAATGACAAAAAGAATATATTCTTGTTTAGATATTTACATGGACATGGAGGTCCAAATTCAATTCACTGTCACATAGACCATCAAACTAATTATAAAAATTAATATTTAGCCAACTGGTTCCCCAGATACCTTTCACATTCACCCGCTGCCCGTGAGATGACTCGGTATCAACCAGAGGCCCCAAGGGATAAATATTATAACAATAAATTTGTAGCCAACTAGTTATCCAGATACCTTTCACATTCACCCGCTGCCCGTGAGATGACTCGGTATCAACCAGAGGCCCCAGCGGATAAATATTATAAAAATAAATATGTAGCCAACTAGTTATCCAGATACCTTTCACATTCACCCGCTGCCCGTGAGATGACTCGGTATCAACTAGAGGCCCCAGCGGATAAATAAAATATATGATAATATATTATATTTATATATATTTTTTTTTAGGGTATACGAGTAGAGGAAGACCAAAGAAAAGATGGATGGACTGTGTTAAGAATGATATGGTAAGAAAGGAGGTGTCTCATGAGATGACGAAAAACAGAGATGTATGGAAGAGGAAGACGGACAAGAGAATGATAAATATAAAAGTATATATTTTTTTTAAACTACTTTTAAATCAATAATTGTAACATTATCAGCACAATCAATTATTGTTTCATTTTGAATAACACATCAAAATTTCTGTCCACATAGAATTCTCAACAGCAATGTTTTCATCTAGGTATCTATTTATTCACCACACTAGAATCGCATTTTTTTTTGCCTTTCATCTATGACTATATCGTGTACCGTTTCTTTGACTTTCATTTTGTAAAATGTACCCAGATCGTAATCAATAGTATACTCTAACCATTGAATCATACAATCTCATTTACATCACCAAACAGTCACCGCTCGGTCAATCTGACAATATCATTGCGAATCTAGTTTACCATTTTGTACTATTCCATAAAAAATACAGATTGTTATTATTATTTTAACAAATTATCTAGAATCTAACAAAGAAAATCTTAAATTTTTAGATAGATTATAACATCACGTCTTGTAATCCCCGAAGGGTTTAACCTACCTAATCAAGTTTAAACAAATATGTAATCATTTAAATGAATAATTATCACATTGGTAATATTAAATAATAAAAATACTCAATTAGTAATACAACTTAATTAGTATTTTGCCATGTATTGCCACATCTAGTAAAAAAAATGAAACCCACTTTTGGTTTGTCTCAGTATTTGTTTGGCTGGTGATTAGCTACTAGAGATTTGTGTTGTTATTGTAATCTTTTATCCTCAAATTCGTTGTTTTTTTTTACTATATACGTAAATTTCTGCGTTTTCATAAACATGTTCTTTTTTTATTTAATTTAAATTAATTATCAGCAAGCGAATTATTGTTTATTCTTGATGAGGAAACCCCTGAGCATTAAATAATAATAAAGTTCTTAATACATTAGCTAATATATATGTATTAGTTTTTTTTTTAAACATGTTTTCGTATGAATCAACAAGTCTTTTGTATTGATTAAACATAAAAGTTATCTTCTTTTCAACCCAATGCACAACCAAATAATGGGAACTACCAGTAACCCTACCTTGTCACACTAAATTATAAACAATAAGTATGATGTGTTTATTTATTACATCACATAAATTTATTTGTTTATCCACTTGATACATTTAAGTAGTAAAATATTAAATTTCTTCATTACTACATCAAGTAATTTTTTTTTAAATGTGTTTAGAAAGGAGACGTAACCTTTGGTATGGAACTTCGGCCATAATCTGTGTCCTTTAGGAATGTTGGGAAACTAATCTCTGTACGGAACAAAGTAACATTTGTCCATTTCACCGTTTGTGTGTACATAATAAGAATTAAAACTGCTTGTCGTGACAGTTATGAAAGATTTTTAGGTTGTAAGAAGTTTACAAAACAAAATCTCAATTTGAATTATTTGACCAGAAGTACACTTTAGTATTTATAAGTGATAAAATCGTCACACTTGCTTATTAAATAGTCGAAAAAGATTTTTATGAGAATAATACTTGTAATGAATATTACAAGCAACGAAGTACAAGTAACGTCACCTATCTTTCACATTTAACGTCTAGATTATTATTTTAATTATAATTTTTTGATTCCAGATTGAATAGAATATTGCGATAATTGAAAAACTATTACTATTTGTACACAGGAAATAGGGCTTAAAATCACGAACAAATATTTTTACTCAATTTGTGGGATATTCTGTCTTTTTTTTTTAAATAAACGTGACAAGTTCTCATGGCCGTTAATAATACATCTCTCATATCTTTAAATAGTAACTTGTATTTTACCTACAAATTTTTAATCTATTATACTAGACAATAATTAGGCTTTGTATATAATGTAGTTACATTCTAACATTTACGATCTTGTTTGATTAACCCAGTTAGACCGACCGACCACCCATAAAAAATTCTACCCTCGTTATATGATTCAATCTTATCTATTTAGATCGTATTAGAATTTTATTGTAGTTTCAATCTTCATACTACGTAACGTTTATACATTATATTCACAATATTTATTTTGCGAGAACTAGAATTATCAAGGAAACAAATATTAACATTATCATTAATACTATTTACAAGACAAGGTTCAAAAATAACGTTAGATACTTAAATATCTTCAATACCATAATCTCATTAATTGAATTGAAGATGAGATACTTATTTTTCTTTAATTGTATTATTGGATGTCTCATGAAAACTAACATTCTGCATGAATTTGGGGGTATTAACCAAGCCAAGGTAATACTTTGCATTACGAAAAATTTATAAATATTTTCATCACAAGTTTTTGATGTCTGGTACATTAAAAACTTTTAGAAAGAAGCTTAACTTTGAATCAACAATTTCCTAAATAATTCTAGTTTTATTTTTACAGTTGCTAGGATCTTAATATCCCTTAGGATCTTTTATTACCACGTTTTTAGAGAATAAATAAATAAAAATAAAACAAAGCCTCTAAAGGCCTTACCGACATTAGCTTATTCGTACTGCTGCTTGATTTAATCCATGGCCTGGCTTCCAAGTGGTTCCAGCAGCTTCTCAATCTCGCTGTCGGAGTACGTGCTGTCGACGTTCTGATCATAGCCAAATCGAGGCGGTGAGCTATCGGCGTCACAGCTTTCATCATCACACCAGCAGCAGCTCCAGCATTGATCATGAAAATAAAACAGATAATAAATTATATCAGAGGGCCAGAGACTATCCCACTTCTGATGTTAGAAAGTATATGTAAATCTATATGTATATGTATTAATATCCACCAATTAATAAACTGAGTGTCAAGATGATTACTCGTTATTTAATGTGTTTGAAAGTATCTCTATGCAAGTGTGTAGGGAACAGGGTTGTTATGAAATAAAACCACAAAAGACAAGACCATTAATTTTATTTATTTTAGTCTTGTCAAACTCAAACTCTATTCCATTCACTAGGTCCCTAGGTCTTCGTGGAGAAGAATGGACAAGAAACTCCACGGGAACATCTTTTAAAGTATTATACAAGGACAACCTGACGTTGTCCTTGACTGTCTCAAGTTAAAGCAATTTATCAGTGTACATAAACAATAGGCAATATAAACCATATCATGGTATATCTTTCTAACACATAGTAATCAGGAATATTCATAGAATAATATCAAATAACTTACATAAACATTATGGATCCTTTAGAGTAACACAAATAGGTTTCAGCTTTCACACATTTGGTATCTTCATAACTAGGCCACAATATGTAAACTTAATTCTCTCTATACACAATTACACATTACTATACACAAATGGAATACACAGTATACTACTTTGGGTCTGTCTTTACCCTTCAACAGTTGCAGCGTAACTGACCCTGAATTGGCGGTACTTCTACTTTTATAACCGTCAAATATTAAAAAGTACATCAACGACTACCGCCATAATAAACCAATGGCAAATGGTTAAACATTATAGATAAATAACTAATAACATAAATAATAATTAACAAATCCTATTTAGTGAAACTATTTTAAAACGTCATTAGGTAATTTAGCAGTTTAGTATGTTTTTATTTGTAATCTTTATGACTATCGGATAGAATATGAATATCAACCGATAGTTCAGAGAATTGATTGAAACTATTTAATTTATTAAAATTGCAAGATAAAATGTAGGAAACATTATAAGTATTGTTTAATAATAACTATATAATTTATTGGCAATTTATAATAAATAAACATTTACCTTGACTCAACTATTCAAATACCACAATAGTAATTGTGGTTCGGAAACCAAGTCAATAAAAGCTACTTCTATAAAATACGTCGGGATATAAAATATCATTAGAATATTGTAAATTAGGTTTATTTGAAATTAGAACCTTTGTTTTTAAGATATTTACGATAATTATTAAATCAACAATATACTTGACGCAACGTCGCCCTACGTCATTGTCACTTGACATCTGACAGCCGACGTTGCTACGTTATTTTGGTCAATAATGTGAGTTTGTGTTTGTGAGAGTGTGAGTTTCTAAATAGTTACCTAGATATTCTTATACATATTGCTATGCCATCACATGCGAGTGACGAGCCGATGTCGCTCCTCCTCCAGCTTGCGGCGCGTGCGGTACTCGCGCGTGTTGAGACGTTTGCCGTCCGTGGAGTAGATGTGTGTGTGTGTGTGTACATACTTGTAGTCAGGCGGCGGCTTGAACTCGGGGTTGATCTGCTGCATGCGAGTGACGAGCCGATGTCGCTCCTCCTCCAGCTTGCGGCGCGTGCGGTACTCGCGCGTGTTGAGACGTTAGCCGTCCGTGGAGTAGATGTGTGTGTGTGTGTGTGTACATACTTGTAGTCAGGCGGCGGCTTGAACTCGGGGTTGATCTGCTGCATGCGAGTGACGAGCCGATGTCGCTCCTCCTCCAGCTTGCGGCGCGTGCGGTACTCGCGCGTGTTGAGACGTTTGCCGTCCGTGGAGTAGATGTGTGTGTGTGTGTGTACATACTTGTAGTCAGGCGGCGGCTTGAACTCGGGGTTGATCTGCTGCATGCGAGTGACGAGCCGATGTCGCTCCTCCTCCAGCTTGCGGCGCGTGCGGTACTCGCGCGTGTTGAGACGTTTGCCGTCCGTGGAGTAGATGTGTGTGTGTGTGTGTGTACATACTTGTAGTCAGGCGGCGGCTTGAACTCGGGGTTGATCTGCTGCATGCGAGTGACGAGCCGATGTCGCTCCTCCTCCAGCTTGCGGCGCGTGCGGTACTCGCGCGTGTTGAGACGTTTGCCGTCCGTGGAGTAGATGTGTGTGTGTGTGTGTACATACTTGTAGTCAGGCGGCGGCTTGAACTCGGGGTTGATCTGCTGCATGCGAGTGACGAGCCGATGTCGCTCCTCCTCCAGCTTGCGGCGCGTGCGGTACTCGCGCGTGTTGAGACGTTTGCCGTCCGTGGAGTAGATGTGTGTGTGTGTGTGTGTACATACTTGTAGTCAGGCGGCGGCTTGAACTCGGGGTTGATCTGCTGCATGCGAGTGACGAGCCGATGTCGCTCCTCCTCCAGCTTGCGGCGCGTGCGGTACTCGCGCGTGTTGAGACGTTTGCCGTCCGTGGAGTAGATGTGTGTGTGTGTGTGTACATACTTGTAGTCAGGCGGCGGCTTGAACTCGGGGTTGATCTGCTGCATGCGAGTGACGAGCCGATGTCGCTCCTCCTCCAGCTTGCGGCGCGTGCGGTACTCGCGCGTGTTGAGACGTTTGCCGTCCGTGGAGTAGATGGGCTCCGGCGACGGCGACCTGCCGCACCAACCACGTCACAGACACGCCACAGGAGCGCAGCGCCCACGCAAGACACATAGCACAGCCCCACCTCAATATCTTACACTCACAGTTAATACAGAGGTACATTACCTCGCAAGACTAAACTTCTCAGACCTGATGGTATCTCAACTCACAATTCCAAACGTCTGTCTACAGCGGGTAACAACTACCTGCTTACACTTAACTATGATTTTTATAAACCGTTTTTGTTTTATTACATTATGAATATCCATCAAGTCTGTGTAATTCCTCCAGCTAAATATAACTCTTATTTACTGTGCACCTTTACTCGAGGTTTTATATTTAAGTGCCCGTGCGACTTACACGGGCACCTATGTAAATAAAATGATATTTAGCTGTATTATAAAAGTATTGATTTGAGCACGAGAAGCGCGTTTAGTTGTGTGTGATTGAGGAAGGTCCGCAGTGAGCTATGTGTCGAGTGTGGGACGGCGCGTGGAAGTCACGAGCGGTGCCCAATAACATCACAGGACCCACAAAGTGGTGCCGACCGATATCGTTGGGCACCGCGCCGCTAACACTAACAAAAGGGAAGTATGGAGTGCACTGATATCCTATTCTAACACCTAGATCCTAACGCCCGAGGAAAAAGAATAATTCAATTAATTTGTTCCTGAAATTTTAATTAAGCTCATTAGCCCTGAAAATAATCTGATTATTAATGATTATTGAGCTGTAGTTGCTGAAAATTATCAATAATTATTATTTGGTTAATTAATTGAATCATTAGTAATTATAGCAGTCTGTATGCGACCTGCAACTGAAGAAAATGGCGCATTAGTAGTAGCGGGGGGCGGGACACGAAACGCTCCACATACACGCTACTCGAGATCTTCGTTTCATTGTGATTACTAAATGCAATAATTTAGACTGAATCATCTACATTGTGAATAATTGTAACTAAATATTTTTTAGCGTAATTGAATGCACATAATTATAATGTGCCTGCGAACCATACACAATTATAAATATATTAATCTGTGAAATGGGTCGCAGTATAGACGAGTAGCAGTAGCCAGTGAAGGCGCGTTGTCCAGCCGGGAGCCCTGGAGCCCTGGCTGCACTGTATACTGTACACGTGGTGCTGGACGTTACCACACACCACGCTTATGTAATTGATCAGCCATATTACTGGGGCACTATTATAGTTTAAACGTCACACGTCATTTCGCTTGAAATGACGATGATGATTAATTTAAAAGATAGCGCCAATCTATTTAAGTCGCGAGTAAATAGGCTTCTTCTGGGTAAACTCTTTCCATCGTCGACCTCATCTCTTAGGGCAAGATTGAGGTCAAGAGTAAGCCCATATAAAAAAAAAGATAGCGATGTTTCTGGGTGATTGACCCTAACAATTGATGAAAAAAAAGTGAGTGATATTTTTTCGGATTTTAGCCGGTTCGATTCTAGTATAACCGGCGCGTTTCGATTATATTTGACTGCAGATTTGTTTCTTTTTAAAAATAAAAGCTTTTAGTTTGAGTCTAAATTCCACCTAGTATTTATATTTTTCTCGTTGAATTAGTTACGGGTGCAGCCAGGGCTCGGCGAGGCGTTTGTGACGCGTGGAGCGTTCGCAACTAGAGATATAGTAGTGAAACATCAGTTCATTATAGTCATTGGCAGGCGACGGGAGTCAGTGAGGGCACAAACCTCTCCTCGATGTTGGCGGGGATGCCGAGGTCCCCGGAGCGCAGCTTGCGGGACACCTCCTCGATCTGCAGCTGCACTGCAAGGGAACGGGTTAGCCGACCGCGGCCACACGCGACCATTAGAATACTGACCGCGAGCCTAGCACATACACACAGTACCTGCGCTGACACTCAAATAACATCTTGTGGACGCACTTGGAAAGCCTACTATAACATTATATTGATGGTTCATTCAATAGTACCGGTAAGTTACCAGTACAAAGTTATGAGCTGAGCGATCACGTACAACTCCGTGGTCCTTATATTCATACTAACAAGTAATATTAATATAGTGGAATATTTATTTTTATCATTGTTTGTTATTAAAGTTCATTTCATAATAAATAATACCTACCGTTTATATAGCACGTTTCAGAAAAGTGTGGCGTTGTATATGTCGTACGGAACAACTGTTTTTTTTTGCAATATCATGTTCATCTCATGGAGAAACTTGTTTAATCGTTCGTGCCACACCCGGAAATATGAGTACACTTTTCTGACACACGCAGTACGATTGATTGAAGTGAAAACTAGTGGGAGTGAATAGAGAGCGTGTGTGTCGTTGTGTGGTACTCACGCAGGTACTGCTCCTCCTGCTCGCGCGTGAGCGTGGACGGCAGCACGGTGGGCAGCCCCGGGATGAAGGTCTTGTCGTGCTCGCCGCCCATCCAGCGCGTGCGCCGGCGTCGGGCCCGGCGCTCCGCTGCCGTCTCGCCCGCCGGCCCTGAGGCAGACCACTCTGTCAACCCACCACACCGTCAGTGCACACATAAACTGGAACAATTCTCATTGCCGCACTCGAGCTAAACGAAATCATTCAAAAATGTGCAAACGACAGTCGTAACCGACGAGTAAACGTGCTGCCCGAGACACGAAGGAGCCTCGATATGTTAGAAACGGTTACGCGTCCACGGATCGACGTCGGCGAGCGCAGCGTAACCTTCGACAGAACAATAGACGAAGGTTTCGGTGCGCTCGCTTGGTGGCATGTCTGTTGGCGTGGCGGTACGCACCGAGTCCGTCGTCCTGGTCGTCGTCCGGGTGGTAGTCCACGGGCGCGCGCTCGGGCCGGTAGCGCGAGTCGGAGCGCGCCTGCATGAGCTCCAGCTTCTGCTGCACCGAGGTGGGCGGCGGGATGGCTGTGGCGGCCGACAGCGCGGCGGCTGCGGCGGCCGCGGGCTGCACGGGCGCCGCCATGCGTCGCTGCGCCACGAACGTCTGCACACACACACATACATATAACATGCCACACGACATCGTCGGTACGTTGCCACATTCCACATATCGATTAGAACGAAATGCCATACAATATTGTTTACGATATACATAGGTAATTATTATGTTTATTGTTATTTTAAAACCCTATGTAGGCTGCTACTTGCAATGGTCTGAATGCGATGAAGCACCACATTGCTCGTGTGCATTGAGGGCAGTTGCGAGGACGCAACGCACTGGCATCTCCCGTGTGACTACTCTTGTAGTCTGAGAGCCGTACGCCTGTTCTCTGCGACCTGATTATACCTCTTATAATACTATTTAGTGAATACTCTGTGATGCCGATAGAGCTGTCTGAGGAAATTATATCCTGCCATAAGTAAAATACTGTGTGTCTCCTTCGTAATTACAAGAAAATGAATAAAATACACGACATGCAGAATCGAATATTCATAGGTAAAGAAGTAAGAAGTTCACATAAAAGAATACAGACCCTAGTAAAACATCAAATGAGAATGGTTCTAGAATGAATTGCTTACCGCATAGTTGATATATTTCTACAAAATACAAAATTATTTATTGCAATTGAATCCAAAAGTACAGAAAAAAATGCAGACAAATGGTAATCATTTTGGAAAATGTTTTGAAGCACTAGTAGGATTTGATTTAAGAGGAGAATGCTACCCATCCTAGCCCAGCACAGTTCTACCAAGATGTGTGGTCACTTGTTTAATTAAACTAACTGCATTATAGTATCGGCTGCTGAGAAAACGTCTCATAACTGATTTGACAGGAGTTGTGGATGATGGCTTTTTTTTTGTGTGGGTGTAGGCATCTGTACTGTGTTGAGGTTTTGTATTATAAGAGAACACAACAATGCACTATATGAACAGGTTTTACTTTACATAGGGTTTTAATTTCCAGCTGTTTTGATTCTAGAGCATACCTACTTTCCTCTCGGTTAAGGTTGGAAAGTTCCACTCTGTATAAGAATATCTGTGAGTCGACCGTCACCGATATATATACCTTAACTGTCTACTGATGTTTGTGTCTATGTTAGCTGCAGTTACTTTACTTTATTACATTTATATCATGTCATATTCATTTCAATTAAACTTTAAAAATAAATTCAGAAGCTTTGGAGAAAATAGGGTCAGGCATAAACAGAATAAAGACCTGCTTTTGTTTTTTTTAAGTCATGTTTGAAGAAGACCATTAAACTAACAACTTCAAAAAAAAATGGAACAGAATTTGTATGAAATTATCTCCCAAGTAAGTTAACAGGATCTTTGATCAAAATGTATAAAGCTGTTTGTGGATAACACTTTACAGTTGCACTTACAAATTGAATGATTGCGGAATAATTTAGCTTGAATAGGGCTTGTTCATAGTCTCATTAAATACTTGTGTAGCAGTATATACCAAGTAGAAGGTGTTCATTGAAGTGTTAGTGATGTGAAGTATTGAGGTATGTAGAGAGGAGTCACCTGTGCGACGGCGGCGGCGGCGAGGATGGCGGCCTGCGTGGCGGGGTTGATGGAGCCGTTGCTGCTCACCTGCCGCGCCGTGGCCTTCGTCGTGGTGCCCACCATCTGGTCCAGCAGGGCAATGGTGCCATCTCTGTAACCACGTAACTCGTTATTACACACAAACCATAGTTTGCTATACTGTACCTATCTACGCAATACATAGCGAGTGAGATGAACTTCAATCTGCTTGTGAGTTGAATTCACAATGAAAGTAATGTTTGTATGTAATTACTTATCCCAATGTAAGTATCAATGATGTTAGGATTGTCTAACGGCACTCCCTCTTTGGAAGCATTTGTCTGTAATGTAAAATTCACTTGTTTCTGTACAAAATCAAATCTTGGTTTGTTACTTTGTTTGCTATTAAGCATTCCAAGAATGCTTGATTTTGCAATGTCATGCAATGTGTGTTTTTTGTTGGTTATAGCCTTATAGCAGACTGTGGTGTATTGGGCACGTTTTCATTTGTTGGTTATAGCCTTATAGCAGACTGTGGTGTATTGGGCACGTTTTCATTTGTTGGTTATAGCCTTATAGCAGACTGTGGTGTATTGGGCACCTTTTCATTTGTTGGTTATAGCCTTATAGCAGACTGTGGTGTATTGGGCACGTTTTCATTTGTCTGCTGTACCCGACCATGGCGTTCAAAAGGTTACTAAGAGATCAATGATTTAATATAATTATATGTAACACATATTATGTACCCATATCTTGCGAATAAATGATTTGATTAAATGTATTTTGTCAGGCAGCTCCTACACTATGACAATCAACAAATGAATGTTCTTACCTGTCTTTGGATTTCCGGCTCCGGCTGTGACTCCTGCTGCGTGAGCGGCTGCGGCTGCGACGCTTCTCCTTGTGCCGGTCGCGGCTGCGACTGCGCTCCCGCTCCTTGTCCCTGTCCCTGCGGAACAAGTAGTCACTGCCATGTTACCAAGGCCCAAGGGTGTCAACGTCAAGTAATCAGACGACCACGTCATGCTAAATGATGCGTGCACACGTACCTCTTGGAGCGGTGACGGTCCCGGTCTCTATCCCGGTCGCGGTCACGATCGCGGTCACGATCCCGGTCGCGGTCTCTTTCCCTTTCCTTATCACGATCTCGGTCTCGGGTCTTCTCGCGATCCCTCTCCTTGTGCCTGTCCCTCTCGCGGTCGCGAGATCTTGAACGACTCCTGTCACGATGTCGTGAACTCATAGCGTGCGCTTTCTAACGCACTTTGAAATAAACAATCAAGTTTCGATAACGCGATTTCAATTACACTACATAAGCGCTGTTTAAATAAAGTTAGTTATTTGTCAAAAACAACTGCGATCTATAGTAATGCTGCGTTTATTTTAGTAGTTGGTTTGTTTGTATAGATCAGTACATGCCAACTGTACAACTCTTATTTAAAGTCGAAATACATTTACCACATTAGTCTGGACAAGACAACGCGAAAATGGCGACCAAAGACTCAATTTGACTCAAAGAGTACGAGTTGACAGAATGGTTGACAGATAATTATTATTACTCTTTGGTCTGTCGAGGGCCGGGTGATAACCATAGATAATATCAATAGCCAGTGAGCCAGTCATAGAGTAAAGTAATATATCGGGAGCCAGTTGACCACAGAACAGAAAAAACTCTGAGTTGACCCATAGATATTTAAACTTTTATAGTTGACCTGCAGCGCGAGCGCGAGCGTCCCTACACAATGAAGAATTCTTTTCATTCTTCCCTTTTCCCTATCAGTATCCAAACCTCGATAATCTGGATATTCGATTCATCATCATTTCAGCCGAAAGACGTCGACTGCTGGATATAGGCCTCCCATATGTGTCGCCACATTGACCGGTCCCGTGCGTCTCGCATCCAGCGGATCCCCGCAACCTTCACCAGGTCATATCCGATTATCTGGACTCATTTTTCACGGCTAATATGGTGATAAATTGACACTTGGAAATGTCTAACTTCCATTTAGTTAAAACGGAAGTTTGACATTTCCAAAGGATACAGGATAGTTCACAAAAAAAATCTAATTAGTATTATCGAAAAATATTGGATAAGTACGTGTTTTTTGTTTTCTCAAAGTCTTAAACTAATAAAAGTTGACGATATTAAAACGTGTCAAAGATCATGAGTAGGGGCTTGAGACGTCACTTTCTGGGTAAAAAGTACTAACCTTGTGACGTCTCACGACTTTTCGAAGCACTAGGTATCGTTTACATCTTTTATTTACTTACCTACGTGAAAAAAGACAAAATCGTGTCAATTATTTTTTGGAAATCTATCTGACGGACTAATGATTAGAAAACTACTAATTGAAACTCAGACCAAGAAAAAAAGGAAGACGACGCGCCACGAACATCAAAAGTGAAGCCAACTTTTTATCTATGTGTGTAGACAATGTCTCGTGAAGTCGTGACGTTCTAGGAGAAATGCGTGTGGTTTTAGTGTAGGTGTGTGCGTGAGTTTGTATGTTTACTTGCTATAGGCGTGTGGTTTTGTGGCTTCACTGTTGGTGTTCGCGGCGCGCCGTCTTTCTTTTTTTGTCTGAGTAGTGAAACACCCGTATCGTATCTTTATATCCTATCAATTATTGTCCAAATGACGTCATAATAAGTTATTAATATTGTTTTATTTCACTTACAAATTACAAATCCGGATTCCACTGTATTCCTTCGCATGCGAATTTATACGATGTTAAGCATAAAGCGGCATCCCCACTACGAGCCACGCGACTTCGACAGTCTATACAGGGTTGGGAGGGGCTCGCAAGGGCCGACGTCCGTCGGGGCTGCGGGTTGTTCACAAGATACCGTGGCCCCCGATATATTACTTTACTCTATGCCGTGGCCTGGCCTCGACATAAAGGGCTAAGAAGGAACATGGGTGGTTTTTAGTCAGTAGAAGTCTGACACTCGCTTTCGCTCTGCCCAAGAGCGTGAGGGGTTATTTAATGATTTTCCACCCGCCCAAAAAAAAAAGTATCATACAGCTGGGTAGCCCGCAAAATTCAAATTTTCTGCAATTTGCCGAACAGTGTCAGGTTGTACGTTGATTCGTGCGGTCCATGGCCTTTTCTGGGCCACGGGGTGGGCAGCGCACGTTCGTGTTCCACGGCAGCGGTGATGAAATAAATTACACGAAGTAATGCGCCTGCCTGGGTTCGAACCCACGACCTACTGTTCGTAAGTCGGGGCCGACACCGCTGCTCTCAGTAGAAGTCTGACACTCCCTAAAGAGTCATTTGATGATTTTCCACACTCCCCAAAAAAAGCATTTTACATCAAATAGTCACTCAAGGAAGTAATAATATGAAGTGAGATAGTTCTAATATTGATTTTAATTTTCAATACAGTCACATTCGTACCGCCTTCTTTGTTTGAAGAGGTAGGTACCAAGGTACCGGTAGTTATGGCACCAAATACTTCTAACGGTCTAGTGGTCGTGCGTCGTCGCGACTGCTGAGCATGACGTCAGAACTACTCAGAAGTGATATTGGGTTTTCCATCTGGATTTTCTCAGTAGGAACTATGGATTTGCTGCCGGTTTATAGCAATAGGCCAATACACAAGACTTTAACATAACTCCCGAAATGTGGGTGGTACTCTATTACGTGCGCCTCTACCTTGTCTCTCAAGGATTGTAGGCGTGATGTTGTTTCAGAGGTAAATGTACATAGTACATTATACCTCAAATGGGGTTAATTTTGGATTTGAGTAGACAATGCCTTTCGACAAGCGACCCGAGGTACCGAAGTCTGAGCAGATCGGTATGCGAGTTCCGGGGAGTTATAAGAACAAGGTGGATATCAAAGACATTCAAATATTACGTGGATATAAAGCTTCCAGTCCTTTCTCATACGATAGCACTTTTACAAGTTGAACCTCATCTAGATTGTTACTATCAATCAATAGTAAAACGGGCAAATACATCACCCATGATGGTGTAGTTTATATATTACTAGTGACCCGCCCCGGCTTCGCACGGGTGCAAAAAAGGTATTAAAACCTTCCTCTTGAATCACTCTATCTATTAAAAAAAACCGCATCAAAATCCGTTGCGTAGTTTTAAAGATTTAAGCATACAGACAAACAAACAAATAAACAAACAAACAAACACAGACGCGACTTTGTTTTATACTATGTAAGGATTGTTACAACTTTTGATCACAAATAAGTCTATCTCGGTCATCAATTGGGAATATTGGACACTGGTGAAAGACTGAAGATTCCCCTTTGGCCCTGTACTTTTCGATAACTTACAAATTACACGTGTCGCTAACAGAATGACATCCTAAAATACTTTACTAGTCAGGGGGTTTCACAAGGGAATCGCACTTTTTTCTATATTCCCATACTTCTCTGTTGTGTTATACTTGAGTGAGAAAGCTATCGCGGGCAGCATCCATCAGCAGCGACGACGATGCGTTCCCAAATGTGCTCCACAAAATAACCGGTGTAAATCCATATGAATTCATTCACCTAGGTACCTTAGATCCCGGTTTTTACAATAATAGATAATCTTTTGTAGATCAACATGATAATGTTCGCTTAAACTGGCGAAATATTGTGTTCTTTTAAATTTAAATGAGTGCTTTAATTTTGTTTATTTGTTGTAAGGCCACATTATACATACTTTATAAAGCTAATTTGCTTATAAAATTATATCATAAAATGAAAGGACTTTGAGAATAAACAGATATTAGTGCTTTCTCAATATATTTCAAAGATCAAAATACATTTCTTACATCTTGTAACAGTTCAATCATACCAAATTACAATTTAGAACAACATTTATGTGTTTGTCACTTAAAATTACAAATGCTGCAAAAAAATTACAACTGCTTATAGCTTCAAACAAATTATTTATTATTGAAGGATATTTATCTATTCAAACTAAAAATCAGAATGCGCCAGCCTCTTGAGACAATTGCAGACACCTATTGCTTAATGGAAACTGGCAGCAAAACAATTTTAATGTCTAGAAGTCATTGTTATAGAAAAATATCATGTCTTACAAACAAACAAGAAAATTAAACTTAATTCTACAATCATATTAAATCTTCTTATCACTAAAATATTTCTAGTACTTATGAACTACTAAACGATTTAGTCCGGACCCAACAGTTCCCTGGAAACACTCCACTGTTCACATCACTAACATTTTTGCAAACTATTTATCAGCTGATAAGTTTCATAGAAAACACGCCCGGAGTCAAATGCAGCAGAGGTGGTATTGGAGATAACCTGGAGACAAAGTATTCTATTAACATTTAATATGGATTTACCGGCGGATGGTCAATATTCTGCCACAAAAGAATGAATATCATGGACAATGCAATGATGCCCTTTCTTCTTATATTTTTGGTTACATAGAATGAAGAACAGGAGAGGAGAAAACTTTGTTGACAGTTGTAGTATATGCTATACGTAATAAAAAAAAGAAAAGTTCAAACCATCCTGTGTTCAATATAAATAAAAAAAAATTCAGATTAATCGGTTGACAGGAAGAGGGTGAAATTTGAATTACTAAATTTGACCCAAGAATAATAAATAAAACAAACGGGGTGAGCTAAATAATACCGTTAAAAAAAAAGGGCCTTTGCTATGCTTAACAGTACCCTGTAGATAGGTTTAAGGGCTGGCAGACATCATAGCAGAAGCTGCAGATTGCTGGATGAATACAGTTTTCTTCCATAAAACCTCAAGACATACAAGTTTATTTATATTTTGAATTGGTAACTACAGTACTAACTAACAGAGATTCTAACATTTATGGCAGAAGTAACATTATTGACTTACATACCTATAATTAAACAGGAGCACCAGGGCCGCCTTTCTTCCCGATGAGAGACTTGTGTATGTGAGGGATGACACCGCCGCCCGCGATGGTAGCTTTGATCAAGCTGTCCAGTTCCTCGTCGCCTCTGATAGCCAGCTGCAAGTGACGCGGAGTGATACGCTTCACCTTGAGATCTTTGGATGCATTTCCCGCCAACTCCAATACCTAAAAGAAAATAGTAAGATTCGGTTAGTAAGTAGGTACTTACCTACAATATCAATATTCTACCTAGATAATAATGAATAGATGAGATAGGTACAAAATTTTTCCAAACCCAATGACCATTCGTTTCCCGCCAAAATAACAATGCATCAGAGTTAAAATAGGGTAAGCAGGCTAATTAAAATAAATAGCACAAATTTAGATACTAAATTAGAGAAAACATGACTGTGTTACTTTCCTGAATACAGTCGAGCAATTACGATAACAAGTAGTAACGAAATAAATAAGCTACCTATATTGTGTGCCGCCATATTGCCAGGGCGTCGCGTAAAGCTTACCTCGGCTGTGAGATATTCCAGAATAGCTGCTGAATATACGGCTGCTGTTGCACCAACACGTCCATGACTCGTAGTCCTATTTTTAAGATGTCTATGAATCCTTCCCACAGGAAACTGAAAAAAAAATATTTTACTGTACTTAGCTCCAATCTATTGATTATTTTCCGACAGTAATGGACGCCGCCATACTGAAGAGGTCATTCATATTATTCAATTAAATGAATTGAAGATACAGAACGAATTTAAGCATGCTAATGTCATGAAAAATCCTATTCTAAATTAAGATAACAAATTAACTTACTTGAAGCCCAGCCCTTGCTGATCTGGATACTGCTTTCGCCTTGGCTTTACCAGAATCTTTACCCGCTTTACCGCCAGCCTAAAATTGATGAAAAATCCCATTAATTTTTCTCGTTCGGAGTTGAAACTTCGCCAGTATGTTAATAACACTATTGTTCACCATATTACACAATAAAATCACGACAACAACAACTAAATTTCACAAAATCTTGCAAAACTCACCATTTTGAAACGTGTAACACACTATGACCACTACAGACAGTGAACAACCAACACAGGAAAGGCGCCAAGCGTAAAACGCTAGATACAAAGATGGCAGCTCCGTTGTGCCGTTCGTAGCAATCCAATCAGGGCAGCCAATTGTACGTAAGCGGAAGTGGCGTACTAAACAAACAACTCTCAACTTGCACGGCTCATCCAATCCGCGGCGATCAAAATGGCGGGCGGGTCACAGGCTACAGTGCTGCCAAGCCAAGGTACACCTTACGGATTAAGTTGGAACAATATACGTTTTTAATATTGCGTTTCGTTTCACGGTATGTTACTTATTTCTTTGAAAGAAATTAGTTCTAAAAGCATAGATACTAGAAAAAAAAAAGAAAAAAACTAGAAAGAAAACAATTCTACCTCAAATGGCTTAGCATGATCCTCCGTTACGCATAAAATACTGCAGCATTAATAAATTATTATGAGGATTAATGCTAAGTCCTATGTATGACGAAAACACGATTCCATAAACTTTTCTCGATAGAAAAAAAATCCAAAGTTACCTCCAAATCGAACAATAAACCGCTGGTATTCAAAAAGTACTTCCAATTAGATCATGAAAGCATACTAATTGAACTAACTAGAGCAGGTCTTAAGATGGGTTTAATTTTAGTCTTGGTCCAATCATCATCATCGTCAATCATAGCTGTTTGTAAATCGCAAATTAAATGTACTAGGTACTCATTTCGCACTATTCGGCCGCAGTGACTGACGTACAATCGCTTTGTAGTGCAAGCTGAAATTTTTTGTTAATGTCCAATGTCAATAATTTCGGAAATAATCACTCCAAAAGTAAAAAACAATGTGTCCCCCCCCTCTAACTTTTGAACCTTATGTTTAGAAAATATGAAAAAAAAACTGAAAAGTAGAGCTTTTTAAGGACTTTCTAAGAAAATCATTTTGAACTTGGATGGAAACAGTTTTTGTACAAAAAAGACAAAAAGTTGTACGAAATAATTTCTGGACTAAGTTTGTAGTACTTTTAGTCGTATACTTATGCAAGCATTTTTTTTAACTTCGTTTACATATTTTATTATCCTGAACGTATCTTTTTTCAAACAAAAAAAGAATTATCTACGGAACCCTACACTGAGCGTGTCCCGACACGCTCTTGGCCGGTTTTTAATTTCCAACTTTTTAGTTCTCTTGTGTTTGTTCTTTCGTTGGTCGCGTTATATTCTTCGCAGATGATTTAACTTTTGTGCTTGTCTAGATAGGATTTGTCACTTTGAATTTTTTTTAAACATATATCTTAAAAGTGTTATAATATTTCTGTAATCTCCTTTTAAAACGGGTTATATTTAAATGCACATCTGTTTAATTTTTCAGCACACTAGGTAACTCCACTAATTAACTGAATGCATACCAAAAAAACCAATTGATTTCCCACAAAAAAGTCTAAAAAATCACACAAAACGAGATGACCTTTTTTATCGAATTCACACCAAAAATGTAGTTAGTACATCGGATATATGATTTGTAAAACAAAAATACTAATTACTTATCAAAAATACTAACTTGCACTCTAAATTTATTGTACAATCTTACTACGGAATTTCTAAAACTGATATCTAATACGACCGTCTCGCGACAGTGTCCTATAAGGGCGGCATGGGCACCGGGCCGTAGGCCGACGAAGGAGGCCGGCGGAGGCCCGGCACTTCGGGGACAGAAGATATTAGTGTTATTTAATATGCGAGCGAAGCGAGCGCGCGTCATGGAGTAAATCAGGTGTAGGTTTTCCTTAAAAAAGTTTTAAAATGTTTGTTAGACTAAAGAATTATTAGATATACTATTTTGATAATAGTTAGTCGTTCAGTAAAAGAGTTCTGCAAATGCTATTAAAAAAGATACTAAATTTGGTTTCTTTAGTGTGCATAATTTGAGATAATTTGTGTGCAAGTCAGTATTTTTGGTGTAACTTTAAAATATTTTGTTCGAAAAAAGGGAAATACAGATAACGGTTTATATACATGCCTTTTAAAACCCTTTATTTTGATACCCTACTCGATGGTATTGGTTTTTTTTAACTCCGCGATTTGGCCCCCAAAATCCGCAATTTTTCTTTGATTTTTAATTTTATTGTAGCCTATATCACACGCGCCATCAAGGCGAATCTAACGGCGTATATTTCATTCAAATTCCTTCATCCGTTTAGGAGATAAGAGGGAACAAAGAAACGGACATACATACATAATATACACGCCAAACACATAACCCTCCCCCTCCTTTTGGGCTTCGCCGCAGTCGGGTAAAAACAAACTTGTAAATGAGTATTTCTGTCAAAATGGGGGCTTCCCTTACGATGGTACGGCGGAACCCCTTCATGTGCTATTCCATCATTTATAACAAAAAATAAAACCGACTTCAAAAAAAAGTCAAAAATAAATCAGTTTCTGAAGTCGGTGACTTTTGTTTGTTTGATTTCATTTTTTTGTCACCGACTTCAGAAACTGATTTATTTTTGACTTTTTTTTTGAAGTCGGTTTTATTTTTTGTTAAAAAGTTTTTATTTTTCACTTTTTAGTGGTTCACCTAATGTGGACAATGTAGTATTTTTTTTAAGTTTTGTAGATTTTTCAAAAACCGCTAGTCCGATTTCGATAAAAAAAATATGGGACCATTTGGGAAGTATACCCTTTCTAACAAAAAAAGAATTTTTCAAATCGGTTAGCAAGTGACGGAGTTATGCCCGAACAAACATAAAAAAAAAAAAAAACAAACATCCGAATTGAGAACCTCCTTCTTTTTTTAGAAGTCGGTTAAAAATAAGTGGTGCTCAACCTTTTGTGTTTTTTTTTAAATCTTGTAGAATCTTTCGTTGGTCCAATATTCACAACCGCGACTGGTGATCATGAGATCGTGGGTTCGATTCCCGGGTCGGGCAAAGTGTTATTGGGTTTTTCCATCAGGAATTTCTAGTAGCAGCCACGGAGTCTGGATGTGCTCGATTGATGGCAATAGGGTCGCCCCCTATTATGCGGGACAGAGCCAAATAGGCTTGTATTGAACATTTTTTTAGCCAAATCTATACAGTTTGACACGGCGGAAAAAATATATGTTAATCTTGAACATATTTCTGATAATTTCGTTGTATTCAAAACGCGTTTTTGAAAAGTTTTCTCGATACAAAAAAATGGTAAACTAACCTCTTATAATGATCTTCCAACAAAAATATCTGTATTATTGATCAACGTACGTTGGTAAAATTTATAACAATAACGTATCATATTTAAATACAAAATTTCGTTGTTTTTAATTTTTGATTATGTAATAAATTATTTATAAGTAATTAATCATTATAAGGTTTATAAGAAGTTCGAGCGTTGCGTCATCGCGCTCTCTTTCTTACGTATGCAATCCAACAGTGAGCGCTTAGGCGCGGTGCTAGACGGACGTATGTCACTTTGCGCCCCACTGACAGCTATCCGTTCATCTATAAATTATTATTGACCGCGTCACAATGTTAGTCCAGGATCCACGGTACATTTTTTCACTTGATTACTATCAAGCTAATTTTCCGTGAGCAGCTGCATTTTGATGAGACGCCAACATTACCCTATACGAAAACTCTCGATTGTGGTAGGTAATAGGGGCAGCAGGGATAAAATATATATTGATTATAAATATATATTGATTATAAATATATTTATTTGATGATTTTCAAAAATCTATTACTAACAATTTTTTTTTTGTTAAATCTGATGATCATTATCTAAATCTAAATCCAACATTGATAACGAGCTCATCAAAAATTATTACAAACCAGCTGTTTTTTAGGGGTCCGTAGCCGAATGGCAAAAAACGGAACCCATATAGATTCGTCATGTCTGTTTGTCCGTCTGTCCACCCGTATGTCACAGCCACTTCATTCGGAAACTATTGAGACTACACAGTTGAAACTCGGTAGGTAGATGTATTCTGTGAACTGCTTTACGATTTTTATACAAAAATAAAAAAAAGGATTTATGGGGTCATAAATGGAACTGAAACTATTTTTTTTTCAACTAACCTATACCTACGCGTGGGGTGTCTAAGACATAGACAGGTCTTTAAAAATGACATTGAGGTTCCACAAACAATTTTTTCTCAAAGCCAATCGTTTGAAAGACAGACACTTCAAAATTGGTAAAATGGCGACCGGCCTCGCGGTCGCTTGCCTTCGGTATTGCCAACAATGACCAGCTTTTCAAGGCTGCTATCTCCTCTTTGCATTATGTGGCCGAAATAAGACAAAATACGCTGTAGGCAAACTGTTGACAATCGAGTCTTGATATCGAGTTGGTAAAGGATAGACACATTTCTGCGTTTGGCCGTCCATGGAATTCGGAGAATCCGCCTAAAACACCACATTTCGAATGCATCTATCCTCTGTCTTACTCTTGTTTGGATTGTTGTGAGAGTGTTGTGAGGAAAATCAGGAAAACTAGTGGTCTGACCAAACGGGCCTTCGTTTTAAAACTTACACCACGTTTTTCCCAGATGTTCTGGGGGCGTAATATAGCATCTTTAGCCATAGCTATCCGCCGTTTTATTTCTGGGTTTTCTTTCTACTTATATTGGAGCCCAGTTAATCGAAGCTGTCCACAGTATAGATGCCTTAGATATTATAGGCGCCCGATAGCTTTCCCGCACGATCTACCACCATAAGCTTGGTTTTCTGCCTATTTATTGCAAACCTTACTTTGCCACTTTCTACTTCCAATCTGTGCAGTATCTCTTTCATGTTGCTAAAAGTTGTAGCAAGGAGAACGGTGTCGTCAGTGTACCTCAGATTGGAAATCCACTTTCCACCAACAGTAAACCCCTTGTCCCAGCCCTCAAGAGTCTTGAATGATATTACTCTTCATACACATTGAAGAGCGCATTTGAGCAGTCGGTGTCGATTTTGACGAAAGAGCGGTTGTTGATGTAGAGGCATCGGACTAGGTCAATAAGATGTTGAGGCGTTCCCATTGCCTTTAAGAACCCCCCACAGCTTGCCCCACTCCACGCAATCAAATGCTTTGGTATAATGTATGAAACATATCAATACAGGGCTGTTAAATTCCCGGCTTTTCTCTATAATTTGGCGAACGTTCAGGATTTGTTCCCGCGTGCCTTTGCCTTTAACAAAACCTGCTTGCTCTTCTGGAATTTGTGGCTCCAGAAAGTGTATTAGCCTGTTGTTTATGATGTACAGGAGTATTGATGGTGCGTGGAGTAAGTGCCAAACACTTATTATAATTTTAGGAATTTTGTAGGTAACTGTAAAGAGTGGGTTTAATAGAAAATATCCAATCCCCAAAACCCAGTTAGTAATCATTTTTAATGACTTCGTTATCGATACATATTGGAAGGAAGGAAGGGGACTCTTTGATCAAACCATACCTACATTTTGTAGGACAAATATTAATTTTTCAAATAATTTAGATAATTATCATCAGATTTATCAAAAAAAAAACCCAGCTGATGATTCTCAAAAGTGTTTGTACTAACACTTTTGAGAATCATCAAACCAACATATCGAGCCATTACCGCCGACTTAGTGTAACCGACAAAAACCAAATTTTACAGGAGAAGGTTTTTTTTGAATAACTTTATAAATAATTGCGCTATTAAGTTGAAATTTTGACGTATAATAATGATTTTTGAAACCTTAGGTGTAACGGTTAAAATTTTCAAAAAAAACGTCACTACGTTTTTTGCCACTTTGTTTATAGTAAACGACAAAATTTGGATGTACTGTGTCGGTTGCGATAACAAGTAGGGTCGCTTACGCTGCAATTCTTAGATAATTACGCAACTTACGATAATTTTGATTATGTCGGTTACTGTAAAATATAGAAAAATGTTGTGCTAACGATAAACTTAGCATTTGCTATAACTTTGTTCTTTTGGCGGGAAAAGTCGAAGAACAAGTCCGTTATAGTTTAAAAAGTCGTCTGCGATAAAAAACGCTGTTTAGGTAAAAATGTCGCTTACGATAAGACGGCGGTAATGGCTCGATATTTTATCCCTGCTACCCCTATTACTTACCACAATCGAGAATTCGAGAGTTTTCGTGCAGGAAATTCTTAGACGTCTTGCCGTCTCATCAAAATTAGCTTGATAGTAATCAAGTGCAAAAATGGACCGCGGATCCTGGACTATTTGTTTCTTACTTGGTAGTATGGCGCTAGGGTATCGGAAAAATTGTGCGCGTGACCAAAAATACTGAAACATCAGAAGTCAATAGCTATTGTCATCGTCTTAATACTCAGTAAGTACAAGCTCCTCTCCCTTAGCTCTCGAAGAAATTACCTTGAAGCCACAGTATTATTTAAAATTGTCAGAAACAAATTTAATTGTACAAATCTAAACAGCATGATCTGCTATGCTGTACCTCGAACCATCCACAGGCGGGTACGCGCGGGTACACTTTTCGCTTTGAACACTTGCCGAACTAACTCTGGCCTACGCTCACCTATCCGCCGTATGGTTGACACATACAACAGTACCTTTGTAAACATAGATATTTTCAATTGCACAATAAGTAAATTTAAAAACCTCATTCGTCATTCCCTACTAAGTATAACTTAATATTGTATATTTCTTGTTATCTTTAATTTTAAACAAATTATTTTTTCTTTTTTCTAATAGTCGTTATTTTATCATCTAAAAGTTAATTGTCACACGTGCTGCTATCAATATTCCTAGCGATTAGCTCTATTATTACCCTAAATTGTACGCCTACTTGTGAACAGCGTTGTGAGTTACTTTATGACCAAATTGTTACTATGATAAATTAGTTGTAAGTCCTTATTTTGTAACCGTTTGCTGTTCCTACTAATAAAAAAAATAAAATAAAAAATAATGTGGGTGTACTATGGCGGTCTTATGCGCCTGATCACCACTAAGCTCATTTTTGCTTGCACTCAAGAAATAGAATCGCTCGCTAGCCCCGCCCCGTTGCCTTTGTATAGTAACAATGAATGAAAGATAATACAGCCAGCCGAGCGCACGGCGACGCATGGCGTGTGCTGCCGGACGATATTTATTATTACTTTCAAACTACGTCACTAAGCTGCGAAGTGCAGATTGCAACTTATTGCGTAAGCGCTTCCCTAATAGGTGTAAATTTTGAGAGGGGCGGGCGTGGCAGGGGCGTGGCAGCGCCTCAGCACGATTTAGGCGAAAAAAAATTTAAATGATCAGGCGGAACTGTCTTCGATCGTACCTACTATTAGGTACACCTCTGCTCAACCCTTCGGGGATTACAGGCGTGATTTTATGTTATAATCAATTAAATTAAATTAGCTAGAGGTACTCCACATATGTGATGAGTATCGCTATCTGCCTATCTGACCTCCACAACCCAGTTAGTACTGGGTAATGCGATCACCTGTCAAGTCCTGACCACCAGTCTTACCAAAAGTAAGACTGTGACCTGCTAGTTGCAGACCATAACGTCCATAACCTACTAGTCTTACCTTTGGTCATTGGTAAGACTAGTCGTAGTGCTGTCTACTAGTACCACCTTTGATAAAACTGCTTGCAGACCAGTCTTCCTAGTCTTACCTTTCATGCAACTGGTAGTAGACTAGTCTTACTAGTTTTAATTTTGGTAAGACTGGTTGCAGATCAGTCTTACTAGTCTTATCTTTGATAAAACTGGTAGCAGACTAGTCTTACTTTTGGTAAGAATGGTTGCAGATCAGTCTTACTAGCCTTACATTTGGTATAAGTAACTGATAGCAAGCAAAGTAAGACTAGTCGTCTTACTTTTGGTAAGACTGGTTGCAGATCAGTCTTACTAGTCTTACTTTTCGTAAGATTGGTTGCAAACCACTCTTACTAGTCTTATCCTTGGTAAGACTTGTTGCTGACCAGTTGTCAGACTTGACAGGTTGATCGTATCACCCAGTATATACTAACTGGATTGCGAAGTCAGATTTTTCCATTTTAACATATTATTTTTTTTCGGTTCTAGTTAAAAAAAAACATGGAATAATATAAATACTGGCCAATTTTCTTGAAACAAAATAAATATTTTAAGAAAATGTGGTGGAAATCCATTGGTACGATTTTCAAATCGTACCAATGGTTTTCCACCTCTGAAATAGAACCTATCACGTGGGCTCTCGGTGTCTAGGAAGAGGTAGAAAATTAATTATTATAAATAAAAGTGCTTGTAATTTAAAACCACGGCGCACTGTGATCAATTCCTAAGAGTTAGGGTCACTTAATTATTTTTGGTCAATGCTGCAATGTCTCGAAATTTCGAAAAATATTTTTTTTTTGACTTGTGGTGTGGGTGAGTGTTGTACATTATTCTAAAATATCAACATTATGCAGACAGTAGTTAAATAGATATAATTATGTTCTTTCAAAGTTGTCTCAAATTGCCCAAGACTGATTTATCGATGTTTGGCGCTTCTATTCAAGTTAACTAAGAATTCAGAGAACACTGTGAGTTGAAAAAAATTGTGCCCTTATAGGAAGGTTTACAGTACTTTTTATTGGTATGTAAAAAAAACTAAAATGTCAGATTAATATTATGAAAAAAAAATATACAAAATAATGTACTTGATACTTACTAAGTTTTCTTAGTTTCCTTGAATTTTCTCTTTTTTTCCTTCAATACATTCTGAATTTCCGCCGACCACCACCATGTATCCCTATCTATTGTGCCCCTTCCTTTCGTCTCTCCTAAAACATGCTTGCTTGCTACACTCCTATCCTAATACATTCAGCCATTTCATTCCAACAGTCATTTTACAAACTCAAACTCAACTCAAACTCAAATATTTTTATTTCAATAGAGCCATTATAGGCACTTTTGAATGTCAGAAGGACGGAAGAAGAACGAAACTACGAGTGCAATGCGTCATTCCGAAAGCCACCACGCCGAACCACACGCCACCGAATGCCCGCAACAACGAACACTGCGAGCACGAAAGCACGCAGCGACGCAAACCGCAACAACGAATGCTCGAGACCCCGAAACACGGAACAACGAATGCACGCCGCAACGTGCAACCGCCGCCCCGCGACCCGGAGCCCCGCACACCCGCCTCCGCGGCACACGCCGCCGCGCGCCCCCGCTCCCACACCACTCGCCGCCGGTAACATCCGGCGCCGCGCAGCCCGACGCAGCAACTCCCGAAACGACGCATTGCACTCCTACGCTACAGTCACAATCACAAGGCATAATAACTTGTGAAAGTACTGCAATTGCCAGTTCCCTAACGTAGATCTCATGAAGAAGAACGGGCAAGAAACTCCATGGACACTCTTTTAAATCAGAATTTGTTACAAAATCTTGGTACATTACATCATTCATGTTGAGATGGTATATTATGTGAGAACTATGTAGCAAGACGTGCAAGTTAAGAGCGTCCAGAGTAAAAAGATATAAAAAACAAATCAAAGAAAAATATATAAACCATGGCAGCTAAGAGATGACCAGTCTCCACTGACAGCGCCCGTTCACGAACATGACGCATGGATCAGCACCATCTAACTCAACCATTTTGAAGGGAACCAAATGATCCGACACACCCGCCACCATCAGCGAGACATTTGAGTGAGCATGACATTCTCCCAGCCACCAGGGCAACGTCACTAAAATATAACTAAATGTAAAATGTAAAAAGTGGCTTTATAGTACATAGTACTCACACATGTGCCATGCAATTATACAACTAACACTTCGGTCATTCATGTCTCCCATCTCTATCATTTTATCCACCACTCGCTCTTTAAATTCTTTAGCACAGTCATCCTTCTCTAACATAAGCCATTTTATTTTAGGAGGAGATTTTATTTTTAACAAGGATTACAGTTACAGCTAATAAAACCAAATAAAAAACGAAACCATAGTCACCGGGTACTTTTGAGAAACCCAATTTCGATCAATTTCACCTATGTTAACAAATTAGAGATGATTTGATTTGATTTGATCAAGGATACTTACAAACTTTTTAACAAAAAATAAAACCGACTTCAAAAAAAAAAAAACAAAAACTGGCCAAGTGCAAGTCGGAATCGCACATGAAGGGTTCCGTACCAAAACGGTATGCTATAATTTATACAATTTCTTCTACGGGCCAATGAAACTTGACCTCTGGATTGTATAGGCGCTCATACGATTCAGGGACCACATTATATTGGTTAACTGCTGTTTCCATCTGTTGTTTCCATCCAAGTTCAAAATAATTTTCCTAGAAAGTCCTTATAAAGTTCTACTTTTCAGATTTTTTTCATATTTTCTAAACTTATGGTTCAAAAGTTAGAGGGGGGGGACACATTGTTTTTTACTTTTGGAGCGATTATTTCCGAAATTATTGACATAATCAAAAAATGATTTTAGTAAACCCCTATTCATTTTTAAATACCTTTCCAAAAATATATCACACGTTAGGGTTGAAATTAAAAAAAAAAAACACTTCCCACTTTACATATAGGGGGGCTACCCTAATAAAACATTTTTTTCCAATTTTTATTTTACCACTTTGTCGGCGTGATTGATACACATATTGGTACCAAATTTCAGCTTTCTAGTACTAACGGTCACAGAGATTAAGCGATCGATGACGGACGGACGGACGGACGGACAGACATGGCGAAACTCTAAGGGTTCCTAGTTGACTACGAAACCCTAAAAAAGTGATAAATAATCTTTAGAAGAAAAATCAGTTTCTGAAGTGAAGGTGACTTTTGTTTGTTTGATTTCATTTTTTTGCCACCGACTTCAGAAACTGATTTTTCTTCTAAAGTCGGGGGGGCGTGCCCCCCGCCGAGTCGAGCGCGAAGCAAACACCCCAAGTAACACAATCGCGTCTAAAAACGGACTATTAGATATTTAATAGACTTTAATTTTATTGTCTACCTTAAGAGTAAAATATGTCCCAAGTAATATTCAAGAACGCTTATAGACACAGTTTAGTAAAAGTGGGCACAACCTTATCCCTTCTCATAAGAATGAGTTAAGAAAACATCAATAGATAGAGATAAGACTTGTAAATTTTCAAATTGTCTGTAGAGATTTTTCTAGTGTCTCACTAAACTGTGTATAAATCACAAATTTTACTAGTAGATAGTTTATAGATAAAGTTGAGACCTTTATAGAAGTTTATTTGTCAAGTTTTTAAACCAAACTAACTGAAGACTAACAACTTTAAGTTATATTTGATTTGTAATAGACAACGACACAGTCATAATGGCGCAGAACTTACAAGAGTTATTTAAACTTATTATTGTATTGCATCATGGCGTACCAAATTTCTTATTTTTTACATTACTGTTTTAGCTAGTTAATAATGGGTAAACAAGCAAATCTATATGCGATTGAAATTCTATCGGCGAATATTATGTAAAACTCTCATAAAATAAGAGCGCCCGCTGTAAATGTAAGATTTAATATTTTTTTATTACCAAAAATGAATATTAATTAAAATAAGTATTTTTTTAAATTTCATTTTAATGTCTAAAATACTCATTTTATTTAAAATAAAGTAATTGAAAACATATTAAATATTTAATTAGATATAATTTAATGATAAAAACATAAAAATAAGCATTAAAATATGTAACGAAAATCATTTGAAGCGAAAATAGGTAATAAAAATGGCGTCAAGATAAAATTTACTAGAAAAACGAATCTAATAGAACAAACACACTAGAGAATTTTCTGTAGTATGGCTCTAGCTCCATGACAAGAATAATTTCACTTGCTACATACTAAACTATCTAGTGAAATAATAAACAAATTTATGAGTGGTTTAAGATTACCTAGTAACTGTCATCTCTGTATTCCTTTTTATCTTCTCACAGTATTTCTAGACATTCATTAGTAAATAGGTAATTTGATGTGTTGTAAACGAAAGACGATTTTATGCAATAACAGAGCAATTTAATTAATCAATACGTAGTAGGTACACAGAACCGTAGGTAGTATAAAGTCCATCAATTTTAACATCGATTGTCACTTTTTTGTTCTTTTTGAAAATTATTTATTACTAGCTGTTGCCCGCGGCTTCACCCGCTACAACACGAAAATTATCCCACGGGAAGATAAAATCGGGATAAAAACTATCCTATATGTTAATTCAGGTTAAAAACTATCTGTGTACTAAAATTTATCCAAATCCATTCAGTAGTTCTTGCGTGAAAAAGTAACAAACATACACACTCACACACTCACAAACTTTCGCCTTTATAATATTAGTGCGTAGTGCGATTTGGAATAAGTTCAAGACTATGTGAGTTATAGCATGAGTTGCTGACCACTGGCGCAGATCCCTTTTGAGGCAATTGGATCGACTTTCGTCTTCCTCATTTGTATTGTTTTCATCCGAATAAGTTACTAGAAAGTTTCGATTCTGAATCTAAATTATTTTGCAACTCTTCTTCATCTTGCTTCCTTTTTAAATATTTACCGATTTTTGACGAAAGCCACCAGACATTTTATTTTTTTCACTGTCCCCATTGCATAACATCATCCAATTCAAATATTTAATACAAATGCACTTAACTTAGCCAGTTTTAAGAAAAAATCCACTAAAGCCACGTTTTCACTATCATTTAATTAGACAAACTTAAAAATATCTATTAAAGTAGTACTTTATCTAGACGTAAGTCTCTTTAGAAACAAAGATAAGAGTACCAATAGCTAAAATTTAATGTTTTATCTTAAAATATATCAACTTATCTATAAAATTACTTCAAGTTAGGTACCTTTAGGCTTTATTCACTATTTGTAGAGCATATTATCTTAAAACATTCAATATACCTATAGACATACTTAAAATAAGTGTGCTATAGAGCAAATGCCCTAAAAATAATACAGCTTGAGAAAAATAACTCTATAAGAATACATTTTCTTTATTGCAACCATCTTTAGAAAGCCCCTATCTGAAGATTAACCATGAATAGACTGTCAATAGACAGATTTGTTTTAAACCTCCGAGACTGTGTTACTTGGGTACTACCGTACCATCCTTTACTGGAACCATTTCGCCGCATTTTCAGGCCCCTATTTGAGAACCTCTGGATAAGATTTATTTTTCACTTTTTTGTGTCTTTTTTTTTTTTGAAGTCGGTTTTATTTTTTGTTTTATTAAAAGTATTTTTTTCACTTTTTAGTGGTTCACATGTTCATGGGTCAATGTGGACAATGTAGTTTTTTTTTTTTGAGTTTTGTTGATTTTTCCAAAAACCGCTTGTCCGATTTCGATAAAAAGTTATGGGACCATTTCGGAAGTATACCCTTTAGAACAAAGAAAGAATTTTTCAAATCGGTTAGCAAGTGACGGAGTTTATGTATGCCCGAACAAACATACAAAAAATACCAACATCCGAATTGAGAACCTCCTTCCTTTTTTAGAAGTCGGTTAAAAAAATAAACTTGTTTACAAGAAGAAAATTATCTAATATATAAAATTCTCGTGTCACAGTTTTCGTTGCCATACTCCTCCGAAACGGCTTGACCGATTTTGATGAAATTTTTTGTGCTTATCCGGTATCTATGAGAATCGGCCAACATCTATTTTTCATCCCCCTAATTTTTTTTTTTTTTTTGCAAAACAACGTTTGCCGGGTCAGCTAGTATTTTAATATAAATAATAACTTATACAAATTCGAAATTCAGCGAAAGAGGTAAGGTTCCTATCCTACATTATGTTACTGTAAAACAGATTCAGCAGCTGTCTATGACATTAATTATTTTATTTTTATTTTATTTTTACTACATTGGGACACAAAACAATTACATGTTATAATATTACTATAAAAGTTATGAGCTAAAGTGGGCTAGGGTAAACATGTAATCCACACTAATGTCCGCGGAATAAATATACTAGGGTAAGTTTGAAAAAGAACGCGCGTCAGGCCACAAGCAGCATTTTGAGGAATTGAAATTATTGAAGCAATTCGACGGCCATTTTTTTAAATTTTGTAAGGGATAGAGAGAATACATCAAGATCAGTAAAGTGTGTGTTATATGTTTGTAAGAGACGGCGAAGAGGTGCCCGCTCACCAGCGCGGGTTCTGCACTGTGCAGTGTGGAACAGCCGGGGAACGCGCACCCCTCGCCGCATTACAGTTCTGGGTACACAACAAACTTTATTTGTAATATCGGAAGAGTCGAACTTGTTATTACATATACCATGAACCATCATGGCCATCAATAACGTGCGTCTGGACTCCAGGTCCAGGCTCAGAAGTTTATATTGTTTTAATAATGCTATGTAAGACAATTTTGAATGATAGCACTTGAAGTGCATGGAGCGTAAAAATTTTTAAACTTATTTTTAAACTTTGTTAATGATGTTATCTATGTGAAGATTGAAATGCAGTTTAGAATCTAGAATGACACCTAAATCACGGACGTGGTCAACTTTTTGAAGGCAGGTACCTTGTAACGTGTAACAGAATTTTGTAACATTTTTATTTTTTGTGTAAGATATTACGTTGCATTTTGGTATGCTAAGGTGGAGTTTATTATGTCTACAATAGTTGGAGAGCCTGTCAAGATCCTCTTGAAGTAGTATGCAGTCTTGTGTGTTCTTGCATGACTTATAGATTTTAATGTCATCGGCATACATCACAAAATGTGAGTTGGTGAAACAATGTCCTATGTCGTTTATGAACAGAATAAACAGAACGGGACCTAAAATTGATCCCTGAGGAACCCCGGAAGTAACAACAACTGAGTCGGATTCGAAACCGTTGATAACGACTTTCTGTGTTCTGTTATAAATGTAAGACATAAACCACCTTAACAAATTACCACGAATGCCATTGTAGGCTATCTTGTCCAAAAGCAGTTTGTGGTCCACCTTGTCGAACGCCTTTTGAAAGTCAGTGTACACAGCATCGACTTGGGTTTGATCATCCATGCTTTCAAATAAAAAATTAGTAAATACCATAAGGTTAGTAGTCGTTGAGCGATGTTTAACAAAACCATGCTGTTGAGGTACAATAAGGTGGTGAATGTGAGAGTAAAGTTTGTCATGTACTAGACTCTCAAAAAGCTTCGACAAGGTGGACAAAAGGGAAATGGGTCTGTAATTTTTTATATTGTTGATATCACCGCTTTTATGTATAGGCGTGATAAATGCACGCTTCCAAATAACAGGGAATACGCCATCATGGAGGCATTTATTAAATAATATGTGAAGCGGGACAAGAATGCTACCCGCTATATTCTTAATAAAAATTGGAGGCAGACCATCTGGTCCAGGCCCTTTATTAATGTCTAATTTATTTAATGCTTTTTTTATGTCATCAAAGTGTAAATAAATGTCTGAAATACATAGAGAGCAGTCCGCGTATGAGGACGGACATTGCCAAAGATCTGGATCGAGGAAGGAAGGCTCATAGACAGAAGTAAAGAAGGAAGAGAACATGTTGCAAATTTGAGTAGGGTCGCTCGACGTTACGTTGTCGAGGTACATGTTGGCTGGAATATTTGCCCGACCTTTTCGCTTAGAGACGTATGTCCAAAAGTGCTTAACGTTCAGAGGAATACTGTCTTCAACAGTGGTCATGTATCGTTGAAAACACTTGCAGGACTCTGTCTTAAACTGATGTCGGTATAACGAAAAAACTTCGTAGTCAGAAGTATTACCGTATTTTTTCCATTTTATCCAAGCGTTCTCTTTTTTTTAACCGACTTCTAAAAAAAGAAGGAGGTTCTCAATTCGGATGTTTGTTTTTTTTTTTTTTATGTTTGTTCGGGCATAACTCCGTCACTTGCTAACCGATTTGAAAAATTCTTTTTTTGTTGGAAAGGGTATACTTCCCAAATGGTCCCATAATTTTTTTATCGAAATCCGACAAGCGGTTTTTGAAAAATCAACAAAACTCAAAAAAAATACTACATTGTCCACATTAGGTGAACCACTAAAAAGTGAAAAATAAAAACTTTTTAACAAAAAATAAAGCCGACTTCAAAAAAAAAGTCAAAAATAAATCAGTTTCTGAAGTCGGTGACTAAAAAAAATGAAATCAAACAAACAAAAGTCACCGACTTCAGAAACTGATTTATTTTTGACTTTTTTTTTGAAGTCGGTTTTATTTTTTGTTAAAAAGTTTTTTTGAAAATACGAATCAGAACAGGGCTGAACCAAGACGGAAAACACGAACTCCTGGGACGGGTGCGGGGAACATGTACTTTTACTAAACTGTAGACATTCTCATAAAAAACATTGACCGCCTCCTCGGCAGGTAGGTCGGAAAATTCAATTCATTGTTTCATAATTTGTTTTATGAAAGTTATGTTTGTGTGATACGTGGCGCCTTAACGGGGTAAACTTAGCATTCAATGATGTTAGGGTAGTGAAAGGAGGGTGGTGCGTATCAGGTGAAACAAGTGGTACACCCGCCTTCGTACAACATTCCACATTCGATATAAACAGGTCGAGTATGCGACCAAGGCTGTTTCTTTGTGTTTTTATTTTATTTTATTTATTCAGGGACAATAAACAGCTACAATATGTGTTGAAACAGACAAAAAATAATATAAAAACAATAACAATATTGCAGCCCACTACATTATCCGCATATTAACAAATTAGAATATGATAATGAGTGTCACTAGATAGGCAAACAAAGAAAACAATAATAATAAATTACATCACACTAATAACAAAAACAATTTAGAAATATCAGTTACATCATGCAAATAAGTTAAAAATAATTAAAAGTTCAAATTGTTTCAATTCGATTGACTAATAATAAACACAAAAAAATAACCAAGTAAATAATAGATAATAAAACCTAGACTAGCATCACGCAAATAAATAAAATTAAAAATTCAAATTGAATCAATTCAATTGCAGTTGATTATTAATAAACACGAACAAGTAACAAAGTAAATAATAAAATCATGGCAAGACTAGCATCATGCAAATAAATAAAATTAAAAATTCAAATTCATTCAATTCAATTAATTGCTTGGCAGTATAGTAACAATAAACACAAACAAATAACAAAAAAAAATATATATATAATAAAATCTAGATTAACTTACATTCCTAATAACATTAATGGTTCGTAATAACTTTCATGGCATTGGATTTAAATTTGGATTTTGAGCATACAAAAATATCAATATTAACAAAATTACTATTATAGGATTCAACCATTCGACGGACAGGGCAGCGTAAACCAGAATTAGTTCGACAGGAATTGACAGCAAATAGGGTACCAGCACGAGTACTACGGGTATTAACGGTGCGTGGGACCACATAACAAAGTTTGCTCGTGAGATCAATACAATCGAAATCACCATGAACAATACCATGCAGTACAGAGGCCTCTAGATACTTACGTCTAGATTCTAGGTTGACCAGCCCATATTTATCCAGTAGTTGAGTGTACGGCAAATACGTTTTATGGCATCTATAGTGCATGGCTCGCAGAAACTTGCGCTGGACCTTCTCAATCTCGTCTATATATTTACGGTAAAACGGGTTCCAGATAGGGACGGCATATTCCAATTGCGATCGTACTAGGGTTTTATATAGGTAAAGGTAAGTGGAGACCCGCTTAAACTCAGTAGACGACCTCATAACGAAACCATACATCCTAAATGCTTTATTAATAATTTTTTCCACATGTTGGTTTAGGGAGAGCTTATCATCAATTAACACACCAAGATCTCTCACAGTAGACACATTACTGAGTATTGTGTCATGCAACGAGTATTTAAAATTAACAATAGTTTTATTTTTTGTGAAACTAATGCAATTGCACTTGGAGAGACTAAGGTGCAGTTTATTGTCTAGACAGTAGTCAGTAAGTCTGTCGAGATCTTGCTGGAACAGTCGACAATCCTCAACAGTTTGTATAGACTTATAAACTTTAAGGTCATCAGCGTATGCAAGAAACTTAGTATTTTTAAAGCATTTGTCTATGTCATTGATGTACAGAATAAACAAAAGTGGCCCCAAAATTGATCCTTGTGGAACACCCGAAGTTATATGGACTACATCAGACTGATGACCGTTCACGACAATCCTTTGTGTTCTATTTTTAATATAGGATGAGAACCAACGAAGCAAATTCCCTCGTATACCATTAAAAGCAATCTTATTCAGTAGGATTAGATGGTCGACCTTGTCAAACGCTTTTTTGAAATCTGTATAGACTGCGTCAACTTGTAATCGCCTGTCCATATTTTCAAAAAGATAATTGGAATAAATTAGCAAATTAGAAGCAGTCGAACGCCTCTGAACAAACCCATGTTGCTCTGGGATGATGATGCTGTGTAAGATTGGATAGATTTCATTGTGCACGAGTCTCTCAAAAAGTTTAGACAACGTCGACAGAATTGAGATAGGCCGATACTGCTCCACGTCATGTTTTGAGCCGCTCTTATGTACCGGCGTGATATTAGCCCGTTTCCATTCATCAGGGAAAACACCCTCACTTAAACATTTATTGTAAATGATAAAGAGCGGCCTACAGATACTGCCAGCGGCGGCCCTAAAGAACAAGGCTGGATACCCATCAGGACCTGCACCTTTGGCAGGATCCAGTAGTTTTAATTCCTTAAGAATTTTGTCTTCCCCGACATGCAAGTTATCGATCAACCTAGCGTTAGCACTACAGTCTGTAGACGGGGTCCAGGCGGACAATGAGGGTGAACTAGGTTCAAACACAGACTGAAAAAAGTCTGAGAACATATCACAAATATCTTCAGGGGCACTTGCCTTAAGGTTTTGATAGTGCATAGTAGATGGAATCCCTGATTTGTTTTTGCGATTATTTATATATGTCCAGAAGTATTTAATGTTTGTTGTAAGTTTGTCTTCTACTGATTTCATGTAGTTTGCATAGCAGGTATTACAGGCATCTTTAAAAATTACTCTGTATTCCGAGAACTCATTGTAGTCTTTGATGTTCTTAAATTTCTTCCATTTAACCCAGAGACGTTGTTTTCGCTTGAAAATTTTTATTAATTGAGCTGAGAACCAAACCGGAAAATCAAGTGTCCGGGACTTCACACGTGGCACATTGCGTTCAGTAATGCTACCGAGAACTTCATAAAAGCGTTGTACGGCCTCCTGCGACGGAAGGTTCTCTAACAGGTTCACCCAATCAATCTCACTGATCTGCTCATTAATTACCTCATAGTTAGCTTTTCGAAAGTCAAATTTAGTTAGAGGTTTTCTTTTCAGAGCTTGTGTAGATATACATGTGGGGGCTGTAGCAACAAAAGGAGGATGATGTGAATCTATGGGTAGCAGCGAGTCTAATGGACAGCTTATAGTACAGGTGGTGTTAGTGATAAACAAATCCAAAATTTTCCCATTAGCATTGATTGATTGATTTGATTTTATAAGGTCTTTATTCATACATAATTTGATACAAACTGCTTACAAACGATCTTATTCTATTTGCTTACAAGTAAGGATTTATTTTGTTACATAGGCTAAACAAGTCGCCTTTATAAACATCAAAACATGTTGTTAGCATCTTATTATTTACGTTAACCTACCTTATTGATTCACATCGATTAATTCCTAAATATGTGTAAGTCTTAGTAAGGACCCACATAATATTAACAAAGAGATTACATACAAAATGTACGTTTTACCTTAAAACTAAGTTAAAAAATAAGAAAATAAAGTAAATAGCGGGTAGTTTTGCGCAAAGTTACAAACATACGCGGCCGGCTAAGCGACATCGGCTGGTAAGCGAGCTATCGTCATGATACGTCACCGAGGAAGTAGTGATGGGGGAGTCGATATCGATTGTATGATCGAGCGTAAGGTAATGTCGTCAGTCTACTGTTACCAATTGCTGATATTAGGATATTACTGTGTGATGTGTTTTTGTGCAGATAAAATTTACGCGAGATCTTCAGTATAAAATCTTTTAGAAAAGGATACTTTATGCGTTTATGTAGTGTCTTAAGGTTTGTGCGAAATGGTGTATTGTACGATAGTTTTAAAGCTTTGTTTTGTATTGTTTGGAGTTTATTATACTTAGTTTCAGCTACACTGGACCAGACAGGTGCGGCGTAGGTTAAACAAGGTCTTACTAATGTAGAATAGATAAGGAGTTTGGTTGTGGGACTGAGGATGGACTTGCGATTTAAAATAGGCTTAAGTGAATTTAGGGCTTTCGCGCCTTTACTGATGGTTAGCTCGGTGTTTTTGTTCCAGTTAAGTGTCTTATCTAAAATTATGCCTAAATATTTTACTGATTGGCGCCAAACAATTTGGAAGCCATCAATTTTAACAAGTCTAGTGGGCAGTGATCGTTTACCAGTAAATAGTATTCCTTCCGTTTTTTCAGAATTCAGCTTCAATTTCCAGATCTTAAAATATTCGCTGAGCAATTCCAGTGACAGTTGTAGTCTTCCCGCAATTATGTCGACATCTTTGTCTGTTGTGAAAGTGGCCGTATCATCGGCATAGATGGCAAGGTGTGTGTGAGCTTGTTTGGGTATATCATTCAGGTACAGTATAAATAGGGGTGGACCCACAAGCGAACCCTGAGGAACACCGGCTGGAATGGTTTTGGGAGCAGAATGGTCTTCACCAATATACACAGAAAAAGATCGATCTCGCAAGTAACTTTGAATGAGTTTTACTAGACAAATAGGTACTTCCTGCTTTAATAACTTGTGGAGAAGACCATCGTGCCACACAGAGTCGAAGGCTTTTTCAATGTCTAGTAAAATCATACCTGTTGATAGACTGCGGTTCAATCCATGAGCTACGTGTTCGGCAACTCTGGCTAACTGTTGTGTGGTCGAGTGGGAACTTCGAAACCCAAACTGTTCAGGGATCAGGATATGCGCAGTTGTTTTAGAGAGGCGGGATAGAATAACAGCTTCTAGTAGTTTCCCTATGCTTGGCAATAAGCTGATCGGTCGGTAGCTCGATGGATTGGACGACTCTTTCCCCGGTTTCTTGATGGCTATGACTTTGGCATGTTTTAAGGACCTCGGGAAATATGCAATGCGTAGGCATCCATTAAACAGTTTGGTTAAGAAAACAAAAGCTTTCTGAGGGAGGTTCTTCAGTAAACCATTCCCCAGGCCATCAAAACCAGGTGCTTTATTTGATTTTAACTTTCTTACAATTTTTTGAATCTCACTTGGCCTAACAAGTGTTGGAGAGTCATTAATTTCATGCCGATTCAGTAACCTCATTGAGTGTTTCACTGCCTCTTCAATACTAGGGTCGCTGACCCAATTTATGGTCAGGTTCATATTGTCTAGGAAGGCATTGGCTAGCGTCTCACATTGTTCAAGGTCTGAGGAGGTAGTGGTGTTGGTTGACGTTGATAGAGGGGGTATTAAGTTAGGTCGATAGTTAATTGACTTTACTATTCTCCATAAGTCGGTAGCAGGGTTGGTAATCTTAGATAGTTTTTTGTTCCAGACATTGTCGTTGAGGGCTTGGATCTTAGACTTGATACATTTTTGCATATTATTGACCTGGGAGAATAATTCACGGCGGCTATACGGATTAGATTCTTCTAAAGCTAGCCTGCGAAAGCGATTTTTAACTTTTATTTGTGACTTAATCCGTCGCGGGAGTTGATGACCACCACCACTGGATATTTTAGGAACAGCTTTATCTCTTGCACTTATTATTGACTGGGTTAAGTGTTCTACTGCAAGGTCAATAGCCTCGGGTGAGTTGAGTGTAGTTGTACTCAAAGTTATGGACGCATTTAAGTATGACCTATAGCCTTTCCAGTCCGCTTTACTGTAATTAAAGAAGGTACGGGGTTGCCTGTTGACTTTACCATCTACGGTAAAGAAAACGGGTAGGTGGTTAGAGGAGAGGCTGGTGATGACCTGAGGCTCCGAAAGGTGGTAAACCGAGTTAGCCAGGATAATGTCTGGAGTAGAAGGCTCATAAGTGCTGTGGTAGTGGACTAAGGTGGGACTAGATGGCGCATGGATTTCATATTCGTTGCTCATCATGTGGTCAAAAAGCACCTCGCCATGGATGTTAGAACGAGAGCAGTACCAGTAGGGATGTTTGGTGTTAAGGTCACCCATGACAAGCGTTTTTGACTGAATATTTATGATTGCGTCTAGGTCTGCAGTTAATAATGTTAGATTAGGTGATTGGTAGGCTGAGATAAAGGCGATTTTATGGTTTGACAGGGTCAGTACTATTCCGACACATTCTATATTTTGGGTTGGCGGTATGTTCAGGGGTGTATGTGCTATGTCTGATTTAACTAGGATAGCAACTCCCTGACCACATCCATTAGGTTTTTTATCGTGCCTATAACAAGTGAAGCCAGGAGTTTGTAATTGCATGTGGGGAGATATTCTGGTCTCCGAAATAGCTACAATATCAATAGATAGCTCACTTACCAGGTCCAACAGTTCTGTCACTTTTGAGCGGATGCCGTCGGCATTCCAGTATAAAATACGTACATTTTGTGTTTTAGACATATTGACCAAGATGGGTTAAGATAAGAATGACTTTGTCCATCATATTGTTACAGCCTATAAATTGGCTTTTGATGGTTTTTATCGTCATTAAAATCGATAGCATGTCAGCTGTCGCCTGGTCTTGGGCATTATCTTGAACAGTAGGATTTTGAGTATTGGCAGCAGCAACGAGGTTCCAGGGTCGTTCATCAACTACGTTCGTCTTCAATGGTGGCTTCGTAGTCCTGGCGGCTTTGAGTTGGTCCTGTCGTTCCCGCAGTATCTTCAAGTAATTTTCGCGCTCCTTGCATTGTCGAAAGTTTGCAGGGTGATTTCCACCACAGTTGCAGCATTTGGCCCATTAGCATTAGGTATGTTATTAAATTGGCATGCATTCAGGGTGGACATGAGCTGGGCCAATTGTGAACACACCGGTGTCGTTGCAGAGTATGAAGTACCAGTAAGTTGATGTCCCCCGACTAACTTTCCATCTTTCCATGTAATTTCCATTGTGCATTGTATTGGTGAGAGTTCGTAAAGGATATAAAGTTGCATAAGTAATTAGACGATGTAGTAGTAGGTTGAGGAATGACATAGTTCCGTTCATTACTGTCGAACCAATCAATACCCGGCAGGTTGTAGTCACCAACTAAGTAGAATGTATCAGTGGTCGCGTCGCTGACAACCTCCTGCAACAGGTCTAAGTGCGAACGGTATAGGTCATCAGGTGAGCGAGGAGGTATGTAGGCTCCGCTTATAATATGGCGTTTGTTATGAAGCGACGCGGGAAGCTGAACCATGACGTGTTCAATGTCTCCAGGACCGGGGCGCACCAGTACGCCGGAACCACCGCCAATTAAACATACTATTATTTCTTATTATATTTAGTGCAATCGATATAGGTAGGTACTGCCGGAAATCCTTCCACTCTGCCCTGTTAGTCGTCACGTTATCATTTATTCCTTTTTCCTTCATATCACTCTTCACACAATAATATTAATTAATAACGATACAATATTATATTTTATAGGTATAGCCCAGGTTGCAGAACAAAGGAGAACAAGCTTTAAATTCACAAAAATAATTTAAGAACACATTACAAAGTACAATTAACATTTGACACGTATATTTTCGGCGTCAGTTTTAGTAGTTGGTAGTTGCATTGGTTGGTGGTGCCCATGTGGTACCATTGGTTGGTGGTGCCCATGTTGTTCCATTGGTTGGTGGTGCCCATGTGGTCACATTAATTGGTGGTGCCCAAGTAGTTCCATTGGTTGGTGGTGCCCATGTGGTACCATTGGTTGGTGGTGCCCATGTTGTTCCATTGGTTGGTGGTGCCCATGTGGTCACATTAATTGGTGGTGCCCAAGTAGTTCCATTGGTTGGTGGTGCCCATGTGGTACCATTGGTTGGTGGTGCCCATGTTGTTCCATTGGTTGGTGGTGCCCATGTGGTCACATTAATTGGTGGTGCCCAAGTTGTTCCATTGGTTGGTGGTGCCCATGTGGTCACATTAATTGGTGGTGCCCAAGTTGTTCCATTGGTTGGTGGTGCCCATGTTGTTCCATTGGTGGGTGGTGCCCATGTGGTAACATTAATTGGTGGTGCCCATGTTGTTCCATTGGTGGGTGGAGCCCATGTGGTAACATTAATTGGTGGTGCCCAAGTTGTTCCATTGGTTGGTGGAGCCCATGTGGTAACATTAATTGGTGGTGCCCAAGTTGTTCCATTGGTTGGTGGTGCCCATGTTGTTCCATTGGTGGGTGGTGCCCATGTGGTAACATTAATTGGTGGTGCCCATGTTGTTCCATTGGTGGGTGGAGCCCATGTGGTAACATTAATTGGTGGTGCCCAAGTTGTTCCATTGGTTGGTGGAGCCCATGTGGTACCGTTGGTTGGTGGTGCCCATGTGGTAACATTAATTGGTGGTGCCCAAGTAGTTCCATTGGTTGGTGGTGCCCATGTTGTTCCATTGGTTGGTGGTGCCCATGTGGTAACATTAATTGGTGGTGCCCAAGTAGTTCCATTGGTTGGTGGTGCCCATGTTGTTCCGTTGGTTGGTGGTGCCCATGTGGTCACATTAATTGGTGGTGCCCAAGTTGTTCCATTGGTTGGTGGTGGCCATGTGGTCACATTAATTGGTGGTGCCCAAGTTGTTCCGTTGGTTGGTGGTGCCCAAGTTGTTTCATTGGTTGGTGGTGCCCATGTTGTTCCATTGGTTGGTGGAGCCCATGTTTTTCCATTGGTTGGTGGTGCCCAAGTTGTTCCGTTGGTTGGTGGTGCCCATGTGATCGTAATGGGAGCCCAAGTAATGCCATTCGTTGCAGGACGCCATGTGGTAACATTAATTGGTGGTGCCCAAGTCGTTCCATTGGTTGGTGGTGCCCATGTGGTACCATTGGTTGGTGGTGCCCATGTGGTCACACTAATTGGTGGTGCCCATGTTGTTCCATTGGTTGGTGGAGCCCATGTGGTAACATTAATTGGTGGTGCCCAAGTAGTTCCATTGGTTGGTGGTACCCATGTTGTTCCATTGGTTGGTGGTACCCATGTTGTTCCATTGGTTGGTGGTGCCCATGTGGTAACATTAATTGGTGGTGCCCAAGTAGTTCCATTGGTTGGTGGTGCCCATGTTGTTCCGTTGGTTGGTGGTGCCCATGTGGTAACATTAATTGGTGGTGCCAAAGTTGTTCCATTGGTTGGTGGTGCCCACGTTGTTCCATTGGTTGGTGGTGCCCAAGTTGTTCCGTTTGTTGGTGGTGCCCATGTGATCGTAATGGGAGCCCAAGTAGTGCCATTCGTTGCAGGACGCCATGTGGTAACATTAATTGGTGGTGCCCAAGTCGTTCCATTGGTTGGTGGTACCCATGTGGTACCATTGGTTGGTGGTGCCCATGTGGTCACATTAATTGGTGGTGCCCAGGTTGTTCCATTGGTTGGTGGTGCCCATGTTGTTCCATTGGTTGGTGGTGCCCATGTTGTTCCATCGGTTGGTGGTGCCCACGTTGTTCCATTGGTTGGTGGTGCCCATGTGGTAACATTAATTGGTGGTGCCCAAGTAGTTCCATTGGTTGGTGGTGCCCATGTTGTTCCGTTGGTTGGTGGTGCCCATGTGGTAACATTAATTGGTGGTGCCAAAGTTGTTCCATTGGTTGGTGGTGCCCACGTTGTTCCATTGGTTGGTGGTGCCCAAGTTGTTCCGTTTGTTGGTGGTGCCCATGTGATCGTAATGGGAGCCCAAGTAGTGCCATTCGTTGCAGGACGCCATGTGGTAACATTAATTGGTGGTGCCCAAGTCGTTCCATTGGTTGGTGGTACCCATGTGGTACCATTGGTTGGTGGTGCCCATGTGGTCACATTAATTGGTGGTGCCCAGGTTGTTCCATTGGTTGGTGGTGCCCATGTTGTTCCATTGGTTGGTGGTGCCCATGTTGTTCCATCGGTTGGTGGTGCCCAAGTTGTTCCATTGGTTGGTGGTGCCCATGTGGTAACATTAATTGGTGGTGCCCAAGTAGTTCCATTGGTTGGTGGTGCCCATGTTGTTCCGTTGGTTGGTGGTGCCCATGTGGTAACATTAATTGGTGGTGCCAAAGTTGTTCCATTGGTTGGTGGTGCCCACGTTGTTCCATTGGTTGGTGGTACCCAAGTTGTTCCGTTTGTTGGTGGTGCCCATGTGATCGTAATGGGAGCCCAAGTAGTGCCATTCGTTGCAGGACGCCATGTGGTAACATTAATTGGTGGTGCCCAAGTCGTTCCATTGGTTGGTGGTACCCATGTGGTACCATTGGTTGGTGGTGCCCATGTGGTCACATTAATTGGTGGTGCCCAGGTTGTTCCATTGGTTGGTGGTGCCCATGTTGTTCCATTGGTTGGTGGTGCCCATGTTGTTCCATCGGTTGGTGGTGCCCAAGTTGTTCCATTGGTTGGTGGTGCCCATGTGGTCACATTAATTGGTGGTGCCCAAGTTGTTCCGTTGGTTGGTGGTGCCCATGTGATCGTAATGGGAGCCCAAGTAGTGCCATTCGTTGCAGGACGCCATGTGGTAACATTAATTGGTGGTGCCCAAGTCGTTCCATTGGTTGGTGGTGCCCATGTGGTACCATTGGTTGGTGGTGCCCATGTGGTCACATTAATTGGTGGTGCCCAAGTTGTTCCATTGGTTGGTGGTGCCCATGTTGTTCCATTGGTTGGTGGTGCCCATGTTGTTCCATTGGTTGGTGGTGCCCAAGTTGTTCCGTTGGTTGGTGGTGCCCATGTGATCGTAATGGGAGCCCAAGTAGTGCCATTCGTTGCAGGACGCCATGTGGTAACATTAATTGGTGGTGCCCAAGTTGTTCCATTGGTTGGTGGAGCCCATGTGGTACCGTTGGTTGGTGGTGCCCATGTAGCTACAGGAGGCGGCGCACTGGTAGAGTTATCCGCTTGCCATGAGACAACACGCGAAGTGTCCCTTGGGTGGAACCTGGGAATAATTACAGTTCACTCTATTAGTGAGTCTTAGGTCATGGTGGATCGTTTGTAGGGATCCATAGTTAACATTATTAGTCCCTTTTATTAGTCCCAAGTTTCGCTATGTCCGTCCGTCTGTCTCTCTGTCCGCACTATAGCTTAAGGGTAAACAAGCCAACGGCACGAACTAGTTGGTGGGCGGGGCTAAAATGCATGCTATTTCACCCGACATCACGAGCGAAATGCATAGAGCGAAAGAGACACAACTAAAACGGGCGCGCGATTGTTTCTATGCAGACCTTTGGTATATTTGGTTTCATGAAAAATCTATTGAATGTATCTGTTCAAAATCAAATTATTTAAATTTTTTAATAACTAATCTATGTCCGTATGGTTTCACTTTTTTCTTTTTCATACTATATACGTTACTTATTTACGCCCAAAGATGAGTTAAATTAGTGCTAAAATATGAAAGTTTTGACGTTCATAACTTCCAAATCAATATTTTTTTTCCAATTCTGCTTCCATACAGACCTAGATAATGATAAGACCAGTTGATACAATTTTTAATTTTGAACCTACACCGTCAAACAGAGGAGTAATCACTTTCGTAAGTTTGTATGGAAGAATGACTGGCTTGTTCAACCTTAAAGACGCTTAGTACTAGAAAACTGTGATTTGGCATGAATTTACAAATGAGTTACAAAGTGGTAAAATAAAACCTCGAAGTATATTATTATGTTCTTTTTTTCTTGCTTCTTAAAAAATATTGGGAGTTTATCCAAAACTTTTTCGATTTTAAAGCGGTTTGTTTGTGAAGTAGAGAGCTTCAAAGTGGAAGTTATAATTAGTTGAGAATTTGAGATGAGAGTTATGTTAGCATCGTTCGGAAGCAGGTTAATCAGTTTAGTAAGTCCAGATATTTTAATGACCAACTACGGAACTCTACTTTGAGCGTGGTCCGACACGCACGTCCTTACTTGGCCAGTTCTTTATTGTTATCTTTTTATACAAAAAGAAAAAAAAATGTTTTGATTTTTTTAGTTTTGGGTGTCGGTCACGCTTACATACATTTTATTTAAACTACATAATATATTTGTGCCGTGCGGGGTTCGAACCCGCGACACGCAGCGCTACAACCAGTCGCTATAAGTTATTATGTCTACAAATAACTATGTATTATTTACAATTAATAAATTGGCCCCGGGGGGCTTCTTTTCTATTATGGTCTGAACCGTCGTTTTTAGGGTTCCGTAGTCAACAAGTTTCGCCATGTCTGTCTGTCCGTCCGTCCGTCCTCACTTAATCTCTGTGACCGTTAGCACTAGAAAGCTGAAATTTGGTACCAATATGTGTATCAATCACGCCGACAAAGTGGTAAAATAAAAATTGGAAAAAAATGTTTTATTAGGGTAGCCCCCCTGTATGTAAAGTGGGAAGTGATTTTTTTTTAAATTTCAAACCTAACGTGTGATATATTGTTGGAAAGGTATTTAAAAATGAATAGGGGTTTACGAAAATCATTTTTTGATAATGTCAATAATTTCGGAAATAATCGCTCCAAAAGTAAAAAAACAATGTGTTCCCCCCTCTAACTTTTGAACCATAAGTTTAGAAAATATGAAAAAAATCTGAAAAGTAGAACTTTATAAGGACTTTCTAGGAAAACATTTTGAACTTGGATGGAAACAACAGATGGAAACAGCAGTTAACCAATATAATTTGGTCCCTGAATCGTATGAGCGCCTATACAATCCAGAGGTCTAGTTTCATTGGCCCGTAGAAGAAATTGTATAAAATTATAGCATACCGTTTTTGTACGGAACCCTTCATGTGCGAGTCCGACTCGCACTTGGCCAGTTTTTTTATAGCTTTTTTTTTAAGTAATGAAGAATACGTATAGTGATTAGAACTTACTTCAGGTTTCCTTCGTACGTCTGTTCAGCGACGACGCTGATCAGCAGACAGCAGCACACGAGAAGCTTATTCATGATTCGGCGGCCGAGGGACTTGCAGTGTGCACTACGGCCCAGCTGCCTACTAGTTATACTGCTCGCAAGAACCGCCTCTTTGATAAGCACTGATACGTCGGAATCAAATCATCGTTAATCAGAGATAACAATTAATTTTAATGTGTTTTCCAATACCTAGATCCTATTAAGCATGTTCCAGTCATTGCCTCGCTGTCTGTTTCAGTCGCGAACTCGCGAGTCCTTCAGTGAGATCTTATCGTTTATTTGTATTACTAATTTAGGTTTTCCCGGTACGGTACCTGCTTCTTTGTTATCCTGCTGTGAGCAATGTAATTTTCATCGAATATAGTAGGGTATTATTGGGCATTCTATACCACTTTCGACAAGTCGCTCGGCGAGTGCGCCTCGCTGCCGAAAGTGGTATAGAACGCCCAATAATCGACAATCGACTCGACTCGATCCACTTGACCCATGACTGTCGCTCGACGAAGCGAATCATTTGACGGCATGGTTGTCGCAGTGGTTGAGCGATAAGACTGCTGCGCTGCATGTCGTGCGTTCACTTCGTTGTAATAAACAGAATAAATATAATTAATAATAAAAACAACAGACCGTTCAATACTCTTTATTTGCACACAATAACGTTACAAGTTTACATTAGTGTTCGGTATTAGCGTTCGTGTGAAACAACAGTCATTTGTCGTAAAATTTTGGTTGTTCTGGGAACAACTCGTCAGCCGAACGGACGAACTCTTGTAGTTTTCTCCATTGAGGAGAATCCACGTTGCTCTGGAGCTTAACACGAATGAGCGCCTTCTTCCACAGCTCTTGGGAGTCGGTGAGGCGCGCGTCGCTAGCCTTGTACACCTTGCAGTCGATGTAGTACTCTCCGTCTGTACTTGCTGTTCGACGCTCGCAACCGTTGGCCACACGGTTTACGAAGAATGATGGTAGACATGATGAACCCGTGTCGAGCTCCGTGTCACTTTCATGGCTGCGACTGATACCGAATATATCGGCACCAGTATTTGTTAATTTACTGAAAATAAAACTGGGTGTTAATATGACGTTATCTTCGTTCACACAATAGTTAGAATAATAAGAGAAACACATTATTGACACACAAATTAGTAAAAAACTGAAGTATTTTTTTTGCCTAAAACCTTTATGTTACAAGTTTTAATTAATTGAATGCAGGAAAAATTGACAACCATACTGCGATCGCCAACCCGCCTGCCAAGCGTGGCGATTATGGCAAACCCCCCCAAAAATGCCTGGGGGAGGCCTATGTCCAGCAGTGGACGTCTTTTGGCTGAAATGATGATGATGATGAGGAAAAATTGTTAATTCAAGGTATTGTTTACCTCGTTCGAGTTCTATTAGTTGATGATGAATCCGACTTGCGTTTCCCACTGAGTTTTGTAGATGGCTTGCGGGTTGGTTTAGTTTTCTGGTCAGGGAATGGAGCTGTTTGATAATAATCATACTCAGTATCAGACCTGAAACAAAGACATGAAAAGTTTTTGTTAAAATCAGTCTATAAATAAACAAGCGGATCACGGACCTCTAGTATGAAACACTCAGAATATGTTATAGGTACTTACATTTTTCAATCTGCAGTTAGAATTTTACTGATTTGGTTTGATGGTTATCAATACCGCTACTGACAGCAACTCGCGATTCACACTAATTATGACCGATGGTAGAGTACTTCTTGAAGATAACTTCCACACTTGCAGACTTCAATTAGATTGTATAGTGTACTCCAGAAACACGTAGCTTATAAAATCGGAAACGCGTAATAATTCACTATTTTAAAAATTATCACTTTCGGTCAACTATGTTAGTATGAATCATCTTTTTTCCTTGGACGTATAATACCGGTTGAAAAATAATGACTAAGGAGTTATTCGTATAGCAACGAATGTCGATGTCGCGAAATAACGTAGGGCTGACAAAACGATACAGTACTTTAATAACAAATAAAAAGTGATCAAGTGTGAGTTCTGTAAATAGTTAATACCTTTAGTTGATTAGTAAGCAATGTTTAACATAACGACTAAGTTTATTGAAAAAGAGTTTTTTTTTTTTTTTTTTTTTTTCAATTTGAAACCGTTTTTATTTTTTTGTTTTTGTCATTCGTAGGTAGTATAGTAGTATCCATAACATTAACTACCTCGATATTTATCGTTTTTTTATTTTTCGTTTTTTTTTAATTTTTTTTTTTTTTTTGACTAGGATGGACAGACTTAGCAATGACATTCTATGATAACATTTGGTTGAATGGAACCCTAACAACATAATTAAGTATATTACATTTTTTTTGTAAGAACTTTGCCTCACACTAGGAATTTCTCCTGTATCGTGAGGTGCGTTTACAAACATTTAAACTCACATACTCAAACACCTAGACCCGGAAAACTACTTGTAGTTCATACAAATTTTTGTTCCGTGCGGGAATCGAACCCGCAACACGCTGCGCAGCAGAAATTATCCGAGTAACATAAAATAATGTTGAATGCGTGTCAACCTTACCTAAAATAGATAATTGATGCAAATGTAACTTAGTCGACCTAAAAACAAATATTTGTGCAATAACAAGTATTATGATGAAATATTTTACTGCTTTATTGGAGAAATATCGTAATAACATCCTGTTATGATTTAGGTATTAGTTTTACGAACAACATTTTCAATAATTTACTAAAATCAACGACGGAGTGTGAAACCTGTTCAAAAGACGATATTGTATTTACATGGAATTTAATATTTTCGTATGAAAATAAATATTTACGCGTCTGGATAATTGACCTCTGGATAATTGATATAGATATCTACAAGTTGCAGGTAATTTTTATACTGTTATTTTTACTTTAATTTTTTTTTTATAATATTAAGATCCGAGTGCCTAATTAATATATGCATTTCTCTTTCCAGAAATATTTTGATAAGCGTTTCAACTAATTTATGAAGAAATAATTACCTATTCAAATAGAGAACTACAGCAAATCATTACTCTGGATAATTGATATAATTATCTTTATATTACAGGTAATTTTATACACTATTTTTACTATAATATTTTTTTAATTTCTTAGAACTGAGGGGCAAAATAACTATTGAGCATTTCTTTTCTCAGAAATAAAATCTTGCATAGTTCATGAAGAAGTGATTATTCATTACAGCAAATCCTTTATCTGTCTGTTTTTTTTATGTTTTTGTCTGGATATGTGATATCAATATCTATATATTGCAGATACTTTTTATATACTGTTTTACTGAAATAAATTTTTAAACTCTTAGAACTGAGCGCTAAATTAATAATAATATTATGCATTTCTCTTTCCAGAAATATTTTGATAAGCGCCTCGAATCTTGCCAACTAGAGATCTACAGCAAACAGTTTCTATTTGGACGTCAATAGCGGGCTAGTCGTCCTAATACTTTCTTCGGTTATTACTGTATAGGTACTTATAAGACTTTAATAAGATCATTAATTTTAGTTGTCAGAATTATCCTTTATACGTTAAACTTAGAGACTTTATTCTGTTAATCAAACGTTAAGTAGTTAGTATTGAATCTAAATTAATCAATAATGCCTCATTGTTCAGTTTGCAACGTATTGGTAGATAATCGTCGATGGTCAGGTCATTTACGTAGCAATGTTCATAAAAAAAATAGCACTATCCTTATACACGATAACATTGAAATTATTAATACTTCGTTTAAAGGACGAATCGTAAGTTACAGAATCATTGCAACTAAGGAACAGATAAATATTTTTCCAGAAATGTTTCTCAATAATATTAGTCAGCAAGTAAAAAATCTAATAGATCAGTCAGTACTGAAACATACCTCAGTGAAAATTAATTTTGATTTTTTTTCATTTTTTCTTATGTTTAAAAGTGACCAACAAGAATTAAAGTCATTTGCTACAAAAAACTATATCATTAATTTTAATTACGATTTTGATTCAATTTATAAATCAACAGTTCAGTTACTCTTAAAGAAAATTGAAGAGTTCGAGGAAAGAGATAGCGGTTGGACATTTTTGTGCAATTCACATTTAGAAATAAACATTAATAAATATCAGCCTCTCGGTGGATCGAAATTTATACCTTTACCAAAAATGATAAAAAATAAAAAAGCTTGCTTGAATATTAAAAACAAAGACGAGTATTGCTTTCTATGGTGTGTTGTGGCAGCTTTATACCCTACAACGCAACATCCTGATAGAGTCTCATCGTATCCTCACTTTGGTGATATTTTAAATGTTGATGATTTGTCATTTCCGATTACATTTTCGGACATAGCTGTTTTTGAGAAAAATAATCCACTTCTGAATATTTTTGTGTACGGATTAAAAAATGATAAGACAATCATCGGACCTTTGTATACATCAATGAATAATAAATCTAAGAGCATCCATCTCTTGTTTTTAGAAAGCAACGCAAATTCTCATTATTGTCTAATCAAAGATTTGCCTCGACTAGTCAGAAATCAGTTGACTAAACATCATGGTAAACTATACTTCTGCGAAACTTGCTTTTTGTTCTTTCCAACTCTCAATCAATTTGAAACACATTTATGTGGAGGGGTTGTGACAGTGTTACCAGAACAAGGGTCTTATTTAAAATTTAAAAATTATAATAGAAAACAAGACATTCCATTCGTTATTTACGCAGATTTCGAAACATTGCTGGAACCTATTTCCTGCGATGAATTTGACTCTGCTAATACGTCCTACTCACAACGACACGTGCCAGCCGCGTTTGCCTATAATATAGTATCATCATTTAATGATACTGTTAAAGGTTATAGAAGTTATCGCGGTAATAACTGTGTTACAAAATTTGTAAACTTTTTGACTGAAGATGTTAAATCAATATATAGAATTCTATCCAAATGCGAACCTATGATATTCACAGAAGAAGATGCTCTTAATTTTAAGCTCGCTGTTAAGTGTCATATATGTGAAAATTTACTGTTAACCGATAGAGTTAGAGATCATTGTCATATTACAGGACGATACCGAGGCGCAGCACACAGTCATTGTAATCTACAAAATAAAATACCAAAGTTCGTTCCAATATTTTTTCATAATTTATCTGGATACGACTGCCATTTATTTATAAAAAAGTTAGGCGAAATTCCTGGACAAATTAAAATAATACCACGTAACAAGGAAAAATATATTACATTCACAAAGTTTATTCATATTGCTGATAATGAGTATATACAAATAAGGTTTTTAGATTCCTTTAACTTTTTAGGAACTAGTTTAGACAAACTTGCTAAAACAATGCAGACAGAAGATTTTGTCAATCTTCTATCTAACTTTTCTGATGAAAGAAAATTTAGTTTGTTAACACGGAAAGGTATATATCCGTATGACTATATGACAGATTGGAAATGTTACGATCAAAAATCTTTACCGTCCAAATCTTGTTTTCATAATTCTTTAACTAACGAAGATATTAGCGATGAAGATTATAATCACGTTAAGACTGTGTGGAGCGAATTTAAAATAAAGGATTTAGGTGAGTATACGGATTTATACTTAAAAACAGATGTACTTTTATTGACAGATATATTTCAAAAGTTTCGAAAAACATGCAAGCAACATTATAATTTAGATCCTGCGTTTTACATTACCGCACCTAGTTTGTCCTTCGACGCAATGTTGCTTAAAACAGGCGTTCAGTTAGAACTCGTGTCGGACTTGTTTATCATCAGAATGATTCAAAGTGGTATACGAGGAGGTTTGTGCATGTGTTCCCATAGGTATGCAAAAGCCAATAATAAATACATGCCTGAATATAATACATCAAAGCCTCAGAGTTATATTGTATATCTAGATTGTAATAATCTTTACGGTTTCAGCATGTGTCAGTATTTACCGTATTCAGGTTTTAGATTTCTTAGTGAAGATGAAATAGATAATTTACACGTTGAAAATGTTGAAGATAACGCTGAGTGGGGCTTTATTTTAGAAGTCGATCTCTTGTACCCTGAAAATTTACACAATCACCATAATGATTTACCTTTTTGTCCCGAGAAATGTATACCTCCAGGCGGTAAAACAAAAAAACTAATTGCAAATTTATATAACAAGTATAATTATGTTATACATTACGTTCATTTAAAAAAGTGTCTAGAACATGGCTTAATATTACGAAAAGTTCATAGAGTAATTACGTTTAGACAGAGTCCTTATTTGAAACAATATATAGAATTAAACACTCAATTGAGACAAAAGGCAAAGAGTTCCTTCGAACAAGATTTTTTTAAGTTGTTAAACAACAGTGTATTTGGTAAGACATTAGAAAATACTGAAAATAGAGTGACTGTTCATTTAGTCAATCAATGGTACGACAAATTTAACCGAACCAAGAAATCAATATCCGCCGAGAGACTTGTAGCCAGCCCCTATTTCCATAGTGCCTCTATCCTCTCAGAAAATTTAGTTGCAATACAAATGAAACCTGATCAAATTATTTTAGATAAACCTATTTATATTGGATTCACTGTATTAGAACTTTCTAAGTCATACATGTATGACTTTCATTACAATATTGTAAAACCATTTTATGAAGATCGAGTGCAGCTATGTTATACAGATACAGATTCTTTTGTCTATAAAATATATACTAATGATTTTTATCATGACTTAAAGTACAATTTTTTGAAGTATTTTGACACCAGTAACTATGACAATAACAATGATTTTAAGTTACCCTTAATGAACAAAAAAGTACCAGGCCTGTTCAAAGATGAAATGGCAGGGAAATGTATATCTGATTTTGTTGGTTTGAGATCAAAACTTTACTCTATAAAAACATTTGATGAAATAATTAAAAAAGCGAAGGGCGTGAAATCATGTGTAGTAAGAGACTTAGACATCACAGATTATGAAAATATTTTATTTAAAGGTGGAGTTATACGTAGAAAAAATATAATGTTTAAATCAATTAAACACGTAATATTTACTCAGAGTGTCAACAAGATTGTATTGTCTAGCAATGACGATAAACGATCGATATCTGTAGGGAAAATATCAACGCAAGCCTGGGGTCATGCGTTTATTCTAAAAAATGAGGTGGTTTAGATTAAGCAATATAAGTAGGTACTGTATGTGTAATGGTTAGTTATTATTTAATATTACTCATTGTGTGGATATAAGTAACTGTTTTGTAGAAATATAAATAAAATGTGAAACCATGTGTACTACTTGTTTTATTTATCAGAGACTAGACTTATTCAAACACATCATCCCTCTTTTATGAAGTCGGTTAAATTATATGTAAAAAGTAAATCTAGACTCTTGAAGTTTAATAATAATAATTTTATTTATTGACTAGACTTATTCAAACACATCATCCCTCTTTTATGAAGTCGGTTAAATTATATGTAAAAAGTAAATCTAGACTCTTGAAGTTTCGCCACATCATAAGTAAGAATTAATTAACTATCATTTGTAATATGATCACAACATCCGTATCGATATAATTATAACTATTTAAAAACAAACACACATCAGTTCATTAACCTTATGTTAGAGACAAAAATGCTTACTGTGAACATTTTATAGTTAAAGATAGTCACTGACTGGAAGCATGCACAACTATTGTACCAGTTCGATGCACTTACTAGGAAGCATTCGCACCTTGTAACACTAGCTCGGACGCATTCACTGATTTAATGTTTGAATTATTCACTCAGTGACTGACAACCTTTACGTTATTGCGTAATATTTTTCTGTCTATAATTGTATCTAATTGTTGTCATTTAACAAATATTACTCGTTCAGAGTCCTTGTTTAAAATTAAAGCGCCTCATAATTATGTCAACGGTAAGTAAACTATTAAGTACATTTATTCTGTTATTAAGACGTAACTAATTAGGTATACACTTGTGTTCACAACAGCGTTAACATTTTTGTTAATATTTTTGTTCCAGATGTCTGAATCAGAGATTGTCTTCAGCCAGTACGCTCAAGATCCTTATGAAGGGTTCTCCGAGATGTTTCGCACCGAACCTGAGCATTGCAAACGAATTACGAAAGATAAGAAATCGAAACAACAGCGCAGAGAAAAGTTAAAGAAACAAAAACCAACAAAATCTTTCGTTATGAGCCGAATACAGCAACGAGGTATAAGGCTAATAAAAATTTCAGTCGTAGATCTCTCTAACAATCTTCAAACCAGTGACAGTGAAAGTGATAGTGAGAATGTTATTATAAATGCGCAATATATTGTAAAAGACGCTATCGATAGTGTTATGGACGAAACTGAGTCATTAGTTAAGAAAATATCAAAATCTTTAATAGACAGTGATTTTTATTAATATCATTTTTGGAATACATATTTTATTGTGTTGTTTTATTTTATTTTCTTAGGTATGTTTAAGCTATTTGGTTAGGTTTAGTATAACGAAATAAAAGATTATTTTAGAAATAAAAGCTTTTTATTTATAAAACATAATTACCTATGCATTTTATTACCACTCTAAATACTTTTTAATACACAACACATTTTTAAGTGCACATTGCTTTAAATGGTTATTACAATTTAAGTTCGAATCTACATTACAGTATTTTTTATGTAAAACAGATAAATTAGGACATTGTTTTTCATCAAGTTCTGATACCTTACAATTTACACATAGATCCTTTATCCATTGCACTTTCTCAAAACCTTTTACTATTATTTCTTTATTTTGTAAGTATGGAACGATTATACGATGGAATTCTCTATAGTCAACATATCCTTCATTCCAATAAATGCCTCTGTTTTTTTCTAACCATTTAACTTGCTTCTGTTCATTGTTTGTTAAGTATCTGAACAAGTATGGAGACTTAACTAAGAAGGTTTGGGTGTAATCACGAGTAGCCAATGCTAATTCTTTTACTATAAAATTGTTGTAGAGGTCCTTAAATCCTTGAACGTCTAATAATATAGTTCCAGGATTCATGATATTTTCCTTACGGTATTGCTCAACGGTTTATACTCGATTATACAGTCGTTTAATATAAGGCAGTATGCTGAAGTTTGATCGGGTATATCCAAATCCGTTTCAATTTCCACTCTTACATCCACAACCGAACCTGTCTTCAAGTTGTCCGCTTGCCTAGAGCAGTCAATAACAAAGAGCGGCGCCAAGTCTTTAAATTGTTTTTCGCTTAATAAAGGCTCAGCGCGACGTCCGTAATATGACTGTTGAAATCTAGTATATTGTTCGTATAATAAAGCAATTCTGCTATTAGCAAAATTCACATTTAGATTTTCATATGGGAAGTAGTTTGAATTGAGGTATACTCTAACGTCACGAATATGACAGTGATCGAACAGAGACATATCAGAGCTTGCATTGTTTTTTCTATTTGTCTGTAAACCAATAATGACATATCTAGGCTTCTCTATTTGTGATGATGTTTTAATAGACCAAGTATGTTTCGTTGTTTTAGGTAAAGTAGGATATTCGTACAGATCCCAATTTCTAAAAATCATCTGAAGCGGACGGTCTTTCTCTAACAATTTTAGCAAACTTATTTTCTCTTTGTCTGACACTTTAACGTGCGGTACACGCCAAACAATTTTATTTATCAGAACATCCTCTACAACTTCACCAGTATTCAGTTTTACAGCGTTCAGGTTTGTATTGCTTCGTAACAATATCAATTCATGTCTGCTATTTATCACTACTTTCTTAAAATCTTCTGCAAACCCGAGAATATTACAAAGTGGTATAGAAGCAGAAAAACTACCTCCATTAATATTTTTTGTGCCATCTATATTCCAACCCCATGCATAAGATATCTTTGACTCACTCTCATTCATTGACACTAATGATTTCATCGTAGTAGTCACACCAGCGTTTTTTATTTTATCTATTTCTACTCCATTTAGTTCGTAACGTATATCTTGAAACAAGTAGAGTAGAAAATTATTTGTTAAAAAAACGCTGCTTGCTTTTTCTTTTGAATCTTTTTTGCTAACGATTATAGTTCCTTCCAAATACAAAGTGCTCGCTGAAGGTAGTATATACAGATCCTGTTGATTAATAGGTATGCGGATTTCATCGTTCCTGTTGAAGCTTGTTATGTAGGGTTTGTAAGAATGAAATTCGATTCCCTCAACAGTGTTGTCGTAAGTTGGAGCAGATAAAATCTCTAAGATATTCATTATAGCAAACCGATTGTTTTAAGAAATTCCTTATTGTCTCGTGTTAATTTTATTTTTTTCTTTGACCGAGGTCTTATTTGCTTGATCACTTTAGTAGAACTGACATTTCCAATTTGTTGATGCACATATTTATTGTAGTCAATCATTTTTTCTAAGATGTAAATATAGTTGCACTTCTTCACCACGTAAGTTTATTAAGCGATTGTTTATATCTAATAACCTGATATGTATACTACTTATGTTGTTTTGGTTGATTGGAAAGTATATAGCGTTTTTCGGAATTTCTATGATTCTATATCCTGGGGGCACGTTTAGGGCGAATTCGTGTACAATATGACTGGGATTTCCGTTTATGTACGAACCACTTACAATATCACATTCTATCCTGATCACTGTCGTAGGTAAAATGTTGACTGGTAACTCGGACACATGCCATTTATTTGCTTTCAAGATCTGTTTCTTAAACCCTAATAATTTCCTAAAAGTCCCTTCTTTAGTAAAATCGATATCTTTAGTACAGTATACCAAAGTTTTTAGAGTATTGTTATTACATCGTACTTTTATTGAACAGTCTTTTATTTCCGATTTTAAATAATCGTTGATATCTTGTAATTCATAAGTACCTTCAGGTAATTCAAGGACTTCATTAGACCCATAATATAATTTATTATTTGTTTTTTCAATGTTTGGAATTGAATTAAATGTTGAGAAATGCAATAAGGCACATTCATAATGACCGTGAAGTTGTAATGTATTAGGATAATATGTACATAAATCGGACGTGTTTCCAGTTATCGATAGGGTGAGTGACATGATGAAAATGATTTAAATAAAAGAAATACATAAAATTTATACGTATTTATTCCAAAATTTCCATAGATATTCTAGACATAAGTGTCCACAGTTTACTGTATTAAATTGTTGAAATCTAGTATAGTTATAAAAAACATCACAATTTTTAAAGTACTGCATTAATTCCCTTGGAGGTTTCAAATCTCCAAAGCTATCAAAGTATTCACAATATTTGTTTATTTTAACATAAGCTACCCAATGCGTACCTTCGTTCTTATAATCGTCCAAGTTTACGATACCACATTCAATCCGTTTTGGCGTCCTTGGTAACTGATCCTTCATGTAGACTCCTCGAAAGTGAGGGATATCGCGTGCATGTCTTTTTATGTCTACATTAGTTAGAGCACGATTAGGTAGCTTATTTTTCAGTTTTTTGAAGATTTTATGAATAAACCTTTACCATTTTTATGTGACTTAATGTATAAACCCTGGCCTAACTTTAAAGACTCCATAACCTTATTATGTCGTTGTGTTTCTCGCAAATTTTGCTGACCTGCTTTGTAATCGTTAACAGTTTTTGCAATACCAGCCGCACCACCAGCTAAAGTTCCTAAAGCTGATAAACCCGCAAAAATTGGGATTAAAGGTAAAATACCTCCAGTCTTTGGTAAGGGAATCACTCGCGGTACTCGAATTTTCTGAACATTTGGAAATATTTTTTTTGCGGCCAAGTAAGCAGCGTTAATTAAAGTTTTACTGTCCTTTGGTTTCAGTTTTTTTATTTTCGCTCTTATTTTTGACACGAAACTTTTAAACGTTTTAACACCGGAACCACATTTTAGTTTGGTTTTCATAACTTTGCTCACTAACCATGAACTAAGTTTTTCACCTTTCCCAGCATCGTTCGATTTAAGTCTTTGTTTTGCCATATTTAGTAGTTGTAAATCAGCTTTGTGACGATTGGGTAAGTCTGTATGGTTTGCATATGCAATATCGTGATGCATACAAGCTTCGTCTAGCTTATTCACACCTCGATCACCTCGCCGCAATCGCTTCTCGAGTTTTGTTCCCGGTCCGCAATAGTTATAACCAGGTAAATGAAGTTCGAATGGCAGATTATTAATTACACTATTAACTAGTCCATCCATTCTCTTGCATAGTAGAAAGTGTAATGAATGAAATATTTCTTCCAAACATGGTTATATATTAACCTACAATTTCATCTTTATCAATCCAACTATTTTCATCGTTACTTAAGCCCAACCATTTCACGTAAAGTTTCTTCCCTTTTCTTTTAAGAACCTTTTCTATCAAATAAACGCCAGGATAGCTAGTTTTTTGAAGTTCTTGTTCGTAGAAAGATCCTCTAATAGGCTGCTTTCTATGATCTTCTATATGATATGTTACTGGTATGGTATTATTAATCCTTTTTACAGTAAATAATTCTGTCGACCAATTAGGAGTGTAACCTTTATCGAAAATATGTTTGTATTTACTGATCCGAACATTTTCACCTACTTTGAATTTAGGTTGACATCGGTTTGATGTATGTTTTTGAGTTTTTTGAATATTTTCTCTTATCTTTGACTCATTCATCTTATTTACCTCGACTGGTTTCAATTTGGTGGTATGATGTTTTGTAATATTGTATGTTTTTAGAATAACTTCTAATGGTGGACCTAACCATTTGTAGTTCCCAATGAGACTAAAATATTTATACATTTTATTTTTAATTGTTTTAATCACCCGTTCTACAATCGAAGCTTTCTTGGTAGAAAACGAAGAGTAGTGGTTAATATTGTAGCTCTTCATAAGCTTTTGGAATGTTACGTTGTAGAATTCTGTTCCTGCATCAGTTTGTAAATGATTAGGTTTTCGATTGCTGGTAGTTAGTATTCGCTCAAATGCATGAGTAACATCAAGTTTACTTTTGGATTTTATTGGTTCTGTCCAGGTATACTTTGAGAAACAATCAATCACCACTAAAATGTAATTATAACCTTTATTAAACCTTTTTAGATTTTGCATATCTATTAGATCAGCTTGCCATAAGTCATCTATGCCTTTTAAAATAACTGATCGTCTAACAAAGTTTCTTCGTGCTGCCTTGTGTAGTTCATTAACAATTTGTTGTTTTGCCATCACGGAGTTTTTTTAAGTAATTGTTGTACTTCCTCTTTGTTATAAAACTTATCTTCCAACTGAACTAAAACTTCAGGTATCTTCGCTTTTAAAGTGGTTTGGATTGTTATTTGTGCATCTTTTATGATTTGAGTACGCAACAACCCAATCAGTTTATTTAGTTCCTTTATTGTATGATCGCACAATCGATCAACGTAATCCTTATTCACAGCATCGTCTGTTTCTACAGGAGATCTAATTCCTCTCAATCTAGATTTATTCAAGTCAAAATCTCCACTTTCGGATTTTAGCAGTGCATTTTCATTGAACTCTAATAATTCAGAGAAACGCATTCTCTTATGAACATTGTGCCCGAATTTATCTACATTCATATTTAAGGTGTATTATGTTTAGAGGTTGATAATAAAATGAACAATGAAAATTGTATATCATTTATTTATTACTTAATCAATTTACTCTCACGCAGTTCTTCAATAATAGATATAATTTCGTTGTCTAATCCTGTGTTACCAGCGTCTCGAGATGCAATTAATAATTTTAACCTATCCACAAGTTCATTAGGATCATTCCAATAAACAAAATCAACATTTTTTTTCCACATTTTGTTCAAGGATACTCCTTTCCCCTTTGACTGACTGCTTTGAATAGTAGTTGACTGTTTGAAAAGAGGTTTTATAACTTGCAAATATTTTTGTCCCTTATTACTTTTTATTGGTTTGTTTGAGTCAAAGTCTCGACGATGTGCGTTTGTGGCAATCAACATCATCTTATAATACTGCATATCAGACTCTGTAACCGTGCTTAAATCTACATCCTTTTTCAATAACAATTGTTTCAGTCCGGGAGTGCTTCGATATTTCTGTCCAGCAACGGTAATATAATCATCCCCGATCGTTATGAAAGCAGAACCTAACATCAATTGTCCTCGCTCCGCTCGAACACCAAATGGATTATCTGTCAATGCTTCTGAAGATATTGACCAGGATGATGTATCGCGGTCTTGATTGTTCTCTACTAATGATTGGTACGACTCGTTACTGTCGGTATCACATTCATTTTCTTCCGCGCTACTGTCTCCATCGTTACTGGAACGTTCTTTCTGCAAAATATCGTTTCTTAACGGAACTTTTGTTTCTTCAACTTCTTTAGATTGCAAGAGGTCAGTTTGTTTATTGATATTAGCTAAGCAATTGAGAGACTCTGTTACAGGTCTAAAAACTGATTCCAATGCTTGCTTATTTTCACTCTCAAAATCTCGCATCTTTCGTACTTTTTTCTTTACGGCTTCTGCAGCGTCCACAATTTGCCTTTTCAGTGATTTTTCCATTACAGTAGAATAAGATAGTTTTCGATTAAGAGTCGGTCATGGAATAATGATATCATGTAAGTACCGTAGCCTTAAATATTTATAGTTCTAATCAAAGACTACAAAAGTGTCAAATTTATTTCTATAACATCCGTTATTTTTGTTGCAATCTTTATTAATTACAACATAATTAAAGGGTTCACTCCATATTTTTGAACACATTTCACAAAATTCAATCCATGTCATATCAGTGTTAACATGTTCTTCATAAACATGTCTCAAGTTAATATTATCTTGTTTGAATAATATAATTAAGTTAGCATTATCTCTTACTAACTGTTTAGGGATTTTGCTATAGGTTTGATTTAGATAAAAACAGTCGATGTATTTGTGCCTTCCCATTGCAAAATAATCACGCATGTTAGTTTGATTCTCGCAAGCAACGTCATCAAATATAAACACAGAGAAGGGTTTCGCGTCCTGAACGTTTATAACTTCCTCATTCCCTTGATATTTGTGGAGTGAGATAATTGGTACCCGTTGTAAAACTCTTTCTAAAAAAATGTACTTAGGTTGGTGTAAGGTTTTTGAGTAGACATAAACATTTTGAAACCTTAAACCGTTTTCATGTATAAGAAGTCCAATAAGTAAATTTGTTTTGCCACAATTCGATGGTCCACAAATGATACATCGTACTGAATTAGGTAACAATTCTCCATGACGCGAACTAGTTTTACAAAAATCATCGCAAACTGTGTTTACTTGCAGCGATTGTGGTTGTTTAACAAATTTCATGATTACTGTGGTCAACAAACTGATTAACAATGAATAAAAGTATTTATTTTTTAATTATTTACACTGAAAAATGAGATATTCTAACAACGGTAACGAAACCATAGTGAGATCTAATTCGCTGTCAACGCCATCTATCGTTAGGCTAGGCGCACTGTCAACTCTAGACATGTAGGTAATAAAATTCAAGCGCATTGGCGTGGCTGATTCCTTGTTGAGTATATACCCCAAAAAGTACTACAGCACCATCTATGACACATCTGATGAACTAAAAACAACAAATCCTACATCGCGCAAGCAAAGTTTTCCGCGTCGTAAGACTATAAAAGAACCGTCTGGTCGTCATAAAAAATGTGTTTATATCAATATGCTCACAAGCTTGCATGAGCGGATTCTGGTTGATCCAGATCCCAAGGCGGTCACATTGGCTAATATGATTACATTAATTTATGATTACGTATAAGATTTCAATTTCTCATTTTTTTCCCCCACTACTGGCACAAAGGCTTCTCTCACAGAGAACAGTGGTGGTGAAATAATTTACACAAAGTAACGCGCTAGCCTAGGTTCGAACCCACGACCTACAACTTGTAAGTCGCAACCGTTACCACTAGACCACCACTGCTCTCCGCTCTAACTCTCAAATATGTTTATCTAATGTTATTTTACGAAGCGATTTGCCGCTACACTGTCTTCTTCGCGATCGTCGTTTCGTCCCACTGGCTGCGGATGCAATTCTTAGTCTGTCAAAACAGACCCATTCTTAAGTTGCTGATATAGGTAGTTGCCTGTTGATGTGCGAGCAGCTATGTCACACATCTATGAATGATTGCTAATGAGTTTCCATAGGCGAGCCCTACAGCGCTGTGTTACAGCGCTGCCTTCTTCACAGCGCTTAGGCAGTCTGTCCCTGACCCTGTCAGGTGGAACCCTGAGGGGAATCCCAGCAGGAATGACCCTCGACTAAAGCGCCGACTCCGACGCACCTACGGTAGATGTAATGACCCCCGCTCGCAGGGTCGATTATCGATTATTGGACATTCTATACCACTTTCGGCAGCGAGGCGCACTCGCCGAGCGACTTGTCGAAAGTGGTATAGAATGCCCAATAATACCCTACTGAATATTGATGATTGCTAATTGGTTATTAGTAAATATATAAAATGGAAGGATCACGTGCTGCGCAACTAGCTGGCAGCCGTAGCATGTTTCAGTGTCCCTCTATAGTCGTATTACAAATCGTTTAGTTTTTTTTTTTTTTTTTTTATAATAATCCACAACTATCACACAACGCCATCTAGTCCCAAGCTAAGCAGAGCTTGTGTTATGGGTACCTACTAGACAACTGATAAACATACTTATATATTTCTAAATACATACATATTATAGATAAATTACACCCAGACACAGAACAAATGATCGTGCTCATCACACAAACATTTGCCCTGGGTGGGAATCGAACCCACGACCTCCGGCATAGCAGTTAGGGTCACTAACCACTAGACCAACAGGCCAGTCAAGTTATATTTATGTTAAAATTAATTAATTTATTTATTAATTTTTGTTTTTTTTTTTCCTACAGTTAACAAACTTCAAGTAGGTACATAAATAAAATACAATTTAATTCACTTTTGGCTAATCTTGAACTGAATTTCTTAAGATTATTATTATTAATCATTTGTCGGCTTAGCTCGTGGCTTAATAATAACTGCCGCTCGGGTCAATCTTTAGGTTAAGCCGTACTTGCCTATAGGTTAATCCGTGAATGGGTGATAACCCATTACATAACGAGTCTCCTCCGTGCCTCGAAAAGCACGTTAATCCGTTGGTCCCAGCAGTTATATGCATGTTTTTAGAGCAAGAAACTTATACACAAACTTGAATGATAACATGCAACTCAAATGCACCACGCACTACCTTAACACTCTCACACACCCATTTGTAACCTCAGATACACTCCCCTACACACACACACACCCTGTACTTTTAGCAATGTATTGTAGGTTTAATAATAAATAATAATAATAATAATAATATTCCACAACTATCACACAACGCCATCTAGTCCCAAGCTAAGCAGAACTTGTGTTATGGGTACTAGACAACTGATAAACATACTTATATATTTCTAAATACATACATATTATAGATAAATTACACCCAGACACAGAACAAATGATCGTGCTCATCACACAAACATTTGTCCTGGGTAGGAATCGAACCCACGACCTCCGGCATAGCAGTTAGGGTCACTAACCACTAGACCAACAGGCCAGTCAGGTCAGGTCAGTTTAGTTTATATTCTTAGGATAAATTTCAAAGAGCTAGGCTGTGCTTTGCATTGGAAGCAGTTTATTCAAAATAAAGGGGTGTAAAATGACTTTACGATGTGTAACACCTACTATACTGTTCATCAAGAATAGAGCCATTTTGAAAAAAAGGGAAATACCTATTTTACTTTAATGGGCCTACCACACGCTCAAGCTTCACCACACTTTTGCCTGCGCGATTATTCAATGGTATTATTATTATTCCAGTTCTACCAACCACACGCGCGATGTACCGTGTGCACCGTGTAATCGTGCAGGCAAGACTGTGGTGAAGCCTGTGCGTGTGGTAGGCCCATAAGGCACAATCATATTTAAATTTAAAGCCTTCTTGGATTGCTGCCGGCAATGTAACGGCGCATACGTATCTCCATAACTTTTAGTTTTCCAAGAGTGCTACTACCACACCGTCTGAAATGCTTCGTTAGGTTTTCTTTGTCCAGCTACTTTAAACGTATTTTTAGATCTGATATCCCGACCCAATATACATGCCGTATGACATCATGACTTCTCAGTTCATTCTCAATGGCAATGATTTCGAATTGCGTAATATTTAATATTTATTTAACAATTTAATATTTTTAATCTATTGCATAGATTCTATCGCGGGCCTTGAGTTGAGCGTGGAGAGCGAATCCAGAGATTTCCTAACAAAAATATTCAGTGTCAAGTTTAAGGGTTACTATGGTTACGGAAAATAACGTGTCCCTATAATGCCCGTCACAGTAATGCACATACCAGCAATGCACGACATGACAATATACAACATTGGAATGGGGTTGTTTCCTGGAAACTTCGCCGCAAGATGGCGCTGGTGTTTGGCTACACATGTCAATTTTTTTTAAATAAACGTTTGCATTGTGTGGACGATTTTTCAAGTATTTGCGCGGGTTTTTTAACTCAATTTGTCGCTGCACAATGTATGCTACCTGGCGTATCACCCAGTTGAAGGAGGAATTGAAAAAACGAGGAACAACGCAACAAGGAAAGAAAGCGGAGCTTGTCGAAAAGTACAATAGATTTAACATTTTATCGACTTTTAGCTGTTTTCTGGGCAATATTATGGTTCTACAAGTTGTAAAATAAACTTCACTCACTAACTTTTTGCTTTTTAATGATCAACAACAAAGTAAGGTAATAAGTACATCATTTGTTAAAATGTTACAAAATGTATAGTTATTTGAAAAGAACCCATTTCCCCACCCAACCAATTCTTATGTCTGGAATAAAATCAAAGCTGGTAGGTAGATGGCAGTGGTTCGTTTGATACTATAGGGCTTGCTAATAAGCAACGCCTTGCATTTCTCTGTTGCAATCGCTCAGTTCGAGCTGAGTCCTGAGGTGACACTCTGTGATTCATTGCAACAAAATATAGAGGGCACAGCAGATTTCTTCAAAATTTTGCGTTGGAGTGGAAAGCCTGAAACAATATTGGGTAATGTTAATACTTGGCATATATCAGTGTGGCTTAAATCCCCCATGAGCGAACGTTGACTTGAAGTGGGAGAAACCAAGTCAACGTTCGACCCTTCTCCCACACATTCAAATTATTAAAAAAGTCAGAATTAATAATAGGTATCGTACTAACCTGTCGCCTTAGAAGTGGTCTCGTAGTCTGTTTCGTTGAAATGTTTCCCACTTATCCTCGAAAAATTACTTGTTTTGAATTTTTTTAGTTTCAGTGCCTTTTCCCACTTTCTCTTCGTGCGCAAAGGAGAATGGGCAAAATCGTACGGCACTTGGTCTATCAGCGGCCAGGATCATTTTTTTTTTTTTTGGTTTAATATCACCCTACAATAACGGGTTCAAGAAGTTTTATATCTGTAGTGTCATTATTAATGGAACTAAATACATTTTTATTTTAGATATGTAAGCCTGTGATTTAGCGTATTAATTACTAAGATTTAGTCTTAAAAATAAGGAAATAAAATAAAATGACTTGTTTACTTCAATACATTTATTTTACATACATTTACATACATAAACTCACGCCCTTTTCCCATGGGGGTAGGCAGAAACCACAGAACGCCACTTGCTACGATCCTTACATACTCCTTTTGCCTCGTCCACATTCATACATTTAATGTACAATAATAGCACTGAGTTCTGATGCCGGTAATAAAATATCCTCGTCTTGATGTCTAGCCCATGCCAGATACCACACTACACACATAACGTGTGCACAACAACCGATTGTGCGCCTTCCACTCAAACAACTGCAATAATAATGAGCAATTGCTTCTCTATTTTGTCTTTGTCGGTTAATTACAATATAAGAATAATATATTCTGGACCTTACATGTCTAGATTGTATTCGCACACGTAATAACCAAATATCTTCTTCTTCAATAAAATCTCTGAGCTGACTTATTTGTCGCTCCCGGTATACTTCGATATTGTATAAGCCTTCAATTAAGTGTTCAGCGTAGTAGCTGCGAGCCAACTTGATTTGGTATGTGCCAAGTGCAAACAGAATTAGGTCTTCTTCAGAAAAAACCGGAAAGTCTTCAAAAATAGGTTGGTCGCTGCTGAGTCTTTCAAATGATGCCCTCTGTCTATTTATGTTATGACGGATAACATAGTCCGCTAAGAGGTTCGGTATTTCAAAACGTTCATTAATTATATTTACGAACGATGATGCATGAATACTATCTTGTATTGGTGTTTGGAACGCATTGATGAGTGCCGCTGCGTTTTGAAAGTCCTCAAACATGTGACTTAAGGCGCGATTAAAATATTCTTGCCTAAACAATTTGAAATCTCGCTTGAACCTGCCATTTATAACTTCCACTACCCAGCGGCATAGAGTTACCAGCCTAGTTCTATTGGCCTTGTTAAAGTATTAAAAACACATCATCACAAAAACCGGATACTCCACATTGATTGACATGCCTGCATATAAAATACAAAACTGTGCTGATTTTCTGCCCATATTGTTTCAAGAAGTGACGTGTCAGTCGCAGTTGAGACAAGACAGATATAATATTTACTTAATAATGCAGAAACTATGCAATAAGGATATAGAATTCATGAAAAATTATGGCTCCGACTTTGTATACGGAGTAATTTCAGCAATGGATGGTGAACGAGATCCACGGAACCTACTCTTCCTATTTGGTTTCCTAAATAACTTCCTAAAGACAATACCACTTGGGCATTTAGTTGAGGAAATGTTTGATGTGATATCCTGTTACTTCCCTATTGACTTCCACCAATCCAAGGAAGACCACGTATACTTTTCCATGTTAGAATGTTTGTATACTCCATTGCGGGCGAGTGTTTACACTTCTTATTTCGAGACCATCATGGAGGTTGCTTTAAAGATGGCTGTGACGAGTGAGTGCGAGATGACAAGGTCTAAAGGTTGTGTGGTAATAGCACATTTGTTGAACAAAGCGGAGCATGGGCAGAAGTTTGAGCTGCTTTATGAGTTGTTGAAGCTTCAGTTGTCGGCGTGTAATAGGTGGGATCTGGAGTTGTGTCCTAGGCTGGTACGGTTGTACGGGTGGATCACTAAGGCGCTCCTCATGAGGGGAAGTGACATGTTCCTGTTTTGGTTGGAGAAGATCATAGGAATCCTGGCAACAGAAAAATACTGCAACGACGGTGCCGAAGCAATAAAACTAATTATGACGGAAAGCCCAGAATATTTGAACCCAAAACAACATTGTAGGATAAGCCTTCTAAGCAAACAGAGGATGTTTGTTTCATTTTCCGGTTTAGCTGAAAAACTAAAACCAACCATAAGTCAAGAGAACAAGGAATGTTATTTATTAAGTTGGGCTTATGTGCTGGAAAAGGCACCGAAAATTGTACTTAAAAATGAGGCTGTTAAGATTGCACCAATAGTAATAGATTCCCTATACTACAAGAATACGGACATGCTTCTAGTCATGCTTGGAGTGTTCGCTCAATTCGTCAAGGAAAACCCGGACATCGTATCAGACAGTTTACAAACAATACTGCCTAGGTTAATTAGCTTGACTAAATATATGAAGTCTATGGACGTCAGAATAAAAAGCCTCGAGTGCCTTTACGAGATAGCAAATAATTTCCGAACTTCTATCTTACTTCCATACAAACAAGACATTATTTTAGATTTAGCGCCATCTCTTGACGACAAGAAGAGACTAGTACGAAATGCCGCCGTTCACGCGCGTTCCCGTTGGTTCCTCGTTGGCGCCCCTGGCGAAGACAAAGAAAACTAGACCAATAGGAATAATTGAAAAAGAAATCGTACCTTTTTCAAATCAGGTTTGAATTTGACAAATGTAATGGAAAACGCACTGCTTATAGTTTTAAATTAAGAATATCTGTTGATTTTTTTGTTGTATTTAAATTTTTTGTTACTATTTAAGGACACTGGCAGTTATCTTACATTAAAAAATCTATTCCGTGTGTTGCCATTCGGCTACGGAACCCTAAAAAGAAACAGAGTATTTTACTAAGGAGATTGTTACTAATGTTTTAATTTAAAGAAAAGTCTAATCCTATTCGAGATCTGATAGAAATGTTTGAATCAAAGTATAATATCCTTGTTGACAATGAAACTGCTTTGCAGAAAATGAAAATGTCCAGAAGTTTTGGGACATAGATCATGTACCTACAGAATCAAAAGTTAATCAAGCAGCCTCCGCAGACGATTTTCGGTGTGAGGACATTTATAAGGCAACGCATAAACGTGATGCTGACGGTCGTTATATCGTTCAGTTGCCATTTCGAGACGTATTACTCACGCTCACGCATCAAGCTATCAAATTCATGGTTTCTGTGATGCCAGTGAGGCTGGCTATGCGGCAGTAGTATATCTTCGTTCCAATGTAAATCAAAATCATCATCAAGTCTGTCTTGTAAGTGCACGATCGCGGGTGGCACCAATAAAGCGTAGAACGCTACCAAGACTGGAATTGTGTGGCGCTTCTTTGTTAGCAGACCTTATGCATTATATTATTAACTTATTTTCTAACATACTAAACATAGACGGCATATATGCATGGTCTGATTCCATGATCGTGTTGGCATGGATCAAATCTAATTCTAAAAATTTTAAAGTATACGTAGGCAATCGCATTGCTAACATACAGCGAAAATTACCTACTGCTGTCTGGAAACATGTACCAGGCAAGCAAAATCCAGCTGATTGTGCGAGTCGTGGCTTGCTACCTGACGAGCTCATCAGTCATGCCCTCTGGTGGTCAGGACCGGAGTGGTTATCATTATCTGAAAATCATTGGCCTAACGATACAATTCAATCATCTTGCGTCACAAGCAATGATGTACTATGCGAAATAAACACTAAAACGGGGTGAAGTGAATAATAACAACAGCTCCACGGCCACGTGAGTACCCATCTTGTATTCCTTCTTTCCCCTTGTTTTTAGGCTATTTTACCGGTGGGTTTACAGTCATGTTCAGTAGTAAGCTGGTCTGCACCGCGGTCTTTGGTTTCTGGCATATAGGCACTGTAGTTGCATCGCTCCAAATCGCCACAGACGTCTCTAAACCCACGATCTAAAATGAATATGTCGCCAGCCCGGTAAAACCAGTGAAATGTGCCTTCTTCGTCATTTATAATTCTTTCCAAAATACTGGCATCTGAGTCGGTAGCAGCATAGGGCCCGCAAACATCAATTATATGCCCATCGGAACACACCATTAAGAACGGTTTTAATAGATTTTCGTATTTGTGTAGACTGTCGCTGGAACGAAAAGTTGGAGCTCTTCTGTATATAAATATATGTTCCATCCATGATTGTTACTGCCTTCCTTTCTTCTGGAGAAGACTCGGGATTTCCAAATAACGCGTTTGGTACAATAAGATTACGGTCAGCGACCATTCTTCTATTTAAATGGTCGAGTCCCAGGTGTCGTGGCTTAAAATCCAGAGATATAGCATCACGCGCGGTTTTTAAATGCCTTTCTAGAGTCCTTCTACTTATGTTAAAGAGCGTGGCTAATCTCTCGTTGCTATTGCTATCACCAGTTCGCAACTTCATTAAATAAATGGCTAGTTTTGTTTTGGCGTTTGACTCAGACAAAGAAGGCGTTTGTTCCAAGATTGTATTGAATTGATCTCTGCTAACGCCCAATCGAATATGAATCTCATTAGGATCCATATTTGCAATATCTTCAAAGTCCAGAATATTTTTATTTAAAACAGCTTTTTTAAAAAGCTCTAGTATTTGCACAAAATGAGAGCTGTTAAAATCATGTCTGAGATTTGGACTATCAATGAGCTCTTCCCAATCATTTGATGTTAAATGTGCATCACATATTCTGGCACTGTCTGGTATGAATAAGTTAGAATTTAACATAAGAGTAATCCTTACATTCTCAGGCATTCGACGACGTGAAACACTACGGCATCTGTCAAACATACAGTTTGCCGAGGTGCTAGGCACTCGTGAATATTCTTCCACTTGAAGAACACATTCGTGCGGGGCAGGGTTATTGTTTGGCTGCACAGCCCGTTGAGCTCGTTGCCAACAGGGTCGACAAACGTATTCTCGGCCGTTGTATTCAACCTGAAAAGGAAAATAGTTTATAACATAGTATTTAAAACTCACAGCAGTTTCAGTTAAATCATGTGTTGTATAGTAGAACATGCCGAGCTCTTTTTCAACGTGACGAATGAGTCATGCTCATACGCATTGTTAATGAGTGGTTGGCCTCTATTATATTTCGAAGCTAGATAACGTTGGCTCTGTTTCCATATGCACCATGTGTGTAAAAGAGAGAGAAGGTCTGTTTTGACTATAACTTAAGTATTGTTAGAAAAGAACCATACGCTTAAGGAAATAACATAATTCACTAAAAGGACGTACATAAAAATACAATCAAAACTGTAACGTGGACTTTCAATAAAGAGCCCACACTTCACCCAACGATGTGTCGCATATGCACATCGTGACACAATATTATGAGGCCATCACCGCTATAGGGTGCGTACATACGGGTAAAAACAACCAAAAAATAGTCTAAAAATACTTACTTGCTGTGGAGCTATAGCTTCAATAATATATTGAGCATTGGCAGCATTTTCCTCAAAAAGAGCATGGGATTTCTAACCTTCTTCTATTAACCACTGATCGATTGCAAAAACACATATAGGTCGATTTTCTGCCATTTTTCAATAATGTTCCGTTGGCGTACACAAGTCCAGAGTCCAAGTACACAAGCACAAACGTACAGAAGTTCAGAGTTAATAGCCAGGTTATCAGGTTAGGAAGAAACACAGTCCAGAGGGTAGCCAGGGTCAAAACGTTTGAAAAAGAATCCGTAGATGAGCGCACAGTACACAACGTCACAAGGGTAAGCGAAGGACTGCGCCGAGTGACGCACACGCACCCCACACCTCGGCTCTTTTGTTTGCACTCGAAGCTGATTGGGCCGTTCGAACTCAGGTAGTCCATGTAGTAAACCCATTGTTGAGCTGAGTCTTGTAAACGGTATGCTGACAACGTTTTGAAATACTTTTGAAGACATAAACTAATGTTAATAAGTATTTTATAAAATGGGTTTGCACATTTTCTTGCACTTATTATCTAAGTATTTTACCTATATGTATTTTTTTTTCTAAATGAGCTGCAATGTTACGTTCATAGTAAAAGTTAGTCCTTAGTAATAGTACTTTCATTTAATACCTATTTCGTTGTTGGCCGCTCATAGACCATTTTGCTCTTTCTCCTTTCTTGGAAATCTGACAACGCCTATTTCTTTGCATCCAAAGGCTACACAACGACCCATAATATTGAATAAAGTCACAAAATATTAAGATATTGTTCAATTTCTATGGAGTTAGACAGTTTGTTTGTAGCCAACGCACAGCGCCCTCTACGTGGAACTATTTGACAGTTTTCTTCCCCATTCAAAACACTTACATTCCTATGTCGCGCGTTCTCGTGTCGTGCATTCCTGTGTTGGGCATTGCTGGTTCACGTTATGACACTTACGTCAGGCTGTCAATACTTTTTCTTTTAAATTTTCTGTCATAGAGTTTCTTACTAGCTTAGTTAGTTTAAGGGTAAACAAGCCAACGGCACGAACTAGTTGGTGGGCGGGGCTAAAATGCATGCTATTTCACCCGACATCACGAGCGAAATGCATAGAGCGAAAGAGACACAACTAAAACGGGCGCGCGATTGTTTCTATGCAGACCTTTGGTATATTTGGTTTCATGAAAAATCTATTGAATGTATCTGTTCAAAATCAAATTATTTAAATTTTTTAATAACTAATCTATGTCCGTATGGTTTCACTTTTTTCTTTTTCATACTATATACGTTACTTATTTACGCCCAAAGATGAGTTAAATTAGTGCTAAAATATGAAAGTTTTGACGTTCATAACTTCCAAATCAATATTTTTTTTCCAATTCTGCTTCCATACAGACCTAGATAATGATAAGACCAGTTGATACAATTTTTAATTTTGAACCTACACCGTCAAACAGAGGAGTAATCACTTTCGTAAGTTTGTATGGAAGAATGACTGGCTTGTTCAACCTTAAGGCGAATGCTCACATACTGCCCGCGAAATTCAAATTTTCTTACGTTTTTTGCAATTTGCAGGCCAGTGCTTGGTTGTATGTTGATGAACATTTGATTCGCGACTGTAAGACGTATTTAGTTACAGAATTATAATCATCAAAATCATCAATACAACCCTCCAAGTTCATATAGATCGAGGAATAACTTTGACCTTGAAAAAATAGTTTCTCGATCTATATGAACTTGGAGGGTTGTGTTGGTGATTTTGATGATTATAATTCTGTAACTAAATACGTCTTACAGTCGCGAATCAAATGTTCATCAACATGCAACCAAGCACTGGCCTGCAAATTGCAAAAAACGTAAGAAAATTTGAATTTCGCGGGCAGGGTGTGAGCTTCCCCCTTAAGAACGTTAGTTTTGATTTATATAATGTACATCGCGCGAAATTCGAAGATCAAACTCTTAATATCGTTATTTTTAACTCTTAATTCGTAATATAAATACAAAGACAAAACATATTACAATACGTACAACAAAACAGAAAAAAAAAAACGTGTGGCACTCGGAGACTGCCGCGGTAAATCTATTGCATAGCATTTTTTATCAACTTATGCAATAATAGGTATAAATAATTAGGTATTAATAGTGTAATTACACACCAAAATAATTATTCATTCAAAAAATTTGAACAAAAATAACGATATTAAGAGTTGGTGGGTGGTGCCCATGTTGTTCCATTGGTAGGTGGTGCCCATGTGGTAGCGTTGGTTGGCGGTGCCCATGTTGTTCCATTGGTAGGTGGTGCCCATGCATGTGGTAGCGTTGGTGGGTGGTGCCCATGTTGTTCCATTGGTTGGTGGTGCCCATGTGGTACCGTTGGTTGGTGGTGCCCATGTTGTTCCGTTAGTTGGTGGTGCCCATGTTGCTACAGAAGGCGGCGCACCGGTAGAGTTATCCGCTCGCCATGAGACAACACGCGAAGTGTCCCTTGGGTGGAACCTGCGAACAATTACAGTTATTAATGAGTCTTAAGGTCTTGGTAGATAAATTTTCGTCGCCATGTCCGCCCGTCTGTCTGTCTGTCCGCACAGACTCAAGTTCCTTCAAGACTCATAAGTACTAGAAAGCTGTTATTTAGCATGAATAGGTATACAAATGAATTACGCCGTCAACGTGGTAAAATAAAACCTCTATGATTTGTGTTATGGTATTTCTAGTGCACATAATAGAAGTGGGGATGTTTTGTGTTTTTCTCGCGAAGCCTATTTTGTGGGTTGTCGTTAGATAAGTCTTTAAAAACTTATTAAGTTTTTTCGATTGTTTGTGAAATAGCAATTTCTTGTTAGACTCAAGTGTGACTCCCCCTGCCAGCTGTACGGTTGTGTTTCAAAAATTTTGTGTTGAAAAAATTCACGGTGGTAGAATAATTATAATAGGTACTACGCAATTAAAAGGTAAACTATTACTTTACAAGTTTACGGGTCATAGACTCATAGTCCACCAACTTATAGAATGTACTTGCATAATATTTTTCCTAAACATAATGAATGTATGGGAGAGTAACTGCTACCTAATATGTACCTATTTACAATTAATAAATTAACAATTAACAACAACAATTAATTAAATGGATCATTCCCACTAGTTCTACTTACTGAACTGTATTTTTTTTAAAAATTATAATTTAGAAATGAAGAAAGAGTACCTATAGTGAGGAGAACTTACTTCAGGTTTCCTTCGTACGTCTGTTCAGCGACGACGCTGATCAGCAGACAGCAGCACACGAGGAGCTTATTCATGATTCGGCGGCCGAGGGACTTGCAGTGTGCACTGCGGCCCAGCTGCCTACTAGTTATACTGCTCGAGCATGCTCGCAAGAACCGCCTCTTTGATAAGCACTCCTATGTACACCTAAGATATCAACCGATTCGCGATGCTTCCGTGGAGATAACGGCGCGGCGTAAGCTCAGTCCGTACAAATGCCGATGGGCGTTCCCATCTTAGGTTTGCTCAGTCACGTATCGATGTTTGTACAATTGGGCATGCCTAATTTTTTTTTTCAAGTGCTGTCTTAAAACCATTTCGAGGGTTAGCTTAGGTGAATTCATGCCTGTCACCAGATTTGAAAAATACACACTATTTCAAAAGATATAGGTGTTTTAACGAATGACTTTCATTTGACCTTTCCGACCCTCGAACAAAACTTAATTTACAGAACATTCCTTTGTCATTTTATTTCTTGAAAAAAAAAAAAAAAACATTCGGTTGCGAGACTGTCACGTCACTGTCAATGTCAACATTTTTTAGGTTATGTTTAGCCAGCTTTGTGGAAGTTTGTTTTTGTGAATTGTTATGATGGCTTCTCTAAATTTTATTAAGGCGGATTCCCGTAACATACCTACGGTCAATAATGCTATGATTGTTGAGTATATGATGTTGTCCACTCAACACAATATAGCGGAAATACGAGGAGCAAAGGCTCTAATGTAAGTATTCTATAACATTGTTTTGATTTATTTATGATTGGTTCCTTTATCTCTTGTCATCAATGAACTTATTATATTTATAAGTAATGTGTTTGGTTAAGCCAGAGCAAAATAAATAGCTTAAGTGCTGCAATGATTCTGTTTATGCATTGTAATATATTTTTAAGTACCTATGTATAACTAATTAAATATTGTATGTAATTTTAGGTCATCCAGAGATGCATATTTAGATTCTGCAGTAGGGTATGTTGAGATATGTAGAAGCACTGATCACTGTTCAGTCAGAGCAAAAGTAGTTCCTGAGCATAGAGTGACAAGCAAATCATATTCAGTCATAGCAAAAATTAAAGAAGCTGACAATACTATCTTAGACACTAACTGTGCAGACTGTGCAGCTTCAGCAGGTATCTACTATATATTCACCTGTATGGCTGTGGTCCTAAAGAGTTTTACTTAGAGATTTTATAATGTGGTAATAAATTTTACAGGTGGCTGCAAACACTCTTTACTCTTACTCTTCTGGTTAGAGAAGCGAAGCAGTGAACCTTCAGCAACATCATCACAGTGTTTTTGGGTAAAACCATCTCTTTCATTGGTTCGCACTGAACATGTACTAACAGAAAAAATCTATAAAAATGTGAAGAAGATTAAATTAATACCAAAGGATCCTTCAGTTATACACGAATTCTACTCTGAGTGCTTTCAAAGAAATACCACAGATTCACTTGTGTGTGATTTAAATTTCAGAAAAGAATCTTATAATATATTTGATATGGCAGTTGATTTTTTTGAAACCAATAGTAGCAGCAGTGATTTTAGTACATTTAAGGAATGTCTTGATAGCAAGATTACGAGGCATGTCATAGACATTATAAAGAATGAGACTGTTGAACAAGCTAATAGTAAATTCTGGCACTACATACGTCAGGGGAGGCTTACCGCTTCAAAAATACATGAAGCAGCCCACTGCAATACAGATGGATCGCTAGTACAACAAATTTTGGGTGGATACAAAGTACCACAAACCCTAGCCATCCAGAGAGGAAAGAGACTGGAACAACAAGTACTGAGTGAAGTTGAAAAAAAGCTTAATGTAAAAACCGTAAAGTCTGGTTTTATTTTAATAAACAGCATTATCGGTGCTTCTCCAGATGGAATTTCTAATGATTATGTCATTGAAATTAAATGCCCGATTTCTCAGAAATCATTAGTTAATTATATAAAAAATAATGAGATAAGTGACAAATGCAAAGCTCAAATCAACTTGCAGATGAAGGCAACAGGTAAAGTATATTTTACAAAAACAGAAAATGTATTACTCAGAGTTATATTTATGTATCAAAGTACTTATGTTTATTGTAAAAGGTACCTACTTAATAAGTTATTGTTTTTCCTAGGACTGAAGAAAGGTTTGTTTTGTGTTGCGGACCCAACATTTGAAGAAACAAAAAAAGTTCACATTTATACTGTTGAACTTGATGAAGCATATATCAACTCAATAATAGAAAAAGCAGAATTGTTTTGGACAAGATTTATTTATCCAAAAGTTGTGAAAAGCGCTATTGTGAACTAGCTTTCCACCCGTAACTTCATCCACTTTGATCTCACCAATTCCTTGATGGAGCACATTCTTCCTACCTAACCACTTTTGCGACAAGCAGTTCTTCAAGAGAGACTTATACTGACATCTTGACTTATCTTCTCCCTATTTTGATTCTGATCTTTGTATTATCCTTCTACTAACAAAAAATACAATGCTGTCGATGGCTTAGACAGCCCTTGTTGGTTTTATTTCTCATTAACATACCCGGTAGATACCTACCATGCTTTTTTTATTTTCTTTTTATCATACTCACACGCATCTCTGTTTACACCTAAAAAGTATACCTGCCTGTGATAAGTACCTACTACAAATCAAGGAATTTCTGTTAGACAGCACTGTCTGGATTAGACTGGCCTTGATATCACCTAAATTATTTTACTTAGGTTCCTAGCTTTTTTTTAAGCTTGTGGCTGGTGGCAGAAAATTAAATTAAGAAGTGAGTGGGAATTAATAGGTATGTCTGGCCTTTTCCCAACTATTTTGGATTCATCTTGTAAGGGTAAGGATGTGACACTTCATTGGTCTGAGAAGTTGGCTGATCTTCAAGCAGTTTTGATTGATGCAGATGCTTCAAGATATTTTTATTTTATTTAAATGGAACAGCCAACAGCTACAGTATACAGAAAAAGAAAATGAATGAAATGAAAGTCATTTATTCAAATTAGGCTGAAAATCAACACATAAGAACGTCAAAAATTTACATAAGACAGTCCCACAAACACGCCCCCCCCCCGTGTCGCCGACTTCATAGTGTTATAGCTGATGAGAAGAAGAGTTTAGTTAGAAGAACTTGAGTCTATATAAAAGTATGCAAAAAAGGTAAAACAGCAGGTCGACGATAAACAGCTTCAGGTAGCTTATGTGATGGGGACGTGGAGCTTATAAGTTGATCTTTTGGAAAACTTGCTTCATATGTTGACATCACGTTCCCCTGCCTGGTGTCGCAGATGACACGTACTTACTCTCTGTAACAAAGATTTGCTAACAGTAGCTAACTGACAGGAATAACATAAAACTATACTATAATAAAACTAGCTCTTCCCAGCGGTTTTACCCGCCCTTGCTCGGCTCCTAAGGGTTATAACGTGATGATATATAGCCTATAGCCTTCCTCAATAAATAGGCTATCTAACTCTGAAAGAAAATCGGACCAGTAGTTCCTGAGATTAGCGCGTTCAAGGAAACAAACTCTTCAGCTTTATAATATTAGTATAGATTGAAACAGGACGAAATCAGAAAAATCCGTACAAATAGTGTGGCTGTTGTACCTAGTTTTTACTAATGATGTCTTTTTGTAAATTTATTAATCCACATGCGATTGTGACAATATGATCTAAGTGCACCACATGTTTGTGGTGGACTTCAGAGTGAGGTTTTAAGAACCTAAATTCTCTAAGACGTCTAATTACTCTTTCAACATGAATACGCAAACTCGCTATTGTTTTGCTTTCCAGCACTTCTTGTTGGGATGGTTTATTATTTGTATAAACACTTGGAGGGCGTAAAAGTACAATATTTTTTGAAACTAACATAGACTCTATTTCTTTAAAACCTCTATCTGCCATTATCACAGCATTAAGGGGAAGAATGTCAATCAAATTGCTTTTAACAACTAAAGCTTTGTCTGATATCCTTCCACCATATCCTTTTGATATAAAGCACACAAAACCACTAGGTGTACAACCAATCAAATACTTGACAGTGTTGCACTGTTTGTACTGAGACCAAGTTTGTGCTTGTTTCAGAGGATTTTGAGGCTTTTCAATTTGAATTTCAAAGCAGTCTAGTATAACTTGAACATTTGAATATCGAACTTTAAATACTAATGGTAATGTTTTTTTTATTTGTATGGGGGATGGTAAAAATATAAAATTTTGAAAGAAATTTGTAAGTGCTCTAACTCCCTGTATAAACAAATTGGTTATATTAGACCGAGAGAGAACAAATGTATCGGATATTCTATCAAAAGTGTCATTCGTTTTTATTTTAAATAATGTTATGATTAAGCATAAAACACTTAATTTGTTATTTTTTTCAACAATATGATCCAACAGCCACAAATATTGTTGTGGTATACCCAAGTACATTTTTGGTTTTTTATAAATTATTTGTAACATTTCCTCCCTGATTCTATAATTCTTTCCTCCTTTTTCTTCTGTTGTAGTCTCTGTTTCTGAAGTATAGCCAAACATTGAAGGACTTGTTAAACTATCATTTAACCTTGTGTTTTCAACCAGTATTGATGAGGTGCCAGCCGCTGTTAAAATTTTGGGATTTTTAAAGTGGGTGTTAGTAACTTTGTCTTCCATTTTTACTATTGTTTGTGTTGATGTGTTCATCTGAGAAGGGAAAAAACAAGAAATATCTGTAGAAAACTTTTACAACAGTGATTTAACATCAAGAAAATCTTTATGTTAATAAAGACACATATTTGCTTACTTTTACAGGCAATGTTGATGCTGATGAAGTACTAGGTAATGAGTATTCTTCAAGTTTCCTCCTTTTGGGTTGGTTAGAAGTCGATTCTAGCAACAACTTGCACAGTTCTGATTCCTGTTTATCATCCACATTCAAAATATTTCGTAGTTTAGCAGTTGGTGCTAGTCTTGGTGTTAAATTCTTCAATTTACATCCTTTATAATTTTTTATGTCTTCTGGCTACAAAATAAAATAATAATATTGTCACTAGAGAAGCAAAAAAACTAAAGTGCATTTTACAGGAGACCAATTTTAACTTTCTTCTTATACTCACACTATGCTGATGGTTGAAAAAACATTATTATGTGGTATAGAAATAAAATAATAATTGAGTAAGTACCTAGTTAAAAAAATCAGAGAAAGTAAATCGGTCAGTGGGTCGTCTTAGGGGCGAATTAAGTAAATCTAAATAAATGCATAACTTACATAAAGATGGTCTTCGCAACAATAAATTAGGTACCCTTTGTAATATTGCGCGTACACTTGCTGACACCATTCCTCCTGTAAACGTTGCGTGATGGGTACAAATAGCTTGTCCGGGCTATTGGCTTTAGTGTTAGGACAAGAGGGTACAAAGCACTTCATTATTTTTTTTATGTTGAGGTAAATATGATACTGCGTGAATGGTTTAATTGATGGTAATTTACTAAAATTAGACGAATACAAAATAGCCAAAATACAATGACGAAAGATAATCTGCTGGATCTGGTTTTCTCTTTTCTCGTCAATGTCAGTTACTCAACTGTCAAGGATATGTCACTGGATTTAGATTGACATTGTGTTCTTTTTTAATTTGTCTGTGGCCCTACACCGCACTACATACAGCCTCATAGTGATTTTGAGACCACCTCGAATTTAAAAAATCCTAAAAAAATGTACAACCCCTAAAAAAATGAAATAAGCAAATTAGTTTCTTAAAATGGTCTATATTATGTAAAAAAAATATAAAAAAAAAATAAAAAAAATTCAAGTCATGGCCAATTGCTTTTATTTTTTTATACCTCGGGTATTTCTAATTATTATTACAAGAACCCACTGCCCGCAAGAAATATAAATGGGTTAAATGGATACCTACTTAATAGAATTAAGTAAATTAATTTTCTTTTTAGTCCTCGATTGTGTTAATTACACAACTAAAATAATGAAAGGTTACAACTTCGATATGACTCATTGGAAACGGTAAACAAAATAATTATAACCTTTATTTATTTTCAGGCAAGTATTGCCTTTAGTATGTAATTAAAAAAATAATAATAATAAAAACAAACGTATAAATAATAATAATGTGGATTTTATATGATTTAATTTAATTAAATCTATAATATTATGTAATAATAAAATCGAATAATGTAATTTTTTATTATAATTTAATTGATGTATTTAATTTTACTGGCAAGAAATAAAAGGCTTTTTATTTTATTTTATTATTTTATATATTGCCTTTAGATAAAAACCTGACAGACATAGTTACATAATATAATACAGCTTGTGTTAGTAACCATAAAACTATATTAATTAGTAACACTTCACTTGTGTGCGTTCATACTTGCCCGCGGTAGTGACGGCATCGGCAGTACGCCACTAACGCCACCCTGAGCAGCGGCCAAAAGGGTTCTTCCAAGATGAGGTGTAGGTAATACGTCGGTATTCGTACCACGAACGCCTTATAGTTGACGGTAAGTTGTTGGTAAAGTAGGTAGAACATCACAATTATATGGAGCAACAGCCGAGCGCCTGGTGAGATGTATCATGTACCTAACCATAAAAAAAAAGTAGTTAGACACTACAGTAATCCCAAGAGATGAAGACAGCTGGATTCTATAACATCTGAAATACAGGGTGGTGCCAACAATATTTTTATTTCCGTGTCAGTATTTATTTGATAATTTAAAAATGTTCCTATGAAGATGAACTATTAGAACTGTTCTACCAATGGTTTCATTCATTGTCGTATTGTCGGCACCACCCTTTATATTTTAAGCATACTTAATGCATTTTATCGTACTAAAATAGTTATTATTTTATAAGAATACTAGCAAATATTTCAAAAAGAAGGTATCCCTGGTACTGTGACTCAAAACCTAAAGAGAGCAACGAGAGTAAGTTAGGGCAGCTATTAGAATTTGACCGCCGCGCGCCCCTCCGCAGTCAGTAACCCAGTCGGTAACTCGAGAGCAACGAGAGTAAGTTAGGGCAGCTATTAGAATGTGACCGCCGCGCGCCCCTCCGCAGTCAGTAACCCAGTCGGTAACTCGAGAGCAACGAGAGTAAGTTAGGGCAGCTATTAGAATGTGACCGCCGCGCGCCCCTCCGCAGTCAGTAACCCAGTCGGTAACTCGAGAGCAACGAGAGTAAGTTAGGGCAGCTATTAGAATGTGACCGCCGCGCGCCCCTCCGCAGTCAGTAACCCAGTCGGTAACTCGAGAGCAACGAGAGTAAGTTAGGGCAGCTATTAGAATGTGACCGCCGCGCGCCCCTCCGCAGTCAGTAACCCAGTCGGTAACTCGAGAGCAACGAGAGTAAGTTAGGGCAGCTATTAGAATGTGACCGCCGCGCGCCCCTCCGCAGTCAGTAACCCAGTCGGTAACTCGAGAGCAACGAGAGTAAGTTAGGGCAGCTATTAGAATGTGACCGCCGCGCGCCCCTCCGCAGTCAGTAACCCAGTCGGTAACTCGAGAGCAACGAGAGTAAGTTAGGGCAGCTATTAGAATGTGACCGCCGCGCGCCCCTCCGCAGTCAGTAACCCTGTCGGTAACCACCGCCCCCACCTGCAATGTTCTGAGAGGGTGAAGACTATTGTCACGAAATATTTCTAGCTCAGTACTACTGATAGATCTGATAGACTGATCCCCTGAAATAGACTTCTTGAATAGAGCAGATTTATTAACATTTGAAACATAATTATGTTTGTGGGTACGAAGTTCAGGGTGTAAAGTTCCTCATCCTCCATAGAAAAGGGAAGTTCCTCCGACCAGACGGGTGTTGTGTCTGGTGGGCTACTGCCCCACAGTTGAATCTATTGAAATCTATCTGCTTATGATCAAGCTTGCTGCCATCAATCCTTCATAAGTAAATATATCGCGGCCAAGTGCGTTCTTAGAAGCAGCGCGATCCAGGTGTCGGTTGTTAGTATGATAGTAAATTGTCTGACAACCCATTTTACTAACACGGGTCGACACCGATAAATTTTCAACACTAGGTTCAGCGCTGTATGTCGAAATACCAACAGTGCAACCTAAATAAATAAGATAATTATTTATTTAGGTTTTTCTTTCACTAACACTAGTGAAGATTCATTGCAGGCGAAGTCAACTGGTACTCCTGCTTGTAGTGCGGCCGAACTTTCTAGAGCTTGCGACAAGTCTCGCGACCATTGTATAGTCGTAGCACTCGTAGCCGCGTAGGTAGTGAGCAAGATTCTTTATACATGGATAATTATAATTATGACAGAAACAAGATGTGGTATTGCCAGAGATTGAATCGAATACCATGGATCGTTTTGAGAACGAATGAGTCCATACTGAAGAACAAACGGATCAGCAATATAGGGAGATTTCCCTCAGTTTTTATACATAAGCATTGTCTAGAACGGTTTAATGTTAGACCGAGTGTCTGTTGGTAGTGTGAATTGCTCGGTGCATGCTGCCTAAGTGCCTACTGCCTATGTACCTACCGAACGGTCTTTTGCAGATCACATGGCTCGGAGATGCGTCGCATGTGGTCGCGTAAAGTCGCGTTAAACAAGGGAAAATAAAGTTTTTGGAAAAGACTGACTATCAAAAATGTAAATATTGATGACATTAGCACTGATTGGCGTAATCGCGCAGTGATCGTACCTACATATAATTTACAATGACACACTTGATAAGGTTTGTGGCGTGAGCACCGCGTCGCCATCTTTGGGATGCGATCTTGCTAATTTGCGACACGTTATCGTTCGATATGATTTTGGAATTACCTCTTCTAGCACATGTGTCGATATCCGGCGCTTAATGATAATTGTTACGTCAAACTAATTAATTAATTGAGTAACATGCTGTCATTTATTGTTTAATCGAGCCTTTAGTTCCGTGAGGGCCTTTGTCTCGTGATTTATCATGTTTACATAAAGAGTGCCAAACCAATTAGCTAGGTAATGTTCCAAGTATATAATTATATCGTGCCCTTAAAGCGAAAACCAACTAAAGTCACTTAAGGGCAAAAATGAGTTACAAATACCGTTAGAATCTCCTTTTCAAGATCTACATACTGGTAAAACCCGTTTTCCGAGGTGATGCTCCGTTCTGGATTTAGCTTTTAGCGAAGGTAGCTTATCAGGAGATTTTTTTAAATAAAGAACAGACAAAACCCAGTAAGTGTCGGTTAAAGCAATGTTTTAGCACTGTAAGCAATTTTTCTCGCCAGAAAAAACATTCTATCTGCGTTTAAGTGGTTTTGTCATGATTCACGTTAAATTAATAATAACAATAACTGAGACTAACTAAATATTTCTACTTAATATTAGCAATTACCCATTAGGTGAACATAAATATTTCGTTTAATTAAATTCATAAAAAACTGCTGTCTTTAGAAACTCTATTCTTCAAAACATAAGAAAACATTGCGACTACAGGATGATTAATAATTATAATACAGTCATAATTTCACTTAGGTACTAAGGATAACACTCACTCCATAGGGATTAGGAGGGTGAATTTCAACAAATGCCATTTTTTTTATCATATCGGTGAACTTTTTCATTTATGTTATTTTTTTATATTTTTCAGGTTTTATGTAATCTTTAGGATATCAAATATCCCCAAATTTAATATCATCAACGTAACATTTAAGACTAAAGAGAAAATTCAGTTTGAATTCTGGTTTCCACCGATATGATAAACCGGCACCGATTATTTTTCTGTACACCGATATGATAAGTTTATCCACCGAAATGTTGTACATATCCAGCGATATGATAATCTATCATAATACGAGTTTAAAAAAAAGGTACTTTATTTTTTGATTTTATCGCTACAAATCGATAGTGTTCCATGTACCAGATCGACCAGCCATGGGATTAAAACGACCGAAATTTAACATGAAACAACATATAATGTATGTGTTTGGATGTATGTTTGTATGTTCCATTGTTTCTTTGTATACTTAACGAAATGACACGGGATCTACCGATATGATAAAACGACTCACCGAGATGATAAAATATCTACCGATATGATAAAGCAATCCACCGATGTGACAAAACTGTGCGTTGATCATGAATCAAAACACCGATATTAGATATAAGACACCGATTGATTTTTTCTCATCATTTCGGTGTAAATTATCACATCGGTGGTAATAAAGACCACCGATTACAGCGATATGAGAACAGCGACGTGAGAAATAACACAATGTTTAGAAAATTAGAAAAAAATGCATAATATCTAGGATAAATTCAATAACAGTCAATGAAGCTAATTCACTTACTACCTCTGTTAGAACCAAACAACAATAATGAAACTACTCATTACACTAGAAAAATGCAACCACCGATAATATAAAATAATTGTCCGGGAGCAACTGAAATGGCGTACCTACTTACGTTATTGGCGGGAATATGCAGCGATTTGACAAACGTCCGTCTTGACTGCGCACTAGCACACACTAACGAGAGAAATAAAATTGGGGTGGGGACGCTGTCGGACTCGTCGATGTAAAGTTAGGTTTAAATTACTTTCGTCCAGCGATATGAGAACATTTCGCAGGACAAGTACGTTTGTGCCTCTCAGTAATAATAATCGTTAATTATGTAATAAAGTATGTTATATATTAATAATATAACTAATATTCTATGAAATAGAATAAGTTATATCCTTAACTTACTTATTTTTATTAGTGTATTAAGCTTTTTGTTTGTAAAAAAAGTAGAGGGACAGCACCGATTTGAAAAAAATAGAGGTTTATGTATATATTTCTACCTTTGTAATCAGTCCTAGGTAAATTATATTTTTGCCACAACGCAATAACTATCTATTGAATACTAAAAAAAAAAATTCAGAACAATATTCCTTTTTTCAAATACTAATTTCACCGAAGACAAAAAAATAAGTCATTTGGGAAATTCACCCAGGAGTTAGAGATCATCCCTGAGTGACTTTTACTACCTGTTCACGTTGTTTTTATTTAGTCAGAAATTAAGTTGTTTACAAGAATTTCTGGATTGAGGACAGTGCCTTTAGTAAAGTATAAAAGAATATGGTAATCATATGAAATGAAAGTACCAAAACAGGTGACAGGTCCACACGTACGAAGACAGCGCATCATCGCGGCTGTCTTCTCCTCGCGTTTGAATCTCGACGGTCTCATCAACAGTCAATGAGTCTACAGAGGGAACCACTGACACCAGGCAAACAGATGCGATGGACCGCGAGCTGTCAGTGCCTGTCAGCTGTCGACCCGTCGGCGTCGCAGGACACTTGTGGTGACCGGCAGGGGCCGCCTTGCGAGATGTGTCTACAATTCTATGCGGAAATAATCACCAAAATGTGCTCGGTATATCCCTAATACAAAATCAGCATGATTGTGATGATCTCAATTATTACTAACTATTATTGGTAGATAATTGCTTCGAAAATGTACAAGAGTTCAGAAAAACATCCTGTTTGAAATTGATTGTTCCCCACCGTTTAGGGACATCTCCGGGTTGTGTTAGTTGTGTAGCCCCAGATAACACCAACTTTAGGCATACATCGCTGTCGACATAACAAGGGTTAATCAAACAGATAGGTTGTGATTACTATTCAAAGCTAATCATTGATAACACGTTGAAATCCGTGTCGAACAGTCGACATAATCTCAAATCCTCATGATACGTCACTGCGCGAACGACGCGCGACGCGACGACGAAGCTACTGGTGTTTGATAAACATAATATCAACAACAGACAGCACACAGCATCATGCCTGTCTTCACAAAGAGTTAGGCAGAAGTGTATACTACCTTTAGTACACCCACATTTCCCCAGTTTGAGGGACCATAAAGCCCAGTGCGCGAAAACATAACCCTTCCGTGATGGCAGTCGGGTAAAAAGAGATCGTGGCTATAGGTAGGTACCACTCGGATCATTCTATATGTGTAACGCCACGCTTGAGCACAAATTGATCTGCGAATGGGTGACCACTGACCACCCATCACTTACCGAGATACTTTCTTACCTCAGAAAGCACGATAAGGTACGTTGGTCCTGGCCGCCATTTTAGATCATTGACAGTCGTGGACCGCACCCGCCGGTCCCGAAAGCTTTCATCAAAAGATAGAGTGATTCAAGAGGAAGGCTTAAATTATAATGTGTCTGTCTACATTGCTCCCGTGCGAATCGGGGGCGAGTCGTTAGTTGTTATAAATTATTGTTGCAAGTAATTGTATAATAGGAACTGTTGTGTTGTGAACTTGTGATACAGACTAAGCTAGAGCTTTGCGTACCTACCTCGAAGAGTAAATGGTTGAACTATTGCTCTATTTTAACAATTTCATGTTTTTTTTTTTTTTTTTTAGTAGCCTGTACTGTCCCACTGCAGGGCAAAGGCCTCCCCCAATTCCTTCCAAGTGCTCTTATCCTGAGCCACCTCGAACCAGCCCTCATGGTGTGCGTCCAGATCGTCTCGCCACCTCTTTCTGGGCCGGCCTCGGCGGCGCCGTCCGTCTTTCGGCAACCATCGTGTTGCGGCTTTTGCCCAGCGGTCATCGTGCATGCGACTGACGTGACCCGCCCAATCCTATTTTAGCCTAGCAGCCTTCTTGCCAACGTCCACTATGCCCGTTTTGGAGCGCAGCGTGGTGTTTCGAATTCGGTCTTGTCTTTTGACACCCAAAATGCTACGTTCCATTGCCCTTTGGCAAACTCCAAGGCGGAACTTTTGATTCTCGGTGAGAGACCACGAGGTAATTATTATACATATATATTATTAGCAAAGACATGATTTTGAATTTGAAAATTATCTTACTGGACTAGTCTAGTGAAAAGATTGGAAAAGCATGGTTCAGACCAGACTCAGAGTGCGGGCGGTCCCCGTAGCATTGTTATTATTGGCCATTTGTGTCCCACTGCAGTTAAAGACCTCCCCCATTTATCCCTATCCAGTGCTGTTATTCGCAAATCCCTGTGAAAAGAGTCTAGTTCGTCTCGCCATCTCCTTCTGCATAGCTATTCACGAACAATCAAATCGAAATCGAATATTTCGTATGGTATGATGGTCTATAATTATCTTCTTTTGGCAATACAAGAGCGAGGGAGATAGACATACGAAATATTTTATTCGGTTTCGTTTCGATTATTTGTGAATAACTATGCTGGGCCTGCTGCCTTTTGCAACTGTGTGGTTATATACTTTAGGGAACTATATTTTCTATCACCAAAATTTATATTTGTCATCAAGTTGTATCACCTAATAAATAGATCTATCGCCACGAAATATTTTCGTTCTCAGATAAACAAAAATTGTTCCCAGGTATGAATTATCAAATTAATGTTAATATATGTGTAAAATAAGAGATCGATAACCAATTAAAAAATTAAAAAACACGCCTGCCATGACAAAAAGAAAACTAAAAACGAAAAAACAAGTCAAACAATTTCAGTGATGAATGAGAGCAAGGTCCCGTAAATGGAAAACTGAAAACTAAAACTTTTCTTACAGTCGGGGGACCTGTAAAGAATTGTTCCACCGAACTGTCCCCCGACTGCAAGAAAAGTTTTAGTTTTCAGTTTTCCATTTACGGGACCTTGCTCTCATTCATCACTGAAATTGTTTGACTTGTTTTTTCGTTTTTAGTTTTCTTTTTGTCATGGCAGGCGTGTTTTTTAATTTTTTAAATTATTTGATTTTTATTTCATATTTTTTTGTGATATATCGGTATTTTGACCTATAACCAATATGCCACGATATATAAGTTTATTTTTCAGGAAAGCAATATCGCGCTAAGTATAATGCGATACTAAATCGATTATTTTTTATGGACAATAACTTTGAGATCTGAGGTGATTTAGTTCTTGTTGTGACACGTAAATTAGAAACCTCTTAACTGTGTCAGGCGTCTCGATTTACTATGCTTCTGTCCAATGTTTTAACTTTTGCAGCTTGTGTACTGTGTGTACTATGTGCACTGTCACAGGTCAACATAATACGAGTGGTAGCTTGCGACATGTTTTTCTGGATGGACAATTATTTAGAAATAGAAGTAGATGAGCGTTTTAAGCGAAATAGAACGCAGAAAGAACAGGATGGATGCGCGAGCGAAGCGAACGCGGCAATTTTTGAATACCTTTTATAGGTTAAGAATTCGAGGTAGGGGGGGGGGGGGGGGGCAAATATATTGTCATCAGGAGGGAAGAGGATAACGGACTGTTTTACTTGGTTTCAACATCGATCAATAATTATTGATTATTATGAAAAAAATATTTGTGTGTACTTTGTTAATTGTGTTTGTAGTGGTTTTTAGTCTGTAAATGTGACCATTCTGACCAAATCTTGTAAAGGGTAAATTGATTAACACTATACCTACATCTATGACAGTCGTCACACGTAGTCAGTGGTTCGAAAGTCTGACAACCAGTCTTACCAAGGAGTATCGTATTACCCGGTACTAACTGGGTTGTTTAGTGTGCAGTTAAGTAGTCCATGTAAAATACCGGGTTTCAGCTGCATCCAGTAGTTAGACTGGAAGCGGACGCCAACATAGTTGGGATAACGTGGATCTAAAATGCGAATTGACAAGCCTCATTTTAGCTTTACGAAGCTCAGTGACGAGTAATTGATTAAAGTAATCTGAGTCAAAAGAGACTTGGGTCATTCCTGTTTAGGCCCCCAGAAAGGAAAATGAATGGATGCGCGAGCGAAGCGAGCGCGAATTTTTAGACCCTGTTCTTCAGGAACGTGTAAAAAAAAAGATCTGAATGACTTAATTGCGTAATTTATACCTACAAACAATTTTCATTTCATGAATCTATTTGTACGCAAATACGCTGAATTTAATATACATGCAATTTACATACAAATGATAAGGACTATGAATTATTTCGTTAACATTCTAAGAAATTCAAGTGAAGTGCCAAACATTTTTAATTATAGTAAGTACTAAAAAACTTGTACAGAACCCTTGGTGCGTGGGTTCAACTTGCACTTGGCGGGTTTTTTATTAAAATATTGTTTTTTAACACACGTAATTCTTTATTCATTTGTGTTAGTAATAAGTTTCAAGTTGAATCTCGTAGTAAGATTTTTTCATACAAAATTCAACCTTGGTCTTCTTTTTCCACCCTTTAAGGAATGCTTTTGAAAAACCCATGATGGCAAACATTATTATTTCCTTAAATCCATACTCCTGTCATGTTTCAAGAAAATTGATTCACGCATATTTATTTTTCATACAAACTTTAAAACCATTTAGCTGCCGTCGTGGATAGATTTGGGAGTTGTAACCTAGCCAGTTTTATTCCTTTCATTACAAGGAATCTACTGTTAAGTAGCTTGTTCGTATCGATTACCGAATTTAAAATGTCACCGTATCATTTGTTGACCAGTATTACTAGTAAACAATAGATATTGAATACTACTGTGGTATATTTTTGTAATCTACTTAACAAGTTCTAGACGATGATTATAGTTTACATTGAAACTATAATAAAAAAAAATCTAAAGTTGTTTTTATTCCTAAACCATGGGCACCCTATCATATGTTTCAAAATTTTAACTAGCCTATGTCACCCGGGATAACGCAAAGAATCTAACGATACCACATACATCAAAATCGGTTAAGGCCTTTAGAAGTTATGGTGGAATAAAGAAACTCACAGACAAACATACATACATGAACGCTAAAAACTTAACACTCTTTTTTTTTGGGGCAGTCGTGTAATAAAATTATATTGCATTACATGAATATAAACTTCGTTCTTATAATAACTAATACGACCGTCTCGCGACAGTGTCCTTTATGGGCGGCATGGGCACCGGGCCGTAGGCCGACGAAGGAGGCCTGCGGAGGCCCGGCACTTCGGGGACAGAAGATATTAGTGTTATATAATATGCGAGCGAAGCGAGCGCGCGTCATGGAGTAAATCAGGTGTTTTATTAACACCTGATTTACTCAACCCTAATTTTTTATTTGAACTTTATGCAATTTTCTAGTAACATAATATGATTTATTGGTGATCTCTTTAAATTAGTTTGCTTAAATACTTATTAGGACACACCTATTATAATACTGTATACAAAAACATTTATTTGGTACTAGACCTTATATCTCAGGATTTTAGGTGATTTATTGTGGAACTGATTTTGCATTGTTTGGTGACTACATTTTGGTGACAGATCTACTATTTTGAGGACAAACCCTATTATTTAAGAAACACAAAACTAATTAAATTGGTGATAGCTTAATTGTATGTGGTGTGTGCTAATAAGTATTTAAGCAAACTAATTTAAAGAGATCACCGATAAATCATATATGTTACTAGAAAATTGCATTAAGTTCAAATAAAAAATTAGGGTTGAGTAAATCAGGTGTTAATAAAACACCTGATTTACTCCATGACGCGCGCTCGCTTCGCTCGCATATTATATAACACTAATATCTTCTGTCCCCGAAGTGCCGGGCCTCCGCCGGCCTCCTTCGTCGGCCTACGGCCCGGTGCCCATGCCACCCATAAAGGACACTGTCGCGAGACGGTCGTATTAGTTATTTTATGAACGAAGTTTATATTCATGTAATGCAATATAATTTTATTGGTTATCGATCTCTTATTTTACACATATATTAACATTAATTTGATAATTCATACCTGGGAACAATTTTTGTTTATCTGAGAACGAAAATATTTCGTGGCGATAGATCTATTTATTAGGTGATACAACTTGATGACAAATATAAATTTTGGTGATAGAAAATATAGTTCCCATATTATAATATCATTGTGTCAACCTATGACGTTGCCGGGCAAAGAACAAAATATGTACATTTCCTTTTTATTATTTGAAAATGTTACACTTCGGGTTTTTATATCAAAGTCAAATATTTTTTAAATACAATTTCATTTGTTGCTATACAGTATGTCATGACATGTTTGATTGCTAATATTTCTAATCGTGTCCGAAAATTAACAGAACATCGAGCGAGGTCAAACAATTTTGGAATATTGGATTCTCAGATCAAATAGCTGCTATTTGATCTGAAATTGGATTAAACCATGTAAGTTTTAATTCAACAATTCATCAGCCAGCTTAGCGTCACCAATCAGCCTCCTGGCTCTGCGCTCTACTGAGTCGAGTGTGGCAAGTTGGTATTTGGCTGAGCCATCCCAAACCAACCATCCCTGTTTCGTTGGTCCACCAACCAACGAAACGTTCATTGGTGGTGCCCATGAGGTCTCGTTGGTTGATGGCGGACGCCATGAGGTCTCGTTGGTTGGTGGACGCCATGAGGTCTCGTTGGTTGGTGGTGGACGCCATGAGGTCTGGTTGGTTGGTGGTGGACGCCATGAGGTCTCGTTGGTTGGTGGACGCCATGAGGTCTCGTTGGTTGGTGGACGCCATGAGGTCTCGTTGGTTGGTGGTGGACGCCATGAGGTCTGGTTGGTTGGTGGTGGACGCCATGAGGTCTCGTTGGTTGGTAGTGGACGCCATGAGGTCTCGTTGGTTGGTGGACGCCATGAGGTCTCGTTGGTTGGTGGTGGACGCCATGAGGTCTCATTACTTGGTGGAGGACGTCATGACGTCTCGTTGGTTGGTGGTGCCCGTGAGGTCTCATTTGTTGGTGGACGCCATGAGGTCTCGTTGGTTGGTGGTGGACGCCATGAGGTCTCGTTAGTTGGTGGAGGACGCCATGACGTCTCGTTGCTTGGTGGGGCCCATGAGGTCTCGTTGGTTGGTGGTGGACGCCATGAGGTCTCGTTGGTTGGTAGTGGACGCCATGAGGTCTCGTTGGTTGGTGGACGCCATGAGGTCTCGTTGGTTGGTGGTGGACGCCATGAGGTCTCGTTGGTTGGTGGTGGACGCCATGAGGTCTCGTTGGTTGGTGGTGGACGCCATGAGGTCTCGTTGGTTGGTGTCGGACGCCAAGAGGTCTCGTTGGTTGGTGGACGCCATGAGGTCTCGTTGGTTGGTGGTGGACGCCATGAGGTCTCGTTAGTTGGTGGAGGACGCCATGACGTCTCGTTGATTGGTGGACGCCATGAGGTCTCGTTGGTTGGTGGACGCCATGAGGTCTCGTTGGTTGGTGGTGGACGCCATGAGGTCTCGTTAGTTGGTGGAGGACGCCATGACGTCTCGTTGATTGGTGGACGCCATGAGGTCTCGTTGGTTGGTGGACGCCATGAGGTCTCGTTGGTTGGTGGACGCCATGTGCTCACGTTGGTACTTGGTTGTTGTGACGCATCGCTGGCTGTTGACTCTGGCCGGGTCGCATGCGTCGCAGACGTACTTATAATAGGGAAGGTAGTGCCTTCAGTGGTGGTGCTAGTGCCTTCAGATGTGGAGGTAGTGCCTTCAGATGTGGAGGTAGTGCCTTCAGATGTGGAGGTAGTGCCTTCAGATGTGGAGGTATTGCCTTGAGTGGTGGAACTTGTGCCTTCAGTAGTGGGTCTAGTTCTTTCTGTGGAGGAGGTAGTGCCTGCAGTGACGGAGGTTGCTGACTTGGTCGCGGGAGTGCTCACCGTGCATCCGGCGCTCTGCGGCCAGTCACACACGTGCAGCGCTGGGCTGAAGTGTAGGCCGGCGGGGCACTGGCGGCACGTGGGCACGGCGCGGCCAACCTCACAAGTAGTAGAACAGTTGGCAGTCATCGGGGTGCACCATCAGCGCGTCGGGGCTGTTCTGCGCGCTGCATGACACCGGCGTCACCGTGTTCTCCGCGCACCGAGCTGGGATGTTGCTCGCCTGAGGGACCCTGAGCACACAAATATATCTCATCACCTGCTTGGGTTTCCCCCCGACGATGAAGACATCATCGTGAATCGTGTAAAAAAAACATTAAATAATTATAGGCACAGTGGCTGAGCGATTTGACTGCTGCGTTGCCTGTCGCGGGTTCGATCCCCTCACGGAACAAATATGTGTATGGCCTACAGATCTATAGTTGTTTCGGGTCTGGGTGTCAGAGTGTGTAAGTTTAAATGTTTGTAAACGCACCCACGATAGGAGAAATTCCTAGTGTGGGAAAAAAAAACTAAATGTGGCACTCGGAGACTGCCGCGGTAAAGCTATTGCATAGCATTTTTTTATCAATTTATGCAAATAATTAATTATTTAATTTGACAACCTCAGTTGACAACCTTGTTATTTTCCGTAACCAGAGCAACCTGCTTGAAAATGTTTGTTACGGAATTTCTGGATTTGCTCTCCACGCTCAAGGCCCGCGATAGAAGCTATGCAATAGCTTAAAAATCTTCGTTACAAAATAAGCAATTTTTAGTCCTTTTTTGAAGTCGGTTAAAAATAGCATGATTCACGACACGACATAGGTATTCGCCGCTAGATGCGGCAAACGTATCTATATAAATAAAGAGAGAAGTCCTGACTGACTGACTGACTGATTGACTGACTCATCAACGCCCAGCCCAAACCCTTGGACCTAGAAAGCTGAAATTTTGCACAGAGGTTCCCTTTACAATGCAGACAAGGAATAAGGAAGGATTTTTCGAAATTCAACCCCTAAGGGAGTTAGATAGGGGATGAAAGTTTTTATGGAAAATCGTCATTTTCACGCGGGCGAAGCCGCTGGCAAAAGCTAGTATTCAATATTGGTATAATAGTAGGTAGGTACTTGATCAGTGGCGTAGCGCGCCTTGGCGGGGCCCCGTATAATTTTTTTTTGGGGGCCCATAAGAAAGGTTAAGATTTCTCACAAAACAAAAAAAAAATGTTTGCCTAAAATCAAAAGGAATACTTAGGTACTCATTCACCATATATCTATCTGTCACTTTTTCCAAATTTTTTATAATCAATTAAAATTAAATAATTAAGTATCCTTCTTGCCTTTTTTCTGGCAAACTAATTTATTATATTCTTTTTTTTTGACAATTCTACACTCGCAGCGTACAGACGTGCTCATTAGCAATTTTTAATACATTAATTATATTGACCTCATTTAGTTTAATTTTCATAATGCATAAAGTAATTTTTGCTTAGTGTGTAGTTTTAGTGAATTATGAACACAAAAGAGTGAACTTTTAACAAAATGGAAAACAGCCCCTCTAATCCAAGGGGAGCAGCGCAACCCTCCGCCTCTGCGTCGCAGTCGGCCACGGCCGATGTTATTGTTCCAACGAGCGAAATCCAACGATGGATGACCGGCATCCACCAGCACTTAAGTGAAATTTGCTTGATTGCCGCGGAAGGGAAACTTAACACCGAGCAGAAAATGAAAATAACAAACCTGTGCCGTAAAGTAGAATCTGGGACTTCACAAATGGCAGTACTTAGATACCAATCACTGAAGCAAAAAGCAATACACGCAGATAACGTAATCGGTACCCTTAAAGATCAGCGCGACCTTACAGAACATATTTCGGAGCTCAAGCAGTCGATACGGGAATCTAGCTCTGCAGGAAATGCTTCTTTTGCCGACATGGTGAAAAGGGGCTCTAACCAGTTAGTTAAACCACATAACTTAAGTTCTGTCGCCATCTATCCAAATGATAAACTGAAAACAAGTGAGGAAACTAAAGAACTGGTGCAGAAGATCATACGGCCCGAGCAAATGAAGTTACAAGTACGTGGTGTCCGAAGAACGAAAAATGGTGGCGTAATAATAAGTACAGAGTCCAAGCACGACGCCGATAAGCTTAAGAACGCAGTCCAGCTCTCGACATCTGGACTTACCGCCGACGAGCCCAACAAGCGTAAACCCCGGATTGTGATCATAGGAGTGCCGTCTTCCCTACCAGAAAATGAGGTCTTCAAGTGCATTTATGAACAAAATGTAGCAGACAAGTTACCAGCCATGTCCTTGGACTCCTTCTTGACGTTGGTAAAATTAAGCCACAAATCCGGGAAAAGGGAGGCTGCGACCTGTAACTACGTTATTGAAGTTGCGGCCAATTTACGAAAAATGCTAATACAACAATCAAGGATTTTTATAAATTGGACATCTTGCCCTGTCAGGGACTTTACGTTAGTTACTAGGTGTTACAAATGCCAGCAGTATGGGCATGCAGCCAAATCCTGCAGGGAAGTGAACTCTACATGTGGTCACTGCGGTGAAGCAGGTCATATGATGTCCGAATGCACGAAGAAAGCAGACACTCCAAAATGCGCGACTTGCTCCCGCTTCAAAAAGCCCAGTGACCACAAAACGGGAGAGGCTGAATGCCCTGCTAGGAAAATAGCGGAACTCAGATATATTAACTCCGTCGATTATGATGGCACGTAGTAGTGCGTCATACGCTTGGCCTGAATTCCGTTGATTTTCGCTGTCTAAGCAAATTGTCGCCCACAACAACAATGTCTTGACGATATTATTTTTGCAATAACTTATTTATTACCTACCTACTGCTGACAATCATAATACTAGTATTTTAAAGTATGTGCTATAATATTGTTTTATTACCTTTTATTTACATTTTCAGGCTTTAATTATTTTTGTTCATAACTTACATTAGCGTTTAAGTATCTTAATATATTAACCTATACAAACTCGTTCCATTTTTGCTATATATTGTTGTTAAGAAATCTATTGTCCAAATAGTAATTAGTAGAAACATGCCGCCTGTGATACAGGTCTAACCTAGTAAAGGCATCTAATTTTGTTATACCTACATTATTTCTAAGATTTAAATTGTAATAATTTATGCCAATTCTAATTTTGAATAAATATATGTCGCAGATTCAACACCGGGCACAATATTTAGAGTTGACAATTTAGAATAACGCCATCTATCATCGTTTTTCGGATCCATCATCGTTAAAGTCGGAAACGTCAAGCAGTGAGCTTGGGTGAGGTCGATGCAGAGCGTGGCAGGTCTGGTTTGACAGTTTTCGGTTGACAGATGACAGCTGTCAGTTGTCATATGTCAAATGTCAGTTGTGAGTGGTCGGTTGACGTTGACGTTAGACGCATTTGACTTGAGGGACGTTACTTTTTGGTGAGACACGAGCGCGAACGGTTGTTCTGCCCGGCTGTATCGAACTGACCGCGTTTCCGTACTTTAATCCATTTACATCGGCTTGATCGTTTGAGATTTTGTTAATTTGTTATCGGAAGTAAATAAATAGGCGGTTGTAATCAGTGATGAGACTATTATTTCGTACCTCCGCCATGCTGAACTTGGACTCTGACAACGATGTACCCGAAATAGTTGACCTACCGTCGTCATCAGAAGTGGTATGTAACTCTAACGCCTACATAGTGTAAGTAACAGTGCTGAGCCGGAAAAGTGTAAAAACAATGCGCGTGCGTCTGAAAGTGACATAGAAACGGAAATGTGGTGTTTTATGTTCGAGCAGCTAAACAAAAACTTTATGGCTATTGTGCAAGCAATGAAGACACCTTTTGCGAGTACGGATATTCGCCTACCGCATTTTGACTCTGAAAAACGGAACATTGTCCCGCGTGCTTGGTTGGCAACAGCCGACATGTGTGTTATCGATCCGATATGGGAGAAACGGGCCGAACGGGAGTCACACATCCACTGTAGGTGCGTCGTAAGTCGGCACCTCCGTCGCTGGTTGTCTTCCGCTGGGCCTCCTCCGGGTAACCGTTGGTCTCACCTGGTGGGGATGGACCGCCGGGGTGCTGTGAAGACAGCAGCGCCGTGAAACCGGCGCTGTGGCGTGCCTACAGGGGACGCAGCGAATTTCACGAGACTCATGGGAGAAGTTTCGTCATGGCTGTCGCCCATATCTTGTCCTGGGATGAAATGGAGCGATTTTAAGGAGCTGTTTATAGTCTGGAGCGCCCCGTATGGTGATGACGATCGCGAAGACCCTGATGCGACATCAGAACCGGGATTCACTCGAGCTGAAGAAAATACGAAGAATGGTGCGATGACGTCACGGTGCGCTGAGAATTTACTTCGGCAGCGGCGCCGGCGGCACGGCGGCGGGACGCGGCTTGGCGGCGCGTGGTTGGCAGCGCGGCGGCGCGGCAGGCTGACCAAGCAGTGCCTGCAGCCTGCAGCAGAGGCAAATAGCGAGCGACGCGTTGAAGTTTGCTATGTGAGCAATCCCAGCGGTGTGCTGATGAATATCTGGTGAGTCGTATCCATTTTACTATGATTCTGGTGCCGAATGCTCTCTGATCAAAAATGTTTCGTTATAGTTCAGTGGCAAGCGTATAAATAACATTGTAAATTGACCCGGGATAGGTCATGATAGTTTGTACTTCACAATTATTTACTGAGGTTATGATTATCGATTTACTTTTAGAGATTTTATTTCATGTTGTACCGGATAGTTGTTTTAAAAAAAAATGATATTTTAATTGGCGTTGAGATTTTACAACAAGGATTTAATGTTAGTTAGACATGTGATAGTGTTGTTTTTGTGTCGTGAAAAGGTTGTTAGGTTATGTGATGTTTCAAATAAGCTCAAGAATGCTTTTAGTATTCAAATTGATTTCAATACAGTTGATACAGATGTTCCGTTAGAATTTCGCTCCCAATTAATTAATCTATTGACAGCATATTCATCTTTGTTTACTAGTGATTTCTATATCCCATATTACAACAAGACTAGTTGAATACTAAGTGGTCAACTTAACATTTAAAGTACCTAGCATAGTAAGAGTTTTCTTATAATCTGTAACGTTACAGGAAAAATAAAGTAACATGTTGAACAACCCTACTTTAAAAATTATTTTGATAAAGGCTCGAAATGATTATCTTGATGGTGTTGTGCATGTAACCGGATGGAGGTTACATGTGGAGGTGACCGGATAGAGGTTGCCTCTTGTGTATGTAACCGGATGGAGGTTACATGTGAAGGTGACCGGATAGAGGTTGCCTGTTGTGTATGTAACCGGATGGAGGTTACGTGTTGATGACCGGATGGAGGTCGATTGGTTTGATGCTTATAACCGGATGGAGCCTGGAGGTTATAAGTGTGATGATGAAGACCGGATGGAGGTCGATTGTTTTGATGCTTATGGCCGGATGGAGGCTATAAGTGTGATGTGATGATGAAGACCGGATAGAGGTCAGAGTATGAGCACTGCAATATTTTAATGAGTTTCCTATTATTTGAATGAGTATGGGTGTTGTTCGACATGTCAGCTTTGGGAGAAAGAGTTTGTTTTGATTTCATTAGAACCGGTAATGATTTTGACCAGAATACCTTTTATTCCCTACCCACTTGGGCCAGGAATGGCCGAACGACTGGTATTGGGCAGACTTCTGTAAGGTCAACTGTACGAATTTTGACTTTAGTACGATGGAATTGTTTTAGAAATTCTATTTTACGTTTTACTCGACAATTAATTGCGATTAGTTTCGGTTCATAATGTCATCAAATGAGATACGATTTGAGAAAATACGGTCAGTTGAGACATGTGACGCAATTTCTGACTGTAAATTAGACTTTGACACGATAGACACTACCAAAACGAGATCGGGTGATGATGAAGGGGTCAGACCTTAAGTGAGAGGTAAAAGATGCAAATGTAGTATGCAAGTGGCTCAGATTGCATACATTGCAATGCTGTTCGTTGCTGCACGCGTGTAAGTGTTTACTTGAGGGCTGTGACCAACGTCGAGCATAACAATGTAGCTAAAGGTGCTAAATAAAGGCAATGTGTTGAGTTGATGTTGGGTACCGGATGGAGGTCCCATGGTTGCCGGATGGAGGCAATGAGATGTGTTGAGGTTGGGTACCGAATTGAGGTCCCATGGTTGCCTGTTGGAAGCTGTGTGTGTTGTATGGTACCGAGCAGAGCATTGCATACTGGATTTGATCAGATACTAGATTTGGTCGAAAGTTGATGATTCTTGAATAATGTTGATTTCAATGTTGAGATTTTCTTTGAGATTTGATGAGATTATGGATCAGAACAAAATTTTGTTTTGAATTGTGTGTGTGTGTTAATACTCCGACGTCTTGGTCAGGGAGGCCGAGTAAGGGACGATTTACTTTCCGTGAATTCTTGTTGCAGATACCTCACACGAGGACGTGTGAAATGTCAAGATGGCCGTGTCGCAGATTCAACACCGGGCACAATATTTAGAGTTGACAATTTAGAATAACGCCATCTATCATCGTTTTTCGGATCCATCATCGTTAAAGTCGGAAACGTCAAGCAGTGAGCTTGGGTGAGGTCGATGCAGAGCGTGGGTGCGTTTAAGATGCTTATCCAGGCTAAAATTTAACCTGACTAAACGTTAAACACCCCGTTCAAGCACACCGCGAGGTGAAAAATTAACCCGACTAAAATTTAATCTGCCCCGTTCACGGCCGTCCGCCGGTATAAGTTTTCGCCTAACTAGGATAATTTTTAGCGACCTTTTTAGCTCGCTAAATTTTATCCCGCTGTCACTACTGTCAGATTGACTTTGTCATTGAGCTGTTTGTTGTCTAATTTGCTAGAATCGCGCCTTAGTTACGAATTAGTGTCCGACCGAAACACGATTTTCAGCCGAAACCGAAACCGTAAACGAACCTTCGGCCTTGGTCCCAGTTTCGGCCGAAACCGAAACCGAAACCGAAACTTATTAAATATTTATGGAATGTAAAATCTATTGTATTTTTACGCATTTATACACAGTTAACACGAGTATAAAAATGCAACAATTAAAGTAGGTAACAAAAATAGCTCTTTATTTGTAAAATTAATAATGTAATTTAAAAAAAAATACAATCAACATATTTGTCAAACTTTTTAAAAAATAGGCACTACATTTTTAACATTACTATATTTTTTAATAATTAAAAAAAAAAACTAAGCACCTCGCATACTAAAGGGAAAAAATGCGACATGACTAATAGAACTGAAGGCCATTCACGCTAATAGAAAATATATGAAACTTTTTAGTAAAAAAAATCTATTGGTCGATATAACTTTTTTTCTAATTATTAAACAAAAAAAATACTCATATCATTTTCAAAGATGGTGTTTTAAGAAATAATTTTCATTACGAACTTTTTAAATTATAATAATTAGTTAAGGTTTTAGGCGCTTTGCACATGGAGCAACTATTGCCGCAACTGGCAACTAGCTGTTTACATATATTTCAATTGGATTGCGCACACATAGCAACTCGAGTTTCGAGTTCCGGCAATCGTCAACAGTTTTCAGTTGATGCAATCGATGACTGAGTTAGTTTTTGATTGCCGCAACTAGCAACTGTTAAATATGATACCGATTTTTAAAGTTAATGTAGACGGCGACGACGTAATAAAATTAGAGCAATTGCTGCTTCTTCGATATTCATCGTCACACTGAATGCTGTTCGCTGCGTAGATTGAGCAACTCGGTTATGAAAGTTGCTCACAGATTGACATAAAATTGCTGCAACCGTAAACGTTGTAGCAACTATCAACTAGTTACAGGAAACTTTTAAAGTTGCTTAAGTTGCCTCAAATTAAGTTGCTCCCATGTGCAAAGCGCCTAAATCACTGGAGATAGTTGTGTATCGGAACTACGGGGCGGTTCGAATACGGGTAAAAAGTTTAACCCATCAACAATTACAAACAAATATCAAACATCACACGTATCTTCACACATCTGTTAAGTGTTAAATTAATTTCTACATAAATTCATATTTAATAAGTTCTAGGGAATAACTCAACAGAACCAAGTAAAATGTCTAATGAATTCTTTTCTATACACACCTACTTACAACCTATTTATTTTACACTGTATACATCATTAATCATAAGTAAAAACAAATACCTAATTTTTGCGCGAGAAAAATCTCACAACCTCAAATCATCACAATCGCGCCGGCTAGCAAACTCAACTGGCACTCGAAGTTAGCTGAATGATGCGCGACAATTCACGTATACCTTGTTTCGGCGGGGCCGAAAGGTTCGGCCAATTATTGGCCGAAACCGAAACTATGGCCGAAACCACATTTTTTGGCCGAAACTAGCCGAAACCGAAACCGAAACCGAACCTTCGGTCGGTCCTTATTACGAATATTTCTGAAACGAGTATTAAACGTCTCCGACTCTCCGTCAATTTTATTTGTGGATTATCATGGATGAAGTAATAATACAAATTGTTGTAGAAATATAATATTATAAAATACTACCTATATAAAAATATTATATCGGCAAATTGATTCCTCATGTTCCGGTCCATTTTTACTGACTAATAATTTCGAGATCACAAGCAAAATCGAGATTAAAATCTAGATTTTAATTTAAAGTACTTGTTTGACAAAATGAGCTGTCAATTGAATTTGACAGATAAAATTGACATAAACCTATGACTCCGTTCAGCGAACCCTCGCTAGTTTAATTTTTATCCGGCGAAAATTTCGCCGGCCATCTTAAACGCACCCCGTGGCAGGTCTGGTTTGACAGTTTTCGGTTGACAGATGACAGCTGTCAGTTGTCATATGTCAAATGTCAGTTGTGAGTGGTCGGTTGACGTTGACGTTAGACGCCATAGATATATAATTCCGTAGATTGGGCTTGAGAGTGAATGAGAGCTCCCGCTTTAGCGGAACTTTGCTGTGTTAGAAAGAGAGAGAAAGTGACGCTGTAACAGGGCCAAAACACGTATTTGCTACCGGCCCATACCGGCCCCGGTAACTGTTTACGCGAGCGTTTCGGCAATTATTTAAGTGAACTACAGTGATAACCCGTGATTGAATTACCATAATACGAAGGTTTCTTGTGCAGTACCAGGATGTGAATCTTCCAAAAAGAAAAATCCCCAGGATTACTCGTTTCACCAGTAAGTTTACAAGTTGTTTACATCGTTATTTCTGCAATAACAATGCACCTAATAAGCCGGCTTAAAGCAAAATATTATGAGAACATTATTTTATTTACGATCTAGATGAATTAGCATGCCTAAAACCGACGTATTTGAGAAATAGCAAATAGAGAAATACGAAGGAGTTATAACCTCACTTTTTAGTGATGCGATGGCCTAATTTTTGTTGATATCGACAGCTAAGATAGCGTCTTACAAATGCATAGTCTTAGAAAAATAGATTATATGTAGGTACTTATTGTAACAAACAAAATAAAATATAGATAGATTACAATCGTATGTATACTAATATTTTAAAGCTGATGAGTTTGTTTGTTGATGATCATGTTTTGTCTGATGGTTCGAATTGAAAAATTATTTTAGGAACCAAAAAAGATATAAGTGAAGCCGTGGGGGACTGCTAGTTAAATAATATTGATAGACTTGATAACAGGTTTGAAAAATTATGAAATATTTTTCTATTGAGTTCACTTAACAAGACACATATTGTTTGCAGATTTCCTACAAATCTGGTGATAAGAGAAAAGTGGTTACGAATGCTACATAGACCAAATTGGACTTTTTTACTCTTTTTCTTTTTTTTTATCTTTTATATGTACTTTGCTGTTCGTACATCTCACGTTCTACCGCTAAATGAGGTTATATAGTCGCATGCCGACAGCATTTATTGCGTCAGACCCATAGGCGTCTAGCACACGGTCATGCAAGCGTCAATCAATTCCATCAATCATGAGTGATGGTTTTCGTCAGTCAGTACAAAATAACTTCAATCATCGCATTAGACGGTAGGTTTTTCGTCAATCAAAAAATTTACCGTTGCAAAACTGACAGCAAAACCTATCGTGTAATGTTCGCCATAAGACATTTAACAGAATTACTCGTGCATGACGATTTACGTCACATAAATTATCGATAGAGACCAACAAAGGAATAGACTAGTCACAACACTGTCTGTGCACACACTCACATTTTACACACACTTAGATCAATGGTTTTTGGTCTCGTTTGATTGTTGACATTACCAATCTACGGAATTATATATCTATGTTAGACGCATTTGACTTGAGGGACGTTACTTTTTGGTGAGACACGAGCGCGAACGGTTGTTCTGCCCGGCTGTATCGAACTGACCGCGTTTCCGTACTTTAATCCATTTACATCGGCTTGATCGTTTGAGATTTTGTTAATTTGTTATCGGAAGTAAATAAATAGGCGGTTGTAATCAGTGATGAGACTATTATTTCGTACCTCCGCCATGCTGAACTTGGACTCTGACAACGATGTACCCGAAATAGTTGACCTACCGTCGTCATATATTATTATTATTATATTATTATTAAATAATTTATAGCTGATGATGACTTTATAGGAAGCGTGCTTTACGCGGGAAAAGAGAAATTGCTGTTTTTGACTTTTATCATTTCTGAAATAGAGCAGTTTTTATTAATTTTTGTTTACGTAGGTACGTCGTCGGGGAGCCCCGTGTGCCGGGGGCCCCGTATAATTGATACGGCAGATACGGCGGTAGCTACGCCCCTGTACTTGATACTTAAATATTAACATTTATTTTAAAAAGAACATCGGGAAAATGCGTGTAACAAATGAAAGAACGTAAAAAATACACCATTTTGTTGTATGGCTGTAACTGTGAATAATAAGGGAAAAAAAGTCTTTCACTTCACTTATAAACATAAAAACGCAATACCTACTTACACTATTTTTATGAAGATTTTTTTACTTTTATTTTAACTAGCTTTTGCCAGCGACTTCGCACGCGTGAAAATTTCGATTTTCCATGCAAACTTTCATCCCCTATTTAAATCCCTTGGGGGTTGAATTTCGAAAAATCCTTTCTTATTCCTTGTCTACATTATATAGGGAACCACTGTGCAAAATTTCAGCTTTCTAGGTCCAAAGGTTTGTGCTGGGCGTTGATGAGTCAGTCAGTCAGTCAGGACTTCTCTTTTTATTTATAGATATAGATAGATGGACAATTGGGTACCTACCTGCTTGTTCATGTTTTTCTTCAACCTTCATGTTTACATTTGTTTATATAGCATTAATTTCTACAACCGTACTATACTGAACCAAACAGGACTCAGCAGGACCACATTCAGATTAATTTGTAATATCTTATGATTGATTATCTTGACTGCCTCGTTGGTGAAGTGGTTGAAGCGACTGCGACGGCTGAGCCAGCGGTCATTTATCATACTTTCTTTCAGAAATTGGTTATTCAGAATAGCATCTATTTTGTCACACATGGCACATAGAGCTACACTGCTGGGCATGTGGTCCATACAAAACATAATTTTATTTCGTGGTGATCTTCAAATAATTATTATTGACATAGTAATCCCTTACGGCACGTATTTAACCTCGCGATTTTAGATAAAGAAAATGAATATTTTTTAAAGATTGCAACATTTGCATCTTACTTTCCCGTCTTTGACACATGAAACTTCACTTTTCTTTTTCGCGCGTAACGACATCGCAAGAAAAAAGTTCTTTCTCGTCCAATTATTCGCTTAAAAATAAGTTTACGTTATAATATCATCGAAATAACAAAATACTGAGTGACAGGAAGTGTATTTGTGCATCCTTAGTGAAAATTGTAAACCTGAGACGCAGAAATCTGAGCAAATACCTACAGACAACGCTCGCACAGGATTGAACTTGGATGTAACCCTTGTAGCCCTACCATTAGGCGTAAGAATGCCTGGCTATAACTGACCTCCGGATACGTGATATCTACAGTGCTTAATCAAGCGATACGATGGTCATTAACACTGTTTACCTATGTGCCGTAAAGCTTCATAAAGTTTTTTCCAGTGGGTGCGCGACACCCCAGTTACATATATTTCCTATGTACTAGCTGGAACTTGAACTGTCAGTGCGTGACACGCGATGTCCTAGGCAATGTCATTGGACTATGCTTACACTGAAAATACCTATACTCGGCATAGCAGGTGAGTTCCACTTTCATGTTAATTTAGAGCATATACGCTATGTTATTTGCTACACAGCAGACTGTCAGTGCGTAGCACGAGATGCTCTTGGCAAAGTCATTAGACAATGCTAACACTGAAAATACCTATAATCGGCATAACTGGTGAGTTCCATTTACATGTGTTGTTTGTGCGCAAAGAGCAATCATCAATCTCTTGCCCTTAATCATCATCATCATCAGCCTATAATGTTCCCACTGCAGGGACTCAGGCCTCCTCTCTAGGAGAGGGATGGGCTATAATCCACCACGCGGGCCCAGTGCGGATTGGCAGATATCTCTTGCCCTTATCCCAATTCATTTGAGGTTGGCGCAGCATGTCATCTTCTTCCATACTTCTCTATTACTCAAATGATTCCAACGAAAAAATTACCACCCAGAAGTATACTATTACTATGATTTACATGAAAACATAATTATATTCCATGTTACTAGCTGCTTATAAAACCATCAGTGTGTGACACAATATGTCTTTAGCTAAGTCATCGGACAATGCTAACACTAAAAATACCACCGCATGTGTAGACATCACAGTGGAACCCTATTGCCTGACTTCGGCCAGCAAAATTTCATAAATATGTTCTTTAATCTATGAGCATGATGGTTGCGAGACAACCTTGCTTATGAAATGTGCATTATAGTCTTGCTAACGCAAATACTTGCAGTGAATGGGGGACCATACTTTGTCACCTGGACTGGCTGACACACATTGTCATAATAATCGCACATGCTTTAGTACGAGATACTCTCAGTATGTTATGGTCACATTAACTTAGCTAAGAAGAAGAAGATTAAGCGAAATCTTTTTTCACAGTAAATCTTCACCGAGTATGATATTATGGAAGCATCATCGGTTCTAGATCAAGGTTACATATGCACATAACTAACCAAATGCAAACAATATTTAACGGATAACCGTTTATTTTCTGAATAAATTCAATAAAACATGGTGGTCAATACTTATGCACTGTAATGTCCCAATACTAAAAAACTATTAGTATTGAGAGGGAAAAGGTCTATAGACTGACAATGTCTTAACGGCTTGTTAATGAACAAATGATTTTATCAACCGGTTCCCTTTTAGTTCCAAATCGAATTATTTCCTCTCTGACCCCCACCCCCTTTTAGGAAAAGATAATATTAACTTTATATTGTATAGGCCCAATCTAAAAGAACACCCCCAAAAGTAACCCATTGCTATACCTACCAATATATATATATTTATTTACTTTTTCTTACCATGATGCTTATTCTGGTGGTCTGAAAGATTTCTGAAATTTTGTCCACCTATTTTAATGGACACTTTAAGGGTACAATATTAAATTAATCATGTTGGGATTTAAAATGTTAAGAATAAGAAACTTTATTTGCTTAAACTTGTGAATAAATAATAGTTAATACAATAAAATAAAATACACTCATGCAAGATAATAAAGGCATGTTGATAATTTATTTATGCCTAAGAGTAATTTCAGAGAAAATCACTCAAACCTAACCTAATAATAACAGATTACTTGTCCTGTCTGAATTAGTCATCATAGACACGCAAAACACTCATGTGTTGTAATAAGCATGTAACCTGCATTAAATAATATTTAATACCTGAGAAGATGGGATTCACAACAGAATAAAGAAGAATTTTAAATTCTTATTCTTATTACCTGGGTATTGGTTTTTCTTTACTACTTTTATACGGTAGTATGACATTAAATGCTATGAAATATATTTAGTTTTAATACCGCGAGACATATATCCAGGTCTGAAAGCAGGACACAAATCCCACCGTCATGCATATGCACATGCACATAAGGGCCCACCCTCCCGCCCTCATGCATATGCACACATACAAAACAAGTGAGAAATAATTAAACCTATAATGCCACCTGGCTAAACATCTCAACAATTTATTAAAGGCTAAGGCATATTTTAAACCACAGTACAGTTTAAAAAATAGTTTAGATTTAACTAAAAAAATACAAAATCTAAACATCCCCCTCAATTCGAAATTATTATCACTAGATGTGAATAGTTTATTTACAAATATTCCATTTGAAGAGTGCCTACGTATTTTGGGGAACCTTTTGGAGAGGCAACGTTTACATCCAGGAGAAATATATGACCTACTTAACCTCACACGTATTTGCATGGAACAAAATTACTTTCGGTTCAATAACGAATATTACCGCCAGAAAGAGGGTCTAGCAATGGGATCACCTTTAAGTCCATTAATGGCGGAAATATTTATGGACTACTTCGAGTGTAAATATGTGGTGGGCGAGCCCAACATTCTGTTTTATTATAGATATGTAGATGACATACTTATCTGTTGGACAGGTACTAATCGTCAATTAGATATTTTCGTAAATAAGCTCCACACTCGCCACCCCAAAATTAAATTCAAATTAGAATTAGAATCAAATCAGTCCCTTAATTTTTTGGATCTAACAATCACAAGGGTCAATAACAAACTCGATTTCCAAATTTATCGGAAGCCCACGCACACGGACACAACGATTCCCGCATCATCCTGTCACCCGCTACAGCATAAACTAGCAGCCTTCCGCAGCTATGTCCACCGTTTAATGACACTCCCACTGTCCACAGATAGTTACGACAAAGAACTCAAAATATTGTATCAAATCGCGACTTCGAACGGATACACCAAACAAGTAATTGATAATATAATTAAGAAAAAGCAGAAAGACCGGGCACGCTCAGCACTTTATGCATGTCCCCCCGAAATAATTAACAAAAATATCGGAAGTCTCACTTACATAGGCCCAATTTCAGATAGAATTGCGAATATTCTTAGAAAACACAATGTTCACGTAGCTTTTCGTTCGGATCATAACTTGCGTAAACTATGTAACGGTAAAGATAAATTAGAGAATTCAAAAAAATCCGGAGTATACAAGTTAGTGTGCAATGATTGCACCGGGGTCTACGTAGGTCAAACAGGCCGTGGTTTCGATATTAGGTACAGGGAACATGTTGCCGCTTACAGGAATGGCCATCCAGCTAAATCACATTTCGCAAAACATTTAATCGACACCGGCCACTCTTTGAGCGACAACAATACCTACAACATTTTGCATGTTTGCGATAAGGGTTTCCGGTTGAGTGTGTTGGAACAGTTAGAAATATCAAAACATAACAATAATAATGCATATACACTGTTGAATGACCAAACAAATTTAATTCCATCACCACTACTAAGTATGATTGCAGGTAATTCGGCACAGATGTCTTTGTGACGTTGTATCGAGCGTCATCAAAACGGTATATAAAGGGCCGACAGCGGTGCGACTAGCTCATTCGAGCTCGAACGCTCGACGAGTCAACAACTCCTGAGGATGCCCCGTGGAGGGGCGAAACACGTGTCGAGTATAGGTTTGGTTGCATGGCATGTTAATTATTTCTCACTTGTTTTGTATGTGTGCATATGCATGAGGGTGGGCCCTTATGTGTATGTGCATATGCATGACGGTGGGATTTGTGTCCTGCTTTCAGACCTGGATATATGTCTCGCGGTATTAAAACTAAATATATTTCATAGCATTTAATGTCATGGATTTCCGCAAAGTAACGCCTGATTCCATAACTTATCTCAAGTCAGCAAGTATAGCTGAGCAGGCAAAACTATACATCAAGTTGACAAAACTTCATCGCTTAGCAGCCCAAAACGTTTGGTTCAATCAACAGTGTAAGCACTTAAGAGTGTTTCCCCATTATATTAATATACATACAAACACACACAGCCGGTCAAGTAGTTTAGCTTTGGTGAAGGCAAAACAAGTGTGGTTGAATGAAGAATGCAGGCATTGGTTTTCAGTTAGGGACAATATCAAGCTCCACCTCAAAGTTCTGTACTCAGAGTTAAGTTACAAACTGCATAGTGTGGAGTTTGATATTTTAGATAACAAAGCCCGGGACTTCGCCTCCCAAGTAGCGCATGAAAAATATTTAACACAGCGTAGGAAGTTGGAGCGATTAACTCGGAATAACCAAAATAATAATATCACCAACCAAGAAAATAACGGCTCAGAAGCAATTCATTCTTTCTATCCACGCGTTAAAAATTATACAAATACCCAATTTTCCAATACAGAGATTTCATTGCTGGAGAAAGGCCTTAAATATAACATCAAACCACGGTTATCCCAGAAATCGCTCGAAACTATGATAGTGGATTCAGAAATGGCTTGTGTTAGAAGTAAAATGGGTAGCGCCGTTAAACATCAGGTGGCAGTTCAGATAAAGGCAGCGTCATCAGCCACCTACACCCAAAACTATTCCGAAATACAAGTACATCGGACATTACAAAACACAATTACTCAAAATGATTTAATTATTACTAAAGCCGACAAAGGCAATACAGTAGTCATTTTGGATAAAACTGCATACCACCAAAAGGTTAACGACGTTATCCTGGGGGAAGATTTTGAACGTCTTACTACCGACCCAACCAAAAAATTCACTCTAGACATAAAGAATGCAATTAATAACACGTCATACATTCCTCCAGGCCAGTTAAAATATAAAATTCCAATGAACCCACGATCTCCTTTGTTGTATGGTTTACCAAAAACCCATAAAGACAATATCCCAATACGCCCCGTTGTCTCTTACATTGGTGCCCCAACATACGATTTGGCTAAACATCTCAACAATTTATTAAAGGCTAAGGCATATTTTAAACCACAGTACAGTTTAAAAAATAGTTTAGATTTAACTAAAAAAATACAAAATCTAAACATCCCCCTCAATTCGAAATTATTATCACTAGATGTGAATAGTTTATTTACAAATATTCCATTTGAAGAGTGCCTACGTATTTTGGGGAACCTTTTGGAGAGGCAACGTTTACATCCAGGAGAAATATATGACCTACTTAACCTCACACGTATTTGCATGGAACAAAATTACTTTCGGTTCAATAACGAATATTACCGCCAGAAAGAGGGTCTAGCAATGGGATCACCTTTAAGTCCATTAATGGCGGAAATATTTATGGACTACTTCGAGTGTAAATATGTGGTGGGCGAGCCCAACATTCTGTTTTATTATAGATATGTAGATGACATACTTATCTGTTGGACATGTACAGTCAGCATCAGAAGTATATTAACATTACTCGAAGTTTCGAAGCATTTTTTAAAATAAAAACTTGTTAGATATTACTCGTTATTACATGATAGTGGAGTGTAAGGACTATTTTAACGAATAATCTTCTGAAACATTAAAAATAATAGCTAGAGTCCTGTACATAAAAGAATTTAAATTCCGAAATGTTCAGCTACTTTTGATGCTGACTGTACTAATCATCAATTAGATATTTTCGTAAATAAGCTCAACACTCGCCACCCCAAAATTAAATTCAAATTAGAATTAGAATCAAATCAGTCCCTTAATTTTTTGGATCTAACAATCACAAGGGTCAATAACAAACTCGATTTCCAAATTTATCGGAAGCCCACGCACACGGACACAACGATTCCCGCATCATCCTGTCACCCGCTACAGCATAAACTAGCAGCCTTCCGCAGCTATGTCCACCGTTTAATGACACTCCCACTGTCCACAGATAGTTACGACAAAGAACTCAAAATATTGTATCAAATCGCGACTTCGAACGGATACACCAAACAAGTAATTGATAATATAATTAAGAAAAAGCAGAAAGACCGGGCACGCTCAGCACTTTATGCATGTCCCCCCGAAATAATTAACAAAAATATCGGAAGTCTCACTTACATAGGCCCAATTTCAGATAGAATTGCGAATATTCTTAGAAAACACAATGTTCACGTAGCTTTTCGTTCGGATCATAACTTGCGTAAACTATGTAACGGTAAAGATAAATTAGAGAATTCAAAAAAATCCGGAGTATACAAGTTAGTGTGCAATGATTGCACCGGGGTCTACGTAGGTCAAACAGGCCGTGGTTTCGATATTAGGTACAGGGAACATGTTGCCGCTTACAGGAATGGCCATCCAGCTAAATCACATTTCGCAAAACATTTAATCGACACCGGCCACTCTTTGAGCGACAACAATACCTACAACATTTTGCATGTTTGCGATAAGGGTTTCCGGTTGAGTGTGTTGGAACAGTTAGAAATATCAAAACATAACAATAATAATGCATATACACTGTTGAATGACCAAACAAATTTAATTCCATCACCACTACTAAGTATGATTGCAGGTAATTCGGCACAGATGTCTTTGTGACGTTGTATCGAGCGTCATCAAAACGGTATATAAAGGGCCGACAGCGGTGCGACTAGCTCATTCGAGCTCGAACGCTCGACGAGTCAACAACTCCTGAGGATGCCCCGTGGAGGGGCGAAACACGTGTCGAGTATAGGTTTGGTTGCATGGCATGTTAATTATTTCTCACTTGTTTTGTATGTGTGCATATGCATGAGGGCGGGAGGGTGGGCCCTTATGTGCATGTGCATATGCATGACGGTGGGATTTGTGTCCTGCTTTCAGACCTGGATATATGTCTCGCGGTATTAAAACTAAATATATTTCATAGCATTTAATGTCATGGATTTCCGCAAAGTAACGCCTGATTCCATAACTTAACGGTAGTATGAGTAAGTAGAAGTACTAAAGTGAAACGACATAACATAAAACAAGGGGGGGGGGGGTGCATGGGAATGCGAAGGTATGGTGGTTAGATCACCAAGACATCAGGTGCCATACATTTCATGTAACTAATTTTCCGGAGCTTTTATTCATAACATTATTATGTCATGGAGAACTCAAATAGGCAATATGTGGGGGAAACTTAGTAAGTTTTCCTATGTTCTTATAATTATGCTGAGTAAGATTATAAATAAAACCGCACTGCTGATGGCTTAACAAGGTTTGGTTGTCTTTACTGTGCAGTATAGACTTATATTTGGGGCAATACTTTCACAGGCATTACTAAGATAAGTATTTCATGAGCCTGTATTGGAACTCATGCAAAATAAAATTCACAAAATCATGCCGACAGCATTTTAAAAATATCAACAGTAGACACTGTACATTTATGAAAAATGTAGTTTTGCCAAAAATAATATAAATAAACTTGTTGAAAGCCTATGTTGTTCAGATAAACTGAAAACACAAAAGTGTTAATTTTGCAATCACCCAGATTGTACACTAAAATAGCTACACAAACCAAAGATAGTGAAAGCCTCAATAAATTTAAAAACTGACTCTCACTATCATCGTTAGACAAAGTTTGCTACTAATTTATTACTCTGTTAGTGAAAACTGTTATAATATTGACATTTTATTTATCCAGTTGTTGGTCTTCTGCCTAATTGACCTATGCATTGCAAGCACTGCTGAGAATGAGTTCTACTCCTGGATCATGCAAAGTACTATTGGGGTTTTTTCCATCAGGAATTCCTCAGTACACCACACAGCCACAGAGCCTGAATTTGTGCTCAGCTAATGACACCAGGCTCGGCCCCTGTTACATGGGACTTAAGATGAATTCTATTTACCTATACATTGACATCTTTACTTACATTGTCAAAACTTTGACATTTGTAGTCTAGTCAACAAGTGCTTTTTTGATCAAGTTTTTTCAGCAGTCTCCGAAAATTATGATTAAGGTGTCATTCGATTCGGAATGGCATCCCGATGATTTTTGAAAAAAATGAAGTTCCGCTTGCAAAAATTGCAAAAGTTATTAACAATTAACTAAAAAATTTAAAATGGTTTTAGTTTTTTGCAAATATCTCAAAACCTAATTAAAATTTTTCAAATTTGAGATAAGATTCGTAAAGGGGAGGAAATTTCCTAAAGAATGTTCTAACTTTCGGAATTGTAGGACCAATATTAATAACTTTCCGATCGGGTTGAAAATACGCCCGAAAACTGGTACTCCGTCTTGCGCAAGCTACGCTCCATTCGGACCTTTAATGAATAAATGTTATTTAAACTTATTAAATATGAAAATTAAAAATTGAAAAAATTCAGGCGCCTGCAGGATAGATCAATACACAATAATCTGTGATCAAAAAATTTTTATCGCGAATTTTCAATAAGTTATCCATTAATTAATTAACAATTTTTTGTAGCACGAACACTGACATTGCAAGTGCGATAATTATAACACTATTCATCTGAGATTTTTTTCCTTTCGTGGAGCTATTTTTCAAAGGTCTTAGAATAGGCTCTCGTTGGAAAAATTAAAAAAAAAATTAATTTTCGGTTTTTTATTAACAATTTACTGAAATGAAAAATTTCAAACCTTCATTAGACATTAAAAAAATCTTTTTTTTTATTATATTATTATTGAACCGTTTTTGTATGATCAGAAGCTACTTAAAAATGATTTTTTATATTTTTTATATCCTGTTTTTTAAAATATTTTTATAAACAAATGCGTTGTTTATGAGATAATTTAATGTTTTTTTTTTAATATCGTAATCTTTGATAATAATCATGATTTTTTTTTTAAAAACCGTTGCTTAAAAAAAATGTTTTATTGCTTAAAAACGCATTTGTTGATTAACAATTATTTTCTCCCACTTCTAATTAATATTAAGGTATCATTTTTTTTAAATCACCATTATTTGTTTTTTCTTTTCGATATATAAAAAAAAAATGTTTTATTAAAACTTTCATTGTTTATGTAATAAACAATTTGTTAAAAACAAATAAATTTTTACTTTATATTTTTTTTCTTGTTTTACTTATTGTCACAAAAACAGATATGATTTTTTTTTTCAAATTAAAAAAAAAATTGAAAAAAAAATTAAATGAAAAAAAAACAAAATCATATCTGTTTTTGTGACAGTAAGTAAATATTGTCACAAAAACAGATATGATTTTGTTTTTTTTTCAAATTAAAAAAAAAAAACTGTAAAAAAAATTAAATGAAAAAAAAAGAATCATTCTGTTTTTGTGACAATAAGTAAAACAAGAAAAAAAATATAAAGTAACAATTTATTTGTTTTAACAAATTGTTTATTACATAAACAATGAAAGTTTTAATAAAACAATATTTTTTTTTTATATATCGAAAAGAAAAAACAAATAATGGTGATTTAAAAAAAATGATACCTTAATATTAATTAGAAGTGGGAGAAAATAATTGTTAATCAACAAATGCGTTTTTAAGCAATAAAACATTTTTTTTAAGCAACGGTTTTTTGAAAAAAAAACATGATTATTATCAAAGATTACGATATTAAAAAAAAAACATTAAATTGTCTCATAAACAACGCATTTGTTTATAAAAATATTTTTAAAAACAGGATATAAAAAATATAAAAAATCATTTTTAAGTAGCTTCTGATCATACAAAAACGGTTCAATAATAATATAATAAAAAAAAAGATTTTTTTAATGTCTAATGAAGGTTTGAAATTTTTCATTTCAGTAAATTGTTAATAAAAAACCGAAAATTAACATTTTTTTTAATTTTTCCAACGAGAGCCTATTCTAAGACCTTTGAAAAATAGCTCCACGAAAGGAAAAAAATCTCAGATGAATAGTGTTATAATTATCGCACTTGCAATGTCAGTGTTCGTGCTACAAAAAATTGTTAATTAATTAATGGATAACTTATTGAAAATTCGCGATAAAAATTTTTAGATCACAGATTATTGTGTATTGATCTATCCTGCAGGCGCCTGAATTTTTTAAATTTTTAATTTTCATATTTAATAAGTTTAAATAACATTTATTCATTAAAGGTCCGAATGGAGCGTAGCTTGCGCAAGACGGAGTACCAGTTTTCGGGCGTATTTTCAACCCGATCGGAAAGTTATTAATATTGGTCCTACAATTCCGAAAGTTAGAACATTCTTTAGGAAATTTCCTCCCCTTTTTGAATCTTATTTCAAATTTGAAAAATTTTAATTAGGTTTTGAGATATTTGCAAAAAACTAAACCCATTTTAAATTTTTTAGTTAATTATTAATAACTTTTGCAATTTTTGCAAGCGGAACTTCAATTTTTTCAAAAATCATCGGGATGCCATTCCGAATCGAATGACACCTCAATCATAATTTTCGGAGACTGCTGAAAAAAGTTCATCAAAAAGGCACTTGTTGCCTAGACTATTGATGCCATGTAATTTTAATATTTAGTGAACCAGATTATATGGTTATGTTTTGATTTCATTCTTTGAAGCAATTTAATCTTATGTACCTAATTGAAGAAACATTAAGGGTGCTAAATGGCAAGAACTTAGATAGTTTCAGAATTTTGTATATTGCACCACATTTGAATCCGATAGAATCTATCAAAAGTGTTCAATCTCATTTCAGGGTGATATTATAGAACAAAGTTTAAAACAAATATATTCGTTGTTCTGCCAGCTCTAATTTTAACCCATTGGAGTAATGATACAGCTGTTAGGAATATCAACCACCAATATTTCAAAGTTTCTTATATTTCGAGTGGGTTTTCTGAACCCCATATCTAACTTCTCACTGTACAACGACACAAACAGCAGATCAAATCAGAACTGTCAACACATTGTTGATTTATAATCATTATCTTATTACAGTTACCAAACTCAACATGCATTATATCCTTAGGGTTATAATAGTAAAGCAATAATATACCTAAAGTAGGTAAGGAAGTCATAAGTATGTAGGCGTTATCACAAAAGAGTGACGTAACTGCTCGTACTATTAAGGGTTTAAACAGAGCAATTTGGTTCTATAAGATAAAAGAGCATTTAAGTCTTCTATTTTAGCTGTTTAAAACGCTTACAGGACCATACAAATAGAAAAATTGGTACTACTTAGTACTAAAGACGACCTAACAAGCACTTATTTATCTATTATGCACTAATAATGCGTCAAAATAAGTTTTACAGTACAAGCACTGTAACAGTAATTATCGAAAATACTATTAAAAGGCCAATCGACACTGTAAAAGTACCTTACACAACCACTATGTTGTAACCTTTTAACTTCTTAAAAGTTCTCTCAACGTTGTTATGGGGCTAGTTCTGTAAAACACAACAAATCTTCCAGAATGGATCACTGTTATCTAATTTGAATAAATAAATTAAAATTGATCAAAATAGCATAACTCTTTTAGAATACTAAATAGGACTCTCGGTGGCGCTGCTACATAACTTAATAGCTCTCGCGAGTTTGTGTTACTGCTATGAGACAAGCGGCGATTTAATTCGTTTTCGGTGAAAATATGGCTGATATTTTCTGCCATGATAGCACATTGGCAACACGGTAGGAACCAATGTGTACTATAGCAGCCATAGTCGGGACAAGTTTTAATTTATTTTCATTTCATTAATTTAAATTTAATAAAAACATAAAAAAAAAAAAAAAAATAATAATAATAATGAAGGCGCACTGTCAAATATGAAATCAGCATAATGATTTAATTGATACAAATTCTTCCGCAAGTGCAAGTTATGGCAGAGTCGTCATGATTTTTTTGTGTTTTATTCTTTTCAATGCAAATGGTACTTATGTTAAACAACAATGGGAAATGACATAAACATAAGTTACCGATATTGTTTTCTAGGAACACTCACGACAAGTGTGATAAAACATAATATCACTGGAATTGTTTACAGTGCAAAATACAAACATATTTGGTTCCATAGATAGTACAAGTAACCAGGAGAGCCTATTTGGGGTTTTGTAAACGTTTACAACACCACTATAATGCAAAGCATGAACACTAATGAGTACGCTAATACATTCTCAGGACTTTTATAAGTAGTAGGTACCGTTTGTTAATGGGGTAATTATCACAAAGTGTCATCCAGAATTATTTGTATTTTAATTACTTTATTAATTATTGCAGCAAACTCTAAACATCTACTATGTCAATAATAATTATTTGAAGATCACCACGAAATAAAATTGGGAATCAAACGAGCTTACCTGTTAAGCGAAGTCTTGATTCTAATTTTATGAGTGGTGATCTGAAAAATAATTATTACCCACCCACCACTACTAACAACCCCAAAGCTGCAATAATTAGTCTACCTAATTTAATGTTAACCTTTTCAGGACAACAAAGCGAATGTAGGCATTTGGAACTACTCTGTTTAAGAAACAGAGTTTGTTCCTAATGATAAGATCTCTAAAATAAGTGAAGTTTCATGTGTCAAAGACGGGAAAGTAAGATGCAAATGTTGCAATCTTTAAAAAATATTCATTTTCTTTATCTAAAATCGCGAGGTTAAATACGTGCCGTAAGGGATTACTATGTCAATAATAATTATTTTTCAGATCACCACTCATAAAATTAGAATCAAGACTTCGCTTAACAGGTAAGCTCGTTTGATTCCCAATTATACCAGTTTTTTTTTCGAAAGTATAATACCTACACTTTAATTTAATGAAACTTACATTCCAATAAAACAAAAACTAAACTCTAATGTGCAAGCTTTTCTTTTTACTAATAGGTAGTTACTCCACGTTATTTTCATCCAATCCAAATCCAAATCCTCGAGAGGCAGTTGAGACAGTTCACTAACCTGTAATAGGTTATTAATCACTAGTAGGTATGTGTATAAGTCCCTTTTACTCTGCAAACCCAAGCAGGCACATATACTCTGTGCCAGTAATATATCGTCACTCATCACGGTGGTGGTAAAGGCGGTTAGGAAACCTGCATGTCCAAGCGTATGTCCATGCACTAGTAGGTACTAGATGTCGGCCGGTCTCCCACCGGCCTCCTCGCACCATCGTGCCAGCAGTGGGCTATGATATGCTGATTATGTTACGAGTGAGATAATGCGAACGAAGATACTCACGTCTTAGGCAAGACGCTTCCGGCCAGCAGGCAGCACATCACTATCAGCTCGTACATGGTGGAGAGACAGGAGCCGCTATGCCTGCTCTCGCCCCGGCGCTATTACTTATTGTGCGCTCGAGTGGCTAGGGGCTGTACTGAACTGCAAGCCACTCGATGACGATAATTTCTCGAGTGTTCGGAGGATCACGTTGAGCCCTACATGTGAACCACTTGCGCACTCTTGTCAATTATATTAAAGTTTCCTTATACTGATAACACCACCTCCATTGTTTGCATTTGAATAGCGCCTTTATTTTGTTACAGTAAAGTCGTTTTAGAGTTCAACTACTTGTACTTTGTGTTTTATTACAATACACGTTATTTTGCACTTAGATAGCAATGTTTGGGTGGCATCTGTGAGAGTGCTTCCCAAGTAGCAAAATATGGTTCTGTAAGTATCCTAGGAGCACGCATTTTTTCATCATCATCATCATTAGCCATAAGACGTCCACTGCTGGACAAAGGCCTCCCCCATAGAACACCAGCCTGCCGTTTGCGTCCAGCGGTTGCCCGCGACTCCCACGATGTCGTCGGTCCACCTGGTGGGAGGCCTACCAACGCTGCGTCTTCCGGTTCGTGGTCGCCACTCGAGAGAACCTTCCTTCTCCATAGGTTGTCGGTTCTTCGAACGATGTGGCCTGCCCATTGCCATTTCTACTTGCATATTCTGAGAGCTATGTCGGTGGTTTGCAAAATAAACGATTTCTGATTTGTGACCCTGGTTTTTCGACGAATTTCCTCATTTCGGATCTTAACGCAAAAAAGACAAAGATTCTGTGCCATAAGTCATCACTGGCAACACACACTGGTTAAATCTTAAGACACTGCGGAATTTAAGGCGAAAAGATGTCGCATAGTTTCCCGAACGCTGCCCATCCGAGTTGGATTCTTCGGGCGACCTCTTTCTCGAAGTTAGATCTACCTAGTAGGTACTCAGTTTACCCAAGGTAGACAACTATCCACAACTTCGAGAGTATCGATCCCAACAATTACCGGTACACCCGGAGCTCGGACATTCGACAAAACTTTCGTCTTGTCCACGTTCATTTTAAGACCCACCTGTTGAGAAACGTTAAATTACTGAGGTCCCTGAGCATTGTGTTAATATCCTCCAACGATTCAGCCATGCATGATGACTATATTATCGGCAAAACGAAGGTGAGTCATATATTTGACATTGATGTTGATGCGAAATCCGTCCCAGTCCAAGAGCTTGAAAAAATCCTCCAATGCGTTCCTGAACAGCTTCGGAGAAATGTAAAGAAAAAATTGCGGACCGACGAAAAGATTCCCGAACAAGCCGGTTTTTGAAAAGGCTTCAGCACCATAGACCACATCCATACGTAAAACGTATGGATGAGAGTATATCGTAACGTTTGTCGTAAGCCTATGGAAAGATGGCAAGATTAATTATTAATCTTTCCATTGAGCGCACCTGATGAGTTGTCTTGCGTTGAACTCGAGTGATATTTAACAATTTGTGTTTATACCGTTATAGACCGCCTAGTCTAGTCAACAAGTGCTTTTTTGATTAACTTTTTTCAGCAGTCTCCGAAAATTATGATTGAGGTGTCATTCAATTCGGAATGGCATCCGGTGATTTAAAAAAAAAATTAAGTTCCGCTTGCAAAAATTGCAAAAGTTATTAATAATTAACAAAAAACTTTAAAATGGGTTTGGTTTTTTGCAAATATCTGAAAACCAATTTTTTTTTTCTGCAAAAAAATTAAGATTTTAGGTCGACGCCATCAAAAATTATGCCGATTTTGGAAATTATGGCAAATTATTTTTTTTCAAATTGGAAAAAAAGATTCAAAAAGAGGAGGAAACAATAGTGGCAAACGCTCGAACAAATTTTTGTTGACATTTTTTTTTTGCGTCAGCCTATGGAAAAAATATATTTGTATAGAGTTTGAATTCCTGAACAGTTTTGTCTTCAGTTATACTTTTATAGGTACGCCAGAATTAAAGATATTCCTGTTTAAAGTTTTAGAGGTTATGTCGTACAAACAACGGACTAATCACCCTACTTACCCTTTAAATATCATTGATAGAAATGCATTTACACATTATAAACTACGGACTACCGTATTCAGAATACTAAGTCCAACCGATGCAAGATACCGCGGCCTCGGCATAAAGGGCTAAGAAGGAACATGGGTGGTTTTTAGTCAGTAAAAGTCTGACACTGAGCCTTTTCGCTGTCCAAGAGCGGGAGGGGTTATTTGTTGATTTCCCAACAACCCAAAAAAAAAATGGTTTACCTACCCTTACCATTTTGGTAGATACAGAAAAACACGTTTAACACAATTTATTTATTTAAAATAGGTACACCAATAGTATGCACATTTCACAATCATTCATGACAATATGCAGGCTGGTATCAATTGCATAACTCTCCTAAGTACAATAAAGCTATATCATCGTAAAGTTATAGAAATAAAACGTGTATTAGAAAACTAAACATCTTTGCTATTCGTCTATAATTGGCTAACTCCACCACTTGTGTTGGCTCAGGTTGGGTTGATGCATCAGCATCAGGCTGGATTACATTTTCTTGTGGTTGCACATCGTCAGTTGTGTCTAGCTGAGAACTACTTTCATCTTGACTATTCATACGTAGGACTTCTCTTCTTGTGCGTAACCAGCACGCATGGCGTTGTATAATGCTTGTAGGCCTTACACGGCTACCCATCGTGATATTCAATTCGATGTACACACAATAAAGTCCATAGTAAGGCAGAATCGGAATCCAGAGTCACAAGAAAATGCCGTCGCATAGGCAAACAATCAAAATCCTTAGGCAAGTCACACAGGGAACAGTAAATATCAGAGTTCATAAGCAGAACTAGTCGATGAATTAGAAAATCACGGTGAATCGATGGAAAATAATATAATGAGATAGTCGTGCAGACTATGACAAGCTGTCAGTTCAGTACAGTTGACAATTGAAATGTCTTATATCTTACAAAGGTTTATTACATTTTTTTTATTAAAAGCATAGCTAAGTCAAAAGTTGTAAAGTCAAGTCGGATAGAAAAAATTAATTAAGCTATGATTATTCATTATCACCTGTAATCTAGTCAATTGAGCTCATATTATGATGATTTTTTTTCCAGCCTTTGATAGGCCTTAAGCTTGATTTGATAAAACTAAGTAAATTATTTCGTCAGTATCTATCACGGTGACTTAAGTATATATAGACGCTTATTAATTCCATCAGCTATAATATAGCCACTGTTCTTTCCTAAACAATGTTTTAACTCCCGGAATTGTAGGACCAATATTGATAACTTTCTCATCGGTTTGTAAATTTTTCCAACGAGAATCTATCTCAGATTTGAGGAGAAAACATTGTTTAGGAAATTTCCTCCTCTTTTTGAATCTTTTTTTCAAATTTGAAAAAATTTGGTTTGGAGAAAAATGAAGGTTAGTTTGATCACTAACAAACTTTTCCAAAATCGGCATAATTTTTGATGGCGTCGACCTAAAATCTTAATTTTTTTGCAGCAAATAAGGACCATAGTGTATTAATCTGTGGTATCAATTTCAACTTTCTATCTCTACCCTTTTCGGATAAAGGGTGGTGAACTGGTGACAGACAGACAGACATACAGACAGACGGACAAGAAAGTGATCTCATAAGGGTTCCGTTTTTTTTTTCGTACGGAACCAACCAAAAAACCAAAAGCAACCAAAAAAAGTAATGTTGTCAGTTGAGTTATTCCAGGTAAACCCCACTTATTTCAAGAATTTCGCTAGTGTAAAAAAGAACCATGTCACTATAAATGACACCTGATTCAAATCTGTTGATTCCTCAGATTTACAATAACCTACTTTGCTTTCATTACTACATAATTATTTAAGTAGATCACGTCGTTATGTTGCACGCAGATATAATAGCAATGTTTGGATGACAGCTGCGACTGCTGTGAGGGTGCTTGTGACGAAGTTTCTTTAATGTGCATGTTTGTTTTATGGTAAAAAACTCGTATGACAATTTCTTATTGTTTATTGTAAAATATCAAAGTTTTGGTAGCATCATCACAGTAATTGCTATTTACACGCGCTTTACGTGAAAGTGTATTTATTTAACAGTAAATTAATTAAGTAACGTGTTACGTTAACACTCAACTAAGTAGAAGTTTAACTGTCTGCTGGCTCGTCCGTGAACTCGTCGCAGCGATCCTCCAGCTCGTACTGAAACAATTAAATTAACACCATTCAATATGACAAACACATAATTATTATTTATTATGGTTTTTAAGTACCTATATTACCTATACATAGGTCTGTCTACTACTACTATACAGTAGTCACCTGCCACGGTTTCTTTTATATTTGTACTAGCTGATGCCCGCGGCTTCACCCGCGTGGATGTCGTTCAAATTATATACTAAAACCTTCCTCTTGAATCACTCTATCTATTAAAAAAAACCGCATCAAAATCCGTTGCGTAGTTTTAAAGATTTAAGCATACAGACAAACAAACAAACAAACAAACAGACACGACTTTGTTTTATACTATGTAAGGATAAGGATTATTGATTAAATCTTTTCACTCTGGACGCTCTTAACTTGCACGATATACGTGTAACCTCAACATGATGTAACCGTGTAAAAGAGTGTCCATGGAGTTTCTTGTACATTCTTCTCCATAGAGATCTACGCTTTATAACAAAATACTTTTCTACGAAATATTTTCCTCTTTTTCATCGTTTCTGAGGAAACTAATTTGTCGTTTCTGAAAGAGCAGCTATAGTACTAAGGTCCTGTCCTAACCATTGAGGTATATGTAACGAAGTACATATACCTCAATGGTCCTAACCTACTAAGTAACGCATTCCGACTGGGTACGGAGGGGGGTTGTTCCCAGGCGCTACATAATTTTGTTCCCGGCGGCTCCAAATTAAAAAAAGCAATATAATAATAATAAATAAAATTCTTTCCATGAGCTCAAAATAATGAAGCTGTTGGGAATCAATGTATGGAGAGTAATTGTTTGGAGAACAATAGATTTGGAGCTACTGGGAATAAGCCGCGGAGGGCAGGGAACCGGATGTTGCGGCGCAACTCTCGTCTAGCGTTCCGCGTGCAACGTGCAACGTGCCGCGTGCCGGTGCAGTACTGACCTCGTCGAGCTGCAGACACTTGCCCCACTCGGCCAGCGTGATGCGATGGTCGTCGTCCTCGTCGCAGCGGTCCAGGAAGGGCGCGATGCAGTGCTCCAGCGCCATCAGCGGCGCGCGGATCGGGAACAACTCGTGCCGGGACACGAACCTGCGTCATACACACTCAAGCTTACTAATTGCAAACTTGTGGCCACAGCCAACCTGTCTATCAAGTACGGGTAGAGAACATAGCTGCACTTTAGTCCGGTACTTCCGTTTCCGTTTAGTGGTCACCGGCAAAGTACAGCCATGTGCAGACAGACACGACAGTGCAGGACAAGGACATGGACGCTGAAGGTATGACTTTAGTTATCGGCCCACGCTTTTAATGGTGACGTTATGTATATTAACAGAACAAGAACTTACTAACATTATAGAAGTAATCACAAACACAGAATATAGCTGCTTAACTGCTGCATGTTATTTCGATAACAATTATCATAGCTTCTTTTAACTACTTAATGTCATTATCCGGCTGTAGATACTTCAATCTGGATTTGCTGCAATCTCATCGCGGTATCTAATTGGATGTTTGTCTGCTATCTGCTTCAACATCTAAAGTAAGGCTATAATCCACACAACATTGTTTAATATGGCGTGAGGAGGATCGCCACTCTGTTGAATAAATAATATAAGATAGGTCATGGGTGTCCTTGTAAACGTTTTGTTGAAGAGTGGCTTCATAAACGAATGCAGTTTGTTTCTTTTTTTCTGACACCGTGGCGCTGTTCCTTTGTCTTTGTTTTACGTTGAAAATGTAATGTCGTTTGTGCTCAATAAATATTGCGTATAGAATTATATCGCGAGTTTTACTGAAATATTGCTGAAATCCCAATCTTTAGGTTAAGCCGCGCTTGCCTAGGTTGGTCTGCGGATGGTTGACCGCCTATTACATATCGAGTTTCCTTCGTGCCTCGGAAAGCATGTTGGTCCCGGCTGCTATTCACAGATCTTTGACAGTCGTCACAGGTAGTCAGTGATTGGGTTGTGAGGTCAGATGGGCAGTTGCTTTATGTCAAATACTGGTATTCAGCTGCATCCGGTTAGACTGGAAGCCGACCCCAATATAGTTGGGACAAAGGCTAGGCAGATGGCAGAGTTCGGTGATGGTTGTACCTGTCGTTGTCGTGCGCGTCCAGGTCGCACCACTTCCAGATGGCGGCGTTGGTCCAGCGCCGCGTGAGGTTGCTCTCGGCCTCGCGCTCCATGCGCAGGTAGTGCGCGGTCAGCTCGCGCCGCTCCGCCATGTCGCGCATTATGTTGAACATAGTTGGGACAAAGGCTAGGCAGATGGCAGAGTTCGGTGATGGTTGTACCTGTCGTTGTCGTGCGCGTCCAGGTCGCACCACTTCCAGATGGCGGCGTTGGTCCAGCGCCGCGTGAGGTTGCTCTCGGCCTCGCGCTCCATGCGCAGGTAGTGCGCGGTCAGCTCGCGCCGCTCCGCCATGTCGCGCATTATGTTGAACATAGTTGGGACAAAGGCTAGGCAGATGGCAGAGTTCGGTGATGGTTGTACCTGTCGTTGTCGTGCGCGTCCAGGTCGCACCACTTCCAGATGGCGGCGTTGGTCCAGCGCCGCGTGAGGTTGCTCTCGGCCTCGCGCTCCATGCGCAGGTAGTGCGCGGTCAGCTCGCGCCGCTCCGCCATGTCGCGCATTATGTTGAACATAGTTGGGACAAAGGCTAGGCAGATGGCAGAGTTCGGTGATGGTTGTACCTGTCGTTGTCGTGCGCGTCCAGGTCGCACCACTTCCAGATGGCGGCGTTGGTCCAGCGCCGCGTGAGGTTGCTCTCGGCCTCGCGCTCCATGCGCAGGTAGTGCGCGGTCAGCTCGCGCCGCTCCGCCATGTCGCGCATTATGTTGAACATAGTTGGGACAAAGGCTAGGCAGATGGCAGAGTTCGGTGATGGTTGTACCTGTCGTTGTCGTGCGCGTCCAGGTCGCACCACTTCCAGATGGCGGCGTTGGTCCAGCGCCGCGTGAGGTTGCTCTCGGCCTCGCGCTCCATGCGCAGGTAGTGCGCGGTCAGCTCGCGCCGCTCCGCCATGTCGCGCATTATGTTGAACATAGTTGGGACAAAGGCTAGGCAGATGGCAGAGTTCGGTGATGGTTGTACCTGTCGTTGTCGTGCGCGTCCAGGTCGCACCACTTCCAGATGGCGGCGTTGGTCCAGCGCCGCGTGAGGTTGCTCTCGGCCTCGCGCTCCATGCGCAGGTAGTGCGCGGTCAGCTCGCGCCGCTCCGCCATGTCGCGCATTATGTTGAACATAGTTGGGACAAAGGCTAGGCAGATGGCAGAGTTCGGTGATGGTTGTACCTGTCGTTGTCGTGCGCGTCCAGGTCGCACCACTTCCAGATGGCGGCGTTGGTCCAGCGCCGCGTGAGGTTGCTCTCGGCCTCGCGCTCCATGCGCAGGTAGTGCGCGGTCAGCTCGCGCCGCTCCGCCATGTCGCGCATTATGTTGAACATAGTTGGGACAAAGGCTAGGCAGATGGCAGAGTTCGGTGATGGTTGTACCTGTCGTTGTCGTGCGCGTCCAGGTCGCACCACTTCCAGATGGCGGCGTTGGTCCAGCGCCGCGTGAGGTTGCTCTCGGCCTCGCGCTCCATGCGCAGGTAGTGCGCGGTCAGCTCGCGCCGCTCCGCCATGTCGCGCATTATGTTGAACATAGTTGGGACAAAGGCTAGGCAGATGGCAGAGTTCGGTGATGGTTGTACCTGTCGTTGTCGTGCGCGTCCAGGTCGCACCACTTCCAGATGGCGGCGTTGGTCCAGCGCCGCGTGAGGTTGCTCTCGGCCTCGCGCTCCATGCGCAGGTAGTGCGCGGTCAGCTCGCGCCGCTCCGCCATGTCGCGCATTATGTTGAACATAGTTGGGACAAAGGCTAGGCAGATGGCAGAGTTCGGTGATGGTTGTACCTGTCGTTGTCGTGCGCGTCCAGGTCGCACCACTTCCAGATGGCGGCGTTGGTCCAGCGCCGCGTGAGGTTGCTCTCGGCCTCGCGCTCCATGCGCAGGTAGTGCGCGGTCAGCTCGCGCCGCTCCGCCATGTCGCGCATTATGTTGAACATAGTTGGGACAAAGGCTAGGCAGATGGCAGAGTTCGGTGATGGTTGTACCTGTCGTTGTCGTGCGCGTCCAGGTCGCACCACTTCCAGATGGCGGCGTTGGTCCAGCGCCGCGTGAGGTTGCTCTCGGCCTCGCGCTCCATGCGCAGGTAGTGCGCGGTCAGCTCGCGCCGCTCCGCCATGTCGCGCATTATGTTGAACATAGTTGGGACAAAGGCTAGGCAGATGGCAGAGTTCGGTGATGGTTGTACCTGTCGTTGTCGTGCGCGTCCAGGTCGCACCACTTCCAGATGGCGGCGTTGGTCCAGCGCCGCGTGAGGTTGCTCTCGGCCTCGCGCTCCATGCGCAGGTAGTGCGCGGTCAGCTCGCGCCGCTCCGCCATGTCGCGCATTATGTTGAACATAGTTGGGACAAAGGCTAGGCAGATGGCAGAGTTCGGTGATGGTTGTACCTGTCGTTGTCGTGCGCGTCCAGGTCGCACCACTTCCAGATGGCGGCGTTGGTCCAGCGCCGCGTGAGGTTGCTCTCGGCCTCGCGCTCCATGCGCAGGTAGTGCGCGGTCAGCTCGCGCCGCTCCGCCATGTCGCGCATTATGTTGAACATAGTTGGGACAAAGGCTAGGCAGATGGCAGAGTTCGGTGATGGTTGTACCTGTCGTTGTCGTGCGCGTCCAGGTCGCACCACTTCCAGATGGCGGCGTTGGTCCAGCGCCGCGTGAGGTTGCTCTCGGCCTCGCGCTCCATGCGCAGGTAGTGCGCGGTCAGCTCGCGCCGCTCCGCCATGTCGCGCATTATGTTGAACATAGTTGGGACAAAGGCTAGGCAGATGGCAGAGTTCGGTGATGGTTGTACCTGTCGTTGTCGTGCGCGTCCAGGTCGCACCACTTCCAGATGGCGGCGTTGGTCCAGCGCCGCGTGAGGTTGCTCTCGGCCTCGCGCTCCATGCGCAGGTAGTGCGCGGTCAGCTCGCGCCGCTCCGCCATGTCGCGCATTATGTTGAACATAGTTGGGACAAAGGCTAGGCAGATGGCAGAGTTCGGTGATGGTTGTACCTGTCGTTGTCGTGCGCGTCCAGGTCGCACCACTTCCAGATGGCGGCGTTGGTCCAGCGCCGCGTGAGGTTGCTCTCGGCCTCGCGCTCCATGCGCAGGTAGTGCGCGGTCAGCTCGCGCCGCTCCGCCATGTCGCGCATTATGTTGAACAGCCAGTCGCGCATGCGCCGCGGGAAGTCCAACATCTCGTTCTCGTTGCACTCCTGTGTAACAGACAAAAGGGTATTTCACTAAAAATATATATTTAGTCCGTCAGATAGATTTCCGAAAAATATTGGACACGTATTTTTTCTTTCACGTAAACAAAAAATAAAGACGAAATAGTGCTTCGAAAAGTCGGGTGACGTCACTGTTTGATATTTTTTTTTACCAGAAAGTGACGTCACAAGCCCCCACTCATGATCTTTGACACGTTTTATGTTCGTCAAATTTTTATAAAAACAAAAAACACGTATCAAATATTTTTTGATAGTCTAACAGCCGGACTAAACAGAATATTTTGTTTAGACTCTCAATAGGGATATTGAGAGTCTGAACTCATAGAAAGGGGACTGTCATGTGTCCCAGCTGTAGAACGTTATAGACGGTCGATGCTAAGCCGTCACCGATAAATTAAGGGAATAGAAACAATCTCGTGAAGTGGTTCAACCTGTTGCAGAATAGATTGTCGTCGGGGCTGCGAGTTGTTCGAAAGAGGTAAGTACCGCGGCCTCGGCACAACGGGCTAAGAAAGAATGCAATAAAGTATTGAGTATTGAATATGGGTGGTTTTTAGTCAGTAGAAGTCTGACACTCCCTACCGCTCTGCCCAGAGCGGAAAGAGTCATTTGATGATTTACCTCGATCTAAAAAAAAATATATGTGGGTCAACCTATCGCAGAATAGATTGACCCCTTTCTGAACATTTTGGTCAAGTGTGTGTTTAGTTTGTGTTTGGTAGCTGTAGCAGGAGTACTGACCGGCATCTCACGGCACGCGCCGTAGTACTCGATCTGCACGTGGTGGTACTGCGCGCCGCGGCACAGCTCGGAGCCGTCCAGGCACAGGCAGCGCTGCTGGTACACCTCGCAGTCAGACGTCCAGGTCTCGTTGTGGTTTGTGCACACCTGCAGACAAACGTACGGTTACCATTTACCTACTCCCAGCTGCTTTACACCTGTCTTCTTCGACGTGATTCGTTTATCAATTCTAATGAGCTAAGTAGATCGAGCAGAACTCTGCCACCTCGATAGCGTAGTAGGTAGTACGTAGTAGCCTCAGGCGAATCCCATAAAGTGCAGTTGGAGTTGCATAAGGAACAGGACAGGGGCCACCTCTTGCTGTCTGTGTCGATTGGCACCGAACTCACATTTTATTTTATCACGTGATGATGAGAATGCTCGTATGGACGGCAAAATCAATCACGTTTGCTAAAGGATGTTATCAAATTATCAATTAATTTATAAGTATGATATCACCGATTTACATTAATAGCCACAATCTGATGATGATCTAATTAAGTAATCGACATGCAGTTATCACGTAATACCTACTATTTTTATTACAATTGCGGAACTATTTAGAGCGGATCTAGATAATTTGTTACACACATCAAAAGTGTCTAGGGATCAACATATATTTTTGCAATAACTTTTCTCCTGATTGATATTAATTAAAATTTTCTTTAAGGATCATCAAATAAAGTGTTTTCGTTTGTCACAGTAACGATAAACCAAGTCACCTTTGCATTAATAAAGAAATTTGCCATTTTCCTAATAAAGGGATTTTTGACATTTGAACCACTAACATTAAAGTTCGAAAAAAAGACTGAAATAACAGTTTTCCTTATAATTTTATTGGGTAACTTAAACAATTAATAATCCGTGTTTCTACCGCGAACACTAACAACACAAGAACATCGGTTTGGCATACTCAAAATGAGTTCATCCAAATCACGCTGTGGAATGGCCGCCCATGTTCGTTGCAACAACAAAAAAAGGTCTTCTTGCGACTGGATACCCTCCATATTTGGCAGAGCTCTTCTCTGTAGCATATCCCATGCATGCTCAATCGGGTTCAAGTCTGGCGACTGAACAGGCCAGGGCAGGACATTGATGTTAGCTGCGGCGAGAGTCTGTCTTACAACTCTTGCGGTGTGCGGTCGTGCATTATCATGCATTAACTGAAATAAGGGACCGATTTGCACTTGTAGAGGAACGATGACGTCTGATATAATCGTCTCAGCATAAATTTGAGCGTTGAGGTTGCCTCTGATCCAAATCAACTCAGTTCTTCCGCCGATCCAAATACCCGCCCATACCATGATGGTTCCACCACTATAAGGATGGACTTCCTGGCATGATTTTAATCGCTGTTGGCGTCCAGGGGTTCTCCAGTGTCGTATACGTCTTGTATCCGGTCTCATACCAAAACGAGACTCATCAGAAAAGCACACGAAACGCCACGAAAAGCAAACGAACCATCATGGTATGGGCGGGTATTTGGATCGGCGGAAGAACTGAGTTGATTTGGATCAGAGGCAACCTCAACGCTCAAATTTATGCTGAGACGATTGTATCAGACGTCATCGTTCCTCTACAAGTGCAAATCGGTCCCTTATTTCAGTTAATGCATGATAATGCACGACCGCACACCGCAAGAGTTGTAAGACAGACTCTCGCCGCAGCTAACATCAATGTCCTGCCCTGGCCTGTTCAGTCGCCAGACTTGAACCCGATTGAGCATGCATGGGATATGCTACAGAGAAGAGCTCTGCCGAATGTGGAGGGTATCCAGTCGCAAGAAGACCTTTTTTTGTTGTTGCAACGAACATGGGCGGCCATTCCACAGCGTGATTTGGATGAACTCATTTTGAGTATGCCAAACCGATGTTCTTGTGTTGTTAGTGTTCGCGGTAGAAACACGGATTATTAATTGTTTAAGTTACCCAATAAAATTTTAAAGAAAACTGTTATTTCAGTCTTTTTTTCGAACTTTAATGTTAGTGGTTCAAATGTCAAAAATCCCTTTATTAGGAAAATGGCAAATTTCTTTATTAATGCAAAGGTGACTTGGTTTATCGTTACTGTGACAAACGAAAACACTTTATTTGATGAATCCTTAAAGAAAATTTTAATTAATATCAATCAGGAGAAAAGTTATTGCAAAAATATATGTTGATCCCTAGACACTGTTGATGTGTGTAAATCGCACCAAAACATGATTGCGACCGCAGTTTTACTATTCAATAAGTTAGTTGGCAGTTCAGATAGTAGTGTAACAGTGGCACAGTATAGCTGGTACCTTGCGGCGGGAGTCCGTCTCGTAGGGGCACTCCTTGATGCAGTTGCAGACAGCGTCTCCATGCTCGTCGATCTCACACACGCGGCCGGCGCTGCAGTGCACGCGCAGGCAAGGATCTACCAACAACACAGTCACGTTAATTATGAAAGTTGGTGATATAACTAGATCATGTTTGCAGAAAATATAATATTCACAAAAATGAGACTTAGATAGGCAGAGCAGATTCGATGAACAAGAGCGTTGTATTAGTAAGACTAGAGCGTGTATGACCAGATGATAAATTATGTGGACGAGGCAAAAGGAGTATGTAAGGATCACAGGAGCTGGCTTTCTGTGGTTTCCGCCTACCCGCATGGGAAAAGGGCAAGACTTTATGTGTGTATGTAAGACTCTGATCATCGGTTTCAGATACAATATTCGTCACTAGCAGTCTGCTCTTCATTCCCATCAACTAAGCCCTTTAACTGAACCAAAACGAAGAACAAGATTAATATTTTTATCTAATAAAACAAGTGTTACCGTCAAGAATGTTGACTTCGTTTTCGCCGCCATCCTCGTGAGATCCCTCGTTCATGACTTCGTTGATGCGGGACCGCTCGGCATCCTGTGACACAACATACACGTCTCAAATCCATCGTACGATCCACAAGACGGATATTCAGAATAGTTGTAGTAGTTGCAAATGTTGCAATCATAATTTTTTAATCGTGGCTCGGTCATGTGATGCAAAGAAATGAGTAACTGCCAGGAAGTTTTGAGTAAGAAACTAATAAGGAACTTTGGCCGAAAGACTAAGGAAAAGCGAAGACCAAAGAAGCTAGTTAATACAGTGGATGATGATAATAGTAGAATACATAAAATGCTGCGCCGATCCAAAATAAACTGGGTAGGAGAATAACGAGCGTTAGCCCGTGTAGCTAGTGGTCACCTGGTAGCGCTTCTCGTCGAGCCTCTCCGCCATGCCGAGCTCGAGGTGCTCAGCCTCCGTGTCTTCACGCGTTGGCGCCGGGTCGGACGCGCCAGGGCGCTCCGTTGTCGTGGTGCGCAGGCGCCGATGCCGCCGCCGGTGACGCTACCACAAAAACACGTTAAACAGCTGCCATAATACTTAATCAAGTTTCTCTAAGTCTTCTCATACAGGTAGATTTACCTAGTAGGAGTTAATAAGAGGTATTGTCATCCGCTGCAGACAATGGACGGAAACCATTAGGTACCCTTAATGGAATTGCATAACACAAGAGCACTGTCAATCCAATTAGATGAATTTTGAACAAATTCGTAATCATTGCTTAGAATGTTTAAAAAAATCGCCTGCTCTAATTGTCCCAATAGATTGAAAAGATCGGGAGACTCTTATGGATCTGCGACTATCTCGCGGAATGACAAAGCACACAAGGGTTGAGTACGAAGCGTCTGTCCGTGAACGTTGGGTACCCAAAGTGTTGGTCGAACGACTCAAGTGTCGCCAGAAGTAAATAGAACATTGAGCAGCAGGACATTCTTGTGGTAGATTGAGCAGCAGGACATTCCAACGGATAATAACTCCGATGACGTGACTCACCTCAGCGTCCACTGTGCACAAGACTGCGACCACAAGGGCCAGCGCTAGGAAGCCCCTCATCGTGCAGCTCTTCTACCTGCAACAAATTAATACATTAACGTCAGCCTTCTACGCCTTCTACGTGGAATTCGACCACGTCATGTGAACTCGCGGGGGAGCGGCGCTTATGAATCGGTGTTCTTTGCTCATCTGACTGAACGGAAGTTTCCAACAGAACGACAAAGCTATATATCAAGCATTTTTTTATAAGTCTTTGTATATTATGCATAAAAAGATTATCTATCTACACGGATGTGATGAACCCGGACTGTCGATGTCGGCCCTGTGTGACACACACATGCGATAATGTTATGTCGGGCGCATTTTATGGGACGCAGTAAAAATATTGTTTTGCGGGGTTTTAACAGTTTGCTCCATTTTACAAATAGGCCGACTGACGTCCCTGCACCAGTCGTATAGCAGCAGCAGTTGACATTTTTGCAACATTGAACAAATAATTTTGCATTTACCTACATCATAAGTTCCACTTGAGAATGTTGAGATGGATGTGGAGTGACAAGAATGGATGAAGTTAGGAATAAATATAACATTCTATATGAAGTTGGAAAGTGGCGACTTTGGCATGCAGCTAATGGGTGATACATATGACTAAAAAAGTGATGGTGATGAATGGAAAGAGAGAGGAAGGCCAAAGAAAAGATGGATGAATTGTGTGAGGAGTGCTTCTTATAAGAACTAAAAGGCAATCTCAAGATGTACTGATTAGATTGTCTCTGAATATAGGCAAATGCAACTAAAAGCTGAGTTTGAGTTGAATAATGTGTCTATTATGAAGGTGGTTTTGTTTCATAAGCGCGCTATTTATTGCGCAAATTCCTATCGATGTCCGGTGCACTGGACTATTTTAGACCGACTGCAAATAATTTATAAATATCTTGCGACATTTCTTTGAAAGCAGTTGATTTGTGTACAATTTTGAGAAGTTCCCCGAGTTGAAGCTCAATTATTTCCGTTCTCGTGGAAGTGTCCGTTAGAACAAATTGTGTTTGTCGTAAACACGTTACTAATAATACAGAATCAGATTAATATTCTAACCGCTTTTTCATATACGAACAAAGCTACGCAGAATATTCGGTGGCCTCACTCTTTAGTATAAGTGCTGTTCGACTGCTGAAGAACGTCTTTCCTAGACGTTGAGTCGTTGACCTACAAGTATTTTTTTCCAGCGCCGCTTTGTTCGAGAGGTTATTGCAGCGAAGTTGCTTACTAAACATGAATGTTGTGCAGATTGTTTAACCTGCAGGGCTTGATGTTCAGAAAGCCAGATCGGTGGAATGGCAGGGTTCACGGTGTCAATGGCACGTGGTATCGAGGGGCGAGGCCCGGGGGCAACGCACCCTGCAGTGTGTAGCGGCTCGGAAGCTGTATTGCTCACGGTGAGCGGCCCTTATCGCGAGGAAATGTAGGCAATACACCACGTTGAGTGAACCGTAGGAATGTTAAGAGTGGTGGCTGTCTTGTTGCGTGTGACAGCAGCTGTGAGGAAATGTGACAACCGTAGATATGTAAAGACCGCCAAATTATTACCAAAATTAAAACCCCAAGTAATAAGAAATTATAACTTTAAAAAATACATTCAGTAATCCAACTTTCGACGGAGTCCCGTTGGCTCACAGGCTCCTGTTTCTATTTGCAGGTTTAGAAGTTCAAAGCCGGGGTGCCCCACCCAAGTCCTGAGATCGGTGTTGCCTCGAATGAAAAAATCGCGAATTTGCTTTCTTAATACTATATTCCAAGGTACCTATATCGCGGCACTTCTCGGTAGCTAGTCACATTGTTGCTTATCGATGGATCATGTCCGCATTATTTTTTTTTTCCGTTTAAGTAATCTTAGTTTCGAAATACATACTTACCAAATAAGTTCAATTCAAGCGTATATTGTACGTCATGTTATTTCAAGCGATAACCTCTAATCCTTGGTCCGAAAGGTCTAGTTATTTAAAAATATGATTCGATCAACAACGATATGTTGTATAGACATTTATTTAACTTTAACGATCGCTCCAGCAGGTCGCGGCGGATGGTGGTCGCCTCATCGACTGCTGTCTGCTGATGACCTCATCCTCACATCTGCACAATTCAACTCGCATAGTTTTTATGAGCCCGTTCCGAGAATTTAGCGCACACTACCTACCTACTGTCCTGCGATAGCTTTGCATTTTACTGTAACGAGGGTTGCCTCCACGTGAGCAGCTGAACTTTCTTGAAAATTAACGCAGTAAATACAAGGGACCATGTTTTTTTTTAGAAAGGGTGATCTACCTACTTATTTAATAACTTCGACGTATGGACCGTAAGCAAAAGCAGGATTCAGGAAGTCTATTGGAAAATACGAAGTACTTTTATTATGTGGAACAAAAACTGCATTGGACAACCCTATTTCATTCATAATACATTATGTCGTAGAAACGCTTTGGTAAGCAATTTCATAATGGTATGTGTTGTATTGTATTACTTGGATACATAACGCTACTAGAACTTGATCGCTGCAGCATATAAACAAAACCAGACTCCACTGTGACGACTGCACTGGTGACAAAACAAAAGTGGAAGGAACATCATTGAATATTTATTTTGTTATCTAGCGAAATCTACGACATTATTGATTTTGACGCGAAGAGCATTCGACAAAAGGGGTGTGGGGTAGAACCAAAGTTAGAACACAAAACTGATTTAGCGCAGACTTCGCAGCTATTCTTAGCAGAGAAGAGGGTGATCAATGAAATAAACCTTCACTTCATCACGATTTTACTGCTGCACTCACGATGGTTATAAACTTTATATAAGGTTTACAGTAAACTTTCCATATTAAGATACTACAGAGATACCTACTTCTCTTCCAGACTGAAGTTTTTCTATTATATACTACTATCATGACAAATTCCGGTATGTATCTGCAAATATCATGAATCGAATCAGTCCTTGATGTTTTACTGTAACGTACGTACGTCGTTGTTATAACGTTCATTTATACAGCAGTCTATTATACAAGACCGGGGGTTGTGTGAAGTAGCTCGGCGCTTCATCGATTTGCGTGGCCGGCACGGCAGAGCTCTCGAGCGCCTTGCATGGAGGAGATCACAAATTCACAATGAGTGTAGCCGTTTGAGCAAGATTGCTTGTTGGTAAGTCTAAGTATGCTTACCAGGACAGGACAAAAATATAAAATCACAACCCTTTACCTAATTGGAAAGGTAGCAGAATAAATCTAAGTCTTATGTAATATGAAGCTTATCTATTTCTATTAACCGAACAAATAAAGACTTCTGAAAACCCACGAAAAAAACACGAATTGACTCTGTTTTAAGATCCGGAAAATCGGTGATATACGCACAATTAAACTGATATAAGAACCGGTCTATATAACAGCACCTGAGATTATGACGATTTCAAGAACCAGCCGTTACAAGCAACCCTGCATAATAGACGCTACCCGTCCACCGAACGCCTTGAGTATCAGTGTCGGTTACAAATTGATTAGGTGCACAATTGCAGCCGTCTCGCGTGATAGATGGCAGGGCTTGACGTCACGCGTCGCCGGGACCCTGGCTGGCTGGCTGAGTGGCGGCGTAGTCGTGACCCTGCCTGCAGTACGATTGCCTCAATTAAGCCGCTGCATGCTGCCCGCCTGCCACACTGCACCCTGACATTATGACGCGTTTGTATCTAATTGAGTCGATTGTGCATTCATTTAGGTTTCATGCATTTCAATATGCTGGTACAAAACGGAAGTACCTATTCAATAGAGAAAGGACATAATTATTAACTCGTGGTTTCTTCTTAGAAATCAATAGTTTCAGAATGATTAGGTACGTCGCGGCCAGATAGCTTTCCAAAACCCACTTGCTGACGACCCTATAGCTACTAATTCAATAAAATCATAGGCTCGCCAAAAAAAAGCACTCATTTTATTAGTATGACCAAGCAATCAATGCATATTACTAATACATAACAAGGCAAAGTAATTGGCAGTCAGTGCTATTGAATTGCAGTGCATGGCGAATGAGGAGAGCATTCTGAAACGGGTCGGCTGAATCTCAGAAGCTATTTGTTTCCATTGACCCAAATTCGAGGCACGCGTCACACGTTGCCGAGCCGCCCCAGTCGCCAGCCGCGCGAATAGCGAACGTTATGGAATTAGGGATGCAACGTTGCAATATTGCGTCACCTGACTGAATGTGTACCTACCTCACATTGTCACAGACAACGGCCAGAAAGTCGTTATTTGATCTGAGGTCGTAATACTAGCTAAGTAACTAGTTCTTGAATACTGTGACGAGAATTGATTCATTCTCTTCCTGATCTTGTTCCAATCTATTTGGAGTCGACGCAATACCTTTTCTTGTTCCATTCTTCCCTGTCAGGGCATTTCTCTTGCATACCATTCCTCACATAATCTATCCATCTTTTCTTTGGTCTCGCCTTCCTCTCCCTCTTCATCCATCAACATCAGTAAGCCATAGGTATTTATTTAGTCACATGCGATTCATCCCTTCTCATTACATGTCCATCCAAGATAGACGACTTCCTTATTTTTTTTTCTGAATGCGCCAATTTCAAACTTCCTTTATTATACTAATTTCTTACTTTATCCATTCTTGTCATCCATCACAACATTATCATCTCCGAGACATGCACCTGTCGACAGACCTGCCTATCAATAGCAATCACGGAGTTGTATATTTTCCCCTTTAACTTTAGGGGCATCCGTGATTCCGTGGGCGTATGGCAAGTATTGATTATAAACACTAAACAAATGAGCCATCTTCAATTAAACGAATGCTAGTAATTAATTCAAAAAAGAAATTTCAGGATTTTTAATTGAACTGTCTTAGCGTTGTTCTAATTGTCTGTAATTAAATGGAAGGTTTCCTATAAAGAGAGGTTTAAGACAGGGGGACCCACTGTCACCCATACTATTTATAGCCATACTAGAGTCGACAATAAGCAAGCTTGACTGGAATGAACGTGGTATAAAAATAAAAACTAAGTATTTGAGCCGGGTACCATCTATCTGGCAGAAACTTGATGCTCCGAAATTAATTTGGCATACCACACTTGGCATATTCTTCTTTGAACGAATGTGTTTATGGCAGAACAATTATTTAATAGAATACTCATTTCGCAGAATGTTTAAATAGCTGAATTTTCAATGGCATACTTTTAAGATGGCAGAATTTTATTTGGTAGATTATTATAAGGTATAACGACCGCCTCGCGAAAGTATCCTTTATGGGCGGCATGGGCACCGGGCCGTAGGCCGACGAAGGAGGCCGGCGGAGGCCCGGCACTTCGGGGACAGAAGATATTAGTGTTATGTAATATGCGAGCGAAGCGAGCCCGCGTCATGGAGTAGGTACATGCGTTGCATGTATGAGTGACGTCATTATTATTATTAATAATAATAATAATAAATATTATTATTTTTGACATACCAACATTTAATGTTCTCAGCTAGAAATTTTAGCCGGGGTGAGCTGATAATAATTATTAATAATAATAATTATTATTGTTGCATGTTACACGTATGTATGAAATGAAATGCGTGCCAAAAGACGATTCTGATTATGAATTTTCGGCGAAATGATGGTTCTGGAAATGAAGTTTATGCTCAAAGATGATTCTGACTTACAAAATTATGCGTTTTGAATGTATGGTAAATGAGTGTATGCCAAATGATTTTCTGCGAAATGAAGTTTCTGCCATCCACTGTTATGCAAAACAAAATTCGGGTAAAAAAAAATCTGCCAAAAAAGGTAGACCCATTTGAGCCACCTACGTTTCGCCGACGACTTAGTGCTGATATCAGAGAAAGGCAAAGAACTACAGCAGATGGTGGAGTCACTAAACCAAGCTAGCAAACTCGCCGGACTAGAAATGAACCTATCTAAAACTATGGTAATGACCAACAGCACCAAGGTACAAATATACGTCGATAACGAGCCGCTCCATTATACTGAACAATACATTTACCTAGGCAAGCAAATAAGCTTCGACAGATCAAACAACTACCAGGAGATTGAGCGCAGGGCCCAGTTAACATGGAATAAATACTGGAGCTTCAAAGAAATATTTAAAAGCAACATGCCAATCAAACTGAAGACGAAGGTTATGAATTCTTGCCTTATACCATGCTTGACCTACGCTTGTCAGACGTGGAAATTTAACAAAAATGTCATAAATAAAATCATAACATGCCAACGGGGAATGGAGCGGAATATGTTAAACATAAAAAGAATAGACAAAATAAGGCATACAAAAATACGCAATATAACAAAGGCAACAGATGGTTTAGCACAATCCCTTGCAGTTAAATGGAAGTGGGCAGGACACATAGCACGCCTGCAAGATCAAAGGTGGACAAAAAGAGTGACAGTATGGAGGGGGCCAGTGGGCAAAAGAAAGAAAGGGAGACCCTGCAACAGATGGGAGGATGAAATAAAACACGCAGCGGGTCCAAACTGGATACAAACAGCGCAATCCAGAGAAAACTGGCTAAATTTGGAGGAGGCCTTTACCTGCAGAGGGGTTCTTACAGAATAAATTTCGGAAACAGCAAACAATAATATATTCAAACTAACAAACCAAATCTTTTTTTCTTTTAACACTAACATAAAAAACTTTGTAAATAGCATTTCTGTAAGAAATAAATGGCTTTTTTATTTTTATTTTATTTTATTTATTTATAAATGGAAGGCTTAAAATTCAGTAAGCTAGAAATTGTAGGCCAGGCTTTAGCTCAAATGACATCACTTTAGTAGGTAAAGTCCATAATTATGTAAACTTACACTGCTCGAAGTTTCGAAAAAGGTACTGCATCAACGAAGTTAAAAGCTTTCTCTACAGTGCCGTTTTGAAGCCGTACAACATGCCATATATCACGTGTATAATTATTACCATAGACATTGATGGAAGCTGGCACAGGAAGAGGATGAATGGCGTGCGTCTATATAAGTCTACATCTACATATCGTCTACAAGCATGGTATTGATATTGATGAGTACCTTTATCAGCCGCGCAGATATTATGTACCGAGTACTTAGTCGAATTCAAGTTTGCTTTGTAATGTGTCAGTGTAGTGTGTATTAGTATGTTGTACTATGGGCTCGTTTACTATTTTTATAATCCGTAACGTGTATTTCAGAGAATGAGCAGCTGTTGGATCTGAAATGGTTCTGAAGATCACATCCTGCTGTGGCATTATGGGGTTAAGTCAGGAAATTGAATTAGCACTGCATTGCGAATAGGTATGGAAGTTTCTTGATAACCGATAAGTTAAACAAAATAATTGTATACAACTGATACAAGCCTACATATTAAATTCATTATTTAATCAACCAGATAAAATTAGGCCATTCGGTCGTTGGATATTAAATATAAATAAAACATTTAATCTACAATGTCCAAATTCGTTTGTTTTAACAACCGTTTTTAATTAAGATTGGGGTGTCATCATTATTTTTGAACCCGTATTATCTGCGGCGATAGCCTCCAACCTTGCGTCAAAGTGTGTCGCGCGGGAGGGATCGGCCACGAGCGGGAACATGGCGGACGTTTGCGACTAGTCGACTACGTTGGATACCACTAAAACTGAATTCACAGCCAATGGCTTCTAAACATACACAATTTGCTGACTAACTTATAAACTATAAGACAATAACTGCATGCGCACTTCATAAACGTTTGCAGTTCATTAACGTTGCTGAGTTGTGTGATTGATTGAATAATACGAAGCCAAGACGATTGTTTCACCAAGAATAAGAAGGAATGGGTTTTGAGTTATTTTTCTTCTCCATAATAACATGCCATGAAACAAAACTTCGTTGTGACCGGTGGCAAGGTATATCTATTGGTCATTCGTAAGTTTCTTCTTGTCAGAATGACCCCACCAATTTGATTCAAGTTTGAGTGTAATCCTTGTTTGATAGGATTGCAAAAAATAATAAAAGTATAAGTGGGTCAGAGCGCGCGGCGACGGTTTCGCGAAGCTTGGACGGAAGCTCAGCGGCAGTGTCCGCTGATAGCAATAGCAACGTGACCCTCGCCTGATAACAACATTAAAAACAACGCTTTTTGTGTCACAGCTTCACACGGTACTCGCCGTACTCGAATATACTCTTTATTTTAATCACAACAGATATTTGATTAGCCTCTTCACGAAAATTATAATATTTGAACTTTGCTTAAGTTTGACAAAAGGAACTGAATGTTCATGACTTAGTTCCGACATTTACTGGATTTTATAATAGCACAGTAAAAATAACGCGCCAAAAAATGCTAAAATCGCAAAAGATGACGATGATGTATGACGTACGTTGTATAGATCAATTATCGAGATGTAAATCCAAAGCAACTTCGAAAAACTAATTTATACTCACACAGCTCACAACGCGACACAGTTGGCACAGTGGAGCGATCGGTTATTGTTACAGTGCTAGGGTACGTACGGGGCACGGGTTCGATTCCGCACCGAACAAAAGTAAGACCTCCTACAGAATGATACCTGGGTCAACTAACGAATCTTAATATTTTGTTAAAAATCCATGAAGTATATTTCAGGGAATGTTGCATAAATCCGGTCTATTATAAATAATGCGTTATTATTATACTATACATTCCTACCTCTGACAACATAGCCGACGAATGTCGAATAATATTGATACAAACGAAATAATAATATGTTCACAACATACTATTGTTTGTCGAAAAGTGTCTGTTTATCAGACACTTTTTTAGTAATTATTACCTAGTACTGGTATCAGTTTTCCCAGTTTCAAGAAGCAGTTCAGCGGAAATATTTGGAACTGTCCAATATTTTACCAAGCATCCGTCAGAGTGCATCAATCAAGAGACTCGGCAGCACCATCTGTATTTCGTGAGCTTAGGCACTTTCCGAAGATCTGCGTAACTTAACTTTACTTATTTACTAATTGATGATTAAACGAACTTACCTGTAAGTGAAGTTCTATCCCAATTATATGAGTACGTTTCATTCGAAGATAAATATTAGACACATGTAGTACCTTCATTGTACTGGCAACTTCGCACTTTTAAAATATTCGGGTAGATTGAAAAATGCCCCTGTACGCGCTCCGACCGGCCCGCCAGCGCGGGCGCCGCTCTGCCTCATTCTTTAGAGTCCTATTTCTATTACAAAATTTTTAGATTATGGGCTATGGGAAGGGAGGGAACTTTATCTTCGAATGAAACGTACTCATATAATTGGGATAGAACTTCACTTACAGGTAAGTTCGTTTAATCATCAATTATATTTCGTACGTTTCATTCTTCAGATAAATATTAGACACATGTAGATGTTTAGAGACCAAAAATTTTGTAACTATTAGATAGGTATTAAATGCATAAGATGAAAACTACTGTTTTTCTACTTGAAATCATTTAATTACTCAACACAAATCCAACCATTTTAAAGTACAAAACAAAACGTGTGTTTACTCTTTTATAAATTTACATTAATTATTATTATTATTGGACACTGTCTTGTTAAGAAAATCAGGATCAATTAGATTATTGAATACTCTAACCGCAGGTTATAATGGTTGTCAACCAGGAAGAAAAACTGATCTTGCGAAACTAGCATCATCGCTTACTGGACGATTATAAAATTTTGCAAACGTCTGCGATGATTGCGACCAACCAACAGTCTTCCTGATAACGTCAAGCGATATGCCTTGCGAGCGCGCCGTGGATGTGGCAGCGTGTCGAGTGCTGTGAGCACCGAACGCCGACACATCCACGCCGCTCTCTGCGAGCACCTGCTTTATCCATCGGCTGATGGTTTGTGTGCAGGCGGCCTTATAAGGTCGCCTGAATGTCATCAGTAGGTTTTCAACCGTATCTGGCCTTATATTTTTTGTAACCGACAAATAGTCTTTCAAAGTTGTAGCTGGGCAAATATTTATATTTTCTTTGAAGTAAGGCAGGAATAAAATTGGTTGGTCGCGACCGGCAGCAGATGTTTTAATGATATCGGAAATAACAATATTGACACGATATTGACTCCATTAGGACAAAAATGAATGTTTTTCATTTTAATAGATGTTATTGTTTGCGCTCTGTGAGCTGTGCATAAAGCTAATAAGATAACAAGTTTCTGGGAAATCTTTTTTAAAGGTAATTCTGTATTAGGGCTCCATTGAGCGATGTGTTCTAAAACTATTTGAGGGTTCCACGTAGATGCATATTTTGGGATGTTTGGCCTTAATTTATAGGTTCCTTTTAATAACCTTTTGATTTGCTCATGAGAACCGAAATCATCACCAAATAATAAACTTAAAGCCGAACGGAAACTATTAAGAGAGCCGTAAGCTGCACCTTCATGAAACTGTTTCGTTAAGAATGATAATACTGACGGTATACAAGATTTATACGGATCTATTTCATTGTTAAGGCAATACTGCCACCAATTTTTTAAGGCCACACTATATTGTTTCAATGTGTTCTTGGATAAAGATGCCATCATTAAATCCAAAGAGGCCATAGGGACACCTCGTTTTATGAACGCGTTCCTGAGAGCTTTGCTGCAACCAGGGAAACTCCTTTTATTTGTGGGTTCCTAGAGGAAGACCATAATATACTGTTATTTTCAGAATTTATAAATATAATATCTGAAGTGAGTAGTTTTTGTGACAAAGGGAACCAGGGCTGCGACGGCCAATAAGGAAAGACAAGTATGCCTTCAGCCTTATCTATTATGATTTTTTTTCCAAACATTTTAATATTAGGGAAAAAGGTGGGAAGGCGTAAAATAATATGTTATCCCATGGAATTGTGAACGCGTCTATCGCTACGGCATCTGGGTCTGGTTTCCAAGCTATCGATGACACTTGGCATTGGTGCGAGAAGCGAATAAATCGATATCTGGTTTGCCCAATCTGGTAATAATATTATCGAATACTTCATCTGACAATTCTAGTTCTATGTCTTTGTTAAACTTGCGAGATTCTTCATTAGCTTCTTTATTATCTTTACTTTTAATATAAGAGGCAGTTAAAAGTAAATTTCGCTCCTCGCACCAACGCCAGATTTCTCGTGTCAAGTTGTTTAAATGGGGGTATTGGATGCCACCCATACGATTAATGTTCTGAGACCACCATTCCAGATCCTGTAGTATTACAGGCGAAGGAATAAATTTAGATTCGTATGTTTTAGTCCTTAACGCTAAGTTTATCACGAATCCCAAACATTGCAAGAGTTTAACAGTCTCCTTTACGTTATTTAAACATTCATCATATGTATGGCCGATACATAACAAATCAACAAGGTAAATAACAGATGAATAGCCGCGATGTCTGAGGTGAGCCACAACCTCTCTCATAATTTTCGTAAAAGTTCTTGGAGCCGATGGCATTGCTTTGAATTCATAAGGTAAATTTTCACCGACATCGTTATGAAAATGAAATCTAAAATATTTTCTGTGTAATGGATTAATAGGTTTTTTTTTTTTATTATTATTATTATAAATGGGCTTGCTCTTGACTTCAATCTTGCCCCAAGGGCAGGAGGGCAGGTACCAATAAATAAGATTCCTTTAAATCGATCGTGGCCATGAAGCCATTATGAGGAATTAATTTACAAGCTGTTCTATAGTCTTCCATTTTAATATAATGAATAGTAGAACAGTTACGAATGTATTGAACAATTTTAAGTTTAAAATAAAGCGTTTTCCGCCATTTGATTTTGCAGCTAAAAATATTTTAGAAATAAATTGGCCTGACTGTGGCTCACATTCCTGTATCGCGCCTAATTGTAACAAGTTGTCGATCGCTTCAGACATATCTCTTTGTTCTTCGTTTGTAAACGTGTTAGAGGGTACAATATGTTGATAGACTTTCTTACAAAATGGTATCACATAACCATTTTTAATCCAATCTAGGATTGTACTATTGCTAGTGATATTCATCTAGCAAAGGTAAAAATATTGTAAACGACCGGCGTGTACCTGTATTGCTAACGTCGAGTCTGGGCATGGTGCTTGTCCTGGCCGGGGGAAGTTCGAGGTCGCGTGGTCGTCGGCTGCCGCCGGTATGCTGCTGCTCGTGGATATCCTCCTCGCCCCCCCCTGCTCGCCGAGGCATAACGAAGGGGGCCAGTCGCGTTTCCCGAAAACCGAGTCCTTGCGGTCGATGGTCCAGCTGTGGGTGCGGATAAAGACGTCGCCCTTTGAGCGGATCCTTTTATCAATGATCCTTGTCGCTCAATAGCTTTAGAAGCTTTTATTGTATCTGAGAGCTTTTCTCCGAAAAGCATCTCGTCTCTTTCGTGATCTTTTAGAAGTGGTGTAAAAGACTTGTCCAGACACGGAACTATGAGTTTGGTCCTCACCTGAGTTTCGGTGTAATGTAGGTCGGTTAGGATCCTACAGCTATCAGAAAGAATCTTTACAGCCTGAATTTTATCGTCTCCTAGAAGGAGGTGGGTAATTGCTTTATTAAGCACGCTTATACCTAGGCCTAGCTGGTCTTGTTTTAACTGTATATTTTTATCACGGTTAAATATTATTTCTGAGACCGCAGCTTTAATTTCCGGATTCAAAGTAGGTGCTCTAAGGAGTTTACAATTCTCCGGTATCTGATACTCTTTAAGTATTTTTTCCTTGAGATCCTTAGCAAGTCCTTTTTTTAGTAAAGGTATCCAACGTTGTGCTAAAGTGTGGTGTATATTTTCGCCGTAAATCGGCTGTTCATCCGTGGTATCGCCAAGCGCTGATAATAATTCCGGATCGAGCTGTGGAGAATCATCTTGCGCTAGTAGAATTGGCGCCTCTGGTGTCATATCAATGTTTTCTTGAACATGAGATTCAACTGGAGCGTTAAGCTGCAACACCGTGACATCATCTTGCATGGTTCCGTCGTCTGAAACGATAACGTTTCGAATGTAATTTAAATTGGCCAAGCGTTCGATTTTTAAACCGTCGTGTTGACCCGCAGTCAACCTCCAGGCATATTTTACACATCATGCTATACCTTCGTGATACCCTCAATGTGATATCCTCCAGGCTAGCTTAGAGATGTTTAATTATTTATTTTGAACCACATAAAAAAGAGTTATTTTACGCATCATGCTACACCTTCGTGATACCCTCAATGTGATATCCTCCAGGCTAGCTTAGAGATGTTTAATTATTTATTTTGAACCACATAAAAAAGAGTTATTTTACGCATCATGCTACACCTTCGTGATACCCTCAATGTGATATCCTCCAGGCTAGCTTAGAGATGCTTTGTGACGTATTCACAGTTCTGTAGATCGTTGTAACTCATAGGTACACGGAATCACTTAATGGAAATAAAATATGTCATAACTAACCTTGATTTTTCTCGGAATCCGACGAAGATGAATATATAATCACACCACTTCGTTTCTTCGTTGCACGTTCTTTAAGTCTTTTAATTTTACTTTCATAGTAACTAATTTTCGTGTCACAGCTACGCTTGGACATGATGAAAGTAATTCGAAGATAATTTTAACGAAATATCACTAATATTTTATGAAATATTGAAGAGTGAGTGCTTGTTGCCGCGCACAAAAAAAGAATGAGGCAGAGCGGCGCCCGCGCTGGCGGGCCGGTCGGAGCGCGTACAGGGGCATTTTTCAATCTACCCGAATATTTTAAAAGTGCGAAGTTGCCAGTACAATGAAGGTACTACATGTGTCTAATATTTATCTGAAGAATGAAACGTACGAAATATAATTATAATCTTGCCATCAATTAAGAGCAGTGGTGGCCCACTGGTGGCGGCCCCGACTTACGAACAGTGAGTCGTAGGTGTCATTGGTCGTAGGTTCGAACCCAGTCAGGCGCATTTCCTTGTGTAAGTAATTTATTTCATCACCACTGCTCCCAAAACGATGAAGGAAAACATCGTGAGGAAACCGGCACGTCTTAGAACCAGAAAATTCGAAGACATATGACATCTACCAACCCGCTGCACTGCTGGGCCCGCATGGATTACCTATAGCCCATCCCTTTCAAAGAGAGGAGGCCTGAGTCCCTGCAGTCGGAACATTTTAAGCTGATGATGACGATCAATAAAGCATTCGATACCAGTGGTGCTGAGCTCTTCGATAGATTAACGTATAGACTGAAAAGCGCTGCTACGAGCAGTATCTACCTACATAACATTCTTGAATAATTTCTGTTATTTGTTAATGAAACAATTCATTTTCTTTGAATAGCATTCCTTTATTTTTTTCTGTCTAGGTTCATGTATATCTTAAATGATCCACCTTTTCTCAGAACAATGAGCGATATAATGGCCAAGTGCGAGTCAGTCTCGCACATGAAGGGTTCTCCATATGTGCCCGTACCATCGTAGTAGGGAAGCCTTTTGTAATTTGTTGTACCGAACTTATAAAATTAATTTTGGATGCCTGAAATACGGGACATAGCCGACTTACTTACATGTAACTAACACAACATCTTATGAAGCTATGATTCAAAATAAATTATTTAAGTTTGAACTATTCGGTTTGGGATCTAGAACAGCTAAACGATTAGCCAGATCAACAAATCTTTAACTGTTGCAAAAGATGTGTCATACATAACTAATTAAGTACCCTTGTTATTACCTAGACCTACGTAAGTAGGTACGTAGGTACCTGTTGTTAGGTACAGTCAGCCTCCATGACATGTACACGTATCTTAGACATTGACAAGAATTAATTTAATTGTTTACAAGCTTTGTCAAATTGTAGCTATTTCTTTTTTGGAGTTTTGCGTTTCCATCTTGTTGAGCCTGAGTCTGACTGTTGATTATCTTAATTTTCAGTGTCAGAGCTTAATCTAACCCACAGTGCTGTCAGTTTGGCTCCAAAACTAGGATCAACAGCTCATCAAGTCACCTGCATACCTATGCATATGCAATAAGTATACCTGTGTCGGAAAATAGGTAAGTAGGTACCTTTAATACATCTAAGCCTTAGATGTAGGTAGGTATTAAAGGTAAGGTTTATCCCTTAGATTCTAAGGGATAAAAAAGGAAGTGTTCCCGATAATTCGCACCACAAAGTGTGCCTATAGGGCCCACGTGAATACCTGCGCCACCGAGATCCAGAAAAATAAAACAAAACGCCGACCCAAGTAACCCTTTCGAGCACAATAATAAACCAGTTTGCGTTTCGCAAAAACCTCCGAAATGAATAGTGTCCTCTAACTCTAACCCTGGCCAAGGACTCATGTGACACATGATTTCAGAAACATTGAAAATAATGCTGACAGTCATGACTTCATGACTTCAGCGGTCAGCCACACCGCGTTTACGAAAATGCAGTGTGAGCTTTTTACAACTAAACATGAAAACATGCAAGAACTTAATACATTTCAAGAAGAAATTCTACTTTTTTTTATTGGGCCTCCAGCTGTAAGTATATTGCATAGGAACCGATTGACATCGTAATTAAGTGTCACAGGCGAATTGAGTAACACCATTTAATGAATAATTATAAAGCTAATAATTATGTGTAACTCACCGTGTGTGTGTGTGTGCCTGCTAGCGTCCTCCACGGGGTGAGAGCGCGCAGCCGACTGGCGCGACGCGCGACGTGGTGCGCCCGCGACGACGCCGACGACGCATCCCGGCCGCCCGCGCCCACACGTGCCAGCTACCGGCAGAACACCAACTCCACACAAAACGGTAATCACGATACTAAAGACAGCAGCGTATTCCTTACTCTAACATATATCTCGCTCTTTTCCCATGGGGGTAGGCTGATCTCTCTCTCTCTTCTTTTTTGTATGGGCTTTTTTGTTTTTGCCCAGCTGTCACTCCTGAAAACTAGAATCAACAGTGGCGGCCACCGGGCCACCAGAAAAGCGAGACAGTGAAGCTCTGTGGTAAAGCTCGACAAAGTCCCAGAAAAACAATATATCCCGCAACGAAATTAATCAGAAAAGAAAAAAATCTCGTTCACATTCATAATTATTAAATTACCTAATTACTCATCATACTAGTACAATCCCGATTTCGTAGGACCATAACTGACTGTAGGACTGTTTTAAGACGTCATAGTAGGGCCCACTATGACGTCTTAAAACAGTCCTAACTTATTCTTAATCCAGTGTGGAAAAGAGATGGCGCTAGACACCCTGCATAGTTCTGTCACGTTTCCACACTGGAATAGGATTAAGTTAGGACTGTTTTAAGACGTCATAGTAGGGCACCTGATCTACCTTTGTGAGCTAGCATACTGCCATACTCTAGCCTGCCGTAGCTCTGAGGCAGTAGTTAGTTTCAGGCGTCTAGGAATCAGCTTGACAATGCTTTTTTTTAACCGACTTCAAAAAAAGGAGGAGGTTATCAATTCGACTGTATTTTTTTTTTTTATGTTTGTTCGCTCATAACTTGCGACTGGGTGAACTGATTTTCATGATTCTTTTTTAATTTGAAAGCTGGTGCTTCCCGTGTGGTCCCATTGTCACCATTTCAATATCTGATGATGGGATCTTGTAGAAATCGGGGGAACTCTTCAATAAATAACAGCAGATTAACCGCGATTGTTGCTATAGCATATCTAAGCATTGTTTACGCCATCACACAACATAATATCACGCCTGTACTCACTACAAAGGTGATGAAGAACTTCGGAGATAGGCAACGGAACTCCTCAATTAATGATAGCAAATGGACTGGGATTGCTGAAATCTCATGACTGTCTATTGTTTACACCAGTTCATAACATAACATCACGCCGGTACGTTGTGAAGGGGTAAGCACATGTGAACCACTAAAAAGTGAAAAATAAAAACTTTTTTACAAAAAATAAAACCGACTTCGACAAAAATAAATCACTAAAAAGTGAAAAATAAAAAATCAGCTTCAGAAGTCGGTGGCAAAAACATGAAATCAAACAAACAAAGTCACCGACTTCAGAAGCTGATTTTTTATTTTTCACTTTTTTGTGATTTATTTTTGTCGAAGTAAAAAAGAAACCCATAAATCAAATTAAATAATTGATAAAAAATGCTATGCAATAGCTTTACCGCGGCAGTCTCCGAGTGCCACTTTTTGGTGGGTTGAAAATCATCGAATAACCCCCCCCGCTCTTGGGCAGAGCGAAGGGGAGTGTGAGTGTCAGACTTCTACTGACTTAAAACCAAACCCATGTTCCTTCTTCGCCCTTGTGTCGGAGCCGCGTTATCCTTTCCGATAATCCACAGCCAGCCCCGACGGGAAAAAGGAAACCCTTGAATTTACTAAAATTCCGATTTAAAAGGGTTGTCATATTTTTCTAATAATCTCTCACGAGGATGAAGACTGCGGGACGCGGGTATCAAGTCTAATCGTGAAGAGCGGTTTCTTACGGTCTGCCTGATGGAAGAAAAATGATCTAATTATGTAGGAAGCCGATCATTCCTATGACCTATATGCATCCACACTCGGGTCGATATTTAGGTTAAGCCACGCTTTCCTAGGTTGGTCTGTAGTGGATGGTTGACCACCAGCCATACCATACAGTTTCCTCTCAGTGCCTCGGATAGCACGAAGATCGGCTGCCTTATCTAATATATAGAATTCTCGTGTCACAGTTTTCGTTGCCATACTCCTCCGAAACGGCTTGACCGATTTTGATGAAATTTTTTGTGCTTATCCGGTATCTATGAGAACCGGCCAACATCTATTTTTCAAAAAAAAAATATATATATATATATGGCAAAACAACGTTTGCCGGGTCAGCTAGTTTTATACAGATATCTTTGGCAGTCGTTACAGGTAGTCAGTGACCTGAAAGACTGACAACCAGTCTTACCAAAATATCGTATTATCCAGAATTAACTCGGTTGTGGAGGTCAGATTCCGTCAGATAAGCAGTCGCTCCATGCAAAATACTGGTATTCAGCTGCATCCGGTTAGACTGGAAGCCGACCCCAATATAGTTGGGGGCTAGGCAGCTGATGAAAAAATGCGAGTGTTGACTAATACCTAACTCCATTGTGTCGCGTCAGCACCTTGCCATCGTGTTTCGTCGCTACTTACATATCATATTGATATCACATTACATTGGTAGGTATAATCATCAAAAAATAAATAATATTATATTCTTTTTAGCAGCTATGTCACTGACGCGTACGTATTCAACGTAGCATGGACGCCAATAATTCAGTTCAGCAGTTTGGGTTTCAAATCTGACGCTGCTTACCACTGCGTTTAACTACATAGATACAAGATGTAGGATTTGGAATCGAATGAAAAGGATAGTGAAGGGGTTTTGAAATAAAAGTCTCGGCGTGTTACAAAAAGTACATCTCTATTATTAGAGAGGGCAGCGCGTGGCGACGCGGGCACGTGACGCGCAAGTGACGAGCACGACGCGGCGAGTCGTGTGCACGCGCCGCCTGTTCGCGCAAGAGATACATTACTTTACTGAACAACACTGCTCCACACAAAGTTTAGACCCCGTTTATAAGACATATTAGTGGGCTGATGGACGCGCCGCACACTGTATCAACCGAACATACGCAGCCTCTTCATATGGTTCAACCGTAAGTAACTAGTTTCTTAAAGCCGAACACAAGTCTACCACAGTCTTGTCGCAGTTATATTTAACTGTGACAAGTTACAAAGTGTGTGTGTTCGACTTTAAGAAACCAGAGTTTCGGTTATACGTGCTCACTTGCATAAAACAAAATTCGTGACTAATAAGAACTCGCCATGAAAATGTGAGTCGACATTAGGTGGAATCCAAAATTCTGCATCCCTGTATATTATGCACATGAGCAATCATTTGTAGCAGTAGAACATTTAGCGTAACTTTGCATTTAACAGTGTGCGAATGCAGCCAGCGATAAAGGTACCACAGCCATGTAATCCACAAATGAACTTGCCTAGAAAAACTCCGCAGACATGATGGATATCTGAACAGTCATGAATTCATGATAAAACATCAAATTAATTTTTGACGATAATTTTTACTACACTTGCTACGGTCGTTGACCCCAGGTCAACAACCGTAGCTAGTGCAGTTACGATAGGTATCACGTCTGTAGAGTTTCACTAAGCAATGTCTGAGCTATGTATATTTGATAGATTCGGTGTGCGATGCGCCTGAACTAGCGCTCTGATACGCCCCCACAAGTCTCGTCATGGTAATATTGGCTGACAATTATGCACGATCGACTGATCTGTTCAAACAATTACTTTTACAACTCACGTAGGGTTGGGGGTCTAAATTTTGTTTACAGGATTGGTATTATTTTACTTGCAAACGCTGTACCGTGATGGTAAATGATACGTAGTTCGCGTAGTAAGATGTAAGAGCTACGTTTACAAGTAACCGTGTGTAGTGTAAGAGAGGAGCGGGCCTGCCCACTCGGACCGACATCGGCTTACAAGCGCCGGCTCGCGCGGATGCCAACAGGAGTGTTCCTTCATTGTTATTTTACCCCTGATATTGTAGTCTCCTTTATTATAGTTGACATAAGGTAGGTATATGTCAGAAGTAGAATAACTATGTGCGAACACGGCAAGCCTGCGACGTCTCGCGATAGATTAGCGCGGTCAAAGAACAAGGATATACACCACACCATATCTGTGCTACGAGCGCCGCAGACCCGGGCCGACTGTCCGAGGTCCGGCCGCTTGGCGACAGTGACTACGAATTTAACTTTCAAAATAAAAGAAAGACAATCCTTCATTAAAGTTGACACTGTGTACGTGTCATGAGTATTTTAACAGTCCATTACAAATATTTCATTTTTAGAAAGAACCACAAGAGTGGGTAATATTTCATACAGATTGTCGTGTGAGGCTTGCAATAGTCGCATTGACACTCAATCACTGTACTGGTGTACTGGAGTACCGGTGCACTAGTGCTGTGTCACGTGACCGACATGATCCGACACACAGTCTGGCGCTGCTTGCTACCAAAGCCCACGCGTCTCCACCGCCTGCAGTCGCGTCACATACTATACATATCAGTGCAGCTCAGCCGTGTGCCGTGCGATGTCGGCCAAGTGTTACGTGTATAGAGTATAGTGTACAGTGTATAGTGGGCGGTAGTCAGCGCACAAGCGAGCGGACCGGCGGGAACTACGCAATGTCCGTCCTTCTACAGCGTAACGAGACTCCAATATTATTTACAATAAATAAGTACACGAAATTTTGCACAGCACGTGGCAGCACCACATACTTCACAACTCAATACAAAAACAATGTACTTACGACATATTAGTAGTACTGTTAAAAAAAAATCGATGAAAAACTAAATAAAAATAGTCACTACAATTTTTTTAGTTTTCTTTTTTAACTAATATTAATAATATTAGAATATAATACAGTTTCAAATCGTTATCGACGCCGGCACGCGGCGGTGTCGGCATCCGTCACATAATTACTTCAATACAGACCTAAGTAAATGCATAAGAACATCTGCATCAACATCGTTTTTATAGCGAATCGACACAATGACATACAATTTATTTTTAAATACAAAATACGTTATTTATAGTTCTGGAAAGATTTTTGGAGCTAGTCTAGAATTTATTATTCCGTGTCGTTAGCGGGCGCCGGCGTGTCCCGCCTAACATAAACCTAACAACTATTTACACTCATATGTAGTTTTTTTTTTATTTCATCGTTTCGTGTGTCGTCCGGCCGACGTGCCTGTACCACACGCACTACACGCACTAGTGCGGGCGCGGCCGGCGCCTGGCAGAACAATAAATAGCTACGAGTGCTGCGCTAGCGCACTACACTACAGCGCCGCACTGCAACATTATAACGAACAAGCGTATCGCTAACTTAAACTCACATATTCAATATAGAATTAAAAACGAAACACATAAAGAAGCTTAGCGTATCTTACATAGTGAAGACGAACGCGTGCGTCGCGGGCGAGCGGCCGGACCTCGCTCGCCGCGACAGCTGTGCGAGGATTAGCAAATGTCGTCACATCGAAGCGAGGACCCCACGAACTAGCCACGGAGGCTGGGAAATCACAGAACGAAGATATCGGCGTCGTCGCCTGCGAGCGAGCGCGAGTGCTCGCACACGTGGACCAAATGAAATGTACAAAATATACTTGTCAGCCACGTAAGAGCGCCACGCTCGGGGCCAAATTATTAATTTACTATCTAGCTAATATAGCGCTGTGCTGCGCTCGCACTCGCCGGGCTGCGGGCTGCGACAAGGCGACAAGTTAGCGGCGGTAGGGCTGGCGCGGGGCGAAGGCGGCGCGGTGCGAGGACAGCGGGCGGCGGCGCGGCGGCTCGCGACCGCGCGTCTTCTTCTCCTCCACGTTCAGCTTCACGCCCTCCGAGCTGTCCACCGGGAAGTACAGCGGCTGCAACACAAACATACTCATGTACACACCACACCACTATTGCCGGGGCTGCGGTATCTCTTGATAGACACTTGTCACTAACCGCAGCGTTGAGACAGTCGTGCGCGGCCTGCGACGTCTCGTAGGTGATGAACCCGTAGTTGGGGTGCCGGGGCGCGCCGGGGGCTGCGGGCTTGCTGTGTACGCGCAGCTCGGCCACGGCACCGAACCGACCGAACAGTGCGCGCAGCTCCTCCTCGGTGGCGCAGTGCGGCAGGTTGCCCAGGAACAGCTGCTGCGCGTCCGAGTAGCGCCGACCGACGCCCTCCGCTGTGGATACACCAGGCAGACATAAAAATACTTACAACTAAATAAACAAAAGAAATCAGAGCAAGTGTCTGATCAACTGGAGGCCTGAATCCCTACAGAGGGAACATTATAGGCTGATGATGATGATTGTTACCTGGTGCGGGCATGGCGTGCATAGCGTGCGGCGCGTGTGGCGGGCCGGCGTGGGGCGCGCGTGGGGGCCGCGGGCGGGGCTCGTGCGGCGCGGGGCCGTGGCCGGGCGGGGCGGGGCCGGGGCCGGGCGGGGCGGGGGGGCCGGGCAGCGGGCCGGGGGCCAGGCCGGCGGGAGGCGACGTGCGCGCACCGACGGGGGGGCCGCCCGACCCTGACTTCAGCAGGTTGGCGTACGTCTTGGGCTCGGGGGCCGCCGCTGTACCACAACATGTATATTATTGCAGAGTACAAATTGAACTTACTATTATGAAGAATATGTTGGATTAGGATTACTGTTTATGACTATTTTAGCTTAAAACTTTGTTATGTTTAGTGAAAACGAAACCTGTCATATTTCACGTTTTACAAACTGTTTGACTTCTAAATTTCTCTTCCCTATTTTTCAAGCTCTAACACTGTCTCTTTAAATTACAGGCTTTAGCTCTCTGTTATGTATTCTCTGAATTGTGATACAAAATTTTCACAAGGAATTTGGTGGCTAATATAAACCCACAACGCTTACACGACGAACTGCCGTAGTAACACCAACAATTTGTTAGTTTGTCACAGCTTTGCGGTTCAACAAACTTCGATGAATATCGGCAAAAGGATAGATTATGACCTATGTCAGGACATAGGATTTAATTGGACATTCCCAAAAGCGAAACTGCTAAAAAACGTAGGTGTATAATAGTAATGTGAGAACTGACGTGGATGCGGCGGTGGAGTGGGCTCGCGCTCGGGCTCAGGCGTCGGCTCGGGCTCGGGGACCGGCGCGACCGGCTCGGGCGCGGCGGGGCCCTGCGGTCCCTGCGGCCCCGGCGGTGCGGGGCCCTGCGGTCCCTGCGGCCCGGGCGGCGCGGGGCCCAGCGGTCCCTGCGGCCCGGGCTGCGCGGGGCCCGTGGGCCCGGCCGGCACGGGCGCCACCGCAGGCACGGGGGGCGACGACGGCACGGCCGGTTCCGGCTCAGACTCGCTCAAGCTGTGCGCTGTAATCACACCACGCATTAATTACATCATTTCATAAAAACATGTTCAGGGTTTACTCTCATACATATTGTTGTTGCTGATAGTAATATTGTTGTGACTAAATCGAAAGGCAAATAAGTATCGGAGAAGAGACTTGTCTTTTGTACTAAAGTGACAATAGCATTGTACCATAGCCACATGTTCGAGCCCCCCATGTTACATTATATAAACCGTTGAACAGGTATTTGTATAACTGGTTACAAGTATACAATGACATGTCTCGCGGTTGACTGATACTTGTCCGACACCCTTGTTTTGATTGAAGGTCAGCCAAGTGCTATTCACAATGTTAAGAAAACCTGTTTTGGTGTAACATGACGTACATTGGGCAATCGCGACGACATGAGTGTCTGTAGAAAGGGTGATACACCTTGTGTCCATCTCAGACCACAAGTGTTAAAAAATGCCACATGGTTCATTACACTCCCACCCTGATGACGTCCTGTGATGAGGAACATCGCGTCTGCTTCGATAGAGTCTTGAAGCTGATGCAATGTTCGTCATCACACCGAGAGGCACATCGTCGGTATGGGATACAATAACATAAGAAATAAATGCGTACCTTGCAGCGCGGCCACCAGATGGCGGGTGGAGTCGTCGATAGGCGGGTGGCCGTTGAGGTGCGGCGGGGCGTGGGGCGGCGCGGGCGGGGCGGGGAAGGCGGCCGCGGGGAACGCGGGGGCGGGGGGCGGCGCGGGGAAGTAGCCCGCGCTCCCCGCCTCCTCCTCCTCGCCCTCCGAGCGCCCCGAGCCTTCGCCCTCCTCGTCGGACACGACGAACACGACGTCCTGCCACGCGTATACATACTTTATTATCACATGTTTGTCAATTACACCGATAATGTGTAAAAGCATTATCATAGCTCATGTTATAATCTACTTGGGTCTTACCTGTCACAACAAATGTATGTGTAAATAAATAAATAAATAATAAATAAATAATAGTCACAGGTGAGAACATCTGCCTGATCTCTACAAATAAAACGGGCTTCTATCCGGGCTTTTATACGGCACGGCCTATACTTACCCGGCAATGTGTGGCTATACTACTACATACTTTGTAGTACTGACAAGCAAGCAATGTACAGTAATGTACTACTGACAAGTATTGCTCGGCCATCTCGAAAATTTTGCCAGCTAGGTGAGAAAATGCTTGGCCATACCAAATATGTGTGGCTATATGGCCACACCATTACTACAATATTGCATAGTATGGCTCTGGAAGTGTTGCAGGTCATTGTATTGAAGCCACATATTGCCCGTTTAGAAGCACGTTTAATGGCAGTAGGTGTGGGATGTTACCTGGTAGCGGAAGATGTCGTTGTGTACGTAGTACTTCTTGGGCGACTGCGCGGCCAGCACGAAGGTCTGCGTGAAGCGCCGCATGGGCGCGCCGCCGTTGCTGAGCTCGCCCGTCACCTGCACCACCACGCCGTTGCCCAGCGTGGCTTGCGCGTCCACCTACATAACATTAGCAGATATGCACTGTGTAGCTTGTCATTGAGGTGGTAGGGGCTGGGCAGCGAGTTGTTCGAAAGATATACCACGACCTCGGACACAAAGAGCTAAAAAAGAACATGGGTGGTTTTTAGTCAGTAGAACCCTGACACTCCCTACCGTTTCGTCAAGAGCGGTCCGCAAAACAAAGAGGTGGTAGCGACTGATGAAGTGCTGGTACGTTGGTGTCGACGAAGATAAATAAAACGGCAGACAAGTAAAATTCACGTCTATATTGGACCAAGGAAACGATGAACGAATTGTGTGACAATTGATATGATAGGAGTAAATGATAGCGAGACGGTTGACAGGACAATGGGTGAATAAAACGCGTTGCGCTGACCCCAAGTAATATGGAACAAGGGCAGGAAGACGATGATGATTGAACCAGTCTCACAGATGGAAGGGTGTTGCCAGTTGCCACCGTTAACATACAATTTACTATTGGCGTCGAAAGGCTTCGTTGGTTTAGTGAAATGTTGTTTGGCTTTTCCATCAGAAATTCCTCAGAAGTAGCAGTCCAGAGCCAGGACTTGTACCCCGTTGGTGGAAATAGGTCGCCCATATTATTACATGGGACTCACACATAATCGGCTAAATGTGAGTGTGTACTACGAAGGCAGATCTCTGTCTGTTTGTTGATAAGATGTTGTAACATGACAGCTGGTAGGGTACCTGACTGATCTTAGCATGGCAGTCGCGGAAGTTGAGTTGCTGAATGCGGTTGTGGATCTGCTTCTGGCCGACCACGGGCAGGGTCTCGCGGTTGGGCACGTCCAGGCCTCCGTGGACGAACGACGAGTAGTTGTTGTAGAATCTGCAACAAACACATGATACTTTATTCATTAAAGAGGCTTACATGTGTACAAGTGTGGGATAGTGCTGAGTCAATATCTCAAATGAATAGACTTTTTTCTATATAAATAAAGAGAGAAGTCCTGACTGACTGACTCATCAACACCCAGCCCAAACCCTTGGACCTAGAAAGCTGAAATTTTGCACAGAGGTTCCCTTTATAATGTAGACAAGGAATAAGGAAGGATTTTTCGAAATTCAACCCCTAAGGGATTTAAAGAGGGGATGAAAGTTTGTATGGAAAATCGACATTTTCACGCGGGCGAAGCCGCTGGCATAAGCTAGTCTAACTATAAAATTGTTTGAAGGTTCAAATAAACGAGTCCTGAATGGTAAAATAACCCAAAATGACTAACGTTGGATTCTGATTGTATCAAATTTTAACTGTCTACCAGTTTCAAGCGAACCCCAAAACACCCCACTAACACCGGTATCTATAAACAAGTCATCATCATCATTTCAGCCGAAAGACGTCCACTGCTGGACATAGGCCTCCCCTAAGTGTCGCCACATTGACCGGTCCCGTGCGTCTCGCATCCAGCGGATCCCCGCAACCTTCACCAGGTCACAACACCAGGTTAAACAAATCATACTTAGTGAAAACTTGAGTAAAAGTCATTGTTTAAGATACGACTTTTTCTCTGTAGTTTAATAATTCCTTGATGTTAGAACTATCAAAAGTTAGAATCCTTAGGTTTGTTTTCATTGACGGTTCTAACTTCGTTTAAACTCTTGTCCATTGCATAAAAATGTATGCATATAGATACGAATGTTAGACCTCCCACTAGGTGGACCGATGACCTGGTCAAGGTTGCAGGAACCCGCTGGATGAGAGACGCACGGGACCGCGAGATGTGGCGACGCCTGGGGGAGGCCTATGTTCAGCAGTGGACGTCTTTTGGCTGAAATGATGATGATCCGTTGTGGGAAAGCAGACAAGATGTTACTAATTATGTTTACTATGTAATAGTTTACAAGTCGCTATACTCTTCGCATTTGGAACTGACGTCTGAAGATTTTTTTTTTCTTTATTTAAAGGGCTTTATCGCTGAGCGATGAGCGGGTCATATATGCCGTAGACAGGACAACAGGTGGGGTAGTCGGGTGCTTGAGTGGAGGCCTAGAGTAGGGCATAGAAATGTAGGCAGACAACCGATGCGTTGGACCGATGACCTTGTTCGAGTGGCCGGAAAGGACTGGATGCGAAAGGTGCAACACCGGGAAGAATGGCGTGCATTGGAAGAGACCTACACTCAGCAGTCTGTGGGTGGCGAAAGGTTGAAGAAGAAGAAGAAGAAGAAGAAGAGAAGATCGCTGAGCGATAACGTCACCCTGTAAAATTAACAATAACACTATAACTAACAAAAATTATTTCAAAACAAAAGCTGCTAACTTATAATAAAATCAACGTCTGAAGATAATGAAGATACAATGCAAGTTATACGTCACCCGCGTCGCTCGGCGCAAATAACAACAAACAAAGAAAGTCAGATAATCCCGCGATAACATGTCACGTGGTGTCTGACTCATCCACACCTCACTGATAAGTGCAACACACGACACTGCGGACTTGTGCTGACTGTTGTTATTTTGGGAGGTTTGAGAAACAGGGTGAAAAGTTCCTCATCCCCCGTAGTAATGGGAGGATCCTCCAACCAGACGGGGATGAGGAACTTTACACCCTGTTCCTCATACCTCCCAAACTGGTGACCCCAACGTGATTAAATTTTGTGACGTCATCAGTCACTGTGACTGTATCCCATCATCAAGTCGGGGTCACCAGTTTGGGGGTCCTTTTCTACACAGTAAAGTAGTTGCCGGGGTGGAGCTACCCTGTTCCTCATATCCCCCAAATAATCATTGCTAACAACGAGTCTCAATGTTTCATTCTTATGAAACTGCTGCCACCTGACTGTCCCACCCAGTAGAGACATTCAGTAAGAGAGATTAAAGTAAAATTAAATTGTCAAAATGTGTTAAAGTGAATGAATTGTTCAATAGAGAGGCGATTGACTTATCAATAATTTGATGATTTCCCACCCAAGAAAATAAAAAAAACCGGCCAAGAGCGTGTCGGGCCACGCTCAGTGTAGGGTTCCGTAGTTTGCCGTCCGTCACAATAAGTGTTCCCACTTATGAGTTTAAAGGTGGGTATCCATTATGTTTTTTTTTTTTTAATTAATTTTTTTTTTTTCAGTTTCAATATGATTTCCCTAGAAAGTCCATGAAGTTCTACTTTTCGGATTTTTTTCATATTTTCTAAACATAAGGTTCAAAAGTTAGAGGGGGGGACACACATTGTTTTTTACTTTTGGAGCGATTATTTCCGAAATTATTGACATTATCAAATAAAGATTTTTGTAAAACCCTATTCATTTTTAAATACCTTTCCAACCTAACTTTATCCCAGTCATTATCATGATAAATCAATGTGTGTAGCAACACGATCGCGACAGTTTGGATGCAAGAACAGGTTTCGAGGCGACGCAACCTCAGCACTATAATCATTTACATCACGGACTCGGGTGTGGCTAACGAATGATCGCAGAACGCGGTTGAGTTTATGTTGTGTACGACTTTAAGGGTAGCTTGCCGGGCTGCGGTGGAACTTCGGCAAAATACAGAAGAGGTAGGGTAGTTCGTCACATAAATGGCCTTTTTTTTTTTTACGATGGATGGTCATTTAATTTATTTACTAGCTTTTGCCAGCGGCTTCGCCCGCGTGAAAATAACGATTTTCCATACAAACTTTCATCCCCTATTTAAATCCCTTAGGGGTTGAATTTCAAAAAATCCTTCCTTATTCCTTGTCTACATTATAAAGGGAACCTCTGTGCAAAATTTCAGCTTTCTAGGTCCAAGGGTTTGGGCTAGGCGTTGATGAGTCAGTCAGTCAGTCAGTCAGGACTTCTCTCTTTATTTATTAGATTACATTTAGTACAGCAAAAGCCATTAACACTAAATTAACTAATCTTTTTATTCGGTCTTCTCGCAAAACCACAAACATTCTAACATTGTCATCACTTGACTTCTCCCACTCTGGGCGGAGCAGAAGGAAGTGTCAGACTCATATTGACTAAAACCCATCCGTGTGCCTTCTACGTTGCCCTGTGCCATGCGTTCCAGGGCCGCGGTAACTCTTTCAAGTCAAGGTCACTGAATACCGTTAGCTGCCCAACTAATACATTTATTTTCAACTGTTACCAAGGTAGCTTTAATTTTTCTTGCATAGAAATCCTTTACCTTCCGCTCAGGCCCAACATGCCTTCTCTGTCACTGATACCTGATTGATTGACAGTCCATGTCTAAAATTCAAGGACCGAGGGGTTCTCTTCAGTTGCGACATACTTTACAGCATTTGGTCAAGTGTAGGTAGTGTTTCTGATCTGTGTGTGCACTCGATACGTTACCTGTGCAGATGGGCGGGCGCCTTGTTGAGCAGGGTGTAGTACTGCCGCACGAACTCGCGGCCGACGCTCTGCGGTGACGGGGACGCCTCCATTACCATCGCTGTTGTTCACAGTGCGCCAAAACAGCCCTCTGCTATACGCTGCCCTGCCAACATTCAACCAAACTTTCTTACAAGTGTTGGCTATTTCCTTTAATTCATCATACTCGAGTATGAAGGTTTTTTTTAATAATATTATTGATGACTTTGTTCACTAAGATACAGTATGTTAGTGAACAAAGTCATAGGAAAACCTTTTTTTATAAATAAGATGATAATTAATAATAAAACTAATTGCATAAATTTTATATTTATTGTGTAGTTATTTACTGGACATTCCCATTATTTCACAAGAGAATGAAAACAGGGTTATTCATGATCTCAATTTAAAATCTTTTATAAACAACAACACAGATGTTATGTTGTTGTTATAAAAATGTTATACTTGATATCTCCCAAGGGTTAGCAAAGGTGTGTTTAAGTCATAGCTACGGACAGCTGAATAGGTAAACTTCTTAATTATAATTTTAACAGGTGCAGTATACATATTATACAAGTGTAATCCAGTCGTCAAGAGTACCTACACAACTAAGAAAAAAAAAACATTATTTACAATGAAATTGACAACCTCATCTTGATTTTCATGTTGAGTACTGGGTATATCTGGTATAATTTATTGAAGATCTAAAGAAAACTATGAGCTATAAACTATGTTTTGTGGCTAAGTTTACATGTAGGTATCTCAGTACATGCGTAATAGCCAAGCACAGCCACATGCATAAATAACAATTTAACTTCAATTCTAATTAAATTATCATGATTTGGATTCACAAACTCAATGGCGTACCAGAAAAGGCTCAAATGACTTAGCAACCAAAATACAGGGTGGAATGACACCAACGCACAAACCATTGCCATGTAAATGTTGAATGTCATTCCTAATCACACCACATATAAATTCTTCATTAATAATTTTAATGAAAATCTGCTGCTTGTTTTATTTCAATGTAAATATTACAGTTTTGTAGGACTGCTCAGCTCAGCAGTCATTCATCCATATAGAGACCCACAGTGAGTGGCCCTACCTAACAAATGAGAACAGATTTTTTTTTTGATTCAAAGTTATCTACTGATTATTATGTGGTTGGTTACCATTAGTGCATTGGTGTCCCTTCCACTCTGTTTACTCTGGAACCTTAGTTTCTGTTTATCTATGGCAATGTCACTCAAAAATCAATTAGACTACTTAATGCTACATGAAAATAGTTAAGTAGGTGTAAATAGCCATAAATTATCTAATATTCTGAATTCTAGTGTACACCAACACAGTAATAATATATTTCCTCTTAATTAGCAGGATAGCAGCTGACATGTCAACCAGTTTCCTTGTAATACTTGGAACTGAAGAGCAACAAGGAATGCCTAGGGTACACCAGGTTCCATGCTAAGTAATAACACAGAGTACATTTATATCTGAGCTATGGCAGTCTTAAGATCTTTCTAAAGTCCTTCAGAACAGAAATTCTCTAGATATGGAGCTTCATTAACCTGAATTTTCGAAGCCACCAACAACACTCAAAACTCAATATTATCAGTCAGTTTAATGAACGATAAAAATTATGACGAATTTAAATGTTTATAAAATTAGTTGGTACATAAACTGATCATGATATTATCACAGTCACTGACAAATTTATGGTTCAATCATTTCTAGTCAACCAATTTATTGAGAACAACAAAGTCTGATACTGATCAGTGAGCTTTACTCATTATATTAAAGGTATATGCAATGAGTTATTGCTGCAACCTGAAGAGCACACAACAATAAAATACTTGCAGCACAAAACGGCATCTGTAGTAAACAAGTGACAGACAGTGTCGCGAATGCCTTATGTAAGTACATCAAGCTATGTAAACAATCACTCAATATTATATTCATCAGGACATGGACAGGATTCGTAATGAAATTGTATTGTCAAAGCACGCATGGCGACTCCGACCTTAGCAATCAGCTTCTTTTGTTACCATAAATAAGATTTAGTAACCAAATGTTTTAACATTACGGAGAAAATACCAAAATAATAGATTCCGTACACAGATAATACCGTACCATGCATTTAATTAGTAAAACACAGGAATATTGAGCATTAACCTTTAAAAAGGAATACGTCTGCCGACAATCAAAATACTAAGGTTCTGTAGTTTTTAAATCAAATATCATTCAATAGCACTTACCTCAGTAAAATTTAGGCATTAAAGTGGCGTAATCGGCAACAAATTATCAAGAAATTGGCGTAATTTTCACGATAAATATGGACTGAAAACAGAAAAAGAGCCTACCTCACCGTTCGGGTGTCAATTTTGGAGAAGTGTTGCTGTACGTAAAAAATATTATTTAAATAAAAATAAAGCCATTACAAACGAGTTCAAAATTTTATTTTTTTATTTTACTTATTTCTATGTCTTTATGTACTGCAAAGAGTATAATAATATAATATAAATGATGTACTGTAACAATTTTCTACTTTCTTATTGAGCGTGTCACAATCAAAGAGGGGCCTATGCCCAGCAATGGCAGTAATGAGTGCAGACGAGCTTTTTTTTTTTTCGGTGGGTGGAAACTGGAAAATCATAAAATGACCCCCCCCCCCCCCCGCTCTTGGGCAGAGACTTATAATGACTAAAAACCGAACCCATGTTCCTTCTTTGCCCTTGTGCCGAGGCCACGTCATCTAGTACTAAAATCCGCGGCCCCGACGGGCGTCGGCCCTTGCGGGCCCCTCCTTGCTGGCATCTCTTTGAGGCGCGCGTGGAACACGAACGCGCCGAGTCCGAGTGCAGTCGAGCTGTGGAGTGTGGATGATATTGATGAGGTTGAACTAGATTATTTTACAACTGTAAAGCCTAACTTTTTATCATTAGTCTTAGATGGGTGTCACGAATTTAACTATAAACATAGTACCTATTATACCCAGGTGTTGGAACAACAATAACGAAATATAGCTACGTTCAGTACAAGCAAAAAAAACTCCCTGCTAAAAACTTTGCTCACGGGCAAAATTAAATAAACTACTGTAAGTTTAAATAACGTTTCAAACCACTATTGAACACAAGTGACAAGGTGGACACCTTCCAATCGGTATACAGGAAGCTGACGAGCTTTACAATAAACCTAAAAAATAAAAAGAAATTATATTTAATGCAGCATTTTAAGAATCGTGTCACATCAGTTCATTAAAAGAGAAACGAATTCATGACCTACGTGTCCTACAGAAACTGTTGGACGCTCGATAACTAAAACGCCAAACTAGAACCCGAAACCGACACACTAAAGTAGAAGAAGAGTTAACTAAAATAATAATTGTCCACATTAGTTAAATAGTAATACTGGTTTATTGTATATGAATAAAATCAATTAATTAACGCTACAAATGTAACTAAATATAATGCTAAATGGTTAAGATATTTACGAAAAATGTATTTTCTAAGCTGTTCATTCTTTGTGCGTTGCCTAGTACCAGTAAAATCAATAAAAAAAAAACGCGGCAAATATTCTATCTGAATGTTGGCAGCAGGTATTGATCGGTTCATGAATTGTAAAATAGTTTGTCCCTATCTGTCTTGCGGCAGTCGTATTGTTGTCCTTGTCACTAACGGGATGGACGCCATTGACCTCTTTCCACTACTGTGTTCTGATTGGTCGTTCACGGTGGAAGGGATGTATTGTTTGCAAAAAAAACCGCGTCTGTTAGCAGGTAGCCAACATAACGAGTCTTTCGCGCCGACTCATCACGCATTTCCTTTCTTTCTTCTGCATTTGGCATTCAGAGTTAAAGGTCGTGTGTGGACCTTAGATTTAAGTTTATTATTAATTTTAGCCTAAACGTAAGTCATGGCCAATAACGATAACTTTGCACAAGACGTTACTGATAATCAACTTAATGGAAATGCAGAAAATGGTGGCGGAGATACATCAGAACATAATAGTGCCGAAGCCCCTGGACGCGATGATGACAGGTAAAGTTGGTTTTATTTTATACTTTGCAAGCTGTTATTAACTTCTTTATTCTTAGCGTAATCATATTTTAATCATTCAGACTTTCACGGAGACGTATTTGGTAAAATGGTAATTTTTGCAGTTTCTATCCGCGCCCGCCACAATGGCGGCGTTCTGCCATTATCCTTATCGGCGTAACGCTTAAATCTATTTTAATCGTTAAGATCTTTTCAAAATTTCACATTTTCATCTTTGCAGTGCATTCTCTACGATTTAAGTTCAGACCCAGAAGTTTTAGTTTTTATTTCAGAACATTTCCAGGCTTATAAAAATTTAGATTATCTTCGAGCCGCATGAAGTAAAATGGCGTCCTAATTGCGCGTCTCTTTTGCACCCGACACCGGCTCGGTTCAGTTATCGATTTTTCGTTTGGTTCTTTGTTAGCATATTTGTGGTTCGTGAATGCCGGTGTTGTGCGGTTCCAAAGCTAGCGGTAAAGCGTACGTAGGTAGTTGCAAGATTTTAAATCGGTAGCGCCGAGTGCGTCGGTGAGGGGTCGTCGCCCTCGCGGCGCGGCGCGTTGGTCAGTTTGGGGCGCTACTAACGCTGTGTCTCTCTGCAGGTGTGAGCCTGCGCCGCCGCCGCAGCTGCCGCCGAAGGACGTCATGGTATATATCCGCTGGGCTCACACTAAAGTAAAACTGACCAAACTGACTAGTATCGGCCACTTAACTTTGGGCCTGGATCACCTTTGCCAATTTCAAATCTTGCGATATGACTGTAACATCTTGTTTCATATTTCGTTGTCCTGATTGAAAATGTAAATTTCCAGACTTGACTTTTGTAACTTACAGGTTGTCTATTTGATTTGCTGCAGTGCTTGGAGTTTGTTTTGAAAAAATAGTAGCTGTAAAGTACTGTAAACAAGTACTGCATAGTGTTAATCAATAAATTGTAATTTTTAAGTCAGTTTCTAAATCGAGACACAAGTCTAAATTGTCTATTTCTTCATGTTTTAATCTTGTACTTTACAATGTCCACAGAAAACTTTTTGTTGGGGGCCTGAGCTGGGAGACCACAGACAGTAAGTGTAGATTGATTATTATTTTTCCTGTTGTCGTACCTATGTGGTGCTATTTATAGGTGTCGGTCTTATCATTTACATGAGGCATGTTGTTACAATAACTACATGTTGCTGGCAGGACCAGTTGACCTTGTCTTTTATCATGATGACTTTATTCAGTTCTGCTTCTGACTAAGCATTGAAGAAAACTTATACCCACATATCTGACATTTTCCATAATAGTTATTTCATTAGTCATTGAAATGTTCAAGTCTGATAGTTGTCATGTTTCTATTCACAGAGGAATTACGTGACCACTTCAGTGCTTATGGCGAGATTGAAAGTATCAATGTCAAGACTGATCCAAATACTGGCAGATCACGAGGATTTGCCTTCATTGTCTTCAAGGCACCAGATTCCATAGACAAAGTGATGGCTGCTGGCGAGCACACAATCAACAACAAGAAAGTGGATCCCAAGAAGGCAAAGGCCAGACATGGAAAGATATTCGTTGGTGGACTCAGCAGTGAAATATCAGATGATGAAATCAAGAACTTCTTCAGTAATTTTGGAACTGTAAGTTGCCACTTTGCTTTGTTTGAATATATTAATGTGAATTTATGTGATGACAAATCCGGATTTGGTGAGATAATTTCTTCTTGACAATTACTGAAGAGGAAACCGGGCCACTGATATACTTAAGTAATTATTATTTTATTGTGATTTGCCAAGTTTAGCATCTAAGATATCATTTTTATTGCAGATTATTGAAGTCGAGATGCCTTTCGACAAAACTAAGAACCAGAGGAAGGGATTCTGCTTCATAACATTCGAATCTGAGCAAGTGGTCAACGAGCTGCTCAAGACACCCAAGCAGACGATCGGCGGCAAGGAGGTCAGTATACACTCGACAGCTGCACTAACAGATGCATTACGTATGAGGTACGACATGTTGAGGTCCTACATTTGTGTGTTGTCGGCAGGTGGACGTGAAGCGCGCCACACCCAAGCCGGACGGACCCGGCGGCATGGGAGCGCGCGGGGGACGGGGCGGGCGCGGGCTGCGGGGCGGGCGCGGGCGCGGGGGCTACGGCGGCCAGGGCGCCTGGGGCAACGGCGGGTACGGCGGCTACGGCTACGGACAGGGAGGCTATGGCGGCGGCTACGACGGATACGGCTATGGCGGCTACGGATACGACGGCTACGGGGGCTACGGCGGTTACGATTACTCCGGATATCCCAATTACGGTAAACGCGGCAAGCAGTACTAGTATAGTGGCGAGCCCCCGCTAGCCCGCTCACCGACACATTACCTCGACTGATGTTACCTGATCCTAGGATACGATGTGAACGTAGTAGAGTAAGGCGCTAGGTTAGCGTTGCGAGCGAGGCGCGACTCCGTCCTCGAGATATGCCTATTTACATTATAGTGAACGTTTATTTTACGAGGAGATCGACATCACGCGAAGCTTAGGTATTTAATTTAGTGTGTAGGAAAATATTTATTTTTCTATATATTTAATGTTCTATCGAGATAATGTGTAGTGAATGTTGTCGAGGCGACAGTGTATAATCTGAATATAATCGCAGCTCTGTCTAAATTTTGAAAAAACTAGGATTAATCATCTCATATAAATTTGCTAAAATCATATTAAGTTGCATATTTTGTTTATTTCCACGAGAAGCCACTTCGCGTACTCTCGTGCGTAGATCGTAGTGCAGTTGCCCATTCGGCTATCGCTCTTTATCATTGTTTCAACGGGTATAAACTATATTCTGTACATATGTATGTTACCTGCCTTATGTTTATAAGCGTTCGTTTGTAATACCACTTTTGACATATGTAGCAATGTTGCTCGAGTTTCTTTACTTTTTTTGGTAAAAATTTACCTTTCGACGCTCTCGCCACATGCTACATCTGGGAAATGGGGTAAATATGGAGAGACATTGTGAAAGTGATAAAGATATGATGAAGCTTTTGAATAAAGCACTGTTACAAAAATTCTCAATGTGTTTCCATATGTAACCCTAGTCCACTTCCCTGCCCTGACTCACACCACACGCTTCATACTTCACACTTTCAATTTTTTTTTACTAATCGCATGCATAATTATTTTGCATTACTACATACAACAGCTCTTCTACTAGTAAACTATACTTTGAAGGTTTTATTGAATAAAGAATAAACCAAACCATCACAATAAGTATAACTTGAGATATAAATTCCCCCTAAAGATAAACTCAAATTACTAGCTAGGATGAAGTCTGCGAATGTCGCGCTGTGGTTGTGCACACGTCGCCTCACAACGCGCTCGCACCACGCCGAGACACGGTCTCGTGTGCTGCGGGGCACCCAGGGTAGATCATAAATCGTCTCGTTTATGTACTCGCACTAAATACTCGTTACGTTTCTGTCACATAGGTTCTTAGTTTGATAAAGGGTGCCTAGTTGTAGGTGTAAATCTGTTAGGTAGACCATTCATAGATAATCTTGTACACTGCTAGGCCCCCCTCCCCCTAACGCTACGTATAAGTGCCCACGTGTAATCCCTCATCCCCCGGCCCACAAATGTAGCACGAGACGATTTACGAGCTACCCTTCCGACGGGACGGCCTCGGCCGGCTGCCCCGGCGGGGCGGTCGGTCGGTCGACCCGTACCATAATGAGTATACGTCGACCAGTCTCCGCGACGTCCACCGTTCCGGCCACGAGCGCACACAGCGGCGCGGCGGCGGGCGGAGCGGTGGAGGCGGACTAATGTGTTTGTGTTGCGGGCAGACTGCGGCGGGTACGGAGGGTACGAGGGCGGGTACGGCGCGCGACCTGCTGTGCGAGGCAAAGGTACTGCACTCCGCCTCCTTGCACTGCCTCCATGCTCTTGCCGAGCTAGATGCGAACTCACCATAGCGGGAGTCGTAGGTCGCTTTTGCACTACATCATTTCACGGATCGTCGCCTCGACATTCAAACAAATACCACACATTTTATGTGCGTGTCGTCATCCGAAAAATTTACGGCCACGCCTATGTAGTGCAAGAGGGTCTTAAAAGGGTACACTTTTACGTCCAGCTAGCTTTAGATTTCGCTGTCGTTCGACCAACTGACATTCATATTCTCCCACTGTAACTCGTCGTAATTGAACGCGAAATGTGATTCAACTCGCACACTGGTTTAAAAAAACTAGTATGTAGTCCGAACCAGTCACGATTTGAAACATGTAGTCGGCAAGAGCGTGGAGGAGGCATGAGCTCGCGCGTGCGGCCGGTCGGACACCGGGCGGCCGGGCGGGCGCGCTGTAGTGTAGTGTGACCGTGTGTGTCGTGAGGCCGGGGGACGCATGACACTTAACCTGCTATCTTTTGCTTACTAAGAACATTCGAATGTTCCAATAAAACTAAACAAATTAACCGTTTTCGTCACTGGCTAAATTAACTTGTTAACGTTTATGGCCTGTTTCACCATCTCCCGACATGTATCGATAAACTTCTCTTTAAATTGGTAGGTCATTTATATTTTTTTCCTAATGATAAATTGTACCTATCTTTTCGGCCTCTGAAACAGGCTCTTAGTATAATCGATTGGCTATTCAGGGGTGCATCCGCTCTTAATTTATAACGCTACGTTTCTTCTAAAAAAGAGACTTGTGTAGGTGTCGTGCGACCGAGGCGCCTCTCGTGTCTTGCATCTAAGCTAGCATTTGTGTATATGTATTGACTAATTGAACTTTCTCAATAAAGCACTCGCGTGAGTGTCGTGCATGTAAGGTTTTATTTAATAGTGATAATATAATAACATTTTTCCCCACCCAGCAGCTTGACAATTAATCTCGAACCAAATAAATAGCGTTTAGCGTTACAAACAGGTGACGTTACAGCCGGGTACCAAGGTGGCAAGCAGCGAGGTGGCGGCGGCGGAGGCGGCGGTCGCACCAACCAGAGGCACCAGCCCTATTAACTGTACCTGCCGATAGTCATCTCAGTCCAATAGTGAGGTGAGCAGTCTTGGACTTTACGCGCGACCTGATCTTGTAGAATGCTATCTAGGCGAGGCCTTAATAATCAGTTTCCTTCTGATATGTTTAATTTAATTGTGTCTAGTTGTAGCCATTGTAATGTTGTACTAGTTTAAAGCGAGGTGCCAGCACCAGCCTTTATAAAACGTAGCTTGTTGTCCGCAGGTTAAGTCACCGGTCATGAGTGTCCCCTGCGCTTCTCGCCTCGCCGCGCTGGGGGCACGTCATTTCATTCCACATTATTAATTTAAGGAAGTAATTGATAACATTTTAAGAAGATTTTTTAAGGGTAAAATACAGTTGTCAGTTGATATAGCCGCGTTCGTACGGCTCTAGCGTAAATTTATTATAATATAGTATGGATTATAGATTCACTGAGTATTATTGCAGATTGATTAGATTCGATTATGACATTTGTCTCGAAATTTTACCTTACGTACTGAACACTAGAAATAATGAGTAAATATAATTACAGAGCTTATAAATTTGTAACATTGTCCCTGTACGCCGGCGAGTCGTGTTGTGATGTGTCGCGTGTGAATGAGTGCGCGGAGACGCGCGGCTGTGTGTCGAGTGAACGTTAGTAGAGTCGCCCTCATCTGTCACAGTCAGTTATTTGATCTGGATCTCATCGCAGATAAATGTAGTTTTGTACTTTAATTTGGTAAAGGATCGAGCAATCAGAATCATGTATTTTATACAAATTAGATGTTTCTTCCATTGATTAGGGATGAAATTAAATTTTTAGACTAAGTAATCGGTCATGAACAAATTGAAGATATACCAAGTTGTGTATGTCAATAAAACAAATGTGTAAATAAAATATTGACTTTTTGTCTGTGTTTATGTCACTGAGCGTATTATCCGCTGCGTGCACGCTCTCTCGCGTGTGAGCAGTACATCGTGTGTAGTAAACATTTGAATGTTGATATTTTTAGAAGTACATGTAATGAATTTTTTTGTGTCTTAGTAAGTAATATACATTACCATCAAATAGGTCTATGCTACTTGCCTGGGAATAGTTTTATTGTCGTTTCCTATTCTAAACAATTACATCAAGAAAGTAAACTTATCCTACCTGCAAGTAATAGCGCGTTTCAATGCGGCTGCTGTCTTTTCATTCTTGTTTTACCTCGTGGGTTTTAGTACAATGAGTGGACTTTATTTTTATTATCTTTGTATAAGGTTTGTAAAGTAACTAAAGGTCTGACAAAGAGGCCAAGCTATTTGGGCATAATTGTTATAAAATGACAGGAAAATAGTTTTTTAATACAGTTGCTCAAAAAGTGGCGTATTGCAGGGACGTATAGCGTTCGGGATGTGGGCTATTACGTACTCGTGCTTTTTCTTTACCTTTCCCGAACTCGTGCGTTCTCTTTCCCAACTGTCAAAATAATGTCCATTAAAAAAAAAACAACCACGAAGTATTTACTAAATAAAATCATAGAAGTTTTTATGATTCATGCAAATATTTCTAAAGAAGCTACTAATTTGTTTCAATATCAGATTTAATTATTTGATTCAATGAGTTAACGGTTTCATTCCATATCATCTCATTAAATTTCATTTTTATTTCATATCAATAAAAAAAATCTACTGAAGACTTGGCTGTATGGGCATAGTTCCCTTTGCCTACCCAGAATAGGTAAAGAAAAAAAAATCTCTGCGATTCTTTTACGTTATGCGCCATTTTCAAAAATGTTCTTTGCGAGTTTAATTACGGTTTTATTATTTTATTAAATTGCTTCATTTTTTCGCAACTGTATTAAAAATAGTTGTTCAGTACACGTGCGGAACCGTCATTGCAACTTGTTCCGACTGTCTACCCTCGCCGTCGGCTGTGCCTCGGCTCGGCTAGACATTTGTCGGAACTCGTTGCAATGACAGGCTTTCCGCACTTATAATGAAATATACTATTCCAACCAATGACGATACCTTTGATCTAGCTCTAAAGCTAGGATTAGTTGAACTAGGATACCTATTTGTTACGCACTTACGTACCTACCGGACTGGCAATTTTCTGTTTCATTACACTGAAGCCTAAAGGTACTAGAAAACTGATAAGACCTAGAAAATCTTTCATTATCAACCCGCATTTACACCGATGGGTATACAAAACATGTAGGTGCCTCTTATGCTTAGGTACTATACCCCAGCCTAGCCTTTTCCCAACTGTTGGGTCGGCTTCCAGTCTAAGGTCCGGACTCCACGAAAGCGGAGAGGAGACTTGCGGAAATCGACCAATCACATTGGTTAAAAATTTTCTTCCGGGCGGAAGACCAGATGTAGGTATACATTTTCGGATCACAGGAATGTGATTGGACGAAATTTGGCAAATCTCGTCTCCGCTTTGGTGGGAACCGGGCCTAATATGTGCGTACACACGGCTACACATCAAGCTATACAAACCAGTATAATCTGATCGTTCATTGTGCGTAGTAGGTAAAGTGAGGCCAAGATTAACTGGTTTTGTATAGCTTGATGTGTAGCCGTGTGTACCTAGCCTAGACAAACGGCTTCCATCACCAGTATAGCATTCCCCTCTGATGTGAAATTCGATCATCATCATCATACTGCCTAGACCAGGGCAGAATGGTGTATACAGGCTACTCACGCCTAGTCGAGACCGATCGGAACACGAAAGGCGACCGCCACACGCCGCTCTTATTCTCTCCTGCGCTGATTGCTGCTGCCTGCATCATGGCCGCCGAGGAGTGCGGTGGCTGTCCTGCGACATCTTTCTGCTGAACCATTAAAGTTAGGGTTGCTCCGTCCGGGTTTCTCCGGATTTGTCATACAGTTTGGCGGGGCTTCATTTGTAGTGCGTGTTTAAAAATTAACAAGTTTGAAGTGTCACTGGCATGTACATTTCAACCGAAACAAGCAATGCCCAACACAGGAATGCACGACACGAGAACGCGCGACATAGGAATGTAAGTGTTTTGAATTCCAATGTTGTACATTGTCATGTCGTGCATTCTCGGCCAGAACCTCGATTGTCCGGGCATTGTACAGCACGAGAATTGGAATCAAAACAAACAGTGACGTCACATTAAAAAAGTAAAAAGCCATGTGACAATAGGGACGGCTGATACAATAAAATACTGGAAAATTCCGTGGTTCCTTCTTTTTTTCTTCGTGTTCCTATAATACGACCGTCTCGCGACAGTAACTATCCTTTATTGTATACCAAGATAACATCGTCAATTTTAGAAAAATATTTACAGAATAGTAGTTAAATGTAGATGAATTACAAGAATGCGCCTGCTTTAATAAAACATACAGGATACAATGTAGATAATGTCTATATTTGTGTAGCTTAAAATCAAAATTTTGTATATTGTTAGTTTCTTGGGAAACATCAATTCAAAGTGGGCATGCTGAAGAGCGTACTCCCCAGCAGAACCACTTTAAAATCACGGTTATTTGACGCTGATTATGCACAGGTCTTATTTTATACAAATGTATATTTATACCATCTACAATAGATAAATAGGTACTTACTTATTGATTTTTAGTAACATAAATGTTTTATCGGAATGCGCCTGCCATGAATTTCTTAGCAATTATCATGATTAATAGATTCATACATATTAATATTTCTTTACGACAAATAAATTAATACATGGTAGGTATATCAAGGAAATGATTTCCTAAGGTATACCTAAAGATTAAGAAAAAACAGACAAAAATGTAAATAGAATTTGTTTTATTTTTGAGTAAGTACATAAATATATATCTCATTTATATAGATCTTTGGCAGTCGTTACAGGTAGTCAGTGACCTGAAAGTCTGACAACCAGTCTTACCAAAGGGTATCGTATTACCCAGTATGAACTGGGTTGTGGAGGTCTGATAGGCAGTCGCTCCATGTAAAATACTGCTACTTAGCTGTATCTGGTAAAACCGAAAGCCGACCTCAACATAGTGGGAAAAGGCTAGGCAGATGATGATTTTATATGTACTTACTTAAACTTAGGTAAACATAAAACAAATTCTATTTACTTTTTTGTATGTTTTTTCATAATCTTATAAAGATTATGAAAAAACATACAAAAAAGTAAATAGAATTTGTTTGTATGTTTTTTCATAATCTTTATACCTTATGAATTCATTTCCTTGATATACCTACCATGTATTAATTTATTTGTAAAGAAATATTAATATGTATGAATCTATTAATCATGTTATTTGCTAAGAAATTCATGGCAGGCGCATTCCGATAAAACATTTATATGTTACTAAAAATCAATAAGTAAGTATTTATCTAAAATTGTAGATGTTATCTTAATATACAATAAATATACATTTGTTTATAATAAGACCTGTGCATAATCAGCGTGAAATAACCGTTATTTTAAAGTGGTTCTGCTGGGGAGTATGCTCTTCAGCATGCTCACTTTGAATTGATGTTTCCCAAGATACTAACAATTATACAAATTTTGATATTAAGCTACACAATTACAGACATTATCTGCATTGTATCCTGTATTTTTTATTATAGCAGGCGCATTCTTGTAATTCATCTACATTTAACTACTATTCTGTAAATATTTTTCTAAAATTGACGATGTTATCTTGATACAATAAATATACATTTGTTTATAATAAGACCTGTGCATAATCAGCGTGAAATACCTATTATTTTAAAGTGGTTCTGCTGGGGAGTATGCTCTTCAGCATGGCCACTTTGAATTGATGTTTTCCAAGAAACTAACAATATACATTTTTTTTTAATTAACCTACAATAATATAGACATTATCTACATTTTATCCTATAGGTTTTAAGTATTATAGGCAAAGTGGTTCTGCTGCAGAGCATGACACGGCATGGGCACCGGGCCGTAGGCCGACGAAGGAGGCCGGCGGAGGCCCTGCACTTCGGGGACAGAAGATATTAGTGTTTTTAAATATGCGAGCGTAGCGAGCGCACGTCATGGAGTACAATTTAATTCGGCAGCACTAGTTAGCTCAATTACCTAGTATCCAAGTCCCAAAATTTCGAGTTGCCCAACTAGTCGGCCAACCAATCGCGCGATGTCGCCGATTACTGTGTCGTACAGTACGCTCAAATTATCTTGGCAGCTCCGAACTTCGTGCAGGTCATTTTGTTACAACGAATGTATTAAAGTGTTATGATATTTACTTTATTTGTATTTCTCACTGTTTAAATTAGATATTTTCTGATCGTTTAAGTATTGGTTTATCTGGCAATAACAGTTTTATTCCCAAGTTTACATGCGTAAAATTTCGCAAAGCCTATGTTCAGAGCTGCCAAGATAATTTGAGCGTACTGTACACAGCGTACACTCCTGTGTTGTACATTCTTGGGCTGGACCAGCAAGGTACACCCCAGGTCCCCAGCGATGTCGCCAATTACTGTGTCGTACACTCCTGTGTTGTACATTCCAGTGTCGTGCATTGCTGGTATGTGCATTACTGTGACGGGCATTTAGGGACTCAATTTCAACAGCGCGGCCAACTCATACAATTTGATAAACCTTGGATTGTTTAAGTTGTTTGTCACTCCAATCTATATTACTATACTCTATGGCTGTCCTGTCCACACCTCTTGTGTGGAAAGACGCTATTATCACCGAAAATAGAGTTGGCCACTAGAACCGCCACTTGCCGAGCCTTGAGTCACATTAGCCAAAAGGCTGCCTGTGACTGTGTGATAGAACGAATGAGAAACTTGAGTCCCGCTGGGTTTACGATTTTGTAACATCCTTTATCGTAGAACTAGTGGGAACGAAAAAATCCACTGACTTTTCGTTCCCATTAGTTCTACGAACTACGAATCCGTACCACTTTGAATCGTAGGACTAGTGGGAAAAATAAAATAAAAAAGGTTCTATCGTAGGACTGTGCAAGTAGAACTAGTGGGAATGATCCATAAATAACAGAATTGTTGTCTCCATCAGGATGAACGGTCACTAGGCGTATTTAACGTTGAATTTATGCCTTACTGCTTCTATTTGCTTCCTATTCTCAAACAATTGCTTCCATCGTATTCTAGTAGAAAAAAGACATTTTAAGAGTGACCGTTCATTCTGTTGTCAGGACGGCCGGTCACCGCGCGAGTCGTAGTGGTCTTGCTAAATAGAATTATTGAAATTCACGGTGGCCATTAATTGCTTCCCGTTTGCTTCCGACGATTTTTTACAACGTTATTACTGTAACTATCACGGCAATAAAGATGTCGACAAAAGTGTTGTATAACAATATTTTTAGTGCCTGACAAAATAATAAAGGCAAAACTGTTATTTAACATTGCAGTTACACTTGATTAGGCGATATAAATCTATGATGGTATTGTCCCGGTGGCCTACAGTTATTAAAAAGAAGTGCCTATCGTATTTAGTGACAAACATTCATACAAAATGTAATAAACACCTTTATAGATAATATTTCAATTCTTAACTTCCTAGGGAGTGTTCATACGTACCTACACTCACAGGCACAATTAACCGCCCGCATTCATCGCCCTGTTTATTTACGTTAACTTTGGCTTATCTACTGTTTTGTTTCTTGTCAAGTGGCCTACTGTAACAATAAAATTAAACACTCTTAAACCATTATTTCATATCCTAAATTTCTGTCAACGACGGGTTTTTGGAATTTAGTCGTTGTTTGACATTGTTTCCGTTTCATTACCGTCTTAACATTTTCTGTTCTTTTCTGCCACAGTATGTGAATATTGTTTAATTTAAGTTTGAAGTGTTCGCTTATTGTTTGTGACTGTAAAAAATGTCACTGGATGCAATTGGTGCAGTTAAGGCAGTGGCTTTAGCTGACGCTGGGTACAGCCAACTTCGCACCGATCGTACACTCGGTGTACCTCAAACCACGGTACGGGATGCCATCAGACGTTTTCAGGAGACAGACTCATATACCCACAGGCCAGGTGAAGGCCGACACCGATGCACTTCAGATCGAGACGACTACTTAGTTGCAGAGACGTCTCCAGCCCATGTAGCGCCCGTATGCAAACATTATCCTAGCGCCCCCTCTATTTTCATCATTAGCCAAGAAAAGTAGCAAAAAGACAATTTACACTTTGTGTTTATTTTTCAAAGTCAAATCTTTTTTTTAATTCAATTTCATTGGTTCTAAGTAGTTTCTATGTACCTACGTCATATTCGATAGCCATTAAAGCTAATAGTGTATTATGGTTGATTGGTAATCGATTGTCGTGGTATGGACATATTATTATGATGCGAAGGAATGAAGGAAATGTTGTGAGGAAAATGTTGAGTATGAATGTAGATGGCTATAAGAGTAGAGGAAGGCCAAAGAAACGATGGATGGACTGTGTGTAGGATGATATGGCTAGTAAGGAGGTGACTGCTGAGATGACGATAAATAGGGAAGTATGGAAGAAGAAGACATGTTGCGCCGACCCCATATAGCCACGGATCCCGGGATCCGCGGACAATTTTTTTTTTTGTAGAAACGGATCCCGGGATCCGTGGAGACAAATCGCCGGGATCCGTGTTACGCCAAATCAGATCCCGAGATCGGTGGAGACAGACCCAACAATTTTGGCACATCGAATAAATGAGAAATTCATACATATATACATATAGATAAAAATGGTCTCTTTATGAAAAAAGCAAGAGCGAGCGAAGCGAGCTCGAAAATTTTAGCCCCCGCCTCGGAAAGGTTATTTTTAACATTCAATAAAATTATATTTAATTTACTTTTACTACTAACGCATTGAAAAATGGGACAATAATAAAAACTCGGTGGCAAGAGCGAGCGAAGCGAGCTAAAAAATTTGAGCATTCCAATTATGAGATGGGTTAGATTTTCTTTTTACCGTGAATACAGATTTAAATAAATTAATAATTTAAAAAACAATCTTTTCAATCAATGTAGTGTCACCAGAACCAAAGTTATGAACTGTGAGCAACCTTTCAGCTCAATCGGATGAGGGGAACTGGTTTGAAGTTCAGTTGCAATATTTAACCAATACTAACAAACTGACAAGGGAACTAGTGGGTGGCGGGTTAGAAGAAATATAGTAATAGGTATAGATTTTCTAGATTTGCGTTGCGGGGCGGCAGACCGGAATTTTAATTAATTGTCTGATGACATAACCATGACCTGACGCTGCCGCTTGACTCCGCTCTATACTGTGGCTCTGTGCCGCCCCCTGAAACGCGCCGCCGCCCGGGGGCCATGGAATAAATAAAATAACAGGCCAGAGGGGGTTGGTTAAGTAGATGTCACATGTCTTCGATTTTTCTCCTTGGGCGCTCCGTAGCGAGCGCTGATCGGCGCCCACATGGACTCTGCGCCCGGGTACTACCCACACCCTGCACTATATGTAAAGACGCCTTTGCCAGTTTTAGTTGTAATAACATATCTTACACAAATATTTTCTATGCATTTATTTTACATTGATACCAATTCATGTGGTTTTCCCACATTTGATTTTTCAAAAACCGATCGAACGAATTCGATAATATTTTAATGGAATCTCCTGGCGCCCCTGTATCTCTGGCGCCCTGGGCCGTCGCCCAACCGCGCCCTACCCTAACGCCGCTACTGTTTGGAGGTGTCGCACTAGAGGGCGCTCGGCGCCCCCTTGACCCGGCGCCCGTGTGCGCCGCACACCCTGCACTATAGGTAAAGACGCCTCTGCTTAGTTGTCAACAACGTGTTGCGAAATCGCTTTTGCATTGTTACTGAAGCTCCTATGCGTCATTTTGAGGTGAAAAATGTCAGTGTGATGAGGGCTTTTCGTCCGGCCGTTTCGTTTTGTAGCATAGACCATAGTAACGCCAGACCTCTACGACACTTTTTCAGCGAGATATCGGCGATAAGGTGGATTTTCACCGTTTCAATGGCGCGGCCATGTGGTTTTAGTCTATCAGGTCATAAAATATAAACCTAGAATTTTTAAGTGTATTTTTACAATGTTTGACACATTCAAATCTAGGTTTTACAAGAAACTCCAGACCTCTACGATGCTTTTTCAACGAGATATCGGCGATAACGTGGTTTTCACCGTTTCAATGGCGCGGCCATGGGGTTTTAGTCTTACAGCTTCTAAAATATAAACCTAGGATTTTTTTCTATATTTTTACAAATTTTTTACATATTCGATCTGTTATTTACCTAAATTTCAGGTCTAAAGATCTCCGTGGCCGCGCGGTACTCCGCGTTTCGATGGTGCGGCCACGTTCAAACCCTTCCAACTTTGTAACCATAACTTTGACTTTATGGTTTTGGGAATCAACTTTTATAAACTTTTACAATACATAATCTTGGCATAGTTTTTTTTTAAAAAAAAAACGTCATGGCCACGCGGTCGAAAACTCGAAACGCACACTTCCGCATTTGCTTTAGAGCACAGACCTCAAAAGGATAAGTTTTATGCGAGCATACTTTTTTTTAGAGCGTCTGAGTGACATTATCTTAGGCGCGACAAAAGCCCGACGGAGCCCCGCTTCGGTTCGCCATCCCCTTCGTATTAACACGATAATTATCATATTATAATAATAATTCTTTATTTCTCCTCACAAATACTCACAATGACAGCTTATTCTAGGTTTCACAATCATAATATTGTTTCTTGAGCAATGTGAGGAGCTGGTGTCTGAGTTAGGCGTAGAACGCCTGTATTACAAATCACCAGGTCCCCACCCCACAGAAGAACAGAAACAGAAAGTTTTAGTAAAATAAAATAACAATTATTCTATTACCTACTATCTAAACGTCATAAGGAGACTTAAAGTTTAACACGTAAATTTATTACAATTTTGGGGGTAGAAGTAAAAAAGAAACTATAAACAACAAACAGTAAAATAGTGCGCCTGTGTCTGCGTGTATGTGTGTGTCTATGAGAGTGTTGAGTGTAAGTGTGTCGTGTTGAGTGTCGGATCTAATGTGCCGATGTGTGCGTGAGAGGGTTTGGTGCAAGTTATAAACTTATATCGAACTAATTTAATTTGAATGAAGTAAACTTTCAGTAGATTTGTAGTCCAACTTCTTCAACCAGTCCGTAACCAACGACTTACATTTGGTTTTTGGCAAGGGATATATCGTTAGGACTCGATTTACCTTATTGTATAAATTTGAACCCTGGTAGCAGAAAAACCGATGTGCAAACTTGGTTTTAAATGACGATGAAGAACAGACTGTGTGTTTGCGACGTTTGTTTCTGATTCTTTCTGGGTCAAACGTTGTTAGGGCATGTTGTTTCATAACCGTTTTGAGGATGAAAAGCTGTCTCACAGTAAGCACCTCCCATTTCGAGTAGAGATCAGTAGTTGGGTGATAAAAAGGTAAAAACAAAGTAACCTTTAGGAGTGCTCTTTGAGCTCTCTCAACTTTTAAGAGATGAGTTTTACATGTGCCACCCCATGTGGTGATACAGTATTCAAGCTGAGACTGACAGAGAGCATAGTAGACTGATTTTATTACAGATTTTGGTGCAGTGTTTCTTAAGGCTTTAAATATTACTATTAGCCTACGCACTCTCGCTGACAAAAGATTAACATGGTCATGAAATTTAAGATTTCTGTCAATAATTACTCCTAGGTACTTTGTTGATTCAGTATTTTTAAGGTTGGGACATTGACAAATTGTGTCATTTGCATTTGGGCATGAATGGGAGACAATACTCAAAGAGGGATCCGGTTTGTCATTGGTTTGAATGGAAAACGTGGTGAATGTCGTTTTTTCTACATTTAATGTAAGCAGGTTCTTATTTAACCAACTGATCACAGCGTTCATGCCTATCTGAGCTTTGCTAAATGCATCATGCCAGGAGTTACCACTGAAAAGTAAAGCCGTATCATCTGCAAACGCAACAATTTTCGAATCCGGAAACATCAACTGGCATATATCATTAATATAGACTAGAAAAAGTGTCGGTCCAAGAATACTGCCCTGTGGAACTCCAAATGTCACTGGGACCTCGTCACTAGTTATGTTTCCGATTCTAACACACTGTGTTCTGTCAGTTAGATAATCCTCAAACAGTTTTAGTTGGAGATCCCGGATACCTAGGCTTTCAAGTTTTGTTAACAGAATAGGGACAGAGACTGTGTCAAAGGCCTTTGCTAAATCTAAGAATATTCCAATGGTTTTCCTCTTTTTGTCTAAGTTGTTAACTATATAACTTGTTAGTTCTGACACAGCGTCAGCAGTGGATCTCTTGGCTCTGAAACCATATTGAGCTTGTGAGAGAAGATTTTTATTTTCCAAGTAGTTAACAAGTCTTTTGTTTATGATGCGCTCTAAAATTTTTGATAGGGTAGGGAGAATTGAAATTGGCCTATAATTATTGACACAGTCTCTGTCACCACTCTTATGTATCGGGTGAACTCTTGATTTCTTATAGATCTTTGGAAATATACCAGTTGTGAGCGACATGTTACAGACGTATGTTATAGGTTTTGTTAGGATATCTATATTTGATTTCAAGATTTCACTAGATATTAAATCAAGGCCCACCGAACAATCACTCTTTAACCCTATTATTAAAGACTTAACCTCATCCTCATCCGTAGGGAGCAGACAAAAAGAATGGCTACACGAGTTCATGGTGATGGGTCCTGTTTGTGGATTATTCTTCATGATTTTTTCTGCTAGCGTTTTACCAATATTCGCAAAGTATTGGTTCACATTGTTTACCGATTTTTGGGGGTCATTGGTGTTTATCAGTTCAATCGGGCTGTCTTTAGGTTTAGTTGAGGACGTAATCTCTTTAACTATTTTCCAAATTTTTTTACTATTTTTCCCTGCGTTTTGGAATTGGAGCTTCTCATGTTCTTTTTTAAGTTTTTTTAATAAAGACGAACAAAAATTTCGGTACCGTTTATATGTAGCTTGAAATATCTCATTATCTGGGTGTTTCTTTACTTTTTTATAGAGATTATCACGGTTTCTAATGCACTTCAGAATGCCTGGTGTTATCCACGGTTTGAGAATTTTTTTCTTGTTAGATATTTTGACTTCTTTAGTGTTGTTTTTGATAATTTTGTAAAGGATATTGTGGAGGAAATTAGCAGCCTCGTTAGCGTTCTTAATTAAATATAGTGGATTAAAGTCAACACTTTTAAGTTCCGCATTTAGAAGGTTGTGATCTAAGTAATTTATAATTTTAGCAGGTTTATGATTAGGAAGACTGGCTATGTACAAAGCAATACCATTGTGATCTGTAAGTGTTGTTTGGAGTATAAGACAACGAGCCGTTAATTTTGTCTTTAGAAACGTGTGGTCCAAACAAGTTTTATTGTGCGTAGGATATGTGTATGCAGGCATCATACCGTGAAATGCCATCATATCTAGATATGCAGACAAATTGCCGTCAACACTGTGTTCGGCTATATTAATATTAATGTCCCCCAACACTATGACATTTTGCATAAACGAATATTTTAAAAGTACTTGATTAAGGGATTGTAAGAACTTATCAATATTTTTGTAACCGGGTGGCCTATAAATGGCCAAGGCTACTGTATCTTTATTAAGAGTAATAACAAGACAGTTGGCGTCTTCAATCATAGGTTCTTCAACTGAGATAAACAAACCGTTCTTGTAGTACACAACAACACCTTCATTCTGGGTTAGGTTGTTAGTGGTGGCAAAACTGTCATATCCATCCAAGGACGGTAAAAATACAGTTGATGATAACCAGCACTCTGTCAAAATAATGCAGTCCCAATCCACCGCAGTTCTGGCTATTATCGGTAATAATCCAGGTAGGTTACATTTAACACTCCGAATGTTTTGTTGGAACACTTTAAGACATTTTTTGGAATTTGGTAACTGACTCGAGCAGTCCTCCGCATCACAGATGACATAATCCGCAACACTAAGGGAGTCTATTTCAGTTTGTAACTGCGTTAACTCGTTGAATTTCGCCTAAGTAATAATTTAGCAGGATCATATTTGTGGGTTAATTTGGCCATAGTATAATATGCTGATGTATTTTTATGTAAAATTATATTAAGACACATGAATTCAAATATTGGTAAATAATTGAGAAAAGTATCAATAATGGTATTAGGCACGATATAATATTTTAGAGATTGTGTGACACATTGGGGGTGTGGTTGTGTTATGAGGATGTAGTGCAGAGTAATGTTAATCAGTTGTAATGTGGTAGTTTTTGTATTATTGTTGTGTATGCGGTGTACGTGAACAGTGTGGTAGGCGATTATTAAATAAGTTTTGTAAAAAATAATGCATGCAACTGGAATGTACATAAGCCTTTTAGAGGGGTTGTCTAGTCAAATATGCTTTTCTATGTTTAAAAGATCTTCTTCGCAATAAACGCGTAGACGGGGTTGGCCTTCCTTTCGCTTCAGAAACACCTTGCCAAAGGAAGTCCAGCAGTGCTCGTAATTATGTTTTTTAGCAAATAATCTGGTTGTGTAGTGTAGACGTCTGATTGAAGCAGTCAGAGATTCAGCCACGTATATTGGTTTCGCTGGTCCAACCATATTCAGATCTGTAGTACTCAACCGTTTTTCACGATTCGCCTTATTGTATGACCCCGTAGCCCTTATAAACTGTTCCCTCTTTATGGTTGATGTGAAGTCTACGATAATAGGGCCTATGGGTTTGTCTTTCAGCTTAAGACGAGATACATCTCGAATATCAGAGTCTAGTATTGGAACATTAATAACATTTCCAATAATTTTAGCCATTTTAACTAGCTGTTCTTTGTTCTCAGATACAACGACTGGGACATTTCTTACCTCGACCATGGTAGACCGTGCGTTTTTTTCAAAATGTTCAATTTTTGCATCCAAAGTCTTTATATGGCTCTTTAATGAACTGTTTTCTTGTTGAAGATTTTTCATGTCACTAAGAACGTCATCGTATTTCTCAGACAGTAACATCATTGACTTATTTATTTCAGCGTTTTGGTTTGTTAGCTCCTTCAGAGATAGCTCTAAGGTAGTAAATTTAGCATCTTGCTGCTTTTTAATTTCGTCCATTTTGGTCAATAGGTCGGCCAGTGAGATATCTGCTGTGCCTGGATCATTTAACCGGCGTTTTGTTCGCTTCGTAAAGTTCAAATCATTTTTCTGCTGACTTTTAGGTGTATAGAGCGCAGGATCCGATCCAAATTGAGTGGGAGAAATGAGCTTAGAATTACTTTTCGGTGGGGTACGTGGAACAGACATTGTATTTAATTCAAGCTTGTCGTGATAAGTTAATTGTACGGCAGTATTGATTCAATACTATTACAACTTAAGTTTCAGAGAAATAATTACCCGCCAATCGCTGTCGCTTATGCACTGAGACATGAACGCGCAAGTAGTGGTGATGAGCCGCTGTGTGTTTTAAATGACGATGACGCCGCGTACGCAGCGAAGGATACTCGTTGCGTCGATTGTCGCTGTCCTGCTCGTGGCGCGTCAGCTGGCTTCGTCTTCGCCTATGTCAAACGGTGACAATTATGTCTGTCCTTTGTACCCACTCAAGGGGGCGGGGCTAGCTGTCTATGCGTGAAGTAACGTAACAACGTAGTAGTTGTAAGTTTAACGATGCGCAGGAGTGACAGTGAGCGGGCTCAGTGTTGATATCGCTTTGTGTACACTCGGTGGTTTCCGGACTCCCGAGTGATCGCCGCCGAGCGCCGAACGTAACCGATCGTGTCCTTGAAAGAACGAAGTTTGCCGAACGAAGGCCGGTCGTTCACCTCGGTACGTCCCTGTGACACGATGATATAGAAGTTTCGATGGTGTTTCTATACTAAATTCTGTGTTTTCTTCGTAGTCACTGTGTGAAATTTAAGTTCAGGTCACGCACTAGGTAGCTTGTACACTTAGCTACAACACGGTATAGGTTTAAGAGCAAATTTATTACTTTTAACACACTTTAACGATTTTAATGATGGAGCGCAGAAAAAATACGTGTAGTCGCGCGGACGGAGCGGGGGGGGGGGGGATATTTTATTAATGAAATGTTATGTTATTACCGCGTTTACATGATGAACACAAGACAAGTTGTAGTATTTCTCAGGAACTATCCAGCTGATCAATTGGATTTATGTTTTTATAACACATTTGCTCGTAAAGGGCCTCTTATTTCACCAATTTCAATATCGTAATGTATGTCATTACGTACTTGTGCGTAATCGTAAAGTAAAACGCACGAGTTTCTTTCTAATAAGGTAACACGTACGGTTTATCATGCTCCGTCTAAAACCAACGGTACTTTTTTAAATCTTAAGAAAAAAAAAGCAAAGAAAGCAAATCAAAAAGTTTTTATGTCAGAAAAGTGGTCAATATTTTATGAATAAAATTAACTTTGGGAGATAAAATATAAAAAATAAACATTTCATTCTTTAATTTAATTCATTTTGACAGTAAATTACATCTGTAACAGAAACAAAAAAAATATTAATTTACTTTATTAGTAATACTGGCTGTTTTTGTACCGTTGCCTTAAAAAAAAAAGCACTGATGCCCGCGCATCGCTAATTTGTGAAAGAAAGTCCGAGTTTTATTTATTTCCTCGCAAATGTGTTATAAAACGTCGTATGACATACGTGCGCTTTGATAATTACAGCCTCTGCTCTCTTGTAGCCCTCGCCTACGGCTCGGGCTAGCAATATCGCCTCGGCTGTAATTTTCAACTTACCGCACTTATAACATAATGTACTATTACTTGAGGTACTTCATCATCATCATCATTTCAGCCAAAAGACGTCCACTGCTGGACATAGGCCTCCCCCAGGCGTCGCCACATTGACCGGTCCCGTGCGTCTCTCATCCAGCGGGTTCCTGCAACCTTGACCAGGTCATCGGTCCACCTAGTGGGAGGCCTTCCAACGCAACGTCTTCCGGTTCGCGGTCGCCATTCCAGAACTTTTCGGCCCCATCGGCCATCCGTTCTGCGAGCAATGTGCCCTGCCCATTGCCACTTAAGTCTGGCGATTCTTCGGGCTACGTCGGTAACCTTGGTTCTCATGCGGATGTCCTCATTTCTGATTCGATCACGCAAGGAAACTCCGAGCATAGCCCTCTCCATTGCCCTTTGGGTGACTTTGAGCTTTCTGATGAGGCCCATTGTGAGCGACCACGTTTCGGTCCCGTATGTAATCACTGGCAACACACACTGGTCATAGACTTTCGTCTTGAGTCCGACTTACCCCAGTGTGGTAAGTTGGACGAGAAGATACCGCGCAACTTCCCGAACGCTGCCCAGCCGAGTCGGATTCGACGATTGACCTCTTTCTCGAAGTTAGATCTACCCAACTGGACCGTTTGTCCCAGGTAGACATAATCGTCCACAACTTCGAGCGTAGAGTCTCCGATCTTGATAGGAGTGGGTGTTACATGAACATTCAACATAACCTTGGTTTTGTCCATGTTCATTTTGAGACCCACTCTTTCGGAACTAAGTATATAGGAACATATTTTTGGTGTAATTATATTGCATGAGTAATTGTTAAATAATAAAATATTACAGAACACCCGCCATCTTGATGTCAATATGGTTCGAAACACCCGGTTCGAAACTTTTGACGACACGGTTGGCGCAGTAGCTCAAGCAATGGACTGCTGCGCTGCGTGTCGCGGGTTCGATCCCCGCACGGAACAAATATTTGTATGATCTACAGATAGTTGTTTCGGGTCTGGGTATTTGTGTATGTGAGTTTAAATGTTTGTGAACGCACCCACGATACAGGAGAAATTCCTAGTGTGGGGCAAAGTTATTTAAAAAAAAAACTCCGCTGCCGCGGTATATCGCCGCTCAATGTAGGTACAGACAGACCTCCCCGGGTGCGATCTCATGGCGACACACATGTCTACATGTTTTTGGATTGTTTTTCTGCATCATTCTTTTTATCAGCTACAAACTAAATCAATGAGTGGTAGAGCTTGGAAACAACCTCAACGTCTGTGTCGACCCCAGTGTCGTAGCGTGCGTTTTTGCCGCCAGAGGCCACCGGAGGCCCACTCCGATTTGGCCGCCCCTATATTTACCTACATCATTAGTTAAGAAACAGGGAGAATGGGAGAATGTAATTTTTTTTACTACATAGTATTTGCAAATGGGTTCTACTTTTGTTTTTATATATCAATGGTGTGTGAGCATGGAGCAATCATTAAATGACCCCTCCCGCTCTGGGCAGAGCGGTAGGGAGTGTCAGACGATACAGCTACTGATTAAAAACCACCCATGTTCCTTCTTAGCCCTTTGTGTCTCGAGGCCGCGGTATCTCTTTCGAACAACCCGCAGCCCCACCTATCCATAACCTGGAAACTAAATTTACTACTTACAACAACTCAAGACCTTTCTTTTAATGCATAATTCGCCTATCTGCATCAAGTTTCTGTGTTATCACAGACGATGACTACGGCAAGTGGCGGTTCTAGCGGCCAAATTTTCGATCATAGCGTTTTTGCTTATAAATTATGTAACAAATTCAGGAAAAGAGGTGTGTATTGTAACAAATTACAATTAATTACTGGCAAAGTTTCATCAAATTTTATGAGTAGGCCGTGCGGTTGAAATGTTCATGATTTTCTTCAAGCGACGACCGACATCAACGGTGTGAAATACTTTCTGAGGCGCAGCCCTTCTTTCAATCGTGTTCTAATCTTAGAACTAAGTTGGTACTTGAGCAGCAGTAGTTTCTATTAAATTCATATTCCGGTTTTCCTTGGGAATAACCAGAGACACTAATACGTTGTCCATTTCATGACGCCTTTGCCAAGTGTTCCAACGTGATGAGACCTAGAACAACCCTCAAAGTGTCGATAACAGCGCAGTATTCGCGCACTTGTTTATCAGCTCAAGTGCGTGGCTGAGTCAGTGCCACTCGAGCGCTATAATAAGTAGACCACTTAACCCGAGACCCGCACAGTGCTCTGTACTTCCTCAACATGTTCAAACTGCTGGTTCTGAGTTGTGTGCTGGCCTGCTGCCTAGCTGAGCCGTTCGGCGTTCCATCCCGGTGAGTTTATTATTTATTTATTTATTTATCATCATCATCTGCTTAGCCTTTTCCCAACTATATTGGGGTCGGCTTCCAGTCTAACCGGATGCAGTTGAATACCAGTATTTTACATGGAGCGACTGCCTATAATATCTGACCTCCACAACCCAGTTAAGACTAGGTACCTAATACAATACCTACCCTTTTGGCTAGACGGGATGTCAGAATGTCAGGTCACTGACTAACGACTGCCAAAGAATGCCAAAGATTTATATATATGGCAGCCGGGACCAACAGCTTAACGTGCGCACCGAGGCACGGAGGAAACTCGGTATGTCGGGCGGTCACCCATCCACAGACCGACCTAGGCAAGCACAGCTTTACCTAAAGATCGACCGGAGTGGCAGTTCTTATTAAGCCACGAGCTCCTCCTTATTTATTTATTTATGTAGGTACACTAATAAAAATACAAAAAAAGGAAAAGAAACATAAAAAATAGAAGAGCACAAAGGTACATTTTTTTATAAGTTCGGTCTTTTTTTTTAGTGCGGTTGGAAAATCATCAAATACCTAACCCCTCCCCTCTTGGGCAGAGCGAAAGGGAGTGTCAGACTTTTACTGACTAAAAACCAGCCATGTTCCTTCTTAGTCCTTTATGTCGAGGCCGCGGTATCTTTGTGACCAACTCGTAGCCCCGACGGGGTAAGTTAGGTCTCTAGTAACATGAAGACACAGTTTGGCAGTACGTATATGATCACGTGTGCAGTAACGGTGTTCCTCTCAGCGGTTACTGCTTACCCCCGACGTAGTGTGGAGCTATACAATTGATTGTGTTGTTTGATAAAAAGATTTTAAACTCAGGATTAAGCGCAGTAGTGGTCATTTACAGTTATTATTATCCGGCAGTTCGTTGGTACAGTGAAGTGATTTCAGTGATAAACTAAACATGCTGGATATTAGACTTTCTAGGCTCGCATTGTAACACCAACCGGGCAACCATTTAAATGTTACTGGTGGTGACTGGTGTATAAACTCTCGTGTAACAATAGAACATGAGAGGTCTAGCAGTGCACGTTACATATGTGGTTGAACGTAGAACGACAGCCTGTATGCAATTTTTGATGTACCTATATGTTCCAGGGCAGGTGAGGCAGGTCCCCGGCAGCGGCCCCCACGGGGTTGCGCCGACCGCGCTGAAGGCCGGAGGGCGTGCGCGCGTGTCAACAACGCCGACACCCTCGCGCCGCACGGCCACGACTGCAACCTGTTCTTCTACTGCAGCAGCGAGGGCGCGCGCCCCGCCTGCCGCCAGTGCCCCGCAGGCCTGCACTTCAACCCTCAGCTGCAGGTGTGCGACTGGCCCGCTAACGTGGACTGCGCCCCGCGTCCCCCGCGACCATCGCGGCCCCCGCGTCCACCCACCGACGGATCCACAACCGAAGATGCTGCACAAACCGATTATACGACGGATTTTTCTACGGACACTACAGTAGGTGTTACTGATACTACAATTACAAACACTGTCACTTGGGTACCGCAATGGATTCGCAAATAGTGTATAATTTGTCATCATTGCCACCTTTGAATTTTTTTATTTTTGTTTATAGAATGACAAAACCGTGACAAAACAGCCATATCAATAGAAATACGAGTATCAAGTAAGGTTTTGTAAAGTTAACATCGTGTAGGCACTATTTTGGAAGCGAGTTATTATTGATTTTAATTTCGTTTATTGATCGCTCAGCCATAATTTCGATTTGTAAGTTTGGTTAAAAAAAATACATTGAATATAATGTTGATTTAACAAATTCGTATTCTTTATTGTCATTCGTTGAACACGATTTTGATTAATGGTTGGGACAGACAATTAGTTGCATATGACAGTGAGGTGGTGCAGCCACCCGCGAGTGCGGCAGGGCTCCAGAGTGCGGGGGCTCCGCAGCAGTCAGCACGGCTGTGCGCTCGCCGTGGCGTACAGTATCGACAACGCATTGACGAGGGCGCGGTAGTTCACCTGAGCAGAAAAACAATATAATATTAGGATGTAAGTATCAGAACATTCAGAACCTATTAGGTAGGTACCTATTATGTTAGTTTATACTTAGTATAAAGCCGGCTTTTGACTATGGGATGTAATATAATATACTAGCTGATGCCCGCGGCTTCACCCGCGTGGATGTCGTTCAAATTATATACTAAAACCTTCCTCTTGAATCACTCTATCTATTAAAAAAAACCGCATCAAAATCCGTTGCGTAGTTTTAAAGATTTAAGCATACAGACAAACAAACAAATAAACAAACAAACAAACAAACAGACGCGACTTTGTTTTATACTATGTAAGGATTACATCTCACCAGGCGCGGATCCAGCCCTCAAAAAAGGTTGTGGGCACAGTCACAGTCAAAATCGGTCAAGAGCGAGTTGAAGTATGAACTCGATAATGATCGATATAGTGACCTATAAACCTATCGTGTTTATTATTAAATCATCTATAGATATACCTAATATCATCGACCTTTATCAGGCACGGTCCTAGCCTACGACTTGGTTAGAAGGGGTGGAGAGGATGAGTTAACCACAAGTAGGAACTACTCTTGAAAATCGAAAGTTTTCTGAAACAAAACGTTCATGGGCGCCGACAGGTTTATTTAGGGAGCATTTTAAGTTTACCGAAAAGAGCTCTGAGTCTTTAGGTTTTGTATGTTGAGATAAGACAGGATTCAAGAATCAGCGTAGTGAGCTCCTAAAGGTTACAGCACCCAGTTTGAAATAAAGAGGTCTTCTTACCTGTTGTCTGAAATTGTGCCATGTCAGGACTCAGGAGTTACCAAGACAGCCAATACGATAAAATTGCGAGAGCGAGCGGAGCGAGCTCGAAAAATTTTCACGTCCTTGGACAAATTAGGTTCTTTTCATTCATACAGAATTGAGAATAGAAGGCACTTGGGCAGTTTTCTACAGAAACCACCAACCAGAAATTATAGGATGTATTCGCGAGCGCAGCGAGCGAAAAATTTTTTAGAGTTCCGTCTCTTATCAACCTAGATCGCCTTGATTTCGGGGAAGGTGAGAAGGTTCCCAGAGATGAGTAAGAATTTCAAATATCAAGATGAAGACAACACAAGACTTGAGCGAATGGAGTAAGCGAGTACTCGAAAGGATTAGGTTCCTCTTCATAATAGCAGAATGCAAGAGCGAGGCGAGAGGCGAGAGAAGGGACCCCCACCGGAGTGTTCCCACGTTGCCGTCGTGGTGGGGCTTGCGTGTTTCAATGACCCTTGGGGCTCTGCCGGTAGATATACTCATGCCGGAAAGGTCCAAGGCGAGAGACCAGACAAAGAGGGACACGCGGGGGGCGCGCCGGCGGGAGACGTGAACAGTGTTCGGGTCCTCGGGCGGCGCGCCTGTCGCAGGAGGAAACCCTACTCGCTGCTCTCTGGTTCGCGTCTGCTCATCAGACGTGACTGTGAGAGCAGTGAGTAGGCGGAGGGAGAGACGATGGGTGGAGATAGGGACGTGTCGTCGTAGCGCGGATCGGCGGTGGCGACCTCTCGCGTCCGGTCCTGGTGCAAGCCATGGTCCGGGGCGAGGAGGAATGGGACGCCGTCGCCTCCTTCTGCGAAGCAGTGATGCTAGCGAAGGAGGTGGCGGAACGAGAGAGGGAGAGAACCTCTCAACGTCCCAGCCGCCGCGGAAGGCGCGGAAGGCGCTCCGGGCGTCGGGGGCCACGTGATGGCTTCCGGCCACCGTAGACGCGGGCCTGTGGACGGTGAGTAATGGGCTAGCTCGCCGTCCAGCCGTCGTCATGACGGCAACAGACCGTGTCGGTGGCGCGTTCGTGTTTCACGCGCGCCTCAAAAAGATGTCAGCAAGGAGGGGCCCGCAAGGGCCGACGCCCGTCGGGGCCGCGGATTTTTGTACTAGATAACGTGGCCTCGGCGCAAGGGCAAAGAAGGAACATGGGTTCGGTTTTTAGTCAGTAGAAATCTGACACTCCCCTTCGCTCTGCCCAAGAGCGGGGGGGTTCATTTGATGATTTTCCACCCACCAAAAAAAAAAAAGGCGAGAGAAGGGACCTTAAAAATTTAAGCATCCCGCCTTCGATCAATATATTGGGATCTTTTTTTTTGTTCATACAGAGATGACACCAAAAGTAAACGTCAACTTTTATAGGGCAAAATGAAATAGCAAACGTAGCGAGTTTACAATTGGAATTAGCTGGAATAGTTAGTTTCTATTGTGCAGAAAGTTAATAATTTATCAAATTTTCAAAAAAATTGCGATTAATTGAAGATCTTGTCGGGGTCATGACCCCTGTGACCGTGAAAGTGTGTCTATTAGGGTTGTGGGCATGCCCATAGTGCCCACAAGGTGGATCCGCGCCTGCATCTCACTTAGACCGGGAGATGGTGACACAAAATATTAGGTCATTTGTACCAGTATGGTGGCTCTTCAGCAATGACAAAAACGAAAATGATGGTTATAGCGCTGGTATCGGCGGATTTACAAAGGAGAAGGTACCTATTTTTTTTCTACCGTCATTTTCGTTTTTGTCATTGCGTAATTAGACCCCTGAAGAAAAGCCATACTGAAAGCAAATGACGTAATATTTTGTGTCACCATCTCCCGGTCTAACTGTAAGATATATTATTATAGCACAGTGTGAACGGTCACGTACAAAATGTATGCGAGCGATATTTAGAGGTCATTTGAAGGAATATCCCATAGTGAAAAGGCGGCTTTAGGTGTTTGTATGACGGCGTTGCCTGAAGCGACTATATTATTTAAAGTAAAAACAAAGTAATCATGACTGGCCTGTTGGTCTAGTGGTTAGTGACCCTAACTGCTATGCCGGAGGTCGTGGGTTCGATTCCCACCCAGGACAAATGTTTGTGTGATGAGCACGATCATTTGTTCTGTGTCTGGGTGTAATTTATCTATAATATGTATGTATTTAGAAATAGATAAGTGTACGGTGCAACCGCACAATCTGCAATTCAGCAGTTTACGCCACGCTCATTTCAAATCATTGTACGCGGTTCAGTTCGCGTTGCGCTTTCAAGACAGCCAGCCGTTCTCGTCACAGCCAACAAGGGCTGCGTCACTCACTTCACTTCCACACCATCATCTAAAAGTATTGTGTGGTCCAGCAAGGGATCATACATTCTTTTTGGTCCTTCGGCCTTCAACTGTGAACATTGCAAGCTATACTATAGTCCATATCGCGCGCGTGGACAGTATAGCGGGCAGCCAGTGACTCAAGTGTGTGTTGTGTTGAGTGACTATCAAACTTTGAGACTAACAAGTGTCTCAGGGTCAACAAGGACCCGTCAACTATCAGGTGTTAAGTGTGCTGAATTCAAACTTGAGACTAACAAGTGTCTCAGGGTCAACAAGGACCCGTCAACTATCAGGTGTTAAGTGTGCTGAATTCAGACTTGAGACTAACAAGTGTCTCAGGGTCAACAAGGACCCGTCAACTATCAGGTGTTAAGTGTGCTGAATTCAAACTTGAGACTAACAAGTGTCTCAGGGTCAACAAGGACCCGTCAACTATCAGGTGTTAAGTGTGCTGAATTCAGACTTGAGACTAACAAGTGTCTCAGGGTCAACAAGGACCCGTAAACTATCAGGTGCTAAGTGTGGTGAAATCAAACTTTGAGACTAACAAGTGTCTCAGGGTCAACAAGGACCCGTGAACTATCAGGTGCTAAGTGTGGTGAAACCAAACTTTGAGACTAACAAGTGTCTCAGGGTCAACAAGGACCCGTCAACTATCAGGAGTTACATCATCGAGATCTGAGGCTAGCAGGTCTCTCAGGGGGTCACCAAGGATCCGTAAGCAGCAGTTATCAAGAACATTCAAGTAAGATCTTTCCATATATTTCTTACCTCAATTAAATCCTCGTCATGGAGGCTATACATGCAAATCAAAACGATAATTCCAAACCATCAACAAGCAAGCAAAATAAGTCTTCATCGTCAACTTTCAAGAATAAATATTCAGCAAGTAAGACTTCGGTGAATAATATCAAATTCACATGTCCGTTGTGCAAAGAGTCCCACGGAATATACTTTTGCAATCAGTTTTTAAACATGACACCAAGTGCAAAGCGACAAGCTATAACACGATTACATTTATGCAAAAATTGTCTTTATTCGCATGGGGATAAAGAATGTACGTCAGAAAGACGCTGCCGGGAATGTCGTGGCAAACATAATACAATTTTACATGAAGCATTTAACAATAAGTCATCATGTAACACAATTACAGAGAATAACACACCTGTAGTTCTAGCAACCGAAGCACAAAATCAAGAATCACAGGAGAATCACGTTACGCAACAAGGCAACAACGTGATTGAAACATTATTAGCGACTGCAATGATTAAAGTTCGAGCAAGCGACGGATCATATCACAAAATGCGTGCGCTAATAGATCAAGGCTCTCAGGCCTCCCTCATCTCAGCCAGAGCGACTCAACAGCTAGCTTTAACAAGAAAGTATTGCAGGGCCGTCATCTGCGGGATAGGAGAGAAGGAGAGCAGTAGCAAGAGTGTTACGAACATTACATGTTGTTCGCATTTTAATGACTTTACATTTCAAACAGATGTGGTTATTATGGACACGCTGATTAATCAATTACCAAGATATACATTTACCAAGCCAACATGGGCACACCTGGCCGGCATACAACTAGCCAACTAGCCGACCCAGAATACAATGTCAGCCGTCCTATCGACATCTTATTGGGAGCCGATGTATATTCCCATAATAAAATCATTTTAGAAGGCATTATCAGGGCCGATCTATCATTACCAGTTGCGCAACAGACGCAACTGGGATGGATCTTATGCGGCAATTGCAAGACTGAAAACAGCGGCGTAACAAAGATCTCGTTAGTAGCAGGAAAAGCGAGATTAGCTCCAGTAAACAAATCAATTTCATTACCAAGATTAGAGTTTAGCGGTGCTCTACTACTGGCAAAATTGTTGTCAAAAATTCAACAATGCCTCATCAGCCATAATATCAAGATATATACTTGGACTGATTCAATGATAGTCCTAGCCTGGTTACAAGGAGAGCCAGGACGATGGAAGCCTTTTGTCGCCAACAGGGTGCGACAAATATCAAACATGATACCTGCAAACAGCTGGCGCTACGTCAAGTCAGCAGAAAATTCAGCGGATTGTGCAAGCCGCGGATTGGGTATCGATCAATTATTGAAAAACCATTCGCTGTGGTGGAAAGGACCATCGTGGCTGCGGAACTGCGACCCTGACCATGAAACTGGACAAGCAGTGTTTACCACAGACGAAGAAGCAAGAAAAAGCAAACAGCTTATTAATCACACATTGCAGCAAGAATTCTCAGAACTCGAGTACTATAACCACCTGTTGCTGAGTCAACATTCCAGCACGCGTCGTGTACGAGACCTGCGCCGACGCAAGCGAGGCCTTATCAACGGAATAGGGTATCTTGCAAACAGTTTATTCGGAGTACTTGATGAGAGATTCGCAGAACAGTATAAACAAGATATACAAACTATACACTCGTCTCAAGCAACACGGAGCTTGACGATATCAAGAAGCAACTCCACATTCTAAAAGCAAGTGAAAAATTGCCAAATCAACTTTCTAATCATGATATCTACCACTATACAGCATTTTATGTGGTGACCGGAGTTATATTGGTGGTTGGAGCAGGCTTCATGTTACGACGACTGCGTAACAGGCGAACCGCATCTCTCGAGGTGGCAAGGGTCGCTTTGGCGAGTCTACAGACCTCGCAACACGCGACACCGGCACGGGCAGAGGCTGGGGCCTCTACATCATCGTCCACAGTTCAATACAGTGTTAGTGCGCGTAATCAGTGTGAGTTTCCGTGTGTATCAGATTACAGTGAAATTCCAAAAGTACATAAGTTAGACAAGTGTACAGTGCCAATGTCCCGTAAAACAGACTTCAAGTAGAGACTCTAAGCATAGAATAAGGACCAATTGGAATCACCTTGTCAATCATCTAGTATAAGGACTAATTGGCATCACCTTGTTACTCATCTTTTCATGTTTATCTCATATTCATCTTCCCGCTCGGGAGCATGTACGGTGCAACCGCACAATCTGCAATTCAGCAGTTTACGCCACGCTCATTTCAAATCATTGTACGCGGTTCAGTTCGCGTTGCGCTTTCAAGACAGCCAGCCGTTCTCGTTGCAGCCAACAAGGGCTGCGTCACTCACTTCACTTCACACACACCATCAGTTCATTAAGCTCATTTTACTTTTAATACCTTTCGGACAATACAGTAGTGTTTCAGTACTTTACATCTTTCACTTCCGCACCATCATCTAAAGTTAATGTGTGGTCCAGCAAGGGATCATACAATAAGTATGTTTATCAGTTGTCTAGTACCCATAACACAAGCTCTGCTTAGCTTGGGACTAGATGGCGTTGTGTGATAGTTGTGGAATATTATATTATTATTATTATTAATCTCAGTGCTACGTTGCGACCTAGCTCAGCATGTCTTGGGTTAGGAAAGCAGTTCTCAGTAGTTGCTGTGCGACTGGTCACATAGGTAGGTACCCTTGAGCTGGTGCTGGTGCTCACTTTCATGTCCCGTGTGTGTGTGCATGACGAGAAAAAAATAACTCTTCCGAGGCTTTTGCCTTTTGCTACAGTATTCGAGCTCGCTTCTCTCGTAACTGCATCTGGCTCTTTTGATTTAGGTACTTTTAACCCCACCCTGGGCTGGGTCTAGCATGATGATTATGGTCAAGAACGACTAAGTAAGTCCTTATAACTTGTTTCTGTATGAATTCACTAATGAAGCTAACCTATACGGCCGAGCTCGCTTTGCTTGCTCTTGCAGTCTTTTCATTTTTGAACTTGAAAACGACATGCGGTAGCCATGTCTTCTTTTATTTGCGGTAACCCCTCCCAACCAAATTCCTGGCTACGGGCCTGTGTGACCCAAAGTGTGATGCAAAGTATTAGCCAGGGAGCACTGTTGTGTGTGTGTACCTCCTCGCCGCAGCCGCGCGTGTAGCCGAAGCACTTGTAGACGAGGTCGCGCTCGCGAGCGGACACCAGCGCCAGCAGGTTGCGCTGGCACAGCGCGCGCTCCACCGACACACGCGGGATGGTGCCGCACTTCTCCCGGTCCATGTCCTGCACACAGTACACAGTTGTCAACCTGTTCATTACGCTACTTATATAAGTAAACTTTGCATTATTTTCCAAGTAAATCAAGTAATATAGGTACCAGATTTACTTTTATTGAGACTTACAAGTTCCATGTTATCTTTGACTTACATGACATTTCACCACAAATCTTGGAAGGTTCAGGAATAGGTGACAAAACCAGACTCCGGGTTGCTATTCAGCTATACCAATGGTAAAACCCAAAAACACTTTGTCCAGTAGCAATTGTGGCCACCAGAGTACAGGCCAATCACTGAACAGTAATGAATAAGGTTCTATTGCAATCCAAAAGCATCGCCTCACCTCAAACACCTCCATGATGTTGGAGAGTTGGTCAGGGAACTTGGAGAGCTTCTTGAGCGCGCCGGAGACGATGTTGCGTTCCTCGAAGTTGAGGAAGTTGAGCGGCGAGTCGATGGTGGGCACGTGCGGCACGGGGGCCAGCAGGGGCGCGCGCTCCAGCCCGGGCTGCACCAGCGCCTCGCCCACCGTGCGCACGAACCGCTCGTACTCCACGTAGCGACGCCGCGCCGGCGCGCAGAAACTGCACGACATTACAACTCACATAGCATCGCGTTTGTGATGACATTACCATCGTAGATACATTTTTTGCCAATCATGTTTAAGTCCCATTATAATAACACACCTGTAGTATTTTTAAAATCACTTTCCATGATTCTAGACTTGATAAATTAAGGGAATTACTGATCCAAGATAAAAGTGGCCACTTTTGGCGGTAATAAGTAATTCTCTTAATTTATCAAATCTAGAATCCTGAAAAGTGATTTTAAAAATACTACAGGTTATTTACTAGCATGATAGTGTTTTGGATTTTTAAATTTGATGTGATTTTGGAGTAAAAGAAATAAGATCCACATCTGTGGCGCTAATTTCGGTGCTGTTAGCGCCTTAATTACGTAAAGGCCTAGTGCCTTCATCGAACAAATTTCCCCGACCTTCACCAGGACATTGGTCTACCTTGCTTTTTCTACTGTCTGTAGATACCTAGTGAAATCCCGGGGCTATTTGTAATAGGACTCACACTTCCATGAGCGTGTCCATCTCGATGGGCGTGAGTGAGAGGCCGGAGGCGGCCAGTCCGCGGTAGAAGTCTGCGCGTGGTATCACCAGCTCGTTGCGTGGGTCGAACTGCTTGAGGAACTCGCGGGGCCTCACACCTTCGCGCACCATCTGAACACACGCAACGTAATACAGCACGGTCACTTGGGATGATGTCAGGTGATGATGATGGAGGTGATTAGAGTGTGCAGACAGATACAGGCGTCTGTTGATTTGTCTGATCCATGGATAGTCTCCGCTAAGATCAAATTTCAAAGGCCTGTTGCGCTCTCATTTGAACAGACGTTTAAACGCTTATAATTTGATTTGTTATTTGTTTTATTACTTTTTAAATGAATATGTTGTTTTTCTTTTGTTTATTAGTCTAAGTTAGTTTTATTTTGATCTCATGTTTAGTTTACAACAAATATGATTATGTTTAGTTTTCTATTCTATGTTACACTTTTTGTATACTTACAATTATTCGATGATTAGCTTTACTTATGAGAATGTTGTGTACACCTGTGATTGGTACTTACATAGGAACCCTATCCTATACTTATATTCTTATTTTTAAACTGTAAGATGTATGTACTGTTAGTGTACCTAGTTTAAATAAATAAATAAAAAGATGAAGGAGGACTATTCATCATCATCTTCTTGCCCTTGTTCTATTCTGCTTGGGGTCGGCGCAACACGTTTTCTTTTTCCATTCTTCCCTGTCAGACGTCACAACATTAACTCCTATCTCCCTCCCTCATCTTTTATACCATGTTTTTAAACAATAGTAGATTTTACAACAAGTGCACAAAACGAACCATTTTTATCCGAGACTTTTAGCAGCCCGCAGCCGAAGGCGAGGGCTGATAGTAATGTCGAGGATAAAAATGGTTTTGTGGACGAGTTATAAACTCTGCTTTTCACTTCGAATGCGAGGAAATAAAACAGAAGTATAACCATATAACATATTTCTTTAATTAAAATTCAAAGTAAAATTGTACAGTTTTGAATACTGAAGGAAATTGTTTTTTTTTTTATCTTACGAAATTGATATTAGGCTTGCAGACCTATACAGCCTACTATTAAATTAATTTTGTAACAATAATTTTCATTAATTAATTAAATAACTTACTGTACTTGAATTTAAATTTTAATATCTTTTAAGTCTTAAAAACACATAAGGCAAATAAATTAAAGTAAATATTATAAAATAACAAATTCTATCTATGAACTTCTTATTGTGTTTGGCTGTATGGCTCATTTTCTTTGCTTTAATAAAGATACATTTATGAGTAGATACGTTAATGCCCTTGTGCACAAAATTCGATTTTGTGCAGCCTATATCCTGCACAAATAAGCACTTTCAGAGCATGAGAAGTGAAAATGAATATTATTATTCTTCTAATATTTAATTATTCTATCCTTTCTCTTTCATATCATTCCTCACACAATCCATCCGTCTTTTTCCGTAAGAAACATAAAGCCGTTGTCAACCTTGCCCTTGATCTTGGCGAGTATCTGCACGATGTCGGTCTGCAGCTGCTGCTGCACGGAGGCCGGGGCTCCGTGCGGGGCGGCCGACGGGCCTGCCACCACCGCGCTCTCCACCGGACGCTCCTCCAACTAACAACGAAATAACATTATCGTAAAAGACAAAAATAACACCTAATATACCGAAGAAATCTATAACTTGAATGGCTGTGTGCCTGTTGGAACTGCGGGTTGTTCTTTGATACCGCGGCCTTGACACAAAGGGCTAAGAAAGAACATAGGTGTTTTTTTAGTCAGTAGAAGTCTGACACTCTCTACCGCTCTGCCCAGAGCGGGAGTAGTCATTTGAAGATCCCCAAAAAAAAAAAGAATGCATGGCTGTGTGACCCAGGAGTGGGAACTTTAACTGCTGATTATGCAAAAGTATCGTAAACCGTATCATCGGTTACAACCACATGTGCAGCATGTGGAGGTGTTAGGGTTGGACCTCATCTGGCAGCACGGAATCGCCTTTTTCCGTCGCCCTTTCTCTTTCTGTCGCTTAGAACTGCCATTTGCTAGACCAAGACAGAAAGCATAATGCGATAGCACGCGGCGGAATCCTCGAGGCGATCGGCATCACGGACAAAATGCAATGGTCGGCAGGGAGACTCCGGAACGCTGAAGCGCGCGATAGCATGCTAACGCATCCTTTCACCGCCGATCACTTGCTATCGCATGCTGTCTCACTCTATCGTACAATGGCGCACGCGGCCGCTCGTCAGCTCAGTGCAGCCTGTTCATTCATGCCGTACGGATGGAAATAACAATGACTGACGAAAATTTGATAGTTTTAGTGCAGAAATATGAAACTAAACTGATCATGAAAGAACGCGGCAGTATGCCACCTTTTTTACCACATTCTTACACATACTAGAGTCATATCTCCAAAATAGATGGTTTGAAGTTAAATTACACACTGATCTCTCAGGCTTGTACAAAATAAAATCAGGTGTTCCACAGGGTAGTATACTTGGACCAGTACTGTATACCATATATACAGCCGACCTTCCAACCATGGACCAAACCATAGTTGCCACATACGCAGATGACACAGCAATACTGTCCACCCACAGTGATCCAGCAACAGCATCTGCTCAACTCCAACTGCACCTCTATGAAATAGAAAAATGGCTGAAAACCTGGCGAATAAAGGTTAACCAAAGTAAATCGTCCCATGTTACATTCACTCTCAGACGAAAAACTTGCCCTGTAGTGACGCTAAATGGTGAAGAGATCCCACAGGAAGATCATGCCAAATATCTAGGCATGCACTACACACACGATAGGAGACTAACGTGGCAAAAGCACATTTGGACAAAACGCAAACAACTAGACACCAGGCTACGCAACATGTACTGGATAATAGGTCGGCATTCACGTCTCAAAGCGGAAAGCAAGATTACCGTGTACAAAGCCATCTTGAAACCGATTTGGACTTACGGCATTCAACTGTGGGGTACAGCCAGTAAAAGTAATATTGAAATCCTTGAAAGGTTCCAAAGTAAAACGATGAGAGCGATCTTTAACATCCCGCATTATATAAGCAACAAACACATTTACAATGATCTAAAAATTAACACGGTTAAAGAAGAGATCACAAGCTACAGTGTTAAGTATCAAGAGAGACTGTCTGGACATAAGAATACACTAGCTTTTAAACTTAGTGGATGCGGTTCGTTACAGCATAAACGTCTAAAACGACATAGTGTTCCTACGCTTCCAGATAGATTCAGCCACATGAAGTGAAAGCCTCCCACACGGTGGCATGGCTCACTGTGACTAAAACCACTTCAGATGTAAAACATCAGCCAGAAGCAAGGCTTATTGTTAAGTTAACAGATTGCCATGATGCAGAAAAGAAAAAAGAAAAAAAAAAAAAAAAAAAAAAGTATGCCACCCATGCTGCAGCATGCTGACGCGTGCGATCGCCTTTTTTGTCTGCGGAATGCGACAGCGTGCGTTCGCATGCGGCAGCATACTGCAGCACGTGGTAGCACAGGCGGAACAAATGCGATTCCGTGCTGCCAGATGTGGTCCAACCCTTAGTCTCACCTCATCGAGCAGGCGCACGTAGCTGAACCCGCAGTCGTCCAGGTAGCGCGCCTCCAGCGCCCGCACCTGCGCCGCGCTCGGCAGCACGCCCAGCCGCGCCAGCACGCGCCGCACCGCCGAGCGCGACACGTGCCCGTTGTTGTGTCTGCACCGAGGGATAAACAATAATAAACATTAAAGTACGGTGTCGAAATATGACATGAAAACGACCCGCAACGTGCCGGCGCGGTTGCGTGGTGGACTACGGTAATGTCTCTCCAACAGAGAGAAAGCCTGCGTCCCAGTAATATAATATTACATAGGTACATTCACACATTAATTTGACCAACAAATCTTGAGATGTAACCTATTTGTCGCAGTTGTGTTCATTTTTGTTTAATTTTATGTACCTAAACTGTTTTTTATTTTTTGTACCTACCTACTTTTTTTTTTAATAATAGTTGTAAGTTGTGTGTTTACTGCTTTTTTTATTGCATCATATATCTGTGACAATAAATATTTAAAAAAAAAATCTCTGATCTTGAGATGTTGACGGTGTACAAGCAGCCTACTACCCCGATGTCTCGATGTAAAATAAAGCCTAGCGCACTCACTCGTCGTGGTCCCCGAATGCGGGGCGCAAATCGATGGCGCGCTCCGAGCAGGCGGCGCGCACCCGCAGCAGCGCGGCCTGCGCGGCGTCCAGCTCGGCCTCGCCCTCGCCGCGCTCGGCAGCCGCGCCCGGCGCCGGCAGCGCCAGCACGGCCGCGCGCGCTGACCCAGCCTGCGCGTGCGGGTGCTTCTCTAACTCCTTGATTGTGAACACTGGGGAAACACCGCCACAGTGGCCACAGGCCTCATTTTACCCATGAACTTACTGAAAACTATATTTTTAGTTCATCACCTCGACAGTAACGCCCAAATACTCAAACGTCACTCAATTATAAGTAACCCTCAAAACTCCTGCTATCTCTGTCACTCTGCGTTAAAGTAACAAAGACAGCACGAGATTTAAGTGTAACTTAAAATTGAGTAGCGTTTGAATATTTAGCCATAAGACAATCAAAAGCAGTACAATTAATGAAACTATAGCTAACTACGAGTATAAGTAGCAGCAGTTACAAAGTAGAAAAATTACTTAGATTTAGTTCAGAAGATGACTCAAACATTTCAAATTCCGAGAACAGAGCATTCCTATAAAGTCGAAACTTGTGAAGAAGAAAGAAGTTTGGGTGCATAGGTAAAGAACCACTAATAAAAGAGTTTTTTTTTTGATTGCATCAATGAGCGAAGTTTGCTATTCATCGATTTGAAGTGTGGCAGTCAATACACTAAGAAGGATACGTGACAGACCCTGGTCGCAGTCATCCTCGAAGGTTCGCCAGCAGACGCGCTCGCTGTCGTTGGGGTCGAGGTAGTGTCGCACCACGCACAGCACCTCCTGCGGGGACAGCACGGCCCCCAGCCCCAGCGCGTCCAGTGCGCGCCGGAACTGCTGAGGCGCGATGCGGCCCGAGTTCAGTGGGTCGTAGTCCTACAGACCAAGCGATGTCATTACTATACTTTAGCGGCACCTAACACGTCGGGGTCTCCAGCTCCTGGGAGCCTTTTGAACGATGACTGACTTTGTGTTAGTCATCCTTCAAAAGGTTTCGCGAGCCGGCGACCTCCTTAGCGTAACGAAGGTTGAGTGGGTGAAGCGTAACTCAGGACCTACCTACCACCGGAAAGCTATCATGACATTATCCCTACGCTACGGATAAAAACAGGTGCTTCTAACTTATAGAAGATAACATATGCCAGTGGTTATTGAGCTACATATTATGGCGGACTGTACCAAGTTATTTTAAAATCCAAAAAGTGCGGATGTCAGTGACCATGTCAGTTTAAAAACTTATATTATCAATAGAATATGAATAAAACATTTTATTTAGATCAAGATCTAGAATATAATCAATCTACTCAGTCTATCGCAGTCAAACTGCCGGACGTACCTCCGTAAACCTCTCTCAAGTTGCGTCACAAAACTAAAAGCGTTGTCAATTACTTCCATGATTATGCAGCAAGTGAAAAGTGAGTTCTGTTTGTCTAAAGTAAATAATTATGAGAACAACTGCCACAAACCCTGAGAAATTCGGAGACCCTGAGGCGTCTCTGCATGACGAACTCTTGCACCCTTAGCATGATCTCAATGAGCTGTCTCGAGGGCTTCGGCTGCGTCAGCGCCGGGTGGAAGGTCTCCTGGAAACCCAGCGGGTCGGTGGACAGCCCAGCGTCTATATCCGGACGCACGATCTTCGGTAGCGTCGTGTCGATGATAGCATTCGGATTGAGGTATTCCTACACAATTAATGTCAATCAATAAGTTAAATTATCTTATTATTTAAGACACAAACAGACACACTTACGTCTGTGTTTGTGTCCACTTGGTTGTATTTTACCCGCCTTTTTTGATTCTGTTAAGTTGCTTTCGATTTTCAGAAGTATTATTAAAATCCTTCAAACAATCCGGGCCAAATAGGTGGCATTTGGAATGGAGAGTTTCGTTTAAAATTCTATTTAATTTAAAACGCACTGATTACCGGTCCCAGTCCCTGTATGCCGTGCCGCTTGACATCATCGACTGCTTTGAGGAAGTCCACGTAGTCGATGGTGTAGGAGTCCTTGATGAACTTCCGCACCAGCAGGTTGAAGTCCTCAGCTGTCACGATGATACCGATGTAGTTCAGGATGCGCGCGAAGTGAGCGAACGTTATCCTGCCGTCGTTCTTCGCGACCTAGTTGTGGTAGTTAATTGAATGTTGTTTGTTATTCACGTAATATTAAATAGATACACAAGTTCTGATGAAAACAATAAAAATATTACTTACACGTAACATGATAGTACAGACAGATATTTATATACCTGGACAACGTCACCTACCTAATATGGGTTGTTGCCATTCTGATAACCCAAGTAAAACCCTAGCAAAGTCTAACACAACATGAGATCGACCAAGAGACAGGAGACCCACCAAATTGTTATAGCTGGTCCATTAGACACAAAGTAGTGCGAATGCGACATGACATGAATTTGTATAATGCTTGTGTGCTTCCACATTCATGTCTCGTAAATGGTTCGGGCCCAGGATCATGACATCCACCGACCCGCACAGTACCGGCGTGATGGATTACGGCCAATGCCCTAGCATTGCGAACGTCACAGGTTGCCATACCAGTTCGTAGTCTTGGAAGTATGGTTTGAGCGGCAGGTCCCTGGCGGCGATGGTGGCGAGCAGGCAACAAAGGCGCCGCAGCTGCCACTGGTCCAGCTTGTGGCACTCCGGCTCGGGGGGCGGCGGGCAGGCCTCCAGGATACAGTCCGCTGACGTCTTGTTGCGCCCGCCTGAATCTACGGGTCAAACGATTTGGTTTACATTAACACACCTGGGTATGCCTTTACATAGAATAGGATTTTTATATCTCGACAGCAAGTTCCCGTGGAATAATACTCGTGGGCGAAGTCGCGATCAAAGCTAATTAATAATTATGTCCCCAATCCACCTCCATGTCTGACTTGATATGGGGAACATACGTCACAGCCTCACTCGTTTTGACAGCACCCCTGACAGTATCCCTGGATGACATTTGACGGAAGCTCCCTTCAATTAGGTGCGAGGGAAACTGCATGAATTATTTAGTGTTGGGATTAGGGCATGCCCGTAAGTAGCGGATAATTTTACGTCCCATCGATAACCAGGGGTTAACCGTGAGATGGGTTATATTCAGGTTGTTTATAAACTGTTGTTCACTTTATGTCACTGTTTAGGTTAGATGTCGAGAGAGATTTAATTTGAAAGGATTATAATATATTTGCGTAGATCGCCCGGGGCGTGTATAAGCCCTGAACTCTGGGTGGGACGAGACGTCGCGTATTGATTGCATGACCTCAATGTGTTAAAGCTCTGTTGTATCGATGCATCATTGTGTATTCATAAACGAATCTGAATCTGTGACCTGAAGCAAAGTACCTCAGTCTTTTGGCATACTGTTTTTGGTCATTACTTATGAAATAGGAGATAACAATATTTATACTTAAATTAATTTGTTAGGTAGGTTACCTGCTAAAAAACTCAGATGGAGAAATATCGCAGCGTTTGTACAAACAAAATATTACACACACAACAACTGGCTCTGAAACGACAAAGTGCTGCGATACATTCCTGGACTAAACGTAATGACGTCAGTACACAAAAAATACATAACTTAAAAAGTTACGGATTACATTAAGTTTTAGGTATTTTAAATTAGGCAATATTATGTCCAGAGGACGGGCTTCGTCGCCGAGGCCGCCTAGAAAAGGCTGGTGTAGACGACTTAGAGGCTTTTGTACGAGATTGGTTGGAGAAAGCCGCACGGAGAGAAGAGTAGAAGACTATGGGGGAGGCCTTTGCCCAGCAGTGGGACAATATAAGCTAATAAAAAAATATGTCCCGAAGGCGTAGGCCGATGCTAGCTATTCTAAACTCTCAACATTCTGTATTCCACAAAGCGCTTACTTATCGGATTTCCAGGTAAGTTATAGGTGCTATAATAATGAGCGTTTTATACACGCCCATCATCACACCTTATCACCATCACAACTATTGTGCGTTTCCAGCACTAGGGAAACATTCACAGAAAAACTTGATGGAATAAAACATTTCAGGGAAGAGAGAGAGATAAGAGTGCAACATGTAATAATATGTGTATGCTCGCTAGTGGAAACCCACAGATACGTGAGCCAGGGACACGTACCTTCTCCGTGTATGATTTGGCAGAGCTGGTGGTACAGCACGCGTCCATCCTGCGCGCGGAAGTAGTCGGCTAGCTGCGAGATCTCTGAGTCTGATAGCCCCACCACTGACCGCAGCGGACCCGCCAAGATCGACACGAACTTCGACTCTGAAAACATTTTTTTCAATATTTTGTTAGACATAAACCTAACAAATGTAAGATATATTAATCATTTGGAACTGGTCAAATATCGCTTACAAGGTTTTATTACGTTCTGGACCTAAAATAATAAAGAGCTAACTAAGATTTAAGGAGACACGTTACCAAAGTGTGTAAAATACAGCTGACCGGAGGCATCCCCTAGATACCGTCAACCGGTGTCGTGGACAGCATTATTACACCTAGACCTGGAGAAACTTCTCCGTCAAGAGATGAAAAGCCTGAGGTGCACGCCAATGTATCCTGTTCCCAAGGACAGGAAGGAACCGTGGGGTTCTAGTCGGTAGTAGTCTGATAAAACATTCCGTTTAACCCAAACGAAGGGTATCCATGAGCCCGTCGGGGCAGCGGGTTGTTCAAAAAAGATACCATAATCTCGACACAAAGGGCTAAGAAGGAACATGGATGGTGTTTAGTCAGTAGAAGTCTGACACTCCCTACCGCTCCGTCCACTGGGGAGGAGTCATTTGATGATTTCTCACCCTAAAAAAAAGGGTATCCATGAGGATTTGCCTACAGAATCAAGTTAGTAAGACGATACCTGATATGAGTGAGTTGCCCTCAGGGTCGAGCGGCCGGTACCAGTCCCACAGGTTGAGGCCCACGCGGAAGGCGGCCGCGCGGATCTTGTTGCAGGTCTTCCATACATCTGCAAGGCGGACTATCTGTGGACACATGGCGCAGAACATTACTAACTGCATCTTCCGCAACCATACTGATACGGATACTGTTAGCCTGTATCAACCCACTGCAGGACAGAGGCCTCTTCCCATGACTTCCAGTTATTTCAATCTAATGCCAATGTGGACCACTGGTTGCTGGTCTTGTCCAGATCGTCTCGCCATCTGTAGTAATATAACAAATTAAACATATTCCGGGTACAACATACACCAGGCGCAGGCCCTAACACCGTGGCTGCTCCTGAAAAATACCTAATATCACTTTGACCGATCTGGGATTGGAACCCAGGACCTCATGATCAGCAATTGCGGTTGCGACCACTAAACCAACCAGGCAGACATTATAAATTAGCTTGGATGGAGGAGGTAATCTCCGAAATTGATTATAATCATCTTTCCGTACTTGTTTCATGTTACTTGGGGTCGACACATCAGCTATATTTATTTCATATGTTTCGTTCTAAATCTAGGTATCTCGTAATCTCATTCAAAAATTTGTGGTGGTAGCTGACCAACCATCACCCCAGTCTTACCAAGGGGTTTCATATTTTCCAGCTCTTACTGGGTTGTGGAGGTCAGATAGGCAGTTGATCCAAGTAAAATACTGGTATTTAGCTGCATCCAGTGAGACTACCAGCTAGGTAGATCGGCAGATGGTGTTAAGCTACACTTGGATAAGTTATTTTGCGTGATCTGAAGCTACAGGTAGTTGTTTACATTAATGATATTACCTAATTGTAAACTTTATTTGGTTGACTATTAGAAGCTGCAAATAGATGAACATTGAACCATTTTATTGATGTCATATTTACATTTATATTACATACAAAAAGTCATGAATTTTCCCATGGGGGTGTAGGTAGAAACCATAGAACACCACCTGCTACGATCCTTATAAATACTCCTTATACGTCGTCCACGTTCATACATCTGGTCATACACGCACATTCATATCTATCGCTAATAACTTTGCCTACGTAACGACAGTAAACACACACATTTTTTACAAGTTTTATAAATTATTTACTAACCGTGTCATGCATTTTGATACGTTTCCGAATGAGGTCTTAATTGAACTTTGTGATAATCGACTTCATTCATGCCTATTTAATTAAAATTGTATAAAAGGATGTTTTGGCGATTATTCCAATGATTTGTAAATATACACAAAAAATTTACTGCTACAGCAGACGTGTTTCACCTGTCATGAAACTGTCATGGCATGGCGGTATGATTTCTTTTTCGTTTTTAAATTTTGATTATGAGTAAACTTCAAAAGGAGGTTTACGTCTATGCGCACAAACCTATTTGTATTTTAGAAAGCTTGCTTTTTGAGAATCGCAATGTTAGGTTGTAGAATAACGAAAATAATTTAATATTATACTTTGAGGCATGCAATAATACGCAAATGTACGCAAATCACTACGAGTCTTTAGAATCGTAGCTGTAGCACCATCCAACTGCTACGCGCGCTACGATCGCTACGGAGGGTCTACGAGCCGAGCTACGAGCTTTTCATTATTGTTACTGTTGTTCATTTGTGATTTCCAGATCGCTGTTTTCAGATGTTATGATTCAGAAACATTTCATTACCTTAATTGGTTGGATAATATTACTTGTGCGTTATTAATTAATTTGTACGATGAGAAGATGCTAAACCGGCTACATTTTCGTATTTTTAGTTGCAGGTTCTAATAATTCCAAGATGATGAGATTAGAAGTCTAAAGGATGCAATTACAGATGCCAGTCATCAATCAATTGTCAATGGGACTACGTCGGTACCGGTCCGTTACGTTACACCCCCGTTTTACATAGCGCGACGCTTTCTCGATTGTTTATACATTACCGAGTACATAAGGTGGCCGGAGGTAGGCGTGGGTGGTTAGAGAGAAATGTATTGGGGCGTAGTGTAGAGTTGTGAGGCTGAAAGGTCGGCGGGACCGCGGCACATGCGCGGCTTGCTATGACGTCAGAGCGATCGATCGGCTGGCGCGGCTCGCCTCAGCTCGGCCGCTCCTGTCAGCTCCGGAGCACGTGAACAGACCTGACGCTGACGATGCGGCCACACGTTACGTAAGGCCCCCACACGTGCATTCATGTCCGGCAACCACCCATGTGCGGGCTAAGCTTCAGGACCAGGAATAGCCCTTCGCAGAAAACCTCCCTCCGATGGGGCGACAGCTGTCCGACCAGCACTAACACCTGGGACTAGTGAGGGACAGTGTTGTGTAGTTGAACTGTGCTGAACATATGACGGCATAGTGACGTGTGTGGTGTGCGGGGCAGCCAGTGGCGACACATAGCTTTTGATTCAACGGAAAGTAAGTATCTAGCCTCCTACTCACCTGTCTATTATGTATACAGTACACTGTTACTTAACAGGGAGAAAGTTACGATTATTGAAGAATATTCCTTGTGCTAGTTGAATCGTGCTGATACCTGACTCTCAGTTGTTACTTCTTACCTGTAAAAGCTGCTAGTAGATGCCAATTATTTACAGCGTACAGTCATAGTGCACTTAGCAGGTAAATGGAAGCTTTTGTGCCTTTGTTTGCATTTAAACTGTGTTTATCATTATGTACCGCCCTTCCTTTCTGTCTAGTGTTTTTTTTTGTATAAAACACGGAGATATATGTGTGGTTTCCACGTTTGTTGTAAAAATGTTATGAAACCTATAAGTTTGGCTTCTAAGTTGAAACATTCAGTCAATAAACGGAATGGAAACATTATTGATTGCAAGCGGTTATTTATAGACCGTTTGGCTTTAGCTTACGATTATTACTGCCGCTAATCGTGCTTCGATTAGTGATGATAACATTAGGGAAGATATAATCGCAAGGATTGGCTGATGAAGTGGTGATCACAGGTTCTAATCTACCTCGATGATGAAACCTTAAATGTCTGTCAATGATGAATATTATCAATATAATGTGTGATAAGGTATAATGTGATGCTGTGAGTGGCCGAACATTTAGCTCTGAAACAGCGATTTGTATTGCAATCGTCAGAAATAACACTGTTCACTGGCTTTTAAAACAACGCAAAGCATTGTATCAATCTTGAATCTTGGGAAATGACATAAAGAGATCTTGTGATCAATTTAAATCAATTTGCATGCATGAATGGCAATTCTAAATATACAATCCTGCTACCACCAAGCTGCTTGGTGCATATTGTTAATAAGTGAACTACTACTTATACCTACTCGTAATTTGTGACAATAGCTAATATCGTTGCTAACAGTTTGCATTCTCTTCCTACGTTAAGAAAAAGGGCATTTATTTTATTTTATTTTTTTCATCGTGCTGTGATTTCCTTCTAATAAAGGTTTGTTTTATAACACACTTAAAACCAGATTCATAATTGTACCAGATCCTGAGATTGATTCTAGTGGTCGCAAGTGCGACTGCTGTGTATGAGGACTTGGGTTCGATTCCCACGTCGGGCAAAGTGTAATTGGGATTTTCATCATCTTTATAGTAGCCACGGAGTCTAGAATTGTGCCTGCTTGATGGCAATAGACTCGCCCCCTCTTACATGGACCTACACAAAATTGGCAGATGTGGGTGTACTAATGATGGATACACCTCTGCCTTACCCTTTGACCCTTTGAGGATTAATGGCGTGATGTTATATTATGATTTAAAGTAATCATCCTACTATTAATATCATAAACGGGATATTTACCATGTTGTGTGTTTAAAAACTTATAGTAATCATCCTCTTTGGTGCAGGAGGCTATCAGTCAAGATGATCAACATAGCGGGCGTGGTGTCCATCGTGCTGTTCTACGTGCTCATTCTGGCGGTAGGCATCTGGGCAGGTCGCAAGAAGCCAGCTGGCAATGACTCCGAGGAAGAAGTCATGCTGGCCGGACGGTCCATCGGCCTGTTCGTCGGGATATTCACTATGACGGGTAAGGTCTTACTACATTTACAATGGAAGGTATAGTCAGTATACAGAAGTAGATTAACACTACTCAAATTTTTAAAGCCGTTTTTTTAATAAACACTTGTAAGTTATTACACGTTACTAAGAAGTTATTGAAGAGTTTTAAGGAATATTTCAAAGAATAATCTTCTCAAAAATCTATATAAGTAAAAAGAGAAGTCCTGACTGACTGACTGACTCATCAACGCCCAGCCCAAACCCTTGGACCTAGAAAGCTGAAATTTTGCACAGAGGTTCCCTTATAATGTAGACCAGGAATAAGGAAGGATTTTTCGAAATTCAACCCCTAAGGGAGTTAAATAGGGGATGAAAGTTTGTATGGAAAATCGACATTTTCACGCGGGCGAAGCCGCTGGCAAAAGCTAGTTAAACATAATAGCTGGAGTCCTGTACATCAAATAATTAAAATTCCGAAATGTTAAGCTACTAAATATAAAAGTGGTCCAGAATGACCTGCCTCAATCTGCACGACTGCGCTATCAAGCCATAAATATTAAATGAAGATCAATAAATACCACTGAGTTAGGGAACTGCTCACTGAACTCAAAAGGTGTAGGTAGCGTAGTACCTACCTACATCAAACTAAGTACCCCTACGTAAAAATTATTGCTGAAACAACTTTATTTTTGGGGTGAAAAATTACGTTTTACGGTAAAACACATTCAAAACATTGTGATAATTAATCTTTTGAATAGTAAACTAGTCATGGCGGTAATTATAGTAAAGTTATAATTATTATAATTACCTTAAAATTGGAACTTTGACCTCCAATATCTCCATAGGTAGAAGGTCCATAACAAAAAAAAAATATCGCAAGGGTGGGAAATTGCAGATGATGATTAAAGATGGTAGCAAATCCAATGAATGGTTGTCTCAATGAACTTACAATACAGTGTGGTATTGCAACAGTTATAGGTATCTACCACCATTACTACACTTCCATTTATAGGTACACGTCATGTCAGACATGGTTCGATTCATTGCTTGGTATTGCCCGCACTTGTACAAAAGTAATAATGAAACAACAAAGTTATTCCTATGAACACTTCAGAAATAGATTGGGAAAAAATGGACAGGTATTACATTCAGTTCAGTTCAATTTTAATTGTCTCAGATGTTGTAATTCCCAATCTTTGGAGTGCTATTTCAAATAATTATGCCAAATCATCGTTCTAAATTGAACTTAGCGTACATGAAAATAGAGTGTTAAAACCTAGTTTAGCAGCTTATGTACTTAAATATGTTGCTAGAGTGGGTTGTTAAGTATATTGCTTTGAGGGCTTGAAATATTAGATCAAGTGTTATGCGTTTTCCGTTATTTCTCAAGTGTCCCATTGTATTTAATTTCGTGTCTGTACTGTTAGACACGAAATGATTTGTATTCTTTCTAATATTTTTTTTTTTTTTTTTTAATATTCCACATCTATCACACAACGCCATCTAGTCCCAAGCTAAGCAGAGCTTGTGTTATGGGTACTAGACAACTGATAAACATACTTATATATTTCTAAATACATACATATTATAGATAAATTACACCCAGACACAGAACAAATGATCGTGCTCATCACACAAACATGTGTCCTGGGTGGGAATCGAACCCACGACCTCCGGCATAGCAGTTAGGGTCACTAACCACTAGACCAACAGGCCAGTCAAATGGTCACTAACCACTAGACCAACAGGCCAGTGGATAGGAAAATATGGAGAAATATGGATATGCAGGATATGGATATGATATGGATGGTCAAAGTGCGTAGTACTCGTAACCGACGTGCGTGTATGACCAATTCAATTCAATTAATAAAATATAGTTCACATGGACCCCCATGTATATGTTCACATGGACCAGATGTGTGAATGTGAACGAGGTAAAAGGAGTATTAAGGATCGTAGAAGGTGGCGTTCTGTGGTTTCTGCCTACCCCCATGGGCCAAGGGCGTAAAGTTTATGTATGTGTATGGATTACTAAATGTAGGATATAAAATACATATAAATGTGTATATTAGAAGCAAAGTCAACAAGTTATATGAAGACCGCCAAGTTGGAGCTCATTCTGACGTGTCGTGTTTAATACATGAGCGAATTTGTCCAAGTTTTACGTTTCAGTTAATGCGAGACCTTCTCATATTACAGCTTATTACGAGCTTGTGTTGAAGGCCAGAAGGATCAGCAGAATATTTAGGTCAGGTATATTTGGCACTGGCGTGATAGATCGTGCAGGTAATACGCAATGATTCGGTTGGAATCTTTAGTCTCGTCAGATAGTCAACTAGTTTTAGAGATAGATTGATGGATATAAACTACTAAACTAAACTACTAAAAGAACGCTGGATGACCTACGCGTACAATATAATAACATCTTTAGGATGCTGTTGGGACTACCGCGATGGTGCAGTGCTTCTGCTATGTTTGCGCAAAACCGAACTGACGGCTTCCACGCCGTCGTTCGCAAGAAAACCGCGTCGTTGTTGTCAAGGTTGCGGGCGAGTGGCAACAGCATCTTAAGAGGAAATGCGAGTGCTGTCTCTTTCTACTATCGCTGTCTCTCTCCGTCCTCCTGCCCTCAAATTCGTGCGATAAGGACAACTGTAGAAAAAAGTTAGAATTCGAGGTTTGGCTCTCGCCTATTTCCTCCTCCAATATTGAACCAATTTAAAAGATATTTTAGACAATGAATAAGGAGGTTATATACTACGCCGCTATGTTTTTCTTTTTTCGTTAATAGTTGTCAAATTTGTACACTAGGACTCTGTTAACAGCGATCTAAACAAGCAATTTTGAGCATTTTTTGAGGGTTCTAGTGCTTATAAAAATAATTTATCACCAAAAAGGAAAACATAGGGGCATAGAAATAGTTAATATTTATTATTCTGTAAAAAACCATTGCTCTAGGGTCATTAACCAAAAAGAAAACAGGCGAGAGCGTTTGTATGGAGAAAAGACCACTCGCGTTTCCTCTTAAAAACTGTGGCGGAGAGTGTCGACTCTCCGATAATTAAAAGTTTTGTGAGAAGGACAATCACTGAACATTAGTTTGGGGATGTCCTTTTCACAGTACTTTAGTCTGTGTTCTCTGTTATATAATATTTCAATTACTAACACTAGATATAAGTTATTTTATTGTTTACTAACACTATGGATCACGTTGTCTGATAAATAAAGAATTATTATTATTATTATTATAAAGACGAGTGGTGTTACGTGAGAATCGTTTTCGATTAGATAGAGAAAAACTGGTACGTTATAATAGACACCAGTTTTTTCTGAGTGGCAAAACATTACATCACTGGGCAGGGATGTCTATTCTTACCTGTGAAAACCTAAACTAAATTCTTATCTGAACAATATTGTTTTCCGTTGCGTAACGTGTGTGTTTGTTGCAGCAACATGGGTGGGTGGCGGCTACATCAACGGCACGGCGGAGGCCATCTACACGTCAGGGCTGGTGTGGTGCCAGGCGCCCTTCGGGTATGCGCTGTCGCTCGTCTTCGGTAAGATATCCAGCAGTTCTCCAACCATTACTATTTTCAATTAAAATTTAAGTTAGGCATTTGTTTATATACCCTGCCGGGGCTTCGGGACGGTTCGAAAGAGATACTGCGGCCCCAAAACACGAAGAGCTAATAAGGACCATAGGTGGGTTATAGTCAGTCTGGCACTCTCACGGGAAGAGGTCATTTGAAGATTTCCCATCCGCAAAAAAAAAATTAATGCCTGACCGTGCTAAAGTTTGAAAAACCGTTGTAAAATTACATGCGTCAATCATGTAGAGAACACACAATAACTGGCCTTCCCTACCCTACTAGTATTTGAAATAATTTTGCTTCCGTTCATCACGTTCTGAATGTATCGTTTCCACGCAGGCGGCATATTCTTCGCAAACCCCATGCGCAAGCAGGGCTACGTGACGATGCTGGACCCGCTGCAGGACTCGTTCGGCAGCCGCATGGGGGGGCTGCTATTCCTGCCCGCACTCTGTGGAGAGGTGTTCTGGGCAGCTGGCATCCTGGCAGCGTTGGGTGAGTCCACTCTACAGTATCAATGTTATAGGGACGCTGTCCTGCCACAACAGCGCCACCTACCGGGTTTAACTATAGCTAGGAAACATCCCGGTGGCACCAAAAGAATGAAAAAACAATTGGTAGTGCTTCCACAAAAGGCTTGGTAAGGTGATGGGCCAGCGTAGTGATTCAATCAGCTTCAATATAGGACTAACAGCTGTGTTCTGCAAGGATCAGGTTTACCTTCAGATCTATCTGATGGAAAAAGCAATCTGTACTTTACGTCTGTTCCCTGTGTGGCTATAACTGAGTCAAGGTCGATCGTTAACGATGCTTCGGCCCGGCTGGCGCCATTACCTACTATTAGGGGCAAACCGTTAAAATTAAACCGTGTGATCTATATGCTAGTCAAGACTACTTTATTTACTCCAGATTCTACTGTTTCTTCCAACCCTATGGGAAAACAGGATGATTTTATGTTTTACTCAATAATACTCATCTTCCATTCTGTTTGAAACATTTTCCTCAGATGAAACAGCGTATTTCGGCAGTGGTGACCCAATTTTGCTCTGTTTTCCTCAAGGTTATTAATTTATTTCAACTGACAAAGCGTAAAAAAGCTAAATAGAGACACAACAACTTAGCCTTATCTTGATTGACGTCTACGAAGCCGTACGATATATTTTTGGCTTCTGTTTAATATAAATGTCACGTTGTTTTGAATTAAATAAATAAAAACGAAGTAAGGCTTGTGTACTTTTATAAATAGTCATCGTGTACCCGCCCACAACTGGGTGTGCCGGGTTCACCTTTGACATCTACATGGGTATAGTTCCTACCTACGTTCCCAGTATTCTGATAATCCTACGCTTTGAACTTTGCAAACAAATCTCTTTGATTACGACTCCCTGGAAATGTGATCAAAGTGATATGGATTGTGCAACCTTTAGCATCTGTAGAGATACGTACCTTTTTTTTTTTTTTTTTGGTGGGTGGAAAATCATCGAATGACCCCCCCCGCTCTTGGGCAGAGCGAAGGGGAGTGTCAGACTTCTACTGACTAAAAACCGAACCCATGTTCCTTCTTTGCCCTTGCGCCGAGGCCACGTAATCTAGTACATAATACCGCGGCCCCGACGGGCGTCGGCCCTTGCGGGCCCCTCCTTGCTGACATCTCTTTGAGGCGCGCGTGGAACACGAACGCGCCGCCGACACGGTCTGTTGCCGTCATGACGACGGCCGGACGGCGAGCTAGCCCATTACTCACCGTCCACAGGCCCGCGTCTACGGTGGCCGGAAGCCATCACGTGGCCCCCGACGCCCGGAGCGCCTTCCGCGCCTTCCGCGGCGGCTGGGACGTTGAGAGGATCGCTCCCTCTCTCGTTCCGCCACCTCCTTCGCTAGCATCACTGCTTCGCAGAAGGAGGCGACGGCGTCCCATTCCTCCTCGCCCCGGACCATGGCTTGCACCAGGGCCGGACGCGAGAGGTCACCGCCGCCGATCGCCGCTACGAGAACACGGCGGGGCTCCGCCCAAGCAGGGCACACCTCCACAGTGTGCTCCACCGTGTCCTCCGGTCGATCCTCGCAGTGGAAGCATCCGGGCGTTTCCTCCCGCCTGATTCGGTGCAGGTACCTTCCGAAACATCCGTGTCCGGTGAGGACCTGCGTCAGACGGAAGGTGAGGGCGCCGTGGCTCCTCTCTAGCCACTCCTCAAAGAGGGGACTTACCGCCACTATCGTGGCGTGCCCTGCACGGGGTTGCGACAGTCGCTGTCTCCATGCCGCCATGAGATCGCACCGGAGGTCTGTCCGCCGCGCAGCAATGTGCCGCGGCAGCAGAGTGACCCCCCGGTGTAGCGCCTCCGCGCGCCACTCGTGTAGGCGCGCGAGGACTATCGCCTCCAGATCCCACGGCGGCAATCCGGCAAGGAGATTCGCCGCCTCGCGGGAGATCGTGCGGTACCCGCGGACTAGCCTTACGGCCATGACCTTTTGGGGCGCGTTCAGGTAGTGGACGGCCCGCTTCCTCACGGCACGTGCCCACACCGGGGCCCCGTAAAGGGCCATGGACCGCACGATTCCCGCATACAGCCTACGGCAGGAGGCGTTTGGCCCCCCCAGATTGGGCAAGAGCCACCTAAAGGCAGCCGCAGCCCGCTCCAGTCTGGGAGCCAAACGTCGGAAGTGCTCCACGAAGTTCCACCGGCTGTCAAGGACGAGTCCGAGGTACTTTATAGTACACTCGACGCCGATGGGAACCCCTCCCACCGTTAGCTGGGATCCCGACGGTGACACATTCCCACGCCCATGGAAGCACATGGCCTCGGACTTGTGAAGTGCCACCTCGAGACCCAGCTGCCGGATCCTCTCAACGACTATCGCAACCCCGCGTGTCATATTCGCGGCCGCCGCCTCGTGCGATTCCCCCCGTGCCAGCACCAGCGTATCGTCCGCGTAGCAGACGACGCTGACGCCGTCAGGGAGGTCGGCACGCAGCACCCAGTCGTAACCGATGTTCCACAGGGGCGGCCCCAGAACCGAACCCTGTGGAACACCGCACGACATCTCTCGCCGGTTCCATTCTCCGTTTTGACCAGGGTAGATTACCGTCCTGTCGGACAGGTAGTCCCCGACTACACGACGAAGGTAGGCCGGCACCCGGTGATACCGGAGTGCCTCCCTGATGCAGCTCCAGGGCATGGTGTTGAAGGCGTTGGCGATGTCGAGAGACACCGCCAAGACCACACCGCCCCGAGAGACCGCATCCCCCGTCGTGAGGGCTCTCACGCGCATGATGGCGTCCACCGTCGAGCGCCTCTTGCGGAAGCCGAACTGCTGATCCGCAAGATCCGGACCCATTCCCTCAAGGTGCTCGGCGAGGCGGTTTGCAATTACTCTTTCAAAGAGCTTGCCCACCTCGTCGAGCAGCACAATGGGCCGGTATGCAGACGGCGAGTCCGCAGGGCGCCCCGGCTTCTGGATGAGGACCAGCTTCCCCGTCTTCCAACGAAGCGGGAACTGGCCTCTTTCCATGCACGCGCTAAAGAGCCTCTCCAGTCGGGGCCCAAGAGCCTCTTGGTCTAAGGCCAGGGCCCAGGCTTTGCCAGGCAAGCCATCGGGCCCCGGGGCGGTATTTTTGGCTTTAAGCCTCCGTACCGCCACTCTCAGGTCTACCCCAGTCACCTCCGGAATGTCGTCATCGGTTCCTGAACCGTCCGCTTCCGGCACCGCTGGTGGCGGAGCCATTGGCGGGGGACGATGCTCCCCTCGCGAAGGGAACAGAGCACTCACTACGTCCTCCACGAGCTCGGGCCGGAGACTCTGCGTCAGCGGGGGGCCCCGGGTGCGGAGTTGATTCCGCACCATCTTATAAGGGCGCCCCCACGGGTCTCTGTTGAGAGTCTCCAGCATCTCCTCGCGGGCCTGATCCTTGGCCCGCAGACGAGCCTCGGAGAGGACTTTCTTCGCCGCTCTGTACCCTTCATAAAGCTCCGCCTCGATGGCTTCCGCATTCGGAGGACGAATGCGGCGCCTGCGATGCCTGGCGTACCGGCGCCGCGCCGCCACACACTGCTGCCGCAGGTGCGACAGCTCTTGCGACCACCAGTACACGTGACGCCGGGCGCTTCCTGGCCGGACTCGGGGCATTGCCGTGTCACAGACCTCGGTCATAGCCTCCTGGAACCAGCCTGCCTCGGTGTTAACGTCGGCGGGCCTGACCGGTGATGACACCCAGGCCTGCACGATCGCGGCTTCCAGGAGGAGCTCCCGATCCAGCTTCTTCAGCGCCCAACGCGGACCACTTGGGGTCTGTGGGACCGGCGCGCTCGAGGACTGGGCAGAGACCTCAAACCGGATATATCGGTGGTCGGAATAGGTCTCCTCCCCCTCCATAACACGCCAGTCGACGACGCGTTGTGACAGAGCGGGGCTGGCGAACGAAATGTCCACCACCGACTCGCCCCGCATCCGCACACACGTGGCCACAGAACCCCGGTTCAGGATGTCCAGGCCTGTTTCCAGAGCCCAGCACTCGACCATCCCACCCCGCACATCCGTGTAGCGGGAACCCCAGGCCAAGCTCTTGGCGTTGAAGTCCCCGAGTACAAGTACGGGGAGGGAATAGCCTCCGATGACGACACTTAACTCCCTGAGGGAGTTTTGGAACTCGGCGAGAGTTCGGCTCGGAGAGAAGTAGACTCCCACTACTACGATCTCCCCGAACCGTGCTGCTACGCACCCCTGACCCTTCCTGACCATCTCAAGGGCCGGGGTGCCGGCGGCGGCCGACGCAATGATGGCCACCGTGCCGCTTAGGTCCTCCACCCAGTCTGGCCTGGGCGGGACAAAATACGGCTCGGAGACCACGGCGATGTTGATCGACCACTGCGCCATGCTCTGGAGCAACAGGTCCTGAGCGCAGGCGCAGTGGTTGATATTCGCCTGGAGGAAGCTTAGTGGGGCCATTAATGACACTCCATTTCAGCCCCCTCCGGGACCTCCTTTGGCACCACCGCAGTGGGAGTTGCGGTGGTGGCGGTTTCCGCAGCGGCATCGGCGGCTGCGTTCTTGACGACGACGGTGGGGTTGGTGGCGGAGGGCCTTCCCTTCCCCTTGGCTTTGGTGAGTGGAGCGCAGGCCTTGCTCCCTGCCCGGTGCTCGGCCGGCTTCCCAGCCGCCGCACATGCACTGCAGTGAGGCGTGGCCAGGCAAGCCGCGGCCTTGTGACCGGGCTGACCGCAGCGGAAACATAATTCGCTGCGGTCCACCTCCGAGGTGCATCGGCAGCCTACGTGGTGCCCCACATGGCACCGGAAGCACCTCAAAGGTTTGGGCTCCAGAAGCTTCACCTGCGCCCTGGACCAGCCCACCTTGAGGGTGCGGCCCTCCGCAATTTTCGTCGCCGCCGTCACAGGGCAGCTAACCGTTACGGTCTGCATACCCTCGCGATCCGAGCGTAGGGTGCCCGCCTTGATTTGATCGGCAGAGCACCCCCCGACAGCAGTGACGGCGGCTACCACCTCCTCCTCGGAGACCGAGTCGTCCAGGCCCAGGATGCGCAGGCTTGCGCACTTCACTGGCCTGGACACTCGAACCTCGTCCGCATTTAGGGACGCTCTGAGCTTTTCGGCTAGAGCGTCTGCGGTCGAGGCCCTCGATTCCCTCGATTCCCCGCCTCTATCTTCCGAGCACCTGTAGCGGTGGGTCGGATTGTGAGGCCCCCGAGGATTCCAAACTCTTCGAGCGCCAACGTCAACTTGGCTTGGCGGAGCGTCTCGCTGTACGTCGCGCCCCTCTTTACCGCGTCCGGTTGTAGCGTAATGACTACAACCGCGGTCTTCGGGGCACGAAGCTTCGCCGCGGCGCTCCGCTTCTTCTGCCGGCGCTTCCGCTCAGCCCGCCTGGCCTTTTGGGTCGCCTTTCGCTCCCTCTCTCTTTCACCGGCCACCTCCCAACCTGACTCGCCCTCGGGAGGCTCAGGGGGCGGAGGAGGTGTGGGTGCCTCACCCTTCTTCTGGGCAAGCGCCTTGCCCTTTTTTTGGGCAGTGGCCTTGCTCTTTGGAGGGGCAGGCTCCTTGCCCTTCTCCTGGGCGGCCTTACCCTTCTCCTGCCCAGGCACCTTACCCTTCGGAGGGGGGGTTCCAGCCTTGCCCTTCTGAGGGGCACTCGTCTTAGGCGGTGGCGCTGGGGCCGGCTTCCCACCTGGCTGAGCCCCGCCTTCAGGCTGGCTGGGTGGCCCTGCCTTAGGGTTACCGGCTGCCGCGTCCGCATATGTCTTTGCCCCCAGGGAGGGGCGCAGAACAATGCCCTCCAAGAGGGAGTGCCTTCTTTCGAGGTCAGCCAGCCGAACCAGGTACAGGTCCCGGTCCTCGGCAGCTGGGGTTTGGCATTGCCCTCGCTCGCACCCCTTCTGAGGCACCTTCTTTGGGCCGGCGACTCGAAGCTCGGCCAACTCCGCTCGGAGCCTCTTATTCTCCGTTTGGAGATCAGACACGGCAGTCGCCAAGCGGGTGAGCTCGGTCTGCCGCTGCCGCTCGTCCGTCGGAGGCAGAGGGCCACAGCGGATCGCCTCCACTGCCGCCAAGATGGAGGCCGCGGCCGCGTTCATGGCCCTGGTTTTTGACGAGTGTAGCCTCTTCAGGGCCACGTCGCGGATCGCGGCCTCCACCACCACCGCAAACTCGGCCATGCGCTCCTTAATGGAGACGCCACCAGCCACCAGCTCCGGCTCACTGTCAGAAGACACCGAGACCACTCTCCGATCAGTTTGATCGGTTTGGAGCCCGTCCTCGGTGTGTTCCACGGCTCGCCTGTCAGCCACCTGGGAAGCGGCCACCCCTCCCTTACTTTCGCCCTTACCCCGCCTGCTCTTAGGGATTTTTCGGGCCGAGCCCAGCTTTTCGCCGGACGATGACCCCCGGCCATCCTTCGATCTGGCCCGCTTGCGAAAACGCTCTGCGTTCTCCGTAGCGGACCTCGCTCCCTCGTGCTCAGAACTCGCCGAGCTGCTAGACGCTGAGTCGGACCCCGACCCCGCATCTTTCCGCCGCTCCGGCGAGCTCCTCTGCCAGAGCTTGGACCGAGTCTTCTCACCTCGCTTTTCTGACCCCTTGTCAGAAGAAGAACCGATCGCATCCTTCTCGGATCGGGATCGGGAGCCTTCTCGGCTCTTGTTGCCCTTATCCTCTGAGCCTTCGCGCCCAGATCCTTCGCGCACAGTGCTCGCCGAGCTCGCCGAGCTGCAAGACACAGAGTCTGAGTCCGACCCCGCATCTCTCCGCAGCTCAGGCGATCTCAGCTTGGCAGGAGCCTTTGCGCCGCGCCTTCCACTCTCTCTACTTTTACCGGCCACCGGACTTCTTGACCGGGACCGGGAGCCTCCTCGGCTCATGTTGCCACTGGCAAATGGATCCAAACTTTCGTTGCCCCCCCCAGAATACGAGGGGCTTGACGCCTCCAAAGGAGACGTGGCGGATTCTCCAACTGCGTTGCAGCTGGTACCGCCCTGGGGTAGTTCTCTTTCGATCGTTTGTTTCATTTTTTTTTTTTATGTTCCTTTTAAAGGGTATGGTCCCTCTTTCTCCCAACCTCTCTCCCTCCGCCTACTCACTGCTCTCACAGTCACGTCTGATGAGCAGACGCGAACCAGAGAGCAGCAAGTAGGTTTCCTCCTGCGACAAGCACACCGCCCGACGACCCGAACACTGTTCACGTCTCCGGGCGGTGCGCCTCCCGCGTGTCCCTCTTTGTCTGGTCTCTCGCCTTGGACCTTTCCGGCATGAGTATATCTACCGGCAGAGCCCCAAGGGTCATTGAGACACGCAAGCCCCACCACGACGGCAACGTGGGAACACTCCGGTGGGGAGAGATACGTACCTAAACTACCAAGATTAACGTTCACAAAGGATTTATTTAAATATTACGTGCTTGTCGGTTAAACTTTATTTGTCATAACACATTTAAGTGATAGCAAACAAGAGTTTCCCTACAATACTAGAATGTCTCGTTCCAAATCAGTTCTCGAAAATGAAAAGTCACACAAGATAAATGGCGCCCAGCGTGGGACACAATCGTAAAGTACTCCTTCAAGTCTTATCATTCCGTGACAAGTAAATCCAAAGAGTGGTTAAGACTAAATCTTCCTAGGACAATGAATCAAGGTTATAAATTACATGAGACCAAGTTAACTGCGATTTATAAAAATGGCGCCCAACATGGGACCAAGTGGTTAACGATTGCATCTATTTTTTGGTCTACAAGTATCTTATCATTAAATAATATTATGTTACCTTACCACGTCTATAGATCTGTCAAGTCTATAAATATGTACACCAGGTTATATTCAGAATCTCCCCAGTCATAACATGTCATTACTAGATGGTAGGTACTACATAATATGACGTTCACGTCGTGACCCACTACAGTTTTCCGTCAGCTAGTTTATTTCGTGCTAACATGTTATAACAAGAGGCCGTGAGGATTACGATAGCTTGTTGAAGTGCGTGCGTGTGCCAATCTGTTCATAATCGTAATGGTGGCCGTGGGACAGTAGCTGTCAATGGTTTCTGTCGGATTTTTGTGTGTCTATGGATAAATATTAATAAGCATAGAGGTAGCTAGTTATAATTTTTTATTTTACTCTTTCTTATTTAGTATGTGCTCTGTGGTACATTTTTTTTAAACAATTTTTACTCAATACCGTTATATTCTAACGCGACTCTGATGTGACTGAAACGCAACTTGTCTGCCACGTCGTAAGTCGCTTCACGGTGTTTGTTGTATACTTGTATACTCTCAGTATATTTTTCCGTTTATGTTCTCCGCAATCGCTGTCTTGCTACCCCAACACGCATATTACTAGTAACGTGTAGCTCGTGGACTAGCTTTACAGGCGTTGTTTACCTTCATACTGTTTTATACCAAAACACATTAATTTACGTACTACGACTTCATTTAATTACTCAAAACTTTGTTTACCGTGACTGGCAAAACAAAAGAGTAGGTTGTCTAATTAGGAAAACTGCTAATAAATTATATATTTTGTTATAATTCGTTTAAAACGTTAGCTTTGAATACGCCAAGATTATGCATAAGTACCTACATTAATGATTTACCTACCCTAAACAATTATGACAAACATGTAAACGTAGCTGTATACAGACATACATATTTCACAGAAAGTGGTTGAGTCACAGTAATTACTTAGCCTCAACTAGTTACTCTAATGGGTTTGACACATGGACATACGTATACACAATACGTATTTACTATTGCTGTAGTACATTGACGAGCTCTTACAACAGGTTCGTTAGCTTAAGTGATGAAGTTGGGACTGCCACTACAACTTCCAGCATTGCTAACTTCCCTAAATACTTGTAGGAACTTTAATTTGAATAGTACTTAGGGTTGATTTACATCTTATGTTGTGTGTTAGAAGGAGAGTTCTATATCAACTACCGTACATGATTCACCCACGTGGTATCCGAATAAAATAGTAGCCTATGTCTGGATAGACATGCGTAGAATAATCTCTTGAAAGGTACATTAGTCCATCCGAAAATAATTATGTACCAATGTGTGTGGAAGAGATTACACTACATAATCATACAAACTCACAATACTCCCACTCTGGCTTTATAATATTGGTAGAACTAGATTATAAAACAACATACTATTATTATTTGGTAGTTACTTTGTTCGGTTCAAGGGTTATGATCACAGTCTAATAATACGAGCAATAAAATTAATATTGGCACCGATTCAAATATAATATATACTCAGTCATAGCAACGACAACACCTATGAGCGAAAATAAGCATAATTAGTAGTTACTAATTCAGAGGAATTTATTCGTTTTGTTTATTGCGGGGTCTTGATCAGTTGATCACACTAAAAAATAATTTATTTCTATAACATAAAAAAGGAAGCAAAAGGAAAATAAAGATGGTACACCCTATTTAAGATGTTACTAAGGTAAAATAACACAAGTGCCTGTACCTTGTAGATTCAGAAAGAGTTGTGTAAAATGTATTGTTTCATAAATAATGTAAATATTGAAGGTCTCCATCGACGGAAGCCAGTTTTTACTGAATAACTTAACAATTTCCAGCAAGTCAAGCATTTTTGATTAATATTTACGGCTTAGACTACGCCACTGTAAATTTAATATAGTTAGGACTCAGTTTTCATTAGTCAACATTTTTTTATAAAGTAAACCAGTTTTATTTACCTGCAAAGGTAAACAATAATTTAATACGTTTTCTGATAGAACAAGGTTTGCGTCTATTTTAGTACATAGGTAAATGAAGGTATTGCGTGTTACAAGCTCACAACGTTCTTGTTTCTAATTCTTGGAAAATTGCTAGAAACTAGGTTTCGCTTCTTAGACCCTTGTCAACATATCATGGTGAAAATATTTTAATAACGCAGGGTATGAAAATGTATTGGATGTTTAAAAAAGAGAACGTTTGCATGAATTAAATCTCTGAAAAACAGTTTGAAAACTTTTTCCATTCACACACAGATTTTTTGTGTTTTCCTATTTCTTAAATAAGTCTGTAAAACAAATGTCATAAATTCATACTATATTACAGACCAGTAAAACATTACCTGTTTCGCACAACCTAATTTTGATGGGTAAAAGGATACGATTCTTATCAAAATCGGTTGTTAATAGCTTCACCATTAACAATATACATTATACCAATTCTAATTATGTCTAACGTTTCCTGAACTGTAAGTAATGTACCTTCCAGGATATTTTCCCCGAACAGTGTGACAGCCAGCAATAACAACATATTGTTACCTACCGATATCACACGCACGTAATATTAATATCACTCAAGTATATATACTTACATAGGCTTGCTCAGGTAGGCGTGCGGTCAAATATTCAGATCAGGCTTTCAGGAGACGAGGATGGCAGGGGGGAAGGTGAGCAGGCCGGGGGAGGGGTAGGTAAACAAATTATTAATAACGAGCAAGAGCTTAATTTACAAGGTGATTTTCAAGTCATTCCCGCGACCTCGGCGGAATATTACGGTATCGAATATTGAAATTATTTATTTATTTATTTCACTTTTAGGAAAACTTACAGCTAAACAGACAGTGAGTAATAATTTAAACAAAATATGGCCAATTACAAGTTTCCACATGTAGTTTATAAACAATATGACGAGAAAGAAGAGTACCTATAATAAAACCAAAAAAGAAACATAACACCAAACAGAAAAATGACTAAATACGCTCGTTATGTCACCTATCGTATTCTAACTCGCAGTCTTACGGCAACATTATTCTGCTGTTTCGATATTCCACTGTCAGTGTTGACAGTCCTGAAAATAACATATTACTAAGTGTCGCAACACTCGCAGTAATATTTGAAGACTGTCACTGCGAATGTGAAGCGGAGCGTGCTCTTAGCGATAGTACCCAATTCACGGTAAAATATTATTGACAGTCGGTAAATTCGGAATATCTTGAACATCTAAAACCCACACGTATAATAAACAGGGACACATTAACGTGTGATCAAAAGGTATACCTAGCTTGATTAATATAAGGTGGCGAGTTTAGTGCACGTACAATTATAAAAAACCCACTTGAAGGATGTAGGTGAGCAAATCACGACAAGGCCGTGTTGCTTACTCCGCCCAAGGGAGCAGTTGAGGATTTCCCATCTTTAAAAAAAAGAAAAAGTGACTACAGATATTTTTGTTCAAAAATATAATAGATTCCTTAGTCTAAAAATAAACAAACCTTCTTCGTGTAGGTGCTAGTGAACAGACAATAACTTGGAGGAACTTCTATTCATAACTCGTCACTAGTTAGCTGTCCCCCGGCGCTCCCTGTCTCTGTGGCAGTAGGTAGGTAGGGACCATGGAGAGACGTGACCCTCCGGTCATCCATTATGGATGGCGGGTTTATAGGGGACTCGTTTGTTGCCTATTACGGCTGTAGTAGCACCTTATGGGAACATGGTAAAAGCTTGATGATTTACGTGTCTATTTTCTACTAGCTCAAATCTGAAGTTTTACTATGTTTAATTTTTTGTTTTTCAATCGGGATCTTAACTCGATGATAATGTAAAATTAACATTCACTCATTACAGGCAACTGAATTTGGCTTTTTTACCTAATCGTTGGGTTCAGAACTTGCCTATATTGTTTTCAGTACCTGGCTAGGCTTTGGTGAACATTCTTCTGCCTATAACTAGTCTGAGCCTAACACTAGGTACTGGTTATATAATCTAAAAACATGAACTTATAGGTTTGACGAATTTTAATCAAAATAAATTCACGCAATATTTCTCATTGAGTGCTTCAACTTGAACAGAAAGGAAGGAACAAACAGATAAATGTAAGACCGCGACAGTTTCGGGTATTCCAATGGCGGCAAATTCCCTTCATTTGTCACAGTCACTCGGTAATAAAGGAAGTAGCTATCTGTTTTCTGCGTGGGTTTCTTTGTTCTCTCTAGCTATTCTGTAGGAAACACCTGGGTATATCTGTTCAAGATATTGCTTCACATTTTTGACGTTAAATGATTTCTTGATAAATCAGCGGTTAATAGCGTTACACACGTATAGGTACTCCCAGTTCTATTCAGTTGATGGATTTAACAAGATTTATTATTATGAAATTAACGATTAAGAGAGGGAATATATTTTGCAAATATGAACGATTTTACTTCAAAATGTCTCGCATTGTGATAGAGAAGTTTCAAAGTTTCAAAACAGTTCAAACTTTTGGTAAACCTCCAAAACTTTTTTGTTTTATCAAAGGATCTACGTAAGCTTTTAGGTGTGAGCCTAATCAATCTCTCTTCTAATCAACTCTCATAGACCAAAGTCACAGGCAACCAGCCATTCAGACGGAGACAACAAACCCGAGGCAGTGTCTTTGACGGGGGTGCTGTAAAGCGCCAACTGTTCGCCGGTACAAGGTGCACGCCAATTAAAAGTGAACGAACCACTCCGGTTCCGTGTGGTGTCGGACGTAAAGAATAGCACCATCCCATATCTTCCCGTGGGTGTCGTAAGAGGCGACTATGGGACTTACCAGAGAATGGGCAGCAGCGTTCTCTGTGTTTTTGTAACAACCATACTGCGATCGCCAACCCGCCTGCCAAGCGTGGCGATTATGGCAAACCCCCCCCCCCCAAAAATGATGAGCGTTAAACAAAACAGGCCCCTAGTACCCGGCAGCCCGTCTACCCTCGGCTACGGTAGCGGTCGAGGCAACGGCGTGGCAAGGGGTGCTAAGAATCCCCGGACGGGATCCGGCTACCAAACATACCGACGACTGGACCTGGTAACATATAACACGCGCACACTCCGGGCCGACGAGAAGCTGGCAGAACTCGAGGAAGAATTAAGCAGGCTGCGATGGAGCATTGTCGGATTATCTGAAGTCCGAAGAGAGGGGGAGGACACGATAATCCTGAAATCCGGCAACCTGCTCTACTTCCGAGAGGGAGACCGGCAGTCACAGGGTGGTGTTGGGTTTATCGTCCACAAGTCTCTCGTGAACAACGTGGTGAAGATCGAGAGTGTGTTGAACAGGGTGGCGTACCTTATACTCAGAATATCTGCAAGATATTCGCTGAAGGTCATACAGGTCTACGCCCCGACCTCGGCATACCCCGACGATGAAGTAGAAACCATGTATGAGGATATTTCTAAAGCCATGCATGGTTTCAGAACTTACTTCACTGTTGTCATGGGGGACTTCAACGCAAAACTGGGCAAACGAAGCGAGGATGAGCAGCAAGTGGGGCAATTTGGGATTGGACTTCGGAACCACCGGGGTCACCAACTGGCCAGTTTTATGGAGAAGGAGGGCCTCTTTATGATGAACTCCTTCTTCAAAAAACGTGAGCACAGGAAGTGGACCTGGCAGAGCCCCGATGGTGCGACTAAAAATGAGATTGACTTCATCATGTCTACCAACAAGCAAATGTTCAATGATGTCTCTGTGATCAATTCGGTGAAAACCGGAAGCGATCACCGCATGGTAAGAGGCACATTGAACATCAATATAAAGCTAGAAAGGTCACGACTGATGAAGTCTACGCTCCGTCCAGCACAGATCCAAATCCAAAACCCCGAGAGCTTTCAACTTGAACTCCAGAATCGCTTCGCATGCCTAGGAAGCTCAGTGGACGATTACAACGACGGGTTCGTGGAAACTGTCCATACGACTGGATCTAAATTTTTTAAGATACGTCGTACAAATAAGACCAAAAAACTCTCAGATCACACTCTCAGGCTCATGAAGGAGCGGCGTGAGATGACCCTGCAGTCTTCAGACGAAGCTCGGCAATACCGGCAGCTTAATAGACAGATCTCCAAATCCTTGAAGAGCGACCTCCGCCGCTTTAATACCGAGCGTATTAAAGACGCGATTGAACGCAACAAGGGCTCCAAGGTATTTGCAAGAGATCTGTCTATTGGGCAGAGCCAGCTCACGAAACTGAAGACCGACGATGGCAGGATCGTGTCCGCCAAACCGGAGCTTCTGAGAGAGATCGAGAGTTTTTATGGGCAGCTGTACACGTCAACTAGTCAACCCGTCGAAAATCTAGCGAAAGACCCCAGAGCTAGACTGACCCGACACTATACCGAAGACATCCCGGACGTCAGCCTGTACGAGATTAGGATGGCTCTGAAACAGCTTAAAAACAACAAGGCGCCGGGTGATGACGGAATTACGGCCGAACTTCTGAAGGCGGGTGGCAAACCGGTCCTTAAGGCCCTACAGAAGCTGTTTGATTCCGTCATACTCGAGGGGAAAACGCCACAGGCTTGGTGCCGGGGTGTGGTGGTGCTCTTCTTCAAAAAGGGTGACAATGCCCGGTTGAAGAACTATAGGCCCATCTCACTTCTAAGCCATGTCTACAAGTTGTTTTCAAGAGTCATCACGAATCGTCTCGCACGCAGGTTTGACGATTTCCAGCCTCCCGAACAAGCCGGATTCCGAAAAGGCTTCAGTACCGTAGACCACATACATACGCTGCGGCAGGTTATACAGAAGACCGAAGAGTATAACCTGCCTCTCTGTTTAGCGTTTGTGGACTACGAGAAAGCCTTCGATTCGATCGAGACTTGGGCTGTGCTGAAGTCTCTCCAACGGTGCCAAATTGACTACCGGTACATCGAGGTGTTGAAGTGTTTGTACAAAAACGCCACCATGTCAGTCCGACTTCAGGACCAGACCTCGGAACCTATCCTTCTGCAGCGCGGTGTGAGACAGGGAGACGTCATATCTCCGAAACTGTTTACCGCTGCATTGGAGGATATCTTCAAGGTTCTGGATTGGAGAGGACTTGGCATCAACGTCAACGGCGAGTACATCACTCACCTTCGGTTTGCCGACGATATAGTGGTCATGGCTGAGACCATGGAAGACCTCAGTGCAATGCTCGATGACCTCAGTAGAGCTTCCGAAAGAGTGGGTCTTAAAATGAACATGGACAAAACCAAGGTTATGTTGAATGTTCATGTAACACCCACTCCTATCAAGATCGGAGACTCTACGCTCGAAGTTGTGGACGATTATGTCTACCTGGGACAAACGGTCCAGTTGGGTAGATCTAACTTCGAGAAAGAGGTCAATCGTCGAATCCGACTCGGCTGGGCAGCGTTCGGGAAGTTGCGCGGTATCTTCTCGTCCAACTTACCCCAGTGTCTCAAGACGAAAGTCTATGACCAGTGTGTGTTGCCAGTGATTACATACGGGACCGAAACGTGGTCGCTCACAATGGGCCTCATCAGAAAGCTCAAAGTCACCCAAAGGGCAATGGAGAGGGCTATGCTCGGAGTTTCCTTGCGTGATCGAATCAGAAATGAGGACATCCGCATGAGAACCAAGGTTACCGACGTAGCACGAAGAATCGCCAGACTTAAGTGGCAATGGGCAGGGCACATTGCTCGCAGAACGGATGGCCGATGGGGCCGAAAAGTTCTGGAATGGCGACCGCGAACCGGAAGACGTTGCGTTGGAAGGCCTCCCACTAGGTGGACCGATGACCTGGTCAAGGTTGCAGGAACCCGCTGGATGAGAGACGCACGGGACCGGTCAATGTGGCGACGCCTGGGGGAGGCCTATGTTCAGCAGTGGACGTCTTTTGGCTGAAATGATGATGATGATGATGAACCACTCAACTCGTTTGCATTCCAGAAGGAAACGGGCAGATTGTGCCTTTTGAAAACGAACTAAAAATGGAATTCTTAATGAGAAGCAAGAATAATTAATCATCAAAAAGCTTATGTTATGAATACACATTTTACTAATTGTTTGAACTAGTTTAAAAAAACAAACAAAGTAGGTACCTACGAACAGGCGTTGTCATAACTTAAATAGGTTTTTGAGTCTGATAAGAAGTAGATAATGAAAATACAAAAGCAATAAGAACTTAAAAATCTAACTAAAGCAACAAATATAGACCATGACATCTCGAGTAGTTGTTTCAAATTCGTTTCATTCAGCACTGGGCGTTATCTTTACAAGCGAAAGATAAAAGATTATGAATCTTTCGGGAGAGTAATCTTGTCATAATAACCGTCTTAGTTAATAACTTGTGTAACCGTGGTGACCACAACCCACTCGCCTCCCCAACCCCCCCGGGGGAGCTGCCACAAACAACCTGAGCTTTACTAATTAGAGGTGTGTATCAAATTCGGGAGAAATTACCGCTGTTTGCCGGTAATGTTTCATGTTCTCTGAAACACTGTACGTACGGTATATTGAATGTAATACAAGAAAGGTTCTCTGAAACTCTTTATTTATGTCGGGTGTAACTTAGAGAAAATGTTCATTTATTCATGTGTTTCCTTTTTTATGCTAAATCAAATAAAATACTAAGCTAAAAAATGCTATATAATGATGAGCCAAAGGTACAGTAAACTTTTGTCTAGTTGATCATTTTCGTGTCCAGGGGGCCAATTCTCGGTTTTAGAGATTTATCTCGAGTTCGAGTTCGTAAGTCTATCTCTATGTCTATCAGAAATATCTCTATCTCTACCAAAAAATTTCGAATTGAGCAGAATTCCGTATTCTCAGAGAAATAAATGTCGCGAAAATGTCGATTCGAGTGAAGCTAATGTTACCATTACCACAGATAATATAATACTAGCGTCCATTACGAAGAATCGCACGTTCCGTTTTAGGTAGCTATGAGTGAATGAATGATTTTGTTTTAAAACGCTGACTAAACCTAATTATTTAAGTATAAAAGAAAGAAAGAAATGAAGAGAAAGTATTTATTAGTTTCACAAACAAACAAGTACTTAAACATAATTATGAGAAACACTTAAAATTAGGACATAATTTATATATTAAATTTGAATAAGTCCCCTGCAAAGCCAAAGTAAAACGAAACGTTTAGTGTAAAAATAATCAGTTTGACAGCTGACCTGTCTGTCAGTGACTAATATAATTATGAAGCAAACAATTATTTACCTTCGTTTTCGGGTCTATTTTAGTGGTATCCAGTTTATTACAGGAGCCAATAGATCTGAGTATTAGAACCCTTATTAAATCTTTATTTAGTCTGAAGTTTTTAATGACTTCTGTTCCGCTCAAGTCGTAAATATCGACGGCGGGATAGCTGTTGTCGCCGTGTATTGGCCAGTTGCTCGCCACTTTCCAACAACTCCGAGATAAAAATGCTAATAAACTCGTCCATCTTTCAAGTTTCAAGTCCAATCGTAGGTACCTACACAAATATTACAGAGTCTGTTATCTGCGCGAAGGTCGTCGTTTCAAGAAAACACAATGCACAAATCAAAGAGTATAAATCGAATTTCCAGTATGAGATGCCAAGCCGTATTTTATTTAAAAACTAAAGAAAAGAAAACAGTGTACAATCCAAAACTCAACAAATTCACTCAGAAATGACGTATCTATATAATCGACATTACATCTCTACTGCTCAGAAGCACTCGAGATGAACTCGAACGTTAGCCTTCGACAAATGTCGAATTCGACATCCCCAGAATAGCAACTTTTAAAATTTCTCGAAAAAATGACGTCATTAGAAATTTTTCTCGAGTTCGACACCATCTCTAAAACCGAGAATTGGCCCCCAGTAGGAAAGCTCTTAGTGCTTGGCCAGACTGGCAGCGCGGTGCGGGGAGCGGCGCGGGTGCGGGAACGCATGCGATTGTGCCTGTCCGCAGTCGACTGTGGTCGACCGCGGCTTCGTTCCGACTTTCCGAGTGTTGTCGTGTCCAGTGTTTGTCAAAATATGTATAATATGTATGAAGAAGACTTATTTTTGCTGAAAAATTCATACTTTAAATGGCAAATGCTAGAAGTGAAAAAATATAATTAATTTAATCAGAGAAAATGAAGGAGAATTTCACACACTGTATGATGTAACAAATCTACTGAATTTAGAGGAATAAAAGAGTTGAGACAGTAGACTTGAACATTATAATATTGAGGGGAAAGTAAAAAATACAAAAGTAGTTATAAAAAAGGGCACACTCTCAGAAGGGAGGAGGGAGGAGGTTTTAAAGAACTTTACGGTTGTGGTTATCCTTGGCTTTATGGTTCCACGGCAGTGCATGTCACTCTGGTTGTGATTAAGATGGTCCTCTTTAGTGTCAGCGTCACCTTGAGTAGGAGGACCAGCAGCAGTATCAGCGTCACCTTGAGTGGGAGGACCAGCAGCAACAATGAATCAGTGTAGAACTTAGAGTATTGGAGATGTTTCCTCGATCAGATTCAGATTAGAAGTCCACGCGTGTGAAATCATTTCGGTTTTTATAGATCCACAGCTTGTCATTTTCTTTTTCTTTTTCAGAAATTTAAATTCGTGACTTCATATTGTCATAAAAATGCAACTTGCCAGTATTCAAAACAGCCAGTAATATTTAATCCAAAACCTTTTCGTAGAATTCTGAGAGCGTGTTAATTAATTATAGTAAGTTATAAAATACAATATCTGAGCAATGTAAGTTATAAAATATAATATTTAAGCTAACATATTGATAAAAAGAATTTAAATTACATAAATCAAAAGTAACCTTCATAGACTAAGGCTGAGTTGCATCAAAAAAGTAGTTAAAGTTAAAGTTTGTGTCAAATGGCACGTCAAACAAACATCAAAACTTCAGTTTTGTATCGGTTATGCCAACAATGAGTTGCGCGATTTGACAAATAGTTAAATGACGTCATAACTTTAACGGTAACTGCAACCACTCACTTTCCGCTGGTTAGTGTTATAGTTTATGTTAAATTGTCTGTCAATTTTATTGTCAAACGCGTTGAATATAACCTTTAGACATCATGTCCCTGCTCCAAGAAATACTCGCAGAAACCAGTTCTGATGACGAAAGCGATGAAAAGAAAAGTGTGATTACCTAGAGCCGATCGTTTTTCCACATGGAACGACGAATGTTTCTTGCCAAGATTTCGAGTCTCTAAAAACGTAGCTTGGTGGCTGACTATACGATTGCATTGCAAGGATATTCATCTTATGTAATTGTTCAACCAAAAAATAATAGGTACGTGCTATAGGTAGACAAAGCAATAAATATAATAGGTACTTACTTTGTTTGAATGTTTGCAAAAAAAAAATTGTAATAATTTTTCTATTAGATACCCCATATAGTACTGTCAAATTTGACAAAAACTTTAACTTTAACGACTTTTTTGGTGCAACTCAGCCTAAGCTAGTTAGAAACTATGACAGAAAATTAAAAGAAAAAGTATTGACAGCTTGACAGCCTGACGTAAGTGTCATAACAATGAAAAATATTTTATTTTAGAAGGAAACGAATCGTTTTAGACCGATTCGCAGAATAGTAATGCAAAAACCAATAAAACGTATGATAGATGCGAAGTGTAAGTATAATAATATGATGTAAAATGTTTTGGCATGGAATAATGTATGTGACGACGGTAGGTCAACTATTTCGGGTACATCGTTGTCAGAGTCCAAGTTCAGCATGGCGGAGGTACGAAATAATAGTCTCAACACTGATTACAACCGCCTATTTATTTACTTGCGATAACAAATTAACAAAATCTCAAACGATCAAGCCGATGGAAACGGATTAAAGTACGGAAACGCGGTCAGTTCGATACAGGCAGGCAGCACAACCGTTCGCGCTCATGTCTCACCAAAAAGTGACGTCCCTCAAGTCAAATGCGTCTAACGTCAACGTCAACCGACCACTCACAACTGACATTTGACATATGACAACTGACAGCTGTCATCTGTCAACCGAAAACTGTCAAACCAGACCTGCCACGCTCTGCATCGACCTCACCCAAGCTCACTGCTTGACGTTTCCGACTTTAACGATGATAGATCCGAAAAACGATGATAGATGGCGTTATTCTAAATTGTCAACTCTAAATATTGTGCCTCGGTGTTGAATCTGCGACACGGCCATCTTGACATTTCACACGTCCTCGTGTGAGGTATCTGCAAAAAGAATTCACGGAAAGTAAATCGTCCCTTACTCGGCCTCCCTGACCAAGACGTCGGAGTATTAACACACACACACACAATTCAAAACAAAATTTTGTTCTGATCCATAATCTCATCAAATCTCATAAAGAAAATCTCAACATTGAAATCAACATTCTTCAAGAATCATCAACTTTCGACCAAATCTAGTATCCGATCAAATCCAGTATCCGATCAAATCCAGTATCCGATCAAATCCAGTATGCAACGCAGGCAACCATGGGACCTCCATTCGGTACCCAAACCCAACCTTAACACATCTCATTGCCTCCATCCGGCAACCATGGAACCTCCATCCGGTACCCAACATCGACTCAACTCAACACATTGCCTTTATTTAGCACCTTTAGCTACATTGCCATGCAGGACGTTGGTCACAGCCCTCAAGTAAACACTTACACGCGTGCAGCAACGAACAGCATTGCAATGTATGCAATCTGAATCACTTGCATACTACATTTGCATCTTTTACCTCTCACTTAAGGTCTGACCCCTTCATCATCACCCGATCTCGTTTTGTCAGTGTCTATCGTGTCAAAGTCAAATTTACAGTCAGCAATTGCGTCACATGTCGCAACATTTTCTCAAATCGTATCTCATTTGATGACATTATGAACCGAAACCAATCTCAAATAATTGTCGGGTAAAACGTGAAAAAGAATTTCTAAAACAATTTAATCGGTCTCAACAGAAGTCAAAATTTGTACAGTTGACCTTACAGAAGTCTGCTCAATACCAGTCGTTCGGCCATTCCTGGCCCAAGTGGGTGGGGAATAAAAGGTATTCTAATCAAAATCATTACAGGTTCTAATGAAAATCATAACAAAATCTTTCTCTCAAAGCTGACATGTCGTACAACACCCATTCTCATTCAAATAATAGGAAACTCATTAAAATATTGCAGTGCTCATACTCTGACCTCTATCCGGTCTTCATCATCACGCTTATAGCCTCCATCCGGCCATAAGCATCAAAACAATCGACCTCCATCCGGTCTTCATCATCACATTTATAACCTCCATCCGGTTATAAGCATCAAAACAATCGACCTCCATCCGGTCTTCAACACGTAACCTCTATCCGGTTACTAACACAACAGGCAACCTCTGTCCAGTCACCTCCACATGTAACCTCCATCCGGTTACATGCACAACACCATCAAGATAATCATTTCGAGCCTTTATCAAAATAATTTTTAAAGTAGGGTTGTTCAACATGTTACTTTATTTTTCCTGTAACGTTACAGGTTATAAGAAAACTCTTACTATGCTAGGTACTTTAAATGTTAAGTTGACCACTTAGTATTCAACTAGTCCTGTTGTAATATGGGATCTAGAAATCACTAGTAAACAAAGATGAATATGCTGTCAATAGATTAATTAATTGGGAACGAAATTCTAACGGAACATCTGTATCAACTGTATTGAAATCAATTTGAATATTAGAAGCGTTCTTGAGCTTATTTGAAACATCACATAACCTAACAACCTTTGTTCACGACACAAAAACAACACTATCACACGTCTAACTGACATTAAATCCTTGTTGTAAAATCTCAACGCCAATTAAAATATCATTTTTTTTTTAAACAACTATCCGGTACAACATGAAATAAAATCTCTAATAGTAAATCGATAATCATAACCTCAGTAAATAATTGTGAAGTACAAACTATCATGACTATACAAACTATCGTGAACTGTAACGAAACATTTTTGATCAGAGAGCATTCGGCACCAGAATCATAGTAAAATGGATACGACTTACCAGATAATCATCAGCACACCGCTGGGATTGCTCACATAGCAACACGTCGCTCGCTATTTGCCTCTGCTGCAGGCTGCAGGCACTGCTCGGTCAGCCTGCCGCGCCGCCGCGCTGCCAACCACGCGCCGCCAAGCCGCGTCCCGCCGCCGCGCCGCCGGCGCCGCTGCCGAAGTAAATTCTCAGCGCACCGTGACGTCATGGCACCATTCTTCGTATTTTCTTCAGCTCGAGTGAATCCCGGTTCTGATGTCGCATCAGGGTCTTCGCGATCGTCATCACCATACGGGGCATTCCAGACTATAAACAGCGCCTTAAAATCGCTCCATTTCATCCCAGGACAAGATATGGACGACAGCCATGACGAAACTTCTCCCATGAGTCTCGTGGAATTCGCTGCGTCCCCTGTAGGCACGCCACAGCGCCAGTTTCACGGCGCTGCTGTCTTCACAGCACCCCGGCGGTCCATCCCCACCAGGTGAGACCAACGGTTACCCGGAGGAGGCCCAGCGGAGGACGACCAGCGACGGAGGTGCCGACTTACGACGCACCTACAGTGAATGTGTGACTCCCGTTCGTTCCGTTTCTCCCATATCGGATCGATAACACACATGTCGGCTGTTGCCAACCAAGCACGCGGGACAATATTCCGTTTTTCAGAGTCGAAATGCGGTAGGCGAATATCCGTACTCGCAAAAGGTGTCTTCATTGCTTGCACAATAGCCATAAAGTTTTTGTTTAGCTGCTCGAACATAAAACACCACATTTCCGTTTCTATGTCACTTTCAGACGCACGCGCATTGTCTTTACACTTTTCCGGTCTAGCACTGTCACTTACATTATGTAGGCGTTAGAGTTACATACCACTTCTGATGACGACGGTAGCTCAACTATTTCGGGTACATCGTTGTCAGAGTCCAAGTTCAGCATGGCGGAGGTACGAAATAATAGTCTCAACACTGGTTACAACCGCCTATTTATTTACTTCCGATAACAAATTAACAAAATCTCAAACGATCAAGCCGATGGAAACGGATTCAAGTACGGAAACGCGGTAAGTTCGATACAGGCGGGCAACACAACCGTTCGCGCTCGTGTCTCACCGAAAAAGTGACGTCCCTCAAGTCAAATGCGTCTAACGTCAACGTCAACCGACCACTCACAACTGACATTTGACATATGACAACTGACAGCTGTCATCTGTCAACCGAAAACTGTCAAACCAGACCTGCCACGCTCTGCATCGACCTCACCCAAGCTCACTGCTTGACGTTTCCGACTTTAACGATGATAGATCCGAAAAACGATGATAGATGGCGTTATTCTAAATTGTCAACTCTAAATATTGTGCCTCGGTGATGAATCTGCGACATATGTATTGTAAGTAAGTATGTACTACAGCTCACTCAGTGAAATAAATAAAATACGTGGCTTAGAATAGCGAAATACCACAATGATAGATGGCGAGAGCAATTTTTTTTGTTAATTTTTGTACCTATTGTCGATGTTTCGACATCCATAATGCAGGTCGTCCTTGAATAGCACTTATTAATTCTTCTACATTTAATTGTGAAGACGCCAACGCTCGAACTAGTTTGAGATCCTCGCTCCCGCGCGGGTTGTCGCTTGTCGCCCGCGCACTCACTGCGGCCACTTGTATGAACGAGCTATGGCGCGAGTTGCCCGCTCGTTCCCCGCGGAAATAGCCCGCGCCGCTTCCCGCACGATATTTAAGGCGGGGTTGCAGTAATTTTAAGATTTTTGAACCTATAAAAATCGAACTAAATACGAGTTTTTTAATAAATAAAAATCATTACATAAAAATTGAACATATACTCTCTAGTAAATCGTAAAGATAGAAACGCGATTTAGAATGATCGGCTCGATACTTTTTTTTTATCAAACATGACTCTAAATCACAATTTCAAACGTGTACTGCTAAGACATTTCATCATGAATTTATATGAAAGTTATATCAGTAGATAGAACTTTTTATTCTAAAGTAAATGGTGAAAACAGATTGTATAATTTCTTTATAGTTTTTCTCCAAGAAGCAAAAAACAGTCAAAATTTAGGCATTATATCGCTCGCGCGGCAGGGCGGGGGGCGAGGTCGTTCGTACATAAAAACAAAGTACTGCATCCTCGCCTTAATTCAATTCTTTATTGCAGGTTATACGTGTTATTTTTGCAGTGGCCTGATTTTTAAACGAACCCCAAACGAAAGGTTTTTGGAAATGTAGATACGTAGATAAAATATTATCTTTGTAAACAGATTGTTTTACAATCATTATACCATGCCGTGAACAGCCCGTATAATTGCAAAACCGATACCAAAAGTAACAAACAAAGCTGTGATGAGAATCAATATGTTACTTATAAAGAACAACACAGCCCACAGCTGGTCAGTTTCCCACGCTCGCTGTATGTGTGTGTTATAAGTAGTAATAGCGAAAACACACGTCACTCATACTAGCTTATAGTTGATACAGTTGCAAACGTATATTTTATTTTTATGGGACTCGTTACTTTGTTTCATTTTATGAAAACTACTAAAATGATGAAAAGTTATTCATCATTTTCGTAGTTTTCTTGCCATCTGACACAAACCTATAGATCTCAAAAGTACCAGACTTTTCATCACATCACGCCTGTAATTCCCGGAGGTGTAGGCAGAGGTATACCTAATACTTAGCACACACACATTTCGCCAGTAATGTTAGTTTATTGCCACCAACCAGACACAGCCACCATGGCTGCTTCTGAGAAATTCCTGATGGAAAACCCAATAATACTTTGCCCGAGCTGGGAATTGCACCCAGGACCTGAAACTTAGAAGAGAAATAAAATATTTGCTTTGATGCATTGCGTATCAAATATGCATGCGATAATTCATCATCATCATCAGCCTATAATGTTCCCACTGCAGGGACTCATGCCTCCTCTCTAGGAGAGGGATGGGCTATAATCCACCACGCGGGCCCAGTGCGGATTGGCAGATGTCACATGTCTTTGAATTTTTTGGTTCTAAGACATGCCGGTTTCCTCACGATGTTTTCCTTCACCGTTTTGAGAGCAGCGAATGCGATAATTATGATAATCAAATTATATAAGATCAGATTTTTTTACAGTGCGAAAATCTAGCAACTTGGTAAGCAGAATTTTCTCGTTACTTTAATAGGGTTGTCTAAAAAGATTCGTGAACAATAAAAGTTAATAGCAGGTAGTCAGTTTAGCTCCCTCAGCCCGAAGTAATCGGATCCCAGACTTTGAACCTCTCTAATTGACTTACACCGCTCTTACACCAGCAACTCACTTAACTCTTATTTACTTAACTGGCTAATTGTTAACGGGTCATCTACTTCGTTAGCGAGTAACCAGAGTTTATTTAACTTCAGGTTAAAAGACTTTGAAGTTATTTCCAGTTGTAGTTTGTGTTTCTCGTGTACTATAACAAGTTTTCCAGTGTTTTCATTTAGTTTCCTTCTTTCAAGATTTATTGAAATCTGACAGAGTTTTGGTGATGTGGAAACTTTTGTTTAGTTACTACTTTCGAACTCAAACTCAGCTGAAATCAAACTCAAAGCATTTATTTCAATTAAACCATTACAGGCAGGGAAAAACAAATAAAACGAAGCTACAGTACAGTACTGTACTCATTTAAGGGACAAGTAGGTACGGTAATATGGTACTGTTCATTAAATTAAGTATAATTATGTGGATTATCGTAATGCATAGTTTTAGGTGGTATAAAACTGCGTTTGTTTATAATATCTGCTGCAGTAGTATTTCTTCAATAAAAAAGACATTAGAAAAAAGATATGTATGTAAATTTAAAATAAAATGACATTCATGCGCCACCCTCGAAGAAACCTGACTTGGCCAACAATCCGACCCTTCGGCCTACATACAATGTAAAACCGGTCAAGGTCTTACGAACTGATTATAAATTCAATACGTAGCTTAACATTGGCGCTCCCCACTGGTGCGCCTAGTCAGCTCACGACTTGGCTACGGCTTGGCTCTTGGCAGCTGAGTCACGAACTAGCGGAACTTGTGTCGGATCGATGTGCCTTGGGGGATAGTGCGGTAGGGATGCGCGGTACTTGCATTTGCATCGATACTTTAGTTCTATCTGAATCTCAACTATGAGATAAGATTCTTGTATAGTACTGAATGGCATCGATCCATAAACATAACATCAGGCCTTTAATCCCTGAAGGGTTAGGCAGAGGTGAAGTAACTTCTCTCACTTAATCCAACCTAATACATGTTTCCTAACTTCTTATTTACCTCACCTATTCCCAAGTCAAAGTCTATTTTTTTCCTATATCTCAACAGAATTTTATTTCGTAAATAAGTTCTAAATACATATTAAATTAATTAAAAACTATAAAATAAACTAAACTAACAATAAACTATAAAAAGGCATCGAAATACTGCTCCTCAACGCTGTCAGCCGGTAATGTGCCCAAAAGACTGGCGGCATTGCCTCGTTGTATGGCAACACTTAGCCTCTGGCCAAGATAATAGCCAGCCCTTGGGTCACGAGAAGCGTCAACTAAGCGTTTCGAGATTTCCTTAAACAGGCTATGAGCACTCGGACCCCACGGCCCCAGAGTTTCAACCCCAAACGGCTCTTAAATATATTTTCCGCAAAGGTTACTATATTTACCCCGCTTGAGGTTTTCTGCAGCCGCAGCGGCTCCACCTGCGCAGCACGCGCGATGAATAATAGGTTACATTTAGTTAGGACTAAGTTATAAAAATCTACCTCCTTTTTATTAAACCTACAGGTGACACCGGGTAATCCGGATATTGTCAATGCGAAAAGTAAAACCTTTAAAGGTTTAATTTCTTATTATTATTTAAGTAGGAATTACAAATAGAATTGCTGTGAGGTAGAAACAGAAATAAAACTTATGCCACCTACAAGTGACACTGGGGATTGAAGAGTTTAATATCACAGTTGTGCAGAAACCAAACGCCATCCCATCATCATTGTGTATGATGCGATACTTTCATATCTGTTTGATACTTTGAATCAATACAAATTGCAATATTGTATTGTACTGCCTACTTGTAACGACTGTCGAAAATCTACAAATATTAATAAATATAGGTACATATCGGTATTCGATCGCATCAATTCAAATATCGAATACGTTGTATCGATACTATAAATTATAGTGCATCACTAGTTCAGGGGATAATGTTGGCGGGTGGCCTCGACCCCTGTGTAGATAGCAGGATAGATCCTCGGTTTACCTGTCCCTTCGGTACGGGGCTGTTATATTTAGAAGCGGTGCAGTTAAGCGCTGAAATGGGAAATGGTGCCGCACTGTTTTATATATTGTTCGTTCTTTGTAGCAAGTTGCTTCTTATTTTTCCTCTATGGGGAATCATTATTCTATTAAATATCTATTCAGAAAATAAGAGCAGCGGTGGCGCAGTGGTGGCGGCCCCGACTTACGAACAGTAGGTCGTGGGTTCGAACCCAGGCAGGCACATTACTTTGTGTAATTTATTTCATCACCGCTGCTCTCAAAACGGTGAAGGAAAACATCGTGAGAAAACGTCTTAGAACCAAAAATTCCACTCGAAATGGACTCGCGGGTCCAATCAACTAGTCCAAAATTTGAGCTGGTCGACTGGACTCACTACCTAATTTCATTATAAAGTACAGTCACGAAGTACAGCCGAATCTTTTATATACCAAATATCATGTAACGCTAGTGAAAGAAATTAAATATGCAATAGGGGATCGAACAAAAAAAAACTAATTAGCCCGTCAGATAGATTTCCAAAAAATATTGAACACCTATTTTTTCTTTTTTCACATTAACAAAAAATGAAGACGATACAGTGCTGCGAAAAGAACTCCTCGAAAACGTTACATGTCAGTACATTTTTAACCCACAAGTGACGTCACGACGCTTTTTATCTTCGTCAATTTTCATTAATTCGTTAAAACAAAAAACACGTCCAATATTTTTCGATAATCTAACTGACGGACTAGACAGAATCATATTTTTTTGACTCAGTCCGATCCCCTATTGTAATTAGGAATCTAGAATTTGGTTGAAGTCTTGACAGGCCAATCTTTATTCATATATAAGTGCTTGAGAAATTCCTATTTTACTCAAAAATTCGCGGCTATTCAAGGCAGCTCTTTATTAAGACTTAAATTCCTTAATTCTTTAGTAGCTAATTGTCCGTGACAGGAATGGCTCGTAAACAGTTTAAGCAATGCTTCTAATGACGTGCCGGCGCTGAAATAATTAGACTAATTTCGGACATAGCTATTTTTAATGAAAGCAGGGAGTTATGTTGAACATTATCGAGACAGTTTAAGTTCAAACACCGTTCATTTTCGAACCATTATGAAATAATGAGTTTTCATTCAAACTTTCATACCCTATTTCACCCCCTTGGGGGTTGAATTTTTAAAAATCCTTTCTTAGTTGATGCCTACGTCATAAGAGGTGCGTGTGCGAAATTTTAAGTTTCTAGCATTTTATATATACAGACAGATTGAGCTTGAGTTTTCGCGTTTTGACAGTAGATGTGGGTAGTGAGACGCTCAACACTGACATTCAGTCTTGCCAGTAATTGCGTTACCCAGTAAGTAGGTTGTGGAGGTCCGATAGGCAGTCGTTCCATGTAAAATACTGATATACAGCTGTGTTCTGTTGAAATGGGCGCTGAACCCAACATAAATGTGAGAAAGGCTAAGCAGACGATGATATTTTCCCTATTAGGTACCTAGTTAGTTAGAAGTTCTGTCTGTGTCGACTCGACAATGTGCCTATGTATCTTCGACCGCGTTCTATTCCGATTGACGTCAGTTTCGCGTAACCCTTGCGTTTTAAATGTCAAGTGCCACCCGTTTGTGTTCAGAAGAAATAGGGTTTCTTTGTTCTGTTTTTGAAACGAAAGAAACATTTTTTATATTTCGGAGCACACATAATGTTTTTTTAAACAGCGTGTCACTTAGGAGCACCACCCAGGGAAATCAAACGAAGCTTTCTTTGTTTTGAAACCATTATTTGTTGATGTGATTGTAAGGGTAGATTTTAACATTACTTTTCTATCTTATTAAAGAGACGCGCGATGTGAGCGGTAATATTCACATTATAGCTTACCATTTATTTCGCGACGTTGGCGGTTATTGCTTAAACAAACATCACCATTTTACCGTAAGAAATAAAACATACTTTTACTCGTCAACATTCTCATTCACGTCTGACTCCAAGAAGAAACATACAAAAGCTAACTCAGAGGCCACAGTCTATTTTAAAGTCTAGACATTGTCTCGGTCAGGTCACGTGAGCATTAGCTTGACTCAAGACACAGGGCATCTATATATACACTAGGATTCCCTGTGTCGTGAGTCAGGCTAAACAAAATTAAATTAAATTACAATCGTTGCGTTGATTCCTGAAACTCACGCACAGTCAGTTTTGAGATGATCTTTTTAGGAACCACACGAGTAAACCTGTCAGTAAGTGCAAGCATTTGTCAGTAATCGTGTGGCTCAACGCAAAACATAAGGAGCATATTGCTCAGCCAACTGACGAACAATGCCAAAGAACGGATATTTGTGAGGCCGTATAAAGCACTCAAACAGTAATTTACCTACATTGTCCATTTTCCATTTTCGTTTTCATTGCACGACATTGACGGTGATGTTAACCATCATCATCACCTTCCTACCTTTGTCACTTCTACTAGGGGTAACGCGTTTTCGTCTTTCATTCTCCCCTGTCAGACGACACGGCATCATTTACTTCTTATTTAAAAAAAATAGCGTTGTCCCACACTAGGAATTTCTACTGTATCGTTGGTGCGTTCACAAACGCACTCACAACACAAATACGCAGATCCGGAACAACTTTCTGTAGGTCACACAAATATTTTCCGTGCGTTTTATGTTAACCATAATATTATAGTCACCACTGTCCCGTAGGTGCGACGTTGGCGGTGATCATCGACATGGACCAGAAGACGTCGGTGATCTTCTCAGCGTGTGTGGCGGTGTTCTACACACTGTTCGGTGGACTGTACTCCGTCGCATATACCGACGTTATACAGCTTTTCTGTATCTTCATAGGTATGATATTAGCTTTTAAAGACATTCAGTAGGTTGCTGAATGAAAGGAAGACTCGGTTTTGGAACAGAACAGACAAGGCGTTGACTTCAGAAAATATAAGTGCCATTGAAAGGAGTAGCTTTCCCACTACACTTAATTTAACTAACAAAGAACTTCCTCGTAAGAAATTGTATTGTGTTATCAGTCTAATAAATTTTTCTATGACAGCTTTCTCAGTCTCCTCGGCTGCCAAGTTTTTGAAGTGAAAACTTCTTTAGCGGCGTTGAGCACTTTGGGAAATTGTTCTGTGATGGGTATAAAATCTTAAACTCGCGTCAGGAAAAGTGACCACGTGACCCTGATCGAAAATTCGTCAGGACACGTGACCACGTGACCCTGATCGAAAAAGCGTAAGACGGATGGAGAGTAGACAGCTATCCCCTCTCTACGGCGCGGCGAAAATGTATGCCTGGGCCTACTGTTTCGTTTAGGCAGCGCAGGGCGCTTAATAATAATAATAATTATTATAAATAATAATATAATTAATAATAATAATAATAAAATTATTAATAATAATAATATAATTAATAATAATAATAATAATTAATAATAATAATAATTAATAATAATAATAATAATAATGATGACAGCTGTCAAAATTGAAACAGCTATATCTCGGAAACTATCGACCTTAGACTAGTTGTGTGTAGGGACAATTGATAGGTCTCAATGAGATCTACATTTCGGATGACAGCTGTCAAAATTGAAACGGCTATATCTCGGAAACTATCGACCTTAGACTAGTTGTGTGTAGGGACAAGTGATAGGTCTCAATGAGATCTACATTTCAGATGACAGCTGTCAAAATTGAAACGGCTATATCTCGGAAACTATCGACCTTAGACTAGTTGTGTGTAGGGACAAGTGATAGGTCTCAATGAGATCTACATTTCGGATGACAGCTGTCAAAATTGAAACAGCTATATCTCGGAAACTATCGACCTTAGACTAGTTGTGTGTAGGGACAAGTGATAGGTCTCAATGAGATCTACATTTCGGATGACAGCTGTCAAAATTGAAACGGCTATATCTCGGAAACTATCGACCTAAGACTAGTTGTGTGTAGGGACAAGTGATAGGTCTCAATGAGATCTACATTTCGGATGACAGCTGTCAAAATTGAAACGGCTATATCTCGGAAACTATCGACCTTAGACTAGTTGTGTGTAGGGACAAGTGATAGGTCTCAATGAGATCTACATTTCAGATGACAGCTGTCAAAATTGAAACGGCTATATCTCGGAAACTATCGACCTTAGACTAGTTGTGTGTAGGGACAAGTGATAGGTCTCAATGAGATCTACATTTCGGATGACAGCTGTCAAAATTGAAACAGCTATATCTCGGAAACTATCGACCTTAGACTAGTTGTGTGTAGGGACAAGTGATAGATCTCAATGAGATCTACATTTCGGATGACAGCTGTCAAAATTGAAACGGCTATATCTCGGAAACTATCGATCTTAGACTAGTCGTGTGGGAGTTGGACATTTTGACCCTGAACGTTAACGATGTCGACTGTACAGTCAATAAAATACAAAAATAATTTATTTTGAACTAGACTGTACAATGTTTTTATGATGCTTAATCGGAGGCATGGGAAAAAATATTCCCGCTCCTCCTACCAATCGGAGTTCCGATCGGAGGACAGGGAAAGACAAAATAAATGGGTTAGCATAGTTATGGCGGAATAATTGAATTTTTAAATAATGAATTTGGTTTAACTATGTCGAATGATCGCAATCTTAGCACAACGAAATACAAAACTACTATTGATGCGGTCTTTATTAGACATTTAAATAGGTTCGAATCAAAACTGTTCGTTTCTTACTTCAGCTACCATAAACCTATCGTATCAGTTTTAGAGATTGGCGATGATAGTTCTGGTAATGATGATGGTGAAAAAGTCGTTGAAATTATGGATGAAAGTTGATTTTTCGGAGAGATAAACTTTTTAATGTAAAATAATTGTAATAGTTTTAAAGTGTTAAATTTTTAATGTAATATAAATTGTCATGTTTGTGTACGATAGCGCAATAAATCAATATTGTATTCTACCACATAAATGATAGTACTTTTATACTGTTAAAGCAATTGGTGCAAAATTATTCCCTAACCATTCCAAAATATCAAACATGCTCAACGTTAATAATCAAGTTTTCACTTCTGCCGGCACTCCCGGAGTGCAACCCGTCTTTTTTTTTTGTTAGTAACTTGTCAACTTGGCGTGTTGCACAGACATATTTTCATCGATAGTAGGCGATATAACTAACGACAACTGAAGCACTTTTTAGACAAAAAATATTGATTTGTACGCTGTTTGGACAGAATAAATAATCGAATGAGCAGTTACATCGACAGCTATAAATGGCATTTGATGGTATAAAACATTCATTTAATTTTCAAATGTTACAAGTCCCTAAACTTATACCTCGGCGTCAGGTCTATGGATGTGCATCCCATTCGCGTGGGCCAACGAGCACGTGAAGCCGCTCAGCTCCATGGAGGTGGACTGGATAGGCCACATAGACTCCGACTACTATTGGTTCTACGTCGACTATGGCCTGCTGCTCGTCTTCGGGGGCATCCCTTGGCAGGTGAGACAACTATACTACTATACGTCATCATCTAAACGTTCATAAACACGCGTGTTATGACGCTGAGTTTCTCGGATTCGCCACACTTGAAGATAACAAATGACACACGCCGGAATCATTGGACGTAATCCCGATAGAAGAACAATTATGGTGAGCACTTAGACAGTGACTGTTTACTCACTAACCATCCCATCTAGTAACACCACTGTTCTTCGCTTTGCACTTTCTGGCGTGATGTACGCATCCCTAGCCAATTGAATTACTTCTTATACTGGGACTGGCATAAACTCTGCTTGCTACGTCAGTCACTATTTAATTTGAAATTGTAGCTATTATAAATACAGTAACATGCTTGAAGCTTTCCAGCTTTCCGAGCTACTCGTACACACAGGGATAGAATGGTACAATAAATATTGCACTTGGGTGTAAAGAACAGGCCTTTTATACCTACCTCTATCTGTTCTCATCAAACCGTAAAAATACAGACTCGCTTAACTTCACCATGTTTATGTTTCCCACCAGGTATACTTCCAACGCGTGCTGAGCAGCAAGACGGCGGGGCGTGCGCAGATCCTGTCCTACGTGGCGGCTTTCGGCTGCATCATCATGGCCATTCCACCAGTTCTCATTGGAGCTATTGCCAAGAGCACCGGTAGGTTCACTTACCCCTTTATGACCGACGTAGGAAATATTGAGATCTCAACCCCATCCATTATTAGTCGGCCATGATGTTTATAAGATTCAGTATGTTCTGTATTTCTTGGGGTCTGGAATTTTGTTTTCCGCGTTCATGTTTTGCGCGCATGTTGGTGCATGTTTTCTAACACTCATTCGCATCATCCAGTCAGTCTAGTTCTTTCCGAAATATGTTTGGGTCAGCATCCTCTCTAACGAGTACCAATACAATATTACTAAACCCATTACCTTCATCACCAATATTCGTCTGCTAGCATGGAACGAGACGAACTACCGCGGCGACCTGACTCCTGACGGCGAGCTGACGTCAGACCAGACGTCAATGATCCTGCCTCTGGTGCTGCAGCACCTCACGCCTGACTTCGTGTCGTTCTTCGGGCTCGGAGCCGTGTCAGCCGCCGTCATGTCCTCGGCTGACTCCAGCGTGCTCAGTGCCAGCTCTATGTTTGCCAGGTGATTATCAAATTGGTGTTTCAGATGACTTTTTAACAAATTAGGTACTTTTAAAAGTGGTGTTTCGATGTGTATGTGTATATTCTTTAAATTGTACGAATCTACGTCAAAAGTCTTTTTTTATTTAAAGGTTGTGCAAAATTCAAATAGTTTATGTTCATTATCAAGATTTGTACTTCATAGCTAGTGATAGAAGTGTCCTTTTATGCAAGTAAATGCCTGTGTTAGGACACTCCACTTTTCCGTAACTTTTTACTTGTGTACATACAAAACGTTTTAAATATAATCGCACTATTTGTAAATTCAAATTAACAGACAGCCCCCTAAAACATTACCATTTCCCGTTGTTTCTGGCAGAAGATGTGCGACACAAACTGCCCAACAATAAAATAAATATTTATCATAGTAGATACTAATGTTGACATTAATTTCACTTTCTCAATTGTACTAGTCTGAGTATACTAGGAGCTAGGAGATTCTCGAGAACCATCACTGACCGCGCCACCTTCTCCCCAGGAACGTGTACAAGCTGATCTTCAGACAGAGGGCGTCGGAGATGGAGATCATATGGGTGATGCGGGTGTCCATCCTCGTAGTGGGTGCGCTGGCCACGCTCATGGCGCTCACCATCCCCTCCATCTACGGATTGTGGTGAGTTCTGCATTTTATAACTGGTGGTCTTTCGTCTTCTTCGATACGTCTCGCCATGTTCAACAAAAACGACGAAACGGCGCGGGCGGCAAAGCAAGAGAAAATGGGTGAGTTATCAATTAGATTTTTGTGAACTCACAAATGGGTCAACTTGGCCTAGTCCAGAACGGGATGGTAATGTTAATTATGTAACGATTTATTTAATAAGATATAAGATTTTATAGAATAGCTCAAATGTACATTTATCGCAAATAGCATCATGTAGCAGATTGATGGTATGCTCAGGCGTAATTGTGAGGTGGACGGTCGGTCGGACGGTTTTCCTATAAAAGGTCAGGATCAGGCACTGATACTAGGTTTGGTAGGTACGATGTTTTAATCTAGCTCTTGAGCTTACTGCGTCACTTTCCTTTTGTTCTTGCAACTTTGAAGTTGATTACGTTTTACTTTATGTCATATTTGTGACTAAGTTCATATCATAAAGTCGTAACATGAACAGCGCCTGCACGTAAACCGTGAACAAAGTTTTGAAACTACGTTGATCACTTTATTACTTCCTACATTGACCACGTTAGGTGCGATAAATGCTGTTTTTAAAAATGATCTTAGAGGAAATTAGCCGAAATTGAAAGTAAAACTGTAAAATCGTCAAAGTCACTCCTAAAAAGAAATGACATTTAGTCCAATTCTTGCTACGCACGTTGTAAGAACTCCGTACACCACCTGCATGACTGCATCTGTTGAATTTCCACCCTCTAACAACCATCCCTTGTCGGCCCGTTGACCCTGGCAGCCATTGTGCCCCACTCGACATACACAAGTGTGGCACTTGATCCTCTCCCGGCAACAACAATATCAGCTTACCTTTGTTGCTCATACCTTTGTTAAGAGTGTGTGCGGCGGGAATATTCAAGAATGTTCTCTTAGTGGGGGCAATTTTTTTGTGACGTTCAAATTAAAAAAAAAAATACAATGTATAAAGATAAAGATAAAGATATAAAGATAAAGATATATTTATTGCGTAACTGTGTACATTAAGTTCTTATTAGTAAACATTACATTTTTGGTTTCAACAGTCTACCCAAGTCGGATATGCAATAGTGATTTTAAAAGTTAGGTTCTCACAAATAATTTTTTTTATCAAAAAACTCGTGCAGATTATAAAATACATTATTAATTAACATTTTCTTCAATTTATTTTTAAACATTGTTCCATTTAATTGCTTAATTGCCGGCGGTAAATGATTATACACACGAATAGCCGTAACATAGGTACTTTTATAATACATCATATTGTTGATAACTGGTAAATTAATGTCATACTTATATTGTTTTCGAATGATTCTTTTAGAATTTGATTTTAAATTAAAATATTGCATATTGTTTTTAACAAATAGACATAATTCGAGTATGTAAATAGCAGTCAGTGTCAGAAAACCCTCCGTTTTGAAGACATCTCTCAATGATTCGGTACTATGCATGTTATATATTGTTCTAAGACATTTCTTTTGGAGAATGAATGTGGATTGTACATTTGTCGAGTTCCCCCAGTATATGACACCATAAGTTAGTAGTGGGTACACATTTCCAAAATAAGCATTTCTCGTAACACTTGGATTTGTAGTTTCTGCCAGAACTGACAATGCGTAGCAAGCACTGGATATTCTTTTATTAATTTTATCAATATGTGCCTTCCAGTTTAAATGTTGATCTATTGTAACTCCTAAGAAATTTGTGTCTTTTACTTCTTCAACTGCTGTATCAGACATGGTTACATTCAATTCAATAGGTTTACTTTTATAATTTCTAAATTGAATCAATTTGGTTTTTGAGACATTTACTTTTAAGTTTATTGACTGCAACCAATCAGTTACAGTTACTAATGTTCTATTTATTTCAGTTTCGTAAATGAGGCTATTGGAATATTCATTTGAAATAAATATTGTTGCATCGTCAGCATACATTACGCAAAGATGGTCTATTATATTTGGAAGCTCGTTGACATACAATAAGAAAAAGGGGGGTCCCAATATACTGCCTTGCGGTACACCTAGTATTACAGATTCTAATTTGGATGTCACTACCTCCACCATTTTTGTACGCTCATTATATACCTCAATAACAGTGCCTTGCATTCTATTATTTAAATAATTCTCAATCAATTTAAGTGCTATGCCTCTTATTCCTATACATTCTAATTTGTTGTATTAATAAGCATAACGCTTGTAATCCCTAAAAGTATACCTTTATCCAATTGATATTGTCCTGATAAATAAAATCCTAGAAATATAATAAACTAATAGGAATCAAACTCAAGTACGAAAGTAGGTGATCAATTATTTCTGAATTGTAAATCCAATTCATGTATTTCTTTATGATTTCTTTCTAATATTGAGTTCTAATGAAGTAACACTGTCAATCTGCGACCCTATTTTAATAGATTGTTTTGTTAAATGTTAATCGCTCAGATAACTCTGATACAACCAACGTAATTGTAGTTCGTATGCGGTGGTGTAGATGTCGCTACAAGTATGATTAGTAATCCGTGTGGTCACTGCGAGCTGCGAGGTGAACTTCACGACGCGCGACGTAGTAACAACCTACCGCACTGAATGTCTAATCGTCCCCAACTCCCCATAGCTCACGGTGTAATACTCAAATGACACATAAACATTTATTTCTCATTAGTTCGGTGTCTGTTGCAATCAATAATCGCTGCCTGCGCCCGTCGGCCGCGGTCGCAATCATATGACTATGTACGCATCAAAATGTGAATATATTTTATTTTAAACATGGAAAATGTCCTGGCTTTATGCGAACATTTTTAGGAGCAGGTCTTTTTCGTAAACAATATAATTGGAGGCAATCAAATTGATTGTTTATTTCGAAAACACTGTCATCATCATCATCAGCCTATAATGTTCCCACTGCAGGGACTCAGGCCTTCTCTCTAGGAGAGGGATGGGCTATAATCCACCACGTGGACCCAGTGCGGATTGGTAGATATGTCACATATGTCTTCGATTTTCTGGTTATATGACATGCCGGTTTCCTCACGATGTTTTCCTTCACCCTTTTTTAGAGCAGTGGTATTAAAATAAAATAAATAAATAAAACACTGTACCTACTCCCTTATACCTATTGTTGTGGAAATACGGAAATGTCACCTTACTTTTACCTAGTTTAACAAACATACTCAAATACGACAGTTCTACCAGTCCAGACGAGGGTTTGAGCACTTGATCTGTCGACAACCCAACAATCTCTCGGGCGAGTTTACAAGAGACATCTAATAGTAGATTATGCACCAAGGGGCTAAAGTTGTGTCTTATGTCACGGGCGTCATATTGAATCTCGAGCGCAATGAAGGATTCGGGATTTAACTCCCGACCGCAGGGAGGGAGTTAAGTGTTTAACTCACGAGCGAAGCGAGGGAGTTAATACAAGAATCCTGAATGCAGCGAGGGATTCAAGCTAGCCCAAGGCAAAGACACCTTTAGCCCAGAGGAGGATACTCTACTTTTTACACCTACTGTGAGAAAATAATAGCCATAGGTAGTACGAAAAACAAAGTATTTATTAAATAAACAAACAGTAAGAATAACATTTATTAGAAATAATGAAATAGAAATAATTATAAGAAAGAAATGGTAGAATGGTTTTGGATGATTGGCTGTATGCATTTTGAATTTAGAACGTCATTGGAGACGCTCGTGAAATTATAGTATTTTTGATAAAATGTGTTTTTTTTTTTTTTTTAGTTCGTTCCTTGCGGAACAGGCAAAGGGATCTAGCCCATACAGCCTTGTCTTCAGTGGTTTGATAAAATGTGATAAATCGACTGTATTATAGATAGGTTTTACTATTTATTTATTTATTCACAAAATCCACAGCAATATTATCTTAGCGCAGTTTACCTGAAATAAATTAACTAATGTTACAGCCAATTATGACTGGATCCTGCGACACAGGGTATCCTAGTGCGGGATTCAGTGTCATTCTTTATAATTATTATTGTAAAACTTTTTTATGAACCAATAAACATTATTATTATTATTAATTACTATTACGGTATTACGGCGCGCTACGGTATTTGTAATTATTAATGCCAGTTTTAATGTTATTCCATTCCTTTTAAAAATGGTTCTTAGTTATCTAATTATTCTTACAATATTATGTCTGAGAAAACATTTAAGGGTATCGAGAATAGCTTTCCTCTTTCTGGCTCCAAAGGGTGTTTGTTATAGTGCTTGCGGAACTAGTTGGCCGCGCCTTAGGTAGCGACAGGGGTGAGGGGGCGGGTTGCCTACAGCTCGCAATGTACAGAAGACTATATTAGACAGTGATGACCAATCTCGAGATATCGTGAACAATAATTGTTCAATTTATTGAAAAGAATACAAATAAAAAACAAAAACATGCCTAAGGCGCAGCCAACTAGTTCTGCGCGCACTATAGTACTATACTGCCAATTTAGCTGAGCATGTGAGATTCCAAATTCAAATCACATTATTGACCAGCGGGTCATAATGAAATCCAGTACAACATTATTGACCGGCTGTTCCCCCGGCCACTAATGACTCACTTTAGGTTAAGGTTGCATGACATATAATTTGACATTTTCGAGCAGGTGGTGTGAAAAGACATTTTCACGCACAGATAGAATCCCTTACACTATATACCTGTAGGTATATAGTGTAAGGGATTCTATCTGCATGTGCGTGCGAACCAACGGCGGAGTTACACAGCGCTATTACGAGCATCATTCCATTGACACACATCGAGGAGCAGCTAATGGCCGATACTGAAAATATATGATAATCGACACTTATTGTAATAGGGTAATGTTTTTATGATGCTGTTATTATGGCGGCTCAGCTGTGGGGCAGCGGGTGATGCAAGGGACCTTCGAAATGAGATTCCTTGCGGACTAAACTGTTCTATCAAAAGTAATGGTGATTGATTAGTCAAAAATGTATTGATTGGCTATTTTCTACATTGGATAATCTACAAGAAGTGCAATTGTTATAGGGATTTTTCCATCTGGAACTTTTCAGTAGCAGTTTCTTTCTAAACCGGGTGGTTTAGAAAGAAAGAAAAGATAGAAAAAATATTTATTGCCGCAGAATTATATGCAATAAAAAAGCAGTAAACACAACTTACAACAAAAAAAAAAAAAATTGGTACAAAAAAGAAAAAAAAAAGTTTGAGTTTACTTAACAATTAAAAAAAAAAAAAAAAAAAACAACTGCGACAAATAGGTTACCACTCAGCATGGTGCTGCACTATGGGGTTCCACAGCACAGCGCTGGTTTTCAGTGGTAACCCTTGAAACAAAAACGTACGAACGTCAAGACAGATATAACCGTAATGTTACCCACTTAAATAGAATATAAAATGAACAGTACCTTTAATACAATTTAAAACCAAATATAATATTTGTTGTTTAAGATAATATTCTCTCTCGCTCGCCCACTATTACATGTGACTTCATGGCAAAATGGCGGTGTCCTAATGGGTGCATCTCGTGCTAACCCTTCGTAGATTACAGGCGTGATGTTATTTATGTTAAGCGGCTAACAGACGTAAAACGCAAGTTTTATAATGCGTAAAAGTATATGATTCACTGCAGTAAACAAAATCAGATAAATATATGATATTCTTCAGGATATAAGTATGCTAGTAACATAGTGTTGTGAAAACATAATACAAGTAACTTTGCTCGATAGAAAAAAAACACGAAGACACCTCTAAAAATTTCTTTTAACGAGTAAAAACCATACTAAATAAAATACATGTCATCGTTCTGATTTTTTTGCCAAATAATTCTACAAGCAACATACTAAAATCATAGTGTTTTACCTTTTTAGTCCAATCAATAGTTTTTTTGTAAATCGCAAAATACCACTAATTTCGCACTATTCGGCCGCAGCGAAAGACGTAACAACCGCTTTGTAGTGCAAGCTGATTAGAACTTTATTCTAACAGTATTTACACCACCACACATATAGTTGCTAATTTGAGGTACCTAGTATAGGCTCTTAAGCTACAAGAAAGCATTTTATTGAAAGTTATTAAAGAAGAACGAAACAACATGTCCAATTGTCCAGGCCCCCTGTTAAAGTGTAATGCAGTCCACCGACTAATAAAAATACAAAAAAACTATACGTGGCACTCGGAGACTGCAGCGGTAAAGCATAGCATTTTTATCAACAGCAAATAATTAATTATTTAATTTGACAACCTCAGTTCACAACCTTGTTATTTTCCGGAACCATAGCAACCTGGTTGAATGTATGATGATTATGAACTGAATCTTGAATATTTTCGTTAGGGAATTTCTGGATTCGCTCTTCACGCTCAAGGCCCGCGATAGAAGCTATGCAATAGCTTAATAATACAACTTCAGAAAAATTCAGAACAAAAAAGCATAAGTTATTAATAGATTGCAAGTTCAGTCGACTGTCTTCACTTTATCCCACATCTTGTTATAACAACTACAAGCCTTAGTAAATCTTTGTAACAAGAACGCTGCACACGAGGTGTTCCTACGCCGCTGTGTTCCACCGCCGGCTCCGATATGCAAAGAGATTACCTCTCGCAGCGGGACGAGCTGCTAATTGAAACTTAATCCTCACTAGGTACCGAGTTACCGACACACCCTTGTGCTCTGTTACCTCCACATGTGTATAGGGTTGATAGTTTTGATACTAGCACGTTTTTAATTTTCAATCTGAATGTTGATTCCAAGCCTTAATTGATTTTTAGGGTTCCGTACATAAAAAGGAAAAAACGGAACCCTTATAGGATCACTCGTGTGTCTGTCTGTCTTTCCGACCATCCCCCCCCCCCCCCTTATCTCCGAAACTACCGAGCCCAAAATTCTAAAAAAAATACAGAAATTAGTTCAACACAGATATTACCGTTGAGGGAATGTACATATTTTGTTTGTTTATCAAAGTTGTTCGTGCATTTTTTTTTCAAACTAGAGCAAAGTAGCAGAATGCAAACATTCCATTCCAACAGAAAATTCACTACCTCGAAAAAGTATTTTTCAATCTCAAATAAAGACTAAGAACAAAATCCAGCTGCACATTACAACCCTATTCGCCCCGTTTCACCCCCTACAGGTATTTCCGGAGGGCTCACCCGGCACACAGTCGATTGGATACGTCTGCTCACACCTGCAACGAAATTGGATGCCGTATAGTCTGTGAAAAGGGGTGAAACGGGTGTGTGGGGGTGAATTGAAAATTTAAACCCCAACTAATTTTACTCTGCTTCGGGCGGGGGATGAAATTGTTTATTTTTAAAATAGCGTTGTCGCGAAACTGAGCTGCATTTTAAATGTGTTAAAAGTTTTAGCGCTGGTTCCCGGAATTAGCCGTGTGCAGTAGGTGATATGGAGGTCATCTAGAATAGTTTCATAAAATCTAGTAAATTACAGCCGTTTGTGGTGTTCGTTATTGAATATGACCAAAAAAAAATCAAATCAAAGTTTTATCAAAACTGACGCATGTTATCATATTAAATTCTAACATAAATATATTAGAATGTCATAGTATGTTAACAAACGAACCATTCCCAAAATTAACTCGCGCAAAGGACTCTTGTTAAATTTTCTCACCAATTCCACATGACGCAACACTACACCAATTCATATGACCGCACGATTTATATTGGAACACCATTAATTTATACGCCGCGGTCGTTCAGCCATCAATTCATCAAGCAATAGTCATAAGCTGAGATGCGCAATCCTTGCTCATGTCGTGATGCCAGTTGCCAGGGTCACAGGCTCGACGCTCTAATTGAGGCACTCTCAGGATGATGCTTCGAAAGGAGCATGGCGCAATGGGCCTGCCGTGGATGTATTAGGATGTTAAGTATTGCGTTTAGTAAATCATTATATGGAATGATTTAGGGACATTAAAGTGTACCTATGTGTTATTTATGTTCTTTCAATGATGAGTTTGTTTTTGTTTGTGATGATGTCTTGTCCGGTGCTTGGGAAATCTTTCATAGCGCTTATATAAGCCGCTAAAGTTATTTTTCCGTTTAGGGTGCAGGCCTGGATAGGTAAGCGATACTTGCGTATTTCTGTCGTAAACGATTTACAGATCACATCCGTCTCGAAAGAATAAACATGGTTTCGAGATGTATAGGATGATATTATTTGAACTCCGTTTTTACCATTTGGGTACGAAACCATGGAACAACTAGCGGTACCCTGAACGCGGTTCATGACATTACTAAGTAAGACTTGCTTGGCTGGGCTAGGTGAACAGTGTAGACCACACGAGTGTCAACGTAGTAAGAGTCAAGCTTTCTGGTTTTACCACCTGTCCTTGTAGTGGTGGCTGAAGTTCATCAGTGCAAATCTAGAAGAACCATACTAACACGTCCCAATATTCCAGGTCAATGTGCTCGGACCTGGTGTACGTGATCCTGTTCCCACAACTGCTGATGGTAGTCCACTTCAAGAAGCACTGCAACACGTATGGCTCCCTAGCGGCCTACATCGTGGCTGCCCTAGTTCGTATGTCAGGGGGCGAGAAGATGCTGGGGCTGCCCCCACTCATCCACTACCCGGGCTGGGACCCCGTGACTGAAGTGCAGCTGTTCCCGTTCAGGACCATGGCGATGAGCATGTCGCTGTTCACGCTGGCGTTTGTCTCGTGGTTGTCCGTGTAAGTATGGCTTTTTTGCTGGATTTTCTGTGTGTTGTTTTCAGAGGTTTACAGGGTGTTATGATCATTCGATGTGCCTTAACAGGGACATGTACTTAAGAGGTTAGTCATAGCCTTTACTACGCATACATTTTGAATAATAAGTATAAATGAGTGTGTAAAACCATTTCCATTCATATTTATAACTTTGATACAACATGCAACGTCTCTTGCAGTCCATAAAATTAAATAGGTTTTATTTTTATGTTCTTTCACTAAAAGGACTATGTATAGACTATTAAAGCAGATTCCTTATAGCATAGCAGTCTACGTATGGTCTCAATTCTGCAAAATTATCTGAAAATAAAATCATAATATTTACAAAAACATCCAATTATTCAATCCTATTCCACAAATTAATATGTTACTTGAAAAAGACGTTACATCGTAAGAGCCCTCTTTCGTATACCTAAATAGATTGATTCAATTCACTCCGAGTGCTAACCTCCTCCGGCGGAGTTACCGGCAGGACGTAATATAATAACTATGTTTTTATTGTATGTAACATACATACAATTTATGAAATAAGTCTGAAAAAGTTAGACTCTTCTGTCGATCGGTATAACGATTAAATAGTTGTGACATGGGTCTACAAAAGAGAAGAATATATACAAAGAGCTTCGAGAGATCTTAACTAAGTCGTCAGTTGCGCTACTAACTTTTGCCTGAGCTATTCTCGTATTAAATTGTGTCTACACAAGAGAAGAAAATGACCTCTCTCTTCATCAAATATTCAGTCCAGTTGGAGACAGCAAGCCAGTCCTAAAATAGGTAGAAAAAGGCCAGACAATGATATGATATAATCGACATCGAGGATATGATTGAGATCAATTTATTACTCCTGTCAAAGTCTGCTTGAGGTCTTATCCTTGATAATAACAAAGTTCCGCCCTGAGCGACAGGTTTTCATCAAAAATGTATTTTCGTAATACAGTTTGTCGAAGATAATTGAAACGCTGGCTCAAATGTTTGACGAGGCTCATCAAATATTCCTTAAAGTTGGGTCGGACCTCTTCGGGGGTATTAATAATTTAGACCGTTGTTCAATGAGGGGTGGCAACAACGAACCCTTTATAAAACTTGTTCCCTGGGTTTGCTTAAACAGGTATTTTCGGAAAAGTAGTTTTAAGCCAAGCCAGAATGTGTTTGCAAAGTTTTGAAATGTAAGTGCTCATGAGAATTGGGACTGAAAATTGGTACGTGAGATTTATTTAAATAGACTACAATTTTAAAAGTGTAAAATTATAAATAAAACTTGCTTGCGCTCCCGGAAGTATCTCAAGCCGAGTGCCTCATCACCGAATAATACGTTCGTTTGGACGGGCCATCGTGGCCCACCGTACCGTAGGGGAGCACATTAAGGCCGCGGGGTCAGGCCTTTTGAATTAAGTATTCTTGGACTAAGAGGGGTTGCTAAAATGAACTCGGTTTATCATTGTTCTATTTATGTTACAGGTATTCGATTCCAATGTTAAATGACTAACAATTTTGATAATTAAGCTAAGTGGGCTTACATTGGATTCCTAACAATGTCTATATTCCAATAGTAAGGCATCGACCTGGTGGAGAGTTTAGGTTCAATTCTTATCTGTTTTATTGCTGTTGTGAACTTATGTTAGCATAAACCACAAATCGTAAAACATTTCTTTGTCGCAAACACGATAGGTTGAAATTGCCCAAATTGTTGAATTTGATAAAATTAACATTTTGTAACTTATAGAATGCAGATGGATTTGACAATCACAATTCTATAGTCAACGCAACTATAACATAATAGGAGTTGTTTGTAAAATGGAGCACACCTAAAAGAGTTAGTGCTGCATTAGTACTAGCTTATTAATCTACTTCCAAGAACCTCCTCCTTTTTGGAAGTCGGATAAAAAGGAGTAGGTAAAGGGAGGAGGAAGAATATCCGTGTGGATTTTTTTCAAGCGTGCTTCATTTAACATTCCGATACATTATAATACAAAATTATGTAGATATATGATGTTACATCGTTAAAGAGGATAAATAATGCTATTCTGAGCTACTGGCCGCCCAGAAACTAAAATCAACAACATCAGTATATTTCCATTCACAATTATTAATTAACATTACAATCAAATAAATTACATAATTGGTGTCATAAGCCAACACATCAAAAATCAGATATTTCGCAAAATTGATGAGTTAACTCATCAAAACGGAGGAAGTGTTAGAATCTGTACGTTATGATATTTGGCTATTATGTGGTGTTTGTTAGCTATTAGGGTTTCTAGGTTTATTGTCGCTATTTGACTTGTTAACTCGTTGATCAAAGATTCGATGTATTAATGTTAAAGTGCTGTGATATAATGGTGGTTGTACAATAAATATATGAACAGCAAACGCCTTTATCGCTTGTATAAACGATATAGGAAGAGGCTGTCATGTATTGACCATTTTGTTTATTTGAATTAATCATTAATTACTCATTAACACTTTTAAACTGTTTTCCACCTAATATTGCCAACTAAATGACAACTGTGTAGTCCCAATTGGTCCAAACCAAATTAACATTGAGTTAATTATGTCTTACATTTCTGTCTCTTCTTTATCATCTGTCTAGCTTTTTCCCAACTAGGTTAGGGTCGGCTTTAATCTAACCGGATTTAGCAGAATACCGGTATTTTACATTTCTGTCATGTATATGTACCTGCAGTTGTACCACAATTTAGTTACTCATAAACAAATATTTTCCTACAAAATAGTTCCTGCATTTTTTCACACATCGGCTTTCCACGCTACGACTGCCTCTGGTCTAAATTCTGCAAAGCGTTTTTACAGTTAATATCATTCGAGCACAGGTGGAGGCTGCGCTGCATCCCTGATTTAATCACATGTTACCACGCCCTAGGGACACAGTCAGATGGATTTTATGGTAGAGATTTTGAGATAAAAGTAATTAACTTTCGATTTATATCGAGGAAATGCGGAATGTTTCATTCTATTTTGCAGTGCGGTGTAAGTTCAGAAGACTTTTAGGCAGTATAACAAATTAACTACATATAAAGAGTTTCGTAACAATAGAATGTTATAAAGTAGTTTGAATCAGTTTCCTTTTCAGTTTGTTTGATCTTTTATGTTACCGTGCCCTAACCGGGTTTCATGTTGGAACTTACTTTCACTTACTTTGAACTAATCTACACATGAATGCAATAAAGAATTTGAGTTTGAGTAAGGTAGCAAAATCAGAGTCTCATACAGAAAAAATTAAGTACGAAACCTAATAGCTTGTTTTTGTTCCCTTACTTTAAAGCCATTAAAATAAGGGAACAAAAACCAGCTATTAGATACAGATGGGAGGGCTATTACCAGATCGCCATTAGTAAATCATCGACAAATATATCGGTTGTGAGTCGTGACGAACAGACGAACAGCCTCACAATGATCTGTAATGAGTGGAAAGTGATTGTGTATCACGACTTGTATGAGAGGAGCATTATTTACTTTGTTTACTTATCTAGAACATGGATGCCGTGTACTTAGATGACGTAATTAAAATGCTTTGCTACATAATCATATACTCTTTGTTTATTTTACACTATACCTTTTAAGAGGTATGGATCATTATGACCTACTGAGGTAGGAATCCTGAAATCGCGAAGATAAATCGGCGGTTCATTTTGACGATTTATTTGAACACAAAATAATGAGTACATTAAGCTTGTTTAATGAATTATGAGTGTTTTTAGGTTTCCATTTGATAACTGTGATGAAGTATTTTACTGTTATAGCGCAGGTTAGCTCATTCCCAGTACGTTACGATCTGTTTTATGTATATGATTAATATCTAGGATTGAACATAAATCTACGAATACGATGAAAACTACTTAGAATGGCAATAAAATAATTACGAAATTAAAGTACTATGTGTAATCTAACCATGATTTGGGGTACCGTGATGATGGGTTACTTATCTTAGCGAGAGTTTTTGGGCTTCCTCTTTATTTAGTTTAATTTATCCAAATAGAGACGTGTTCTGTCCCTGGTGGACAGAACACGTCTCTCGTCGGTTTTGTCTCGGTGCCAACTGTATTAGAACAAAATGAGTTGACACGCCACGGTGGGAAAATACCTGATGGTATGGCCATAACTCCATGGAAGTTGGGTAGGATGCAAAGAGTTGAAAAAGGGAATGAGGCCTTTTTTTTTTTGGTGGGTGGAAAATTATCGAATAACCCCCCCCCGCTCTTGGGCAGAGCGAAGGGGAGTGTCAGACTTTTCTACTGACTAAAAACCAAACCCATGTTCTTTCTTCGCCCTTGTGTCGGAGCCGCGTTAACCTTTCGATAATGCACAGCCCGACGGGAGGGAATGAAGCCTGAGTTCAAAGAATCAGCATTGCCATCCGACGTAGCCTTTTTTTTTGGCTCCTTGTGCAAATGACCAGTTCTGTTGTGTCACATCTTTTGTGGTTGTGGTTAAAATTAACTCTCTTGAAGCTGGGGTCATTATTTATATTTTGTCAATGGCCTGTTATTAAGCTGTTGTAGTATTCAATTCATGTTGCAGGTATATTGATTGCATATTCAACTTTTAGTATTTTGGAGAGCGTAATAGCACCCACTAACCTTTTCAGCCTATTAATTGTAAAATGATTAACGTTACTAAGGAAATTGACTTTTACTGATTTTATTGCCCATCATAAATTATTGCAAGTACTTTGGTCGGTAGATATAAGCTAGTCTGTGTGTATGATTGCTTGACTTTCAAACAATTAGGAAGCAATTTGTGACGGAACATATCAAGTTTCCTATCTAACGTTCTAATACGCCACTTGTTGCCATCATCAGAAATAACATCTACGACCTTTCTAAGTTTTTAGAATAGAATGTCATTCGTTTCATTTTCCACCAGGTTCCTGTTCAACGGTGGCTACCTGAGCCCTGAGTCTGACTACTTTAACTGTGTTGTGAATATCCCTGAGGACATCCGGCGCGTCGACGAGCCATCAGAGGCCGGCGAGCAGATGTCCGTCCTCGGCGGAGTGCCGGGCCGGCTGTACGGTGCCGCCTCCACGCTCGTGGGACCCGATGAGAAGTGCGGCCGCATCAACCCCGCGCTCGAGCCTGATGATGATGACCTAGACGATCCCAACGATGGCCCCAACCCGCTGTTCGGCAGCAGTGCGCCCTCCGCGCAGCCCTTCGGCAAACAAACGGCTTTCTGAGACGATAAGTACCCTTATTAGTTCTCTTATTCGTGTTACTAGCGCCGAACCACGGGCTCGCACCATCGCGGGATTATATTTTCCGAAAATTTTACTATTTCTTATTTTTCATTTAAACTCGGTAAGATCGTTACATCGAAGTATGGAACAGAAAACTGCAGTATTTTTCGAAATAACGACTAGAATGTTATGCTCAAGACGATCGACGATTGAAACGAAACATATAATATCATCAATATCTTCCTGTAAACAAACCATTTTGTAAATGTCGCATGTTTCATAGCTGTACGCCCTAGAAACGAATGATTTCTTTAATTGTAACTAATGACGACGTAAGCGCAAACTGATATCAAATATATTTAATAAATAAATATTATCGTGTAGAAATAAATGCATTAAAGCAATAGATGTATGTTTAATAGTTGATGTAAAAATAAATTAAGCCGTATTATTTTGTAGTAAAAGTATATAAATAATATTACGAAGTGTTGCAACTCATACATATCAAAATGTGAATTATATTCGTTGTTAGAGAATTTATATATATTATATATAATTTATATTGATGACGATTCCTTATTTGAGTCAATTAATGTAGAGAGAAGAGCACATTGTCGATGTGCTTCTAGTGACACTGTGTGTGCGAGTGAGTAGGCGAGTCTGTTGACCAAACATTGTCATCGTACGAGTGTAAATGGTATATAATGCGACACATATCGCTTGTAAAGCATCACCCACAACCTGAATACAACTCATATGATTTAAGGCTCGTCCGTAAGTTAGTTCATTCAGATTATTTGTATAAAAAAGTCCGCAGAAGGAATATAAAAAATATATGTTTAAAAACAAAATGTTTGGCTAAGATAATATAATTAGGAAAACGTAGTGGCGAATTCCTATGTTTTGTTAAAGCTTGGTTTTCTAGCCACAAATATTTACGATGTAAAGATTGTTTGATATTGTTTAGAGCGGGTATTGTACGCTTGTCATATACTATACTACTTATATTGTATACGTATATATAAATGCAAATATAAAAAGACATATTACATATTGGAGGCGGAATCAATCTATCAATGATAATATATGGTGTTAAAGAACAAAACAACTGGCCTAAAATCAGCTGAGTTACTAATGAAACGCTACAAAATAAAATCGTTAATAAAATAATTTTCATTTTCTCTGTCTATGAATAAATAATTGATCAATACGTGTAATATGGTAATAATAATATTAAAGAGCTTTCAGATGCGATAGATGATCGCTGATAGTAATAATCGGTCTTTTTGAAATTATAAGTGTATTGGTGTTCACAATATAATCGTGTTCTGATCCTATCCCTCAGACCTGAGCGGTCCATGTCTTATATATGCGTGTTAATGTCCATGTTTGAAGCTTTTGAAGTAATGTTTCTAAATATATCAAGATGTATCTTGCGAGTAGATAATACTGTCAATTTTGGCAACTTTTATCCTTTTGGATTGAGAACTAGCGTGTTTACAACATAGATAAAAATATATGTACATGCATATCATTGCATATTTTAGCGACAAGTTATTTAAAATATAGATAAACAGTTGCCATATTTGATACCTTCCCAAGCTTTCAAATTGTTTTTTGATAACACAGTTTACATATAAGTCGTATAAAAATGGAGATATTTTCTATATAATATGTTGCGGATGTAAAGATATTTGATGTGATATCCACCTGCCTAACCTTTGCTAAGACTACGAACTCGATACATATCATCTCTATGTGACTTACGTATATACATATCATAGTGTTTAGTGTGAAATGGTACATATCGATATTTATAAGTGTAGATCATAGGTATCGTTGTTGTTCTTCGGCGCCGCTTCCTGATTTATCCGTATTATTATAATTCTATGTGTAATAATTAAGCAATTTTATATAAATATCAATACAAGATGCATTTGTTAGATAACTTGTAAAATAAACAAGACTATGAAGATACATATCAGTATAAATAAATAAAATAAATATTCATATTATTATATAAAATATTATGTGTTACTACTATTATTATGCATTTCACATATTTTATTGAATGATGTTTAACGTAATAAATCTTTATAAAATAAATATTTATTATACAAAACACAAAATATATATTATATACTTTAGTATGTTATAACGTTTACTGAATATATATGTTTAAGATATATATTTTATTACAGTAAGTTATTATAAATATATATTGTTTGTTGTTTACAGTGTTTGCTAGAGATGTCGGTCAGGAAGCGGCCCCCACTGTTAGCTAGTAGATATACCTACTATTGACTTATTCCTAGTTCTTGTTGAATATTTTGAAAAAGAAAAATGTGTAAAAAAATGTGTAACGTTGTGAATTTCCGCGGTCGCTCCGGCGACATCAAAATAAAACATATAGCATGTTCATTGTGTTTGATTGTGTTCATCCTCACTATACCATCAAGTTATTCCGGAACAGGTGAGACAGAGTGCAACCTTAAGCAGATACCTACAACCGTATTTCGCCAGGTATGTATGTATAACTAATGGAATGGTAATGGTGATATTACTGAGGAACTTCTCATTAAACACTTTGTTCAACCTGGGAATCACACCCAATGCGATTATTGTTTTGTTCTGGAAATATTGGTGGTCAAAGTTCCAACTTTCTTAAAACTATGAATAAGTTTTTAATGTTCAAACTTTAAAAATCTTTAAGAAAGGATTAAGGACAAACTATCTATCGAGACGCAAACATATTATTGCGATCATCAATCAATCTTTTCAGAGTTTTCTGGTACCTATGCTTATTGCTTAGTGTCCTCACTGTATTAAGTGTCTATACAACGTGTTCTTTTATATCTCTAGTGGTCGTAAACGCGACTGCTGAGCAGAAAGTCCTGGGTTCGATTCCCGGGTCGGGCAAAGTGTTATTGGGTTATTCCATCATGAATGTCTCAGTAGCAGCCATGGAGTCTGGATTTGTGTCCGGTTGATAGCAATAAACTAGCCCCCTATTACCTGGGACTTATCTGGTGAAATGGTGGCCTACTAAACTTACTAAATCTACTATTAGGTACACCTCTGCCACAGAATACATAATAGTACTACGTACAGAAGGGACACTCCCTTCCCCGCGCTCATATTAAATACCGCACCTCACCCCGCACTTCGAGGTAGTCGAGATCGTCGCCGACTCATGAGCTCGCGCTCGTATTAGTCGTCGTTCGGTTTTCGCGACGCAGACCGTTGCACTTTCCGCGCCATTTTTTAGACTACGACAACCCTACTAGAGTTTACGCACACATTTGCACGTGCACGTCGTGCACAAACGTTATTTGTTTATGTAGTAGTAATAGGTAATTATTTTGCGGGCGTTGTATGGAGTGTCCGAGGTGTGCCTCTACCTAACCCTTCAGAGATTAAAGACGTAATTCTATATTATGTTCTATATCTACTCTAGGGTTATAATTAAGCATAGTATTTGTTTTCAGATAAATATACGACATTGCTGGGGGTCTGTAATGAATTATCTTCTCAGATAAGTATTAGTCATTGCGGCTTTTGGGGTCGTATTTGATTCGAGTTAATGATGTTCATAATTAATTATCTCTGCTAAATTGGATTGGAGATGAAAAGATTCTGATGAAACTTTTTGTGAGTGTGAGCAAGTGTGTGTGTGTGTTTTTGCAGAATCTTTAGATTGTTTGAAGATACATCAAATACCGAGTTTTTGTATTTGAATTTTCAGTACCGAATATTTCAGTTTATGCTGAATTCTCCTTATTTAGATTCTTGGGGAAAAGACATAAAACAAGTGTTTTCATTTATATTTACAAAACGTTTAATTTATACAAAAAAGTATAATTACTTAGACCTTAGACTAAATTTTTGTACAATTTCATTAGTTCGTAAATTACAATTAAATTAAAATTAATACTTTCAAGCGTCGCTTACTTGGTAAGCAGAAGGCGACGTCTCGACTCTTAGAGAGACCTCTCCTTACATTCACAATTCTTTATTATTATTATATTCTCCGATTGCAGATCACATTATAATACGATAATAGACGGAATGCCTCGAACTTGGTAACATTACAGCTTTACAAATAATTTCTGAGTCATACCCATTTTCTATCTAATGCCCTAGCATGCTCGTAACCTTCGATTCTTTTATAAGAAAGTCCTGAAGCATTCTGTGTACTTCGTCATTTAGTAAACAAATCTAATACATACATAGTTTTCACTAGAAACCTACATGAATACATACATAAGTTGTGACATTCGCGACGTCAATACTGCAAAGATACTGCGATAACTTAATAATTGACTATTTTATATTAGTACTAGGATGCTAGGAGCCTGCAGGGTCTAGTACACATAGCCACCGTTCGAGTCGTAGCCCTGGCTGATAGTAGCCGGCACGCCGCCGCCGCCTCCGCCCGATGAGTGGCCACCTCCGAAGCCTGATGAGCCACCTCCTGAGGAATATCCTCCAGAGCTACCACCCGATGAGTATCCGCCACCGCCGCCGCCGCCGCCTCCAGAGGAGTATCCACCACCACCTCCGGATGGGTATCCGCCGCCACCGCCAGACGAATGTCCTCCGCTGCTACCTCCTGATGAGTATCCGCCGCCGCCTCCACCAGACGAGTAGCCGCCGCCGCCGCCGCCGCCAGATGAGTGTCCACCGCCGCCGTGTCCGCCGCCACCTGAAGAGTAACCACCAGACCCGCCCGAGGAGTATCCACCACTGCTGCCTCCTGAAGAGTATCCACCACTGCTGCCTCCTGAAGAGTATCCACCACTGCTGCCTCCTGAGGAGTATCCACCGCCGCCGCCTCCTGACGAGTATCCGCCGCCGCCGCCGCCGCCGCCGCCAGATGAGTGTCCACCGCCACCATGGCCGCCACCGCCGCCTCCGCCGCCGTGTCCACCACCGCCGCCGCTGCTCGGAGCGCCGTAGCTACTGGAAGGTGCGGCGGGTGCTCCGTACGAACTGGATGGAGGGCTAGCCGGGGCACCGTAGCTTGATGACGGACCACTTGAGCCGAATCCGCTGCTACCTCCAAAACTGCTGCTTCCAAAGCCACTGCTGCCAAAGCCGCTACTGCTGAATCCACCGCTGCTACCACCGCCCGAGGGAGCTCCGTATGACGAAGATGGAGGAGACGCAGGAGCGCCGTAGGATGAGGATGGGGGTGAAGCGGGAGCGCCATAAGACGACGATGGGGGAGAAGCAGGCGCACCGTAAGAACTGGAGGGTGGTGAGGCAGGAGCGCCGTAGGAGCTGGACGGTGGAGAGGGTGCACCGTACGAGCTGGATGGGGGAGACGCAGGAGCGCCATATGAGCTGGACGGAGGAGATGCGGGGGCGCCATACGAGCTGGATGGAGGAGAAGGAGCGCCGTACGAGCTAGAAGGAGCGGATGATGGGGCTCCGTATGAACTAGATGGAGGAGATGGAGCACCATAGGAGCTGGAGGGAGGAGATGCAGGAGCGCCATACGAGCTCGATGGCTTTGAAGGTTTAGGAGCACCATAAGTCGTTGAAGGTCCTGTTGGCACACCGTAGCTGGTCGCAGGTGGTCTGGCCGGGGCACCGTACGAGCTGGATGGCTTAGAAGGAGCGCCGTAAGAACTGGAGGGCTTTGATGGAGGAGGTCCATAGGAGCTGGAAGGCTTAGAAGGTGGTGGTCCGTAGCTGGGTTTGGGTGGGCCATAGCTGGGCTTAGGTGGGCCATAGCTAGGTTTAGGTGGGCCATAACTGGGTTTTGGGGGGCCGTAACTTTGTTTAGGTGGGCCGTAGCTGCTTGATGGACTTGGGGCGCCGTAGGACGAGGATGGACCGCCGCCGCCGCCACCGTGGCCGCCGCCGCCGCCGCCTCCATGGCCGCCACCTCCATGGCCACCACCTCCATGTCCACCGCCGCCGTGTCCACCGCCGCCGTGTCCTCCGCCTCCGTGGCCACCACCGCCGTGTCCACCTCCCCCACCGCCGTGTCCACCGCCGCCGCCGCCACCACCTCCGTAGCCGCCACCACCACCACCACCTCCGTGAGAAGGTGGGAGGTACGAGGAGCTCAGCGGCGCTGCAAACAAGGGAATGGGTGCTTTAATTACAGATTTGTAAGTTGTTGTTGTTCGTAGAGCCTCTGTGATGAAGTTAAGGGGTACGTTAGGATCTGGTGAAATTAAATCAAGCTGATTGATTCGTTGTGTTACAAACATACTTGTTTTTCAATGACGTCACTAATAGGGATGTTTCCTGACTAAAAAAAATGATTCTGTAAGTATAGTTCATCAGCTAGATTATCGAAAATTATTGATTTAAATGATTAAACTACAAATAATTTCATGACAGAGGCTCGATATCAGTGTTAGTCCAGGTGTTGATTGATGGCTTACCTTCACGCTTGTATGTCTTCCGGGGCGAGGCAGAGGCTGCTGCGAGCAGTAGCAGCGCTGGAAGCACCTGTAACAACATGAGGGGAATATCAGATACTGGTACACAAAGGCGGCAGGCTCCTGTAAGCCATATTTGTTGGTGGGTAAGGTAGGTGGAATCCGTCATTGTGAAGATTTGAGCTTAAGTTAGAAAGAAACCAAGTTAAGTACTTGATGGAAGTGATCTTAAAACAAACAAAAGTTTGTATTTGAAAAGTCTATTGAAAGTCCGTGGCCAACAAAACACTATTCAAGTTGATCATACGAAAGCAGGTACACCATACGGCCCAAGGCATATAATTCAACGTAATCTTATTTTAGAAACTGCCAGACTATTACAGCTATACACGTGTATACAACATTGTGTAACCAGCAATTATAAAGATAAACTGCTGGTCAAAACCTCACATGACATCCAAGGAGACCCATCAGACACACGTGTGCCGCAAGACAATGTTCCCTTGTACGCATTGCCACACTTTCCCACCGCGCGCCCCTATTGCCACACTCCACCACTAGTAATGTACCTCCTAGCGAATCTGCGACAAATGACTGGCAATTGATATAAATGACGCGGTTTTCTTGCCAAACACTTGAACCTTGGGCCTTTAATTGGTTTCGGTGTCTTGTTAGAATTAATTTGTGTGGTTTTAGAAAAGTGGCAGCTTTGTGAAATGGATTTAGTTCTAATAGCTCGGTTATTGGGCAAGGACTTTGGTGTATTCCATTCCGTCAGTCTCATATTTGATTCTTTTACCAAATGTTTGGCAATCCGATTGAAATTCCACAACCGTTTCGATCATTTAAAGCTGTGTCGTATTTACATACCTTACAATTTAACCGACTTTTAACCATAAAAGTGAACAATGTACCAATTTGATACAAAATAACTCTTATACCAGTCATTTGCTGGCGCCTCACGCACCGCTGCGCGCTGGTCGAAATCCTCAGTGCATAGATAATCAAGGAATGACACAGTCGCTGCGCGTGCGCATCGTAAATACCTCAAGTTTGTACTTTCACGGACACTGATGTTATCTCCGTGCGTTTGGGTATTTCTACTTTCAATTTATTTACATATTAGGTATTTATGTACTTGTGTTTTTGATCCTGATAGCCCCCTATATTAATTAACTAAAACAAAATAAATTTAATATCTCTAACGACTATAGATTGATATAAAGACTATCAAATGTAACGTATCCCCGGATTGAACAGTACGCAGATTTACATAAGGACCTATTATTGTAAATCTACATACCATCGTTGCATCGTGAATTCATATTATATTCATAGCGAATCCCCGAGTAGATATCGATCGAGTACTCGCTACTGCTCGTCCGCCAATAATCACACATATTCCGTGTTCCTAATTAAAGTTAATACTCACGTGTAATTTTATAGATATGATTAATAAACAATGTAATTATTTAGGTTCTGCACTTAATTTGGATTATTATGTTTGGTTTCACAGCTGTTTATTTTTCCTTTCAAAGACCAAGCGAAAATTGCAGGGAAAACGATGTAAGGAAACATGTAAGTGAGTAAACTACATCAGAAAATACACAACACAGAAATTCTTTCTGCTCCTACATGCTGAGGAAGACCATTATGCCACGAATTTCTCGTGTCTGGGCTCCCTCACCGTCAAGTTTTCTATCAACAACTACGACGCGCACGAGCAGGTATCCCTTGAAGAATATTATTTATAAAAACATATAGCCAAGATTGCTTCAATCAAATTTTAAACTCCGGAAGAGCGAGATTACCAGCATATATCCGCACACACCACGTGACGGGCATCATAATGACCCGGTGACATAACCACCGACTTGTACGTTCATCTGCAATGACTATTGACCTCAGAGAAAGCTGATGACATGTACTTTTTGCTAAACATGTCACTTATGATGCAATGAGGTTAAGGCGTCAGTAGGGAGGTCGGCCAAGTGATGGGTGACCGTGATTTGGTTTGTGATGTTAGAAGATTGATGTACAGATGGGACTATTCTTTCGGCCTTGGACCTGGGTCTTAGATAGAGCTCATTAGAAAGAATCTAGATTGAGAAAGATTCCTGATTTTGACAAATACTTTAGTAGGTACCCTAATGCTACCCATCGTCATCTTATCAACCAATAACCACCTTCCAGCATGATAACTATCAGACGATACAACACCGTTTTCATCAAATACCTGCATACGGTAATTTTCGAGAAATACTCACAATCGCGTTTAAAACTAACCAGACGAAAAGGCGCCAGTCTCAACGATTCTAATTAACATTTTTTTTTAAATAATTAAGGCATTCTCTGGTTTGTATGCGAAGCCGTGTCGTTGGCTAACTGTTTAACAGAGGCAATGGGTAATTATGTCACGGCTGTATGGAGCAAGCATGGTGATTTGTATGGTCAAGGGGGGTTTATGGGATTAGCAATTATAATGTACTAGCTGTTGCCTGTGACTTCATTCGCGTGAAAATTTTGATGTGTTTCTACCGGGATACAAAGTAGCTACCTGCTTAGGATAGGATTGCAAATTTCACCTAGATACTTTTAGACTTACAGGCGTCATTGAGTAACAATCATCCACCCATCCAAACTTTCGCATTTATGATGCTATATAAGTAAGATGACATTTTTGTCTTTCGGAGTTAAAATCATCATTTTCGGCTATCAGCGCTTACTGTTGAATAGATGGCCACACTCATCACATTTACCAGACGGACTGGTTGAAAAGTATTTGCCACCTCTTTCAACTGCTCAATTCGAAACACACCGCTACGAAATAAAGGTAGATATCACAAGAACCCGTCGGGGCTGCGGGTTGTTCGAAAGAGATACCGCGGCCTCGACACAAAGGGCTAAGAAGGAACATTGGATGATTTCCCACCCCCCAAAAAACAAAAAAATGTATCACAATATCCAACCTTTTTGGTACTCAAGAACACATTCACACAGATATATCACAATTAAGATACCTCACCACGTTGAAGTGTCGAGAGATAAACAAACACTTCGTTAAGTAAGAGATAATCCTGCGCTAATGAATGCACTTTCACGTGCTGATCTGATTATATCATGTGTTTTATGTTAAACGTTGCTTTTCACGGTGTCGTGCGCAAACAGGTCGGAGTTAAGAGTTTTGTTTCAAGCAGAAAAGCAGACATTCATTCAGCTGCATCCGATAAGACTGGAAGCCAATGAGTTGTGATGATGATATTGAAGAAAATAGAAGTTATTGAGCTCCAGAATAACACTGGGTCGAATGCTGATCAAATCTTTTTCTACTTGATGGTTAGATAGGGTCACTTGTAGTGTAGAAATCACTCACAAGCTCGCATCAGACCGTCAAATTATTATTGGGCATGAGAAAACAGATTGGATACCTAAACCCTCAGGGGGTTCTGTAGAAAATATGACATTTGTTAGTTAAGTGTTTTCTAGCAAACTGGAAATGATTCTAGTTGTTATATATGTTGCTTATGCACTATATTATAAATTTGCTCCCATTGTGTTCCCGATATTGAACTAAAGCACTTCAGTTATTAGACGCCATGTTTCAGTGACGTATCATTTATACATGTCAACCTGATACGACGTGACGTATAGAGACGTCAGCGTGATACGACGTGACGTGTATAGACGTCCGTCGTCTTAAGTTGTGTGTTAGCGAAACATTCTAATTTGTAGCGTTAGTTACACACGTGTGGCCACGGGGGTAGCGAGAATAGCAGACATTATAAATGGAATTAATTATTGTATTACGGTAATAAGTGGTGTTTTAATTGATTTTGTATGTTTACTACTGTAGTAAAATTGCAAAAGTGATTGAATTACTGTAACAGTAATTCAATCACTTTTGCAATTACAATAAACTAAGCATGTACCTACCTACTTTTCCGCTTGAGGTATGTGATGATTTACACTGAATAAATTCTAAAGCTCATTAAAATAGTACATCAGAGAAGAGCCTCTCCTTAGGCAAGCTTAATTATATTAATAATATCCTTTTAATGCAACAAATAGTAAATGAATTGCAATCTTACGCGTTTAACTCTTTTGTTCGACACTTTACCCGACTACAGCAGCGCTCAAAAGTGTAATTACTAAATCGCTCCGCTCTGTCGCTCGCTGTTTTCAAAGCTCCAAACTCTTCATTTAGCAGTCCACAACAGGTAACAAAGCCATTGTTTTAGTAAAGTTTATCAGTTAAGTGCATCAAATTCGTGGACGTTCACTCAGTGCAAGCACCTCACATAATGTTAGCTATCAGAACATCTTTGTATGGTGATGTAATAACACAATGAACATAATTATGTGATATAATAAAACATTATGGTGACGTTTAAGTACGTGATGATTGACGACAATGGGCCGAATTAACTTTTTTTTGTTAGAGAGTACATCTAAGTGAAAGGATTGTGATTTGAAAAGACATTATGTGCTGTGGCATGGCAATAAGAAAACTTTGTCTGAATTTCTTGTTACATTTCTAGATCGATATTCGCAAGTGTCATCAGACTTATCTTTTTAAAATAAAACCCAGTTCAGTAAAATTATTTTGAATCCAGATAATCTAAGAAAATTGGTTTCTACCACGATATCCCGTTAAGTTCTTTAAAGCATGAATCAGAAACTAATTTCTCGATAAGCCCTTAATCCGACACTCTCAGTATGCACACTGCTTTAGATACTGCTTGAGAAGCCATCTGTCGCAGACTTCCTACCGCCACAAAGTCGCGGAAATGAGCTCCACTTACGATGACACTCGTCACTATAAGGTATCGAACCTACTGACGTTTATTGGATGTCAATCTTTGAGATTGTAAAATTCTTTGCTAGGGATGTGTCAACACTTTTTAGTAGAAGTCTTTTAAAACTTGATAGTTGACAATTTATGACTAATAATAAGAAAATTGATGAAAGTTTTCTTGGACAAAATCGTCGTCGCGTCACCTACCAAGAGCTTTGCAAACACCTTAACAAAAGTCTTTTAGAATAGGTAAATTAAGGGGTAGTACAAGCATTGCTTGGGTAGGTAAAGTTCTAAGGCAAACAACTAAAACCATCGCTATACATGGCGGCGTCATAACAAACATATATGTAGAAATCAAGTTCCAAAAAACAGACACAAATAAACGTTTCAAAGTGTAGCAACCCTAAAGCAAGATGGCGGCTACGTCACATGTCTCACCCTCACGGGAACGTTGCGCGGGAACCACGGCACGCGACAATACAAGCATATTGTTCTCTGCCAAACGGTGCGAATGTGCGAATGCTTTAACTGGACCATTGCTGCATTGCTCGGCGTTGCTCGTCTCTGCTTGCCTCACACAGGATCTTGAGCAATTGATAGCAAGATCCCTTTATGATTATTTGGTGATGGGATTTTTAATCCACAATTGTTTCTTTGCGATATGAACGTAGGTACCTTCCAAATGAATGAGATCTTTATTGGTGTGAAAATCTGGATTGAAATCTAACTACTTTGTGTAATAATCCCCAAGTACAAGTCTTTATGTACCTATACGGTTTAGGTACTGTAGAATAGACTTCCATAGTTACTAGTCACCGAACTGCAATGCAATGAGCCTAGTTCGCCTAGTATCATAGTAACCCACTTCCCCCATTGAAGTCTCATAAGACTGATTGTAGTAAAAACATTGATACGGATTCAATCTTATGTTTGGAAAAACTTACTACCAGAAATGAATCCGATTTAGACAATAGTAGTGTGTTACATAACTCGACAATGCAGAGACAAAAGTTCTGACATTAGATAGACACGGTCGATTATGATATTATCGCCGACGATCTTCGTAAGAATAGAACAATTTCCGTAGTTCCGTCTTCGAAAGTAACCTCCAATTACGTTGTGAACTTTGAAAACTTTAATCAATTTCCTATCACTTGAGAGACACATTATATCCAAGCGTGAATACACGCGATATTAAATACTAATACAAACTTCCTCACGTGAATAGCCAAAAAAGTAATCTATTAAACTTAAAAGCCGTTTTCATGCTTCACACGCTTCATTGTTTACATCAATAGTTGTTTTTCTGACCCCGAGGAAGGCGCAGTGAACGCCATGACACTTTCGAATGCAACATGGCGGCAACGTTTTTCCCGCCCATTTTCACCACGGAGGTTACGCAATTATAATAATGAGTTATTGTAGATAAGTTGCATGTCTGGCCTAAGTAATGGCTTGTTCGTGTTTTCGTGCATCTTTGCAACAATGCAGGATGAACTGCCATTGAATATTTCCACATTTTACTTCTTTATAAAAAGTCGATTTATCGAAGATGTAAAGCGTTTGCTTCTGGGAATGGATTAGAACGTTTTCGATTAGTTTCTCACGCAAATGGGTGACTGTATTATTTATAGGTGACGGGCTGCTAACCGACCTATCACTTGTTACGCAATATTATTACTAGTTCAACCTACATGAGTGCTGCGAGTGCAAATAAATTACCCGTATAATTCATAGTACGTAAATGTTTATTATGTACGAAATATATAATGTAGCTATTCATTTATTTTCAGTGATTGCCTCTAATATTTGCTCGTCACCATTTTTATGTCTAAAGTGAAATCGAAGCAAAAACTTAAATAAAATAAAAAGTATGTGACCTTTAGAAAGCTCATTGAAATCGATAAAATTACGAGGAGGTTATCGCAGTCGCAGATATTGATTACATAAATAAATAGTTCCTTGGTATGAAACTGATATACCTACATCACACTTCCATTTAATTTATTATTAATGCGACTTTTTAACGTAAATGAGACTTTCATTATTAAATTTACATTTTTGAACGCAATCCATTTCAATCAGCTGTCAGAAGTAATGGCGGACATCGCGGACATCTGTCAAGTTGGAATGGAATCGAATGTTAAAATATGCGAGTGCATTTCTTCGCGATTTTATAGTTTTTTTTTTATGTAACAGAAATATTTATCTGGGTTGGCGACACAAGTGCCCGATGCAACTGTCTGCAAAGATATTTATTAAGCTATATTTTTGCATTAATATGAAGATATTTTCGTTTTTGGTCAGCTTTACGTATTCTTTTTTAAATATAAGTTGGCGCCATATATGTAGATAAGTCACTTTACACATTACATATTTCGATTGTTATTTCATTATTTGAGAGTATTTTTGGTATTTGTTACGCAAAGAATTGTAATGAAGTAGCCAGACCAGTTAGCTATATTTAGAGTTCTAGGGCATAACGTATCGGAACAAATGTTCGAATAAGAAATTTAATAAAGGCAATGCCAGTTCGGAGTACTTGTTTATCCAAAACTTGAATATAATAAGCATAGCAAAGTTGCGTATAAATGTTATGTTTTTTTATATTTATAGCATATTTTGTGCCATACCTATTTAATTTAATGCAACATTAAACTGATGCATGAGACATGTTATCTAATAATTAATTAAAATCTAGGTAAATAGTGATTGCCAACTAATTTGTGTCAATAATTAAAGTAGTTAGCATCGAACTAATTACTTTTCATTAACGAACTGCGATTGCTGGAATATTTGAATGTGGCTCAAATTACAGTCAAAAGTTAAGTATTTTGTTTAATTAGGAAACTATTTTACTGCTTCATCAGGATACTTAGCGGTCGTGAGCTAGGTATGGGCCAAGGTTGGGTTACATTTTTGGTTATATTCCTAGGCTGAGTAAAGAAGAGTTATAGCTTGGAAATATCTATTTTAAGGCAATCACTTTAACTTATATAAGGGTTTAACACTCATGTATGTTTAATATTATATAGCAAGTACCGATGTAATAACGGACCTTGCTCCCTTAATCGTGATATTTTGTATTAACAGTGGCACCATCGACATTCTGACATCGTTGTAACCAAATTAAATAACGAATACCTTTCCTCACAGTACATAAAAACTTAAATTTATCGCGAATATGCAAAAACGGAAGCCATACTCAATCATAATAATAATCATCGCAGTTTTCCCATAGCAAAAGTAAAAGTTATCCATTCAAAATATAACTGCGACGTCCATCTCTGGCTCACAAAGGGGTTATCTAATATTGTTGGTGTAGGGGCAACAATGTATCGTGTTTCAAGCGATAGTGTGACATTACATTATGTATTATGTAAGGAGTTGCGACCCGGTGTTTTTATGAAGCGACCTGTATGCCAATATCACAGATACATGGGTGTTTTGTTCCAACAAACGTAAATAATATAATAATAATATATATTATTATTATATATATATATTATTATTGCTGGTGGCCTAAAGAATGGCAATGGCTATTAGTGTGTGTCGCATTTGATAAATCATGTTTATTTTGCAATAGGTTTTTCCAAACACTTTCACACGTCACTTTTTTTAAAAACTAGATGGAGCCGGTGTTCCGTACCTGACTACTCTGAGAAAAAACATCCGAAAGAAAGTCAGAAGTCATAGTCTCTTAAGTCTTAAGGTCCAGACATAATCTTGGTATACACACATGTCGACATGAAGACTATGCAGATTAGTGTACGAGATGGGCTTTTGAAGTACCACACATACTTGAGTCTTGAGTCTTTAGATGAAAGGGAGAAGGAAAGAAACAGTACTTTTATAAAATTTTGAGAAATCTCTCTATTCATTTAACCCTGACATGAACCAAAGCGTGTTAACACGTTCGAAACGACTAAACTGTATTACGTGAAACTCGCGGTTAGATAGCGAGTGATAAAAGATGACTCATATTATGTAAATGTATTGTAACGACTTCGAATAAATAAACTAAAAGAGATTTGTAGGCCGAATAAATATTTAGCTGGTTTAGACATAGTTTTGTCTGTGCTAGGCGTTGCTAAGTGTGGTAACAGTGCTAAATTGTGAAATATTATCAAACTTTTGACCGTTTTCACAAACATTAAGTGACACAAAATGTAATGCCTGACTGCATTGCACTGTTACGTTGAGCTCGGAGAAGTCTGGAGAGTCTGAAGGGTCTGTCAGACTCTAACTGACTAAAAACCATACCGGTGATCCCTTTTTACACTTGCGCTGAAGACACTGTATCAAGCCTTGAAAATCCATGTTTTAAGCATTGTTGTAGTGTAGTGTGAAAACAGTAATTTAAGAGCAATAATGTAAGATGGGAAAGCACCACGTAACAAACGGTAGGTAATTACCTACTTATAATACACCAATTAAATTGAAGTTTTCCAATTTCCAAAAGAACAAAAAGCCTATAAACACAGGTTACCGCAGGAACGCTATAATCAAAGCAAATGAATCAAAGCGAGTGAAACCGGGCGGCATTATAGTGTTTATAGAGGCTGTTCTGTTTCTACACAATGGTGGCGGGAAATCTTGGCGTATACTGTGCTTGGTATATAATGGAGAGATGCAGGTAGATGCAGAGATAAAGGTTCGTTCATGATCTAGAATTATATTGATGTTATATAGTCAGGATTTTCTTCAACTTAAGTTTCGCTCACTGTATGTCAGTGTCATCATTGTTGTGTTAATGGACACTGAAGGTTCTTGAACTCAGTTTAAATGGTTCTATCGTATTAAGATTCATAACATATTATGAGCCTATTATTTTTTCTTATTGACTTTACCAACATCCTTCAGACAATACAATTTCAGCTTACTGATCTTACGTGACAGCGGTCAGTGGGTCATCATAAAGGCGGAGTTAATATATCTTCAACATTATAAAACGTACAAATTTAGTTTCAAGCTATGAAATAATGAGCACCACTGACTCAGCACTTCTTAATGCCAATCACAGAGATCTTAGCACGAACTCATTTCATTTGTCCAAATCACAAGGAAACGACAAAAAGAATGATATAACATCAAATAACAATCATCACAATAGTTCCGACCATAAGATAACCTCATCTCAATGAAAGTCAAACGTTTACGAAGACTCACGGAGACGCACGAGTTCTCACGAACGTTTGCTACAGTTTCGCCATACTACGTGCCTCATTTGATACTATCAGTTATTTCTATTGTGGAATCTGGCATAATTTAGGATATTTAGAAGCCGTTCACTTGAATATGGCCGGCTTTAGGATTAGAGGGCTTGAGGTGTAATCACCGTGATGATATGTTTAGGTGATTGTATAATAATAAGCAGAGGAATCGTCAATGCCAAATCAATCGCAGAAAAGGAGGATTACACGATACAACTTACAGTTTGCATGTTATTATAGTGAATCAAGCTATCTTGATTAAACCAATGAGTACAGTGCTTGGAAGTCATTGTTTCAAGTAAAACCCTTGTTCAATTTCTCCGAAGCGATACTGTTTTTGCTTGCTTAACCGAAATTGAAATTGGGTTGCGTAAAATGTATGAAATATAATATCTGATATCGCTGTGGACAATTTAAAAGTCATATTTTATTGAATTTTACGCACTCCGATATAAAATTGGCGTAGGATTTGAATATTGAAATTATTTTTCAGTAAACAAAGGATGACATAACACCCGTAACTCCCGCAGGGTTAGGCAGAGGTGTAGGTACCCAACATTTCACAATTTATCTGTTTCAGGGATGAAATAAAACAAAACGGTCATTCTTCGATTTGGCTGTCCCTACCTAATTACCGTAACTTTTTTTATTTTTCACTAATTTGACTTAGGGCAGATTCAACCAAACTAGAGTAAGTTTTTACTCGAGAGTAAGCTACTGCTTTGTATGACATTTCTTTTTCTCGAATAAACAATTGCATAGTAAGTGGTAGTTTACTCTCGAGTAAAAACATACTCTAGTTTGGTCGAATTTAAAATATGAAAGTTATTCTTTCATATTTAAAATATGAAAGTTATATAATGTGCGTGTGTGTGTTATATTTTAATGTGTTTTTTTCATTGTATCCGTATAGTTCTACTGTTCAGTTCAACTAGTAGGACTAAACGGAGAAAAAAATCCATTTAGTTCTACTATCTGCTGTATGAATTTTAATTGAACTAAACGGACAAAAAAGTTCTTTTAGTACTACTAATTTCCGGAATTATGTCCAACTGGTTGGACCACGGGGATAGGATGATCGTGTAAAACAAACATACATGCAACGCATGTTGTACTCCATGACGCGCGCTCGCTTCGCTCGCATATTACATAACACTATTGTCTTCTGTCCCCGAAGTGCCGGGCCTCCGCCGGCCTCCTTCGTCGGCCTACGGCCTCCTTCGTCGGCCTACGGCCCGGTGCCCATGCCGCCCATAAAGGATACTGTCGCGAGACGGTCGTATTATAATTTTGGTTAAAAGAGGAGGTAGTAATTGCATTGCACTTCAGCATTAATAGATAACCTTTTCCTGTTTATTACCAGTAGTTGTTCCATAGATCATACATTCAATTCCCAGAAGTACAACTAGTTGGACCAAGGAAAGAACAACTCACTGTAATTGAACCATTGGTAAAGATATTTCCCCATAGAACAACCAGTTGAACCCAGTTGAACCATGGGTAAATTTACTTCTCCGTAGTACAACCCATTGTATCCGTATAGTTCTAATACAATGGAAATTAGTAGTACTAAAAGAACTTTTTTGTCCGTTTAGTTCAATTAAAATTCATACAGCAGATAGTAGAACTAAATGGATTTTTTTCTCCGTTTAGTCCTACTAGTTGAACTGAACAGTAGAACTATACGGATACAAGTGTTTTTTTAAGTAAATTTAGTGAAAAATAAAAAGGTTACGGTAATTAGGCAATCGGAAGAATGGCCGAAAAATACTTCCCAGAATATACTGTTCAGTGCAATAGCAAAAATATGATTGACTAAAACAAAGCACGTACATAATAACATACAATTTCTGGTAATAACTTTGAACTCGACCGGTTTAGTAACGTGGCCTAGCATTGTCATTATCAAATTATTTGTTTGTACCCTATGTGGGTCACAGAGTCACTAAATTGGGATCATATGTGACACAAATGGAACAGAATGATAGAACTTGCATCAGTTTTGATGGGGATAGTAGTTTGTCGCAGGATATAATGCAATTTGTAAGTATTGTTTGTAATTTGATTTCTACATTTCTTGTATTAGGAGGACTATTATTTGCAGTAAGTGCAAGGTTAGCCTTGAGTTATTTGTGAAATGTTATACTTAAGTATGTCATATTGTTTTCTAGTTAGCTGAATCTGAATTTAAAGCTGGTTACTGACTGGTGTTATTAGTAGAAGCCATGTAGAAGCAGTTATATGTAAGGGATTACGCTTTCGGGACTCGATGATGTTTTAGGGATTAATGCAACATGCAATTTTTTTTTTTTCATATTATGTAATAATGTTTCTAAAGAGTTAGTGGTTAAAAGAACCTTTTGTGAAAGTGCTAAATAAAAAGCATCTTATTTACTATGTAGAGCATTCTACGAAAGCGTATAGGTGAGCATTACTCTGACACAATAATCATGCAAGCGATCTACAATCTAGCTCTTCCGATCTACTTCTCATTGGCAAACGATCACCGCCTCTGGGCGATAAATCTCGCAGTCATATCACACGGTAATTATGGCTGAGCATGAGTTGACTGATCGCTCGGCTGCACTATACACCGCGCAGTTCATGAATTATTTATAGTAAATCCCGTCGGGGCTGCGTGATGTTCGGAAGAGATCGGTATCTCTTTCGAACAACCCGTAGCCCTCGAATGAAAGGGCTAAGAAGGCACATGTATTGTGTAGTTTTTAGTCAGTCGAAGTCTGATTCCCCTACCACTCTGCCCAGAGCGGGTGGAGTCATTTGATGATTTGCACCCTGTTGTTTCTGTTATCTATGTTTGCACCCCCCCCCCCCCCCAAAGGGTAATGTAGATAGCGTATAGTTCATTGTACACACATAGTTACGCAGTTCTTTAACAGTAAACAGTAAAGTTACGAATACCTAGAAGTACGGACTAACATAATATTAAATTGCAGAAATGGCATGGTTACAACATAACTATAACTGTCTGGCTGTAACAATGCCATATATGCAGCGCATGCATATTATTTATATGGTCTCTTTTTTACATAGCAGTGTGACACATGTGATATTTATTAACATAAACATGATGCTTGAATACAAAAAGGTAACGCAGAGGCGTACCTACCTAAAGTAGCATATCGCCATTTCCCCAGTGATATTTATGCCCTAATAAACTCAAATCCAGACTCTCATATGTCCACTACTGAGAAATTCCTGATGATAAACCCAACTACAGTGCCCGACCTGGGAATAAAACTTACGATCTCATGCTGAGCAGTCACGCTTGCAACCACTAATAATAATAATAATAATATTCCACAACTATCACACAACGCCATCTAGTCCCAAGCTAAGCAGAGCTTGTGTTATGGGTACTAGACAACTGATAAACATACTTATATATTTCTAAATACATACATATTATAGATAAATTACACCCAGACACAGAACAAATGATCGTGCTCATCACACAAACATTTGTCCTGGGTGGGAATCGAACCCACGACCTCCGGCATAGCAGTTAGGGTCACTAACCACTAGACCAACAGGCCAGTCACTACACCTAAATCAATATGAATGTATCAAACAATTCAGGACAAGCCACCTAAAGCCCGCATCAAGCTATGGTAATAAGAGAGATGCCCACCACCTCACGACTTCTTGAAGCCCCAAGAACACCTGGCTCCCGGTAGTGAACTTCAGTGGCCTATATGGAAGGCCCTAAATCGATTGCGAACCCAAGTGGGCCCCTGCAAACATATTCTCGCAAGGTGGGGTATTATTGGTTCCTCCAACACAGAGTGCGAGTGCGGCGCTCCGGACCAAACAATGCCCCACCTGCTGGAGTGTCCTAGATGTCCTCATACATGCACCCTTGACGACCTGAACAGCGCCTCTGCCGCTGCAATAAGCGTGGCCACCTACTGGGCCCAAACCGTATGAAGTAGAATCGATACGAAAAGAAGAAGAATATGAATGTTATTTTTCCATGTTGAGCCTGTCGACGTCGTCGGTGTGTAGCGCGGTTCAGTAAGCGTCAATTAGCAATTAGCGTTATCTTAATAAGATAATAGGCTCTCTTAGTAACGCGTTATTATAGTTACGACTGTATTATGAGAGGTTAATGTTACGGTTATTATGTTGAGGCTTTCAAATAGTTTTGTGTTGGCTTTTCAATGATGCAGGACGTTGGCTTTAGTTAGTTGATTGATGATCTGTTTAAGCTTTTGTTGACATGTTTTTGTTCTGGTTGTGATGTCATAACACTAAAACCATTTAGAGGACATTAACATCATAGCGTTGACATACCAGTAATCTTAGTTCTTTTCTAAGTAGAAGCGTCTATTTTGTTCTACATTTAATTGAAATCCTTTTTAACGATATTTTTGTTGTTCCTTATGCGTGTTTTTAGCGTATGAGATATTATATCCTTTAACAATAAATGATTATCTTGATGTTATATTTGGGGTGTAATTAAGCTCACCAAAAGGGATTTTTAAATACAACACTTCACTTGATTAAAAAAACAAAGATTAAAGTTTAATTTCACCCCAGATAACTTCACGATATTAACTTGCGTAGTCGTATGTAGTTTGTAACCAATACCTCTAATACTCCGCCAATAGGTCACAGCCAAATACCTCTGACATCAATTGACATAACATCGGTGTAGCAATCCATGGTGTTTGGGTACTGCACACCAAACGCGTTATATAATATAACAGTAAGTACTTCACGGTACATATTATTGTAAGTGAGTAAAGGTTATGGCGGCTAACAAAAGCCTGCTAATGTTATCACCACGTGCGTGCGCATAATTTGGGATAGGGTTGGCAGAACTGGCATTCAACAAAAAAACAACATATTCAGTTGAATATGATCAGCACTTATATAAACTAAGTACTATGGGGTTTAAGATTTTTTTGTGACAGCTTTGGAAGCGGAATGATTGCGTACGAGATATAATCTAGGATAAGATGGAATGCTCAGGTATTTACATTGTCTATTCATTAAAAAAAAGTTGACGAAAAGTAAACTCAAGCCGACACCAATAATATTACCTATGTCCTGTTAGTAGAGTCATGCTTTTAAATCAATACAAAAATAATTATAAACTCATTCTTTTAGCATGCAAATCCGACGATTTGCATGCTAAAAGAATGAGTTTATACTTATTTATTACAATAATCTACCCATTTTTTTATCATAAATTATTTGTTAATTACCCAAAATTCCTAATCCTTCGTTGGCAGCCCTAAGTTTCTCCGTATGACATAATGCGCGGAAGAGATTCGACCTTGACCCTATTGACACTTTCTATGCGCGCACGCCGCTCGCTGGTCGCTTACGCCACGCTCGGCTCGGCGGAAACACCCGAACGTTTGAATATGCACCGAGCATTCGCCATTGTAGAACATTCTCATCACATTTGCATTTTTATATGCTTTTTACGTCAAAAATGTTCTCCTTTCTATGTTAATGACTTGCACAGTCGCTTGTTTTGATTTGTGTGCGATTCCAGTTATTTTGAACGTGTTTTTGTATTATTGTAGGTATTAGGATTATATCACTGTTACATACATTATCTAAGCTTACATATTTATAGAAGCGAGTGTGTTTTAGCAAAACAATTTAGCGAGTGAGAGGTTCATTGTAATGAGAGTGACAACTTATGGTCGAAACTAGTGGATACTTTATTAGATTAAATCTGCATGAATCTGCGTTTACAGACTGCTGAACATGAGGTCCTGGGTTCGATCCCCGGGTCGGGCAAAGTGTTATTGGGTTTTCCCATCAGGAATTTCTCAGTAACAGCCACGGAGTCTGGATTTGTGCCCGTTTGATGGCAATAGACTCGCCCTCTGTTACATGGGACTTTAAACATAACTAGCGAAATGTGGGTTGACTATTACTTCGGGAATAAGTCGCGTGATGTTGTGTTGCATCCGCTTTTCTTTTAAAACGATCCACGTCACATATTTGAACACAAAGCGCAATTATGATTACTAGGTCGTCACAAAATACGTCGCGACTATAATTTAGGATCATTATAGGAACACTAGAAGCCACACGTTGAACCTCGGCGTGAATAAAAAAACAAGAGTGCTATTGTGTGCTTTCAACACTAGGAGTTATAGAAAAATGCGCGTTTAGTGCGCTAGGGTTGTGCACTGAGATGAATGACTGACGGGTGTTACAGTGTCTCTTGCCGGTGATGTGATGCAATGTTCTGCGGTCGAGTTAGGGGTGGGAGGAACGGCTCACAGTGATCCACTCTATATTTTTACCCGACTTCGGCGAAGGTCAAAAGGAGGGTTATTAAATATTGATAGTCGTACAGAATCAGACTATAATGATACATTGATCTTTAGAAGAGGGTTTGAGTTACGAACATATTGAGAACTCTTAAAGGATTATGATTCTGTTTAGTCCGTCAGTTAGATTAACGAAAAATATTGGATACGTGTTTTATAAAATTAATAAAAAAATACGAAAATAAACTTGTCAATGAACATGGAGAGGGGGCTTTTGACGTCAGTCTGGTAAAAATGAACCAACCTGTGACGTTTCACGACTTTTTGAAGCACTGTATCGTCTTCATTTTTTGTTTACGTGAAAAAAGAAAAAATACGTGTTCAATATTTTTTGGAAATCTATCTGACGGACTAATTAGTTTTTTTTAGTCAACTACCTTATTGTTCACCCACATTTCACCAGTTATGTTTTTAGGTCTCATGTAAGTCTATTTGGGTCTACCTTTTTTGGCAGAATTTTTTATACCCGAATTTTGTTTTGCATAACAGTGGATGGCAGAAACTTCATTTCGCAGAAAATCATTTGGCATACACTCATTTACCATACATTCAAAACGCATAATTTTGTAAGTCAGAATCATCTTTGAGCATAAACTTCATTTCCAGAACCATCATTTCGCCGAAAATTCATAATCAGAATCGTCTTTTGGCACGCCTTTCATTTCATACATACGTGTAACATGCAATAATAATTATTATTATTATTAATAATTATTATCAGCTCACCCCGGCTAAAATTTCTAGCTGACTACATTAAATGTTGGTATGTCAAAAATAATAATAATTATTATTATTAATAATAATAATAATGACGTCACTCATACATGCAACGCATGTACTCCATGACGCGCGCTCGCTTCGCTCGCATATTACATAACACTAATATCTTCTGTCCCCGAAGTGCCGGGCCTCCGCCGGCCTCCTTCGTCGGCCTACGGCCCGGTGCCCATGCCGCCCATAAAGGATACTTTCGCGAGACGGTCGTTATATCTTATACTAGTGACCCGCCCCGGCTTCGCACGGGTGCAAAAAAGGTATTAAAACCTTCCTCTTGAATCACTCTATCTATTAAAAAAAACCGCATCAAAATCCGTTGCGTAGTTTTAAAGATTTAAGCATACAGACAAACAAACAAACAGACGCGACTTTGTTTTATACTATGTAAGGAAGAATCTACCAAATAAAATTCTGCCATTGAAAATTCAGCTATTTAAACATTCTGCGAAATGAGTATTCTATTAAATAATTGTTCTGCCATAAACACATTCGTTCAAAGAAGATTATGCCAAGTGTGGTATGCCAAATAAATTTCGGAGCATCAAGTTTCTGCCAGATAGATGGTACCCAGTCTATTTATTACCATCCGTACCGGGCAAAAGTCTAATCTCCGCGACTGCTACTCAAATGAAAAAACCTAATCGCAAGCTCAGCAGTCGCGCTCTCGATCAACGAGGAGTTTTACTGTTTTTGAACTAAATATACGTAGTTTATACTAACATAAAAAAGCCTGCAGTTATCCTAACTAAGCAACCCTACAGGAGAGCGCTGCGGTGTGCGGTGCGCGCAAGTGATTGTGACGCAACACGCCCGCGGCAATGGGTTTTTTTTTTTTCAAATTCAAATCGTTTATTGCAATCCATAATGTAAATTTTTACAGGTGGTATAAAATAATTTTAGACACAATTATGGACCCTGTTGGGCACAGCAATTTTCTATACTTATAAAATAATTAGAGAGAGGAAGAGCGCTTTGCTTCTTTCAATATTAAAGTTGGTATTATTTCTATACTTACCTATATTATATCTATTAATCTATATATCTATATTTATTTACTTATTCTATTAATATTATAGCAGTCTATCTATTCTTTAATTATTTAGTTAGTTATATTTATTAAATTACTTATTTATTCGCCTTACATTACTTATTTTATTCGGGATGTCGCCCTTACGTGTGTGAATTAGACAACATTCTAGCTAATATCATAATGTTATAACTTATCTTTTCAAACACACTTCTATAGTTATATCGTTCACGTCTGTCATGATAAAAAGGTAATTATTCTGGAATACACAGACACTTAGCCTCTCGTCCTCTTAATAATGTTCCAGTCTAACTGTATGCGTTTAAATGAAATACCTGTCTGACTTCCACAACCCAGTTATTGGGTTATTAAATGAATAGAATAGAAAGAAAAGTTCCTCATCATCATAAGAAGAAGGAGTGCTTACTTTCTATTTACTTCCGCTAAACAGAGAATAGATCAAACGTGTTTTGCTGCTAATTTATACGACCTAATAATGGAAGTTGAGCCATTAATGACTATTTCCGTAACAACACTGAATTAAAAACTGAAAGTACAGAGTGAAGGCCCGCATGCACCACATTGTTGATAGCCACACTATTGCAACACGCAGGTGATTGACTTCGTTCAGTGAAATGTTCCTGTATTACCTATGTTATATCTAGCAATGACCTCGTCCTCTTTAGATGTTATTTCTAGTTCGATATTTTCGGCTATAACGTTTTGACCGCCACAGTCAGGTAAGACGACAAGCCAAAAAGTACCATAAGTCGACATACTTAAGGCACTTTTTTGCTTGTTCGGCTTATCGCCTTTAAGTGACTGTGGCGCTCAAAAGGATAAGGAGAAGTTTTTTACAGCGGGCGAGTATAACGATGTAGAGGGCCAATGGGAAATAATTGTTATTAATTAAAATGCTAAATGATAAATAATGACGATGAAGAAAATGCTAAATAAGGCTACTTTCATCAATTTTCATCGTCATCTGCCTAGTCTTTTCCCAACTATATTGGGCTCGGTTTCCAGTCTAACCGGATGCAGATGAATACCTCAATTACATGGAGCGACTGCCTATCTGACGGCTGACCTCTACAACCCAGAACTGGGTAACACGGCTATCATAGATCTATAAATGGCAGCCAGGACCCACGGTTTAACCTGCTTTCCGAGGTACAGAGGAAACTCCGTACTTATACGTAAATGATACTACGTAAAAGTATCATTACATCTTTTACCAACATCTAGGTCAATCTGGCAATAATAAGAATACGCTATAAAACAAAAGAAGTGAATTAACCTATTGCATCGCTTTTTATATCGTATGTATAAATGTTAAGTATCAATTTAGTAGATATTTACAAAATACTCAAGTATTGTTATGTTATATGAATAGCATTTCATTGTTTATCGATATCATTTTTTTAAAGTGTTCATTGCATCATCGTTGAGTACAATTTAAACATTCACGACCCATATTTCAAAAAAGAAAAAGCATTACTTTTCAAAAGATTTCAATTCCGAACGTCAAATCCATTATTTATTTGAGCTTTCGCAAAAAGCTTTTTAAAATAAATCAGTTAGGGAAAAAGCTTTTTATATTTTTCACGTTTGAAATAGCATTTCCGCCATTGCGCCAAGAATTTCACCGAATTCTGCTAACTATGTAATAAGTTCAAACGGCAGTTCAGTTGCTAACCGATTTATCTGCAACTTGTAACTTCAGATAGTGAAATATTACCACTGCACATTGATGCGGGGGTCGAAGTTTCGATGTAAGTTTAACTTTAACTTTGCTCGCAGTTTCGACTTGGACTGATTGCATCTGCCACAAATATGAGATTTTATTTCCTTTAACTTTTTATATATTTTTTGGGTGAGCTTTATAGGTACGGTACTTTCTTGTAGACGTGGAAACATTGTACTATTTCATTGTTTTTTTTTATATAAACGATGTGCTTACTGCTTATATTTATATTATTAAGTAGGTATCTACGATTTTGATCCATGGAACGGACTTAGGATATCAAGGATTTTGATCCTCGGTTCATTTTATATCTAGTTGTTTATAAAAAGCTTTTAAGTTATTAACTTACCGCCAGCTTAAAGTGGACCATCTTGGAGGACGGCGGCTTTCTTCTGCAAGAGAACATTACTAATTAACATACATGGTTAAAAACTAAGCAAAGCTTTTATAATTACAACTTAAGTAATAGTTAATTAGCTTCCTCTTGTGTGTAGCGAGACCAGTTACCAGCACTTACGGCCGCACTTAGCTAGCCAGCCGGGTGCGGCTTATTATACTCCTGTTTCACTTTAAACGGCGGAAAATGGGGCTTTCAAATTACTTTATAAGTATTTTATTAAAAGGGAAAATGTTATTTAATTTTAGGCCCTTTTGTGAGCTTGACCTCCGACTATTCAGGGGAATATTGTAACTGAGCTTTCATTTAATTTCGTACTTGAAACCGATTTGAAGCTTTGTTACTTTGTTTAAATATTGTTAACAGTCCGAGATTTTATTTTATTTAGCACTACTTTAATGTTTGGGCTCCGTGAAAAATACAATAACCGTGGCCCGTATCGGCTTCGTATTTTTTAAACTTGTACTTAACTTATAAGCCTATGTTTTTCAGGAATAATTAATATTATCGCTGTTATTATTGTCTCTAATTTGTTTGAGCATAAAAACTTTGCGTGAATATTGTGTTTAGATATATTTTCTTTGATAATTTTTCTTTGACTCTTCGAATCAAATGAAATCAAATTATTTGCAATAAAGCATTGGTACAATTTCGGCCTTAACATAATCTCTCTCGTCTTAATATAAGTTTTACAAGAAGATTTTTGCTTCTATAAATTAATTCTTCCTGATAGTTATCATTAATTAATTAATTAATTTGTTCCTTTCCGTGCTTGATCTTATATTTTATTGTTGCGGATTAATTTTATGTTTTGTTTATAATGTAATTGTGATAATGTAATTGAATGTGTTTTAAGACCAAACCCTGTTCAAACCTACATTCTGGCAAATAAATGGATTTGATTTGATTTGATTAATAGATTTGTTACTCTAATTAAATGTTAATGAATATTGGAATAACCACGTTTCTTTCTATTTGTTTGTACGAATAGTAAACGTTATAGAGAAACTACATTAAACTAGTGTTAATTTATCCGCATTTTCAGACACTTTTCTCCGATATTAACCTTTTAATTAAATAAAAAATACCACTTTTAACAACACAGTATCTTAGTTAAAATTACAAACGCAACAAAGTAGAGGTTTATACTTTATTTACATAATGATAAGATAGCAAAATAAATTATTTAGAAGTAATTTGCGGTGAGCTGACAGCTGGGCGGTAGGCAGGGTTGTGTTTGTGGCGCAACTTATAATAGTTGGCTATAATTGTTTACTTAGATGTTTCTTCAGATTTGTCACCGTGAAGAATTAATTGAAAATATTGTCACGATATTTTTGTAAGGACGACTGATTTTTTTTAAATTTCAAAATTTTATAATTATGTAAATATTTATGCATATAATATATCTAAGTACACACACGAGATTATTTATCCTGAAACCTATAGGTAAATGTATTTACTGTTCAAAGGGTCAATTGAATAATTTAAATTATATACTTCACTTATTAAAAAACCAACCCTTTAGTGTCACTTTCTTAAACTTATACTCTACTAGGATATCTCTACAAATCCTCGCATACAGACTATAAATAATAATATATCACACACCACAAACTTACCAAAAGTTCACAGAATCCGAAAAGCACAGAAAACGTCAACAATAGATGTCACAAACTTCGTGTAATGTCGTGAGAGTTCGGGGCGGGTCGTCCGCGTGACGTGTGCACGCGACGATGCTGTGTTGTGGGCTGCGCGCGCGCATCTTCGCTTTATACGCCGCCCCCCCTCCCCCCGCCGGCGCGAGGATATGTAATGCCACTAAATATGCTCTAATAATTGCTCTAATGATAGCTCCGATGATGGGTTCCATCGCTTCAAGGGAAGTGAAAGGTCAGCGGGAGACGTTCTAGCTTCAACGTCTTTGAAGTTTCCACAGGTTTTCTTGGTACTATACGAGAAACATATGCAAACTTCATGGCTAGAAGAATAATACTTATTTATAGAATTCTCTTATATTAGCTTACAGATAATCCCTAACGATAAACGACAAAGTCTTGTGTGGCTTATATTATTTAGAAAAAAAACATCGAGCATTTTGGAAAAGTAAATATAAGCCACCCTTGATTACTTTAAGCTTTGATGTGGTCGTCCTTCCGATTTGACAAATTCCCACATAGATATAATGTCAAATTGATTAGCAATACTGTTTTTATTGATTTTAAGTCCCAAATCTGACTAAAAAGTGAGTGATTCAGGATTCTCAGCTTAGAATAATTATTATACTTGTTTCTTGTTCCTGGACTTCTGAATCCGTCCTTTATTTTGCATCTTGCCATAATTAGGTCATATTTTTTGCCCGATCGTAGACAAAAAATTTGACCTAATTATGTTCTTAAAAGAACATAGGAAGAAAGGAGGGGAACACGAACACTTGGTAAAACACACAAGTAATCATCATTCATCATTCTCCTGCCCTTATCCCAATTCATTTGTGGTCGGCGCAATATGTCTTCTTCTTCCATACTTCCCTATTTCTCGTCATCTCAGCAGTCACCTCCTTTCTAGCCATATCATCCTTCACACAGTCCATCCATCGTTTCTTTGGTCTTCCTGACTCTTCCTCTACTCTTATAGCCATTCCTTCGCATCACATGCCCCATACCACGACAATCGATTACCACACAACTTTTCAGTCGCCACTTTCAGACTTCCTCTTATGTACTCATTCCTTCTTTTATCCATTCGCGTCACACCACACATCCCCCTTAGCATTCTCATCTCAGCCACACGCAATTGCCTTTCGTTAATCTCATTTGTGGCTTAACCTAGCCTTTTGTGGCCTAGCCTATCCTTTTGTGGCCTAGCCTAGCCTTTTCCCAAATATATTGGAGTCGGATTCCAGTCTAAAAAAATATATAATTCGAGGTAACATAATTATACGGCACATCCATGAAAATGCAAAGTGGTGGAAAATCGCAAATTAGTTTAAACAGCACTATTTCTAGTTAGTCTGTCGCAATGTCCAGTAGAGCTTTTCCATTTATGAAGTAACTAGCTTTTGCCAGCGGCTTCGCCCGCGTGAAAATGTCGATTTTCCATACAAACTTTCATCCCCTATTTAACTCCCTTAGGGGTTGAATTTTGAAAAATCCTTCCTTATTCCTTGTCTACATTATATAGGGAACCTCTGTGCAAAATTTCAGCTTTCTAGGTCCAAGGGTTTGGGCTGTGCGTTGATGAGTCAGTCAGTCAGTCAGTCAGGACTTCTCTTTTTATTTATTAGATTTCTCACCGTCCCTTACAAAGTTACATATTGTAGATAAGCTGACCCATTCTGTGCTTTGTCCAGCTTGTTTATAGTCGTGACAAGTTATTGTGAGGTAACTTTTGCTGGGGCCTACAATGTAAGGCTCTAGAAAGCCTATGATCCCTAGAGTGTAACGATTCGATTTGGCTATTGGAAGGTTAGTTCAAAAATTTCAATTCAACTTTATCTAGAGCCTGAGAAAGGACATAGGCTACTTTTTAATGCGAAAAGGGTTGTATGGGTTTGACATGGGGGATGAATAGATTCATTTTAAATTGAAGTAGGTATGCATAACATAACGCTTGTAATCGTCGAAGGGTTAGGCTGAGGTGTACCTGTTAGTACACCCATATTTCGACCGTTATGTTTAAGTCCCATGTAATAGGGGCGCGCCTATTGCAATCGACACACGGAAAAACCCAATAACACTTTTCCCGACCCAGGGATCGAACCCAGGTCCTCTACTGGACGCTCAGCAGGTCGCGCTTGCCACCACTAGAACAACGAGGCAATCAGAGATACCGCGGCCCCGGCACCAAGGCCTAAGAAGGAACATGAGTGGTTTTAAGTCAGTAGAAGTCTGACACTCCCTTCCGCACCACCCAGAGCGGTACTGGTTAACGTTTTCTCACCCTCCAAATAATAGTACATTACTGCAGCGGCCAGCAACAGAGGCATCAATGCCTAGTTGTGGCCAAGGCTTGTATAGTACTTTTCTCAAATAATGCGAGGAAATTAAATACAATTTACTTTTCAAAATCACATAAACAACAATAATTTTTCACGCGTTGAAGAGTTCAGCCAATTCGAAATTTAAATAAAACCTTTAATAAGTCACCTCCTTGGTTGCTATGGTTCAGAGTAAAAGATCGTTCCATTTTTAAATAACACGACAGATATGAGTTTAGTATGTAATTTATTTGGCCGCTAAACACGACAGATATGGATTTTCATACAACTTTTGCCGGCCGCTGGTCGCATGTATCTGGTCAGTACAGCAATTTCGATTTATCTCGAAGAAGGTTGTCAAAATAATGCTCAAATTTCCAAGCATGTTTGAGAAAAAGGTATACAATGTCATGTGTACCTATACTATGCTTGGTGGTACTTTGAAAGATAAAACCGGGAAAACGATGGCTCGTAACCCATTGCTGCTACAATGTGCTACGCAGGTCCGGACTGGATGGGCGTAGCACTACGTAGCAATTTTATTAGGATTTAATTTTAAATGTTTTGTTATTATAGCTAGCCCATAGTGTCCCACAGCTAGGCAAAAATCTCCCTCCATTTCTCCCTACAGAGACGATTATTATCAAGGAAGACATCCTGTTCATCCAGCCATCTTCTTCGTGGTATCCCGTGATCCCGTGTCAGTTTCTAGGCACCTATCCAGTGTTCAAGAATTTGTATTATTTACGGTTGGTAAAATAATTATGGGAATCCGTCGATACTTAAGCAACTCAAGTAGTAAAACCAAAGAAACGGAAGTAAAAGCAAACGCCGACGACGCGACGTTTCCACTAAGAGAGCATACACTGTCGCAGAAGTTGTTCTACCGATTGGAAAATATCGCAAAGATTCCTGTTTTCAATGAATCTTACATTAATTACCATCGGTGGCCAAATTAATAGGGACAGTAATAAGATTTTTGAATTTTCGAGTATAATGTTGATTTGTGTAATAAATAATTGGCTGTAGGTCTCTTATATATTTTTTATTAGTATCTATGTTCTATTGGGATCACAAAAAATCAAAAATGTATACAAAACTGTTCATTATTAATCAGGTATAAAAAAATATTTGGTAAGCTCTTATTTCGGCAAAGGGTGATACCAGCCACCCTTCTAGGGTTCTAGGGTGATACCTAGCTTCTATGTGTCGGAGCATGCTCTAAATAGAATGTTTATAGAACTAGGGTTTAAATTGATTAAAGAACCAAGGGGAATACAAAGTAGTTAGATTTATCTCAAAGGCTAAGAAAATTGGAAACGAGCAGCTGGTATACCATTTTGATTTTTCCCGTTAAGTTGATATAAGTGTGTATGTAATCCCCCTTTACATACGACGACTGTGTGTGTCATGTCGAAAATCAATGTTTAATTATCCACCATCGCTCCCTAAATGTTTTAACTATATCGTAACATCATCACACCTTTAATCTGCGGAGGGTTAAGCAGATACGGACCTAAAAGTACATTCACATGTGTCTACTTATTGTTAACTCTCATGTAATCTGAGACGTGCATTAACTTAAGCCGGGAACAAAACCAGACTTAGTGGCTACTTTTATATCAGCAACACTTCAACCTGGGAATAGAACTCAGTAGGTACTTACTAGACCAACGAGGCAGTCAAAACTTTTCGTATTTTAGTAAAAGCCAACGAAGGAGGTCTAGTTTAGCCTCTCTCCAGTCACAAATGGAAGAATAGGAATATCAAACTCTGTAAACCTACATTCCGGCAAAAAAAAAAGTTCCGAACAAACAAAGTTTAAAATTATTACAAATACATAATTATTTTATTACATGATGTAATGATATATTATAATATGTATTTATGTAACAAAAAAAATGGTTTTCGCCATTTTTCCTTTATTTGTGCGATAGGGTGTCCGCGGATTTTTGTACTAGATTACGTGGCCTCGGCGCAAGGGCAAAGAAGGAACATGGGTTCGGTTTTTAGTCAGTAGAAGTCTGACACTCCCCTTCGCTCTGCCCAAGAGCGGGGGGGTCATTCGATGATTTTCCACCCACCAAAAAAAAAAAAAAGGTGTTGCTTTTGTACCAAATCTTTTGATTGCGTAGGTTAAGAAGTTTGATTTTTTCACAGCTATAAGGGACAGTATAGCTGAGTATTTTATATACATTTCAGCTTCATACCTCCACGCGTTTCTGAGAAAAAGGGTGTTTACAGACAGAAAGACGGACAAACAACAATATGATCCTATATGGGTTCCGATTTTCTGTACGAGGTACGGAACCCTAAAAATGGATTTGATTTTTAATCCGATAAAATGTTACCGAGCTGTCTAGCTGATCTTTCACCAGACTAGTCTAGACTTTAACTATTATTAGATATTACAGATGACAATAACAATATTATGCATTTTGCATATTATGTGATAACGACGGTTTTGTCTGAGAATGTGATTTAGCATATACATGAAAATATTTAACTTTGTAATAAAAGTTGGATTCTTCAGTAATTTTCATATTATTTTGAATCGTGCTGATTACTATCTTGATGTTGTGGTTATTTAATTATTTTCCTGTTTATATTCTAGCTAGTCTAATTACGAATAAAACCAGCCTATGCCTGTTATTATTTTATTTACCGGAAATATTGATTCTATTGGAAAAATCGTGTGAAATTAGCTTCATTTCGATTCACGTGTATTTCTAGGGATGTCCCGAACACTTCTGCAAAAGGAACCTGAAAATAATTATTATATGATTGTAGGTTGTGCACAAATACCCAACCAATATTACCCATTAATTTAATTGATTATGATGAATTTAATACCTTTTGGTATTAGTAACTTTTCTGCACGGCCACACCCAAATATAATTCCAAGAACAAACTACCGGTATTATAAATAGTTTTTATGTAAATTCAAATCTAAATTCGAAATTCGGTTTACATAATCCAAAAAAAAGAGAAAAGAATAGCCAGAAGACTTTATTTTAGTTATTTTCGAATTTATAAAATCAAAATCAAAATTCATTTATTCAAACTAGGCTGATAATCAGCACATTTCGAAGGTCAAAATTTACTTTACTTTACTACAGTGAAACTTGGTTAACTGGGACCTGGATAAGTGAGAAATCTCTATAACTGGAACTCATACTGGGGTCCCATGAGACTTTGGGTATCTGAGACATATTTAACCAGGTTTCACTGTATTTACATTTTTATAAGACAGTCCCCCAAAAACGCCCACCCATCGGCACTTCTTAGTGTTTAGCTGGAAAGAAGAAGTGGCGGAACAAGGTGTCAGTTAAAAAGATTTACTACAGACACAAGCAGTAATAAACAAAAGTATATACAAAGTAAGTGTAAACAATGTAAAAATACAATAATAAATACATAACATAGCAATAAACTAATTTTGGAGAAAGAACACAAATAACAAACATTGTCTTGTGTTCAACTCAGCGACCAACTATTCTTATCATCTAAGTAGTCGTTAATAGAATAGTAAGCTTTTAAACAAAGATTAGATTTAACTTTGGCTTTAAACTCATTAAATGGCAAGTCTAGAAAAGAAGATGGCAGTTTATATAAAAATACATAGTATGGCATGTAAAAAAAAAATTAAATCAAAAGATGTGACTAGCCTTTTTATGGCCAAAGGATCATTGCCATCTAACGTGGTAACACTGCCAGATTTCTGGGCACTACTGCCGTTGACAGTGTACGGATGAATTTTTGACGCACTGCAATTATTTCTTCCCATAACAAGTGAAGAAAATAAAAAAAGTTTTTCAGAAAGATAGAGCCAGTTTACCAAATTTTGTAGGTCAAAAAAGATGAGGCGTAAGTAATCTGTCTGGGATGGTTTTATTTCTTAAACTTTCGCACATTTACTTATTTTGATGTTGTACTAAAACAGTACTCAAAAAAGTAATAAAACAAGAACAATGAAGTGACCTTTACCGTTGACCGCAGGGAGGCTATAAGATGTAATGCTCCTCTAAAGTCTAAATAAAATGAAAAGTCAACAAGTTGGTATTATGTCGGCATAAACTTTTACATTAAAACGAGTGAAGCCTGGAGGCGGATTAGTACAAAAGCAAGATGCAGAAGGTTTACAGAACTCGTATACTGCTATTTCTTACAAGGTACTGTTTAAATACTTGTATGCGTTTGTGTGTGGTTTGTTATAGAATTTAGTTTGTTTTAGATTTTATTTTGTTAGAATTTATTTATTTTGTTTAGTACTTACTTGGTCTAGGGGCCACTCGCGTGACTGCATGAGGTCTTGGGTTGGATTCCCAAGTCGGGCAAAGTGTTGTTGGGTTTTTAATCAAGAATTTCTTAGTAGCAGCCACAGGTTTGTGACCGGTTATGGCTTACCCCCTGTTACATGGGACATAAACTCTGGCGAAATGTGAATGTACGAATTAGTACCTACTTCTCTTCCTTACCTAAGAATCATGAATTACGTTGGCGTGTGTATGTGTGTGTTTAATTTGAGTGACTTTTTTGGGTGAATTTGATACCCTTGTAAATGTGCAAAGTTTTTATATTTGATAGAATTGGTACCTATACTTTGTTACCTGTGTGTTTAAGAGCTATGTCATCTAAATGAAATAATTTGAATTCATTATTATGTTGCGGTATTTTTTAACTTTTTCAAATTGGCTTGTGGACCTTCTACGTATCAATGCCCGCTGTGGCGTGCTTGCGAATTTAGAAGATTAATAAAATAACTTTATATCACACTCTAAGTTATATTTAATTATGTGGCCACTGTGTCGTGTAATAGTTCATTTTATTAGGTAACAACCTAGGTTATAAAGCATTCTTATTTAGTTTAATTCACTGCTGTTGCACTGTTGCTGCTGTTGTTTTAATTTGTGTAAGTTTCTAAATGTCTGTCTTAACTCATCGTATGCCGAGTATTTAGAAACAATTAAAAATCCATTATGTCTCACGTGAATCTAAGTTCCACGAAGGGATTTAGACGTTCAGGGGCCCTACTATGACGTCTTAAAACAGTCCTAACTTATTCTTAATCCAGTGTGGAAGAGAGATGGCGCTAGACACCCTGTATAGTTCTGTCACGTTTCCACACTGGAATAAGATTAAGTTAAGACTGTTTTAAGACGTCATAGTAGGGGGCCTGATAAAGAAAACACCTATTTCATTTCTGAATATGTTTTTAAAAAGAAAGCTGTTGAAGTCGGTGACTTTTGTTTATTTGACTTCATGTTTTTGCTACCGACTTCAGAAGCTGATTTTTCTTCTTAAGTTTATTTTTCACATTTTTATGTTTAATTTTTTGTTGAAGTCGGTTTTATTTTTTGCAAAAAAGTTTTTTAGAAGTATTCTCGTTTGAGTACCTATGCATTAACCATCAAAGGTATTCCCATTGGTTTTCCAAAGCTTTATTATTAAGCTTTCTTTTTAAAAACATATGAAATGAAATAAGTGTTTTCTTTTTCACTTTTTTTAAAAAGTTTTTATTTTTCACTTTTTACTGGTTCACATGTGCTTACCCCTTCACAACGTACCGGCGTGATGTTATGTTATGAACTGGTGTAAACAATAGACAGACATGAGATTTCAGCAATCCCAGTCCATTTATTTGCTATCATTTATTGAGGAGTTCCGTTGCCTATCTCCGAAGTTCTTCATCAGATCTTCACCAAATTGAAATGGAACCACTTTCAGAAAGTACTCTTCCAAAAACTACTCAAATTACTTCAGGTGTGCCTATAAAATTTGAAGAGTTATCTCTATTTCTCCAGGATCCCATCGTCAGATCCTGACTTGATGATCATGGGACCACTTGGAAAGTATACCCTTTCAAACAAAAAAATATTTTTTCAAATCGGTTTACAAGCGACAGAGTTATGCCCGAACAAACCCAAAAAAAAACGTATAAACATCCGAATTGATAACCTCCTTCTTTTTTAGAAGTCGGTTAAAATAGATGTTTTCAAACGTAATGTCATTATGTTCTTAGACAATTAGGTAGGTACTACGTAAGTATCATCATCATCAGCCTATTAATGTTCCCACTGCTGGGACACAGGCCTCCTCTATTTGAGAGGGATAGGGCTATCTTATCACGGAGGTCCAGTGCGGATTGGTAGATGTCACAAGTCTTCGAATTGTTGGTTCTATTGCATGCCGGTTTCCTCACGATGTTTTCCTTCACCGTCACGTAAGTATACCTATGAATAAATCATAGTTTAAAATAAACTCCTGACTTCTCTGTTCCCGGATAACCGGATTTACCCAATAAACACTGACCCAGTTTCTAAGTACACATACAATTTTCAGGATTTTTCTCAAAAGTCAAGCTTCGCGATAAAGACGAAGAAACCTGAAAACACGTTGAAGGAGCACCCATAATGATCTCATTATAAATGTTGGGGGAGCGAAGATAATGAACAATAATGAGCGCATGAATCAGGCTCTGAGCGGACTTTCTTTACCTTTATTTATTCGCTATTTTATGATGACCTTTCGGAAAGGTCAGGTGCGTTTCAAGTGCGTACAACCGGAGTCTGTCCATGTTTGAATGTAGTCTGAGAATCATCGATTGGGCGTTTGGGGTTTCTGCCTACCTCATGGGGAAAAGGAGTTATTTGTTTTTTGAAATTTTATAATGATGAAGACGCCTGAAGGATGCCATGCAATGCACCGACTCCAACAAAATTAGGAAAGGGGCTAGATAATGATAAAGACAACCACGAACTTGCTAAGGTGGCTGGAAGATACTTCTTCAGAGTGAATGTAAATTGAGCTGAAAAACCTGGAGACTTAGGTCTTGTAGTGACCTGCTGTGAGGTTTAAGTGCTTGTGAACCATGCTCTGCAAATCTCTTGCCTTATTTACATCTTATTTAATTTAAATAATGGTTTTATTGTATTATATACTAGTGGACCCTTCGATTTCTAAGATTAAGAGACAAACGAATGATTCAGGGCAATTGCATTACAATTAATTGACCTTACATTGACTTCTACCTACAACTAGAAGACTGAGAAGATTGACATGGCTCACGTAAAATAGTCCACTTTAAGGACTAAATGCGCCCGTCGGGGCCGCGGGTTTTTGTACTAGATAACGTGGCCTCGGCGCAAGGGCAAAGAAGGAACATGGGTTCGGTTTTTAGTCAGTAGAAGTCTGACACTCCCCTTCGCTCTGCCCAAGAGCGGGGGGGGGGGGGGGGGGGTCATTTGATGATTTTCCACCCACCAAAAAAAAAAGGACTAAATGCGGAAACCAAATTCCTAACACAGAACATAATTGAATATTAACGCTGTTAACGGATACACGTTAACAGCGGAAGTCGTCGGCACAATGACAACTTGCATTTTTTTAGTGAAATTCAAGCAGTTCCGGTAGTTATCAGACACAGCGAGATAAACCATTGGTGTCAAGTTCTAGTCTAATGTTTCACTTTGTATTCACAGTTAACACCAGATGGCGCGCCAACGGGTGCGCACACGACACGCAACATGACAGTCTGTGGCGAATTTACAGCATTTCATTAGTGTGTGAAGACATCCGCATGAGAACCAAGGTTACCGACGTAGCCCGAAGAATCGCCAGACTTAAGTGGCAATGGGCAGGGCACATTGCTCGCAGAACGGATGGCCGATGGGGCCGAAAAGTTCTGGAATGGCGACCGTGAACCGGAAGACGTTGCGCTGGAAGGCCTCCCACTAGGTGGACCGATGACCTGGTCAAGGTTGCGGGAACCCGCTGGATGAGAGACGCACGGGACCGGTCAATGTGGCGACGCCTGGGGGAGGCCTATGTCCAACAGTGGACGTCTTTTGGCTGAAATGATGATGAATGATGATTAGTGTTTGCGTTTCAACTATTATCACCATCTGCCTAGCCTAGCAGTCTAACCGGACGCAGCTGATTATTATTTTTATTTTTAAGCAGTCGTTACCCCACACTCGGAATTTCTCCTGTATCTTGGGTTCATTTACAAACATTTACACAAACCCACAGACCCGGAACAACTATCTGTAGGCCATACAAATTTGTTCAGTGCGTTGATCGAACCCGCGACACGCAGCGCAGCAGTCCAATCGCTCAGCCACTGCGCCAACAGTGCCGTCAAATGATTACCAGCATCTTACATGGAGCGACTGCCTATCTGACCTCCATAACCCAGTTAATACTTGGTTATACGATACCCTTTGGTAAGACTGGTTGTCAAACTTACAGGTCGCTGACTACCTGTAACGACTGCCAATGATCTATTGCGTTTCAACTATTATATAGATCTCAAAAGTTGATTGTATTTGGTACAGTCAGTTTAAAAAACGATTAGTTAGTATAGATCTAGAATCTAGATGCTTATAACTTGATGACCAACTGTTTTGGTATCGTATCAGTTATTCCCCGAAACCCACTTCAGTGAGGTTTCAGAATTCATGTTCCGTGCGGTTAATGATACTCGGTATCTGTGATTTGTTTGTTTATTCAGATTTTTTTTTCAATCGGTGTCATGGTAATTATGAGTATTTTTATCTAGCTTATTCTTCCTAGTGTAAGGACATGCCTTTAGTGATCTCCATTGGCACCCAAGGGGAGAGCTAACAAGGGCCAATCGTGGAACGTGTACCAACACTTTCCGGATACGAACAGAGAGTGGACTATCTCCTGAACAAAACAGTCGTCGCGTCCGTCGGTCCAATAACATGTCACGTTTAGAGCAAGCTAAGCATTCATATTCCAGTAAATAAGTAATTTAAGTTAGCAGTACGATTCGTATGTTATAGTTGAACAATAATTTATGGAACTTTGGAATGAACAGTCGTTTTCATTTGCCACATAGGTATCACTAGATTGTAATAGTTTTAGTATTGATATATGCTTTCAATCGAGTTCAATCAGCATCAGACTGTGATAACTAATTCTGCAAACGTAGACCTTGTAATATTATGTGTTCTGTGGTAAGACTAGAAATGTCTCGAAGAGGTCCCAGTTCACGACCATTTTCTACTGCAATGACATCACTATTCACCAAACTATCACGACCCATGTTTACCAAGGACATTGGCAGGAAGGTGCGCAGTATGACATGTGCCAAAAACGGTGAGATGAACCTTGGCAGAGTCTTCTAAACTAAGATATTATCAGGAGTCGTGACGTGCGATGTAGGTGTCAACAACCTTGCTATGGTTTTATTGTGGTCGTTCTGTGGTACTTTATGTTCTAGGAAAAAGCGTGAAGTCACTATTAAAGCTAGGTTTTTGTTATTTTTTTTTTCTCTTTATTTCGTCATCATCCTCATTTCAGCCGAAAGACGTTCCATGCGCCTCGCAACCAGTGGATCCCTGTAACCTTCACCAGGTCATCAGTTCACGTCGTGAGAGACCTTCCAACGCAACGTCTTCCGGTTCGCAGTCGCCACTCTAGAACTTTTCTTTACTTTTTTTTAGGGTAAGGTAAGGTAAGGTCTTGTGTATCAGTCGTACAAGACCTTATCACGTAAAACATAATAACACCAACTTTATTAAACTATAAACAACTTTGGAGCTAGGAATCGACAAAATTTGATGGAACATACAAACATCGTACTTATCTGAAAAATTCCCTTTTCTTACGGACTGTAATCTAAGACATTCCGCGCAATAAATGACATCTTCCATTGTGTCACACCTCACAATTAAGTTTTTTTTATTAAAAATCCAATAGGGAATTGTAATTTTTTTTGCTTTCGTTACATACCGTTGTGTCATTGACTTAAAGTAGTTTTCCAATATTGACCAATAATCCTGTTGCCTAACTTTTTTTTTTTGCCCGCTCTTGGGCAGAGCGAAGAGGAGTGTCAGACTTCTACTGACTAAAAACCAACCCATGTTCCTTCTTCGCCCTTGTGCCGAGGCCACGTCTTGGGAATCAAATCCATGACCTTAATACTCAACAGTCTCACTTACGACCACTAGATCAAAACTCACAATTTAGTGAATAGTTTGCTGCTTCGTAGTTTAGAGTGACTGCTAATCGTGAGGTCCTGAGTTTGGCTCCCAGGTTGGCTTATTGCGCCTGAATTAGTGCCGTCAACAGCAGTACTCGCACAATCGCCGAAGTTTCTCGAAATAATCTTAGGCTGAGTTGCACCAAAAAAGTAGTTAAAGTTAAAGTTTGTGTCAAATTTGACAGTACACAAAAAAAGTAGTTAAAGTTAAAGTTTGTGTCAAATTTGACAGTACTTTAAGGGTTATAGAAAAATTATATATACATAACGAAGGTAGCTCAACTATTTCAGGTTCATCGTTGTCAGAGTCCAAGTTCAGCATGGCGGAGGTACGAAATAATATCAACACTGATTACAACCGTCTATTTATTCACTTCCGATAACAAATTAACAAAATCTCAAACGATCAAGCTGATGGAAATGGATTAAAGTACACGCGGTAAGTTCGATACAGGCGGGCAGAACAACCGTTCGCGCTCGTGTCTCACCATAAAGTAACGTCCGTTAAGCCAAATGCCTCTAATGTCAACGACAACCGACCACTGTCAACTGACAGCTGTCATCTGTCAACCGAAAACTGTCAAATCAGACCTACCACGCTCTGTTATATCGACCTCACCCAAGCTCACTGCTTGACGTTTCCGACAAACGATGATAGATGGCGTTATTCTAAATTGTCAACTCTAAATATTGTGCCTCGGTGTTGAATCTGCGACATACAATTTTTTTTTGCAAACATTCAAACAAAGTAAGTACCTATTATATTTATTGCTTTGTACGCACGTATTATTTTTTGGTTGAACAATTACCTACGATGAATATCCTTGTTACGCCTTAAGCAATGCAATCGTATAGTCAGCCACCAAGCTACGTTTTTAGAGACTCGAAATCTTGGCAAGAAACATTCGTCGTTCCATGTGGAAAAACGATCGACGTGTCATTTGACACAAACTTTAACTACTTTTTTGGTGCAACTCAGCCTTAATAGCTTATAGCAATTTATTAACTACGACAATATAGCTTGAGCTTTAATGAACTATCTACCTCGTTTATTTTTAAGTCTCTTTTGTTCTTAGCAAGTAATGATAACAATTAGTTTTGACGTTAATTGACTTTATGACGTGTGATAGCGATCCTTTATAACGAAACTAATTGTTTGAATTATGTCAGTGAAGCTGTAAACTTGCTGTTTCTCATAACGCAGCTCGCAGGGAAACACGATTTATGACACACACATCTCGATGTTCTTATTTCGACACCCGCATTGAAATAGCGTAATCATGAATATAATCAGCCTATAATGTTCCCATGGTTGGGACACAGCCGCATAGGCCTCCTCTCTCTGCGAGTGAGGAGTGAGCCACAATAAGGCCCCATCTCGGGTTGATGGCTGTCGCATGTTGCCGAAAAAAAAACATTTGTCCACCAGATAGATAAAAAATAATGGCCACATATTTTTTCTTTTTTCACGTAAAGAAAAAATGAAGACGATCTGATGCCGTGCTTCGAAAAGTCGTGTGTAGTTTTTACCCAGAAAGTGACGTCACAAGCCCCCACTCGTGTTCTTTGGCACGTTTTATTTTCGTAAATTTTTATTAATTTGATACAACAAAAACCAGGTATCCAATATTTTTCAATAATTTAGGGACTAATTCGATTTTTTTGGTGATTTTTTTTTTGTTGTCATGTGTCGGTTGCTTTATAAGGTCCTAAGAGCAGGGGTGAACTTTTAAGAATGCGTCTTAGTTTACGTGGTCATCACTTCAGAACTAATCGGCGTACGGCGACGTACTTTGCAACCTTCAGGCGATGTTTATTATCAATAGTAAGAAACTCATACTTCCGAATTAATCTCCCAAATCTATGAAGAATATATTAATAATCACAGGATTTAAACGCTAGCACATAAGTGCTCTTAAATTGAAACTCTGCATTAAATGTTCCATATTGAAAGGTATTATTAAACTAGTCCAGTGACTAATATACTCATATTATGAGTATCTAATGATGCGATTCATTGCACGATATCTATTACAAATTGCCGGTTCGCTTTTATTACCTGCACAGTGGGTAAAGTTGTGGTTGCTTGGACAAAGTGTTAAATACCTAATAGTTTATTTGAGATATGAATATTTGTTATTTTTCCTTATATAAGGATCTTAATAAAGGTGATTATTTTTAGTTTTAGGCAAGTACTATTAGGCATAAAGAATAAGAAAGCTGCAAGAGAAACCGGTTTATCCGGGAAAATGTTATTTAGTTTATGAAGGACTGAAGTTATTTAGAAAATGAGGGTGTGCAACAGTTTACCGTACAGTAGGGTTAACCCTGTTTTAAAGAAAAGACAAAATTTGGGCAAGATGGACAACAATAATCAATTATACATAGGTAATACAGAATTACAAGAGACCGGTAGAGACGCGTTGGTATCCACCGACAATGTAGACTAGCCATAGAGTTGGGACGCATTGCTAGTAATGTGACCTTATAATTATGAGATCCCCTTCATAAGATAATATTAATTATACTTAAATTATGCATCTAATTAAAACATTACTAAGTGTACACAGAATTATACATTTAAAGTTTATTAAGTTGGGAACCATAATATCTTTGAAAAGTGGCTTTACCACTCTTCCTGACCTTGTGATGTATGGGTTTTTGTCTACTTCCACCAGTTTGTCTGGTTCCTCAACAACATCCTGTGAATCGCTGGTGAGGGAAGGTAACAGGTGTGTAGTTATTTATGTTAATGTTTTATTTAAAAATGTTGTCTAACGAGAGACGGATCAAACGAAATGTGCCTCTTCGCTTTGTTAAATGTGTTTCTACACCTTTTATAAACTAGGCACAGAAATATGCGTAAAAATAAATACAGAAATATTTGCGTGTTTACACAGTGGTATTATTTCGTAGTACAATTATTATATTGAATCGATTTTCTGTATAATGCTCATGTTGTTGTTGTTTTGCTTCGTTTCGACACTTATATTGTAGGTCAATTTACTGACAGTCACGATTGGTACCTATTATTAGCTTTGTGTCTAAAATTAAATATGGTATCGATTCATTTGTGAGATAACTCTTTAAAATCAAAAGACATTACCTAATTGTTTTTTGTTACAGATGTGATAAAGAGATAAAATAAAAATACAGACAGAAGTGAGCGTAATTCTTAATAATAAATCTATGCATTTGTCATACTACATAGCAGATACTTATATTACAAAATTATTGCACTTTTTATGTTTTGGAGAACTTGAACCGCTTAATGTCAGTGATTTAAGACATAGAAAAATAAAGTAGGTAGGCGTTTTTTTTATTTATTTTTTTTTATTTATTTTTCACACAATATGTTTTCTTGCCATTACAGATAAATAGTTCTATTGCGACAAAGAAACTTAAAATATACTTATCAATAACTTACATGCTACACAGTATGTGGTATGTGGCCCTTGTGAACTCACTCAGTGTACAAGTAAAAATATCTGTAGTATCCGCCACCGTGTTGAGAGTGCGCAGCGCACGAGTCAGCGGTGCGCGCCCCAGCAGGTTAGTGCGCGCACTTGGCACCACTAGCAGTTGCGGCCTGCGCCGCCGCTCCACGTACCTATCCGGTAAATTGAACCCTATTTCTGATAGTATGGCTGAGTTTTGTACACTACCTCTTAAAACTTTAAAAATATAAGTTATTAGTGTCAATTCACGTCTAACTTCTAATTTATAGTATCCTACCATACCCAGACAGAATAGGGTAGGATACAATAACGGGTATCCCGGATATCTCCCATACAGCTTTAAATACATAAATCTGACGAATTTATTCTGTATCCGTTCGGGCATAAATTTGTACTTAATTTCACTCGGGCTCCAGACAGGCGCATTATACTCCAGGTGACTCCTCACAAGAGCCTCATACAAAGCCCTCAATGCATTGATGTTAGTGAAGTCATTTGCCTGACGCAGCACAAATCCCAGATTCCTGTACGCCTTTTTACAAATTTGTATTACGTGTTTGCGAAACTGCAGATCACTTGTGAAATGAACGCCTAAATCCTTCATTTCCGTGACACGCTGCAGCGGCTCCCCGTCCATGGTGTACTGGTGGTGTTGTGGGATTCGTGTGCGTGTGAATGAAAGTACCGAGCACTTTGATACATTAAAGTATAACTTATTGCGGTGACTCCATTCAGTGACCCTATCCAAGTCGTGCTGCAGCATGTCACGATCCGCAGTGTCTTTAATGACTGCAGACATCTTAATGTCGTCAGCAAACACCATGCATGTGGACCTGATTAACTTGGCTAAATTATCCACCATAATGATGAACAATAAGGGTCCCAAATTTGTACCCTGACTTACGCCCGACCTGGTGTAATAGGGCTCCGAGAAGTGTCCGCCACAGTCCACATACTGACGTCTATCTCGAAGATAACTGGCGAAAAACTTTATAGTATGATATGTGCAGCCCATACCCGCCATTTTTGCCAAGAGTATATCGTGGTCGACTGTGTCGAACGCCTTCCTAAAGTCCAGATAGATCACATCAACCTGGAGTCCAGCGTCAACAGCTGGTACCAGCTGCGTCATCAGGTGAAGCAAGTTCCCCATTGTTCCACGTCCAGGACGGAATCCGTGCTGCGCATCAGACAAATGAGGGCCTATCTGAGTATAAAGGTAATTGTGAATAGCCATCTCGAATACCTTGGCAGGTGCGCTAAGTACTGCAATTGGCCTGAAGTCACTGGCATCCGTACCACCTTGACCTTTCGGTATAGGTACAACTCGCGTAAGTTTCCAGCGACTAGGAAAGTGCGCCAATGACAAACACAAGTTAAATATGTGGAGCAACGGTTCTATTAGTACCATGCGGCAATCTTTCAAAATGAAGGGCGGAATACCATCTGGGCCCACTGAGCGCTTAGGCGGCAGACCAGTAAGCGCGCGCTGGACGGCAGCCCGCTCGAGGCAGGCGAGGTGCGCATATGCGCCGCTCGGCGCTGCATCCCCGCACGCCGCCTCCGCACTCAGCGAGCCTGCTGTCGCGCTGTACACAGAGTGAAAGAATCGCGCATATTCCTTAGCAGATTCATCACCGGATAGAACTCGTCCCTCTTTGATCAACCTGTACTGACTAGAAGTGTCTTTTTTTGACCTTACGTAATTCCAGAATGATTTAGGGTCAGTAGCGAGATGGCTTTGTACTCGATCTCTGTACCGGAGGTGACAACTCGCTGTTTCCGCCTTCACCCTTGCCCGGCACTGAGAGAATACCTCATAGTCGCTTGGCGATTTGGTCGCTTTATAGTTTTTGTGCAAATTGTATTTTAATTTAATTTCTTTAATAAGGTCTAAGCTGTACCATTCAGGGTATCTTCTATTACTAATATTTTTAGTTTTCGGAGGAATGCTCGCGTCAAAAGTTTCATATAGTTTATCATAATAAAAGTTTAAAGCTAAATCAGGATCTTGAATACTGTATAAATCTTTCCAGTCTATTGAATTAATTAAATAATATAACTTATTGTAATCAGCTTTGCGAAAATTCCAATTCTTATACTGTGACTCAGGGTGTGGTTGAGATTCGTGTGCTTCGGGTGTGGAATGTGTTAGTGTTGGCGCACCTGACGGCGCAACAGCAACCGCCAGCGGCGGGTGATACGCGTCCACGGGCAGCAGACCTTCGTCGGCAGCGCACACCGTTACTCCACCGCGCCCACTCAATACGAGATCCAGCTGCCTATTATTACAATTCGGCACCATGTTACACTGAGCGACCTCACAAAAGGCCACAAAATATTCAAAATAACTACTTACATTATTATTGCACGAAACTAAATTAAAATCTCCTAAAATTATAATATTACTTCTATACTTAATACACAAATTCTCTAATAAAGTAAACATTACCATGTACTCAGTCTCTTCTGCCTTAGGTGGTATATACACTACACAGCAAAGAAATAAGAATCGACTCTGCTTATAAACACTTGCACAAATTATTTCGAATTGATGAGTATCAATATTAATATCCTGTGGCATTTTTATTCGTCGCAGTTCAAAACACGGTGTGGCCACTAAAAGTACGCCACCCTGCTTGCGTCCGTCCGCTCGATCACAACGTAAAATCTGGTATCCTGGCAGTGATATTTCTGAATCATAAATTGATTCGTTACATCCTGTTTCAGTAATAGCGAATATATCAGCATCCGACGATTCCAGCAGTGATAAAAATCTTGTTGTTTTGGTTCTCAGTCCTCTAACGTTTTGGTATAAAATGTTATATGCTCTACTGTGTGTCCGCTTGTGGGTGGTTTGATGTAGTTGGGGTTGAGCGTCGAAAAAAAATCCATTCACTGAATTCCACATTTAGTGGCCAAACATCAGGGTTACATAATTTCTCAAAGCTGTTTTCTGGTAAACCTATTTTAAATGATGAATAATTTCTTTCAGTTCTCGTTTTTATCTTTTGTACTATAAATTCCGAGCTATTTCCTAGTACATCTTTTATGTATTCCTTAATGCTATCTTCTGTAGTACTTTTGTCCAACCTCCATACATGTAGATATTTTTTCCTTTCTACAGCCTTCAACAAAGTAGCCGAAGTGTTACCGCCTATCTTTACCGGATTATTTCTTTTGCTGCTTTTCACTTCAATCCATTTGTCATTCATATTTTCCGCTACCGCTGTATTTCTGGCCACCGCCGCGTAGGTATCGCTCAGCTGAGCCGTCGCGTTCGTAGGTATGAGCGACGCGGCCGGCACAGGTGCACGCGGTGTCGCGCTCGCGGGGCCTGGCTCGGTAACGCCGCGCGATAACTGCACCTGCACTGTCGTTGAATTGCATATTTCTTTTCCAAGTTCTTTACTGATTTGATTATGCGAGGAATTGTGGACCAATTTGGTACAAGCGGTCGGCTGCGTAGAGATAGTCCTTTCGTTCTTAAGAACTTTAATTTCCTCTTCCAAACAAGTGCACTTTTTATTAGCAACACTTAAATATTCTCTCAATTTGTTATTCTCTAGGACCAAGGTTGTTACTGAATTCTTAATCTCTTGTATAAGTTTTGTTTCGATAATATTCAATCTAGCAGATAATTCTCCTTTTAACATATCCGTAATACTCTGTATACTTTCCATCGTGTTAATTGCCGACGGCGAAGTATTTTCCTTTTTAGTCTCTTCACAACTTTTAGTTGATTTCTTTTCCATCAACTCACCTCCTGAGCGGGAGCCGTGTGCTGGAGTATCATCTGTCACTCGTACACGACGTGTTATGTTCGAGCAGGAATCACACCTATACGAGCGTTCCAGCTGGATTTTTTGCTCAGTAAATGTAGCCGAAGTAATATTTTGACAGACATAATGGTATACTGTCTTACATCCTGTACATCTCAGGCATTCTCCCAATGCAATTTTTTTATTGCAAGCAAAACAAATCATTATGAATGCCGCGTTGCGCGAGTGAGACCAAGCTAAACGTATTGTAGGCGGGAGTGAAAGAGCAAGATGCGCGACTCGCGACTCGCGATACTTCTCACCGCGCACACGCTATCACTGTTTGCACCTGTTTATTTGGGAATTAAATAGTCCACAGAAATTTACTAAGTCCTCACTATAAAATATGTGTATTAAGACATTAACAGTTCAATTAACACAATTTTTATTATTATTTTTATTAAGCAATTAGAATTACTTGTTAGAATTAAAAAAAAAAAAACAATTTAAGAAATACAAAAAGAATAACAGTTCTCAGGAAGCGAACTCGAGCACTCGTGCATTGCAGTCGCGCTCTTTCGGTAATAGGCTGCTTAAGCTTACAAACTCTGTATCGAAATTTTGGTTCTATTTGTTGTCTTTTTCCAAAAGTTCGTTAGGACGTTAAGCGTTTGGCATTTATTTGAAAAACGACGCGCACATTCAATGTTTATTACGCGAAATTAAAATATTGTTTTCTGGTATTATACTGTTGTAGTATAACCTGTTCATAAGGCTAAATAGTTAATATTCTAATTTATTCACTGTTTTAGTCACTATATTTACACAAACACGTACAATAAGTATTGTTCATAGTTCACAACTTTGAATCGTTATAACAAAGTTCACTGAGTGAGTTCGGTTGAGATAACAATTACACGGTATATTTACACTGTCTAGATAATTATAACACTACACTTTACACGAAATTAGTACTTTTAACATTTTTAAGACTTAATTTAAACGGAGCGCGATGTTTACGTGGCGACAGCGCCATCTACACGCCATGCCATTTTATTATCTATAGAGAAAGAGCTGGGGTGACCAGCTCTTTTCGTTTTAATAATGATTTTACTTTTAGTTTACTTAAAACACGTTTCAGTACTAATTTTTTTTTGGAGGGTGGAAAATCATTTTATTTATTTATTTATTTTCTTTATTTAAACACACACTATCATTACAGGCTAACCTAATACAACAGTGACAGTGTTCATCAAATGACTCCTCCCGCTCTGGGCGGAGCGGAATGGAGTGTCAGACTTCTACTGACTAAAAACCATCCATGTTCCTTCTTAGCCCTTTGTGTCCCGGGCAGCGGTATCTTTCAAACAACCCGCAGCTTCGGTATCTATTACGTTACAATGACACGTAACCTTAATCAGAATTGACCCAGCAATTTAGTGACATAGCCCAACAAACACAATTTCTCATACTTTACCGTGTTAATATCTAGCGGTAATGAATATTGCGTCAAGCACGTGTGGCGTGACGTAAGCATTACACGGGTATTTGTGGCCACGGGTAATTGATTTGCCGCACACTGTGCAGACGGCGCTTCAAGTGGGAATATTTTTGTCTGGGTGTTGCGTCAGTGGGCACACTGTGCACTATTGTGAGTTTGTGACCCAATGCGACCATTGATTGATTATGGTGGTGAATTATGTTTTTATTTGTTGTTTTTTGTTTGTTTTGTTTGATGAGGCACCATTATTGTTTTGAAATATCTATCTATCTATTTATATAAAAAGAGAAGTCCTGACTGACTGACTCATCAACGCCCAGCCCATACCCTCGGACCTAAAAAGCTGAAATTTTGCACAGAGGTTCTCTTTATAATTTATACAAGGAATCCATACTAATATTATAAATGCGAAAGTAACTCTGTCTGTCTGTCTGTTACTCTTTCACGCCTAAACGGCTGAACGGATTTTGATGAAATTTGGTACAGACATAGTTTGGAACTTAAGAAAGGACATAGGATAGTTTTTTTTTTTTTTCGCGAGATAAACCAAAAATCTGCCGGAAGTCACTATTCCACGCGAACGAAGTCGCGGGCAAAAGCTAGTAATCTATATAAATAAAAAGAAAAGTCCTGACTGACTGACTCATAAACGCCCAGCCCATACCCTTGGACCTAGAAAGCTGAAATTTTGCACAGAGGTTCCCTTTATAATTTATACAAGGAATAAGGAAGGATTTTTCGAAATTCAACCCCTAAGGGAGTTAAATAGGGGATAAAATTTTATATTATTATGGAAAATCTTCATTTTCACGCGGGCGAAGCCGCAGGCAAAAGCTAGTATAAAATAAATTCACGCTTCTAAACTTTAAAGGATTAAGCAGTGTTGTATACCCAAACAGAAGCCTATGCGGTGAGCGAGCCTCCTGTCATTCTTATTCGCAGCATCAATTTATTTTCTTTTTTTAAATTTGTGTATCGCTAATTTTGTTTTAAAATCATGTCCTTACATAAATTAATGCCATCGTAACGTATGTAAACATAATATATAACAATGTTAATTTATGTTAAAAAAAACATTTCCCTTCTAGTTTTATTTGATTTGTTTGTAAGCTTCCTATTAAAAATCAATAAATAAACCTACTGAACAACTTTCAGTAAATTCTGGTTCACATAACACTTTTGTGTTCTAAAACTTGAATTATATAAGAGTTGATAATGTTAATAATAAAATTATCCTTTCTAAGTCAGTGCGGTACTTTCAAACGCAATGCTCGTAATGACCGGAACCTCACTGTGCAGTATAGTGGTGGTAATGAGCTGCGGTCTGAGAATAACTTGCTTTTTACAACTAAACTTTGAGTGTATCTGCTACGTGTTAAGTGACTGAATGAGTCTCGAAATACAACATCACGTTTGTAATGCCTGAGAGGGGCAATTTTCTGGAGTGTGTCCCACACTCAGATTTCTATACTTAGTACCTACTGCTCCTGCACAAAAACTTCCATCAAACGCTACATACTGGTGTAACCTAATATTATTATGAGTTCATCGACATGTGAAGAAGGAGAATTTTGCTAGTTTGTAAAATCCCATATACATAATTGGGAGAGCTCCTACTGTCATCAAAGTAGTACAAATTCTGCCAACCGGCTGCTACTGAGAAATTCCTAATGGAAAAATCTACTACCACTATGCCCGATCTACAAATAAATCTACTACCACTATGCCCGATCTACAAATAAATCTACTACCACTATGCCCGATCTACAAATAAATCTACTACCACTATGCCCGATCTACAAATAAATCTACTACCACTATGCCCGATCTACAAATAAATCTACTACCACTATGCCCGATCTACAAATAAATCTACTACCACTATGCCCGATCTACAAATAAATCTACTACCACTATGCCCGATCTACAAATAAATCTACTACCACTATGCCCGATCTACAAATAAATCCCAGAACCTCATGCTACGCAGCAGTACCTACACCAACCGTCTCAAATTGAAACTGTAGTGTCCATTGGTATGGACATCGGGAGAGCCAATACAGACACCTCATCACCACCACATTTTTTGCCAAAGGTCTTGAGAAAGTATATGAGTAAACCTGTCCTACGCGATTAGAGGTAGAGATTCGTAAGCAATATGGGAAAAGTTCTGAAGTGGCGACCGCCAACCGGAAGACGTTGAGTTGGAAGGCCTCCAACTAGGTGGTCGATGGCCTGGTGAAGGTTGCGGGGACCCGCTGAATGCGAGAGAAACGGGACCGGTCAATGTGGCAACACCTGGGGGAGGCCTATATCCAGAAGAGGACGTCTTTTGGCTGAAATGATGATGATGACATGGGAACAAATTCTAACTAAGACTAAGACTAATCCCACTGATCAACAGTGGTCATGCCACACGAACTCTTGTAGGTAATCCTATTTTGACTACCTATCCTCATTACGAAAGTGCACTTATTTTGTTTCTATCACCCTCAGTGTTCTTTTGATAAGTCAAGTTCATTATTGGCTTTACAGCGATAAATGCATATTATTATGAACGTTCGTAAAAAAAACAGTGATAATTACTTTCTTTACTTATCTTTTTTAATTTACCAGAGACATGCTTCAAGAACGTAGTTGCGAATTTTTTGGGAAACCATAAAAGTGACAACTACAAAGAGTTGATAGACGAGTTCATATTGGTATACAGAGCTTTAAATTGTAATTTGTCACTTAAAATGATTCACATTTGGAGATTTTCCCTGATAATTTAGGGTCTGTACTGTAAGTGATGAGCATGGCGAAAGGTTCCATCAGGACATTTCGGCCATGGAAAAGCGTTATCAGGGTAAATGGAGTCCAAGGATGTTGGCCGACTACTGCTGGACAATTAAAAGAGACCAACCGGAAGCCAAATATGCCAGAAAATCGTATTAACTTTTGCTTCATTGTTATTTTTTTTTTTGAGAACTGTCTATTTTTTCCCTTATAATCGATGATAGCTAAATAAATAAATTCAAAAAGATCTGCTCATTTTTATTCACAACACCCTATACTATTAAGAAAATAAAAAATATTCGTTTAAATTTTGTTAACCAGTGGATCCTTAGATCACTCCAGAATAAACCAGGTCTTTGACCTCTCAAAAGAGAGGAAATGTTCCACGGGTGATCAATTCTGGATTCTTTAGTATGTTAAAGACATCGTAGATGTTCAGAAAAGGGGATAAACCCCTTTGTCTTTGTTTAGCTACTTAGGGAGATTTTGATCTTTGTTTGAGCGAACCTTTTTGGGGATCCAACAAGATATCGTTAGGTATTCAAAAACAATATAAGTAGGTAAGGTTTGCATCTAGATAAACATAGCCAACGAGGCTTTAAAGGATTAGGTATACTTAAAAATACAGAGAGTTGGAAGTAAATGCTATTGTGATGAATATGATGATATATTGGAAATCACAATTTTAGTATTCCAAACATTTTCACGCTATAGTTTGTGTCAAACATATTTGGACGAATTTTTATTTATGTTATCCTACTATATGCACTATTTATTTTTGTATACAGTGTGCATAATTATCTTATCTTAAATGCCATGTAGGTAATCCGCGGAGGGTTAAGCAAAGGTTCATCGATGCTAATTTTATTAATTTCCCGAGCTGCTACCTAGTCCTGATCGACAAACTCAATAACACCTTGCCCGACCCGTTAATACATTACATTTACATTGCATTTTGACACAGTACATTATTTTTATTTTTTTTGACTCATGAAGTCTATTTTTATTTAATTTTCAATTGTAGCTTTAAAATGAATTTTATTTTATGAATTTAGATACCTATTATTTTATGATTTAGCATGCATTATGAATAATTTATTTTTAAACGGTTTTATTTAGCTCACCCCGTTTGTTTTTTTCTTGGATCAAATTTAGTAATTCAAATTTCACCCACTTCCAGTCAACCGATTAATCTGAAATTTTGTACACACATTGGATTTTGGTGACAATACAATTATGTTTATTCATTATCATTATAAATTCAAGATGGCCGCCGCTACAAATTGGCGGATAATTTATGTTTTATTAATCCCATCAATATGGGTATCAAATGAAAGGGCTCAACAAGTAGAATACAATATACTATAAAAAATTGAAATCCAAGATGGCAGCCGCTACAAAATGGCGGATAATTTATTTATGTTTTATTAATCCCATCAATATGGGTATCAAATGAAAGGGCTCAACAAGCAGAATACAATATACTATAAAAAATTGAAATCAAAGATGGCGGCCGCTACAAAATGGCGGATAACGTAGGTTTTATCAATCCCATCAATATGGGTATCAAATGAAAGTGCTCAACCAGTATAATACAATATACTATATAAAATTAAAATCCAAGATGGCGGCCCCTTTAAACAGAATGCGAAATAAAAACTAAAAACTAGAAAATAAAAAATAGGTAAAAAAACTTTTTGAGTTAAACGGTTTTATGTTAAACTTTATGTTAAACATACATTGCAATGTTTAAGATAAATGTACTAAAAACCAAAAAATAATAAAATAGAAAACCGTGGGGCACGTCAATTGTCTACAATCGTTGATTAAAATCATAATAATAATAATTAAGTCGATAATTTGTAGACAATTGACGTGCCCCACGGTTTTCTATTTTATTATTTTTTGGTTTTTAGTACATTTATCTTAAACATTGCAATGTATGTTTAACATAAAACCGTTTAAATTAAAAAGTTTTTTTACCTATTTTTTTATGATTATGCATTTTTGGTAATTGTAGTATGTGTTGTATATTGGCCCTCAAGTATTATGATTATTTTTACTAACACTATTCTTTAAGTATACCTACCTACTAACAAAAATATGGATCACTGTTGTCTAAATAAAAATAAAAAAAAATGAGTAAATAAATTATTTATTTATTTATTTAATAAAACGCATCGAGCAGTTCGTTATTGAGTGGAAATAACAGACTATTGAAAAAAAAAAACTACATCAGACTACTTTGATCCAAGATAATGACTTAATAACTTCGAAATCAATCAATCACTATGTTTCTACGTTCCCGTTTGTGTTGAACTTGGCCCTGATACATGTGAGTCGGACACTGAAGTGTTGGAGTATCGTCACTCGTGAGTGTGTACACAAACACTGATCCGATCAGTAGGTGAGTGTGCTTTACTGTAACTTGTGTTAATAGTAGTTTATGCGACTGTGCATAATGAAGGGCATTACAACACAAGTGTGGGTTTAAGAAACGAGCCGAAGGCGAGTTTCTTAATAGCATCACACGAGTGTTGTAATGCCTAATTATGTATAGTTGCATACACTAATTTATCTACCCGAATATCATAAGGGCTCTATGATGGGTTCAGGAACCATAGGGAAATGACCAGCATTGTTACCAGTGTAATGCAATAAAAAATAAACAGGTTATTAGTTGCATTCGTCGCTGCATTTACGATATCTGGCGGAGTGTTCATGTTAATTTCTGAGTCACTACCACTCATTTTCGACAGAAATAAAGAACTTATCAGAAAATTTGTCTACTCCTCAATGAAAGGGAATAAAAAGCTAACGAACAAATGACAGCTCGAAATGGCGGCGTTTCGGATATCTGTCATTTTTTTTAAATCATGGGCAAACGAACAAAGTCACTATTCTTGTGTCACTCGAGATCAAAATGTCGTGCGATTTATAATTAAAATCATACTGAATTGGGGTTTCGTATCGATAGGTATCTGTTTTAATGTAGATACTAGAATAGCACACTCACTTGAATTTGACACCTGTTCCAAATTTAAAACTCATAACCTACTGTTTTCAGTAGGTTATGAGCTCATTACAGTTCTGTTAATTTCTGCTGGTTGGTAATGCTGGTCATTGCCTATGGTTTTTGAACGCATTAGAGAGGGTTTATGATATTTGGGTAGATAAAGACTATTTACTTACAAGTTATGTGAATGTCAGCCGTGACATAATACGAGTAAGGTAGATTATGAAACGAGAGAGTACAAATGCTCTTAATATAGCTGCAGTCGTGACAATTGGCACTTTTATTTTGACAATAATCTGTCTGTTTTAAAGTTTGAAAAAAAGCATTATGGAATATCGACAGAAAGAGCCAAAACTATTTGTTTTGTTGTAATTTAAATTGCTTTGAAAATTGATCAAATGATTATGCTCAACTTATTGTGCAGAATGTATATTTCTTGGGAAGACAATTCCCAGCTGTCACCCCGGAGGACAGGGCTAGAGGGGACTATTGGGAATAATCCATAGGTACTATAATTTGATTCATTTCACTCCTTTTAAAATTAAAGGGCATAACTATGCAACACCCTTTCAGATGAGAAATTATAACATAACATCATGCCTGTTATCCCAGAAAAGTAAAGCAGGTGTGCACCTAAAAGTACCTACAGCCACATTTTGACAGTTATGTTGAGGTGAGATAAACATTTTGCATTATTGTCATATTATCTTCAAACATCTCACCAGCTGTTTATCTAACCAGCTAAAATCCATCTTGCGGTAGCGAATGTATGTTTATTGTTCAGTAATAGAAACGTTCACTTTGATGATGGCTACATAGGTACAACATAATTATCTTGACCACATGTCACCGGAGTGCCAAAGTATAACACCAAGGTGCGAAATGACCTGCTCACCTCTTTCGGTATTCATCGTTATTTGTTTTACTAAATCACTTTATAAACGTACTTTTCGTGCGCTTTTAATCACTTTTGCAAACAGTGTCCTACTAAGTTTAGCTATCTCTGTGACATAATATTAAACATCTCAGAAAAACAAAAACATAATTTTAAATGCAAAATACCTGCTCCATTTTGATACAAATTATCATTTATACTCAATCAAAATCAGTTGAAAGTTCTTAAAACAGGTTTGTTTTTAACGATCGTGATAAATGGCCGTGTACCTTCCGAATTCGTAATCAATTCTATGCGTTGACGCATAGAATTGAATACGAATTCGGAAGGTAGTCGGGACATTAATAAATTATGAGTTCGTTAACCTCCCGTCCGCTGATAAATCTCCATGAGATTTATAACAATGGCTTTTTAATTGTGTCTATAATAAGGCGTATGAGCTCTTAAGATGATATCTGGGTGATTAAGAGCGTGTAGATCGTATCAGTGGCGCCATCTGGTGTGGTGATTGATAGGCGTTGTGATCTCTTGGAGAAGCAGGTGGTATTGCTGTAATTGGCTTGTTTATCATCATGATAGCCTAGTTGGTTCAGTGATTGTGAGCGCGAGTGCTGAGCCGGTGGTCCTGGACTAGATCCCGAGGTCGGAAAAGGTGTTTTTGGATTTCTTCATCAGACATTTGATATGAAATTGTGCCCGGTGTGTTTAGGCCAATACCTGAATTGTCAACTCCCTAAGGTGGTGAATTTTATAATGCTCATTTGCTAGTGCGCGGTGCGTCTCTAGAGCTTCGTTAAGGAACGTTTATGCAACAAGGCCAGCAGCATATGCAGCATTCTAGATTTTTATTAAGTACAATCTTAGCTTAAATAAACTCTTGCCTACATCATTAGGTACAGGTTAAATAAAATCAAATAATTTATTTATTTGCAAACATAGGTTTAAGGTACATTGTTCTTTTAAAATTAAAATCAATAATGTATAACGAAACAAAATAAGCACTAAAAGAACACACACGAACAACATTCATGAAATCTATCCACTTGATTCGCAAAAAATTCCAAATTATCATAAAAACTATTTTTACATTCTAAAATATCTAGCTATTGACCTCTTGGCCTTCTTAAGTCCTAATAGCGTTTACAGAGAAGTAACAGCCGTCCATAATGGCGTTACATAATGTAATGTTGCTAATTACTGCAACATCGGCGGATACGTGGCGTGTTGCAAACCTTGTTGCATGGGAACTGACGCTTAATTTATCGTCACTTTTAAAAACGTTGCCCCACACTAGGAATTTCTCCTGTATCGTGGGTGCGTTCAGAGACATTCAAACTCAGACATTAAATACCCAGACCCGGAACAACTATCTGTAGGGACTGTAGGCCATACAAATATTTGTTCCGTGCGGAGATAGCACCCGCGACACGAAGCGCAGCAGTCAACTGCTTGAGCCACTGCGCCAACCGTGCCGTCAAAATCACTACTGGTGAGGGAGGTACATTTTAATAATGGGAAGCGATGCTTATCGGTCCATCAAGAGGCGGGAGCTGGGCGGCGTCTCACACATCGCTTACTGTTATACTATACACCAGTCTCTCCACCGGAACTTGTTTTGCTCCATCGGCCAGCTCACTTCAAATTTATTCAGTTAATCTTTGTCTTTGTTCCCTCATTGCTAAAGGGATCGCGACCGCACATGATACGCCTATGAGCCATTGGGTCTCCCTGCAGAGCGAACCGCACGGTGCAGGCTTTCAAATGACTCCTCCCGCTCTGGGCAGAGCGGTCCTTCTTAGCCCTTTGTGTCGAGGCTGCGGTATCTCTTTGGAACAACCCGTTGCCCCGACGGGCAGGCCTCCAATAGCCTTCTTCATCGTCTGACCATCTTGTCGTTGCTCTACCCACGAATCCACGATATACAGTGTCCACGGTTTTCAGCTAATACGATAATGTTCACTAATGACGTGTATTACAAAAGTGTTTTAATTCATTAGGTATAACAGTTTTAATAACCAGAGGTTTCACCCCAACCTCGGGAAAAACATATAGCCTACTCAAACACTGGGTACTTCACAGTCTGAAATCATAAAAAGAACCTCCGTTAATGAGTAACACGTAACGTTCACAGCTCATAAATCTTAGAAGACGAGCAACACGTCACGACTTCATCAGATTGCTATCATTATCTCTACACAAGTACCATTCCACCATCTTGATTTCGGAGTTAAAGTCTTCATTAAAGTGTCGAAAACAAACGATCAAAATGATGATCAGTTTTGCACGGTGGTGATTACGAGTATAACAAGAACTTACGGGGGCTGTCGGGGCTGCGGGTTGTTCGAAAGAGATACTGCGGCCTCGACACCAAGAGCTAAGAAGCAACATGGGTGGTTTTTAGTCCAGGTTTTTAGAGCGGGAGGAGTCATTTGGTGATATCCCAACCTCCAAAAAAAAAAAAAAAGACGGGTTGCACTCCGGGAGTGCCGGCAGAAGTGAAAACTTGATTATTAACGTTGAGCATGTTTGATATTTTGGAATGGTTAGGGAATAATTTTGCACCAATTGCTTTAACAGTATAAAAGTACTATCATTTATGTGGTAGAATACAATATTGATTTATTGCGCTATCGTACACAAACATGACAATTTATATTACATTAAAAATTTAACACTTTAAAACTATTACAATTATTTTACATTAAAAAGTTTATCTCTCCGAAAAATCAACTTTCATCCATAATTTCAACGACTTTTTCACCATCATCATTACCAGAACTATCATCGCCAATCTCTAAAACTGATACGATAGGTTTATGGTAGCTGAAGTAAGAAACGAACAGTTTTGATTCGAACCTACTTAAATGTCTAATAAAGACCGCATCAATAGTAGTTTTGTATTTCGTTGTGCTAAGATTGCGATCATTCGACATAGTTAAACCAAATTCATTATTTAAAAATTCAATTATTCCGCCATAACTATGCTAACCCATTTATTTTGTCTTTCCCTGTCCTCCGATCGGAACTCCGATTGGTAGGAGGAGCGGGAATATTTTTTCCCATGCCTCCGATTAAGCATCATAAAAACATTGTACAGTCTAGTTCAAAATAAATTATTTTTGTATTTTATTGACTGTACAGTCGACATCGTTAACGTTCAGGGTCAAAATGTCCAACTCCCACACGACTAGTCTAAGATCGATAGTTTCCGAGATATAGCCGTTTCAATTTTGACAGCTGTCATCCGAAATGTAGATCTCATTGAGATCTATCACTTGTCCCTACACACAACTAGTCTAAGGTCGATAGTTTCCGAGATATAGCTGTTTCAATTTTGACAGCTGTCATCCGAAATGTAGATCTCATTGAGACCTATCACTTGTCCCTACACACAACTAGTCTAAGGTCGATAGTTTCCGAGATATAGCCGTTTCAATTTTGACAGCTGTCATCTGAAATGTAGATCTCATTGAGACCTATCACTTGTCCCTACACACAACTAGTCTAAGGTCGATAGTTTCCGAGATATAGCCGTTTCAATTTTGACAGCTGTCATCCGAAATGTAGATCTCATTGAGACCTATCACTTGTCCCTACACACAACTAGTCTTAGGTCGATAGTTTCCGAGATATAGCCGTTTCAATTTTGACAGCTGTCATCCGAAATGTAGATCTCATTGAGACCTATCACTTGTCCCTACACACAACTAGTCTAAGGTCGATAGTTTCCGAGATATAGCCGTTTCAATTTTGACAGCTGTCATCCGAAATGTAGATCTCATTGAGACCTATCACTTGTCCCTACACACAACTAGTCTAAGGTCGATAGTTTCCGAGATATAGCCGTTTCAATTTTGACAGCTGTCATCTGAAATGTAGATCTCATTGAGACCTATCACTTGTCCCTACACACAACTAGTCTAAGGTCGATAGTTTCCGAGATATAGCCGTTTCAATTTTGACAGCTGTCATCCGAAATGTAGATCTCATTGAGACCTATCAATTGTCCCTACACACAACTAGTCTAAGGTCGATAGTTTCCGAGATATAGCTGTTTCAATTTTGACAGCTGTCATCATTATTATTATTATTATTATTAATAATTATTATTATTATTAATTATTATTAATAATTATTATTATTATTAATTATTATTAATTATTATTATATTATTATTATTAATAATATTATTATTATTATTATTATTATTAATTATATCCCTTTATTCATTATATTAACAAATTTTATACATTTTTAAATATTTCCTATAAAACAATAATAAAAAACATTTAAAAATATAAAAAACTGTAGCCCACCGGTATCGGGAACAGGGTCCAAGCTACCGGCGGTCAGGGCTCCAGAGAAAGGAACCTCCTAACAATGCGAGCCGTGTCCAGGAGTACCGCTTTCTGCATCAAGCCCTTGATCCAGCTGCCTAACGAGAGCCTCCTCAGGTGTTGGTCGAGGCTCTTGGCAATTAAGCCATTGGCTGTTACGACTATCGGCACAATGATCGCTGAGTCCACATCCCACATGTCGACAACCTCGCGAGCCAAGTCAAGATACTTGATTTGTTTATCTTTCTCGGCTTTCACGAGGTTCTCGTCATGCGGGACGGTTATGTCAACAATCATTGCGCGCCGCTCTGATCGATCCACCACCACTATATCAGGCTTATTAGCGATAATAGTCCTGTCAGTGATGATGGATTGATCCCAGTACAGTGTGATACTGCCATTATCGAGAACTGGGTCGGGCACATACCTGTAGTACGGCACTTCCGATTCTACAAGGTTGTATTTCAGAGCAAGTTGCTGATGGATAATCCTGGCTACAAGGTTGTGTCTATGCAAGTATTCTCCGTTAGCCAGACGAGAACACCCGGAGATAATGTGACGGATTGATTCGCCCGGACGGCGGCATGCCCGACATATGTCAACCGTACCGTCTTTCACAATAAATCAATTATTATTAAGCGCCCTGCGCTGCCTAAACGAAACAGTAGGCCCAGGCATACATTTTCGCCGCGCCGTAGAGAGGGGATAGCTGTCTACTCTCCATCCTTACGCTTTTTCGATCAGGGTCACGTGGTCACGTGTCCTGACGAATTTTCGATCAGGGTCACGTGGTCACGTATCCTGACGCGAGTTTAAGATTTTATACCCATCACAGAACAATTTCCCAAAGTGCTCAACGCCGCTAAAGAAGTTTTCACTTCAAAAAAAAAGTTAAATCAGTCAGTCATAGCGTTTTATATGAACTCCTCTGTTTACCCTTTTGGGGATTACAGGCTTGATGTTATGTTATGATATTCTTATCGCTGATTAAATGACACTTGATCTAAGCTCTCAAATCATCACTTCGGCTATTATACTAAGCGATTACTTATTAGGTGTACAGAGGCGGTGCTTAATAAGGAAGCAAGTTTCATCATTGCCTGCAGTTGATGAGTCAGCAGCAATTTTCGCAATTTTGGTTTCATTTTCATGTGACGTAACAAAACTATATTTCTGAACCCATATTATTATAAAGTAGGTCATATAATTATCTCAAAGTTGCGATCGACTCGTGTCGGTATATGTCATCTTAAATGAATGAACCAGATTCAGCGACATCCCCAATTATAACAAAAATCTTAGAATGTCAGAAATAACTGCAGGCATTATTACGAAAGTCAAGTAATAGGGTCCAAACTATAAGTAAAGGTCAATTCAAACGTTCGCGTGATGACTATACCATAGCGCAACGTGTGATGTCGTTATATGGAGAGCAGTTATGGTACCAGCAGGGCTTATGGTTCCGTATAATGGGGCCAAGTACTAGCCACGGTAATAAACTGTTGGCTCCTAAATCAGGCAAATAGGTCGAGAAAATTTTGCAATACGACCCTGTAAGTTGTCAGGCGTTGTCTGACACACATGTAGGACCTTTTAGATAGATAGAAAGATAAACAGAATATACTTTAGTGTATACTAAAATTGTTACAAAGCTTTGTGATATGCGAGTACATTGACTTGTCACCTTTGCATTCCTGGAAATGTTGGTAACAATGAGTGTGTCACTGAAGGTAACTGAAGCTCTTAAGTAAGACGATATTCCAAGAGATGCTAATACAAAGTTCATTGTCGAAGTGAAGCGAGTTTTATAACGGCGAAAATTTACTAAGCAGGTAAGAAACGATAAGATAATTAATTTGTCCAAATCATTAGAGACACATGGCATGAAAAATGTTACATTAAATTATATCGCAGATTATGACAGTCGACCGGCACCCCTAGTGTCTTCGCTGCGGTCTTTGCCACGCCAGCTATCAGCGTACTGGGCAGTACTGCGTACTAAAGGTACGTAAAACTGTTAACCTATCCACACCTATCTGTAATTAATTACACACATTGGCGCCCAATAATAGGAGATCAGGATAGCATTCTTTTTTTCTGTTCCGGGTTGAAAAATCCTCATGGATGTCCTCCGCCCTCGGGCGAGCGGAGGAGTCTGTCAGACTCTAACTGTCAAAAATCCACCACGTCGTTCCCTTACCACACTTGTACCCACGATCATGGGAACTAGTGTGCCTTCCACGATCCCTAGCTAGTCGTCATCCTTAAATATATCAGGTTAGGTTAGCCTACCCTGACTGGGTAAGCAAACAGAAATCCATTTTTAATTTTCCTCATGGAACCCTACAAATAATTCCCACACGCACTAACTTAAGCTTAGCGATAATAACTGTTATTCAGAACGACCTCAGAAGAGTTATTATTACTATTTGTTTATAAGCACACGCCACACTTGCCCAAATGCCCACCCACTCATTAGGCACGGCTCACACAAATATAGCACTTATTTATATCGAACGACACGGGAACGATTCGATTCACCAAATACAGTGAAACCTCAAGGGACCTGAAAATTTGTCTCACCCATAATATTCACTTACCCAGAGTCTCAGATATAAATATCTGTCTCATTGGACCTCAGCATGAGTTCCAGTTCTCACTTATCCAGGTTCCACCTTACCAAGTTTCACTGTAATAATATATTGCTGTGTGATTCCTTCGGCACTAGGACTTCGGGGACCTTATCGGAACTGATGCCACCATCTTGAATGACACAGTCCTGTTTATCACATTTTTACATAAACATATGACACAAAATTACAATGGTAAAATACTCAAAATTAACCGCAAAATAGTTAACACTCTTATTTAGTTAGGTTTAAGTTGAACTTGAGAATAGTTTACATACATACTTGATAAGTAACTAATACATAAGGTAATGTAACATTGTAATTCGCAAGGCTAGTTAAGAAAACCCACACATTGACATTACTCGTAACAACTTTTCTCAAAATCCCATACAGTGCCATTATTTGTTGGTAGCCGCGCCGTGCAGGCTTCCTGACGGTTCTCTTCATTTGCGCCTTAGATACAATTCCTTATTAAAAATACTTCAAAAATGTGAAACTGAAATTCGGGACAGTTAGCTAGTAATAGAATAGAATCTCTAGTTGGGCTGGGTACCTGTAAGGCCAAAAAAACTTTTTTCTAAAGATTCCGACGCATTCAGCCATGGTCTCGTGTCATCAGTTCAACACGGTCTGGGTCAGTGTTGTACGTTATTGGTGACACGGTCATGGCCTCATTGTAACGGATAGCTCATGCCTGCGCTTAACGATACGACATTTTATAAACCCCAGTAAAGAACTAGAATGATATAAATGGTGATTCAGGTATGACTCTTTCCCCGTCAAGGCTGCGGGTTGTTTGAAAATAGATACCGCGGCCTCGGCACAAAGGGCTAAAAAGGAACATGGGCGGTTTTTAGTCAGTAGAAGTCTGACACTCCCTTATACCGCTCTGCCCAGCGCGGCAGGAGTCACTGGATGGTTTCCCACGCCCAAAAAAAAAAACAGGTAAGTATGACTCTTTATTCTGTTTTTGTTATTACCAATACATAGTTGACCGAGATGTCATGTCAAGTCATGCCATAATAAGAAAAACAAAACTACGTCCCGCATGTAATCACTGGCAACCACTGGCAACACACTCTGGTTATGCATAGACTTAATTTACAATATAGTCTGCAAACTACTGCAGATCGATTTTTTGGTAGTTATAGGCTCATTATAAAATACCTCATTAAGCTCAACAAAAGAATGTAAGAAAATAGGTTGTAAACATAACGAGCCTTCTTGCCAAATAGAGAAATCAATGCGAAGGCAACCGGTCATTGTTTGGCAGTATTTGGTTTGACCTCCGTGACCTCTGGGCGTGGTGGTATATGATGGATTGATGCTCGAGGAACGCTTGCGAATTAGTGTGGCCTTACATATCTGGCAGTTCTAGCTGGAGGCTATGTTATGTTTTATGATTATTTAATACCTAGACATAAAGAATTCGAGATGGTGGCAACGGAATCCTAAGGATGATTGCGGATCGACCAGTATCGCCAGTGGTGGGTAGGCTCATTAGGCTGCACGTCTCCTGATGAATTTATGTTTTAATTTTAATTTTTTTTTATTCTTCGTTTTATTTCAATTAATTTATATTTTGTTTGTGTAACTTGACAGATTTTATTTTTATTCAATTTATTATTTATTTGCATTTAATTGTCTATTTCAATTTAGTCTCAAGTTATTTTAATTTTAATGAGTTTCATCGGGACTATTAATATTATTACAGAAATTGCACTAACTTAGTCTTAAGATAATTTGTTACTAACAAAAATATGGATCATGAGTCTGAAATAAACACATTTTATTTTATTTTATTTTTTTATTTATTTAAAGAAGGTGTTTTACATCACCTCAAAGTTAGGAGAGTGTGAGTTTTTAGGGAAAGTGTTGCTTTTTTGACAGGATTAGGTTAATAATCCAACTAAAACGTGATTGCATTGATTGAATTTCAACCGTAGCCGCCCAGTCAAGCGGTGTATATCCCCATGAGTGTGGTTTTGCGTAGGGGTTGGTTTATTTATTTGTGTATAAAGTAATTGGTTTTAATAATTATAATATTTCCAATCAGAGCTTTATGAAGAGGGTACCTGGTTAATCTAGGTTTTTTTTAAGTCTCCTCCATCGCTTTCCAAGTTTGTATAAAAGCCTTCTCCGTCAAATCCGTCAAGATTGAGTCCAGATCGTCACGCCATTGTTTCTTTCGCCTGCCTCGGATCGACCTAGCGTTATGCTAGAGATGTGACCCAGTTCCATTTTAACCTGGCAGATATAACGCTAACATCGGCTGTCTTAGACTGCATTTAGGTCTTGCCCATTCGATCGGAGAGTCTAATATTGAGAATGCTAGTCAAATACCAAATCTGATCTAGGATTAATCAAATTAAAAATAAACTTTTCCGCAAAACTGTTTTGTACTTAACATTTTCATAAATAATAACTTCTCTACAGCAAAACTATCCAAAAACATCAATAAAACAATTTGCGCATACCAAAACTAAAGTTTTAGCATATATAAACAGCGTTAGCCTCAATACGCGTCGTTCAGTAGGGTAAGCAGATGCAAATGTACACTGGTACACTCGAATCATCGAATGTCATGGCGTAATGATGACGTCACGTGTGTTTACATGCTGCATAACACGTGCGAATAGCTATGGTCAGTTGTGGGATGATGGAGGACTGACAAAGTGTCCTTAAGGTGAACACGACAAGATAGCCCGTGAAATACGAATTTTCTTACGTTTTTTGGAATTTACCGATCAGTGTCAGGTTCTATCTTACTAATATTATAAATGCGAAAGTTTGTGAGTGTGTGAGTGTGTATATTTGTTACTTCTTCACGCAAAAACTACTGAACGAATTTGGATAAAATTTGGTACACAGATAGTTTATAACCGTAGGATTTTATCCCGATTTTATCTTCCCGTGGGATAGGAATATTCGAGTTCTAGCACCCGCTACAACAACAGCTGATAAAATAGGATTCGCGACCGTAAAAAAATACTTTACAGAGTAATAATGATTTAAATCACCAATAAACAGTGCATATCAAACAAAGTACTGCCCGCGTTCGAACCCAGGACTTACTGTTCGTGGGCCACCGCTGCTCGTTCTTTGTTCTTGATTTTTTTCGAACTTACTATCTCGAATTTTCGACTTTACTGCAAAACGAACTGCATTGTGTTCAAAGGATTTAGATTTAGTTGTTACCTCATAGCTTAGAACCTTGACAAATCTGGTGTGTCGTGGAATCCACATGATGTCAAGCAGATCACGTGCTCTAAGGGAAAGTAGTTTGGTGGCCCAGACTCAGGATTATTCAAAACAATAAAATTAATATTCAGCGACATCGTAATACGTATTTAAAGCAGTTTTGTAGGGCAATAAAATTTTATGAGGGATTACTAATTTTTGTCGTAGGAAAGAGAGAATATAATATTGTTATGACTTTGGCCTGAGCTTTTTAATTAGATACCTATCAGTCTGCTAAGTTTGAGGACTGCACAAGATCAGAATTACCTTTTCTCTTTTTTTATTTAGTTGATCCCGATATGAGGCGATGCCATAGACCCAAACAGCTCAAAGCAAGGTGATTCTGGTCTCGTGGAGAGCTAGCTTGTTGCTCGCTCACCACAATAAAGCTTAGTCTTTGTAGCAGTTGCTCTTGGGTACGATTCCAAGGTTGGGTAAAAGGTTTTCAAGCGTTTTCATTAGGATTTTTTCAGTAGCAGACTAGCGTCAGCATTTGTGCCCGGCTAATGATCGCCTTAAACAATAACCTCCTCCTTTTTTTGAAGTCGGTTAACAACACGGGCAACCTTCGGTACACCCTTGTTTTTTTTTGTTAATGTTAATGTTTATAATAACGCCTAGGCCGCAGCCCATTGGCGTATATGTCACTTCTAATATATGACACACGCAAGGTCACACAAGGGTCAACTCAATTTACACGCCACACAAATTCCCCATACCTTCTTTTCTCTCACATAAGTAATGTGTGACATATCACAATCATATTATGAAATGCTAAGGGTCAGCTATCACTGCAGCGGTGTCTATTTATAAGTGACGACGGCCATGTTGTGACGTCATAGGTCGTTACGTCAGAGCTTTGTTTGAACTAATTGTTGACATCGTGGGGGAAGATGGTGAGGAACCTGTGGGTTTTGAAATGGAAGTGGGGGCTGGTGTAGCCATAGAAATACTCCACATACCTACAGTAATGTATAAGTCTTTGGGCCCATAATACGTATTTGCCCGACCTAGGAATGGGACCCAGGTCCTAATGGTCAGCTTAGACATGACAGAATGTACTTTGTGTATGGTTCGGAGTGTTTAGTTTTTTGTACAGCATGTCCTGAGTAGAGGTTTTCTAACTAGAAAAGATTGTTGATTTCTTGTCACTTATTTTGTGGCTGCACAAGTCTCATCTACATACACCTTTTAATCAATAAAACTATGAAAGAGAGAAATAGGTAGATAAAAAATAATTATAATAATAATAATATTCCACAACTATCACACAACGCCATCTAGTCCCAAGCTAAGCAGAGCTTGTGTTATGGGTACTAGACAACTGATAAACATACTTATATATTTCTAAATACATACATATTATAGATAAATTACACCCAGACACAGAACAAATGATCGTGCTCATCACACAAACATTTGTCCTGGGTGGGAATCGAACCCACGACCTCCGGCATAGCAGTTAGGGTCACTAACCACTACAGTAGTCACACACAGGATAAAAAAAGGTTAAATTACCCAAAAGCAACAAAATGATATAAAAAGTAAATATAAGAACAGAATTAAGCAAACGAAACTGTACAAGGCCTCTATCTCATGGTGCTGTAATATTAAAAAAAAAACACCATTGGTACATTGGTCATATTGGGCAAAGGTAGTTACTGTGCAAAATCTATGCATAAAAATAATATTATATGAAAAATTAATAACGACATGACTAAGCAATTATTAATGTTAATGACAAAACCTCTTTTCTATACCTACTTGATATAAAAAAACCCTAATTATTTCTGAAGATATAAGAAGTGATGAATAAAAAAAACTAGTTTTTATAATATTTACGTTCGCTACTTGATTATTTCTCATCCGGGATATAAGTAGTACTTTACTTCATTATGATAACGAGGTGAGCAGCATTATAGGCTCTGCCACCGTTAATTAGTAGAATCGGTAAAACTTAAAAGTAAGTTTAAGTAGTAGGTTTACAGAACTTAAATATAATGAGATGCTTATAGGATATTAACGCCATATGGCATGAAAAGGTTTATTCTAGTTATTAAGAAATTCCGTAGGGCACGATTACGTAAGTTTGGTATTTCATCAAAAAAGTCAAAATTCCTTGGATGAAAGATTTAAGTTTCTTCCGGGTTGTGGTTCCGTGATGGTGGACATGATACATATCATGACGTCTCCAATAACGAGATCGGCAGAGATCTAAATACCTGGAAGTAGGTATAGTGCATCCACGTTCCGTCAAAACGTATTATAATCTACTAGGCTGTCTATCTTACCCGACGGGACTGCGGGTCCCGTTGGGGCTGCGGCGACACAGGGGCTAAGAAGGAGCAATGGCAGTTTTTAGTCAGAGAAGTCTGGCACTCCCTTCCACTCTGGTCAGCGAGGGAAGCCAATCAATGATTTCCCCACCATCAAAAAAAAAAGAGACTCGAACACACGACTTCGGCCATTAGCACTTGCGACCAACTAAAGATAAAATGTTCAACAGAATCACTTATTAATCACTAGCTTTTGCGAGCGGCTTCGCCCGCGTGAAAATGGCTATTTTCCATACACACTTTCATCCCTTATTTAACTCCCTTAGGGATTGAATTTCGAAAAATCCTTCCTTATTCCTTGTCTACATTATAAAGGGAACCTCTGTGCAAAATTTCAGCTTTCTAGGTCCAAGCGTTTGGGCTGGGCGTTGATGAGTCAGTCAGTCAGTCAGGACTTCTCTTTTTATTTATATAGATATATAGGTATGGCAATTAAGTCTCCGATGATGTATTCAGTCCACAAAGTGCACTCGTCTATGGCTCGCCTACAAATCACAGTTGCGCCAATGTTTAGGCCCTTTTACGCGTTTTGGATTAAGTGGTATGAGAAATACAGCGGAGAAATAAGTACAAGCAATTACATATTCGTGGGATGTAACGATGACGGATAAATTGTTCTGTTTGTGTCGACAACTAAACTTTTGTTTGAACAGTGACTGGACAATGTACAGCTCTATCAAGTTGTCTTAACGGAAAGAAAAAAATGTATTTGTCGCAGACATGACAAATAAACATAAGTCCTAGAATGGGTGGTGCTGGTGCAGTGGTTGTGCAGGATGAGTAGAAAAGCAGATGAAGCATGACTGTAGGAGGGTTCTAGACTGACATTCAGTTTAGGAACGCTCGATGAGACCCCATTATTTATTTTTATTTTTTTCTTATTATTTATCTGGGTCCGTAAAAAGTTTATAGATTTTTCTTGCCAGTTCTTTTCCATACGAAACGATCAACCCGAACCGTCGAGGCATTAAGACAGGCAGTGAACCATTTTGATTGTGAAAAAAGAAATTATTTATTTTATACTTTTTAGTTCATAAGGTACTTATGTATCTAAAAGCCATTGTTGTAGTGAAATATATAAATGTTGTTGTTGATGATGGCAATCAGATAACACAAATTACTTTAATTAATTATCCAATTAGAAAAATGTCATAACCAGTGTTGTGCTAGCGCCCTGTGCCCATTGGCTAGTGATGTAACTGATCAGCGTGCACGTACGCGCTTGTTGGGAAGTAATCGCCATTCATCGCGCGGCGGAGGAACGTGGCGCCTCTTGATCAGGAGATAGCCACATTATTAATTGGAGGCTCGTGGCTTAATGGCAGCTCAAGAAAATGTTTCATTTGCAACCGACTCCAAAATGGGAAGGAAGTTCTCAATTCGGTTGCATTTTTAGGGTTCCGTACCTCAAAAGGAAAAAACGGAACCCTTATAGGATCACTTTGTTGTCCGTCTGTCTGTCTGTCTGTCAAGACCTTTTTTCTCAGGAACGCGTGGAGGTATCAAGCTGAAATTCATATCAAATACTCAAGTCTATGGTCTCTTGGAGCTGTGACAAAATCAAACTTCTAAGTCAACGCGATCAAAAGATACTCCCGTTTATGCCGCAAATTTTCGACACTCGCAAGGGAATCAAAACCTACAGGGTACTTCCCGTGAACTCAGAATCTTGAAATTTGGTACGAAGCAACGTCTTATAGCATAGATAAAGGAATAATTACGAAAACCATAAATTTTTAGTTACATCAAGATACTCCCGTTTATGCCGCAAATTTTCGACACTCGCAAGGGAATCAAAACCTACAGGGTACTTCCCGTGAACTCAGAATCTTGAAATTTGGTACGAAGCAACGTCTTATAGCATAGATAAAGGAATAATTACGAAAACCATAAATTTTTAGTTACATCACATAATATATTTTTTTTACGGAACCCTCGGTGCGCGAGTCCGACTCGCACTTGGCCGGTTTTTTTTTTTAAACTGATCATCATCATCAGCCTATAATATACCCACTGCAGGGTATAGGCCCCATTTTCCTCTGTCCTGTGCCAGCCACATCCAGGTTTTCCCTCCGATGGTAACTAAGGATGACAGGTGGACTAAGGTTATCACCGAATGGCATCCAAGAACTGGAAAAAGAAGTGTGGGTCGTCCAGCTGCGAGATGGGCAGACGATATCAGTTACCAAAACTTATACGTTTCAAAAATTCGTTTTAAGATATTTTAGTTGACCGATGACCCGGTGAAGGTGATCAGACGTGACGGAGAGGCACGGATGATTCAAGACTGAAATGAAAGGCATCCAGTCTTTCAGTATGACTGTAATTTCATGTTCTTTCTGAATCTCTCTCTGATATGTCCTTTGTGTTGGGTATCTGCAAAATAACATAACAGTTCGATTACTCTTTAATAGGAAACAGATTTCTTTACCAGAATGAGAACAATCATCATAGCCTTTTCCTAAATTTATAGAGTCGGCTTCCAGTCTAACCGGATGCAACTAAGTAATACCAGTTTTGTACAGTCGAACAAGCTAATAAGTATACAGGGTAGAGATCTTTATAATTAAACTAGCGGACGTCACGCGGTTTCACCCGCGTAGTTCCCGTTCCCGTGGGAATACAGAGATAAAAAGTAGCCTATGTCACCCGGGATGAATGTAGCTTTCTAATGGTAAAAGAATTTTTAAAATCGGTTCTGTAGATCCCGAGATTACCCCTTACAATTTAACAAATATACAAACACACAAACTTTACTTCTTTATAATATTAGTATAGAAGTATAGATAACACTGAAAGTATTGATTGTAATTCTGTTTTATCAAGTGTTTTGCATTAAACGACTGATGTCAAACGCTGTATCGTTTGACATCAGTCTCTAAATGTATCTGTAAAATCTTAAAAGTAAAAACAAGTTAGCTGGCTGTATGTATACTTATTAGCTAATAAGTATAGAGCCAGCAGCAGAAACACTTAATAAAACTAAATTAGAATCAATATTTTCATGTTATAGAATTATAAAGATCTCTACTCTGTATACTTATTAAAAGCTTGTTCGACTGTACAAGGAGCGACTGCCTATCTGACCTCCACAAGGACAACTCGGATAGTACTGAGCAATACGGTACAAAAAGATACCCTAAAGAAAGAAGATACGTAGGTAAAGATCTAGCAATGACAGCCGAGAGCAACAGCTTAACGTGCTTTTCGAAACACGGAGGAAACTCGTTGTGTAATGGCGGGCACTCATTTACAGACCGACCTAGTTTACCAGAATAAGACAACCAACCAACACAGTCTATCTATATAAGGTCCCATTAAAATAGGTGGACAAATTTTAACACAGTGCGATCAGTAGGTCTAACCAAACATATCTAAACAAAAAAAAACATTGAATACACAGATTTTTTTTTACTTAAACTAATAAATTGCCGGCACTCTAGAACAAACTCGCATCCTCTATGAGTAGGTACTTAAATGCGTTTTTCTTATATATTTTTTTACCATCGTTCTTATTTTGGTGGTCTGAATGATTTCTCAAATTTTGTTCACCTATTTTAATAGGACCTCATATCTATCTATCTATATAAATAAAAAGAGAAGTCCTGACTGACTGACTGACTGATTGACTGACTGACTCATCAACGCCCAGCCCAAACCCTTGGACCTAGAAAGCTGAAATTTTGCACAGACGTTCCCTTTATAATGTAGGCAAGGAATAAGGAAGGATTTTTCGAAATTCATTCCCTAAGGGAGTTAAATAGGGGATGAAAGTTTGTATGGATAACCGTCATTTTCACGCGGGCGAAGCCGTTGGCAAAAGCTAGTTGTATATAAAGTTCCAAAGATCCAGTTTCTAAATAAGTGATCCCAGATTAGAGCGATCCATAAAACCAAGTTGCTGACCCAAATATAAATATTGATAAAACCTAAACGGAATAAGTTTCAATCTGCGTCAGAGTCTGCAGTTCGTTGGCGCTGTTCCAATTCCAACACAACTTGAACTTGCACGAGCTAGCACATTTTGTTGCTGAAACTAGAACTAACTAGCTAAAGCTTACTTCATTATGTAGGTACCTACGTGCATAGTATTCTGGAGTATCGCTTTACGTTATCGTAAAAATGTAGTTAAAAAACTAAAAAACCCGACTGAAAAAACGGAAAAGCAAAAAACAAGCACATTTTAAATTAAACAAAACTTGTAAGCAGGCGGGGTCCATTCTATTTTCATTTCATAATTTAATATTCAAATGAACCCCGCCTGCTTCCAAGTTTTGTTTAATTTAAAATGTGCTTGTTTTTTGCTTTTCCGTTTTTTCAGTCGGGTTTTTTAGTTTTTTAACTACATTTTTTTTATTTAACACTTTTTAGTCAGTTTTCATTAACTTCGTTAGTACTATTATAAGACGGTAGATTTCGATTCGATTTTATATTCATTCCGTACACGTAAAAGAATCCGGTTATAAGTAAGAAATGCGATATTGTTTGTTCTAATAACTTTAAATCGTTATATTATTATATCCTAAACGGTTTTATAAAATGAAAAATGATAAAGGAAACCTAATATTCATTTTCAAATACCTATTCAACGATACCCCACTTGACATGGTGAGTCAATTTTTTTTTTTTCATTTTGACAATATGGCGACTAGTTGTTACTATAGTGAGTATTGTTTATTGTAATGTTTTTAGTGACACTCGCGAGGTCAAGACGAATCGATTGACGTACGGATCATCAAAATCGGCCAAGGCGTTTGGCCTCTACAATGCCACATAGGAACAAACATACATACATACATACATAGACTGATAAACACATAACCCTTCTTTGCTTTGCGCAGTCGGGTAAAAAGTTGAGGAGTTGACCGGGTGAGGTAACAAAGAAGGCATATCCTAGTGTGAGTTTCAGGAATCAACGAAATGATTGTAATTTTTTTTTAAACAATATTTTATTCTATTCTATTCTATATTGCATAATGGTGAAAAGAATCCATTTCAAAAAGTTTTTAATCCAACTTAACAGACGCCTGACTGCCTCGTTTAGATCTAGTGGTTGACTGCGACTGCTGACCATGAGGTCCGGGATTCGAATCCCGGGTCGAGCAAAGTGTTATTAGGTTTTTCAATCTGGAATTTATTAATAGCAGTCAAGTAGTCTGAGCTTGTTCTCAGTTGATGGTAATATTGCTGGCAAAATGTTCATGTAGGTACTAGTAGGTACGTACATGGGGATTGGTGTGATGTTATGTTAACAGACGTTTTGTTAATCGTCGATGAATTGACTTTGAATAAAAAAACTTTTTAAGTTAAACGGTTTTATGTTAAACATACATTGCAATGTTTAAGATAAATGTACTAAAAACCAAAAAATAATAAAGTAGAAAACCGTGGGGCACGTCAATTGTCTACAAATTATCGACTTAATTATTATTATTATGATTTTAATCAACGATTGTAGACAATTGACGTGCCCCACGGTTTTCTATTTTATTATTTTTTGGTTTTTAGTACATTTATCTTAAACATTGCAATGTATGTTTAACATAAAACCGTTTAACTTAAAAAGTTTTTTTACCTATTTTTTATTTTCTAGTTTTTAGTTTTTATTTCGCATTCTGTTTAAAGGGGCCGCCATCTTGGATTTTAATTTTATATAGTATATTGTATTACACTGGTTGAGCACTTTCATTTGATACCCATATTGATGGGATCGATAAAACCTACGTTATCCGCCATTTTGTAGCGGCCGCCATCTTGTATTTAATTTTTTTATAGTATATTGTATTCTGCTTGTTGAGCCCTTTCATTTGATACCCATATTGATGGGATTGATAAAACCTACGTTATCCGCCATTTTGTAGCGGCCGCCATCTTGGATTTCAATTTTTTATAGTATATTGTATTCTGCTTGTTGAGCCCTTTCATTTGATACCCATATTGATGGGATTAATAAAACATAAATAAATTATCCGCCATTTTGTAGCGGCCGCCATCTTGGATTTCAATTTTTTATAGTATATTGTATTCTACTTGTTGAGCCCTTTCATTTGATACCCATATTGATGGGATTAATAAAACATAAATTATCCGCCATTTTGTAGCGGCGGCCATCTTGAATTTATAATGATAATGAATAAACATAATTGTATTGTCACCAAAATCCAATGTGTGTACAAAATTTCAGATTAATCGGTTGACTGGAAGTGGGTGAAATTTGAATTACTAAATTTGATCCAAGAAAAAAACAAACGGGGTGAGCTAAATAAAACCGTTTAATAAAACCGTTTAAAAAAAGATGACACGAATAGAAATGAGGTGCCTACTCTGACGACTAATAGAGATTAATGAAGACATGCTGCGCCCCCATCGCCCGCAAATATACCATGATAAACGTACGAGGAGGATGACATTGATGACTTATGAATTACGATATTAATTCAAATCCGGTCTTAGATAACAGAAATAAATTGATTGTCACAATTAGCAGGTTCGCAGGTCACATTTGCCAGCGAGCCTCAAAGGGTCGGGGAATAAATGACCAGAGTGGAGATTTGTCTTCGCTATTTAAGAAGCTTTTTATTCAACTTGCCGTATTATTTTGAATCATTTTATTCTTTGTTTCAACCCATTTCGCAGACTACCGCAGATGTTTTATTTTTCTTACTCCTTCGCTATTCTTTTCACACAGTTAAATTGTTTCGCTGGAACTTGGTTGAGCTTCATTATCTTGGCGATTCTCTGGTGGTCACTACGGTTGATTCTGATGTACAGGAGTTGCAGAGCTTTGGGAATAGTGTGGCGGGCTTGTCCCAAAAAGAAAAACTACTGTATCCCGAAGTGGGATTACAGTATAGTTAACTTGAAGCAAATAATTTCTCAACGCCACCACTCTGCGCCCTCTCGAAACAATGTCTATTTGTAACCAGTAGGTAATAGCCTCGATAACGATCAGATGCAGTCTATTTCTCTCTCTGCTAATTACGGAAACTAATGAATATAGTATGTTAATAGCGCCAGATTATATGGCAGAAACTCCGCACATTCCATCAAGACAGATGAGAAGAGTTACAAACAACAAGAGTTATGTAAGGTTTACTTTGAAGTACAGTCAACAACGTTCGTAAGTTATGAATGTACAAAGAGCACTGTATGAATGTAAGCTTGCATATTTCAAGTTGCATATTTTCACAAAGAAATATGGAGTAAGGTACACAGGCGTGGCATACAGGTGCCAGTACATAAAGTTAGCCGAAACTGTAAATTTTTCCAATTGAACCTTGAACCAAATGCTTTAGCGATAGCGACGTTGAAAATCTATGAAAGAAATCTGACAGAATGAGTTGATTGAGTAGCTTGATGATCTGGGGGTCTAAAATGGCTACTTTATCAGATCATAATATGATTTGCGTAAAAAATCGTAAAATGGTCACATCTTTATGAATAGTCCATTTTACGAATATTTGTGTGTGTAGGTAGATGCTATTTAAAATCCACTATTCGTATAGCTTAAAGTTTGATCTGAGGCTTAAAGCATAATAACATAGTGACATAAGTGTAGCCTGCCAGATCTTTTGTCTTTTTGAATAACCTGCTTCCGTAATGACTAAGAGCTACAGCTTAGAAATAAGAAAAAGTATTGACAGCCTGACGTAAGTGACATTGAAAAATATGAAAATTATTTATTTTATTTTAGACATTTTATAAGAAAACGAATCGTATTAGACCGATTCGCAAAATAGTAATGCAAAAACCAATAAAACTTTGATAGATGCGTACTAATAATAAAATGAATGTATATAGAGTACTCACCCCTCACTCATTTTCTTTCACTATTTTTTCGTGACTTTCTTCATTAATAAATGCACTTTGTTTATTCATATTTAAAACACTTTGTACACAAATTATACGAGTAAGAATATTTTAGAAGGAGAAAGCAAAGAGACAAACAATTATTTAATTTGACAACCTCAGTTGACAACCTTGTTATTTTCCGTAACCATATAGCAACCTGGTTGAGTACTGAATCTTAATATTTTCGTTAGGGAAATTCTGGATTCGCTCTCCACGCTCAAGGCCCGCGATAGAATCTATGCAATAGATTAAAAAACATAAAACGGACAAATAATACTCTGTAGCAGAACTATTTCTTAGTTTTAAAACAATCACCAACTTTGACTGCTGACTGTACTTAGCTTCTGCTTTTCAAGTAATAAAATACAGGTAAAGAATTGAAATCATAATAGTTTGCTCGCCTGCCATTGTAGTGAGTTATGATGATGATGATGACATGCAATAGATTCTGATGACTCCACAATTAATGCTGATTGGTTCTACGTGAGAACTTGATGGGTAATAGCCAACCCGTGACCTCTTTGGAGTAGGTAACCCATTGAATATCTTTCCGTAACTGTGAGCCAAAATGCATTTAATTAAAATTGATTTTCGAAATGCTAAATAGTTGCGTAAGACTCAGTCACTTCTAAAAATTGGCATACTACACCACTTCCTCGTCTATTGGACTAGGTAGTACCTACCTAGTTAATTTTTTGACTAGGTGATCCAAAAATCAACGAGCAAATCTCAATAATAGCCGCTCATTTAGTCTTTATAATATGAGAAGACAAATTTGCCGAGGTTCACCGTTCGATTGAGGATTTCTTACCGTTTCGTTAGCAAGGTCTAAAGTCCTCCCAAGACACGCAACTCTGATTTGTTCGGATTTATGGTCGTACTTATTGTATACCTACCTAATTGTCACTTGCTTCAGTAAAGGAAAACATCGTGAGGAAACAGGCAGGGAGGAGGCATGTAAAGCTAAGACAGAGGCCAACGAGTGGCATTAAAACTCTGACAACTTCTTGTGACAAGATGGAAAAAAAGACCAATTCGCCAAAATTATTATGTAGAAGAGTCGCGGGCAACCGGTGGATGCAAACAGCAGGCTGCCGTTCTTTATGGCGTTCTATGACTTGATCTTTGTCCAGCAGTGGACGTCTAATGGCTGATGATGATTATGTAGAAAGACTTATAGAGCGGACATTGCGAATATTGTCATACAAAAATTTTCATTCCTAAAGTATTCGATTTCGACACACGAATGCTACCGGGCGTATGACACTACCACTATTAATAAGTATTGTATTTACGATTTTCTTCCTCTTGCCTTCTTGGCTCGTAAATATTTAATGTCTTTGCTTAAAATGCTACATTGTAATCTTGTAATCATAATCACAAACACTTTCTTGTATACAAATATTGGTGGGTGACGCAATGTGACCCGACCGCGCAAGTTAGGTAAGTTGTGTGTTTGGCGTTATGTGCTCGTTCGGGAGTGACCAGCCATGTGTGAAGCTTAGATTGAGCAGCTAATATTTGTTTGGCGCAGTAGGAATTGAGGAAACAAAAGCTTACAAATAATAATATTGATTTGTACTAGATTTGTTGAATTTTAAATTGTTTAGGCGGTGCGACATCTAATAATATTTGAACTTTGAGAGTTGTTCTTTAATTCTCCTGCTATATATGTATATGTGCTGCGTAGGAAGTACATAGAGTAGATTGTCAAGTTATAGTGGTTCATTTGTTTGAGTGCCGTAGCCGTGTGTCACAGTTGACATTGTCGCATATATATAGGTACATCATCATCAGCCTATAATATTCCCACTGCAGGGACTCAGGCCTTCTCTCTAGGAGAGGGATGGGCTATAATCCACCACGCGGGCACAATGCCTGTTGGTAGATGTCAGATGTCTTCGAATTTCTTGCTTCTAAGACATGCCGGTTTCCTCACGATGTTTTCCTTCAACCTTTTGTAAGCAACGGTGATGAAATAAATTACACAAAGTAATGCGCCTGCCTGGGTTCGTACCTGTTCGTACTGTTCGTAAGTCGGGGCCATCACCACTGGGCAACCGCTGCTTTTATATAGGTACGATTTTCGTGAATTACCTAGTGCTGGAGCATAATTATTATGTTTCTCCCGAGGTTAGGGTTGAACTTCTTCTCATGAAGACATTTATACCTATGAATTCAAACACTTCTATGAATGACATCACAATAGACCTATTCTGGTAAACGTTATTGCAAGAGTTGAATTGGCATGAAGCTGTTATGTTTGTAATAGAGCCAGAACATAATATACAAAATGAAGTATTCAGCCTACGTTGGTATCCATTGGTTATATAATAGTATCTATTTAACTGCCAATTGGTATCCGCCTATGTATCACTATTGTGCATAAAGTTTAAATAAATAAATATAAATTATTTTTAATAATATGTGCGAAATCTAAAGAAATTTCGAAAACGATGCATGTATGGAGGGAGGCTACATTCGTGCCCAGTTGATGGAAAATGGCAATAGGCTCGCCCCCTATTACATGGGACTCAAACATAACTGGCGAAATGTGTGTGTAGTATTAGGTACAACTCTGCCTAACCCTTTTGGGTGTTACAGCCGTGATGTTATGTATGTAGGGACAGCTTCTATTTTCATTGTTTGTTAATAGATTCCCCACAATAGAACACTGCTGCTTTGACTCATAATTCGAGGTGATTCAACTTTGATTTAAACATTTAAATAAAAAACGTGTTTGGTGTATTAGTTTAGTTAGTTGGCAGTAGGCGGCATTTAATAATGCGTGTCGACTGAACTGAGGTCAAGTTCTTGGTTACAAATATTAAACCTGTTTTGTGACAATATTAATTATGTTCTTTCTTTCTAGTATCTAGAAATTCCTCGACTCTAACAGTACCTACCTATAAGCAATATAATTAAGATTTAGAGCAAAATGGTACTAGGTAGACAGAGGTGGTATTTTATAGGTATGATGTAATTACAATGCGCCAGATATGTGGTCCCATGGACAAGTCTTGTACCTACAAATTCAAACTTCGGGCCGCCAATGAGAAATTACTAATGGAAATGATTAAATCTATCTATTTATATAAATAATAACCCTCCTTTTGGGCTCCGCCGCAGTCGGGTAAAAAGAGAAGTCCTGACTGACTGACTGACTGACTCATCAATACCCAGCCCAAACCCTTGGACCTAGATAGCTGAAATTTTGCACAGAGGTTCCATTTATAATGTAGACAAGGAATAAGGAAGGATTTATCTAAATTCAACCCCTAAGGGAGTTAAATAGGGGATGAAAGTTTATATGGAAAATCTTCATTTTCACGCGGGCGAAGCCGCAGGCAAAAGCTAGTAATGGATAAAGCTGACCCAAACCAATATACCCAAGTAAAGTGTTACTAGGTCTAGTCTGAGCCACATCTAATCACGCCTGTTCACCTTTGCTAACCCTTTGGGGGTTCCCAAAGGGTTAGCAAAGGTGAACCTACACCTAAATTTTGTGGGAACTTGAATGTTTAAAAAATATTCTTTTAGTAATAATCAGTTTATTTCTTTCTTTATCTTATCCTAATAATCTCTGTGACAGACACGATCGGAAGTAGGAAGGGAGGAAGTTGACAATTGACATTACACAGTTCACAGATTATAAAAATACTTTAACACTCCATCTCAATTTTAAGATAAACAAACATTATTTTTCTAATTTAATACAACTTGAAATTGTTTATATTGTGGCAACACTAGTGACAATGTCTTGACATTTGACATGAGTGACAGTGACTGAGATCATCAATGATTGAATTCACCAGTTTGAATTCACATCGTCATCGTCTATTCAAAATACTTTGTTATTTATGTTACCAGATTGATTACAGTGTTTTGTTTTAAAAGTAGAGAGAAGGATAATTATATAAGCTACCGTGCGTTTCTTTAACATAACACGTTTCTTGCCTTTTACGACATAAAGAGACAGAGCGGGAAACAAAAACAAAGTAATAAAGACACTCCTACATTCTACATGTATTTAATTAACATAACTATGCATAAAGGCAGTTTATTATTAGTGAGCTCTTCATAACCTATTCAGTTCTTGGCTGCGAGCCGAGTGGGGCATCGAAATGTTCATATTTAACCCTCGCAGGCTTCGGGAAAGAGTTTCCTGATAATACTGTAATTTTTAACGAAGCCTGACCTTCGGAGCCGGGGTTTGGGATGTGGCGAGCTGCCAGGAACCGTTGTGTAACGTGGTCGTGACGCTGGAGTATTAACTATAGCAGTTCTGTTTAGCTTTGAACTTTTAACTTGGGCTTTATTTCAATTTTTATGGGTTAAATATGGATTCCGGAAGCATGAAAGAGAGAATGATTTCTAATTTGTCGGTTTTTAAGTTTTCTGATTAGATTAAAAAAACAATTAAGGATAAATGGGGTTGATCACATTTCGCTTTTAAAGGACGCACAGGATACAATATAGTTTTGTAAAAATCTGGATATAAATATCTAATGGTCTTATCCCGATTATTGGCTATCTTTCCTCATCTCAATACACTGAAAAATCATCAGTATCTTCCTACCCTTATCCCATGTCATTTGAAAGCGGCGCAACACGTTTTATTTCTCCCCTGTCAATCGTCACGCTATCATTTACTCCGTGACAAGACACTGAAAAATACAGTCAGAAATATGTTTTAACACTAAAGTAATCAACAATTCGATATTCTACTTTAGCCCGGATCAAGTGCATTAATCCCTCTCATTCAGTAGAAATGATGAACAAAATTGAACAGTTCATTTACATATATACATATGGAAAGCTTTCTGAATGAGGCATACATGGAAGCGCCATTGATGCGCTATTGGTTTCTGGATGTCGGAAATATCAAAAATGTCGATTTTACATCTAAACTTTGAGCCCTTATTTAACTCTCGTAAGGGTCGAATTTCAAAAAATCCTTCCTTATTCCTTGTCTACGTTATAAAGGGAACCTCTGTGCAAAAATTCAGCTTTCTAGGTCCATGGGCTTAGGCTGGGCATCGATGAGTCAGTCAGTCAGTCAGGACTTTTCTCTTTATTTATTACCATTGACACATGAGGTCGCCAAGCTCGTGTTAGCTATTTAAATACATTTAAAAATAGTTTTAAGATATTTACAGTATTTTTATAAATTAGAGAATTGTTTTGTATAAATAAGTTATTTTATTGAGTTGAAATGCTAAAATGGCGCCAACGGTTATTGGAATGACAGTTAACTATTGCAGTCTGTAGTACAGACGGTTATAAAAGGTCCAAGGCGCCATTTTAACGGGACATTCTTGTCTGAACTTGGGAAGTGAGAAGAGCTCAAAAATACCTGTGTAAGTACTGTGAATTTTATAAAAAACTTGTAATGTTATGCTGTAGCTATTTATTCTGTACCTACTTAATTTGATGTGTTTGATGTGCTGTAGCTATTTATTCTGTACTTATTTTGATGTGTGCTCAGTCTGACCCCCTTTGAATTAAAACATGATTGTCTGATCAAATAGAAGATTATTATTTATTTTCCTTCTGCTCTGGCTAGTCTTACATTTCAGAAGTGGGATAGAATTAAATTAATGCCCTAACTACTTCTGTCATTTGGTTCTGAACTTTATTTTTTTTTCTTTCTTTTCTTTCTTATTTTTTTATTCCATTGTTTGTAATCTTTGATTAACCTACATAACGGTTTAAAGCCATCTAAGTGAGGGTTATTTGATATTGTGTATGATTAAACTTAGTTGTGGGTGCCCCTTTTTGTCCGTTGATTTCTTATTTCAGATAATCATGGAAAACTTGCACCAGTTTCCACCACGTGGGTGTTCTCACGGCGCGGCGGCGTAGCGTGTGACAGGATTGAGCGGCGATCGCGAGGCCGGGTGTTACCTTCAGCAAGCATACCGTGAGGACACCACGACCAAGATCAGAGAGGTGTAACCGGTGCTGTGCGAGGCGCAGCCGGTGCCGTCGTGTGAGGTGCAGCCGTTGCCGTACTACGGGCGGCCACTGCTGTGCGAGGCGCAGCCGGTGCCGTCGTGTGAGGTGCAGCCGTTGCCGTACAACGGGCGGCCACTGCTGTGCGAGGCGCGGCCGGTGCCGTCGTGTGAGGTGCAGCCGTTGCCGTACAACGGGCGGCCACTGCTGTGCGAGGCGCAGCCGGTGCCGTACAAGGGGGCGGCCGCTGCTGTGCAAGGCGCAGCCCCAGTGGTGCGGGGCGCAGCCCCAGTGGTGCGAGGCGCAGCCGCAGTGGTGCGAGGCGCAGCCGCAGTGGAGCGTACGCAGCCGCAATGGCACGAGGCGCAGCTGCAGCGGCACGAGGAGCATCCACATCAACAGAAGGCCCTCAGGGTAACAATAACGTTACCGAACAGGTCAGTAATACAATTTTATTGGCACAAATGTGAAAGGGAGTTGTTCAGTCCATGAGAACAGATGGAAACAATGAACGTTTTCCTGTTTTTTTTAATATGATTCCCGAATTTGACCTCATTTAATGTCTTTAAAAAAAAAAAAAAAAAAAACATTTATATGATCATACATTACTTTTTAAACAAAGTTGCCCTTCTGCAGCGTTACTTTGTTGTGGCACGGTGTTCGCATTCCATCTCCGGTAAAAGTATTTGCGACTACAGTAAATTGTACTTTTTGCGGGTGGATGGAAAAAAAATAGCAAGATTTGTTTCTTGAATGTTTTAGCAGAATATAATTTTGTGTAAGTACCTACCTATGTGTTATGTCAATGTGAATCAATGATCTGTTTTGAAAGAAAATATTACTTACCTGCTTAGTTTGTATGTCAAAGTTTTATGTTATACTTACCCTATACTTAAATAAGTTCCAAAAATGTTCTCAAGTAAAAGTGATCTAAAAACAAATCACATCGTGTTTGTTTAAATTTAAAATAATCGTCTTTTGAATAAAAACACCCGTCACAAACCCAAATGTTTAAAGTTCTCTTTAATTATTGTTGGGGATCAGGTCTGTCCGTCGTTGAAATAATGCGAGCGTGATGGTTTCACAATTATATTTTGAAATATGTATGAAATTACATAAGTTACAGACTGCGTGGATGGATTAGACCGCCATGGCCATGGCGGGGGTCTGTAAAGGATGATGGATGTGACTTGAAGGAAGAGAGAAGGTAAAAAGGACTGATTCTATACAAACAAAAAGTTTTTATAGCTGCGGTGAGTTAGCGATGTTGCAATCCGTGGAAGGGATCCGCGCGACACTGGCTCCGCCTGGTGGTGGTGATGAATGTATGAACCCCTGTGCCAGCGTGAATGCTCAGCGATCACCAAGTTCGGCGCGCCGGTGATAGGTGGCGCCAGCGGTTGGCATGAACATGCCCCCGGCCTTGGAAGCGCTGCTTCCAAAATGGTTCCCGGCACGGAGTCAGGCGTCGCCGCTCACAGGTTGTGGAGGCAGCGGGCAGATCTTGGAGAAGGCACGCCTGATCGTGCCAGCAGCTGTCCTGATGTCAGCCACTCGTGCTATGCCGTCTCCGCCTGGAATGACACGTAGAATGCGACCGAGCCGCCACCTCAATGGTGGCAACTGGTCGTCCTTGATGAGGACAAGGCTGTCCAAGGTGATGTCCTCCTGCTTGGTCTTCCACTTGGTTCGCTGTTGCAGCTCAGAGATGTATTCTGTAGACCAGCGACGCCAGAAGTGCTGCCGCAGTTGCTCGATGCGCTCGTAGCGTGTCAGACTCGAAGTTGGCTGGTCTGGAAAATTCCTTGAAGGTGGCGACGTTAACGGTCGGCCAATGAGGAAGTGTGAGGGGGTGAGGGGGGAAAGGTCAGAAGGGTCTGAGGAAAGAGGTGACATTGGACGGGAATTTAAGACAGCTTCGATTTGTGTCAAAGCCGTGGAAAATTCCTCGTAAGTTAGTCGCGCGTTACCTACTATGCGTCTCAGGTGATACTTGCATGACTTCACCCCGCCCTCCCATAGTCCGCCAAAGTGTGGAGAATAAGGAGGAATAAATCGAAATTCAATGCTATTAGTGGAAGCGTAATCAATAATGGCCTCCGATTCCTTATGGAGAAATAAAGGAAACTCCTTTTCCGCGCCCACAAAGTTTCTACCGTTGTCGGAGAAGATAGTGCGAGGCGTACCTCGCCGGCTAATGAAACGTTTTAGTGCTAATATGTAGTCGTTTGTAGATAAACTAGTAACGAGTTCCAAATGCATGGCTCTAGTCGTGAAACAAATAAAAAGACAAATGTATGCCTTAGTTAGTCTAGAACCTCTGCCCTTTCTGGATAATATGAAAACCGGTCCCGCGTAGTCCACACCGGTTCGCATAAACGGGTAGCCCGATTCCAACCGTTCGGGGGGTAAGTTGCCCATGAGGGGCGCTAGTGTCTTACCTCGATTACGTGTGCACGTTATACATTCGTGTACTATTTTTCTAGCAAGATTTCTAGCGTTCAATGGCCACCAACATTCACGCATGGTAGCCAATAAAAGTTGAGGTCCGGCATGTAATAATCGTGCATGCTCGTGCTTAAATAAACAAATCGTGAATGGATGCTTACTGCATAATAAAATCGGATGTTTTTTATCGTAGGTGAAGTCGGATGAATTACATATTCGACCGCCAACCCGAATTATTTTATGTTCATCAATAAAAACATTTAAACCCGAAATTCGATTATATTGTTTACAACGTTGCTTGATAGGAATTTGAGCTGTTAAGTTATTCAAAACATCTGGAAATGAATTCCTTTGAACGAGCCTAATTAACATTCTCAGCGCGGCGTCCAACTCGTTTACAGATAAGAAACCGGTTTGTCGTTCTGTTTGCTTAGCTCTTGAGTTTGCTATAAATCTTTGTACGTAGCTACCGATTCGTACGAGCTTTGTGAATGACGCGTCCTTGTCGAATTTAAGTATGTCTTCGTGCTGAATATTGGGTAAGCAGGTTTGTTTTTGTTTTAAATCTGGTAAGTTATATTATTCCGAATTATCGCGGTAAGTTTGCTCAAAGTCATGTGAACGATTATGTAAATAGGATGGACCGTGCCACCAAAGTCCGTTATCTTTTAATAAATCTAGGCCGCAACCTCTAGACAATAGATCAGCTGGGTTGTCCTTACTACTCACATGTAACCACACTGAGTCACCTGTGAGTTCATTTATTTCAGTTACTCGGTTTTGTACGAACGTTTTCAATAAATGTGGTGACATTTTAATCCAACCCATAACGATTGTGGAATCCGTCCAAAAGTATACTTTACTGAACTGCAATCTAAGAGATTTAATTATTTTATTAAATAGCTGGGCTCCCAGAAGCGCGGCGCTCAGCTCTAAGCGCGGGATGCTGATTGTTTTTAAAGGTGCGACTTTGCCCTTAGCGCACAATACTCGAACGGTTGCGTCACCGATATTGCTAAATGTACGTATATAGGTACACGCGCCGTATGCGTCTTGAGACGCGTCGGTAAATATATGAAGCTCTGTGTATTGATTATGATCGCCTATTACGTGGCGAGGGATGCGAATATCGTTTAGAAATCTTAACGTAAAAATAAAATGTTTCCAAATGTTAGCAATTTCCTGAGAGACCGGAGTATCCCAGTCAATTTTACTCAGCCATAATTTTTGTAAAATCATTTTTGAAATCATGACTGCCGGCGAAAGAAGACCCAATGGGTCGTATATTTGTGATATTACTGATAACATTATTCGCTTAGTTAAACGTGAATTGTTGTCTTGGTTCTCAATATTTGTAACGAAGTGTAACTCGTCACCAGTGTTATGCCAACCCAATCCGAGTGTTTTGGTTTGCGCATGTTCGCCTATGAAGCGTTCTGTGGCTTTGTTGTGAGATGCATCTGAGTTAAAGGTCCACTTGCGCAAAGGAAAACACCCCGATTGGAGCACGTCTGATGTTTTTTGACATATTTGAAGCAAGTTGTTTAGATCATCATCACCGGTGATGAGATCGTCCACGAATATGTCTTCCGTGAATCATCACGGAAGACATATTCGTGGACGATCTCATCACCGGATGAGCATCCGAGTATGAGAATCGTCGCACTCAATGCTCTCCTAGCATTAGAGTGCGACGATGACGTCATCGCTCGCATCAGCGAGCGATGACGTCATCGTCGCACTCTAATGCTAACTGTCTAATACAGCGCATACTTAAATATGGTGCTGACGCAGTTCCGTACGTGACTGTATTTAGTTGATATGTATCTAACGGATCTGAAGGATTATCCCGCCACAATATTAATTGTAGTGACCTTTGGTCATGCTGGAGAAGAACTTGACGAAACATTTTCTCCACGTCTGCACAAGCTACATATTTATATTGTCTAAATCGTAACAAAATCGAGAAAATATCGTTTTGTAACGCGGGTCCCGGGTACTGAATATCGTTTAATGATTTATTCGAGCTAGTGACGGCACTAGCATCAAATACAACGCGTAGTTTTGTTGTTGAACTAGATTCCTTGACAACACCATGATGTGGAAGATAATAATTTGGTTGACTACAAGTCTCCAACTTGGACATGTGACCTAAATCATTGTATTCACGCATGAAGTTAGAATATAAATGTTTAAGCTCTGGTAAACGATCGAGTTTACGCTCCAAGGTTAAAAATCGTTTCGTTGCTGACGTGTAAGAATCACCTAGGGCATCTGGTGCCTCTTTCAACGGTATACGAACCGAAAATCTACCGTTTTCAACGCGTTTTGTAGTGTTATTGAATATGTTTTCGCAGGTGCGTTCATCATCTGTTAAGGGTGCGCATGATGATGAAGGAATGTTTTCGAGTTCCCAAAACAGCCGGAGTTGTTTATCGATTTCCTGACTGAAGTGGCAATGAACGTGAGCAGGTTTTGGGCTCCTCGCGAGCACAGGACCGGACAATAACCATCCTAATTTTGAATTTTGTAGGAATGGGCCACTTGCTAGACGTATTTTGTCTGTTTCTAGAAGATCCCAAAATCTATCCGCGCCGATCAACAAGTCAATTTCTGAACTTACGTTAAACGTCGGATCTGCTAATTGTAAGAACTCAGGTATATATATATATTACCGGCTTCGATGTTTATCGTAGGCAAACTGGATGTTATGCATGGCAAGATTAAACAGCGAAGCTTGGTATTGAAATCGCTTAATTTTGAACGTATTGTGACGTCACATGAATGCTGTGATTGCGAGACTGACTGTCCCACACCCGATATTTGAACAGTGGACTGTATATATATTGCATTTATTTTCTTTGCAAATTTCTCAGTTATGAAGCAGTTTTGGCTTCCGTTATCTAAGAGCGCGCGGGCCGTATGATACACGTTATTATTATCAGCTACTTCAATTAACGCCGTAGAGAGCAAAACAGTACTTATTAACTTGAATTCGGTAGTGTTCGCTTCACACACAACAGTAGTGGCCGAGTCGCGTGAATGCACTGTTGATGTCGCCAAACTGTGTGATTGTGGATGTACGTTCCCTCCGTTCGACGACGCACGCACACAAGCGCTGTTTCCCGCCTCGTCCATGTGTAGCAAACTGTTATGTTTGTTTGAACACTGTTTACACGAACCGAACTTGCATTGATCTAACGCGTGACCGTTTCTCAAGCAATTTGCACACATCTTATTTTCGTTAATGAATTTAATTCTGTCTCTCACGGACATATTAAGGAATGCTGTACACGAGTATAATGAATGTTCCCTATTGCACAGGACACACTTGGGTAAATCCCATTGTTTATTTGTAGCACCACGGTAATTACTATAACGCGTCGCCTTAGTAGCCGCGTAACTATGTACGCGCTGTGAATTTCGTTTATCGTTTTGGTGTTTAAAGTCGCTATGATGTGTTTTTTCCTTTATGTGGCTAGTGCCGATCATTTCCAACGTGTCCGCTCGACCTCGGAGGAACGTTATTAAATCGTTAAGTTTTATTTTTTCTCGTGAACCTAGACACGTGGCACCGATGTGGGTTTCCCATTCGCGTTCTGTAGACGAGTCCAGCTTACTGACCACTAAATAAATTATTAATGTATCCCAATTAACTGTGGGTTCATTTAGTGAGTTTAAAGCGCGCAGATTACGTAAAATAGTATCAATTAATTTCCTTATTTGCGATGGCGATTCTTGTTTTAGTGATGGAATTTTATGCAACGCTTTTATGTGATTATTAATTAACAACCTCTCGTTGTGATAACGGCTTTCCAATAACTCCCATGCGTGAACGTAGTTGGCTGGGCTAAATTCCAACGCTGCTATCACTTGTAACGCGCTTCCACTAAGTGCTGACCGCAAATAATGGAATTTTTGGATCTCGTCTAGATCGGAACGATTATGAATCATGGTTACGTATGAATGTTTAAATTCTAGCCAGTGATCATAGGCTCCATCGAAGGCAGGTAATTTTATGTCTGGTAATTTAATATTGACACGTGGTTCCGATGCAATTGGAAGTCGACTTGTAATTTCCGCGTTTTTAATTAAACACTTTGCACTGGCTATTGCCGTAAAATAAATATCTTCTAATGCTTCTATGTATTGTAGATTCGCGTTTGTTTCGGATTCCGGAAGGAGTAGTTCGAGTTCATTTTCTACGTTGTCGAATTTATCGTATAATTCACTCGCGGCTTGAACACGTAAAGTTAACTCAGCTGTTTGTAAGCTTGTTAAGTGAGCTCCCGCGAACGATTCCACGTAATTTTTAAACTGGGTTAACCGACCCTTAATGTTACCCCTACGTTTCTTTAATTCGGAAAGAACTTCGTCCACTGCCTTGACCGACATTCTGACGGAATATGGATGAGCGTTATGTGGTGTGGTGTGATGTGGTGTGGTTACTCACATGCAAATATCACCTGGTCCACGTGGCTGCCACACTCGCGTGAACTGAAACGAAACACAGCTTTAACACAAATCTTTAACTGAATGGATGTGACGGGTGGGATTGACGGGACGGAACAGAGACCTGACCGTTTACGTATCTTACGCCTTTGCCTTTTTCTCTGGTTTGATGTTATTGCTGGGTCACTGGACCAGCTGTGATGATCGCTGCACTCGGTCGATCGTGATGATCGCTGCACCCGGTCGATCGTCTTCACAGCCAGCTATTGTCTTCAGCGCCCGGCTCCAGTCCGAGTCAAAGTCCGCAACGTGCCGGCAACGTGGTCGGCACCGTGTATGTGGAGTCTTCTTCCGGCTGGTATTCTTGTAGATCCGTCTCGTAGGACCAAAATGTTGGGGATCAGGTCTGTCCGTCGTTGAAATAATGCGAGCGTGATGGTTTCACAATTATATTTTGAAATATGTATGAAATTACATAAGTTACAGACTGCGTGGATGGATTAGACCGCCATGGCCATGGCGGGGGTCTGTAAAGGATGATGGATGTGACTTGAAGGAAGAGAGAAGGTAAAAAGGACTGATTCTATACAAACAAAAAGTTTTTATAGCTGCGGTGAGTTAGCGATGTTGCAATCCGTGGAAGGGATCCGCGCGACACTGAATCTGCATAAAAAATTTAAAAAGTCACCTAATAACGAAATTTTAAAAACGTCTTTCAATAGATACAGGAACTACTGTAACAAGCTTTTGAAAAAGATCAAAAAAGACTATGAAAGGAATGAAATAAGCGATGCCGGTAACAACACAAAAAAACTATGGGAAGCAATAAACAGAATAACTAACAGAATCAAAAAGAAGGAGAACTCATCAGATCTATTAAACACGTATGCTTCCCCTCAGGAATCAGTTAACATGGCCAATAAATTCTTCGCTGAAATCGGCAAAAATCTCGCGGAAAAGGTATCCAATACATCATCTAATAACGCACATAACACCGTCCAACAAGTAGCCACACAATCTATGGTACTTTTACCCACTGATGCTGAAGAAGTTGCCAGACTGATAATGTCCCTGCGTAGCGACACTGCCGCGGGGTGGGACAGGATATCAAGTAGACTCCTAAAAAAACATAAAGACATTGTTGTACCACCCCTCACGTATATCTGCAACCTTGCTCTTTCATCTGGGCAATTCCCCAAAGCCTTTAAAAAAGCCATAATTCACCCAATTTTCAAGAGTGGGGATGGACGCCATGTCAATAACTATAGGCCTATAGCAGTACTTCCTATTCTGTCCAAAATCCTGGAGCGGATCATGAATAATAGGCTCGTGAATTACTTGGAGAAGTTTAACATCCTTTCGCCCTCACAATATGGCTTCAGGGCGGGCAAATCCACGGCTGATGCAGTTCATGATCTGACCAATTATGTCATCTCAAACTTGGATGGTGGACAGAAAGTTTTGGGCATTTTTCTGGATCTTGCAAAAGCTTTTGACACGGTGTCTATCCCTACCTTGATTCGAAAGATGGAAGGCATAGGAATCAGGGGTGTTCAGCTGCAACTATTCGAGGACTATTTGAGTGAGCGTACCCAGTGTGTTAAGATAGGAGATGCCATCAGCGACGAATGCACTGTCACCTACGGTGTGCCTCAGGGCAGCGTAATAGCGCCGACACTCTTCTTAATATACATTAATGAGCTGGGTATGCTCACTCTTCCCAAAGGTAAAATCATTACCTTCGCAGACGACACTGCCCTTCTTTTCAGTGCTAGTACATGGCATGAAGTATACATACAAGCTCAGTCTGGCTTCGATGTCGTGATTGAGTGGTTGCGTAATAATGTTCTAACTTTAAACGCGGAAAAAACAGTGTACATGCCCTTCTATCTAAAAAATAATGCGTCAATCACACACTCAAACTCTTTGTTCTCCGTAACAGCCCACACATGTTCCAAACAAAACAGAAACAGTTGCACCTGCTCCACCCGCATTCAGAGGAAAGACAGTGCCAAATATCTAGGGGTACTAATAGATAGCGCCCTTAGTTTCAAAAATCATATCCATACACTTAGCGGAAGGATACGGAAACTTATATACATCTTTAAGACCCTGAGACACGTGGCTGACGAGAAACTAAGGAGGTCGGTTTACATGGCTCTGGCGCAGTCCCTACTAACCTACTGCATAACATCCTGGGGAGGTGCTACAAAAACTGCTATGCTGGAACTAGAACGAGCGCAGAGAGCCATTTTGAAAGTATCTCTATTCCGACCTTTCAGATATCCAACGGTTATGGTGTATAGGGAAGCAGAAGTGCTAACTGTTCGACAGCTGTTCCTGTTACAAACCGTTATAAAACAACATGGCCTCAATACCTTCAACCACTCACTCTCAAACAGAAGTAGAAGATTTGATCCCATAGTCCGCCATCACACACGGCTCTCGACTACTTCCTCTCAACGGTTCTTCTGCTACCTGGGCTGCTTTCTTTATAATAAAATAAATAAAATACTCCCAATTTATAACCTTTCCAAAACCAGCTGTAAAGTTAAATTAAGAAATTGGCTCCAGGAGTTAAACTATGAGGAAACGGAAAAACTACTTGCTGTCCCAAAATAGTCAGTTTAACTCACCCCCCCCCCCCCCACCACGCACTACCCCCACACTTACACCCAAACATACACCCACACTTACACCCACACATACACCCTAGTCGCCCACAGACATACAATCATACAAACAAATACCTACTAACCATACTAACACCAAGTACCAGTAATTGTAACTATTTTTCATTCATTCAATTTTCTCTTTTTTATATTTAATCTTTTTGTTGTAAATTCTTATCGCATTAATGATTGCTTTGTGCATAACATTGGAATGTAAGCATTATCCAAGGGGTGGAGACCTGGTGTCCTGAAATACAGACCTCACGGTCTAGCTTAGGCACCAGTCTCCCACAGTATAATTATTTCTGTTACGTATTTTGTATTGATACCTGACTAATGTACCTATATTGTGGTGAGAAATAAATCATTATTATTATTATTACTGGCTCCGCCTGGTGGTGGTGATGAATGTATGAACCCCTGTGCCAGCGTGAATGCTCAGCGATCACCAAGTTCGGCGCGCCGGTGATAGGTGGCGCCAGCGGTTGGCATGAACAATTATAAATTATTCATTTTTCTTATTTACTGTAGCAGTTATTGTCACATAGCCTCAATCTATTACGAGGAACTATCAGAGATTTTGCCTTCTAATTAACGAATTTACTCATTTCAACAATGTATAGGGATGTGGATAACGAAGTCAAAGTCAAAACATTTAAAGTGTACAACGTGGTGTTATATTTTGGTTAGTGCTGATAACTTGGTAACCTGTTGCAATCTTTGCAATGTAACAATTCAATTTTTCAATTAATTTATTCAATTACAACTTTTACATTGTGTCTGAATTTCTATAACGAATAATCACTAAATATCATACGTGCGACTGCCTCGTTGGTCTAGTGGACGCAAGCGCGACTGCTGAGCATGAGGTCCTGGGTTCGATTCCCGGGTCGGGCAAAGTGTTATTGGCTTTTTCCATAAGGAATATCAGTAACAGCCACGGTCTGGATTCGTGCCTGGTTGATGGCAATAGGCTCGCCCCTATTACATGGGACTTACTTACAACCACAACTGGCGAAATGTGGGTGTACTATTAGGTACACCTCTGAGTAACCCTTCGGGGATTAAGGCGTGATGTTATGTTATGTTATCATACGTGCAATCCTTATTTAAATTATCACAATTAACCAAATTACATGCCGATCCAAAATTATTTAAATCATCACAATTCATGTCACATGTCAATCAGTCGCCTGTCCTTATCATCATCCTATTTTAGCATGCACTAAACATTATTCTGAGTTAATTATTTTATATTAAGTAAAACAATTTAATAGGGAAATTATACTTATGACAATTGTGTGACAGTGAATTTAATACAGTTGTTCAGAATTATTGATGTCATTTTTGCAGGTAATAAAAACTCTGTATAAAATAAAAATTGGATAGGGTAAATGCCACTTTTGTCGTTAAAAGGACTCTAAAGATTCTTTTACTGAGTAGAAGCATTTTGGAACAATTATAGTTTTAGCCTTTTGGAATATACCTACATAAGGTATACTTTTATTGCCACAAAAATAATATCGCCTTGAGGGTGGAGCGCATAATTTCTTTTATGGCAAGTGGTTGACGTTGTGTATATCTTAAACTTTAGTGAACTTGTCGATATTTTAAAAAAAAAAAAAACCAAATACTTAAATGCCAAGTAGGCTAAATGTATTAACTTCTATTTGCTTATTTCTGAAGGTTGTTTAGATTGAGACGTGTTTTTTTTATATGATCTAAATTGCATAATTTTAGCTTTATCACTATTAATTTGCCATTCATTTCTGGAGCCAAGTATCTACAGTTTGGAGTAAATCTTGTATTTGGATAATTTTTACGTTTGTTTACGTTTCCACAATTAATTAATATTGAAATATCGTCTGTACCTAAATAGTACCTACTGGTAAAGCCGAGTCAATGAGCGTGCACAAACTTCTAAGTGGTCAGACAGGCAAACCAAACGCACTGCCAAAACTTGCAAGTTTCGCACAGAAATGGTACCAAGGACTTCCTAGTGTCATGTTTTCCTGGTCTGAATGGCAAAACAAACTACGTTCGTCTTTCCCAAGTGACGAGAGTTACGCCTAATTGTTGTCAGTTAAGCTTGCTTGTACTTCCACGACAAAACTGTACAGCAGGCATACGTAATTTGACAATAAACATAATAAAACCGAAACCAATACGACTGCTTCCACAGCCAAATAGAATAGAATAGAATAGAATAGAATACTTATTTATTCGCTAATGGACAGCAGCAACACAAAAGAGCAGCACATACATAAAAAAAAAAAAATAACAACAATCAGCTTAAAATTAAACAGCTCAACTGCGCTGAGCATGCCCATAACGAAAGGGTAACCAACTCAGCATATGCTGGGTGTAAAACACTCAGCGCTGGTTTTCAGTAGGCCCCCCCCAGTGACACACGGATGAGGGTAGTAGATAGTAAATAAATAATTTTATTCTATTAAATGGGCATTTCTAAGTGTGTAATAAATAAATAATACAACTAAATATTTTTCTCACAGAGGATAACATAGTTATATTAGTAGTAATAGAACACGAAGATACCAAAAAATGTTAGAAGTATAACCGTGGTGAAGGTCACTCGTATTATACAGGGACCGAAAGCGGTTACGGTTAAAGGTTAAGATACCTCAAAAACATACCGGTACCGGTTTAAAATAAAGGTTGAGCTATACCGGTACCTTTATAAAAAAAAGGTTACGGTGAACCGTTATTTAACCCTTACACGATTTCGGCACCGAAATGCATGAAAGACGGGGCGCGGCGCGCGTGCGCGCGGTGAAAAACGTTAGTACTTGTGTATTTTGTAGTATAAAATACAATCGGCAAGTGAAGACAGACCGAGTGGCGAGGCGGTGCGTCAAAGAAAACTCCTATTTATTAAGGTTTAGGTACCGCTACCGGTACTATAATAACGGTTATAAATGGTACTTCTACCGAAATATACCGGTATGCATTACCAACCTCAAAATTTCGCTACCGAAAAAATAACGATATCGAAATATTTCGGTAACCCTTATTTAACGGTATGACGTCGTACCGAAATTTAAAGGTACCGTTATTTTTGGGAAATTCAGTCCCTGTTATAAACGTAAAGAAACAGTCAAACGGTGTACTGCTTGTAACAAAGTTGCACATTTAGTAAACGACTGTCCCGATAGAAAGGATACAACTCCTTAGGTGATTTTTAGTATTTCCGCAAAACACGAAAATAACTGCGAAAATATTTTAGAAACAGCGTTAGTTAACGAAAAATAAGATTGATTTATTGACTTTGGAAATCATTGTTCCATGCCGAGAGAGTTGGTTGCCCGTAACGTAAAGGTTTTGGCGAATCTATAGTTAGTTGTTTAGGAAAATGTGACATAAACCTCTAAGTAGATTCCGTGAAGGCAATCCTTTAGTCTCTGGTAACTTATTACAAGTTCTTTTATTGATGGGTCAAACTTTTATTGAGCAGGACCACGTAATCTTTATTAAAACTAACGAATTGCTGCAAATTAAAAATTTGAGAATTGTATTACGTGTTTTAGCCGATATTAATATGAGTGGTTATACCGATATCGATGTTACTTTGACACTAAATAAAGTGATGATGACCTACTAATAGAACCCAGTTGAAATAATAAAAATAAAAACAAAAAAATAAACCTAATAGTGAATACGAAGCTATTCAGAGTTTCAATAAGTTTAATGTATGGTCAAAGCCGAAAGCACTACTTACTCCAATACTATCGCTTAATTACGATATTAGATACCTATATTGCGAAGGCTTTATTAACTAAATTAGTTTTACGATGAGCTAAAATATATTATTATGTTGTTAAATATGGCTATATTGATGAAACGATGGTAGATGAAGCGTTTTAGAATAAGGTTTGTTTGATTGGGCTTTGGGCTTTTACAGATGATTTATTTATAATATGTTGTTGGATATGGCTATGTAATAAAGAATGAATTGAGGCCTGTTGCCACTGGTATTCGGGACGCATGGAGCCCGTTGCCAGGGGTACTCTCAGGTCATATTGAGGATTATTACCACTGGTATTCAGGATGTATGAAGCCTGTTGCCAGGGGTTTACATGATGAATTGAGCCTGTTGCCACTGGTATTCCGGGACGCATTGAGCCCGTTGCCAGGGGTACTCTCAGGACGTATTGAGGATTATTACCACTGGTATTCAGGATGTATGAAGCCTGTTGCCAGGGGTTTACATGATGAATTGAGCCTGTTGCCACTGGTATTCGGGACGTATGGAGCCCGTTGCCAGGGGTATTCAGGACATGTTGACGATTATTACCACTGGTATTCAGGATGTATGAAGCCTGTTGCCAGGGGTTTACATGATGAATTGAGCCTGTTGCCACTGGTATTCGGGACGTATGGAGCCCGTTGCCAGGGGTATTCAGGACATGTTGACGATTATTACCACTGGTATTCAGGATGTATGAAGCCTGTTGCCAGGGGTTTACAGGATGAATTGGAGCCTGGGGTATTCAAGACATATCCAGACGGCGCCATGAGCGCGATGCAGACCGATGAGCGCGATGCAGACCGCGCCATGAGCGCGATGCAGACCGCGCCATGAGCGCGATGCAGTCGGCGCCATGAGCGCGATGCAGTCGGCGCCATGAGCGCGATGCAGTCGGCGCCATGAGCGCGATGCAGTCGGCGCCATGAGCGCGATGCAGTCGGCGCCATGAGCGCGATGCAGTCGGCGCCATGAGCGCGATGCAGTCGGCGCCATGAGCGCGATGCAGTCGGCGCCATGAGCGCGATGCAGTCGGCGCCATGAGCGCGATGCAGTCGGCGCCATGAGCGCGATGCAGACCGCGCCATGAGCGCGATGCAGACCAAGCGAGTGCTAGTATCGTGCAAGTGAAAGTGAAGTGCTATTAACATGGTTTTAAGTTACTTATACTACCCGTAACACAAATGTTATAAGTTATAATATTGTAATGTTTACCTCTAAAATAACTTGTGTAAAATGTAATGTTTAAAGATGAACTAAAACTTAGTCTTTTATAACGAATATTCTAATGTTGGTATTTAACTATATATTGGTAATCTAATCATACTTGTGTACCGTACGAGGACGCACGAGGTTCAGGACGGCCGAATGTTAGCTATTTAAATACATTTAAAAATAGTTTTAAGATATTTACAGTATTTTTATAAATTAGAGAATTGTTTTGTATAAATAAGTTATTTTATTGAGTTGAAATGCTAAAATGGCGCCAACGGTTATTGGAATGACAGTTAACTATTGCAGTCTGTAGTACAGACGGTTATAAAAGGTCCAAGGCGCCATTTTAACGGGACATTCTTGTCTGAACTTGGGAAGTGAGAAGAGCTCAAAAATACCTGTGTAAGTACTGTGAATTTTATAAAAAACTTGTAATGTTATGCTGTAGCTATTTATTCTGTACCTACTTATTTTGATGTGTTTGATGTGCTGTAGCTATTTATTCTGTACTTATTTTGATGTGTGCTCAGTCTGACCCCCTTTGAATTAAAACATGATTGTCTGATCAAATAGAAGATTATTATTTATTTTCCTTCTGCTCTGGCTAGTCTTACACTCGTAAGTTCTTATGTTTATCGCAAAGAAAACACGTTTATTACCTATAATAAGTTAACAAGTAGGTTGGTGATTGTACTAAATTAATGGGCAACGTTTTTCGAGATAATTTGTTGAACCATCCTGTTATTATGATTGTGCGGTAGAGGTGAGCCAAGTTCGACGGTTTGACTGTAAGCTGGAGTTAAGTTTGTTTGGTATTGTTCAACTGTGAACTGAGTTTGTTTGTTGTTTGTTTGTCTAAATGTAACAGTATAATTGTGACATAAACGGTGGCGTACAAAATAAGCATCGCAACCTATTCCATGTAGTAATTTTGTTGTTTAAAATAACTTTTTAATTAATTAGTTAGGTAAAAGGTGAATTAATCCAATGAAGACATAGCAAGATGCAGAAACACACGTTTTAGAATGCAAATAGTAAAATTAAACCATGTGTTAATAAACTTAATTGTTTGTAACGCGTAAAATGATAATTAACACTGAATAGTGTATAAAATATTTAAGTTAATACAGAACTGTTTTTTTGCGAAATACTTAGGTACGTAATTTTTTCTTATGAGATGATGAAAATCAGAGAAGAAGGTATGGAAGAGGAAGACATGTTGCGCCGACCCCGAATGAATTGGGATAAGGGCAGGAGAATGATGATGGTGATGATGAGGTACGTAATTTTTTCTTTAAGTATAATTTTAATGGAGCATGCATATTAAATACAAGCGGGTGTACAATAATTAAATTATGTAAAACATGTAAAAAATTATGTTGGTTAGTACTTATTTGGCCTAGCGTAAAGCTGGACTGTCGAGGCCAGCTTATGCTACTTCATTGCCACATTCGTGTGGTATACTGTACCTACTGTTCTTAATACTGAAAGCTGATTTGCACAGAACTTGGCCCTACACTACAGTGTACAAATAATTAACACTAGAAGGATATCAGACAGACTGAATGCCGATAATTACTGGTAATCCCGTTTAAAGTTCATGACTGATCGCAATCTGGTGTAAGCAGACATCACAATGTGGCCCTGGAACAATTAACTTGGAATCATTTTAATAGTGTACACTGAAAATAAATTGAGAAACTGTTTGTATGATTGTAGAAGGTTTGAGCTTTCGAAAAATATACATTAATTACAGAGTATAAAAATGTCCAGAATTGTAATTGTAGTGGGCAGAACAATGGTCTCCTAAACACCATGAAATTTTTCCTGAATTTCGTACAAAGAATTAAAAAAATATAAAACTTAGATACTCGTTACTATAATTGATTAATCAGACGAACTTACCTTAAGTGAAGTCCGATTACAATTTCATGAAGGATGAACTGAAATATAATTGATTACAGTGTAGTTCCCAATTCGCTAGTATTTGGCATCGCAGTTTTAGAGAAAATAAAAACTTTTTCTCTATGGATTGGCAACACAGCTTTGACACTCTTTAGAGATAGCGTTGCTCTATTAGCCCATTCGACAAGGGACTAATCCTAAAAAGGATGGGTTGGGTGGGTAATTATATTTCAGTTCATCCTTCATGAAATTGTAATCGGACTTCACTTAAGGTAAGTTCGTCTGATTAATCAATTTCATTTCATGATGAACTGAAATATAATTGATTACAGTGTAGCTGTTTAGAGTCTAAGTCGACATGGGCCACTCTTTTGGAAATATACAAGACTTACCAAATCAATCTTATTGTTACATGAATCAAATTTATTTGAGACCAATATAGTCAAACTACCCTATGCTTGTATATCTTAGGTAGGTATGATTCATAATCATCAATCTTAAGGTATTATATAATAAGTATGTATGTGTAAAAAGACAAAATACCTAGCCATTGTGTGGCTTACATAACTAGGGCGTCATTAAAGACAAACCAATGATAATTGGCTACTAGTATTTTCATGATAATAAAATACTATCAGTCCTGTCTCATAATCAGATACAATATGAAACAATAAATGCTATAAGTATGTATAGCTAATAATGCCATATTACTAAATTAAAACACTATTAATGACAGTGTACAAATAAAATAAATAATCATTAATAATAAGGAATGTTTGAATAAAACTTAAAACTGAATGTTAATGAAACTTATTAAGTTTGTGTAAAGATAAATAAAGGAATGTAAATATTATTTACATCTTCAAGTTGGTATTTAAGACGGTATAGCTGTCATGTAGGACATTTTTTTTTTTTTTTTTTTTAAACGTTGCCCCACACTAGGGATTTCTCCTGTATCGTGGGTGCGTGCAAAAACATATAAAGTCACATAAAAAACCTAGACCCGAAACAACTATCTGCAGGTCATACAAATATTTGTTCCGTGCGGGAATCGAACCCGCGACACACAGCTCAGCAGTCCAACCGCTTAGCCACTGCGCCAACCGTGCCGTCAAACAGACATAAACCATTAACATTCACTGATACATCATGAACCTTGTCAATGTAATAAAACTATCTGGCTAGCCAATAGTTTTCCTAATGACATCTAATGACACCCTTGCCTGTTTAGCAAAATATGTGTCTGCATAAAGTGTGTTATGTGTGGTACATAATATATCAGTCAATCCCACTTCCCTTCATTAATAATTTAATTCTTCTACTAATTGTTTGTTTGGATGCCTGATAGAAAAGGAAAGCAGGTTTCAGTTTTTGATGACAGTGATATTTTTATAAGAATAGTAATGTACATAATGTATTATGTCTTGTGACATGGACATATTGTCTTTTAATAACTGATAGAGTCTGCACTCTTTGAGCACTAACAAGAGCTGATAAGGTGACAAGCTTTTTACTTAATTTTTTAAATTAAAATTCAGATTATCCCCAATTAGACAGTGAATACTCCTACACTACTATTGTAGGATCACAAGTATTCCCATACTTGTATAAAGTGGGTTGAATTCTTTAAAGACCCATGAGAAAACGCTCAATTCATTCATTTAACAGAGAAGCGAAAGTATTGATCTAGCCTAATGTAACAAGCTGTAGCCAACATTATTTTGGTTTATGTATAATGTATTTCAGTGAGGTATTGTATTAGATCTGGTATTGAATCACACTGTGATTTTGGCAGAATAACTACCAACTCTTTAAGTAGTACTAAATTGTTTTAGCCTACCTGGTGGAGTGGATAGGTTAGTGGCAAACCTTTACATGTGAATGCATTTTGCAAAAGATGGTCACTGCCGGAGTAAGCTGGTTGCTTTATGGGTGTTTGGTACTGAAAGGAGATTTTAATAAATTATTATTAGAATAGAAAATGATTGGTTTTATAACCATCATCATTTTTACCAAAGGATATCTGACAAGTCCACACTGGGTACCTACACCTACTCATATTTCCTTGCCCCCCCCCCCTTTTTTTAATTTTTGAAGACAATTCGTAATTAATGTCAATGGTATGAATGTGTATAAAAAAAAGTAGGAGCTCTATTTAATTGAGAAGGCATCTATCTCAAATGCATATGGGTCTCTATATCAAGTTCATGACACATATATAGGTATCCCTATAAGTATGCTTTACAATTTGAATTAACTCCGGTAGCTAGTAAATCATAATTGATAATTCCCACTCTGTGGCAATGTTAGTATGCCTTGATTCCTCATATGACAAGTTATATTTAGATTTTATGTAAGGCTAATAAATCATAAATGATAATTCCAACTCTGTGGCAATGTTAGTATGCCTTGGTTCCTCATCTGACAAGTTATATTTAGATTTTATGTAAGATGCTTGGAGATTAATACACCTAGCTTCACACCAAACCCATTTCATTCTACAACCATCATTTAGGTTAGACATTGAACACTACCCATCTTGTTAATGCAAGCAATGGCAGTAGTGTTGTCAATCCGAAGAAGAATATCACAATTATTTTTTAAATTTACAAAGCATTTTAAACCAGAAAATATTGCCCTTAACCTGGTTTATAATTATATAATTGCTCTGATTGTGACCACAGGCCTCCAACATTTTCACCATAGCAATGAGTATCCCAACCTGACAGGTCTGTATAAACTTGTAAATCAAATTTTCTTCACTTCCTTGGTGGAGGAATAACATAACTGGCATCTTTTGGTGCGCTTTCGTTACTTCGAAGACCTCATGACTCATCCGTCGCTTTTCATCAGGTAGGTACTTGATCTAATTAATTACCTTTGTTATTCCTTCTCCATTGAAAGTCAACGGTCAATTATTGGTCATGGTCAATGTGGCGAGGGGGGGCTTAGGGGAGGCCTATGTCCAGCAGTGGACGTCTTTCGGCTGAAATGATGATGCTGATGACCATTGAAAAAGTACCCATAGGTAATCTCATGGATGCATCATAATTAATAAAATAATTGATTGATTGTCTGATAAAAAGATGGTTTGATTTCAGTAATGGTATTCCATTTCCATTTGTTTTGTATGTACTATGCCATATTATGATAAAGCTGGCCATGCTGCTACTAATGTGCCTAAAAACAAGGCAAAATTCTTTTATTTTAAATTTTAGAATTTATCATACTCTTCATTGTAAGTATTTCTTATTTCAAAAGGTACGGTTGGTAGGTAGGCACAATGATTTGGAGTTAATCATGAATCCCAGTTTACAACATTAACAAGGTACTAGGGTACTTTTGTCATAATTAATAAGGGTTCCTAGTTGACTACGGAACCCTAATAATAGCATATGAACTTTAACACACTAATTGTTGTTTTCATGTATTGTAAACACTCCTTGTAATATGCTTGGTCAATATATAAAATATCATTAATGTAGATTAGAACAACCTAGGTGCAGTACATAGTCCATATGGCAATGCTGTAAATTCATATAAGGTTCCATTGAATTCAAAACAAAGGAACTTTAAATCTAATAATCATAAATATGACTTGTTCAAAGGTTTTAGATTTAAAATTAACCTGTTTGCCATCAGGTTTTGAAACAAGGAAAATCTTTTGAGATGTATTCTCCCTTTGGATGACAACATGGTGTTATAGCTCTTAATTGTAAAAGGTGAACAATTATGAATAGCTTCCTGCATATGTGTAATTTCACAATCAGGTAAATTATTTTTAGGACTGAGACATGAAAGGGACATGAAATCCATAATCCACTGCAATATAATGGGGTCATTTGTTGATGACAACCAACAAACAAAATATGTACCTTGTTTATTTCCTGTTGTTGTAGTAGGCATCCCGGGTTCTCTCGGAACGCTGTGGGTTCAAGGATGTTCTGCGGTGTGATCTCCTTGGTTGGTTGATGCTTTCAACTGTTGTGGTTGACTCTTCTTGTTTCCCATATATTTGTTACTTATGTTTTAAGCAGAAATTGCTGGCTTGGTGCAGTTTTCTTAATAGAATTTGAACTCTGTTGTATTAGGCATCTTATTTACCACAATTCTTTGATAAATTGCCACCATTTAAAAATAGTTTTATGAGTAATTTCTATGAAATGCTTGTGCAGAGCCACTACAGACCTTGTTTTTAGTTTCTTAATGATAGAGTTCACACACCAACTTGTTGCTTCACCAAGTGATTTTAACATAGTTATTTTATCTAGTAGGTTTTTTATTATAAGAGACATGATTTTGTCTAATATTGTAAGTGCTGTGCCCACCTGTCTTTGCTGGTAAGTGATACACTTATTTCTAGTTATTCCCATTTTAGAGATCACTAGCTTTACTTTGGTGATGATAAGGATTCAATATCTGGGATTGTGTCACATTATTCATCAGGGCCTGATGTTTGACAAATTTCACACCTTTTAATGTTTTTTTTTTCTCAAAAAATGATGAAAAAATACCTTACTTGGTCCCTTAGGGCTTCTCAACAGCATTTGACTTGCACTACACAGTATCTCGTACTGTCGCACATGCTCGTTTTGATCAAATCGGCATCACGTGCCGGTAAATAGAAATCTGACATCCAAGTTGATATCTTGTAGTGTTTGTAAACACTGTATATTGTAAGGTTTCTCGACAGCATTAGAATAGCACTGAACAGTATCTCGTACTGTAAGCACATGCTGGTTTAGATCAAATTGGCAGCTCGTGCCGTTTGCCATCAAAGTCGATATCTCGTATCAAAGTTGATCTTCGTGTTTGGTAACTCGTACTAACACGGTAAACAGTATCTCGTACTGTAAGCATATGTGGTCGGCATGGGCATCGCGTGCCGGTAACAGAAATCTGTTTTACATCAAAGCTGATATCTCGTATCAAAGTTGATCTTCGTGTTTAAGTATCTCGTACCAACACGGTATATTATCCTCGACCATTGCTGTAGCCAGCCACGTTTTTTGACTTAGTTGCACCTAAAACAAAAAGCTTACCTTCGATAACCGAGGCGAAGTAATGTAGTGTAGTAAAGCTCCGTCAAGGTCAAGTCCAGTCCCGGTCGACACTTTGCCGTCGATTTAAACTGAAGTTGCGTTGGCGCACACCATCGGGACTCCGGATTTTGGTTCGACGTCGACAATCCAACTTATACAAGAGTATTTCCACATTTTTCCAAAAAGTTTTTCTTCAGAAACCATTTTTAGTTGCGATGCCGTTCAACGCGCGAAAAAGAAGTGTCAAAGCTGTGTTGCCAATCCATAGAGAAAAAGTTTTTATTTTCTCTAAAACTGCGATGCCAAATACTAGCGAATTGGGAACTACACTGTTGTATAGATTTTTAACAAGCAAGCAAAACAATACGCAAACTTCCTATCTTACTCTAGAAGAGATAAGAAAAGCCAAAATCAAGATCATAAAGCAAGTACAGGAGCAAGAGTTTGCGGAAGAAATTAAAAGCTTAAAAGAAAAAGGAAAGCTTAGCAACAAAAGCAGAATCCTAAAACTAAATCCAATTTTGGATAGCGTTGGGCTTCTTCGTGTCGGGGGAAGGTTGAGACATGCTCATATTCACGCAGACATGCAACATCCTATCATTATTCCACAACGAGGACGTTTAACGGAGCTTCTTAAAAGACCAATTACCAAAATATCAGTGTTACCTGTAAACCAAAATCTATCTGACTGGTCCGAGAACGTCCAGGAAGAATTGAAAACAAACCACGAACAAACAAAATGTCAAAGGAAAGCGAAGAGAGCTAGCGTAACTACATTGTTTACATCTTTATTATTATTTATGACAATTATAACAGGACACTGCGATTTCCAATCAACAAGATTTAGACCTAATCAGAGTCTTTATTTCGATAAATTAAGTAACATGCAAATTATACGGGACGAGTGGAAGCTTATTATCTATTACGATATGCAACCATATTGGGAAGGCATAACAGCTCTCAACAAATACACGAAGTCCCTAGAACAATCATGCAATACAGTCCGTAATATTATGAACTGTGATATCATATTATTACAGCTGGTTCAAGGTCTCGGTGAACTTGAATACTATAACCAGATGTTGCTCGGTCAGCACTCGAACGAGCAGCGCGCTAGACAGCGGCGCGGTCTTATCGACGGTGTCGGATATCTCGCGAACAGCCTCTTCGGGGTACTAGATGCGAGATTCGCCGAACAATATCGCCAGGACATAACCTTACTACGCGACAACCAACGTCATATTGCCTCCTACTGGAAAAACCAAACATCGATTATAGAGGTTGAATATAATCTTCTCAAACGAACAGAACAAACCATGAACAAACAACATAAAATGGTTTCCCAACATATATTTTCCATTGAAAAGGCACTAAATCAACTTCAATCGGAAACACAAAACATGTCTATTGTAAGCGAGCTGACCGTCGGAGCTATTATAGGGAGCAACATGCTACATAACTTGAAGTCATTGCAAGGCACCTTGCTGGACACCATTACTGACATCTATCACGGTCAGTTTAATCCACACCTTTTAACTCCCGTTCAATTACAAGATCAGCTGAGTATTATCGCTAGTCAGCTCCCTAAGGACGTGGCATTGCCTGTAGACAATGTGCAAATTGATTTAAGGAAAATATATAAACTTCTCAAAGTAAAGACCAGGATGCTGGAAGAATACCTCATCTTTGAAATCAGACTTCCTCTTATCAGTAGAGACACTTTTGAGATATTTCAAATATTTTCCATACCTCAAGTCAAAGGAACTGACATGGTTAGCATCCAACCAATATCAGATTATGTGGCCATAAACTTGAAGAAGGATACCTACTTAACCATGACAGAGAAAACATTAACATCATGTCTGATATCAGATGCATATCTGTGTCATATTCAGAGACCTATATATCACCTAAATGAGGATAAAGATTTCTGTCAGACCGAAGAGTTTGAGTGTGCGACAAGGATGTCTCCCTGCAAAAACAGCTGGTTTGAAAGTAACACAATTAACAACTACATCTATTTTTGTTGCGATCAATGCCCTTTGCGCATAATGTGCGAAGATCAAGTTGTCAGTCATCAGCTGACCGGTGCGGGTCTTGTTGCTATAGACAATGGGTGTATTATTAAAACGCAAGCATTTACTTTGATTGCTCACAGACAACAGTCTAGCCAACTGAACATTAAACCTGATGTTTACTCTCCACTCATACCACCGATAAATCATATTATCAACATTACGATCCCGCATATGATATCCATGAATGATTCAGAAACTGACCAGAATCAAATGGATTTAGAGGAACTTGGCCAGAAAATTAAGATCATGAAAGATAATGCCGCTATAGCTGAAAGCATTTCTGTTCATGATATACACCACTACACGGTGATATACATCATCGTCGGCATCGCGGGAGCAGCGGGTTTGGTGTACGCGTGGCGTCGCGTGCGCGCCTGGAGCGTGCCGACCTCGCCAGCGCCGGCGCCGCTGACACAAGCTCAGGGTGCGCCTGCGCCTCCTACTCGCAGCAACAACGACAACCCGTGCGTGATTCTCGGTGACCGAGTGTTTTACCACAGTGTTAGTGAGTTAAATGACAACAATCAGAGCAGTGTTTCTAATCTCAATAGTGCGCGAGTGAATAAAACCACGTCACCTATTTTCGGTCGTTAAGTTTAATGATGCGACCAAAGACAATAAATTCTTAGCTTTATCATTAATTAAGTATTTTTTTGCATTATATTGTATCAACATAATTTCTGTACAACATTTATTATTTCTTGTATTTTCTTGGAACATTGTTTTCAAAAATCTGATAACATTTATTTTGTTTCCTGTTAATTTCTCCTGTAGGGAGTATGTACGAGCAAACCCGTACATTTTGTATTGTTTAGTTATAATGCTGACGCTTGCACTCACGATGCGGTGCAGCGCGTCCCATTTACTTTAGTACTAATAAATCCGCGCAACTGTAAACATCGTTTTACTTATCAAATTCCCTAACCTGGGTCGCGGCGCGTACTCACAACAAATAACATTAACAAACTAGGTGTAAGGTAATCACCGTACAACTGTAATCAATTATATTTCAGTTCATCATGAAATGAAATTTGTGCACAGACAGAACAAGCACTAGTCAAAGTTTAAGTTATGATAACGAAGTAACTGCAGAAGACTGCGAAGTGGTGGAACAAAATAAATATGCAAAGAGTCCCGAGAAACGTTTTCACAAAAAATCTGTTAACGACGAAGTAAAGTCAGGGCTAACAATGAGTGCGCAATAAATCAGCTTTAATTTTAATAAATTTAATGTTATGGCAAATTATCGATCCAGTACAGATCGACCGGTGAATGCCTTTCAATGGCTCGTGAACGTAGCTTGGGGGCACGACCTCATAAGGAAGAATGTATTTATTATTTTATATTGTCAGTAAACTTTTTTACTTTATACTTTATTACAATATTGATTCACGATGTCTGCATTTCATCTGCTCATTACCGATTTAAAGATGGTTGACAACTTTTATTGTATCGGAAACTGACCTTTCTGTTCCTCTGTAGGTAAATACAGTCGTACAGGCTAGTATGTATACAGGTAGAGTCTTTATAATTCTGAACACTGAAAATATTGATTACAATTTTGTTTTATAAAGCGTTTCGCATTAAGCGACTGATGTCAAACACTGTATCGTTTGACATCAGTCTCTAAATGTATATTAATCTCTAAAGCAAATGCAAATTAGCTGGCTGTATATTTATTAGCTTGTTCGACTGTAAAAAGCATCACGTGCAATCCCTGTAAGGTTATGCAGAGATCTACTTCGTATGTATCAAGTATCGACGACACGGTCGGCGCAGTGGCTAAGCGAGTTCAATCCCCGCGTGTTGTATAGTTGTAAATTGCAATTTTATTGCATAATTTGTATAGTTGTTCCGGGTCTGGGTGTTTTAGAGTTTAAATGTTTGTAAACGCACTCACGTTATAGGAGAAATTCCTAATGTTAACGACTTTAACGTTTAAAAAAAAACTTACATTTTTCAGATCAATGTCAGCCCCATGGATGCGGTCAAGCCCATTGCCATCAACCGAGCACAATAATGTGGACTACATGCTGAGAAACCACTGATTGGAAAACTTGTAGTCCGGCCCCAGAATCCATGCAACCTGCAAGCTAAGAATGAAGAATGATTAGGGATGATGATGCAGTACTTTTTAAGTAAATATGAGTTTTTTATTATATAAAAATCATTACATAAAAATTTAACATACTTTCAAGTAAATCGTAAAGATAGAAACGCGATTTAGAATGATCGGCTCGATACTTTTTTAAACGGTTTTATTTAGCTCACCCCGTTTGTTTTATTCTTGGATCAAATTTAGTAATTCAAATTTCACCCTCTTCCTGTCAACCGATTAATCTGAAATTTTGTATACACTTTGGATTTTGGTGACAATACAATTATGTTTATTCATTATCATTATAAATTCAAGATGGCCGCCGCTACAAAATGGCGGAGAATTTATGTTTTATTAATCCCATCAATATGGGTATCAAATGAAAGGGCTCAACAAGCAGAATACAATATACTATATAAAATTAAAATCCAAGATGGCGGCTAAAAACTAGAAAATAAAAATAGGTAAAAAAACTTTTTAAGTTAAACGGTTTTATGTTAAACATACATTGCAATGTTTAAGATAAATGTACTAAAAACCAAAAAATAATAAAATAGATACAGTCGTGGGAAAAAACCGTGGGGCACGTCAATTGTAATTTCCGCAGCACGACAGTTCCGAATTGACGTGCCCCACGGTTTTTTCCCACGACTGTATCTATTTTATTATTTTTTGGTTTTTAGTACATTTATCTTAAACATTGCAATGTATGTTTAACATAAAACCGTTTAACTTAAAAAGTTTTTTTACCTATTTTTTTTATCAAACATGTCTCTAAATCACAATTTCAAACGTGTACCGCTAAGACATTTCATCATGAATTTATATGAAAGATAAATCAGTAGATAGAACTTTTTATTCTGAAGTAAATGTTGAAAACATATTGTATAATTTCTTTATAATTTTTCTCCAAGAAGAAAAAACAGTCAAAATTTAGGCATTATATCGCTCGCCGGGCAGTGCGGGGGGTGAGGTTGTGCGTTCATAAAAACACAGTACTGCAACCTCGGTATAAGAATGGAATTTTTACAGAATAAAATGAATGAACGTGAACGAGGATTTTATGTCTGAGTGAAATAAATTGAATTGAAAAGGAGTATTAAAGATCGCAGCAGGTGGCGTTCTGTCGATACCTGTTCTCTTCTCGGACCTGCCCATGCAGGCGTAAGTTAATGTATGTACCTATGTTTAGAATAAAAATTCAATGGTATTGCCGTCTACTACTTTCCACATTGGATTGGCAATATGCAATAAAGGTTACAGTATAATTTGAACGCCAAAATAGATAGATAAAAGTATGTCATGTATCATTAATCTTTTAAGCCTAATTAACACTATTAAAAACTCAAATTTGTAATTCGTTTTTAGGAGTTTCAAGATTTTTAACTAACAATTTTGTAACAATTTAAATGTTGAACAACGTAAATTAGATTTATAGACTTAATTTAAATAACGTAGAGTCAAATGAGCAATATAATGATTTCATAACATGTTAAATTACCTCAAAACGGTTCTTATTACTTGAAAGAGAAAGTTCAATTACGCAAGGATCAAGATTATCATCTGCTGAAGTTAGAAGTCACGTGACCTGCCCACACTGGGGTTGCGTGCTGAGTTACAGCTCGGAGAGGAGACCTGTGCCCCAGCTGTGGGAACGTTTAAGGTTTACGATTATAAAAATAAATAAATAATAATATTGTTTTATTTGGGACAACATAAGATCCATTTTTGTTAGTAAATGACTTAAACACTAGGATTAGTAACAAATTTTATCCGATATAATTTAGTGAGTCATGTACTTACGAGGCATTTCATGACAAGATCATTTACCTAGCCTTTCAAGGGGTCGGATTTCCAGTCTTACTAGATGCACCTGTATTTTACATGAAGCGACTGCTTATCTCACCTCCACATCCTACTTAGCAGGTACTGGGTAGTAGGATATTTTTCTTTTCTTTGTTGTCAAACTTTTGTGCCACTTGTGATTACTTGTTACGTACCACTGTCAATAATGACAGCCGGGACCAACAACAGCTTGACAAACTTTCTGAAGCACGGAGGAAACTCGGTATTTAATGGGTGGTTACTCATCCATAGGCCAACCTAGACAAGCGTGGCTTAGCCTGTAAAGTGATCCGAACGGCTGATATCATCTAGTGACAAGATAATTTCTTCCATTAGTATGTCGCGGACACTTAAGACTGCCAGACTTTAGTGGCAATGGGCAGGGCACATTGCTCGCAGAACAGATGGCCGAAAAGTTCTGGAGTGGCGACCGCGAACCGGAAGACGTTGCGTTGGAAGGCCTCCCACTAGGTGGACCGACGACCTGGTCAAGGTTCGATGAGAGGCACGGGACCGGTCAATGTGGCGACACTTAGGGGAGGCCTGTCCAGCAGTGGACGTCTTTTGGCTGAAATGATGAAGATGATGATGAGTATGTCGGAACTATAACTGCTCACTTACGAACTGTAGGTTCAAACCCAGTCGACACTTTAATTAGTGTTATTTATTTCATCCCCTTATACCTAGTTACGAAATTAAACCAATACTTCATTTCAATTCATTGTCAGGGTTATTTTTATCCCCGTCGGGGCTGTGTGTAATTCGAAAGAGATACCGCAACCTCGACACAAAAGGCTAAGAAGGAACATGGGTGGTTTTTGGTCAGTAGAAGTCTGACACTCCTTACCGCTCTGCCTAGAGCGGGATGAGTCATTTGATGAATTCCCAACTTACAAAAAAAAAAGTTCATTTTTATTTATCGGTCGTGTCCACATACCCACGTATCTATCCTGTCCTGAAAAACACAGGTAGAAATGAAGATATTTTTATCTGGACAGTGGGAGCTATTCGTATCAATTCTGAGTAAGAACTGCGTCTATTTGTTACCGGGACAGGTGACAAGTCGCGCCATCTATCGTAGGACGTATACAACACTTGCTAGATTTTATTGTACCTAAATGTGCTCTGTGCTATTTCTGTACATTGTTAAAGGTTAAAGTTTATGACTGTTTGTGTGTTTATACATGTAAATGATGGAAATGTAATGGCATATATCAGAAATAATGGTTACTTGAATTTGAACAGTTGTTAGTTCGAGACCTAGATAATTATACCGTAAGTGGAATTATTAGAGTAAACACGAATACTTTTGGCAATAGCTCGTAATTATTGTTTACTCTTGACAAAATGGATGGCTAATGCTCCAAAAATAAACAAAAACACCGGAAAACAGATACCAAATCTTTTCCCCAGACCCATAACCAATCATTGCCCAATGATAAGCCCGATTGATTATCAATCTCGGCCACAACTTCTCGTCATCATCCGATTGGAACTGGCGCGGGGATGGGCCCCCCTGACGCGGTACAGGGGGGGGGGGGAGGCCATGGGTCTAAGGTGGAAGGAGGGGGGGAGGGCCGGTGGGCGTGGCTGGTCGATACTGAACGAGGACGGCGCTGAAACTGGCTGTATGTAAACCGAATGATAAATGATATAACAAGGTTAGGAAGTTCTGCTGAAGAAATGGCCTGGATTTAAGTTTTTTTTTGTGAGATCGGTTTAAGGGCACGGATTGTGTGGGGAAAGTCGATTGGGATTTGGAAAGATTTGTTTTATAGAAAGAAAGAATGGTGGATCACGGGATCAACCATTTTTGGATCGTATTATTTTTTCTTCTTTAGCAATAGTAGTACTAGAAGATACCTTATTTTGAACTTTATCAAGTCAGGTGTCAGAGTCACTTCAAAAATATACAAAATGTAAAATAATAAAATACAGAGTTTTATTATTTTTTAGAGAGTTATTTAGCAAAGGGATGCATATTGCTGCTCCAATCTATGCAATAGGGCGGGTCTCCGAATGAATGTCTCCAAGACGAAGGTCATGGTGATCTCTAAGAAAGAGACTATACATCCCGTGATTTCTGTGGCAGGCAAGAGGCTGGAGCGGGTGCGTAAATATAAGTATCTGGGCACTTGGTTGAATGAAGACTGGGACAGTGATTCTGAAATAAGAACCCGTATTGAAATCGCCCGCAGTGCCTTCAATGAGATGAAAAAGGTTCTTTGCAGTCGCAGCCTTAAAATATCCTTGCGCACTCGCCTCCTTCATTGTTACATATGGCCTATACTTCTTTACGGATGTGAAGCTTGGACAATAAAAGAGGATCTCCGGAAACGTATCGAAGCATTCGAAATGTGGGCCTATAGACGTATGTTGGGCATTAGCTGGACACATCGAGTGACCAACGTTGAAGTGCTACGTCGTGCTGGGAGGACACGCCAATTAATGCAGACCATCAAAAAGAGGAAAGTTGCCTATCTGGGTCACGTATTAAGACACGACAGATACGAACTCTTACAACTAATAATGATGGGCAAAGTGGCAGGCAAAAGAGCAGTGGGACGTAGGAAGAAATCCTGGCTGCGCAATATCCGGGAATGGACGGGAGTTAAGAGCGCCGCGGAACTTTTTAGACTGGCAAAGGACCGAATAGGATATGCGGAGCTGACTGCCAACCTTCACTAGTTGGAGAGGCACCTGAAGAGAGAGAGAATCTATGCATAATATGCATAAGGTGTCAGTAAGGACATCAGTTTCAAGTATAGAATATGAGAACCAGATAATCCAAATATAAAAGCCCGGTTACGACTTTACAAATATAAAAGTCCGGTTACGACTCTACAAAATTAAAAAAAAGCTTTTAGAATCCCTCTCTCTCTCTCAATGGTATTAGAAAGACATATAGATTTGATAATAAGATTTTTATTACCAACTAGCTGATGCCCGCGACTTTGCCCGCGTGGATACTGTAAAAACAATCCTTGATGCGGATTATTATATCATTCTAAAATTTCAGCTCGATCGGTGCAGAACTTTTTGAGTTTTTGAAGCGTACATACACAAACCAACATAACATTTTTATATATATAGATATACAATACCTCCTTCTTATTTCTGATATCCTGGTAGTTTCTGGGACTTTACTATACTTTTTTCTCATCAGTCATCTCCTACAAAAAAACAAAATATTATATTTTTCGTTGAATACTTTGGGAACTCCTTTGGAGTACTTTTGGAATAAGCCGTGAAAACTGTACAAAGAAAATACAATAGAAAGAGAAAAAGTTTATTGTAAAGTTTTTAAAGCACCTTTTAAACAACACGATCACAAAGTACAGTGCCTTTCTCATAAAAGAGAGCTTTAAGTACAAACTAAGAATAAATAGTACAGTATACCAAGCTAATAAGTATTATGGCAGAATATTTAAAAAAAAAAAAAAAAAAAAACTTTGCTCCACACTAGGAATTTCTCCTGTATCGTAGGTGCGTTAACAGACATTAAATTTCACATACACAATCACACCCAGACCCGAAACAACTATAGTAGGCCATACCAATATTTGTTCCGTGCGGGGATCGAACCCGCGACACGCAGCTCAGCAGTCCAATCGCTTAGCCACTGCGCCAAAGTATTGATAGCAATTTTGTTTTTTATAGCGTTTCGCACTAAGCGACTGTTAAATGCTGTATCTTTAGACATCAGTCTCTAAATGTATCTGAAAGGCGCAGACTTTTTCAGCGGGGAACTGTGCCTAACTTTTCTTCAGCATTAGGACTGTATGTTTCTTCATGTGGAGATAAATGAAAGACGAATTCTTCAGTTTAAAACAAAGTCGTGTGGAGTGTGCGTGTATGTGGAGTGTAGGAGCAGCGATTCTTCTTATAAGTTGTCTTCAAGCAGCGGTCGAGCGAATAGTGAACCAAGATTTTTGGCTGGGCCCTATTTATACTTTTTGCACATTAGCGCTACGCGCGGCAGTGATAGAATGAGACAACTTCAATTAGCCAATGAGAGGCGCCTATTCATGTTACACATGTGTGTGTGTATATGTATTGAGTGCAGCATTATTTATTATATAAGACACAAATTGAAATAACGAGTTACATACTTGGAAATAGTAAAATCTAGTACATATTAGGTTGTAGTTGGACATACAATATCAAAATTTCATATATCTAGGTTACATGTACGGATTATCTATGTTTTAGATGTACATAGCAAGTTATACACTGAAATCTTATGTGTTAGGCACTAAAATGCACTAAACAGTAAACAAAAGGTAAATAAAAGTGGTTCTTACGTTAATACATAAGCAATAAGGCTCTTATATGCCTTAAAAATGAATAAAACTATTCTAACAAGGACTAATAACAAAAATAACACGTTTACATGGCTATATTTTACATGTATCTAGCCTTAAACATAAGCTGTTATTTACAATCTCCCCCTCGTGCGCGAGCACAATTTATAAGGTTTTAGTCCGCTGTAGGGATTAAGATGAGGCGAGAGGCTGGGCGACGAAGTAATCCAGCAGCTGTTCGTATCTCAGTTACTCGTACTCGTCCATCTGGGCCTGGGTAGACTTTCATGATCTCACCTCGAGGCCACACTCCTCTGGGCATTGTGCCATCACATATTATGACGATGTCGCCAACCTTTAAGTTATTATGTTGAGGGTTGGTGCTAGATCTTGGCATCAGGAGAGGCTTATATTCTGCCGTCCACCTTGCCCAAAAGGCGTCAGCTAATGCCTGAGCAGCTTTCCAGGAGTGTGAAGTCAGCTGTGCGTCTTTAAACGAACCAAAAGGTGACATCCCACTTGAGCGCCCAATAAGGAAGTGATTTGGGGTCAACGCTTCTTCATCCAAGTTGGGATTCACAGGGGTCAATGGCCTCGAATTTACCACGTGTTCAGCCTCTAATAATAACGTGTGTAAAATATCGTCAGGAGGAAATCTTTCGTTTAGAGTGACTCGTAATGCTGTTTTCACCGATCTGACCATTCTTTCCCAGGCGCCGCCCATGTTTGGGGCACCAGGTGGTATCTTCTTCCAGGTGATCAGCTTTTCAGACGCGAAAGCTCTCAATTCTTGGTCATTGCCTTGCATGGCTTCATAAATTTCTTTTTCAGCGCCAACGAAGTTGGTTGCGTTGTCGCTGTATATTATAGTTGGCGTGCCGCGGCGAGCTATCATTCTGCGCAGGCTCATGATCATAGAGGAGGCCGAGAGGGATGTGGCCACCTCCAGGTGCACTGCTCGAGTGGTGAGGCAGGTGTATAAAGCGCACCACCTTTTCTGTAGCTTTCGCCCGACATTAACATGCATGGGCCCAAAATAATCCACCGCAGTAGCTGTGAAGGGCGGTTGGTTTTGGGCCAGCCTTTCAGCTGGTAAGTCGCCTAAGGGAATTTTTGAGGGGATTCCCCTATAGGTCCGACACCATTGGCATTTGTTGCAAATGTAGCGTATAACGCCGCGCAGTCCTATTATGTGGTAGCGTTGTCTCAGCTCATTCATTACGGTTTGGTGGTTTCCGTGATTGAAAGTTGAGTGCGTGTGATGCACCAACAGCTGAGTGAAGCCTTCTTTGGCATGTAGGACTGGCAGGTTTTGCTTATCAGTTATTCTGCTGTCTAGACACAGGATTCCGTTGCGGTCGATCTTCACGGAGAGCTTGTAGAACGGGGACTTCTTCGGTGGTCGCCGCCCAGCCTCAATCGTCGTGATGTCTTCGCCGAACGAGTTATATTGACTCCTTCTTACTAGCAGCAGTTCAGCTAGTTTTATATGGCTTGGTGCCAGTTCTTTACTTGTGATTCTTTTGAGCATTTTGGCTTTAAATACCTCGGCGGCGAGCAGAACGGTGGCAGCAACACGTACTAATCGAGTGTATTTCGAAAAACGTTCTAACTGTGGTAAATAATCGCTAACGTCATGCCTAATAATCACATGTACTTGCTTAAGAACTCTTTCTTCCCCTGAAGGGGGTGGCGGCGCCGCGGCTCGCTTTTCCTGCGGCCATAATGCGGGGTCGCCTCTTATGAACTCGGGTCCATAAAACCATCTGTGGTTAGAGTTGAAATCGATAGGAATTCCCTTGGTCGCATCGTCCGCGACGTTATCAGCACTGGGTACCCATCGCCAGTTGGCTGGAGTAGTTAGGCTCTCGATTTCAGCCAGTCTATGAGCTACAAACGACTTGAATGTGCGCGGGTCTGATTTAATCCAAGCTAATACGGTTCTAGAGTCAGACCAATAAAAGCAGTTTAATGTCTTATAATCCGACTCGCGCTTGACCGATTCAGCTAATCGACTGCCTAACACTGCAGCCTGCAGCTCTAAGCGAGGAATAGATATAGGTTTCAGCGGGGCCACTTTGGCCTTACCGGCTATCAGTCGTGATGTTTTAGTACCGTCAGAGTTTGTACTTACGAAATAAATCGCGGCTGAATACACTTTTTCACTTGCGTCACAGAAAACGTGTAACTCCCCTTCGTTAGGGGGTGTAGCAGGTACGTACCTATCTATTTCTAACGTCTTTAAAAGTTGTAAGTTTTTAATAAAAGATAACCACGTCACGTGATGCTCGGTTGTGATGGGGTCGTCCCAATCTATACCACTGCGCCATACTTCTTGTATAAGACATTTACCTATCATCGTAATTGGCGAAACTAAACCTAGTGGGTCGAAAACCGACATGACCGCGCTAGTTACCTGTCGCTTGGTAGGTAGAGTGTCGCCTTGTATGACGCTGGTGGGCGTACTTCTTAAATTCACGTTAAAACCTAACGTATCGCGTGCGTGATTCCATATCAGACCTAATGTTCGTTCCGTATCGCTTTTCCCCAGCGTAGTCGAATCGCTACAGCGCGTATCTGTGACGTCACTTATAACAGCCGGCACGTTCGATGCCCAACCGCGTAATTCGAAAGATGCGTTCAAGTGGACCTTATACATAGCGTCTATCACTCGCTTCGCCTCGCTTTCGTTATCGAACGCGCCTAGGTAGTCGTCCATATAAAAATTACGCACCGTGGCTCTCGCGACTTCGGGATATTGTTGACCGTGATCGTCTGCGTTTTTATTTTTTACGTAAATAGCGGTACACGGTGAGGATGCCGCCCCGAATATCAATGACGTCATTCGGTACTCCTGCGGTGGTCCTACCCTATCTTCACCCCTCCATAAAAATCGCAAACTATCGCGGTCCTGCATAGCGATTTTGACCTGCAAAAACATCTCTTTTATGTCTGCTACTACTGCAATTTTACCCTCCCTAAATCTGACTAACACACCGAATAGCGATTGGAGTAGGTCAGGGCCTGCTAATAACGCGTCATTTAGACTTTTTCCCCCATACTTAGCTGCTGCATCGAACACTAAACGTACTTTACCCTTCTGCGGATGCACTACTGAAAAGTGCGGTAAGTACCAGCTGCGTGGCGATGCAGCTGGGGTGTCTACTTTTTCGGCGTAGCCCGCTTCCAACAAGTTATTAACCTGCTTGCTATATTCGGTTTTTAAGTTTGGGTTTTTATCTAGTTTATTTTCTAGATTATACAGGCGACTGAGAGCTTGTTTTTTATTATTTGGCATTACCTCATCGTCTGTACGCCACAGTAATCCCGTTTCGAACCTATTACAGCTGACTTTTTTACAAGTTCCTTCTAAGACCGCTAGGGCGCGCTGCTCGGGGTCAGACGTTGGCCGTCGTGGCTCTATTCCTAGCGAGTCTAAACTGAAAAAATTCCTAATAAGTTCTAACGCGGGGTCATCTGCTGTAGTGGGCCGTACGTGGTGAACCAGCGCTACGGTACTACGTGGACGTGCATCTTGCCCGTGCAGCACCCAACCTAACTTGGTCAACGATGCTACGGGCTGGGACTTATGGCCAACACGAAGTTGTCGGGACGTGATTAAATGCCAGTTGTCCTGGCCTATTAAAATAGTTGGTTTTCCCAGCTCGTAGCACAGCTCATCTTCAAGCTCCGCTAAGTGGCTACACTGTCGCACTATGTCCCTGCTTATCTCCTGAGGAGCTAGATTTAAATTTTCTATGGTGTTTGCACTCATAGTTTCTAAGTTTCGATTACATAAACCGCGGATCGATAAATTGACGTGACATGACTCTGCATCGTCTATACGATTACCTCCCACCCCCTCTAGAGACAATAGTTGGCTTCGACCCCTAGGTATAACGCTGTCGGCCACGCCTCGTTCAACAAGCGTCATGGTTGAACCTTCATCAAGTAAGGCGTAGGTGGCCGTAGAACCTATTGGGCCGCTTAATTCGACCGGGACTATTTTTAGGTAGGTATTAGAGGTTTGTATATGATTTATCGAGCTTACATTACCGCGGGTAGGCAGAGTTGTATTGCCACTGCCGTGCAACATTTTATTATGCGATGCTTCGCACCCGTTTATTCCGCATGCTACGTATTTACACCTAAATGTACGTATGTGTGAGTTACCTAAACATCTAAAACACAGCTTTTCACGTTTGGCCGCGTCCCATCGTTCTTTAATAGTTAATTTTACGAAGTCAGCACACTCCGCGGCGGCGTGATTGCCAGCACAAAATGCGCATTTTTTAATTTTGTTGACTTCTGCTGACGACTCGCTATTCGGTCGTGATGGGCGTGGCTTTTGCGACTTCGGCGCCTGTTTTTTAGAGTTGGATTTATTAACAGTGGCGACCGTTTTACTTCGTGATTTTTCCTCGATTCCTGACTCATCCGATGAGGAATCGGAGTCATCGTTTCGACGTGACTGTGGATGTTCGCGAGCCGTGTTCACCGTGCGCGGCCTGTTGCCGCGGTTTTTCCGTTCGTCTCGCGCCGCGTCATAAGCGAACATAGCGCCGCACTGGTCGGCCATGATGTTCAGGAATCGAGATAATAACTCCAACTCCGGCGCCCCGGAGCGCTCTGCTCGGAACTCGTACCATTTGTACTTTAAAATTATGCTGAGTTTTTCTACAACTCGACTTACTAACTCAGGTGAATATAAATACTGCGGTTGATTGAGTGCTTTTATCGCCGCAACTGTATTAGCGATTTTGTTCGCGAAACTACTAATATTGCGCCCGTCTTCGCTCATGCGGGGCATGCGTTTTATACTTTCGAGTTCTGACAAGACGAGTAACTCTGGTCGGCCGTAACGTCTCTCTAACGTGTCCATGACTTCATATGGATCCGACACCGTGAATAATAACGCCCTAACAGTTTCGCGGGCTGCACCTTTTAGTGCTTTTCTTAAGCGGGCTACGTTTTGTACGTCAGAAAACATGCCTACTGTGTCATTAAAGACTGATCTGAAAGCCATCCACTCGGCAATCGCCCCGTCAAAATGGGGTAGTTCGTGGATAAACTTGGGTGCCGCGGAGTCTGATTTATTGGAATTTACCGCCTGCATTATCGCGTTGGCCAGCATCGCCATGTCGCTGCTACTGTTAGACATGTCGTTTCCAACGCGTGGTTCGTTCCTACAATTAGCGGGTGATCGCGGGGCCTGTCCCGGGACTTGGGTATTATCTACGATAGCCGGCCTTTCTGCTAAACATTGTTCCGAAATCCAGCTTTTAACACGCGACTCTTCTAACCTAGGCGGGCGCTCCGCGTCGTTAGAACTTTCCAGTTCGATCCTGGCTATTTCTAGACGACTCCTAGCAACTGCGGAGACCGCCTGAGCTCGTGCTAACTCGGAATTATGTAATTCTAGCTCAGCTTGTAATATAGATAATCTACTACACGCCCTTTCCGTCGTGGGGACATTAACTACAGTGCCCGGCGCACTCCTAACTAAAGTATTATTTAAATCGACTTGTGCGGACCTACTTTTGACTATTTGCTCGTTAATACGTGACGTGCTGCTGTCACCGCTCGTGTCCTCTATGCTGGTGCCTTTACTCCACGTATTTGTTTCGGTCGACGTTGTCTGACCGGACACCGGCGTGGCGTCTGTGAGAGGCGTAGATTTGCCTGAACGCAATACACGTGCGTCATTCATCATCGCGCAAGAGGGTCCCTAATCCTACCAATTACTTAGAATTAACACTGAATTTAACTTTTTTTTTTTTAAACACTTTTTATCACTTTATCACTTTCACTTATTGTTCTTATCGATGTGACGCCTACTTTGCCTAACTGCCTGTTCGGACTACTAGCGTGGGGATGCCGAACAGAATAGGATCGTGAGGGATAGGAAGGTAGGAACCTCCCGGCAGTGGGCGAAGGGTCTCACGGGTGCGTCAGAAACGTGGGAGGAAAACCACGTCCGTCGTTGCATGCCAACTTGTGGCCCCAGAGAGTACCAACACCGTACCGGCGGGGTCTGACTGAAACACCAGGGATGGTGCGTGGAGGCGTCAGTTCGTCCACATGTGCCTCCGTACGATATAGGCCGTTTAACACCGCTAGGTGGCCACGTACGAGTGATAATTTTTGCTTCCAAGTAATTAGCAGCGGTTTAGGCAAGGACCGACTACTAACACTCGCGCGTACTTGTTTCTTTCTTGCTTAAAACAGGAACGTTTCTCTCTTCAAGATTCGTGCGAAGAACTTGATTTTTCTTTCTTGAATGACGAAATCTTGAGTTTTCTTTCTTCAAAGCTTGATTGCAGAGATCCGTCGAGAAGGACCATTGAAAGGCGCAGACTTTTTCAGCGGGGAACTGTGCCTAACTTTTCTTCAGCATTAGGACTGTATGTTTCTTCATGTGGAGATAAATGAAAGACGAATTCTTCAGTTTAAAACAAAGTCGTGTGGAGTGTGCGTGTATGTGGAGTGTAGGAGCAGCGATTCTTCTTATAAGTTGTCTTCAAGCAGCGGTCGAGCGAATAGTGAACCAAGATTTTTGGCTGGGCCCTATTTATACTTTTTGCACATTAGCGCTACGCGCGGCAGTGATAGAATGAGACAACTTCAATTAGCCAATGAGAGGCGCCTATTCATGTTACACATGTGTGTGTGTATATGTATTGAGTGCAGCATTATTTATTATATAAGACACAAATTGAAATAACGAGTTACATACTTGGAAATAGTAAAATCTAGTACATATTAGGTTGTAGTTGGACATACAATATCAAAATTTCATATATCTAGGTTACATGTACGGATTATCTATGTTTTAGATGTACATAGCAAGTTATACACTGAAATCTTATGTGTTAGGCACTAAAATGCACTAAACAGTAAACAAAAGGTAAATAAAAGTGGTTCTTACGTTAATACATAAGCAATAAGGCTCTTATATGCCTTAAAAATGAATAAAACTATTCTAACAAGGACTAATAACAAAAATAACACGTTTACATGGCTATATTTTACATGTATCTAGCCTTAAACATAAGCTGTTATTTACAGTATCTGTATAATTTAAAAAAATAAAGCAAGTTAGCTTGACTTATTAGCTTGTTCGAGTAACGAAGAATAGAATATTTGCATAAATATAACCGAACTCATTAAAAATTACAATTATGTTCATAAGAAGCACATGCGTGTGTGATGTAATTCAGTTATATTTGTCGCAGGTACTCACTGTAAGCACAAGCTCATTCAAGCGGGGCCACGTATTCATAGTGTTGATACTAATCTCAGTAACTGACTGGTTTTTTATTTTAGCTTTGTGTTATTGTTGTTGCTTGTATCGGTAAACACATAGTAGACATGCACGCGAGGCAGGCAGATCCTTGTGGGATGACTAGTGTAAGGCTTGGTCTGATTGCCGTACTCCTATGTTGTGGGCTGATCATAATCATCAATTCATCACATTCCTGCCCTTATACCATTACATTGGGGGTCGGCGCAACACGTTTTCTTCTCAGGCGTCACGGCATCATTCTCATTATTATAATACATATTTTCTTTGGTTTTCCTCTCCCTCTTCATACATCAATATTAATATCCATTACTTTTTAAACCCTCCTCATTACATATACCCATACCAAGATAGAAGGCTTCTTTTAAATTTTCTGTAACAGGCGCTGGAATTCAATCAATAGTTCCGAAGATTATCAATGCCATATTAAATTATTAAATTCACCAGGTTAAGGTCACACGGCTGCCAAACTCAAATGGAACTGGGCTGGCTACATTCGTCGAATGTCGAAGGAGCTATGGGCTGAAGTAACTACACAATGGGTCCCAAACAGCAGTAAGTGGCAACGCGGCAGGCCCAGAAGGAGATGGCGGGATGAACTCGACTCTTTTCTCAGAGATTGGCGAACGACAGCACTGGATAAGGATCAGTGTCAAGAGAGAAGGAAGGCCTTTGCCCTGCAGTAGGACACAGATGGCTGACAATAATAATAAATAAACAGTACCGACACCCAGACCGAACAAACCGTAGTGGTCAACTAACGTTAACGCTAAGGCCTCTGCCTCGAATTTTGCGGGCAACGGGGCGGCGGCGGCAACGGCGCGGGAGCGGCAGGATTTTAGGCCTCAGCCTCGAATTTTGCGACAGCGGCGCGGCTTGTATGGAGTGCACCGCTCGTTGCCCGCTCCCGAACCGCTGTTTTCGAGAACCGGTCCATTTGATTGTACGCATAAGATCCTGCCGCTCCCGCGCCGCCGCCGCCGCCGCCCCGCTGCCCGCAAAATTCGAGGCTGAGGCCTTATGCGTAAAATCAAATGGACCGGTTCTCGAAAACAGCGGCGCGGGGGCGGGCAACGAGCGGTGCACTCCAGTCAAGCCGCGCCGCAACCGCCGCCGCCCCGCTGCCCGCAAAATTCGAGGCAGAGGCCTTACACACAAAACTCAAAAACAGTAAACTAGACAAAGAATCCGTTTTATGTGATAATTGTTACCCTTTGTTTTGTAACAATTGTAAAATTTAACTTGTTACGTTTATTATTAGTGCTAGTTATTTAAGAAACTATTGTAACAATGACTTAATAAATTTATTTATTCTTTATTCTTATTCTTATTCTTTATCCTTTCTAAAGTTTAGTTTAAAAAGGTTAAAGTTGAAACGAAAATGTTGACTGTCCACAAAATATCATAATGGCAATTAATTCCTGTTCATCGGATACAGTCCCTAATTACCAGTAGCGCACTGGAGCGTTCGTCGGTAATTACGTTACCTCGTCGACACCCTAGCACTCATTATGACATTTATTTTAAAGAGGAGCGGGATTAACGGGATTTTATATTCATGAATTATACAGGTAAAATACTGAACATTTAATAGATGAAATATTCTATAATTATGTATTATGTACATCACGTCGGTTTTTCCGAGTTCATATAACCCTAATCTGTTTAAGTCGCGAGTAATCAGGCTTCTACTGGGTAAGCTCGTTCCATCGTCGACATCATCTCTGCCCTTAGGGCAAGATTGAAGTCAAGAGCAAGCCCATTTATAATAATAAAAAAAAAACACGACAATTTCATTTTAATATGTATAAGATAAAAGATTTCACAGTGGGTGTCACAATGGGCGGGCTTTTTAAGATCACCTTTGGATGGATTAGAGAAGAGGGTCTTACCTTTAATTATATCTACATTTAATAATAAATCATTTTTGCCTACGTAAGACGAAGTGGGCTGTTATTACGGATTTCGAATGGTCCGAGGACTTACCTATTTTCGTATAATATTTTACTTTCTCCGTTTTAATATCCCTTGTGATAAAGTTATTTACACCAAAAAGGAGCTCGTGGCTAAATTATGAATGCCGCTCAGGTTAAGCCGCACTTGCCTAGGTAAATCCGTGGATGGGTGACCACCTATTATACCGAGTTTCCTCCGTGCCTTAGAAAGCACGTTAAGGCGTTGGTCTCAGTTGTCAAATGAAGTACCTACTTTGACAGTCGACAACCAGTCTTACTACCCTAGTAGCATTTTTGTTGGCATTTGTTGGCATTTAGTTGGGCCACATACATTTTTGTTGGCATTTAGTTGGGCCACATACCTCTGTATGTGGCCCAACTAAATGCCAACAAAAATGCTACTAGGGTAAGGAGTATCATAAAGTATTACCCAATACTAATTGGGTTGTGGAGGTCAGATAGACTGTCACTCCGTGTAAACTAGATATACTTACTGATATTCAGCTGCATCTGGTTAGACTGGAAGCCGACCCCAACATAATTGGGAAAAGGCAAGGCCGATGATGAGTCACTGCCCATAACTGACTGGCATTGAACTCACGGCCTAGGACAAGATATCTTGGCCATGACGATGGTGTACTTAGTACCTACCCTTTTTTTGGATGGTGGGAAATCGTCAAAGCAGGAGTGCTTTGACGATTTCCCACCATCCATCCACCATCCCGCTCTGGGTGGAGCGGAAGGGGGTGTCAGACTTCTACTGACTAAAAACCCCCCATGGTCCTTCTTAGGCCATTGTGCCCGGGGCCGCGATATCTCTTTCGAACGACCCGCAGCTCCGGCAGGCGTCAGCCCTTGTAGGCCCCTGCAATGTTGTTGACATCTCTTTGAGGCGCGCGTTGAACATGAACGCGCCATCGACACGGCTTGTCGTCATCATTAGAGGGACGGACAGTGAGCTGGCCCATTACTCACCGTCCACAGGCCCGCGCCTACGGTGGCCGGAAGCGATCACGTGGCCCCCGACGCCCGGAGCGTCTCCCACGGTGGCTGGGACGAGAGGTTCTCTCCCTCTCACGTTCGGCCACATCCTTTACTAGCATCACTGCTTCGCAGAAGGACGCATTGGCGTCCCATTCCCTCTAACCCCGGACCATGGCTTGAACCAGGGACAATGGGGTTCCTGGATATTGAAATTTATAAAGTCGTTATTATATCCATAACAAGAAAAACTTACAGTTTTGAAGATTCGTTCACAATAGCTGCAGTATCTACTATCTAGCATTGAAAACACTTTATATGATGAATAAAGCTTTTCAGAACGCCATTAAAAGCATTCAAGTAGCGTCCAATGAATGCAGGATGTATTTCAGTAAGTTATTGCTTTTTATTACGGAACCATCGCGCGGAAACGGACGTATCTATCACTGTGCCACCGCGTTCAGGGTTCCGTAAACTCCGAGGGTCATACTTCGTTCTTTGTTTATTTAATTATACTTTTTAATTTCTTTTTTATGGTTATTACTTATTAACTAAGGGTTTTCTACTTCTGTTTGTAAATTAGTAGAAGTTTTATGACTTTTTTATTAAAGTATGTATTGTGTTCGCCATTCCAATCAACCACATTTTGCTTATCTACTTACGAAGTGACCCCGAGCTCAGTGCATAACGGACAGTAACCCGGTTCATTTCCATCATTTTAGCGATAGCTTAGCCTTAACTTTACCTCAATAAACCCTCTAAAGCTTTTTAAGTTTTTAACTTAGTATCGTAGCGAATCCTATCGGGTACCACTTTATCGCGGCCCCTATATTTTGGTCCTTCGAGTCTCTAAAAAGGACTTCGCGGGACTTTAGTTTTTCTGAAGTGAACTGAACCGAACCAGTGACACTTTGGATTGCGGCGCTTCATAGCTTAGCAGTGACTGTGGTGGTAACCTTAGCAGCGAGACTTTAATGGCAATATATTGAGTTGGAGTGCCCAATAAATTCTCTCAGCGGTAGCAGCAAAAGTGTGCTCGGGGACCTGCCTTTTCAGCTGCAGTGAGTTCACAGCTCACACTAGCGACATCAGCGGATCACTGGCGTGACTAACCTGATGAGGTCGTCAGGTTAGCAGCGGCTTAAGATTCTTCCAAGTAAGATCGTTGAATTATTATTATAGGTACTAGCAGCGATGTGGAGAACCTTTATTTAATTAAATCTGAGATTGCGGAGAGCATTAGAAAACTCATCGTCAATTTTAAAAATGATAAAGTAGTGCGTAAAACTTTAGATTAGGTACTGTAAGCCTAGACTCGAGTTGCTTGAGAAGTACTGGGAGGACTTCCAAGTAAATCACGCTTCGTCTTCAAGGACCCACGAAGCAGACCCACTGGTGGGTCTCCGAATACTGATGTGTCTCCCAAGACCTACTAGTGGGTCCTCTGAGATTTTATTGTCTTTGAAGACCCACTGATAACAAAATCGTTACAATGGCAAAACATAGAGCGCATATGATAATGTAACACCTGTTTAACTACCAGGAGAAAAGAAGTAGGCAGGAGGTATTGAAAATCATGAAAAGACCTTTTGAACAAACGTCATCATCATCTTCTCCTGCCCTTATCCCAATTTATTTGGGGTCGGCGCAACATGTATTCTTCTTCCATTTTTTTTTCACACAGTCCATCCATCGTTTCTTTGGTCTTCCTCTATTCTTATAGCCTAACATTCTTACTCAACTCTCCTTTTGAACAAACGTATCATAAATATTTTACCAAGTCAGATTTAACAGCAATAGGGCTTATTAGTTAATGTAAGGAACAGTTGATGCAGCAAGCTCAGAAAGCACGGTATCTTCCTCAATCAGCACAGCTAGGGGCGCCCGGCACTTCAGCGAGTCAGCCGGAACCACCAACAACAGCAACTCCGACCTTCGAATCAAGAGGGTCTTTTTTTTTTTTTTGGTGGGTGGAAAATCATCGAATAACCCCCCCCCCCCCCCCCGCTCTTGGGGAGAGCGAAGGGGAGTGTCAGACTTCTACTGACTAAAAACCAAACCCATGTTCCTTCTTCGCCCTTGTGTCGGAGCCGCGTTAACCTTTCGATATCCACAGCCCCGACGGGTATCCACAGCCCTGACGGGAATTAAGAGGGTCTACCAGCAAATTTGACGATATTATTATGCTCCATAAGCAGTCGGTCAATTTTAAAGCGTTTCTTAGAGCAGTCCACAATATTGATTGAATCTTCCCAAAACGCAGCAGGAACCATTTTCAGCTTTTAAAAAATCGCATGACGTAAAAGAGTTTTCGCGTCATCAAATACTTACCTAAGTGTAGATATTACCACGTGGAACCCTTTAATTGCATATCGTTTTGTCATATCTGATAAGGCGCCTTTTAATTAAGAAATAAGTTCAACAAAAGTGTATTGTGGAAAGCAAAAAAAAATATTAAGGAACAGAAAGTAACTAGATAGGTACGGAACCACACCTTAATATTCCAAGCACATCACTACTCAGTGTTTTTCCCCGCACTAATGACGGAAGCGACCTAGCTCTCATAATAGAGCGGGTTTAATGATGTCGAGAACCAGAGACAGGGGGGAGGGGGGGAGTTCAGTAAAGTTTTTCATAAAATCTGGCAATGGACGAGCTTTTAAATTAAAATCCCCGTGACAGATGGGATGGTCTGAATAAATGACAGTTTTTGTGCGAAGTAAATGGATTTCATTCCATTTCAAGTTTAGTTGGAGTTGTCAGTTGCAATGAATGGACGTGTGCATATATGATAGCGTTGCCGTTGGACATCTCTCTGTATACTTCCTTTGATACATTTTACAGTTTGAAAGAGATACAATTTGCAAACAAACTTTTGGGGACTCGGTGGTAGAATATTGTAACTGTAATAGTTGAAAACCTTTATGCAGCTGCATCCCACGTCTCTATTATTGTGCATTTAAGTTATTTTTGTTGAGATCTAGCTGAAATCGAATCCAGCTTTTGGATTCGATTTCAGCAGTCATGTTTACGATCATTAGGAATGAAAACTATACTCACAATTATCATCATCATCATCAGCCTAATAGTGTTCCCACTGCAGGGACTCAGACCTCCTCTCTAGGAGAGTTATGGGCTATAATCGACCACGTGGGCCCAGTGCGGGTTGGCTCAAAATAATCCAACAAAAATATTACACCATTGACAGCGGTCACTGTGGGAACACAGAGAAAAATACTACTAGTGTAACTTAGTTGAAATATCTACCAAAAAAAACGTATTTATTTCTCAAAGTAAGCTTTGTATAAGTGATTCATTAACATATTTTCTTATTCTCACAGTTCTCGCGCAGGTAATGTTTATCCTCCCGTCCGCTAATAAATCTCCAGGAGATTTATAATAATGGCTTTTTAATTGTGTCTCTAATAAGGCGAAGATAAGAGCTCATAAGCTCTTATCTGCCATGCGAATACATTTGCTGAAGTACTCCGTTTTTACAATAGCAACATTTTGATATTTAAGACTAAATTATTTAGCCTTTTCTTAAAACGTTATTACTTCAAATTCTATTAATTATTATTCACTTACCTCCATAATGCTCGCCGAAATGTGACTTATGAGCATCGGCGTACTCTACACCTGAGAATCGAACCTTGAACCTCTCCCAGGGTTCGATTTCCATTGCCCAGGTCGGGCAAAGCGTTATAGTTTAGCAGTGTTATTGGTACAGAGTCTGGATTTGTGCCCATTTGATGGCAATAGGCTCACCCCTGTTAACATGGAACTTACAAATGTCGGTGTGGGTACCTACCCACACCCACCACATTTGTAAGTTTTTTTACTCTGCCTAACCCTTCCGGAATTACAGGCGTGATGTTACGTTCTAACCCAAAGGCACTTATTTCAGTAGTATCGTATTCCAGACGTCACACTCGATACTAAGATATTCATGACTTTCATGAGACGTATAATTATTCATTACGTACGTGTAAGAGAACTATCCTAGGTAGTTATTTATTATTTCAACGATATCTGTCACAAATACACAATAATTATGTTCAGCAACATATAAAATTATTGTTATACGTATCCAAAAAACACAACAGTTCACCCTGTTCACCTATGCAAAGATAATTCGTAACTTCAATTTGTGTAGAAATAATAATGCTACCAAAAATAGCCGCTAGAGGACGTTAGTGTTATCGGAATCATTATAAACATGATTTCAATAATGCACTATGCAGTGGTATGCAGATTTACAGAATAATGCTACGTCAAAATCGTTTAAAAAGATTGTTATTCGTTAAAAAAAACAACCTATCCCAAAAAATAGTAGTTTATGCGACTGTGCATAATGAAGGGCATTACAACACAAGTGTGGGTTTAAGAAACGAGCCGAAGGCGAGTTTCTTAATAGCATCACACGAGTGTTGTAATGCCTAATTATGTATAGTTGCATACACTAATTTATCTACCCGAATATCATAAGGGCTCTATAATGGGCTCAGGAACCATAGGGAAATGACCAGCATTGTTACCAGTGTAATGCAATAAAAAATAAACAGGTTATTAGTTGCATTCGTCGCTGCATTTGCGATATCTGGCGGAGTGTTCATGTTAATTTCTGAGTCACTATCACTCATTTTCGACAGAAATAAAGAACTTATCAGAAAATTTGTCTACTCAATGAAAGGGAATAAAAAGCTAACGAACAAATGACAGCTCGAAATGGCGGCGTTTCGGATATCTGTCATTTTTTTTAAATCATAGGCAAACGAACAAAGTCACTATTCTTGTGTCACTCGAGATCAAAATGTCGTGCGATTTATAATTAAAATCATACTGAATTGGGGTTTCGTATCGATAGGTATCTGTTTTAATGTAGATACTAGAATAGCACACTCACTTGAATTTGACACCTGTTCCAAATTTAAAACTCATAACCTACTGTTTTCAGTAGGTTATGAGCTCATTACAGTTCTGTTAATTTCTGCTGGTTGGTAATGCTGGTCATTGCCTATGGTTTTTGAACGCATTAGAGAGGGTTTATGATATTTGGGTAGATAAACATAATTATTTTGATGGTATGGAACCCTTAAACCAGGTCCATCCGTCTGTCTAATGAACTAACTCTAGTCTCTACTCTACAGCGGGGTAGTCATGTTTGGCGTGTAACGTAACCATAGCGCGATTCAGAAACGTGACGTCATCGAACAACGCCATCTAGTGGGCTACAGGTGAGACTTTTCACCAATGAAGAGTAGCATTAAGTACGTTGTTTTATACATATAATTCAAACATGCTGAATTATAATAATGCAATTTAGAAAACTGTAATTTATTTAAAATAGTTTATATGTAGGTATTTATATTTTTAAGGATCGAGCGAGACGCTAAGATAACTTAGCTGTACTAAAGGGTGCCCTATGTTGTTTCGAACACCGCTGTTGCGACGCACGCTGTTGCGAATATTTTTTCCACTGCCTCACAGGTTCGAAAGCTCATGGACTCGAATGAAGTAGTCGCGAAAGACGCTGTTTCGAAAAACATTTTCACTGCCTCAAATCTATACTATGCCTTTCACCCCTTTCTGATATCGAAATCACAAGCATTCGAGCGTATGAGGCAGTGAAAATGTTTTTCGAAACAGCGTCTTTCGCGACTACTTCATTCGAGTCCATGAGCTTTCGAACCTGTGAGGCAGTGGAAAAAATATTCGCAACAGCGTGCGTCGCAACAGCGGCGTTCGAAACAACATAGGGGACCCGTACTAAAAACTAGCGTAAAGAACTACAAGAATAAACGATAAATCCCCTATAAAGTCAATTTCAGGTACATAATTCTCAAACATCGCGAAACATACTTTAAAGTTACGAGCCATTACCGCCGTCTTATCGTAAGCGACATTTTTACTTAAACAGCGTTTTTTATCGCAGACGACTTTTTAAACTATAACGGACTTGTTCTTCGACTTTTCCCGCCAAAAGAACATTTTTCTATATTTTACAGTAACCGACATAATCAAAATTATCGTAAGTTGCGTAATTATCTAAGAATTGCAGCGTAAGCGACCCTACTTGTTATCGCAACCGACACAGTACATCCAAATTTTGTCGTTTACTATAAACAAAGTGGCAAAAAACGTAGTGACGTTTTTTTGAAAATTTTAACCGTTACACCTAAGGTTTCAAAAATCATTATTATACGTCAAATTTCAACTTAGCGCAATTATTTATAAAGTTATTCAAAAAAAACCTTCTCCTGTAAAATTTGGTTTTTGTCGGTTACACTAAGTCGGCGGTAATGGCTCGGTATGTTTCGCGATTTTTGAGAAAAAAATATGACGTTACTTTTTGAACTAATCAGTTGGTACTTTATACATTTTTGGAAATGTAACTTCTAACAGGGAAGAATAGAAGAAGAAAACGTGTTGCGCCGACCCCAAATAGAATGGAATAAGGGTGATGATGATGCTATCTAGCCGATTTCGGCCACAGCGACTGCATTCGCTGACTTTCCAAAGATTGTCAAGAGCTTTGTTCTGCTGCTCTCTCGTGTGCTCTTAAGTGGCTAGCATATCCAACTTTGGCCGAAAAGGTACGAGCACAAAGCGGACATGTCAGAACACCATTGATGATATTATAGGGTATAGCTTTAGGTTGCCTAGCTTTAAGGTCATCGCGCTTTTGATCCAATTGTGACCTCCTTTTTTCCTCAAATGTGTTAACTTGCTGATGCACACGACGTCTCCACTCGGGCCGATTTTGTGCCTGCTTTTCCCACACTAAAGGGTCAATTTCGCATCTTTTAAAGTGTCTATTCTGAACATCCTTGAAACGTAAAAACTGACCACCACGTTTCCGTTTTCCTTCCTGGAGTTCAGAATAGAAGATGCGCTTCGCCAGTCTCTCGTCGCGCATTCAGGAGATATGCCCACACCACCTTAGCTGGCGCCTCATCAAGTAGGCCTCCACGCCAAGAACCTTAGCCTGCCTTAAGACCTTTGTATTTCTAATACAGTCCGACCATCTGATGTTCATGATGTTTCGGAGGCATTTAATATGGAATTTGTCCAAGGTCCGTATATGTCGGCGATAGAGACACCACGTTTCCGACGAGTAAAGAAGATTTGGGAGAACGATTGCCATGTACACAGATATCTTGGTACTCAGTTTCAGATCATGCGATCTGAAAACTTTAGACCGTAATTTGCCAAAAGCTGCTGCTGCAGCACATATTCTTTGATTAACCTCTGCGTCGAGATCCCCTTTGCAAGTAATTATGCTGCCTAAATACTTAAAGCTTTCCACTTGCTTCAGCTTGCAAGTGCCAATTAGGATATCAGGAACTAGCAGCTGTTCGTCTACGTTCATAGCCATAACTTCGGTTTTCTTGACGTTTATTGAAAGACCAAACTTACAACAAACATCATTGAGACCACTTATCAACGCCTGCAAGCTGTCGCAAGTATCCGCAACAAAACACAGGTCATCAGCGTACATAATCTCGGTTATCGTTGTATAAGAGACTTTTGTGCGGGCTTTAAGTCTGGCAAGGTTGAATAGATTTCCATCGGTTCGAAAACGAATCCGAATACCTTCTGAGATACGTTCCAGGGTTTCTCGAATGACGACGGCAAAATACAGAGCAAAGAGTGTTGGCGCAAGAACACACCCCTGCTTCACGCCACAGGTGACATTAAAAAAGTCTGATTGCTCGCCGTTTACCGCGACGCAACAGGACATGTCGTCATGCAGAAGTCGTATCATCCTCACAAATTTTTCAGAGCATCCTAGTTTTATTAACAGAGCCCACAGAGCTTCCCGAGGAACACTGTCGAATGCCTTTTCAAGATCGACAAAGCAGAGGTATATGGGTCGACCTTGTTCTTTGCTTTTCTCTTGAAGCTGGCGAACAGAGAATATAGCTTCACAGGTTCCTCTCTCAGGACGAAAGCCAAATTGGGTTTCTGGTAGGATGGTTTCTGATAATGGAATGAGACGGTTGAGAAGGATTTTAGCAAATACTTTTCCGGGGGTAGACAGCAGTGAAATTCCACGATAACTGTTGCAGTCTGATCGGTCACCTTTGTTCTTGTACAGGGCGCTTATTCGAGATACTTTGAAAGTGTCTGGCACCCACTCTTCATTCCACATTGAGACGAATAGATTTCCGATGACTTCGTGCAGTCTATCACCCCCATACTTAAGTAATTCCCCTGGGATATTATCAACACCAACCGCCTTTTTGTTGTGTAGTTGTTTGATGGCATCTTGGACTTCATTTATTGTTGGGGGCTCGTCTAGCCCAGTGGCTGTGGGTAACGTGGACATAGATAGGATATATGTCATATCTGCTGAGCGATCCAAATTGAGAAGTTCGTTAAAATGCTGGGCCCAGCGCACCAGCACTTCGTCTTTAGATGATAAACGCTCAGAACCATCACGTGATTTGATAGGCACTTTAACACGATGGGTTGTACCAATCAGTTTTCTCACTTCCCCATAGAATGCACCAAGTTGTTTAGTGTCCGATAGCCACTGAATGTATTCGGCTTTTTCAAGCCACCACTTGTCCTTAATACCCCTAGTTAACTTTCGCAATTCAGAACTACTCTGTTTGGTGTTGTTCACGTTACTGTACGGTCTACTGCGATCTTGTTGTTTTAGCAGATTTCGGTGTTTTTTCAATGCTTCTGCCAAAAGCTCATCATTCTCATCAAACCAGTCTTCGTTCTTGTGCGTTTCTGTACCCAGTATTTGTAAACCGGTGTCTAGTAGTTTTGAAGAGAAGTCATGCCATTGAACATGAAGACCACCATCCGGCTCAGTAGAAATATCCAGTGCAGAGTTAAGAGCATGGACATATTCTTCCCTCGTATTGTGATTCTGAAGCCTCCCTACGTTTAAACAAGAGGGTCTTACTAGGGGCGATCTACGAGGAGGATGAAGACGAAGTATAAGCTTCGTTATGACCAGTCTATGGTCTGTCCAGCAATTTGCACCTCGCATCACACGTGTAATTTTAACTTGGGATATATCTCTTTGGCGAACAATCGCGTAGTCAATGAGATGCCAGTGCTTGGAACGAGGGTGCATCCACGTGGCTTTGTGTTTCATTGGCAGTCTGAATAGAGTGTTCGTGATCGATAAACTGAACTGGGCACAAAGGCTAAGTAGTGATTGCCCGTTACTATTCATACTGCCGATTCCGTGTCTACCCAAAACACTGGGCCACGCTTCGAAGTTACGCCCAACTCTAGCATTAAAATCACCCAGGATTACAATTTGTTCCCTAGGCGAGATTTCAGCAAGAACTTGAGCCAATTCCTCATAAAACCTGTCCTTAACCTCGTCCGGATTTGTCATGGTTGGTGCATAAACACTTATAACATTTAAATAGTTATCATTATGTAGATGTAGGCGTAATGATACCATTCGATCTGAAATGTAAAGTGGATATTCGTCTAATTTTTTAGCAATCGATGACTTAATTGCAAAACCTACCCCTGATCGTCTGGGCTCAGACGCAGCAGTCCCCTTCCAATAGAAAGTGTATCCACCGCCACGCTCTTCCAGCTCTCCTTCGTCAGCTAAATGCGTTTCGCTGAGTGCTGCTATGTCTACATTGTAACGAGCAAGCTCACGTGCTACAATTGCTGTCTTACGCTCAGGGCATAGATTATCATTCCGATCTAGAAGAGTGCGCACATTCCACGCGCCAAATGTCATACATGACGTTTTTGTAAATTTATTGTAGCGTCGACCACGAAGTAAGGGTTGCACTGGCAGCCGCGGTTACTACCACCCAGATAAGGTGGGTGAACAATTTTTGGGACACCTTTTCTAGTCCCCTCCCCGGCTGAGCGGGGGAAGCAGTGCCTCCCTGAATAGGGCTGCTTCGTCACTCAATGTGCTGCCCAATCCGTACTGTCACCCAAATTGCAGCACGAAAACGACCACTCTCCTTGAGCCGCCTATGTGCAGACATCAGACAAAGCCCAGCTTGCAGTACAGCCAGACCTCTCTACCTCTGTCCATCGCCATAGGTCTTTAAAATCGAAAGCCATTATTTCGGAAGCAGTCATGTACGCAGGATATATTATAGTGCATAAGTGTGCGCGCAGACACAGATGCACTCTCTCGTCCGTACCCTCCTTGATCCAGTGGAACGGAAACCGTTACGACTGGAGGAGAGCTAGATGCAGTGTCTGGCCGAACGATAACTACATGTCCCCTATCGCCGCCCTTAAGGCCTTCCACAAGGGGGAATAAGGGTAGGAAGATGATGGAAAGGTAACTTCCCAATTATATCTATCTATCTATATAAATAAATAAAAAGAGAAGTCCTGACTGACTGACTGACTCATCAACGCCCAGCCCTAACCCTTGCTTGGACCTAGAAAGCTGAAATTTTGCACAGAGGTTCCCTTTATAATGTAGACAAGGAATAAGGAATTATTTTTCGAAATTCCAATCCTAAGGGAGTTGAATAGGGGATGAAAGTTCGTATGGAAAATCGTCATTTTCACGCGGGCGAAGCCGCTGGCAAAAGCTAGTCTTAAAATATATGACACAGCACTGCAGCTAACTAGGTACATGAATGTTTGTTCCGGGATTCACTCATCAATCAGTAGGATTATGTGACCTACTTTTTGCCGCTACCCCATTTTTTGCTCAATTCACAAATTGCTCTCAGCTCTCTCTCTCTCTTCAGCTCAGCAAATAAGTTCTTATTTCACCCAATTTAGGATTTGTGAAATTTGAACAAGGATCTTTTGTCACTCGAAGGAGTCGAAGGACGCTGGCAGAGGGATGTTGGAAAACATTAATTTGTGAAGTTGTTTTGAGGAATTATTAATTAGTATGAAGCTTGCCTATAATGTTCCCACTGCAGGGACAGGTCTCCTCTATATGAGAGGGAATTGGCTATTCAGCATGCGGGCCAAATGCGGGTTAGAAGATCTTCCAATGGAAATATAAATAGAAATGTTGATTCTCGGACTTAGTGGTTTCCTCAAGATACATATTTTTTTTCATTATTATTATAAATGGGCTTGCTTTTGACCTCAAACTTGCCCTAAGGGCAGAGATGATGTCGACGATGGAACGAGCTTACCCAGTAGAAGCCTGTTTACTCGCGACTTAAACAGAAATAAACATTAAACACATTGAAACATTATACATAAACTCACGCCGGGGTAGGCAGAAACCACAGAACATACTTCTTTTAACGCGTCCACGTTCATACATCTCTCATCAGGTCAAACATGCATATACCACTCTCGACAATACATTGTGTTGCCGAGAGTGGACAAAGTATCAATTAGCACATGAATCAGCGTGTTATTACTGAACCACTTCAGCTGTTTGCAACTTTTTAATTAATCCTTTGACATTGTCTGCAAACTAGTGACCGTTATAGTAAATTCGCTTCGAAGGTTAGGCGCCAGACTTTTACAAAGTCAAAAACTCAAAGCATTTATTTCAATTCAAAGTCGTTTGCTTATTCAGCCAGAGATCGTAATATTTATCATTTTGTTAAGTGAATGTAACTTGTGACTTTGCGGCTGAAGTCTAGGTTTTAAAGGTTAGGCTTTATTATTATTGAATTATATATTTTTTGACCGACTTCTAAAAAAAGAAGGAGGTTCTCAATTCGGATGTATATTTTTTTTTGAGAGTGAAAAATAAAAACTTTTTAACAAAAAAAAACCGACTCAAAAAAAAAACACAAAAAAGTGAAAAATAAACTTTAGAAGAAAAATCAGTTTCTGAAGTCGGTGGCAAAAAAATTAAATCAAAGAAACAAAAGTCACCGACTTCAGAAACTGATTTTTATTCTAAAGTTTATTTTTCACATTTTTGTGTTTTTTTTAAGTCGGTTATATTTTTTGTTAAAAAGTTTTTTGTACTTATGTTATAGCAATCAATATGTATGAATGACGAGATGACGAGTAATTTAATAGAGAAGTATGGGAAAAGAAGACAATGCTGCGCCGAGCCCAAAATGAATTGGGAAACGCGCAAGAGAATGAAGATGATTCTGGCAATCAACGGGGTTGCTTGAGTTACCAATTTTTAAATTATAATTAGATACCTACTTTAGTTTAGACTTTGAAACCAGGGCCCCAGGGACTACGACATCTTAAAACAGTCCTAACTTCTTCTTTATCCAGTGTGAAAACATGACAGAACTATACAGGGTGTGTCTAGCGCCATCTCTTTTCCACACTGGATTAAGAATAAGTTAGGACTGTTTTCGACGTCATAGTAGGGCACCTGGGCTTAATAATTAGTGTAAGTCTGAAATTGCCGATCCGTGTGAAATACGCTTGCTGTCAATTCTCATGCTTTCTCTTTATGAGTAGATTTTGTCGCTGCAGTTACAGCCTAGCATAGCAGTCGTAGTACTTAGCAATCAGCGTCAGGTGGCGCACATTGTGTTGCGATTTGCCATTATGCCGAGCTGAGGCCCCCCCCTTTTGGGATCCCGTCGGGGCTGTGGATTGTCGAAAGCTTAACGCGGCTCCGACACAAGGGCGAAGAAGGAACATGGGTTGGTTTGCCCAAGAGCGGGGGGGGGGGGGGGGGGGGGTTATTCGAAGATTTTCCACCCACCAAAAAAAAAAAAGGACCTATTTTTTTTTTTGTTTTTAAACGTTGTCCCACACTAGGAATTTCTCCTGTAGCGTGGGTGCGTTCACAAACATAATAATATAAAAACTCACATACACAAATACCCAGACCCGAAACAACTATCTGCAGGTCATACAAATATTTGTTCCGTGCGGGGATCGAACCCGCGACACGTAGCGCAGCAGTCCAATCGCTTAGCCACTGCGCCAACCGTGCCGTCAATCTATACTTATTATAAATAAAAAATTAAATATAGGTACAATTGAATACTTCGAGCATGACGAAAGAAATTAAAATCTTTAAGTGACGTTGCAGCATCAGTGTAGGCATTGGCACCCATCCTACAACCAACCATCGTGTCTGCCTCCAAAAAAGGGGGTTGTTCATAATATTGGCAGCATCCCAAGTAAATACTTATACTACCAGCTAGGTGTCTACAACGACACACACACATACATACATACCTAGGTACCGACATCTTCTTCTGTGTCGTGTGGTTAGTGTCTGACCTGGTGTCAGACTTGGCTTTAGGTTCATGCATGCCGTCGAGAAATATCTTTCAGGCATGCAGGTTTTGTTCACGATTTTTTGGTGAACCGAAGCAAGATTTAATTATTTTAAGCTTGAATGAATTAAAAAAAAAATGTCTTTATTTATGTCTTTCGTGGGTTCGAATTCAGACTATTATTGCTTTTTTAAATAAACACACACACATACAGATTTAAACCAAGTTCCAAGCAATCCGACAAGTATGACACCATAGTATGAAACTTTGTTGGCGTACCTACCTAATCCATCCAATTCTAGAATGTTCTTCCAGTTTCCAATCGCCACAGAAAGACATCGGGAATCGTCCAACTTATAAAGATATTATTATAAGATATAGGTAAGATGGCACGTGAGCTGCCTGCAGATCCCCTCTGGGTAATGAGCCGTGGCGATACCTGAAATGAATCATCAATGCGGACGAAAGTTTGCCAGATATTGGAGAAATATTCTTCGGAAGCTGAGGTTACAGATAATTTATGGCGCTGTGGCCTTGTAAAAGTGGTTTGGGTAGAGAAATATGTTATTTTTTGTAAGAGGTTAAAATATATCATTTACGTAGTATATTGCACTACTTAGGGGGCGTTCCGGCATAGCCAGACGGCAAAATCGAATAAATGTTGTGGTAATTATTTAGGCGATTCAGCGAAGGTAGATTTCGAACGGAGTGTGTCAGGTATCATTCGGTTCGCGCATCGGTGCAAGCCGGATGTATCTAGTTAATCTAGTATTGCTTCGGGTTGGCTTTGTCGTTCAACAAATACTTACTGCCGAATGAAATGTGTCAACACGGCCAAGCATAAAGCAGTGGTTACAAGCTATATCCGCCGAAACACAAAATAACACAAAGCTTATCAAAGTTCAAATGCATGACAAACCCACAAGATAGGGTAGCGTCGCTGTGCCCCTAAATCACGGGATCCCGGTGTCCCGTAACGATAATCCCGTGTAATCCCCGCACTAGAACACGATCACTATCTTGTGATCGCACACATTCCTGACATATATTGCAATCATTTCTGACATTTACACACCTATTAACGGATAGGTATATTCATTTAAGGCTGTGCTGTTTCAAAAGAATGTAAGTAACGTTCCAAATATTCCACCTTTTTGATTGGATCATTAATAAATATTATTAATTAAATAACAAATATCTCTGTGTGTGGCATTAAAATATTGTTTATAAATTGCAGAATAATATTGGATATTTAAATATTCAGTTAACATATCAGTTTAAATTACATAATTAATTAATTACCACAAACTCACCGACTGGTAATTTATGATTGAATTTAGTAATAGGTACTAATTAATTTGCCAAAATAGTGAAATATATTCATGACCGTTAGTTAATCTGAATTAATCAGGTTAAACCTGCTTTCATCGAAATATAAAAATATTACACTAAATTACATTAATGTTCATTTTATTCATCAATTTTATGAAATCAGATTCTGGGAAAACTGTCTAGTCAATGAACAGTGTGTTTGCTATACGAGTGGCATTACCATTGAGCATTACACATTCGGAATGCTGTCTGTTCATCACCACACCAATCATCCCGAAGGGTAACCCTTCCTAGAGAGAGATCGACCTCATGAATACCTACATGGGATGAGCCTATTGGCATTTCCGGGCATAAAACTAGACTCGTGGTTAAGCAGTAACCTTCGCAACTTGTGTGTTTATCATTTAATTAATAGCAGTGCTTTAAAGAAAGTGAATTCGGCATAAAATCGATATTTTGTACTTACTACATGCAATATGGGGTGCCCATTACAAGCATACCTGATTACCCCTTTATTGAACACCAGCTGATACCCGCGGCTTCGCCCGCGTGAAAATTATATAACCCTTCCTCAAGAACCACTCTATCCATTGGTGAAAACAGCATGAAAATCAGTGCAGTAGTTTTTGAGTTTATCACGAACAGGCAGACAGACAGACGCGGCGGAGGAATTTGTTTTAATATATTATTATGTGTGATGTTGGTTTGTAGAAAGAAGTGCCAATTCACAGAGCACAAAAATATCACTACATATTTAACATTCGATTTTTCCGCAAGTTTATGCGAAACTGAGTAAAATGAAAACTGGATAAAAGCCAAAAATATTTCAGAATGTCGCATGCGGCAACTAAACCGGAGTATTGTTTAACCAAAGCTTCCAATATTTTTTTTGTCAGCGGCTTCGCCCGCGTGAAAATAACGATTTTCCATACAAACTTTCATCCCCTATTTAACTCACTTAGGGGTTGAATTTCGAAAAATCCTTCCTTATTCCTTGTCTATCTACATTATAAAGGGAACCTCTGTGCAAAATTTCAGCTTTCTAGGTCCAAGGGTTTGGGCTGGGCGTTGATGAGTCAGTCAGTCAGTCAGTCAGGACTTCTCTCTTTATTTATTAGATTTAAACTGTACAAATCAATTCGCTGACAAAATAAAATCAAGATAAAAATGTCCTAAACAAACCATTTTTTTCCACACTTTTTACCCGACTACGGCGAAGCCAAAAGGAAGGGTAATGATTTTGGCAGTCTACTATGTATGTATGTATGTAGGTATGTATGTATGTATGTATGTATGTTCCACCGTAGCGCCTAAAATACTGAACGAATTTTAATAAATGAGGTGTCAATAGATTCGTAAGAATAGCTTGGGTGACATAGGCTATATAAATTTTTTAAATTCTTTTTATGACGGAATTTAAATGTCAAAAACTTACCTCAAAAATATTAAATAGGACGCAATTCATGAGTACTATTGATAGGGTAAATTATACTAGTAAATCTGGATATAGGTAATATAAATATGACTAAACAAGCAAAGAACTTACAACAAAATATATACTAGAACTAAGAACCTAAAACTAAAAACCAAATATTAAATTGAGATAATCATATCATGTTTGGTATCAAATGAAAGGTCTAGGAGAGCAAAAACCAATATTTTATTCGTAGTCGGGTTTTAGATTTTTAAACTTGTTCTAACTTTCGAGTTTGTACGTGGCCCGTTAAACATCGAGGTCAACGTTTTGAAATATTTGCGCTATAAATCCCGGGATCCCGGGGTGGGAACTCGCGATAATCCCGCGGCGTCCCATCCTTGTTGAACTGGAGCAGAGATTGACGCTACTTGACATTTTGGTATGCAGGGAGGCAGTCTCCTTCAAACCAAAAACTCTTGTTACTGGAATATGTTGAAAATTTTGTTCAAATACTTTTGCAATGGAATTTGATTTTCAAAAGCATTTGCCATTTTTGTGACAGTTCAATTTTAACGATTTTTGAGCTGAATTTTGGCTTGCCAGTTTGTTCATGTACCTATTTTGAATTTTGGGCTGACTGCCCTAGGTATGAAGGTATGGTCTATCGTTTGATTCTGGAGGTGAATACAATTTTTAACCGACTTCCAAAAAGGAGGAGGTTCTCAATTCGATCGGTATGTTTTTTTTTTTTAATAGGTCAACTTACTAGACAAATGGTTACCACAAAATGACATAACATACGATTTTCTTGTGAAAATGTCTTGGTCTATTCACCCTTTGCTGCCCTGTTGTTCTAGTGGTCGTAAACGCGACTGCTGAGCATCAGGTCCGGGGTTCAATTCCCGGGTTCCCAGGTGGGACCAAGTGTTATTGGGTTTATCCATCACGAATTTCTCAGTGGCGGTCACGGAGTCTGGAATTGTGCCCCGTTGATGCCAATAGACTCACGAATCGATAATAATTGGCGATATGTGAGTGCACTAATGGGTACATCATCATCAGCTTATTAATGTTCCCACTGCAGGGACTCAGGCCTCCTCTCTAGGAGAGGGATGGGCTATAATCTACCACGCGGGCCCAGTGCGGATTGGTAGATGTCACATGTCTTCGAATTTTTTGGTTCTAAGACATGCCGGTTTCCTCACGATGTTTTCCTTCACCGTTTTGAGAGCAACGGTGATGAAATAAATTACACAAAGTAATGCGCCTGCCGGGGTTCGAACCCACGACCTACTGTTCGTAAGTCGGGGCCGCCACCACTGGGCCACCGCTGCTCTCGCACCACTGGGCCACCGCTGCTCTCGCACCACTGGGCCACCGCTGCTCTCGCACCACTGGGCCACCGCTGCTCTCACTATACTATAATGGGTACACCTCTGCCTAACCCTTCAGGGATACAGGCGTTAGGATGTTATGTATGTGTGTGATCTAGATATCTAAGCCTCTAGCGCTTGTATGTGTGCAACCGACCGGTATGTGTGTAGGAGATTAAGATTCGGCGCAGTATTGTAACTAGTAGGATTTAGTTCTTACATACAACATAATACATGCTGGTATAGCCCGGCGCGGCGGCGGTATTACTCGGCATATATATGCATGCACAAGGTAAACGTTTGGCGAGGGAAGGCAAGTGTTGACGTTGTCATACTTAATTGCTTTTGGTATGTATATAGGCGGTAGTCGCGGTCTACAGGGTCCTCGAGGGAGCCGCTGGCAGCTGCCTTCGTGAGGTTCGACTTGCTTGGCTCAGCCGCGTGTATGGCTGAGTTCTAGCAGTATAGCTTCATCATCATCATCATTTTAGCCGAAAGACGTCCACTGCTGGACATAGGCCTCCCCCAGGTATCGCCACACTGACCGGTCTTCGAGTAAATTCTTAAAAAAAACTTCCAAAGCGTTTCCAGAACATTAAGCCTTCAAAGTGAAAAAACCCCTTTCAATAAGTGCTTCATACAAAATTCCATACAACGCAAAAACTAACGGCTAAGACTTGGAAACTACCCCGGAGAAAACATTCGTTATCTTCTGCGAAAAGGGTTGTGAAGGAAATTCAACTTTGACGCATAAAACACGCAGTTTCTTTTCAAGTGACAGAGAAATACTTAAGACGTTGCTATACGTTATTTCGAAGGGGCTTAGGTTAAGACGAGCTCTTAGGAAATTGAACTTTATATTGTTCGGACTGTAGTTGAGATTTGATTGAATTAGCTTCAGGAAAAATTCAACATCTTCGGTATAAGAAAAAGAAGGATTACAAGTAGAATTTCAGTACAATTATTCTCGTCAAAAGTTGCCGTTTCTTGTTTCTAATGAGGTTGTTCTTTGTATATTAAATGTTCTAAGAAAATTATTTTCTGCTTACGGACAATTTCTGGGAAGCTGATGTGAAAAGAAATAAACTAAGTTTATTTTTTGTACAAGTTATAGGACTTAATTAAAAGGAATGGATTACTGTGTGTTTCCGCTTCGGGGCAGCTTACTTCAGAACTTCTTTGATATAGAAAGACGCTTCGTATTTCGTTTTTGTTTTATTAATCTGTTACCAGAGAATTAATCAGGCAAAATAATAAAAAATTGAGGTCGGAATGTAACGTTTTTGTAAAAAAGCTTTGATGAATTGGTATCACTTTACTACGCTCGGCTTGGTACGATGAATAAATGAATCTTTCGTTGATGAAAAAGTTGCACGCTTTGTTTAAATTACTAACAGTAAGTATTCTTATTATGATCTTGTTATGATGTCGAAGTAAAACAAAGGTAAGGAAGCTAAGGTATTTACAAGTTAGATGTGACTGGCAACGCTGACAGTGGACGTCCTAGAAGGACATCATCATTTCAGCATCATCATAGAAAGAAAGAAAGAAATAACATTTATTGGTACAGATCATCAGCCTATAATATTCCCACTGCAGGGAGTCAGACTTCCCTTGGAGAGGGTTAGGCTACAATCCACCACGCGGGCCCACTGCGGGTTGGTAAATGTCACATGTCTTCGTTTTTTTTTCGTTCTAAGATAATATGTCTGTTTCCGGTGATTTAGTACTCAAAACCAGCGTGCGTGTATGACCGGATAGGTATGATTGTGGACGAAGCAAAAGTAATATGTAAGGATAGTGTCAGGTGGCGTTAAATGAGTTTATGTATAAAACTAGTACAAAAAATTATGACTTAATCCTCACTGTATATCAAGTTAACGTCTGACACAAAATAATACTTCAGTACAAAATCTTGCTGCTGAATTTTTGTTGTACAAAAAAAAAAAGAAACAACAATTTATTTACGCCACAAAGGCTTCTGGTAACAAATTCGCCCTTTCTCAGATAAAACCAGAAACAAACGTTTGTACAAAGTAACTCGACACTAACCTCGTAATGCGACGGACTCGTCAAAGGGATTTAGGTCTCAAGGTATTTTTACGATCTTGTATTTTTACAAGAGAAAAAATGTGAAAACAAAAACGGAACATTTTTCACCCACTTCCAGTTATTACTCGTGCTTATAACATTTTATCCAGTTGTTTTGAAATATTACATCATCAATCAGGTAAAGGGGGCCGGCGTTGTACTTAGCAGATGGAGGTTTAATGTTATTTGCCTTGTTAACTTCGTTAGCTAAAGTACCTTTTTATAATTTTTGGGCAAATTAACGTAGCTTTTAAGAAAAATAACGAATGCTTGGCAATGCTAGAAAATCTTAGAGTTACAAAAACCTACAGTATTGTCGTTTACTTTAACTGACGAAGTATCACTATCATCACTACATTTAATAAAACAAAGTCCTCCCCCGCGTCTGTCTGTGTCTGTTCGCGATAAACTCAAAAACTGCACCGATTTTCATTCTGTTTTCACCAAAGGATAGAGTGATGGTCGAGGAAGGTTTTGGTATATGTTGTCAAGTTCCGACCTCCACGCGGGCAAAGCCGCGGACATCAGCTAGTTCTTAATACTCAATTTCCTTTGGCTTAAACACTGCCGTTCTGTGATACGTATAAAAACGTACAATATTCTCTTACTTTGCACCGCATTCGATTCCCCTTTCAATGCACGATGTCTTCATCTAAATTCATCAGATCATTTGCACATGCATGATCCTTTGATCTGTTTTGTTATAATCAGGGGGTAGGTATGTCTGTGTCACAGTTACGCTTTAGATAAATGATAAAAAATGTATTTAGTACTTTTTTTGGATGGTGACCGTACCGTGGTGGCCCGTAGGTCGAAACAATAAAATTTGAACAAAACGATTAAACGTGCTACGTGACACAAACACCATAATGATTGTACTCATAGCATCACGTCTGTAATCCTAGAAGGGATCATCATCATCATTTCAGCCCGTAATCACCCACTGTTGGGTATAGAATGGCAACAGAATGAATGGTGATGGAATGTATTGAATTTTTATTGAATGTAATGCTTACCAATTTAATTTAATTTTGAATTTGAAGTTTGTATTTTTTGAATGATGCATACTAACATAGTTTTAAGACCTTTGTTACTAACATGACATGTGTATTTTGTTGTTGCCCTAATGTATTGAATTTTTATTGATATTTTAATAAGTCTACTAACGTAATTTTAAGAAATTTGTTACTAACAGTTATGGACAAACTTGGTCTGAAATAAAATATTATTATTATTATTATTATTATAGGCCTCCCCTTTCTTCTGCCAGTCTTCCCTGCTTTGTGCGTCTCTCATCCATCCATTTCCCGAGCTCCTGACGATATCGTCCACCCAACGCGCTTTACGGCGACCCTGGTTTCTCACGCCCAACCTTGGCCACCATTCGGTCAGAATCTTACTGCATCGGCTATCTCCTCGTCTAGCCAAATGTCCTGCCCAACTCCACTTTAGGCGTATCGCCCTGTCCCCGACGTCGACCACTTTCGTCCGACTCCGGATCTCCGAATCCGGATCTAGAAGGTATGAGCAGAGGTAAACCTAAGAGTTCACCCACATTTTGCTAGTTAAGTACCTATAATTTCCATGTAATAAGGTCTAGTAGGGGCGAGAGCTGCGGTGGCCTAGTGATGGTGGTCCCAACTTACGAAAAGTAAGTCGTGGGTTCGAACCAAGGCAGGCGCATTACTTTGTGTCGTTTATTTCATCACCACTGCTCTCAAAACGGCGAAGAAAAACATCGTGAGGATACCGGTCTTGGAACCAAAAAAATCGAAAACATGTGACATCCACCAACCTGCACTGGGCCCACGTGGTGAATTATAACCCGTCTCTCTCCTAGAGAGGAGGCCCGAGTTCCTGTGGTGGGAACATTATAGGCTGATAAAGATGATGATGAGGGTCTTCTTCTTTTCGTGTCGATTGATGAGGGTCTAGTCTATTGCCACTATTACCGGGAATAAAAACAGACTCCGTACCTCCTAGGTACTAAAATACCGCAACTCATTCGAAAACGAAAACTTTCTTAAAAGCTATGTACGAGCGTGCGTGCGTGCTATCGATAGCAAAAATAAATTCTACAAGAGCATCGGGTGTAATGTACCAACACATAAACACTAAATTACCTCCATTTGATTCATAAAACTTTCATGGGAAGTACACAAACGGTAGATACTTTTAACGGCACCAGAACAATTCGAAAATGGCTCCTCAGAGTACCATTCAGCAGATATCAATTCGTTTCGCTTGCCCCATCAAAGCACGGGGGTAAATATATTATGGGGGAGCAAGATAGCAACACAAACAATCATTTTATCTCTTTCCTACTACACGTTTTGGTTCCCAAAGGTGAGCATATTAAGTAGCTCGTGTTATTGTAATATTAGATATTCAACCCCTACGCCCCATCAGCTCGGGGGTGTTGTGAAACAAAGGTTTTATATCATGGGGTTGTTAAAAGCGAGTTAACCTTAGGAACTCAGTTATAGGGCTGCGGAGGTCAGATCACGCGGCACGTGTACCGTGATTGTGTTATTATTTGATCGGCAGCCGGAGTTTACTTTGATAAGAGAACAGTTAATATTGTTGAATGTTGAGCAGCAACAATCGCGATAACCGAAGAATACTTTAAACAACAGTTAATTTGTGCTCACGTTAGCCTCTCCCAGACACGAGACTTTTTTTGTGGACTGAGTGGAAGAGAGTGTCAAACTTCTACTGACTAAAACCGACCCATGTTCCATCTTAGCCGTTTGTCTTTCAGGGCCGCGGTATTTCAACATTTAGAACAGTTCCGCAGCCCGGGCAGGTGTCTGCATTTGCCCCTTCCATTTGTTGACATCTCTTTGGTGCGCGCGTGGAACACGAACGTGCTACATAGCACTAGCATTATCAGAGCAGACATCACTGCTGGGACACACGCCTCCTGTCTATGAGAGGCTTTGTGCTATCCACCTTGCTAGAATAGACTGCTTCTACGATTTGAGGTTTTATCACGACATCTTCCCCCATTACTTCAAGAACCTTCCTTGGCCAGTTCATTTTATACATAATATGTAGGTACTCTCATCTAAGTTCAGTAAACTCCCTATAGTTGGCAGTCTAACGTATAGGTAGATAGTAATATTGTTCAATCAATACTCGTCCCCAGCGGGCAATCCGTTAATAACTTTTCACGACGCCTGCGGGAATCAGCGAGGTGTCCGTATAGTCAATAGTGTAACCGCAGACTATGTAGGTATAAGCAGTGCGGTAACCTTTACATGTAATGTGTTGTGTTACTGTTAAATAGACAGAGCAGCCCGACTTACGAACAGTAAGTCGTGGGTTTGTGTCGTCGTATTTTGTGTAATTTATTTCATCACCGCTGCTCTCAAAACGGTGAAGGAAAACATCGTGAGGAAACCGGCATGTCTTAGAACCAAAAAAATCGAAGATTAGAGAAACAGCCCAGTAGACTTTCCTTTAGAAGTTAAAAAGCAATATTCGAAATTATTCAGCCACAACCTCACTATACGCGCAAAAATAAGAAACCCAGTGGTCGCCATACCGATTTAGCCGGTATAATAATATATGCAACTGTAATAGTCCCATGAATATGTACAGATCGTCGTGGACCGACAATAGTCCTCATTTAGCCGCGGAAAAGCGCTCCTAAGCGACCTCCATTTTGTTCGCTAAATAAAGAAACAACATGGCTGAGGGAGTTAGAGTGCTGCTGTCAATTAAACAGGAAAATGGCGGACTGACGCAGGACGGTGCAGTCGGGAAACTCGTTAAATAGAATACTCGAAATGGAATCAGATAGACCGGCGACATTCAAATTGGGATTTGGTGTTTACTGCTGCAATATGGATACGGAAAGGGGACCAGTGTAATGGGGAACTATGGAAAAGATCTGTGTCCACCAGTGAGTTACATGAACGAGAACGTATACCGGTTTATGGCTCTATGATAATGATTAGGTATATTATTACTCACTTTGAGGAAACCGTGCTCATTACTATTCATAATATAACGTAAATATCCCTCAATGTATCCTCATTTTAAAAAAGATTCCGTTTCCAAAAGTGAACCAGGAAGAAGTGAACACAAAAATGTTGAAAAATTACATTCATAAATAATGTCCCTTGGAGCCGAAAAGGTGCATGAAGAATATAACTAATGTTTAAAGAGGATTCGTGTTGAATTTTGCATCGGAACTAACCTATTGGCAAACGGGGCTAGTGTAAAATTAATGAGTTTATCATGACAAAAAAAAAAAAAAAATTGACGAAAGTCCACAAAGTTATTATGATAACGAGAGATGTATAATTTTATTTATTTACTAAACCGCTTCTCACAGATTCAAATACAGTCTCATCTATGCACAAAATTAATGCCTTCCTTATTTATTATCACAAAGTAGGTATATAGGAAAACATCGTGAGGAAACCAGCATGTCCGACAACCAAAAATTCGAAGAAATGTTACATCTACCAAACGTGGCCCGCGTGGTTGATCATAGACCATTCCCTCTCATAGAGACGAGGCCTGTGGTCTCAGCAGTGGGCAACTGGGCAACATTATAGGCTGATTATACTTATGCTGGGGTAGGTATATAGGAACACCCGTACACCCGTACATAGTAGAACGCATGATGAATGAGTTTGGCGCTACCCTGTGCGCATGCGTGAACACATCGACCGCCATATTTATAGTCTTTCACCGAATGCTGCACCGCCTCTCCGTATTCATCATCATTACCAACCACAGAGTAACATGTTCCATCTAGTTTTGATGGCAGTGACGACTTACTGAGATAAGTATGGAAGAAGCAGAATTATGCTGCATTGATACCAAATTAATTAGTAACAGGGAAAAAGGATGATGGTCAGTTGAGTGAACCAGCCTATGGTGTAAAACATAAGTTGGGTAGGAGTGCTTGCAAGCTAAGACTAAAGGTAATAGTTTGCTATCAGTACTTTATGCAAAAAATATGTACCTATGACAACTTGTGACAAAAAATGTGACGAATTTACTTTGTGGCGAATCTACAATAACCCGGCTCTTGCAATCCCCATATATGTTTGAGGTATTATCTAGTGTTCCAAACTTAAACTATTCACAAGTGTACCTACATGTTCCAATGGACACACATTAAGCTTAATCAACCAAAAGAAGGGACTAAATTAAACGAAAACTGTCATAAAATAATCAAAGAAAGTTATTTAATTGTTTATCATTTAGATTGGAGCAGCTTGAAACTACGCTACTAGTTTATGTGCAAATATCGAAAAGCTCAACTGTAGTTTCTGTAAAAATCCAAATTAACAAAACGAACCACTTTTTTGGCAATCAGTCCGGAGTGAGCAAAATCTATTGAATAATATTTGTTTTAGCCAATCAGTAAAATCTACTTAAGGAAGTCCCAATATGTACATTATATGGAAGTGAAAAACAATACCGAATACTAATAGGATAAAAAAGTTACATGTATTTATTTTTGTATCGAGAAAAATAAACCAAAACAACGTTATTTGGGCAACGTTTTCAGCTGTAGGCAAATCGAAAATGTAATTGGTGTATAAATTGGAAGATTATCCGTTCTGTAGTCGGATAGTCGGATATATCTGCGCGGTATCCGTATATTGGATATTGGAGCCTACATGGCTGGTTTAGTGCCGATGTGGTCGGTACAGCGGAGCATTCGCTCAATAGTTTGGGGATATCGTAAATATTCAATAGAAAAATCACAGCAATATTAATAAAATTGCTGTGATTTATGTATTTACCTGTATGTATGTATTAGAGATGGGCCGACTGACCGAAAAGTCGGTTGTAACAAAGGCCTACATATTTTTTTAAAATTTTACTTGATGTTTGTCATTCAGTCTATGCAAAAAGTTCCTCTCAACAAAAAATAACAAACCAATTAAAACTCCTGTTGTTAGCAAAAAAAGATAATTGTGAAAATTATCATATTTAAAGTGGTACCGTTTGAAATATTGTTCCTTACATAATTGAATACAATGTGTGGATCATATTTCTCTACTTACGAAACCAATTCTGATAAAAGCCTTTTCTTTTCCTTTCCATTTCTTTCTTTATCTTATAATATATTGTGATAAAATGACCATTCTCTTGAAACGTGATCAATATGATTTAATATAACATCACGCCTTTATTACCCAAAAGGTTAGACAGAGGTGTACACACGGCTACACATCAAGCTATACAAAACCAGTATAATCTGATCGTTCATTGTGCGAAAAGATCTAGCAAAGTAAGGCCAAGATTAATTGGTTTTGTATAGCTTGATGTGTAGCCGTGTGTACATAATAGTATCTAGTAATTTCGCCGGTTACGTCTAAGTCTCATGTATTAGGAGACGAGGCTATTGCCATTCCCGGGGCTGCGGGTTGTTCGAAAGAGATACCGCGGCCTCGACACAAAGGGCTAAGAAGGAACACGGTTGTTTTTTTTTGTCAGTAGAAGTCTGACACTCCCTACCGCTCTGCCCAGAGCGGGAGGAGTCATTTGATGACTGGCTACTGAGAGAGAAACAACCAAATTACGTATTGTTATAACAATACGTTGTTATAACAATACGTTGTTATAACAATTCGTCCCACAAAATATTTGAGCAAAATATGCGAGCAATATAAAAGTTGTAAGCGGCCACTTTAAGTTATATACATTATTCATGGCAGATAACCAGATGATGTAGGTCCTACTTATAAATTCACGAGCGTTTCATCTCGAGAGAAAATAAAAATATCTTAGAGGTTTAACTGAATTATTTTGAAAAGTATCGTTTACTCTGTTTATTTCTAGAGCCTTTTTTATGAATTGTTTTCTGGAGAAGTTTTTTTTTTGGGACAAGCCCGCCACACTATTCCCAAACCACTGTAACTCCTGCTAGCTAGAATCAACAGTGGCGACCACAAGAAAAGCGCCGAGATAATGAAGTTCGACGAAGTGCCAGAGAAACGATTTAACAGTCTTGGATTCCGTAACGAAATGAATCAGAAAAGAATAGCGAAGGAGTAAGAAAAACATAATTTCCACTTCCCTCCATATCAGCAGGAGACAGAACAGTACAAGGCCAATAGGCACACAGGGACGTTTACACCTGGGAAAAGCCCAGTTGCCTAGTCTGGTGAAGTATATTACCTAACCTAATCCTTTAGTTTTGGCTTTAGTGTGCGTTGGTTTGAGCTTTTACATAACATTTCATCATACCCAGTAATCCTCGAGGGGTAACTCGGAGACTTGTATCCATTAGTTCAGCCGCATTTCGCCAGAGAGCTCATACGCCTTATTACAGACACAATTAAAAAGCCATTGTTATAAATCTCCTGGAGATTTATTAGCGGACGGGAGGTTATGTTTAAGTCCCATGTCTTGGGGCTTTTATTAACATTAATATCTGCAATATGTATGTAATAACACTAGTGTTTATTATGTATTTTAGTATAGAGCATAGCCTGACTAAATAAGCGCCATATTATTTGCATGATAGCAGCACGTGGCTGCTAAAACCTTTGAATATAAAATATGTAAGTAGTATTGATTTCGCTATCTGTAAATAGATTCGAGCTATGATACCTAGATCTAGATAACGTGGCGCTTTCGAAGATGTTATGTCATTCAATACTTGTTTGTATAGATGCTATTGATATAAACAAGTAAAACGGGACACTGTTATTTCCAAAAAAAATGGTAGGATGTTTGGCAAGCCCAAGTATCAAACCCTTTTGACTTTTGTGATTTCCTATTATTTTATGTAAGTTGGTTTTGTTCAAAAGTGTTACTTGTAAGCGGTACTTGTATCAAGTAAACGTTATATTCTTTCTTTCAATTAATATATAACTCGACTCAACCAACACAATTTAGCAGATGTAATATGCATAGGTTACTCTGTACTTACAACCTACACCCCTCGGGTCGGGCCCACCGCCGCTGGGCGCTTCAATAGAATAAAAGCCTGTTGAAAATATTATCGTTCATTAACTTACCTAACTACGAAGGGATTCTTGTCCAAATAATTAAAAGCTATGTAATGCTGTGTTCATTATATACTAAGTCTCATGTCCATTTCTTAATAAACTAGACGAAATTATTCCAGTAAGAAATTATAACATTATTTCAGACTAATTATTAGCTTGTAACATCGAAGCCTCAGGAATAATCAGGTCCCCGAACGGAACAAATATTTGTAAGGCCTACAGATAGTTGTTTCGGGTCTGGGTATTTGTGTATGTGAGTTTATATGTTTGTAAGCGCACCCACGATACAGGAGAAATTCCTAGTGTGGGGCAAAGTTTTAAAAAAAAACAACAAATAATACTGAGACCATAATAATTAAAAAAAATAGTAGTACATTATCTAGAGTACGTTTTTTTTAACACAAACAAAGTATGCTTAGTTTATCACAAGAAACAGAAAAACTTATCGCCACATTTACATAAACCTCGATTTATACAAGAAGAAAATGGTTCTCGTAATCAGATGAATGTTTGATAACGCCGGTTCGCCCCATCGACCGGCACAACCTATTTTTAGTCATCGACCGGTCTATACCTACGTGAAACTTTCAGAAGGCTGCCATTGGCTGGGCGTGTGTGACGTCACATTTCTCCCCCGACCAATGGGAGGGCAGAGTTTCGCGCATGGCCCGAGAGCCTTTTCAGATCACTGTCGAGGCTCGCCAGTTGGGGCGAGGTGTTCCCAGGTGTGCAAGTACCCGCCAACAAAAACAAAGGTCAATATAATTTTCATTTTTTTCGCCGCCATTTTGATTTGCGTTCCGTTTTCGAAATTGACGATTTATTCGCGCGATTTTAGTCTTTTTTAGAGATTTTTTGTAGTGCGTGTGTGGAATTGAAAATAGTTCGGATTTTATTTCTTCAAGCAGCGGTCGAATAGGTTTTTTTTTAATATAAATCGGTAATCCAGTGCTATATTGATAATAGTGTGCTAATGTGATAATTTGGTGCATTAAGGTGGTAAAATAAAGGGTTTGTCAACCTACGGGTTACATAATTCTTACGTAATGATGTATATATATGTGTCGTATATGTATATGTCTGTATGATGTGTGTAAGGGTGTATATAGGCGTGTAGGGTTGGTAGGGATTTTCGTGATTAGTGCAAAAAAAAATATTTCTGATGGGCCAAGCTTCAATCTTTTTTAGGTCACTGTCTCATGCAAAGGTCAATTATGGAGTTATATTTCAATGCAATCAAAAATCAAAATATTTTATTTTATATAGACCTACATGGGTGCACTAATCAACATAAGATTTTTCTTTTATCTAAAGTAGTTTATTTCGTTATTTTACATTACTTTTTGCTATCAAAAACTATTGCGAGTATTAATAGTTTGTTTAATCTGTTGTCATCATTAAATACTGAAACGTGTTAAACAGTGATAAATGAATAACAAAATAATTGTAATTAAACATTCAGTGGTTTGAACGAAATAGTAAAAAGAAAGCTAGAAAATACATTTCTAAATTCTATCAACGCAAAGAAGAATTCAAGTGTCCATTAATAAATCATTATGAAAGTCTTTACCTATTTTGTCGTAATTATACGTAAAAACACATTTTTCGTAACCCGCGTAGCACCGTCGTGCTACGAAAGCGTAGCGCGCCGTAGCCGACGGCTACGAGCTTTAGGCGCTTTTCAATACGAGGGGAAGTTAAGTTGTTTTGAATCAAATAGTGTGTGCTTTTGTAGGATTATTTTATATGGTTTTATGGACTATATTAACAGAACGTCACGCTTGTAATTTATGCTCATAGGGTTTGGCAGAGGTGTACGTAATAGTTCACCTACATTAAATCACCAGTTAATACAATGTTAATTCGTATTATGTTCATACGATGCAATGTGGTAACCAAGCATTTGCTATTTTAGTCCTTCGGGTGAAGAACCTTATCCTTGTCGTAAAGATAAAACATTATTCGCCGTAATGGTTTATGGCGATTAATATTAGTAATACTTGCAAATATTGATATCTCGCTAGTAGCCGGGAAAGTACTGTTCTGTATATTTTATATCTACAGTAGTATTATGAATAAATATGTACTAATGCTTTCATTATAATTTCAGTAATGGTACAGTTAATATCGTAACACAAATGAGATTTTAATTCACAATTTATCTCATTATAACGGTAGTAATTATAAACTCATTAGGCTGTATTGTTCAACCGGATTTTCCTTCATACTCCGTTAAAGCTTTCGTTTCAAACTACAGTAAATGCACCTAATTTTTCTACAAAAGCAAAACATATAAGTAATTCACAAAAGTTACATTTTGGCCTCACAAAGGGAGCGGAAGTCGTAAACCGCGTCTGTTTCCGGTCGCAAGATGGCGGCCGGAAGTGGCTCGAGTGGTGGCTTCCGGTGTAACACATCCGGTGTGGAGGCTGTCGGCTTTAGATCAAAAAAATATGTGATATTCTTGCTGACGGAGTGGGGTCTTTAGTAAAAAACATATTTTATGTTACTATAAATGTTAAAGTTCAAAAGCTCTTAGAAAATTTTAAGAACATAATAAATAATGGTGAACATGAATCTATACTTTTATTGATCTTCAGCGCACCAATTCGATTACTGTTGCAAATATGCCTTTCTTATAATATAAAGTTTTCGTAATTGACCGTAGCAATTTGATATCGATATTTATATGTATAGATAAATAAGGAATTACAGGTAGAATAGATCGCTATCTAGGAAATCGGCAATAATCAAACATTGTAGATTATACTTAGCTCATTTTCTCTCAAAGAGAGTAGACCTGTGTTTCAGCAGTGGGAACATTATACGCTGATGATGATGAGATAACGAAATAAAAGAATAAAAGGTTATTGAATAAACCTCCAGGCTATTTAGGAAACAACCGGCTAGATAAATATTGGATTCACTAAAAATTATAAAGAAATGTTCACTTTCTGGTTTAGTAAGCAGTATTTTTATTTATTTAAGGGTCATACTCAGAAAAAGTGTACATTTGGTGTCTTTTCTTGTCCCGCAACTTCATATTTACGTAAATATTTAGTATTATGATGTATTTTCTTTTATCCCTCCTTTTTGTTATATTAGTCTAATTCTACGATGATTTCTCTGGTATTTTCAATTAAATTTTCAATATAAGATTACATTTTTTGATTGTCAAAACATTGATAAAAATATCGCCATACATTTTTTTGGTGTCCCAATGACGATTACACATTTTCAGAGATGAATTGTTACGAATTTTCATCGCTTTTTTTAACATTGACTGTGGTTATATTATTCTTGATGAATCAAGTAACTAAATAAGACCAATTTTATCCGTAAATCATATACAGAAGGATTTATTTTAATTAAACAAATGTTGTCCCAAAATTATGAAGTTTCGTTACTCAGGGTTAGTAACGCGTGATAAAATTTGAAACGCAATGACTTAAGGTGGTATAAATAGTTTTTTTCTAATCTGGCAGCGTTATTACTTACGTCAAAATCACTGTCACGGCAGCCATCTAGTTTTCGCCGCAGTCGTGAAGTCAAGACGTTCAGCAAGTGAAAATTTACAAAAAATACCTCAGGGTGATAAACGACTATTATTTTGGTAAGTTTAATGTTTTTTGTTTACTTACCATGTTTTCTTCATATCTTTTGTATTATCTAAAAGAATACACTCAGTGCTTGCGTGGTAAAACCGTGGTTTACGTAAAAACATTTTTGGAGGTTATGATTTCTCAGATTTTATTATCATTTTCGTTATATTGCGTAAAATTGCGTTACGTTACGAAACTGAGAAATTGTTAAGCTTAGTTCACAAAAACTAAAAGTGCATATCTATATACCTGTGTATTAATACACAGGTATAGTTGCCGACAGGTTTTTTAATGGAATTTAATTAAATAATTACCAATGTTTATGGTATTTTTATTTTCATTAATCTAAAAAAGACTGATAAGCCAAATATAATCAGGTGTTTTATTCGCCCAATCCATGTGCACCATACCTTATGACATCAGTTTCGTGACGGAGATTCTCAGTATCGTTACCTATCAGTTTAGTTACAAATTCAAAATGTACACTTTTTCTGAGTATGACCCTTAAACTTCATGCACAAGAGTGGTACAAAGGCGGACTTAATGCCACAAGGCATTCTCTACCTGTCAACCTTAGGGTCAAACAGGACATCATTGTGGTAGAGTACAAAAAATAATAATAAGGAGAAACCAAATCTTGAAGAAGTTTCCACTTTCTTGTTTAGTAAGCAGTATATACTGCTATACATAAAAAAGAAGGGCACATAGCCTTAATGGTGTATCGAGGCCAATGCTGTGTCCCACATTCAGTTAGGTTTAGGTGGTGGGCAGAGTTCAAGATTTGCGATACGCTGGCAAACTGCCAACTTTTTAAACTGCGGTTTAACACTATAGGTCAGAGGTTACGTTTATAACAGTTAGGAATATTAGAAAATGTTCATGTTTATAACAATACTAGTATTTGCGTGGGTGCGCGAGCTGCGCGCAGCTCGCGAGGCGTGAAGGGGGGGAGAGGGGCAGCTATGAAAAAAAATGTTGACTAACGCATTGCTCCTTTCAATAAATCTGAAAAAAAAATGTTTCAAGTCTCTTAACTTCCGAGATCCGCCTTACTACCTACCTACACCTACCTACTACCTACCTACTACCTACCTACACCTACCTACTCCTACCTACTCCTACCTACACCTACCTACACCTACCTACTACCTACCTACTACCTACCTACTCCTACCTACACCTACCTACACCTACCTACACCTACCTACACCTACCTACACCTACCTACACCTACCTACACCTACCTACACCTACCTACACCTACCTACACCTACCTACACCTACCTACAGCTACCTACACCTACCTACACCTACCTACACCTACCTACACCTACCTACACCTACCTACACCTACCTACTACCTACCTACACCTACCTTCTAAACCTTCGTTACGCTTCACCCACTCAACCTTCGTTACGCTAAGGAGGTCGCCGGCTCGCTTCGCTCGCCACCTCCCCCCTTCGCTCCACTCGGTCTCGCAGGTTCGCTCCACTCAGGACCTACCTACCACCAGAAAGCTATCATGACATTATCCCTACGCTACGGGGGTCGCCGGCTCGCTTCGCTCGCCCGCTCCCCCCTTCGCTTTACCGGTACCACCATTTTACTTCCCCGAGCCTCCTATCCTATACGAATCTGTAAACAAAACAGAAAAAAAGGGGTGAAGAGGGGGGGGGGGGTGAAGGGGGGGAGAGGGGGGAGTTTCTAAAAATGATTTCGACTAACGCAATGCCCCTCTATATGAATCTGAAAAAAAATTCGTTCCAAGTCTCTTAACTTCCGAGATCCGAAAGGGGGGGGGTGGAGGGGGGCAAGGGGGTCAAATTTTCAAAATGGTTTTTCCTTCCCCAAGCCTCCTCTATACGAATCCCTAAAAAAAAACTTGTAAATTCTCTTTATTTCCGAGATCCGTCTAAAGGGGGGGGAGAAGGGGGGCAAGGGGGGCCACTTTGAAAAATGATTTTTACTTTACCGAGCCTCCTCTATACGAATCCGTAAAAAAAAAAAAATACGGGTCTTTTAGTTTCCGTGATACGATAGGGAGGGGGGAAAAGGGGGGGTTTCGGACTTTTCCCATACTCACCAGAGTTACTTGTTTACGAATCTGTCAAAATATACCCACCTCCCCATCCACCATCTGGGAGAACAATTCTGTCAATCAGTCAGTCAGTGAGTGGTAATTAAGCTTTATATAGTATAACTAGTATTTGCGTGGCTGCGCTCGCTGCGCGCAGCTCGCGGGTCTGCCTACCTACACCTACCTACACCTACCTACACCTACCTACACCTACCTACACCTACCTACACCTACCTACACCTACCTACACCTACCTACACCTACCTACACCTACCTACACCTACCTACACCTACCTACACCTACCTACACCTACCTACACCTACCTACACCTACCTACACCTACCTACACCTACCTACACCTACCTACACCTACCTACACCTACCTACACCTACCTACACCTACCTACACCTACCTACACCTACCTACACCTACCTACACCTACCTACACCTACCTACACCTACCTACACCTACCTACACCTACCTACACCTACCTACACCTACCTACACCTACCTACACCTACCTACACCTACCTACACCTACCTACACCTACCTACACCTACCTACACCTACCTACACCTACCTACACCTACCTACACCTACCTACACCTACCTACACCTACCTACACCTACCTACACGTACCTACACCTACCTACACCTACCTACACCTACCTACACCTACCTACACCTACCTACACCTACCTACACCTACCTACACCTACCTACACCTACCTACACCTACCTACACCTACCTACACCTACCTACACCTACCTACACCTACCTACTACCTCCTACTACCACTAAAAAAACATTAACCTAAAGTTTGCCTGTCGTCGCCCCTGAGTTACGCTTCACCCACTCAACCTTCGTTACGCTAAGGAGGTCGCCGGCTCGCTTCGCTCGCCACCTCCCCCCTTCGCTCCACTCAGGACCTACCTACCACCGGAAAGCTATCGTGACATTATCCCTACGCTACGGGGGTCGCCGGCTCGCTTCGCTCGCCCGCTCCCCCCTTCGCTTTACCGCTGTACCACCACCGGACAGGTTTCGACGCCTACTATAATATTTGTTCAAACACCTAATGGCTATCTCTAACCGTTATGAAGTTACAGCCCTTTTAATTTTAGGGGAGGTTGGGGAGGGGAGGGGAGGGGAGAGTATACAAATTTCAACGCCCCTCAATAGTTTTATGTAAGAAAAAAAAAAAAAAAAAAGGTGAAAAGGGGGGGGGGGGGTTGAAGGGGGGGTGAGGGGGGGAGTCTCGAAAAATGATTTCGATTAACGCAAAGGCCCCTCTAAATGAATCTGAAAAAAAAATCGTTCCAAGTTTCTTAACTTTCGAGATTCGCCTAAAGGGGGGGAGAAGGGGGGCAAGGGGGGCCACTTTGAAAAATGATTTTTACTTTACCACGCCTCCTCTATACGAATCCGTAAAAAAAAAAAAATACGGGTCTTTTAGTTTCCGAGATACGATAGGGAGGGGGGGAAGGGGGGGGAAAAGGGGGGGTTTCGGACTTTTCCCATACTCACCAGAGTTACTTGTTTACGAATCTGTCAAAATATACCCACCTCCCCATCCACCATCTGGGAGAACAATTCTGTCAATAAGTGAGTGAGTCAGTGGTAATTAAGCTTTATATAGTATAACTAGTATTTGCGTGGCTGCGCTCGCTGCGCGCAGCTCGCGAGGCGTGGAGAGGGGGAGAGGGGGCGCTTTGAAAAATGATTTCGACTAACGCATTGCACCTCTCAATGAATTTGAAAAAAAAATGTTCCAAGTCTCTTAACTTCCGAGATCCGCCTAAAGGGGGGGTGAAGGGGGGCAAGGGGTTCAAATTTGAAAAACGGATTATACTTCCCCGAGCCTCCTCTATATGAATCTCACGTATGCCACCACCTACCTACACCTACCTACTACCTACCTACACCTACCTACTACATACCTACACCTACCTACTACCTACCTACACCTACCTACTACCTACCTATCACCTACCCACCACCTACCTACTACCTACCTACTACCTCCTACTACCACTAAAAAAACATTACCCTAAAGTTTGCTTGTCGTCGCCCCTGAGTTACGCTTCACCCACTCAACCTTCGTTACGCTAAGGAGGTCGCCGGCTCGCTTCGCTCGCCACCTCCCCCCTTCGCTCCACTCGGTCTCGCAGGTTCGCTCCACTCAGGACCTACCTACCACCGGAAAGCTATCATGACTTTATCCCTACGCTACGGGGGTCGCCGGCTCGCTTCGCTCGCCCGCTCCCCCCTTCGCTTTACCGGTACCACCATTTTACTTCCCCGAGCCTCCTCTATACGAATCCGTAAACAAAATAGAAAAAAAGAGGTGAAGAGGGGGGGGTGTTGAAGGGGGGGGGGGAGGGGGGGGTTCGAAAAATGATTTCGACTAACTGTATGCCCCTTTCAATGAATCTGAAAACGAAAATATGTTCCAAGTCTCTTAACTTCCGAGATCCGAAAGGGGGGGGTAAAGGGGGGGCAAGGGGGTCAAATTTTCAAAATGGTTTTTACTTCCTCAAGCCTCCTCTATACGAATCCCTAAAAAAAAAACACGTAATTCTCTTTATTTCCGAGATCCGCCTAAAGGGGGGGAGAAGGGGGGCAAGGGGGGGCACTTTGAAAAATGATTTTTACTTTACCGAGCCTCCTCTATACGAATCCGTAATAAAAAAAAAATACCGGTCTCTTAGTTTCCGAGATACGATAGGGAGGGGGGGGAAGGGGGGGGAAAAGGGGGGGTTTGGGACTTTTCCCATAGGTTTGAGAGTTAGTTGTTTACGAATCTGTAAAAATATACCCACCTCCCCATCCACCATCTGGGAGAACAATTCTGTCAATAGATCAGTCAGTGAGTCAGTGGTAGTTTAGCTTTATATAGTATAACTAGTATTTGCGTGGCTGCGCTCGCTGCGCGCAGCTCGCGGGTCTGCCTACCTACACCTACCCACTACCTACCTACACCTACCTACTACCTACCTACACCTACCTACACCTACCTACCTACACCTACCTACACCTACCTACACCTACCTACACCTACCTACACCTACCTACCTACACCTACCTACTACCTACCTACTACCTCCTACTACCACTAAAAAAACATTAACCTAAAGCGCCCCTGAGTTACGCTTCACCCACTCAACCTTCGTTACGCTAAGGAGGTCGCCGGCTCGCTTCGCTCGCCACCTCCCCCCTTCGCTCCACTCGGTCTCGCAGGTTCGCTCCACTCAGGACCAACCTACCACCGGAAAGCTATCGTGACATTATCCCTACGCTACGGGGGTCGCCGGCTCGCTTCGCTCGCCCGCTCCCCCCTTCGCTTTACCGCTGTACCACCACCGGACAGGTTTCGACGCCTACTCTATTATTTGTTCAAACACCTAATGGCTATCTCTAACCGTTATGAAGTTACAGCCCTTTTAATTTTAGGGGAGGTTGGGGAGGGGAGGGTCTACAAATTTCAACGCCCCTCAATAAGTAGTTTTATGTAAGAAAAAAAAAAAAAGTGAAAAGGGGGGGGGGGTTGAAGGGGGGGTGAGGGGGGGAGTCTCGAAAAATGATTTCGATTAACGCAAAGGCCCCTCTAAATGAATCTGAAAAAAAAATCGTTCCAAGTCTCTTAACTTTCGAGATTCGCCTAAAGGGGGGGAGAAGGGGGGCAAGGGGGGCCACTTTGAAAAATGATTTTTACTTTACCGAGCCTCCTCTATACGAATCCCTAAAAAAAAACACTTCAAGTCTCTTTGTTTCCGAGATACGATAGGAAGGGGGGGGAAGGGGGGGGAAAAGGGGGGGTTTGGGACTTTTCCCATAGGTTTGAGAGTTAGTTGTTTACGAATCTGTAAAAATATACCCACTTCCCCATCCACCATCTGGGAGATCAATTCTGTCAGTCAGTCAGTGAGTCAGTGGTAGTTTAGCTTTATATAGTATAACTAGTATTTGCGTGGGTGCGCGAGCTGCGCGCAGCTCGCGTGGTGTGAAGAGGGGGATAGGGGGCGCTTTGAAAAATGATTTCGACTAACGCATTGCACCTCTCAATGAATCTGAAAAAAAAAAAAAATTCAATGCAGCTCGCGGTACTACCTACCTACACCTACCTACTACCTAACTACTACCTACCTACACCTACCTACACCTACCTACACCTACCTACACCTACCTACACCTACCTACACCTACCTACACCTACCTACACCTACCTACACCTACCTACACCTACCTACACCTACCTACACCTACCTACACCTACCTACACCTACCTACACCTACCTACACCTACCTACACCTACCTACACCTACCTACACCTACCTACACCTACCTACTACCTACCTACACCTACTTACCTACACCTACCTACACATACCTACTACCTACCACCTACCTACTACCTCCTACTACCACTAAAAGAACATTACCCTAAAGTTTGCTTGTCGTCGCCCCTGAGTTACGCTTCACCCACTCAACCTTCGTTACGCTAAGGAGGTCGCCGGCTCGCTTCGCTCGCCACCTCCCCCCTTCGCTCCACTCGGTCTCGCAGGTTCGCTCCACTCAGGACCTACCTACCACCGGGAAGCTATCATGACATTATGCCTACGCTACGGGGGTCGCCGGCTCGCTTCGCTCGCCCGCTCCCCCCTTCGCTTTACAGCTGTACCACCACCGGACAGATATCGACGCCTACTGTAATATTTGTTCAAACACCTAATGGCTATCTCTAACCGTTATGAAGTTACAGCTCTTTTAATTTTAGGGGAGGTTGGGGGGGGGGGGGGAGGGTATACAAATTTCAACGCCCCTCAATAGTATTATGTAAGAAAAAAAAAAAAAAAAAAGTGAAAAGGGGGGGGGGGGTTGAAGGGGGAGTGAGGGGGGGAGTCTCGAAAAATGATTTCGATTAACGCAAAGGCCCCTCTAAATGAATCTGAAAAAAAAAACGTTCCAAGTCTCTTAACTTTCGAGATTCGCCTAAAGGGGGGGAGAAGGGGGGCAAGGGGGGCCACTTTGAAAAATGATTTTTACTTAACCGAGCCTCCTCTATACGAATCCCTAAAAAAAAACACTTCAAGTCTCTTTATTTCCGAGATACGATAGGGAGGGGGGAGAAGGGGGGGGAAAAGGGGGGGTTTCGGACTTTTCCCATAGGATTGAGAGTTCATTGTTTACGAATCTGTCAAAATATACCCACCTCCCCATCCACCATCTGGGAGAACAATTCTGTCAGTCAGTCAGTGAGTCAGTGGTAGTTTAGCTTTATATAGTATAACTAGTATTTGCGTGGGTGCGCGAGCTGCGCGCAGCTCGCGAGGCGTGGAGAGGGGGAGAGGGGGCGCTTTGAAAAGTGATTTCGACTAACGCATTGCCCCTTTCATTGATTCTGAAAAAAAAAATGTTCCAAGTCTCTTAACTTCCGAGATCCGCCTAAAGGGGGGGTGAAGGGGGGCAAGGGGTTCAAATTTGAAAAACGGATTTTACTTCCCCGAGCCTCCTCTATATGAATCTCACGTATGCCACCACCTACCTACCACCTACCTACACCTACCTACTACCTACCTACACCTACCTACACCTACCTACACCTACCTACACCTACCTACACCTACCTACACCTACCTACACCTACCTACACCTACCTACACCTACCTACACCTACCTACACCTACCTACACCTACCTACACCTACCTACACCTACCTACACCTACCTACACCTACCTACACCTACCTACACCTACCTACACCTACCTACACCTACCTACACCTACCTACACCTACCTACACCTACCTACACCTACCTACACCTACCTACACCTACCTACACCTACCTACACCTACCTACACCTACCTACACCTACCTACACCTACCTACACCTACCTACACCTACCTACACCTACCTACACCTACCTACACCTACCTACACCTACCTACACCTACCTACACCTACCTACACCTACCTACACCTACCTACACCTACCTACACCTACCTACACCTACCTACACCTACCTACCTACTACCTCCTACTACCACTAAAAGAACATTACCCTAAAGTTTGCTTGTCGTCGCCCCTGAGTTACGCTTCACCCACTCAACCTTCGTTACGCTAAGGAAGTCGCCGGCTCGCTTCGCTCGCCACCTCCCCCCTTCGCTCCACTCGGTCTCGCAGGTTCGCTCCACTCAGGACCTATCTACCACCGGAAAGCTATCATGACATTATCCCTACGCTACGGGGGTCGCCGGCTCGCTTCGCTCGCCCGCTCCCCCCTTCGCTTTACTCGGTCTCGCAGGTTCGCTCCACTCAGGACCTACCTACCACCGGAAAGCTATCATGACATTATCCCTACGCTACGGGGGTCGCCGGCTCGCTTCGCTCGCCCGCTCCCCCCTTCGCTTTACCGGTACCACCATTTTACTTCCCCGAGCCTCCTATCCTATACGAATCTGTAAACAAAAGAGAAAAAAAGGGGTGAAGAGGGGGGGGGGTGAAGGGGGGGGAGAGGGGGGGAGTTTCTAAAAATGATTTCGACTAACGCAATGCCCCTCTCAATGAATCTGAAAAAAAAAATGTTCCAAGTCTCTTAACTTCCGAGATCCGAAAGGGGGGGGATGGAGGGGGGCAAGGGGGTCAAATTTTCAAAATGGTTTTTACTTCCTCAAGCCTCCTCTATACGAATCCCTAAAAAAAAAACACGTAATTCTCTTTATTTCCGAGATCCGCCTAAAGGGGGGGAGAAGGGGGGCAAGGGGGGGCACTTTGAAAAATGATTTTTACTTTACCGAGCCTCCTCTATACGAATCTTTAAAAAAAAACACTTCAAGTCTCTTTGTTTCCGAGATACGATAGGGAGGGGGGAGAAGGGGGGGGAAAAGGGGGGGTTTCGGACTTTTCCCATAGGTTTGAGAGTTGATTGTTTACGAATCTGTCAAAATATACCCACCTCCCCATCCACCATCTGGGAGAACAATTCTGTCAGTCAGTCAGTGAGTCAGTGGTAGTTTAGCTTTATATAGTATAATAACTAGTATTTATTATACTATATAAAGCTAAACTACCACTCACTGACTCACTGACTCACTGACATCATTGTTCTCCCAGATGTTGGATGGGGAGGTGGGTATATTTTAACAGATTCGTAAACAAGTAACTCTGGTGAGTATGGGAAAAGTCCCAAACCCCCCCTTTTTGCCCCCCCTCTCCCCCCCCCTCCCTATCGTATCTCGGAAACTAAGAGACCGGTATTTTTTTTTTATTACGGATTCGTATAGAGGAGGCTCGGTAAAGTAAAAATCATTTTTCAAAGTGGCCCCCCTTACCCCCCTTCTCCCCCCCCTTTAGGCGGATCTCGGAAATAAAGAGAATTTACAAGTTTTTTTTTAGGGATTCGTATAGAGGAGGCTTGGGGAAGGAAAAACCATTTTGAAAATTTGACCCCCTTGCCCCCCTCCACCCCCCCCTTTCGGATCTCGGAAGTTAAGAGACTTGGAACGAATTTTTTTTCAGATTCATATAGAGGGGCATTGCGTTAGTCGAAATCATTTTTAGAAACTCCCCCCCTCTCCCCCCCTTCACCCCCCCCCCCCCGTCTTCACCCCTTTTTTTCTGTTTTGTTTACAGATTCGTATAGGATAGGAGGCTCGGGGAAGTAAAATGGTGGTACCGGTAAAGCGAAGGGGGGAGCGGGCGAGCGAAGCGAGCCGGCGACCCCCGTAGCGTAGGGATAAGGTCATGATAGCTTTCCGGTGGTAGGTAGGTCCTGAGTGGAGCGAACCTGCGAGACCGAGAGCGAACCTGCGAGACCGAGTGGAGCGAAGGGGGGAGGTGGCGAGCGAAGCGAGCCGGCGACCTCCTTAGCGTAACGAAGGTTGAGTGGGTGAAGCGTAACTCAGGGGCGACGACAAGCAAACTTTAGGGAATGTTTTTTTAGTGGTAGTAGAGGGTAGTAGGTAGGTGATAGGTAGGTAGTAGGTAGGTAGGTGTAGGTAGGTGTAGGTAGGTGTAGGTAGGTGTAGGTAGGTGTAGGTAGGTGTAGGTAGGTGTAGGTAGGTGTAGGTAGGTGTAGGTAGGTGTAGGTAGGTGTAGGTAGGTGTAGGTAGGTGTAGGTAGGTGTAGGTAGGTGTAGGTAGGTGTAGGTAGGTGTAGGTAGGTGTAGGTAGGTGTAGGTAGGTGTAGGTAGGTGTAGGTAGGTGTAGGTAGGTGTAGGTAGGTGTAGGTAGGTGTAGGTAGGTGTAGGTAGGTGTAGGTAGGTGTAGGTAGGTGTAGGTAGGTGTAGGTAGGTGTAGGTAGGTGTAGGTAGGTGTAGGTAGGTGTAGGTAGGTGTAGGTAGGTGTAGGTAGGTGTAGGTAGGTGTAGGTAGGTGTAGGTAGGTGTAGGTAGGTGTAGGTAGGTGTAGGTAGGTGTAGGTAGGTGTAGGTAGGTAGTAGGTAGTTGTAGGTAGGTAGTATTGGAACATTTTTTTTTTCAGATTCATTGAGAGGTGCAATGCGTTAGTCGAAATCACTTTTCAAAGCTCCCCCTCTCCCCCCCTTCACGCCTCGCGAGCTGCGCGCAGCTCGCGCACCCACGCAAATACTAGTTCTATTATATAAAGCTAAACTACCACTCACTCACTCACTGACTGACTGACATAATTGTTCTCCCAGATGGTGGATGGGGAGGTGGGTATATTTTGACAGATTCGTAAACAAGTAACTCTGGTGAGTATGGGAAAAGTCCGAAACCCCCCCTTTTCCCCCCCCTTCTCCCCCCTCCCTATCGTATCTCGGAAACTAAAAGACCCGTTTTTTTTTTTTTTTTACGGATTCGTATAGAGGAGGCTCGGTTAAGTAAAAATCATTTTTCAAAGTGGCCCCCCTTGCCCCCCTTCTCCCCCCCTTTAGGCGGATCTCGGAAATAAAGAGAATTACGTGTTTTTTTTTTAGGGATTCGTATAGAGGAGGCTTGAGGAAGTAAAAACCATTTTGAAAATTTGACCCCCTTGCCCCCCTCCATCCCCCCCCTTTCGGATCTCGGAAGTTAAGAGACTTGGAACATTTTTTTTTTTCAGATTCATTGAGAGGGGCATTGCGTTAGTCGAAATCATTTTTAGAAACTCCCCCCCTCTCCCCCCCCCTTCACCCCCCCCCCCTCTTCACCCCTTTTTTTCTCTTTTGTTTACAGATTCGTATAGGATAGGAGGCTCGGGGAAGTAAAATGGTGGTACCGGTAAAGCGAAGGGGGGAGCGGGCGAGCGAAGCGAGCCGGCGACCCCCGTAGCGTAGGGATAATGTCATGATAGCTTTCCGGTGGTAGGTAGGTCCTGAGTGGAGCGAACCTGCGAGACCGAGTGGAGCGAAGGGGGGAGGTGGCGAGCGAAGCGAGCCGGCGACCTCCTTAGCATAACGAAGGTTGAGTGGGTGAAGCGTAACGAAGGTTGAGTAGGTAGGTGTAGGTAGGTGTAGGTAGGTGTGGGTAGGTGTAGGTAGGTGTAGGTAGGTGTAGGTAGGTGTAGGTAGGTGTAGGTAGGTGTAGGTAGGTGTAGGTAGGTAGTAGGTAGGAGTAGGTAGGTGTAGGTAGGTAGTAGGTAGGTGTAGGTAGATAGTAGGTAGTAGGTAGGTAGTAGGTAGGTGTAGGTAGGTAGTAAGGCGGATCTCGGAAGTTAAGAGACTTGAAACATTTTTTTTTTAAGATTCATTGAGAGGTGCAATGCGTTAGTCGAAATCATTTTTCAAAGCGCCCCCTGTCCCCCACTTCACGCCTCGCGAGCTGCGCGCAGCTCGCGCACCCACGCAAATACTAATCTGTCAAAATATACCCACCTCCCCATCCACCATCTGGGAGAACAATTCTGTCAGTCAGTCAGTGAGTCAGTGGTAGTTTAGCTTTATATAGTATAACTAGTATTTGCGTGGGTGCGCGAGCTGCGCGCAGCTCGCGAGGCGTGAAGTGGGGGACAGGGGGCGCTTTGAAAAATGATTTCGACTAACGCATTGCACCTCTCAATGAATCTTAAAAAAAAAATGTTTCAAGTCTCTTAACTTCCGAGATCCGAAAGGGGGGGGATGGAGGGGGGCAAGGGGGTCAAATTTTCAAAATGGTTTTTACTTCCTCAAGCCTCCTCTATACGAATCCCTAAAAAAAAAACACGTAATTCTCTTTATTTCCGAGATCCGCCTAAAGGGGGGGAGAAGGGGGGCAAGGGGGGCCACTTTGAAAAATGATTTTTACTTAACCGAGCCTCCTCTATACGAATCCGTAAAAAAAAAAAAAAACGGGTCTTTTAGTTTCCGAGATACGATAGGGAGGGGGGAGAAGGGGGGGGAAAAGGGGGGGTTTCGGACTTTTCCCATACTCACCAGAGTTACTTGTTTACGAATCTGTCAAAATATACCCACCTCCCCATCCACCATCTGGGAGAACAATTATGTCAGTCAGTCAGTGAGTGAGTGAGTGGTAGTTTAGCTTTATATAATAGAACTAGTATTTGCGTGGCTGCGCTCGCTGCGCGCAGCTCGCGGGTCTGCCTACCTACACCTACCTGCTACCTACCTACACCTACCTACTACCTACCTACACCTACCTACTACCTACCTACACCTACCTACACCTACCTACACCTACCTACACCTACCTACACCTACCTACACCTACCTACACCTACCTACACCTACCTACACCTACCCACACCTACCTACACCTACCTACACCTACCTACACCTACCTACACCTACCTACACCTACCTACACCTACCTACACCTACCTACCTACTACCTACCTACCTACTACCTACCTACCTACACCTACCTACACCTACCTACACCTACGTACATCTACCTACTACCTCCTACTACCACTAAAAAAACATTACCCTAAAGTTTGCTTGTCGTCGCCCCTGAGTTACGCTTCACCCACTCAACCTTCGTTACGCTAAGGAGGTCGCCGGCTCGCTTCGCTCGCCACCTCCCCCCTTCGCTCCACTCAGGACCTACCTACCACCGGAAAGCTATCATGACATTATCCCTACGCTACGGGGGTCGCCGGCTCGCTTCGCTCGCCCGCTCCCCCCTTCGCTTTGCCGCTGTACCACCACCGTTTTCAACGCCCCTCAATAGTTTTATGTAAGAAAAAAAAAAAAAAAAACTGAAAAAGGGGGGGGGGGGTTGAAGGGGGGGTGAGGGGGGGAGTCTCGAAAAATGATTTCGATTAACGCAAAGGCCCCTCTAAATGAATCTGAAAAAAAAATCGTTCCAAGTCTCTTAACTTTCGAGATCCGCCTAAAAGGGGGGGAGAAGGGGGGCAAGGGGGGCCACTTTGAAAAATGATTTTTACTTTACCGAGCCTCCTCTATACGAATCCGTAATAAAAAAAAAATACCGGTCTCTTAGTTTCCGAGATACGATAGAGAGGGGGGGGAGGGGGGGCAAAAAGGGGGGGTTTGGGACTTTTCCCATACTCACCAGAGTTACTTGTTTACGAATCTGTCAAAATATACCCACCTCCCCATCCAACATCTGGGAGAACAATGATGTCAGTGAGTCAGTCAGTGAGTGAGTGGTAGTTTAGCTTTATATAGTATAACTAGTATTTGCGTGGGTGCGCGAGCTGCGCGCAGCTCGCGAGGCGTGAAGGGGGGAAGAGGGGGAGCTTTGAAAAATGATTTCGAATAACGCATTGCCCCTTTCAATGAATCTGAAAAAAAATGTTACAAGTCTCTTAACTTCCGAGATCCGCCTAAAGGGGGGGTAAAGGGGGGCAAGGGGTTCAAATTTGAAAAACGGATTTTACTTCCCCGAGCCTCCTCTATATGAATCTCACGTATGCCACCACCTACCTACACCTACCTACTACCTACCTACACCTACCTACTACCTACCTACACCTACCTACACCTACCTACACCTACCTACACCTACCTACACCTACCTACACCTACCTACACCTACCTACACCTACCTACACCTACCTACACCTACTTACACCTACCTACACCTACCTACACCTACCTACACCTACCTACACCTACCTACACCTACCTACTCAACCTTCGTTACGCTTCACCCACTCAACCTTCGTTACGCTAAGGAGGTCGCCGGCTCGCTTCGCTCGCCACCTCCCCCCTTCGCTCCACTCGGTCTCGCAGGTTCGCTCCACTCAGGACCTACCTACCACCGGAAAGCTATCATGACATTATCCCTACGCTACGGGGGTCGCCGGCTCGCTTCGCTCGCCCGCTCCCCCCTTCGCTTTACCGGTACCACCATTTTACTTCCCCGAGCCTCCTATCCTATACGAATCTGTAAACAAAACAGAAAAAAAGGGGTGAAGAGGGGGGGGGGGTGAAGGGGGGAGAGGGGGGAGTTTCTAAAAATGATTGCGACTAACGCAATGCCCCTCTATATGAATCTGAAAAAAAATTCGTTCCAAGTCTCTTAACTTCCGAGATCCGAAAGGGGGGGGGGGGTGGAGGGGGGCAAGGGGGTCAAATTTTCAAAATGGTTTTGCCTTCCCCAAGCCTCCTCTATACGAATCCCTAAAAAAAAACACGTAATTCTCTTTATTTCCGAGATCCGCCTAAAGGGGGGGAGAAGGGGGAAAAGGGGGGCCACTTTGAAAAATGATTTTTACTTTACCGAGCCTCCTCTATACGAATCCCTAAAAAAAAACACTTCAAGTCTCTTTGTTTCCGAGATACGATAGGGAGGGGGGAGAAGGGGGGGGAAAAGGGGGGGTTTCGGACTTTTCCCATACTCACCAGAGTCACTTGTTTACGAATCTGTCAAAATATACCCACCTCCCCATCCACCATCTGGGAGATCAATTCTGTCAGTGAGTGAGTCAGTCAGTGGTAGTTTAGCTTTATATAGTATAATAATATTCATCATCAGCGTATAATGTTCCCACTGCAGGGACTCAGGCCTCCTCTCTAGGAGAGGGATGGGCTATAATCTACCACGCGGGCCCTGTGCGGATTGGTAGATGACATGACACAAGTCTTCGAATTTTTGGTTATAAGACATGCCGGTTTCCTCACGATGTTTTCCGTCACCGTTTTGAGAGCAGTGGTCATGAAATAAATTACACAAAGTAATGCGCCTAACTAGGTCCGAACCCACGACTCACTGTTCGTAAGTCAGAGCCGCTACCACTGAGCCACCACTGCTCTCAAGAACAACATATTATGCACAGCATAATTTATATTGCGGATTAAAACGTGTTGCTCTCTGGCCCCAAATGCACGGGACAAGGGCTGGAAGATTATGATTACATCGTGAATACTTATAGAAGGATAATGATGTAATATGCCCTATACTGCTGTATATGGGACTGCCCTGTTGGTCTAGTGGTTAGTGACCCTAACTGCTATGCCGGAGGTCGTGGGTTCGATTCCCACCCAGGACAAATGTTTGTGTGATGAGCACGATCATTTGTTCTGTGTCTGGGTGTGATTTATCTATAATATGTAGTATTTAGAAATATATAAGTATGTTTATCAGTTGTCTAGTACCCATAACACAAGCTCTGCTTAGCTTGGGACTAGATGGCGTTGTGTGATAGTTGTGGAATATTATTATTATTATAATATAACATAACATCACACCTGTAATCACGTAAGGACTAGGCAGAGCTGTACTTAATAGTATCCCCACATTTCGCCAGCCTCATGTAATAGGGGACGAGCCTATTGCCATCACGATGATGTTTTTAAACGGTTTTATTTAGCTCACCCAGTTTGTTTTATTATTTATTCTTGGATCAAATTTAGTCATTCAAATTTCACCCACTTCCAGTCAACCGATTAATCTGAAATTTTGTATACACATTGGATTTTGGTGACAATACAATTATGTTTATTCATTATCATTATAAATTCAAGATGGCCGCCGCTACAAAATGGCGGATAATTTATGTTTTATTAATCCCATCAATATGGGTATCAAATGAAAGGGCTCAACAAGTAGAATACAATATACTATAAAAAATTGAAATCCAAGATGGCGGCCGCTACAAAATGGCGGATAATTTATTTGTGTTTTATTAATCCCATCAATATGGCTATCAAATGAAAGGGCTCAACAAGCAGAATACAATATACTATAAAAAATTGAAATCCAAGATGGCGGCCGCTACAAAATGGCGGATAACGTAGGTTTTATCAATCCCATCAATATGGGTATCAAATGAAAGGGCTCAACAAGCACAATACAATATACTATAAAAAAATTAAATACAAGATGGCGGCCGCTACAAAATGGCGGATAACGTAGGTTTTATCGATCCCATCAATATGGGTATCAAATGAAAGTGCTCAACCAGTATAATACAATATAATATAAAAAATTAAAATCCAAGATGGCGGCCCCTTTAAACAGAATGCGAAATAAAAACTAAAAACTAGAAAATAAAAAATAGGTAAAAAAAACTTTTTAAGTTAAACGGTTTTATGTTAAACATACATTGCAATGTTTAAGATAAATGTACTAAAAACCAAAAAATAATAAAATAGAAAACCGTGGGGCACGTCAATTGTCTACAATCGTTGATTAAAATCATAATAATAATAATTAAGTCGATAATTTGTAGACAATTGACGTGCCCCACGGTTTTCCATTTTATTATTTTTTGGTTTTTAGTACATTTATCTTAAACATTGCAATGTATGTTTAACATAAAACCGTTTAACTTAAAAAGTTTTTTTACCTATTTTTTTGACAATTAATTAATTAATTTTATGTCTCATTGTTACAGAAACACACGCGGCACACCATGGTGAACGCGCCCATATCAAATACATATCAAATACTGCACTGATTAACTTATAAACGAAACGTTTACACTTAACTATAAACTTTACAACACGCGATATTAACAAGCTAGCTATTTTACAAACACTAGTGTCTACGAGATTAGGGTCGTTAAGGGGTGAGAGGTAGTTGCGCAGGGGGTGTGGGAAGTGTCGACCGTGGAGGCGGAAAGCAGTGCGTTGTTGGGGCGGCTTGGGGGCGCGCTGCGTGGAGGCGCTGCCGCCGCGTCGCCCGCGCGGGTCGCCAGCTCCATCCGGGGCTATCTCTCCAACAAGGTCGGCTCGCTGCAGCTCAGGGATACAGGTACGGTACCTTCCGTTTCAAGAGATGAGCAGACGATGGACCATTTGCATCAACCAATGGATGAACAACGCGGTAACCAATGAATGTTTGCGAAATTTGTTAGAAACAGTTACCGCAGCCCTAGAACACGGTTGGGTTTGAGTCAATAAGTGTCTGACACTCCCTTCAGCTCCACCTAGAGGAGTCGTTTGATATAGGACCGGTAGTTGCTGTCTGATGAACAAATAGTCCATCGTCTGCTCAATGATTTATAGTTGTACAGTTATAAGCACTGCTCGGGATCGCTGTTTTCCACTCAAGCCGTTAAATGGATTGTTTTTATGAAAGTATATACAGCGAATCTTGTCGGCACTGTCTCTGCTTGACTAAATGTAACAGGTGTGGTGATGCCAATCCAGTGCAGTGTTTAGAGGTGTACCGTGAGCTTTACATGTTTGAATTTGTGTGATGTTTCGCAGGTTTCACGTAATTTTAAACTTTACTTTCGGAGGAGACACAACTTTTTGCTACAATTCCTTGAATTGAGCCCACAATTTAACCAAATTATATCTTAAATCAATAAACCTCTTAACACAAACTTGGCGACTCAAGTGCCCGTAACAATAGCCTGCAATACGACGTTCAACACCAAACGCGTGCTTAATCGTTCCGTTTTCATCAATCTGATACGGAACCCCAACAATAATGCCTTACAAACACTCAGCACACAAAAGTACAAGCCCCTAAAAGACAAAGGTATTATTATTTACGATGATATTAAGACACAACACAGAATCGCGAGCACCCTCCGTGAACAAACATTGAACCAGCCGCCACCAACAATCTCATACACACACAGCTATCAAAAATAAACCTTATTACAACGGTGTACAGATTATGTGGACGGCAAATGTTTGGTGAAGCTAACGATAAGCAAATATTTGCGGGACAACGTTATAAAGTAAATTGGGGGAGGATGTGACGTCATATAAATAAAGGAGCAGCCCGGTGTTGGAAACGAGAGATTCTGTGTTTAATAGAAAAAAAAAAAAATCGTTATTGGTAATTGGAGTAATCAGTTGTTTGAGGATTCTCTTAACATGCCTGAAAATATCGTACTTGGTAATATACAATGTTGGATAGCCGGTTACGGAACTTTTGGTTCTTACAATCCTTTGGAAATTCTGAAACAACTTTACACTATACGATGTGTTGCATCTTTAATAGCTCTATTCTCATACAATACAACAGTCCTCGCAATTAAATATAACAGTAAGAAATTATAAAGACCTACGAAAATACGGGCATAGAATCCAAATTCCATAGACTGCACTGCAGACTGCAGTGGTGTCCTAGAACCAAAACTTCGAATACACGTGTCATCTACCAACCCGCACATGGTGGTAACTGCCCATTCCCTCTCCTATGGAGGAGGCCTGTATCCCAGCAGTGGGACCAGTATAGGCTTATCATATACTTATGCTTGTGAATTCTTGAATTTCAAAACGATTGTTACTAGATTTAAAATCAAGTAACATTCTCATCTCAGCGAAAAATTAATGACAAAAATTTTACAAAAATGATCAGAAATAATAAATTGATGCCAACATTAATTAAAATTCAATCAAATATAATCGTAAGCCGAATTCAATTAGTCCGTCCAATCACGTCTGATTGATTGCGGACGAGTCTAAATAAATTAATAGAAAAGACTTAGTCTTTGAACCGGTGGAATTAAATGTTAGGGGCTAATTACTTTTGGTGGGCAAGGATGGCGGGGTGCGGGGTTCGGAAAGTATTTGATTTGATAGGTAAATGGTTAATGTTTTCAATAAAAATCTTTGAATACTGGGAATGATTGGAACTCTTATTTGTGTATTTAATTATTTTTTTCAAATACAACACGCTTTTTATTTATTTATTTATTTAATGCACAATGACACAGCATAGTTACACGCTAGGCTTAGAACTAGTGAGTACATGACCCTGTTAGGGCCATTTACCTTAATTACTATGTAGTTACATCCGGTTAGACAGGACTAGGCAGATGAAGATGAATCCACGTTAGCTACCTAATACAAAAATAATAATAATAATATAATAATAACAACAACAACGACAACAATATAATAATAACAGGTTACTAATTATAAATTATAAATCAATATTAATAAGGATAGATTGAGAGCAGCGGTGGCCCAGTGGAGAGCAGCGGTGGCCCAGTGGAGAGCAGCGGTGGCCCAGTGGTGTCGGCCCCGACTTACGAACAATAGGTCATGGGTTCGAACCCAGGCAGGCGCATTACTTTGTGTAATTTATTTCATCACTGCTGCTCTCAAAACGGTGAAGGAAAACATCGTGAGGAAACCGGCATGTCTTAGAACCAAAAAATTCGAAGACATGTGACATCTGCCAATCCGCACTGGGCCCGGGTGGTGGATTATAGTCCATCCCTCTCCTAGAGAGGAGGCCTGAGTCCCTGCAGTGGGAACATTATAGGCTGATGATGAAGGATATATTACAAAAAGTCAAATCAATACATAATTATGCACCGAACATATTATGTAATGAATAGCATACAAAGTTTTACCCAAGTAGGTAGCTAGGCTTCACCTTCCCAAAGCAAAACTATCCCACAATTATAAATTAAATAACTGCTGAAACTACGTAAACCCAATTAAATCTTCCGAAGGCACCCTTTCTACCAGAAAACCTAAAACAATATCTATAGCTGGTACGTATTTGTCTGAATAACCGAGCTTGCCTAATATTTGTACATTTGGCCACAATCCCGACCCTCGTTGTCCAACGCTGCCGACTTTCCCCTCGGGCTCTAATTGCGTCAATTACTGTACCGTGGCGACGCAGGTTCGAGTCCCGGGTTGGGGAGGGTATACGGGAATATCAAAGGTATGACTATAGGGAAGGTAGGCTTATTTTTGTAGTGGAGAATGTAATACATTAAGAATGTTTTAGGAATAGTTAGCTATAATATGTGTAGGTAGTAAGCAATATTCCAGGGTTGCAAAATTTGTTCGAAGGGCCTCGGCCCTGGAACGTAAAAGGTAGTACTTAGAAGGAATCATCATCAGCCTATAATGTTCCCACTGCAGGGACTCAGGCCTCCTCTCTAAGAGAAGGATGGGCTATAATCTACCACGCGGGCCCAGTGCGGATTGGTAGATGTCACATGTCTTTGAATATTTTGGTTCTAAGACATGCCGCTTTCCTCACGATGTTTTCCTTCACCGTTTTGAGAGCAGTGGTGATGAAATGAATTACACAAAGTAATGCGCCTGACGGGGTTCGAACCCACGACTCACTGTTCGTAAGTCGGGCCCGCCACCACTGGGCCACCGCTGCTCCCTGCTGCTGCTGCTTAGAAGGAACACGGATGGGCTTTGGTTAGTAAGAGTCTGTCATTCCTTAAAAAAGGTAGTATCTACGCAATAAGAAGGTGTAGGGCGGGTATTTTGTTTGAGGACCAGTCATATATAATTTTGTTTAAATCTGACTAAACGTCTAAAACGTGCTTACTCCCAGCCTAATTTGAGTATGACCTTTGATTTCGGTAGTAACAATAATAACTGGCACGCTGAAAACACATAAGATTTGAATACCGGGAGAAAAAGTAATAATCAATCATAGTTACCTTTCATAATACGTAAATACTTCATGTCATGGGAGTTTAATTATTGACATAAAAGCTAATAGCTGTTTTTACACAGTTGACTGACTTAAAAAAATATGATTCTGTTTAGTCCGTCAGTTAGATTATCGAAAAATATTGGATATGTGTTTTTTGTTTTATCAAATTAATAAAAATTGATGAAAATAAAGCTTGACAAAGATCCATGGAGAGGGGGCTTTTGACGTCATAGTCTGGTAAAAATGGACCAAACTGTGACGTTGCACGACTTTTCGAAGCACTGTATCGTCTTCATTTTTTGTTTACGTAAAAACAGAAAAAATACGAGTTCAATATTTTTTGGAAATCTATCTGACCATAGACGGACTAATTAGTTTTTTTCTTGTCAACTACCCTATTGTAATTTGTTAACATTCCAAATACGTACAGACCTACCTACTGCCGTTTGAACAATCATTTTCTTTCGTCTTTAATTTTATTCCCCGCATCGACCCCTCCGTCGGTCCCCTTCTCATTAGGCGTGCAACCTAACACGGACCTATAATTTTTGTACTAATTCCAATAATGGGAACATTGGGGTGCCTATTTAATAGGCTATGGGTAATAACCGTTTTTCTAATAGATTTGCTCGTAAATACCGCTTGCTGTGTTTTATGGGAGAATTATTCTTAATTACGGGAAAAGGGAAGCTTTAAAAATGAAGATAGAATATTAAAAATACTTTTTAATTCAGTTTATTTTTTTAGAAAGAATATATATTGTTGTCGTTGTCAAATCTCTTCATTATTAAAGACTAGCTTTTGCCAGCGGCTTCGCCCGCGTGAAAATGACGATTTTCCATACAAACTTTCATCCCCTATTTAACTCCCTTAGGGGTTGAATTTCAAAAAATCCTTCCTTATTCCTTGTCTACATTATAATGGGAACCTCTGTGCAAAATTTCAGCTTTCTAGGTTCAAGGGTTTGGGTTGGGCGTTGATGAGTCAGTCAGTCAGTCAGTCAGGACTTCTCTTTTTATTTATATGGATATAGATAGATCAGTTCAATAAATGTTCTTTAACGTGTGGTAATTCTGAGAATTAGGCTTTTTGAGAATTGTCCATTTTGAGAATTTGCCATTCTGAGAATTAGGCTTTTTGAGAATTGTCCATTTTGAGAATTTGCCATTTCGAGAATTTGTCCTTTTGCGACTCTGTTGCCATTTTGCGAATTTGGCATTTTGCGCCTAAACCAATGCCAGGTTTACCTGGGCTCAGAGTTTTAATACAGCCCATGAGTCTCTAACTCGGCTTTACATGCCCTCGAGATTTTTTTTTTTAAAACGTTGCCCCACACTACGAATTTCTCCTGTATCGTGGGTGCGTTTCATCATCATCATCATCATTTCAGCCAAAAGACGTCCACTGCTGGACATAGGCCTCCCCCAGGCATTTTTGGGGGGTTTGCCATAATCGCCACGCTTGACATCGCGGGTGCGTTTACAAACATTTAAACTCACATACACAAATAGCCAGACAACTATCTGTAGGCCGTACAAATATTTGTTCCGTGCGTGGATCGAACCCGCGACATGCAGCGCAGCAATCCCATCGTGTCGTATTACTTAGGCATGCTGGTTCCCTCACGTTGTTTTCCTAGAGTTCACCGAAGCTATTGATAATTATACAATACGCACATGTAGAACAACCAATCCAGGAACTTGTGAATTCACAACTGCAAGCACAAATATACACCAAAAAATATTATATTATACAATACTAACATATATCTCCCTTGACAAACCATATTTCTGAATTATAAGCCGACTCCGCAAATCGAAATGCGAAAACAGTATCAACTACTACCAAGTCACTTTTACTTTCGAAGATCTAGGTCATGTCGCGATACATTGCGCCTTAAGTTCGTGAGAAACTCGCGTGCATTCAAACCTAGCTGGTAATGTAACGTGACATTTAATCTTTACGGTTTCTTTAACGTACAGAACCAAATTGGATTTACTTTTTGAATGTTAACCGTCACTGTCAAAGAGCTCTTTGTATGGAGATGTGTATTGCGAGCTTTTTATGGTGAGGGGATGAGTAGACATTTAAGTAGCTATTGTTTACTAGGGTGGCGTGAAAAAAAGACAGGTGGATGCAAATTGTATTAGGCTGTTAATATAATTTCGTAAACCGGAAGTCGAGTCGAGAGATTTTTGGGAATAGGCTAGGTAATAATAGCGTAGCCTATGCAGTTGCATTGACCGTTGGTGTAGCTATTATTGATTGGCGAGGATCCATAATTTAAAAGTTATGTATATTCTTGTTCTGCCATTCACTCAATTTCAGACTACGAATGTTCTACTGGCCTTTCATTTGATCCAATCTCAGCATTATGCTTGCCTAGGAGAACCAGACCTAATCTGGTTCAAGATTTTTTTTCGTTGGATCACATTTTCGATGTAATTTTTTAGATATTAACGAGTTATAATATGTTTACATTTACGACATCTACTGCCACTGAACAGTGAAAAGATTTTATATTGATTTGGAAAAAATAAATTATAATTCATGTCTTTCAATAAATAACTCGACTCGAATTAAAACGTTTTAATTTAAACCTTATTCAAATCCAAGTGTAGCATACCGTACATACTTCCATCAAATACAAAGTTAACAATCCACATACACTACAGCCGAGGGGAGAGCGGGGCGCGTTGGCCCACTCCCTATTTATGAATATTTGATACCGCTCGCCGCCGGCACAAGTCGGGACTCGTGTACTATGCTAATACCGCCCGCAGACATGACATGATTGTATTTCGGGAAGATGCTACCTTCTAGCATTGATGGGTAGGGTGGAAAATTGGAAAAAATGGTGCAAATTTAAGTTTTCGGTTTTATGAGGCAAAAAATGTAACCTACAAAAGTGCGAAGACATCAGATCATGCGGATAAAAATAAAAAAACAGCCCATCACTTAAATAATGTAGACCCCAAAAGACGAAAAACTATCATGAAGACTACGCCACGACTTTAGAACCACGCGCTATTTCAATGGTTCAAAAATAAAACTAAAACTATATTCATTACAAATGACGGTTTTCGTATCATTCCAATTTCACCTATTTGCAATTTTGCAGAAAACTAAACTTCCATGAATAAGCTTTACAAAAACTTTTCTGACAGTTTAAGCTTTACAAATGAAACTATTTTCTCGCTACAACACAATCGATACGGCAGCAGTATTAATTATTTATATTCTCCGAACACACGCCAGCCTAGAGTAATGGAGAATATCGATTTGTCGAGTTTTCTTGCAGAATATTTTATTTGTGGCGGCGTCAGGGGAATTTTGTTGAAGTGTAAAGAATTCTTCTTTCTTTTGTTTTTATTTCTTTTCAATATTGGATAAGCATAATCCGATGGGAGTCATGGAAATATAACAGGATTCTTCGCATCTTGATGTGGCTGTCAGGTACCACTTACAGTTGTACGTTAGCTGGAATCTTTTGGCTCTGAAGTAGTTTTGACGAGGGGTGTTGTTGGTAATCATTTGTGAAATAGTTTTCGGAAAGTGTATTGACAGCACAAGTTGGCGATGCTAGTTCAGATTTTACCACGCGATGTAAGATTACGGTAGTTTCAAAGATACTTCACATTGCTTTATCATCTTAATCAAACCTGACTTTCTCCAAGGTTTTTTTTGGGACAAGAACACCACTCTATTCCCAAATCTCTGTCACTTCTGAAAGCCAAAATCAACAGTTTTGACCACCAGAAAAGTGCCAAGACAATGAAGCCCGACGAAGTCCCAGAGTAACAATTTAATTCTCCTGGATACCGCAACAAAATTAACCAGAAAAGAATAGCGGAGGATGATTTTAAATGATTTTGCAAGGTTGTAAGAACTCAACTAAACTAGACAACTAAAAGAGACTCGATCCTATTAAAATCAGTTTTATTTGTCAATAAACTTGAACTCAACACCACTTTATATTCCATGCCCCATTATATTGTATCATGCTACACTTACGTTACGGGCTATCGCTGGGATCCATTTGTCACGGACTGTCAAAGCACGAGGGGCGACGCGTGCTGCACATTGTATGTATGAGGTAATGGACGAGAGGACACGCTGATGTTTTATTGTGTTTGAGATGTCACTGCTGATATGGAAATGGTGGAAAATATGAAGTGGTTGATCAGATGGATCGGTTGTCCATGGATGTATTTTGTATGCTTCGATAGTTTTATTTATTTTACTTCGTACAATAAGTATAGTATTGATACCAATACTATACTTATTATATGATGATACTTAATCCATAATTCTCCAAATGACGATGTCTTGTCGCCCCACAAGCGGTACTTATAGTGTGAAATTGATATATGATATTACTGATAGAAATCGTTTAAATAATCTTTTTTCAGGGAGAACACACAATATCGTTCAAAATCAAAAGTTATTCATTCAAAATAGGCAGATTATGAGCACTTAAAAACATTAAAGTTTACAAGAAGCAGTTCCTTAAAACACTAACTACATGTGCTGCTCCATTAACTAATTAACAGTCCATTTTGGAAAATATAAAAATATCCTGAACTGATCAATGCCATCGATCCCGTCAGAGTGACGAGACCACGACTGGATTCAGTCCAATTGGAAATGACGTCGGATTGCAATCCGTAATCCGGTTAGACATGGAGCCGATTGTAACATAGTTGGGAAAAGGATAGACAGAAGATAAATATCCTTACTTTACGTGAATTTTATGATACTTCCTGCTTTAATACCTACTAAAATAAAACTGTTTCCGCATTTAGATTAGTATTCAGTTCTCGTTCGAGGCAATCACGTATTGTATTTATCTCCCCCGTAACGATTCGTTTCCGACGTGGTCCGCTGTGCCCCAACCTCCCCTCGAGAGAACGTGTCTCAATCAGACGACATGGGATGCATTTATCCCGATTTTCTGCATTGGTAGAATCAGTAAAAAAATCTATTGTAGAATATCCCCTTCTTTAAGAATGACACTTGAACCAGTTAAAATTCAGATCATTGTAAGTATTATGTGATATCAAAAACCAGCACTACAAGCAAATTAGTACTTAACCGATAAAACAAGTAAAATTGATAAAACTTCAGCACAATGTACTGTACATCTTATAACTTTGCACAAAACATAGGTAATTATAGGTAACGTTACTAATTAAAAGAAATTTAAAACAAGTACCTACTAAAGTGTAAATACCTGCACAATCCCCGAACAACAACGAACATTATTGCGCACACTTAATGATCCACACAAAATTATCACTTAATCGGAAACCAAAAAAATCACACTTGCAATTTAACACGACCCTTATCGCCCCTTCTTCCTCTACAATATCCGAATATCCGCCGTATCCGCAATATCCGCGCATACGCGTATCCGAACATTGTTGCGGGTACAACGGCAATAAATGTAAGCTAGGGAGAGGCGGACAATATTTATACGTAGAGGGGAACCGCAATCATTAAACCCGGGATTAAGTTTGTTTGTGATGGTATTGTTCACTGCTTCACACCGGGACGCGGGACCCGGGTCCGGGATGTAGAGGTGTTCCTATGAAAGACGTTTTGTTTTAGATGACAGAATGAAGCGGGGAATAATGGGAGGGAAAGGGTTGCTGTTTTTTGTGGGAATTGCTGTTTTTATGGACTTTTAATTGCTCGTAATATACTGGCTGGCAATTTGAAGAGGTGAACTTGGTTATACTCTAAATACTTAGTTAATTTGGCAGGAAAACACCTTTATTAACTAGGATTTATCTTGTGCTGTGCTGCTCATATACAAATTCCGAGATGCCAGCATTTGCTAATAACATTTTCGCATTTTGAAGCAATATCTAAACAAAAGCAGTAAGTAGCGATTTATAACATAATTGCCACATTTTTCCAGTTATGTTTATGGCCCATTCAATATAGGAGGCGAGCCTATTACCGTCAACCACGCCCAAATACAGACTCAGTGGATGCTACTGAGAAATTCCTGCTGGAAAAATCCCGACCAGGGAATCGGTAATGATTAAAAAAACACATCTGTAGATATAATTCAAAAGTAGGTATTACAAAATAGATGGGCAAGAAATCAACGACGTCGATGAGTACATTTATTTGGGCCAGCTAGTTTCCTTCGAAAACAGGCAAGACAGAGAAATCGACTGCCGTGTCGAAAACGCCTGGTAGAGCTACTGGTCCATGAAGTCGCTGATGAAGGGTGACCTACCTCTATCCCTGAAGCGCAAACTCATCGAAATGTGCATTCTGCCCATCCTAACCTACGGTGCTCAAACTTGGTCCCTGACCGAGTCACAAAAGTCCAACCTCAAGGTTTGCCAAAAGCGATGGAACGTAGCGTATTGGGTATCAAGCTCAGCGACCGAATTCGAAATACCACAATACGCTCAAAAACAGGAATCGCTGATGTGGGTAACAAGACTGCTGGGTTAAAGTGGGATTGGGCGGGTCATGTCTGCAGAATGCATCAGGACCGATGGGCTAGGGTACCGTCACGCAGTGGGTGCCCAGCAGTGGGACAATATAGGCTAAAAAAAAATAGGTAAAAAAACTTTTTAAGTTAAACGGTTTTATGTTAAACATACATTGCAATGTTTAAGATAAATGTACTAAAAACCAAAAAATAATAAAATAGAAAACCGTGGGGCACGTCAATTGTCTAGGTACAAATTATCGACTTAATTATTATTAATATGATTTTAATCAACGATTGTAGACAATTGACGTGCCCCACGGTTTTCTATTTTATTATTTTTTGGTTTTTAGTACATTTATCTTAAACATTGCAATGTATGTTTAACATAAAACCGTTTAACTTAAAAAGTTTTTTTACCTATTTTTTTATTTTCTAGTTTTTAGTTTTTATTTCGCATTCTGTTTAAAGGGGCCGCCATCTTGGATTTTAATTTTATATATTATATTGTATTATACTGGTTGAGCACTTTCATTTGATACCCATATTGATGGGATCGATAAAACCTACGTTATCCGCCATTTTGTAGCGGCCGCCATCTTGTATTTCAATTTTTTATAGTATATTGTATTCTGCTTGTTGAGCCCTTTCATTTGATACCCATATTGATGGGATTGATAAAACCTACGTTATCCGCCATTTTGTAGCGGCCGCCATCTTGGATTTCAATTTTTTATAGTATATTGTATTCTGCTTGTTGAGCCCTTTCATTTGATACCCATATTGATGGGATTAATAAAACATAAATAAATTATCCGCCATTTTGTAGCGGCCGCCATCTTGGATTTCAATTTTTTTATAGTATATTGTATTCTGCTTGTTGAGCCCTTTCATTTGATACCCATATTGATGGGATTAATAAAACATAAATTATCCGCCATTTTGTAGCGGCGGCCATCTTGAATTTATAATGATAATGAATAAACATAATTGTATTGTCACCAAAATCCAAAGTGTATACAAAATTTCAGATTAATCGGTTGACTGGAAGTGGGTGAAATTTGAATTACTAAATTTGATCCAAGAAAAAAACAAACGGGGTGAGCTAAATAAAACCGTTTAAAAAAAAGATTATAATTATAATTCACTTCTCTTTCACATCATAACTCAGCATCACACTGTGGGAGCCATAACTACAATATATCAAAAGAAACGCACCGTGCGACATAACCGTTCTGCTGAATGACGAGCCATTATGATACAATAATATTTGCAAGATGGCTGCCTCCCCTTACAACGGCTTATCATTACAAAAGGATGGTCGGATGTGTGCGACTTTGTCTTGCGACTATTTTGTCGTGAGTTTTTCTTAGATAGTCATGTCACGATTTGAAATGTTGTTTGTTTGTGCTTTCTCTTCATAATTATCCTATTTGTCAAGTTGAAAAAATACTATAAGCTAAGTAGGAATATGCTTTAGGTGTTTGGCGCTGATTTTCGCAGAATAAGTTTGCATAAGGTATAGGTATTTATAATTTCTCAATCACGTGCTAAATTCTGTTAAGCATTATATTTAACTAGTGACCCGCCCCGGCTTCGCACGGGTACAAAAAAGGTATTAAAACCTTCCTCTTGAATCACTCTATCTATTAAAAAAAACCGCATCAAAATCCGTTGCGTAGTTTTAAAGATTTAAGCATACAGACAAACAAACAAATAAACAAACAAACAAACAAACAGACGCGACTTTGTTTTATACTATGTATAAGGATTTAACATTTTCCTGCATATCATAACTAATAATAAGTTATAATATGTATTCGTAAAAGTCGCAGAGTAAATACTAGGTACCTACAACTACGACAGCAAAATAACCTCGCTTACCTAATAAATCCCTTGGCAAAAAGTCGCACATGTCCAGAGACCCTTACGGATTCCATTTCAACCCCTGTTAAATTAGCCGTAGTAATGTGTCGGTGGCGGGATGATTTGTGGCGATCGCCACCGATAACCACGCTGCTAATACCGCCTTGTAAGGAGGGGCCATTATACGGGACCCATCACTTTTAAATTGTTAGAAAAACTCGAGCAAAATTGCCGAGAATGGCACTTATCCAACATGTCAAGGGCGGTACTAGTTAGGACTTGGATTTCCTCTCGTTTCCAATTTTCTTTTCTTTTTCTATTTTGGAACTATTTCTAGTAAAAAAGACGGATTTCGTAGAATCATCATTCTCTTGCCCTTAAAATTATCTCAATTTCGTAGAATGTTAATAATAAAAAGAAAATATTTCATTTCGTAAATGGCTACGCTTATTCTTTAAATAGACGTAAAGTGGGTAGCTGTAAAACATTTTTAGCCTAAGTGCTGGCAATAATCGTCAACAATCTTGTTTTCATTAGCATTTTCGAGGCCAGTAATTTTACTTTTTAAACGAAATGAATAACAGCCGTCGAAAATAATGAAACAAGCACTCGAACTCGACAAAAGCTCTAGAAAGCTAATAGGCACTCGTGACAACAAAATATGGCGCCCCTAACGACAAAATCCTAATAAAATCTAACTGATCCAATCACGCCTACACTTGACATTTCAATTCAAATCGCGAACTAAAATGGCGACCGTTTTACGAAAATAGCCGAGCGCGTTCGGGTGATTTCGGCACGGTTGGGTAACGGCTTTATTGCCCGCGGGTTCCTCGTTATGCCCGGGGAGCGTCCGGGCAGGGTTCCGACCACTACGGATTTACGACTACGAGTCTAATTCACGTTTTTCTGAATATAAGACATGCCTGGTTTTAGTTTTTGCGAGAGACCTTCAAATACAAACGTTTTATTTTTGTTGAACGTGCAAATATTTGCTTTGTTCCGTGTTGTTTTATTCGTCGGTTTGGATATGAAAGCTATTTCATATTTCAGTCTTTGTATCTTCAGTATTTCAGTGTTTGTAAAATGGATTTATTTACAGTATAAATGTTGAAGGTCGTAATAGGGTACGGATAATGAAAGGCATACCGACCCTAACCTAATAACCTACTGCTGCTAAATTATAGGACAAGCAGGTAAGGGTTGAAAGCTCGGTCACGACATATTGCAATTTGTCAACATTTAACTCAGCAAATAGTGTTGAGTTGGTGGCCATTAGTTATAAATTAACAGCAATTTAGATTTCAAGAATAGTTTTAATTAGCATTGAACAACGTCATACTTACTTAGTTAAAATTGTTTTCAAATAACGCATAACATCACGCCGATTTAGGAAAAGGACGTCACAAAAGCTTTTGAACATGGATGCATCGTATTTTACGAAATGAACACGTTAACACAGAAACCCTTTAAATTTTCCACGTAACTAAACCCGTAGAATCCCGGGGAAATAATTTCCTCCAGCATCGGCTTACACCACAACACAATCATTATTTACACCAAACTACACATCACTCGAAACTCTACGCCGACCTCACAGCATCCCATTTATCTGTTTCCACTAAATACTACCCTTACACCGATGGAACAAGGTCTTCTTTCCTCTGTTTTATCAGTAGTTATAATTTAGCCAAGTTTTCCCCTTTTCTCTATCATCTTTATCCCGACAGCGTAGGGTTTTGTTTCCTCTGATTTAACAGTAGTGATTACTTTGCCCACTTTTTCCCTAAGAGCAATGGCTTCATTTGCCCGGCTCACCCTACAGTGTTCAGGTACAGTGTCGAGCAATTATTGCGGTGTCTTATTACACGTCCGTGCAAATTTAATGACTACACTGAGATATGTGTCTGGGAATGTTATGGTGGGATGGTTTTCATCTAGATTTTTCATAGCGGTCTAGGCTTTATGGGTCTAGTTTTACTGTTCTATGAACTTGGTTTATGGTTCAGTAAAACTCTGTTTTAGGGAAGATTAATCCACTTAGAGGTACTGACAAATTACATGTCTACTGAGGCATACAGGTTGCCTTTGGTTAATTAGGACTGTGTGTCTACTAATAAATTTTGACAGCACATTTTTATTGCAGCTTAGTCAAATTTCAGTATCACAATCTTCCTGGCGTTTTCCCCAATATGTTAGAATTTGCTTCTAGTGTAAACAGATGCAGATTTGCATAATAAAATAATAAAAGACTTACAACGCGTAACACAAATTCAATCCTCGAAAACGAGATTTTACAGAAACTAAACCATTTTACTCCTCCCCGGAGCCTTTTTAAAAGAAACCAGAAAAATATATCACTGGGCTGTTCCTATAAACATTCGGTTGTAAGCTATTTCCACCACATAGGAGAATAAATATTAAACGAAGTCTTTGAAAGGACGGTAAATATTCCCGAAGTGGGAGCTGTCGTTATAAAACTTACTGAAACACGTTTCTATACACTTTGCTCTACAACTATTGAAGACGTAACTACTTCGCTATATTTTCTTGTAGGTACTTGATAGAAATGGGAAGAAATATTGCTTCTGCTTGTAGTCAGCAACGAGAACTTTGCTTTACATTTTATCGTGATGATTTGAAAAGCTGTTTGGAATGGCTTTAATAGGATGGTGGAGCACAATAAAATCTTATCATAAACCCCCTGAAGTTTCTAACTTTAACTGGCAACGATTAATCAAGAAAAACAAGAAATAAGTTGCACCTTTATAAATAAAAAATAAAAAAAATAGTTTATTTGCACCTTCAAATCAGAAATACTTATAGTTTACAATTCAAATGAGCCTTAAGGTAAGTTTAGTTGTATGTACAGTTGCAGCCAATACCCAAGCTAAGATAACTTAATATCTTGTCATTATGGGTATCAGCGCCCACCCTCGTTATATAATTTAATGTAAATTGTGCCTAGTTAGTAAGTACATAAGTTGACAACAGGGTAAAAAATTACAATGAGTACAGGAGTAAACTTGAAATTCGAAACAAATAATGTAGTTATGATATCTGCAATAGATCAAAGTAGTAGCTATAATTATAATGCAGTAAGATAATTAATTAAGCAGTAATGTAGTTAGTTAATTTTTACTAAGCACCGGAATTTTGTACCTCTTAGGTGCAAACTAAAACTAAAAGAAGGAAAACAAAAAAGTATAATAACACAGAAACTGTAAAAACTTTATAAACGGTTTTTTGGTGTATATGTACGTGTGCGTGTGTGCCTGAGTGTGCATGTAAGTGTGTGTGTGTATGTGCGTGTAAGTGTGTGTGTATGTGCGTGTAAGTGTGTGCGTGTGTTTGTGTGAGTATGCGTGCATGTGTGTGTATGTATAAGTATGTACCATAGCAAAAACTAAGAACCATTATAAACGCGATGTTTGTTTGTTTTTCACGCAAAAGCTAACAAATGGGTTTGGATAAAATTTGGTACACAGATAGTTTATAACCTGGCTTAACACATAGGACAGTTCCTATTTCAATCATATCCTCCCGTGGGATAATTGTCGAGTTGTAGCGGGGGAAGCCGCTGGCAACTGCTAGTTTAATTATATGGGTACGCTTAATAGTTTTTCCGTTTCATCATAGTTGAGTGATAGAAGCCAAGTGATCACATTAATCCTGCACTCTCTTTTAGTCATACAGAAAATTTGTAATTGTTTATTTGCAATGTTAAATAGTCTAGGGCCTAAAAACATGTTAAATTTTTGAGCAAAACTAGTTCTACATGATGCAGATCTCAATAAATCAAAACGTCTGCTCCTAGTAGTTGGTTTTTCAATCGGCAAACTTAGCTTGGCACAGGAATGCTGTCTCATAATTAAGGCTAGCACAAAGAGTTTACGTACAGTTAATACCTCACATTCCCTGTATAGGTCAGTGGTAGAATAATATCTGGGCTTGAAATAACTTACTTTTAGCAACGCTCTTTGGGCTCTTTCGGCAATTAAATTATGCGTTTTACCGGCACCACCCCAACAAGAAATACAATAGGTTATAACCGCTTGACACAAGGAATATTAAATCATTTTCATTATATTAGCATTGGCTGAATGTCTTATTTGTTTAAATACATATATAAGTTTTCTTATTCTATTTGAAAGATTAATTAGATGATTTTTGAAATTAAGATTTTTGTCAAATAAGATTCCTAAATATTTAATATATTCAACGGCACAAAGGGAAGGACAAGAGCAATTATTAGATCAATCACCCTTCGAATAATCGAAGGTTTATAGGCATAAAATTACATGAAGATTGTTATATTGTGATGTTTCTAACATCAAAAATCTATTTGATGTTACGTATGGTGCTTATTCATTCTATCAAACTGATATTCAAATTTATTAAGACTTGTTGAAAACAGAAGTCTTTTTCAAAAGTTCATATTATGCAGTAGAGAGCCACGTATTCTGCACAAGTAGGTCGGGAGGACCCAGCCTCCTCAGCGAGGCGAGAGGGGTGAAGTGGCTGCCCAGGGTGAAGTGGGGTTTAGCGATCAAGTGCTTTGAGATAGAATTGGGTTCGAGAGTGACAATTTCCTTTGTTGATTCACGAATTATGTGTGGGAAGTGAAGCTTTGTTATGCTAGATTTGTATCTGGCTGGGTAGGTTTAGAAAGCTTGGTTTGGCTTTTAGGAAGTTACTTTTGGTTAAAAGGGATGGCGTGTTAATACGATTAGTCTGTACAGTTCGTCTTCAGCTGAGTGTTGACTGGGTCATGAATGTGGTTGAGCTTTGGCAATCCTAGGTACTATATAACACGACAATCTGTTTGTTAAAAATCGTATTTCGTCTAATATTTAGTGTAGTAAGTTTATAATCTTAGAGAGTATAATCATAGAGATAGGTAGACAAACCAGGCAATACAGAGGCAGATTTGTAGACTACCAAAACGCATACCTTTTCTGCTTTAACGGTACCTTCACGAACAGTACAATTTTATTTTGCTTAACTTAAATTGTAGAATCACCGGATAATAAGCTATCTTCTAATTAGTTACAGTCATTGCCCTACATCTAAAGATGACCACTGAATTGTATTTCAAATCTTCCTTTGACTTCCAAATGAATTAATACTCTGTTAATTTGTACGCTGTTCCTATGCATGAGAGTTCCACAAAGAAATAGTAATTTATTATATCTACGGAGTTCTATCACAACTCCCTATGCAATACGAGTAAACCTAAACCTATTCTGTAGGAACGTACACTCGTACATACGTACCTATAGTTATTAGGTATTCTGTATGAGGAGGCCGGGGCTCTTTGAGCACAAGTGGGGAGCGCCGGGCGCAGTGGAAGCCCTCGGGGCTCAAGTGATCAAGTGCTTTGAGTTAGGTAATCGTGTTTTGTGAATTAAGTGTGACAAATATAAAATATTATTTGTTGGTATCGAGAGTTTTTAATTGGTAATACTAATTGGGCTCACTAGTACCCTCGAAGATTATTTTAAAGTTGACTCTCACGTTTTAATTCGTCTGAAATTGGAAAAGTTACATTTCTTAAACTGAGAAGAAAATTATAGTAGGTACTCATAAAAATATTTAGTAAGTAAGTAAGCAAGTAATATTTATTTGTTTAAACATGGTGTACATGAAACATTGCATGCAGGTTAATAGCGAAATACAAAAAAGTTCTGACATGTTTAGCCACATATCGCGGCGTACAAATCGGTAGGAAGAGATGGTGCGTGCGTAAACAATGATAACATTCATCCAAAAATTACGTTATAAGTATAAATTATTTAGACAAAATAAAAATAAAATAATAATATAATCATTACAATTACTAAAATTAAATGTCAAAGCAGGTAGTCATTATATGAATTACTTAGTCAATAAAAATATGAATACAATACAAATTCAATAGATTACAATAACATGTCAAAAAAATAAAATTAAAATAAAGCAATGTCATCTTAGAAACGAAGAAAATTGTCCTCTTTCATAAATTCTGCTATACTGTAATATGCTCTTTCAGTTAGTAAACTCTTCAATTTGCTTTTAAGAGCAGATATATTTAATATTCTCCATGATTTGGGCAATTTATTAAAAATGGTCGGAGCCATGCAAAAGATGCTCTTACGCAAAAGAGTTGTTTTAGCGCCGGGAACACAGAGTTTAAAGTTATCACGTCTATTCCTAGGGACAGCATCAGACAAAAACTGAAATAAATGAGAATGCGATTTAATGAACATCACTGATTCCAGGATGTATAATGAGGGCAATGTCAATATCTTACGTTCTATAAAATAAGGTTTACAGCTATCCGTTGTTTGCAGTCTAAACATCGATCTAATGCACCTTTTCTGTGCCCGAAACGCAATTTCATTGTCCGTGCTATTCCCCCAAAAGATTACTCCATATCTAAGGATTGATTCGGCTAATCCATAGTAAGCAGTAATTAGCGCATCTGTGTTGAGTACCACAGCAAGCTGTTTCAGAGCGTAGGCTGCACTACTCAATTTTTTACTTACTGCCTCTATTTGAGGTTTCCAATTCAATTTAGAATCTATTATTATTCCTAGAAATTTTGTGGTGTCAGCTTCATTGATATTTGTATTATTAAATTGAATATTAAGATTTTTTAGGTTTTGATTTGATTACCAGTTTCAAGTTTCGAAGTAATTAAAAGATTGATTAATTAAACTTCAATATTCTTTTAGCTACCTAAATCTTTTATGCCTGTCGGGTTTTATACAATAGAACGTACTTTAACTTTGCAAAACCTTTCGATTCAATACCTGAATATCTCAGAAAATAAATCACTGTTAAACATTTACCACCAGCGAGCGAAGTGCCACAAACGACCGCCAGAGGGCCACAACTTTCTGATAACATCACAAATGCAAGCCTACAGCTTAAATAAATAAGGCCTAGAACCCTTCGACCAAACAAGATTACAGCTGACTTCCACAAACTTTTCCCAACGTCCCCCCACCTCCCCTGGGACTCGCGATATAATCCAGTTTGCCCCGTTCTCCTCGCAAAATGAAACGCTAACAAAAATACCAAAGTTACTTAATGCTGTTGATACAATTTTATTAAACTCTTACCGTTGTTGGAATAAGGTCGAGTTTGGATTATCGGAACAGCAAATATAAAGTGGTTTTATATTTTTTAACTTGTGATGCTGAAAGTTGTTGGTATTATTTTGTGAAATAATGGATTCTTCTGTATTGGATGGAGTTAAGTGGTTTCTTATAGACTTGTCTCGCGTTTCAAGTTAATTTACTTTGTGGACGTGGATTGATAAAGACGTACGAAAATCTAAGTTAATGAGGAAATACTGCAGTGTTTCTTCGTTGCTTACTTACAAATATGTTCTCCCCCTACCATCTCTATTATTCAAAATCAAGACAATGCAATCTCAACAAACATCTATTACAATTTTATAACAATAAAACTTACCACACATAAAACAATAGCGAAAAAACTCGTACAGTCGGCGTCCAGTATTACCTGACCTCTTGTATAAAGAAGAAGAGGGCAAGTTGGTGTTAGAGGAGGGGTCATAGAATGCTGGTCACTGACTACTTCGTACCCTGAAGTGCAGGGGCTGCCGGCTGCGATACAGCACGGCTGGAGCACCCTCGACCTTTGGCTGCAGGGTGCAGGGTGCAGGAAAACCGTTGTTACGGGGTTTTTTAATTGATTTCATGGTGGCGTGGGGGGCACTGTTTATGGTAAGTTGTAACTTTGATTGGGCTGTCATAGGGTAGAAATTGTAGGATAAAATGAGTAGTGTATTCGAAAATAGGGACAAGCCACTAGAAATTTTATGTGAAGCATTTTCAAGATTTTTTTTTTCAAATAATTGTGATATTAATTAAACCGAATAGAAAATCGAGATTGAGTGTTTTAACCTAATTTTTTCATTAACTTGTGCTGTATAAGACCTTTTTTTTTTTTTTTGGTGGGTGGAAAATCATCGAATAACCCCCCCCCCCCCCCCCCCGCTCTTGGGCAGAGCGAAGGGGAGTGTCAGACTTCTACTGACTAAAAACCAAACCCATGTTCCTTCTTCGCCCTTGTGTCGGAGCCGCGTTATCCTTTCGACAAGCCACAGCCCCGACGGGCGGCTGTATAAGACATTATTTCTTAAAAAAAATCATTATTCTAGGTTGACGAGTAACTACTTCCCGTTCTCGTGTAGGTAGGTATATGTTTGGATTTATTGACCAATTTGAAAATATATGAGACGGACCTTTGAGATGTTAATCCCTTGGTATTTGATACTAATTTCAACTTGACATCAGTACGCATTCTTGACCAAAAGTGTATAGAGATTCAATAAACAGACAGTTTTCCGGAATCTAGCAATAAAATTGGAATAGCAAACTATACTCAACTTCCAACCCCAATGTGGTTCCTAAAACGACGTAAACTAATTTCCAACTCAGAACTATGCAAACGAAACGTAGAATTTTCCAGTTCAATGTAGTTTAAGTTATATTTGTCTAGTCCTGTACAAATACAAAGGTAATTTCGTCTGGTTCGGATCACAGGCCCAGCGGGATCGGCTCGGCTTTTGTTACCTCACAGCTTGGAGCCCTACTGGGGCTGACAGCTACCGAATTGTGTCCTGAGGACACTGTCACAAGAGAATAAACAATTTTATGGACATGTTTCGAACAGATAAGACGGGAATAAAAGTAAATGTAATGCGTCATTGCGTTGTTTTGCTACATAACAGCAATGAGGAACAATTTTCTTATTTTTCTTTTTTAAACTTTGCCCCACACTAGGAATTTCTACTGTATCGTGGGTGCGTTTACAAACAATTAAACTCACATTCACAAACCAAACACCCAGACCTGAAACTACTATCTGCAGGCTATGCAAATATAGACGTGTGTTACGTGCGGTGATCGAACTCGCAACACACAGCGCAGCTGTCAATCGCTCAGCTTCTGCGCCAACTACTCTTACGCCTAAATCACTGAACCGATCGTGTTTGACTCAGTTTGTCTAGCCTGAAGATGTATTTATGCTCTTTTATCCGAATATTCGTATTAAAAAGTGATGAAATAAGCACAAATACAGGAAAACTGGCCGGAAACATCTAGTGACACAACAAGCAACTATAAAAGTATATTTTTAGCAATATTGGCAGGCCACTGTTTCCATCATTGTGTTTACCATCTATAAGTTCACTCTTTGCCCCAACATAGCACACCTACATTCATTCATAAAGTTCCCTGTTGCCCGATTAAAGCGCTCAGCGAGGCAGGCAGGGAGGTCTCGCCCTTTGTGACGTCACAGCGGTGCATCGCACTGCCTTCGACAGGCATCACCTTTGTACCACCACATCAATTGGTACCCTGGACTGATGTAGATGGAAACATTCATATTTAAGCCATTCTGTTATTGGGTAAGAATTCATTTATTTTGGAAGGAATTTGTCAAACGCAAAGACAAGAATTGATTATACAAATTAATTTAAGCTATGAAAGTTTAAGGGTTGGTATGAAATGGTATGAGACAAGCGTTCGTAAAAGGAATTGAGGTGGACCTTTGCCAGCAGTGGGGCCGGCTAAAATAATTAACAAACTTAATGGTTCAATTTCATTGTCTATGTATTAATTTCATAATTTCATTTCTTAAAGTCAATAATTTGAGAATGTAAATTCAAACTTGTAAAGATGTGAAACAAAAAACATATTTGTAATCTTTCACTTGAAATAAAAGTCAAAAGCGTAGGTAGCTCTTGAATAAAACAGTAACTCCCGTCCACCCACTGATAATTACTTTACGTAGTAATAATTCAAAGCTACAAAAGTAATAACTTCCAAATACATCGCGAATTCACGACCGAAATGCTATATTTATTTCATACGAACAAAAATAAAGCACGACTGGAAAATATTCGCAAAGTGCTCACCAAAAAAGCGTATAAAAAATTCAAAGGTTCTCCCCTCGACTAGACCGGGACAGGTCACTCTCCCCTGCCTCCCCCCTCCCCTGGGAGAGGGCGCCCCCCCCTGCGAAATTAACTCGCCCTAACTCACCTGTCCTTTGAAGAGCCGCCTGTACACCTAAACGACATATTGGCGTGTTACAGTTTTATTATGATTTTATAAAGAGGTTTGAAAATATTATTATATCTGTTTTTCTTTTTTAAATTCGTTTATTTAAGTACTATTCATCGTACGAGCCGTTTAATGATGTGCCCATAATTTACTTGCGATGCAATAATCAAATAAAAGGAACCACGTAAACACAACCTCGACTTAGCAACTTCTCAGCAACCCATATTATTCCGGTTATCCGGAGCACCTTATATTATTTTATGGTACTGACGATTCGAGAACAATGTAATAATAACCCGGGGGCCATTCGGCCAACTAGCAGGCAGAAAAGGAAGAAGGTAGTGGAATTGCTTTCACAAAAGTATTTGGAGATAAGTTTTTGGTAAAGAATAACATAAAATCATGATATTATTATCCAATTTACTTGATTTTGCCTAAGATATGGTTGAACTTTTGTGTTTAGTAGGTATCCGTACAGGGTTTGTGTAGAACAAGTCACACCAACAGAATTAATAAACTTTGAATTGAAATAGTTTCTTGTTTATTAATTTAATACAATGATATTAAAACTGTTCAAGATTTGTGTCCAGTCTACACTAAACCTACATTTCGTTGCCTGGAATCCTTTTTGTCTTAAGTATAAAATATTCGTAGTCTCTTAGCCCAAGCTTTTATGCGATATAAAAGGAAGAAAAGAATCCCCGACGGCTTTCATGTCAAGAAAAAAGTGTTTTTTTCAGGATTTTTAAGAAATGTTTGTAAGATGAAGATCTTGTAGCAAAGTTGTCGACTATTCATAAAACGTTTTCTGTAAGAGCTCTAAAACCCTTATTTTTAAAAGGCGGAAAGCTTAGGGCGTTGCTGACTATACGAAACTAAATGGTACGAAATAATTGCTTTTCTAAGAATATTGTCGAAATGGCGCACTATTGTTACTCTAGTGCGACATTATTGTATAGCATGTTACTGGTGAAGTTTTTTTATAGAAACCTGTTACGAGTGCTTGAGTGTACGCAGTCCTGTATTGGAAACTACGTCACATAGCGTGTTTAAATAATTAAATAACATATCTTACTTATTAAATTATACGGGTGTGAAATAAATGAAACATTAACATACAACACGGCTTATTCAACACAGAAAAACAAACAATTATTATTATCCACACGGCATGCTTCATGCAATAATGTCGTGCGCCTGTACACTCCACGGGGAGTCCGTCTACCATAGAAATTGCAATTTCATTTCATTTTAATGCGACTGTTTACCTTCAATATAATCCAGTTAGGGGGTGAGCAGAGCCCCAGCCATTACGTATTTCTGTCACGGCACTGTTTTTTGTCAGACTAAACAGAGATAATATTTGAAAAACGCCGCGTGAAATAAATTGTATTATTCTTTGTGAAGAGAAGAATGACTGCCTCTTTCGTGTATTAAAGTGGAATGGTTTTCTTTTGTTGGGGCTCGATGTGCTGGTTTATTTCTTGACTAAACTACGTATAATCATGTCATATCAAGTAAATCATTCGTATTATGATTATGAGTAGTGACGAGCGTATCCAGCGCTTCTACTCCACGTTTATTATGCGCACAGTCAAAGTGTGGAAGTTTCTGCTGTAATCCGCGTTCTCTTCCACCAGCCCGTCTGACTTCAAAGCAAGAGTGAACAGGTATCTTCTGGGTACGCTCGTATCATCATAGACCTTATCCATCGCTTTCATCAGTCGTGCTCGATGTCAAGAACATGCCATTTAGAAAAAAAACATGCACTGGTAGGGAATTCGTTTTCTTGCTTATCCCTTCCAACTGAATACTACATAAGCTTTGAATGGTGTTGGCAAAACGCACGTACGCAATAACGCTAACAGTATTAGCAACATAGCTTAGTTAAGCTATGTTATAAAGCTAAAGCTAAGTAAGCTATGAGCACCTACTTCAACGGCATAAAGCCAGATCCTACATCAGCGTGACACGCTAGAATAGTCAATGTATCCAGAAATAGAAAACCTACTTTACATAATCAATAATTTACCTTTGTAAACCACGTGATATTATGATTAATAGCCCTTCGCCCGTTTCACGTGGTAACCATGTTACTGAATAGCAGAAGACGCAGTATAGTCACTCTAAAGGTACGTATATAGTAGGTAGTTCTGCATTGCGCCGAACTTTATGCTCGTGTAGAAATTATATAAATAACCTTGAACTTGGGGGCTGTTATTAGGTCCACTTTATTTTTGCTGTCGTGTTTTTTATGTTTATAGTATGGTACCTACTGTTCAAGTAGATGCTAGTTTTAACAAGTATGAGGTTTTGGAATGACTTGATAATCGTTTAGTGGTAGCAGCTTCCTCGTTTTTGAAAAGTTGATAAAATGGAATGAATTATAGGTTTCAAAAAGTAGAAATAAGCAAGTGAACAGGTAAATTATGCACTGCTCTCGAAAACATCGTAAGGAAACGATGTCTGCCTGCGGATTTTAGTACTAGATGTCGTGGCCTCGGCACAAAGGCAAAGAAGGAACATGGGTTCGGTTTTTAGTCAGTAGAAGTCTGACACTCCCCTTCGCTCTGCTCAAGAGCGGGGGGGGGGGGGGGGTAATTTGATGATTTTCCACCCACCAAAAAAAAAGAAAAGGAAACGATGTCTTAGAACTTTAAAACATGTGTTAATGGGGGCAGCAGACCCACGTGGTGGCATCCGGCCCATCCCTTTTCACAGATATGAGGTCTGTGTCCCAGCAGTGGTAACGTTAAGGCTGCTGTGCAAGACGCTTGGTTTGATTCCCGGGTGGGGCAAAGTGATATTTGGTTTTTTGATTCATCAGGAATTTCTTAATAGCAGGCACGGAATTGGGATTTGTGGCCGTTCGATGGTAATAAGCTCGCCTTATGGGACTGAAATATAACTTGTATAATGTGGGTAACTGGGTATACTATTAGAGTAAACCTCTGCCTAACCCTTCGAGGGTTACAGGCATGCTATACCTTTTACACAAAATCAAAATTCATTTATTCAAACTAGGCTGATAATCAGCACTTTTCGAAGGTCAAAATTTACTTTACTTTACTACAGTGGTAAAACTTGGTTAACTGGGACCTGGATAAGTGAGAAATCTCTATAACTGGAACTCATACTGGGGTCCCATGAGACAAATTTGGATATCTGAGACACATTTAACCAGGTTTCACTGTATTTACATTTTTATAAGACAGTCCCCCAAAAACGCCCACCCATCGGCACTTCCTAGTGTTTAGCTGAAAGAAGAAGTGGCGGAACAAACTCCCCAGCACACATCTGTCTGTTAGGTTGGTTAGAAGAACCAGACTCGATACAATAGCAAGGTGTCAGTTAAATTTAAGATTTACTACAGACACAATCAGTAATAAACAAAAGTATATACAAAGTAAGTGTAAACAATGTAAAAATAAAATAATACAAGACCTCGAACAAAAGTTCAGAATGACAATTTTAATTATCTCTTTCTATACAAAAACCCAGCCAGTTCTTTTCCTCGCTCTATTTTCCTTTGTATATAGTAAGTGGGTGACGCAGCGACCTGTCTATTCAATGTCCCATTTTCCACCATAAGAAGTAATAGCCCCATATCCGTTCCACGCGGTTAATGAAATCATGGTTATGGGGCTATACCCATAGCTAATGGGGTTGGTATGGGGTTGGTTTATTAGTTCCCTATTGTTATCGTGAAACTCGTGAATTATGTCAACTTAGGGGTTTGGTTACGTGAGTAATCTTGATAGTGATTCAGCGTGTAATATTTTTGATTGATTTTATAGTTCTAAGAGTGTTTATTTTCCTGTCCGGGCTGCGGGTTGTTCGAAAGAGCCGCCCTCGCCCTCGCCCTCGGCCGCCCTCGACACAAAGTGCTAAAAACGGACATACATACATACATACATACACGTCAAACACATAACCCTCCTTTTGGGCTTCGCCGCAGTCGGGTAAAAAGGAACATGGATGGTTTTTTACCCGACTGCGGCGAAGCCCAAAAGGAGGGTTATGTGTTTTTACCCAAATCGGGGGCCAAATCGTGGAGTTCAAAAACATTTTTTTTTCCTATACCATCGAGTAGGGTATCAAAATAAAGGGTTTTAAAAGGAGATTACAAAAATATATAACACGTATAGGTTTAAAAGAAATTCAAAGTGAGAAATCCTATAAACAAGCACAAAAGCTAAATCATTTTCGAAGAATTTTTCGCGACCAACGAAAGATCAAACACAAAAGAACTAAAAAGTTGGAAATAAAAAAAGTAGTAAAAATCTAAAAAAACCCGACTGAAAAAACTGAAAAGCAAAAAAACAAGCACATTTTAAATTAAACAAAACTTGGAAGCAGGCGGGGTCCATTTTAATATTAAATTATGAAAAGAAAAAATGAAAATAGAATGGACCCCGCCTGCTTCCAAGTTTTGTTTAATTTAAAATGTGCTTGTTTTTTTGCTTTTCAGTTTTTTCAGTCGGGTTTTTTTAGTTTTTGTCAGTAGAAGTCTGACACCCCCTAGCGCTCTGCCCAGAGAGGAAAGGAAGGAGATGAGATGATTTCCCACCCTCCAAGAAAGAAAAGAGTGTTTGTTTTACTGACTAACTCCGTTGGTCACACGGTCACAAGCACGACCACTGATCGCAGAGCCCTGGGTTATTTACGACAAGCCAAAAAGTACCTTAAGTCGACCGGCATAAGGTACTTTTTGGCTTGTCGTCAATCAACAATTATGAGATCAATGATCGACCATTCTGACACTATTGAATAGCAGACTCGGGGCCCTGGTTTTTGATTTCCTAGCCAGGCAAAAAGTGATGTTGGATTTTTTCGATTAGGAATACATCCCCCTTGCCTCGGAAAGCACGTTAAGCCATTGGTACTGCGCCTGATCTCTTTCCGGTCGTGTTGGATTTAAAAAAGTAATTAGTAATATTTTTAGTCATCATGCAGCCTATAATGTTCCCACTGCAGGGACTTGTCCTCCTCTCTAGCAGAGGCATGGGCTATAATCAACCACGCGGGCCCAGTGCGGTTTGGTAGATGTCGTGTGTCTTCAATTTTTTGAGTTCTAAGACGTGCCCGTTTGCTCACGATGTTTTCCTATACCATTTTGAGAGCAATGGTTATGAAATAAATTACACAAATTCGGGGCGCCACCACTGCTCTAAATACTTAATTTTTTTATCTATGAAACTTATATCACGATATAAAAATACACATTACCTTTTACTACGAACGTTAGAACGTAGCAGTCTGAAGCTTTAAAATACCAGGCGCTTTATCATTGTTTTATGAAATCGAAAGCTTATAAAACCGTACGACCTTACCGACCAATACTTAACAATAACAAAATACTTAACATTTAAGTAAGTACAGAACAAAACGCGCCAAGTTCGGGCTCGCGTGCCGACGTTCCGGTAAAGTGCGGGTGAACACGCCACGGATCGATAACTTAGTCCCAACTTAACGTAACAGAGGTGGCGGAGTTTTTCAAGTTACTCTGTAGTTGTGTAACGGTTACGTGACTGTTTCTTAATACCTATTTACAATACTTTTCATGCATAAAAAATATACGTGACCACGGTACGTCACGTCACGTTCGTACGGTCACGTATATTTTATCGGAGTTACCTAGCGCTTGTAACTGGCGTCGGATTAGCATTGCTATTTAACAAAAATCAAAATTAAAGAAGTTTACTCAAGTACTTCCATTAAGTTTAATAAGTATACCTAGATAATGTAGATTACCTATCGTCCATCGTTCTGTTATTACTATTTTGTTGATCGTACCACTGTGCTACGCCGCGCGCCGTAGCCCTGTCTGCTACGCCCTGCTACGGGCTACGTGAGGTACAGTCTCGAGCACTAATAATAATTATGTATAGACTTAGCAACTTTTAAAAGCGAATAATTATCACTTTTAGAAGGCTCATGACTTTTTGATTTCCTCTACCGCCAATTTTTCACTAGGAACGAAAATAGCTGTTTATTCTTAGCACTGTTTACTCCATTCCAATTAAATTAGACCAGGCTTTCAGAAGACACCTACACGTCTCTCTGTATCACGTTTCTAAAGCAAATATTTTCGCTGTACCTCCTACCTCCTTGTATGTATGGGAGCCTGGTACAGTTCATATGGGTCTGTTTGTTCATTTGTCCGTTCTAGAGTGTGCTTGTGACGAGTGGGGGTCACGGGAGCCTCTCGACTGCTAATTGATTACGTAAACATGGATGGAATGTTGTCTGTTTATAGATCGCTGTGGAAATAGGAATGGAGAGAGTATTCTGTAGTATCTCTTTTATGTAACCTGTTTTAGGATGTGTGTATTTTATCTCGTGTCGGTTTCATTCGAAAAATTACACTACGCTCTAAAACACAAATCGTTGACGTGGTTAAAAATTTATTCTGTTCAACTTAAACGGGACTGGGGCAGGACATATCTGTCGCATGCCGAACGAGCTGGATTGCACCGAATGGTAACCGTTGGAAAGAATGGAAGGAAGACTTTGCTCAGCTTCTTTGTAGTCGTGTTCTTCATTACTGAAGATTGTGTCCCTGATGAAAGTCCTTCATAGTTCGTACAATATGTCTCCATTTCTCTCGATGTTCGGCTTTCCTTAGAGCAGTTGTAACAGAGAGTCCAGTGAGTGCAGTAACTTGGTCACACCAACGGTTAGGTGATCAGCCGCGGGGTCTCTTTCCTTCGATCAGCAGTGGGACAATATTTATGGGCTAGCTATTATAATAATTATCGGTTTCATCTCCAAAAACTGACGTTAATAACTTAGAGACATTTATTTACGTAACGTCTGCGTAATTCGGCTACCTAATCTTATCTTAATAATACAAATTTTACTTGTTAAATAAGTTTACAGGTCTTTAGTAATTCCAAAATCGTAACATAATTGAGTTGTGCTATCCAAGTTAAGAAGAACAAAAGACTATTGTTTGCCAAAATGGTTATCTCGTTGTTTAGGAAAGTTAAATTAAGCAACATAATTATTGAGTTATGTATTTGCTGTATATAGGTAGGTTATACAAAAGTTATGAACCTAGAAAATATTACAAGTCATCATATACAGGTCAAATTCACTCATTGCTGGGTACTTATAGGCCTCTCTTTTGTGATGGTATCTCCACGCTCCTTTGCCAGCCTTATCCTGATTTTTCTTCAATGGTAACTATGTCGTCTGCCCATATCGCCGCTGGACGACCCACATTTTTCATCGTTTTTTAACGCCATTCGTTAACACTCTAACGCCCAAATACTCAAACGTCACTCAATTTTAAGTTGCACTTAAATCTCGTGCAGACAGCACGTTACTTTAACGCACAGTGACAGAGATAGCAGGAGTTTTGAGGGTTACTTATAATTGAGTGACGTTTGAGTATTTGGACGTGAGTCCACCTTTTATTACTGCGCCTTACTAGGTGTTCAAATACAGGTACAAGTCTCATTCATAACCTCGATGTTTTTGTAACCCCTGCGTTTTCTCGAACTGACTCAGGTCCTTCTACGTCTTGCCACAGTTGTAGGTAGCAACGGCACGCGACACTTCCTGCTTGTAATAGTTTGCTTGATTACCTACACTGAAGTGCTAGCAAGTTGTGGTACAAGTAATGATAATTAGGTATAATTAAGGACGAACATTCGTATTTAAGGGTTGCACATGACGCACGTCAGGGCTGCTGGTTGTTAACAAGAGAAACCGCGGCGTCGACATTAAGGGCTAAGAAGGAACACGGGTGGTTTTTAGTCAGTAGAAGTCTGACACTCCCTTTCGCTCCTGTCCAAGAGCGGGAGGGGTTATTTGATGATCTCCCACAATAAAAATATAAAAAAGGGTTGCACTTAAGTGTGCGTGCAAAATTACCATCGGCATTCACATACAAAAATCCCAATTAGAATACCTACTACTAGTAGGTACTGTTTGTACGCTTTAATGTTGTGAACTATAAGCAAAGGATTTTAATGCAGTTTTCAGAATAGATAAATTGATTCAAGAGGAAGGTTTGTACCTACATTTCACTCGCGTGAAGCCGGGGCCGGTCGCTAGTATACCATAAAACGAGCACTTATCGCCTTTCTCCCATAACTTAATACCCCACGGAACACTTACAATAACCCCGTGCTTTTTACCATAGTCGCCCTGACCCGCATCCCCGCAGCCTTGGCCTGAGGATTAGTGGTGGTTCGTTATAATAGCGTACCTATTCGGAGCTTTGCTTTATTTATTATTTTTTAATACAACTTTAATGACTAGGTTGGTATATTTTCATGGAACTTGATAGATTTACGGTGATTATTTCTTGTGGATTTATTGAAAACTTTGTACCTACATTGAATTTGATCGTGTTTCCGTGGTCCACTCTATAATATACGAGTATGACTTGAAAGGATTTTTTGTGTAACTGTATGACAATGTTTCGGAAGCATTTAAACATTATATCTCCCTGGTAGGTCCCTTTAAGTTAGTTAGTAGATTTTCGGAAATCTTTGTTTAATACACCGGAGACCCTGAACAGAGTAGAATTCTATCAGCGAATTCTATAGTGAAAAGATTTAACATGTTTTATTTGTCGTTGGTCCAGTGGTTTTAAACACTACTGCTGAGCACGAGATACTGGGTTCGATTTCCAAGGCGTCAAAGTGTTAATGGGTTTTCCCATTAGGAATTTTTCAGCAATGGAGTCTGGATTGTGCCCGCGGTTGACAGCAATAGACTATTAGGTACGCTTGTGCCTAACTCAGCCTAACGTGATGCTAGGTTATTTATTAAAAAAGCTACTGAATATTTCATGCCAACACTTGAAACTCACTATATATTAACGATGACTGCTTGTCTACCCTCTAAACATTCTGAAAAACTCTATTTGTGCGATACAGCAACGTACAGTCCATTAAAACAGACTCTTTAGGCTTAGCTTAGGCTTGAGAGTCTTAGCTTTATAACTCTGAGCCAAAGGCCAATAGCCTTTTCTCTTCTTTCGCGAATTGACTTAACAACTACAAAGAACACGGCACCTGATATTCTTTTTCTTCCGCATTTTTACCTTTCCTCATTCAAATTCTCTTCTCGTCCGAAGTCTTAGGCGGGGGATTTTCCACCCTTTGCGTTTCTAACGAGCCTGTATACAAAGGAGGGTAAGCAGCATTGAACGGCTTCACTTGATTACTTCCTACAGTTTCGCAGGATTACATTTGTTGGGAGCTTGTAATGAAAATCTTTGCAGAGCTTTTTTTTTCTCTATGGTAACGATTAGAGAATTTGTAGGGTTTGCTTTCTACTGCAGTCAGTGTTTTTATTTTTTCCTGTTTTATGAAATAATTTAAAGAAAGAAGAACTTCTTAGAAAGTTAAATAATAACAGCACGGTCGATCTTCGGTGTAAGCCATGCTTGCATAGTTTGGTCCGTAAATGGGTGACCACCCATTTTTATACCGAGTTTCATCCGTCCTTATCTGAGATCTTTGGCAGTCGTTACAAGTTACTGACCCAACAGTGGCTGACAGCTAGTCTTACCAAGGAATATCGTATTACCTAGGACTAACTGGGCTGTGGAGGTTAGGTAGGCAGCCGCTCTATGTAAAATACTATGATTCAGCTGCACCGCGTTTGATTAGACGCCGGTCCCGAAATCTATACATATAATAAAATGATAGGAAAGTCAAAACTGTACATTGAATATTTTTTTAAAAGAATACTTGGGGTGTGATCTACAATCGATACCGAAGCCAAAAATATAGTTTTTAGAATTTCTGTCTGTTTGTCTGTTTGTCTGTATGTATGTCCGGGATAAACTCAAAAAGTACTGCATGGATTTACTTCAAATTTGGCACGAATATTACTAAGAAGTCGGGTCAACCTATAGGCTATATATTATCACGCTATCACCTACGGGGAACGAGCAGTGAACCTTTATTTCTTCAACGCATTCTGTAACACCGTGTAATCTAGCGACGTATATTTAAATATTGTTATTATGTTAACCATGCTCTATGCTAGCTTCATACTATAAAAATCACGTAATATAAGTAACTTAGGCCGATAAACATAATAAAATATTATAATGTAGTATCAAGACAATTTAAAGCAGCGCCATCTATGAGATTTCAAAAACATCAAGTCGACTTACATGTGTAAGTCCTTTTTGGTTATAAATAATTTAAATTTGATTGATGTTGGCGAGGTTAATAGTTATTTATAAAAGTCATAGATGGAGTTGTGCATTTTCTTCTTAAACATTGCACAGAGATGAGCAAGACAATTAAAAAAAATGTGTTTATATAAGTTTTAAGCTGCTTTAGCTATGTCTTATAAAATTCATCGAGATTGTCTGTGATGAACGCGTGCTGAACACCTGTCTCAGTTCACTTCTAGACGTGGTCATTTCTATCGGTGGCAATCCACTGGTCGAATATGGGTTACCAGCTCCCCAATCAGCACCGCATCAAGACCGTGGAAATCGGGAGTATAACACTGAGACAATTTACGATCCGGGCGAAATGACCACCATACGAAATTACCATGTCGCTTTGTTCTCTTCAGAGCATAATCAAATTTATGACCTTGAAAGCGTTGGGCAAAACCAGGGTAAAATGTTTTTCTTGGATGCTCCTGGTGGAACAGGAAAAACATTAGTTATCACTGGCATAATTGTAGAGGTCAGGAGGCAAATCAAAATTACCATTGCTGTAGCGTCGTCGGGAATCGCTGCCACACTGCTTCCGCGTGGCAAGACAGCACATGCCATGTTTAAAATTCCCCTCGATTTAGAAAGCGCCGAAACGCCTGTTTGTGGTGTGTCACGTAACAGTGATAAGGGACACGTGCTCAAGGATTGCTCTCTGATCGTATGGGATGAGTGTACGATGGCCAACAGGAAGGCAGTTGAGGCCGAGGACAGAACTTTGCAGGACATCCACAAGAACGAACATTTGATGGGTGGTGTCACAGTTCTGTTCAGTGGCGATTTTCGACACACGCTGCCCGTGGTGACGCGGGGATCGCAGACTGACGAAGTGAATGCTTCGTTGAAATGGTCTTCGTTGTGGTCACAAGTTCGTACACTGCGATTGACCATTAATATGAGAGCTCAGCACGGCTGCAATGCACGTGCTCAAGAATTCTCCGATGTCCTTCTAAGGCTTGGCGACGGCGAGGAGAGAGGTGGACAGGTGGCGCTTCCAGAGTCTCGATACTTCGGTAGAGTTGTATCCAGCTTAGAAGAACTCATTCGATGTGTGTACGGGGACATCAGTCGTATACCGCACCAGCAGAATTCTTGGGTGTGCGAAGCGACGCCACACATTATTATCCCGTGAAATTTCTGAACTCCCTGTCAGCAAGTAGACTTCCTGCGCTTACCATCAAGCTGAAGATCGGTGTCCCGATCATGCTTCTTCGGAACCTATCTCCTTCGAAGTTGTGTAACGGGATCCGCCTTAAAGTGATCTCGCTCCACAGACACACCATTGAGGCGAAAATTCTCACGGGTTGTGGAGTCGGCGAGGCAGTATTTATACCACGTATTCCAATCATACCTCATAACTTCCCGATCCAGTTCAAGCGCGTACAATTCCCCGTGAGTGTTTGCTTCGCGATGACCATCAATAAGTCTTAGGGGCAAACACTGAGGGCAGCGGGTGTCGACCTCAGGACGAGCTGCTTCTCACACGGGCAGCTGTACGTCGCTTGCTCCCGCGTCACCCGGAACCTATCTCTTTCGAAGTTGTGTAACGGGATCCGCCTTAAAGTGATCTCGCTGACACACCATTGAGGCGAAAATTCTCACGGGTTGTGGAGTCGGCGAGGCAGTATTTATACCACGTATTCCACTCATACCTTATAACTTCCCGATCCAGTTCAGGCGCGTACAATTCCCCGTGAGTGTTTGCTTCGCGATGACCATCAATAAGTCTTAGGGGCAAACACTGAGGGCAACGGGTGTCGACCTCAGGACGAGCTGCTCTGACTCTCTTTGCATTTTGGCTGCAGATAGCCAACCCACTATTTTTGTTTATCGAAAATTCCTATACGTTATTTTTACCCTATTTTGTATTCCTTATTCATTGTTTTCTTCTGTGACTGCTGAGATGACGAGAAATAGGGACGCATGGAAGAAGAAGACGTGTTGCGCCGACCACAAATGAATTGGGATAAGGGCAGGAGAATGATGATGATGATGATTCATTGTTTTCTCCATCTGCTTCAGTCACAACTTATGACTTAATTCAAGAGAATCACCATATAGTCATTTATTCAAAGCAGGCTGAAAATCAGCACTTTTTGAAGGTCAATTTTACAAAAGACCTTCTCACTCTGTTACTGCACTTTCTGTAGAATTATGAAATGCTAAGAAGAAACGGGTAAATGAGTGAACGGGTAATTTTTTTTAAAGTGTAATCGTAGGTATTTTTGGTGCTGTATAGCGTTCACGCAGACGACGTCGCGGGCAGCAGCTAGTAGTTGATAAAAGGCAGATGGTGATAAGGATACCGTTATCAAATGATAATTACCTATTACTATTACGAATCCACTAATGTAAAACAAACTATACCATCTAAAAAAACTAGGAAAAGCACTCTATGATTAAACATTGCTAACTTATCGACGAAATATCATATATAAACATTACCATATTACGGAAAACTTACAAAATATATCCGATACGCTGTCAAAACTAATAGGGAAACGTTTCTGATTGACCGCCATTTTGTGAGAAAAACTGGCCAAGTGCAAGTCGGACTCGCACATGAAGGGTTCCGTACCACCCCACCGGAGTGTTCCCACGTTGCCGTCGTGGTGGGGCTTGCGTGTCTCAATGACCCTTGGGGCTCTGCCGGTAGATATACTCATGCCGGAAAGGTCCAAGGCGAGAGACCAGACAAAGAGGGACACACGGGGGGCGCGCCGCCGGGAGACGTGAACAGTGTTCGGGTCCTCGGGCGGCGCCTGTCGCAGGAGGAAACCCTACTCGCTGCTCTCTGGTTCGCGTCTGCTCATCAGACGTGACTGTGAGAGCAGTGAGTAGGCGGCGGCGACCTCTCGCGTCCGGCCCTGGTGCAAGCCATGGTCCGGAGCGAGGAGTAATGGGACGCCGTCGCCTCCTTCTGCGAAGCAGTGATGCTAGCGAAGGAGGTGGCGGAACGAGAGAGGGAGAGAACCTCTCAACGTCCCAGCCGCCGCGGAAGGCGCTCCGGGCGTCGGGGGCCACGTGATGGCTTCCGGCCACCGTAGACGCGGGCCTGTGGACGGTGAGTAATGGGCTAGCTCGCCGTCCGGCCGTCTTCATGACGGCAACAGACCGTGTCGGTGGCGCGTTCGTGTTTCACGCGCGCCTTAAAAAGATGTCAGCAAGGAGGGGCCCGCAGGGGCCGACGCCCGTCGGGGCCGCGGATTTTTGTACTAGATAACGTGGCCTCGGCGCAAGGGCAAAGAAGGAACATGGGTTCGGTTTTTAGTCAGTAGAAGTCTGACACTCCCCTTCGCTCTGCCCAAGAGCGGGGGGGGTCATTTGATGATTTTCCACCCACCAAAAAAAAAAAAAAAAAAAAAGGGTTCCGTACCAAAACTTAAAATTTATACAATTTCTTCTACCGCCAATGAAACTTGACCTCTGGATTGTATAGGCGCTCATACGATTCAGGGACCAAATTATATTGGTTGTCTGCTGTTTCCATCTGTTGTTTCCATACAAGTTCAAAATAATTTTCCTAGAAAGTCCTTATAAAGTTCTACTTTTCAGATTTTTTTCATATTTTCTAAACGTATGGTTCAAAAGTTAGAGGGACGCATTGTTTTTTACTTTTGGAGCGATTATTTCCGAAATTATTGACATTATCAAAAAATTATTTTAGGAAACCCCTATTTTTTTTTAAATACCTTTCCAACAATGTATCACACGTTAGGGTTGAAATTAAAAAAAAAATCTCTTCCCACTTTACATATAGGGGGGCTACCCTAATAAAACATTTTTTTCCAATTTTTATTTTACCACTTTGTCGGCGTGATTGATACACATATTGGTACCAAATTTCAGCTTTCTAGTGCTAACGGTCACAGAGATTAAGCGAGGACGGACAGACAGACAGACAGACATGGCGAAACTATAAGGGTTCCTAGTTGACTACGGAACCCTAAAAACGAAAATCCGACGTAAGCACCCTCCGCTATAATGGTATTGGCAACGAGGGACCAAGCAAATTGGATTTTGGTTAAACAAGTTGTTACAATTACTGTCTTTGCAGTGAGGCGCGAGGGAGGGAAACGTCAATCACTCGGACCTTGCAGTGACGTGCTGTTTTGAATTTAGATTTAATTACCTCAAATATTGGTAGAAATACGACTTTCCTTAATTTACTGTATTCATTGACAGGTCGGTCGGGTTCAGCGATGGATTAAACTACTACAAATTGCGTTTTATCTAACCGCGGTTTTAAATATCCAATACTGTTCAAACATCAATTAATTATTGGGACAGTTAATGAGATGCAATACATTTCATTTTAATTAACTATAATGCTAATAATAATGCATTCAACAAAACATGGTCAACAGTGAATAATTAAAATATTTAGATTGAATGGTTTATAAACATTAATTAACATTCGGTGTTTTGCTTTTACTCGTATTTGCACAAATTTGATAATGTGTGACGTGTTACTAATTCATCAGTAATTTGTTTGTGTTCAAAAGGACTCTGAATCGTCTTTGGAAATCGAAGCTCTCGTTAATAAGACCACTCGGGACAGAGGAACGACAACTAACAGAAACAAAGATCGACTCACAATCCTTTTGAAACATTGCAGCGCCCCCTTTCTCATGAAATGATAATACAATGATCATTTCTGTTTGTTGTCAGGTTCCGAACTCCCTCTCGAGGTCCCGACGACGGACGACGCGTAAATGTGTGGGCGACACGCGAATAACACCACGAGGGCACCCCTAGCCCTCTTCTGAAGATGAACACAGGACCCCCTACAAATAGATTCTTATAAACGTAATACACAAGATGGCGGAGGGACCACAGTCGATATGGCAGAAGATAGACAACACCGCCATCCCGGTGGTGAACCTCGAGGTGAAGGAAGTACGCGAGATACTGTGGGAGAAGATCAAGGAGCCGACCGCGCAGAGGAAAATCATCCTCGTCATCGTGTCCATAGCGCTGCTGCTCGACAACATGCTGTACATGGTCATCGTGCCCATCATCCCAGACTACCTGCGCTACATCGGCGCGTGGGGCGAAGCGGGCTACGACCATGTAGTCACCATGACACCCTACATGATCGGTAACAAGACCATCACACCGACCAAAATCATACCAGCATCGCACGAAGGCCAGGAGTCAGCCACAGGCGTGCTGTTCGCCTCGAAGGCTATCGTGCAACTCATGATCAACCCATTCTCTGGTGCCTTAATCGACCGCATCGGGTACGACGTGCCCATGATGTTCGGGCTCATCATAATGTTCCTCTCTACATCGATCTTCGCCTGCGGCCGGAGCTACAGTATGCTCTTTTTCGCGCGAAGTCTGCAGGGTGTGGGCTCTGCTTTCGCTGATACATCAGGACTGGCGATGATAGCTGATAGGTTTACTGAAGAAAATGAGAGATCTAAAGCTCTTGGTATCGCCTTGGCTTTCATCAGCTTTGGTTGTCTGGTAGCTCCACCGTTTGGCGGTGCTTTATATCAGTTCGCCGGAAAGGAAGTTCCATTCTTGATCCTCGCTTTAATATCTTTGATCGATGGGTTCATGCTGCTGCTTGTAATGAAACCTCTGAAGACACAGATTAAGGAAGCTAGAGAGCCTAAACCACCCAGTACTCCTATCTGGAAGCTTCTGATGGACCCTTACATCGCTGTATGCGCGGGCGCTTTGATGATGTCCAACGTAGCGCTAGCGTTCCTAGAACCAACTATCTCGCTCTGGATGGAAGATAACCTGACCAAAGACAACTGGAAGATTGGTATGATCTGGTTGCCAGCCTTCTTCCCTCACGTTCTAGGAGTGATCATTACTGTAAAGATGGCAAGGAAGTATCCGCAGTACCAGTGGATGATGGCGGCCGGTGGTCTCGCCCTGGAAGGTCTGTGCTGTTTCATAATACCTTTCGCGAATTCGTACCAGATGCTGATGATCCCTATCTGCGGCATTTGCTTTGGCATCGCCCTCATCGACACAGCCCTGCTACCAACACTGGGCTACTTAGTGGACGTGCGGTATTCATCTGTGTACGGTAGCATCTACGCGATTGCTGACATATCATACTCCTTCGCGTACGCTGTCGGTCCGATCATCGCTGGAGAAGTGGTCGAAGCTATAGGATTTACTGCTCTAAACCTGTTCATCGCCTTCAGCAATCTCTTGTACGCCCCTGTGCTCATGTACCTTCGGCACATCTACGACTTCAAGCCGTTCCAGGACGAGGCTAACATCCTGATGGCTGACCCACCAGACAAGGAGTACCAAACGTACAGCTTGCAAGATCAGCGGCCTGTGAACGGGGAGTTCAAGAACCATCTGGAATACTCCAACGTGTCCGGGCAGGTGGCGGGTACTGAGGAGTCCAATGTAGATGCAAACCCTGGAACGTACAGTTATGACCAGTCGTATCAGGGAGGGTATCAGAACTATAGTCAGGGGTACGAGCAGCAGCAGCAACAGCAGCCGCAGCAGGGTTACCAGCAGGAGTACCAGGAGCAGTACAGTCAGCCGCGGCAGCTGCCAGCGCAGCCGCAGCCGACGGCCAGCAACCCCTTCAGGGCGGGGGCTACCGCGCCGGCGCCGACCCCCGCCCCCGCCGCAGCCCCATCGCCGCAGCCTGCCATCAAGAACCCCTTCAGGCAAGGCTTCTAATTCACTCCAAAATCAGTGTTGTTGTCGATATTTTTGAACTTACTTGTTGTGTAATTATAAATGTCCTATTTGGGTAGACGTCCAGTGTTCAATGGATTTGCTTGCGTTGTTATCTTCGAAGCAATGTTAGGTTAAAAGTTCGAATTAAATATTCAACATAAACAAGCAGTTGTGATGACGAAGTACTCACATAATGTTACGCCTGTAAACCCTGAAGGGTCAGGCAGTGGTGTACCACAGTACATCCACATTTCGACAGTAAAAGACATAGTTTCTGATGGGTTAACTAAAGTAACCTAGAAAGTAATTAACGCAGTTTGAAGTTTACCCTCGCAAGCAAATGTGTGTGAACAATGGGCACTAGAACTTCGATCACTGAGCCGTGTTGTATCGGCGAGTTATTTAATGTCTGATAGATGTCTATTAACTAGCTGTGCTTGTCATGTAGACTATTTATCGGGTGAACAAGCAATGGCGCTTTTAACGTTAAAATACTGAATTTTGGTGAACAACGTTGATGAAGCAACATATTAGATGCAAGGCAACATTTGCTATGGAGAAAGTTGATTAAAAAGAAAAGATTGAACTTGTATTGTTCAAGTCACTACTAAAGTATAAATTTTGATCGTTATACAAAAGCTGTTTTAATGTCCAGATCTATACATGTTACCAGATTGCACACGCACTTGAAACTAACCCCCATATTTATAGTCAAGTCACAGTAATTACTTGGACTTAAGTAATTACTTATGCAAATATTTTTATGCAATGGGCAAGAATTTAAACGAAGTTAGAACCGTCAATGAAAGCAAAACTAAGAATTCTAACGTTTGATAGTTCTAACATTAAGGAATTACTAAACTACAGAGAAAAAAACGTATCTTAAACAATGACATTTACTCAAGTAATAGTAATGACTTGTTTATAAATACGGGTGTAAGTGTTAGTCCCGTCAAAGTAAGCACGACTATCAAACTCAATGTTTGAGACAGAGACAGAAAAATATGTTTAAGATAAAGCATGTGCTAAAGTTACTAGATCTTAGCCTAAGTTAGTCAAAACGAAGGCAAGTGTAACTTTGATAAAAACATTTTAGATTATAAAACCTAAGTGTGGTAATAAGGAATATAAAACGAGCATGGCAACGTAACACTTCAAGTTTTATATCAAGAGACTAAAAGTGAGAGAAAGAGAACATACTCTAGAGTGGCATCTCGTTCTCGCGAAGAAACCTCTAAGATTATGACGTAAAGGGAACCAGGAAGAAATGTTGCTATCTAAAAGCGTTATTGCTTTCACTCGTTGTTTTCTTGTTGATATTGTTCTGATATGAATACAACTGTTATGCCTTCTAATAGTATATAGAATTATATCTGACGTGAGAATTATATTAACTATATATCTGTGTATTACAAGTATGGAAACACAGCAAAAACGGAGAGTAGAAATATTGTACTGTGCGTACGTAAATTATGTTGGTGAATATGCAACCATATTTCAAAGATTTAAAGGTTCAAAGTTACCCATGAAAATCGTAATAACGCCTCTCAGCTTTGCCGTGTTTCCATACCATAAGTTTAAATTAAAGTTCGGGAAAAATAAACCATATTGAATGGCAAACATACAAGTTCTAACTATTAATGTTTTTCCCGCAAATTGTATCGCTAAGTAGACATAGAGTAGATTTAAGGTATCGGTAGATATTTGAAAAGTTCCGCACAAGTCGATAACACGCACTTATAATGTAAGGGCCTAACGTATTAATTTGTTACTTTTGCCACTTACTGCGTTTTAGTACATTGTTAAGACTTATAGCCGTACTATCATTGTGTATGGCAATCTTTTAACAAATTACTAAAATGGATCCTATCGTAACTTTCACATAGGTTACGATGACTGTAAATAATTATCATAAACATATCGTAGATTATTAAAGAATAGCTCTACTAATTCAATTTAACCTCACAATGCGATGTTACTTAAAATATATATTTTTAGAAAGTATAAAATGTAATTCTCGTATGCTAACTCAGCAATACTAGGGTAAGCATCATCGTATTAGCTTCTATATCAATTATATCGATTTATATCAATTAAAATATCAATTACTTATAAGTAGGGGGTAGACAACGTGATAAGTTGCAACCAAGGTAACGAAACATATCAGAATCTTTTGATTCACGTAGAATAAGTTAGCTTAACTATATTATAATTATGACATAATTATTATTGACGAGGTATATTTTGTGTAGGTGTACAGGAGTACTGAGTAGGTAGTATGTGTTTCTGTCGTTGACTTAGTGAGGTAGGCACCACCCGCACACAGTACGGCGCTGTCGACTGATCGGGGGGAGAAAATGGGAAACCAGAAAACCAGATGATAGAGAAACGGGAGAGAAGAGATAAAGAGAAGTCAAACTCTCTTAGATTTGAGCAAGAATTTTATTCGGAGAATTAAAATTGAACGTAACTCCAGATATCTTATTACATTTTGTATCTTGGATTGAAAAAAATAATAGAATCTACGAAGGTAACGTTTAAAGACTCTTGATATGGGATGAACTCGGAATCGATAAAACAATCAAGGTGCACCTTCCGACCTTGTCATTTGTACGAAGAATTAAAAAAAAATACGTCGTCGTAGTAGTACTTTCGAACTTTATGAAAATGTTTTTCAATTGAACGGTTAAAACAATTTAAAAATAATGAACTAGATCGGTGTTTGCCCCTCCTCCCGACGACAGACACGAATAACATTCCGCAGACGACTGACAACAGAGTCAAAATTAAAAGATAACTAAACTAATTGTACAAGAAAACGTGACGCGCCCGATATGTCAATTGAGAGTGTATAAAGTTAAAAGTGATTATTGTGAATAATATTTGTTAAAATTATTACTGTCGTAAAAATTGCTAATATTAATCAGTTGCTGTTCCCAAGAAAAAAAGCCAGAATTATTTTCAATTTTCCAAATTATTCAAAAATGGTACTTGAATAATTTTCAATGTTCCAATTATTCAAAAATGGTACTTTCATTGAATAATTATTTGTGAATTTGTACCAAGCCTGCAAAGTACAATAGTGTCGGTAGTGGTTCCCAGGAGCACAAAACTTATTTATTTCGCACAAAACATCTTTACACTTTCGACTGTTAGATATAGAGAGAGGAACTATTTTTTTAGATCAGAATGTGGCTTGAGGAGTACCTACACGTTAAAATAATTTATTCGTGAATAATTTTAATGTGTATTAGGTCTGGTTTAATTAATTCGGAATTTATGTATTTATGCTAATATCAAGTTCGTAACAGAGTGGAGATCAAAGCACCTCTCTCGAGCATGTATTCGTAAGTTTAGAGTCAATTTTCGTGTCAAATTCTCCCGAAATTCAATTAATTAGTAGATTGTGAGCACAAAGAAGTAAAGTTTATTATATATTTAAGTACGTAACTCGCTAAGTGGTTTGTGATCGCTTTTATCTAAAACTAATTAAATTGAATACTATTATTGTTTAAAAGAAAAAAAGTGAACAATTAGATACAACATCAACATTCAACTAACATCAATACATATCAGGATCAAAATTCAACATAAATTATTATTTAGTCATTTTATTCCATGACTTAAATATTCAGTATCAATTTGCATGTTTGAATAAATATCACAAATTATTCAAACTCCAACTAGCGGTCAGAAACCACGAGCGAATTATTAATAGCAATGTATTAAGTTGTGTATTGTGGACGTATCGTGTGTGCAATTATTAAAAATTGTGTACTATTACTGTTATAGTATATCAGCAATAACCGCCAGTATCGCAGACATATCATTAGATTTAGGATATTATACAATCTTAACATTTTATACTTAAACGTATATTTTTTGATATTAAGATTGATCATTATTAATATTGTGTACAATTTATTATATCTTTCGCCATTTACACGTGCACGTATTTTAGAGTAAGTATTGTATTTTTGTTTATTGTATACTTTTGAATATATAATTATATTTATTAAATATACTGTACTCTACAATATATACTACTTGAGTATCTATTGACTTTAAAATATGTATATTTAAAACTTATTTTATATGAAATCATGTCTTTTGTTTCAATTTCACTAATTTAATAGTGTTTTTAAATATTTGTATGTATTATATATCTATAAGCTGTAATCTTCTCTAAATATTGGTTTTATAAAATTGCACCAGAATTGCGTAGTTGCAATTATAATATTTCCCAATTTATTTTAAATTATGATAGGTTCTTGTGTTTAAGCCAAGCTAATGCTCCACCTTTCCTTCAGTTTTCATTTAATATATTCGAACTATCTAGCACCTTCTCTATGAATCTCTTAATTATTGATTATTTTCGCTAATTATCTCAAACGCTTTCGAATCTTGTCTTTTTCTATTAAAATATCTGTAGTTTATATTCCTTCTATTCAACTAGTTTTAGTCAAATAAGTCCCAAGCTACATCTTGTGATAAATCTCTTTGATCTTACGTACTGGGGAATATCATTAAAAACACAAATTCAACGACTAATTTAAAATATTTTATAATGTTCCTTAATAGTTAAGTTTTGTAAAGAATTGATACAACCATTTCAAATCCTCTTTTAAACGGTTCGTTGAAACCCAAATAGTGTTAGACCAGTATGTAGCCACCTGCACAGCTCTAACATTTGCTTCGATTAAACCCTGACAAGTGCAACTGTGTAGGAAGACAATTGATTAAAAAATTATTTAAATAACAGGGAAGAAACCTTAGATTGTGGGTTGCAATTGTTCTTTGGAAAGAAAATAAGAACACGACATTGTTTAAAAAAAAATTAAGTGAAGAAAGTACATCAAAAGTAAAATAATAAGTGACCAATTTGAAACAATGTGGTTTAAAATGTTCAGCGATATTCCTCAGAGATCATATTATTCCATCTTTGCTAAGAAAACGCACTATTGTTAGCATTACCATTTTCTTGGCTTCGGCTTGAGAAAATTATTATCGTAGACATAGATGTGTATCCAATCTTACTCTAATCTTGATGTTTCATGTGAAATGTGGCTGCAAACATTATTCACTCAAAATAAACTGAGCGTGGGATAAAGGGAACTAATCAATATGTGTCTAAGCATAATTATTCATATTATGCATACTTAAAGAATCCCACAGTAAGTATTAAGTATCTCCTTTAAGTAATTTAATAAAAGCTACTTCGAACAAGTAGGTTATACAAAATCATAACCCTGCTTTGGCTTTGCCGTGGTCGGGTAAAAACATATATACGATGATTTTGAAACATCGCAACTATGTTCGAATTAACGATACAATATAAAGATTTAAAAAAAAACAATTACAAACTTCAGAGCTCAGCAAAACTGTGTCGTTTTGTCAAATAAGTTAACAAAAGAAAAAAAATACCAATATCATAACACCTGTCAAAATATATAAACCAGATGTTATAATGTGTGCAGCTACAATTTCAGTTTAGGTCAGTACCCGTCCGTTAGATCTACAACTATATTTAGACTACTTTAGGAGCTCGTCTCGTTTTACCCTCTAGGTCTAAAACATTTCCTTATATCCTATTTCATTTCTTAGTCAACATTCTAAATTATTAGTACTAAACTATGAACTACGCTTTTATTTTCTAAAACCTAACATACCTAGATATTCTTTCAACTTATAGATCGATAGTCTATGTTATATTTCGTTTTATTTTCAAAAATAAATACAATTCAGAGCAAATCAAATCAAAATTCATTTATTCAAACTAGGCTGATAATCAGCACTTTTCGAAGGTCAAAATTTACTTTACTTTACTACAGTGAAATTTGGCTAACTGGGACATGGATAAGTGAGAAATCTCTATAACTGGAACTCATACTGGGGTCCCATGAAACAAATTGAATATCTGAGACACATTTAACCAGGTTTCACTGTATTTACATTTTTTATAAGACAGTCCCCCAAAAAAAAGCATTTCGTTTAACAAAATATTTCAACGTAGAGTAGTCAGTGTTACTAGGTATATTATAAAAACGCTAATTAAATATAAAACTGTACATATAGCAGTTTGACACCCACACAAGTACGAGTGATAAGTACAGTAAATAGTAACATACGAGTATATGATAGAACTATTTAAAATATATTATAAGTCAGTATCAGTATCGTTAAACTAATATCATTATAATTATGATAATTATACAAAGTAAGCAAGGGTACGTCACCATTTGTCTTGATAGTTTTGTGATCTGATTTTAAATCGAAATAAAAAACATTAACATCTTCAATTACAGAATATAAACTTCAAGTAGCTACGCGTTTGTCTATATATATTTTTGTAAATTTCAACGTTATGAAATGCAATAAACATCATGCAAAATCTGTTTAGTAAATTTCGTAGCAAAACGAGAATTCAAAAATAATACTTATATTTTAAAGGCGTACCTTATAATGATACTCACATAGGTAAATAAGTAATTCCCTAAGTATCTAGTAACTCATAAATACATAATGTATGACCCATTAAAATTAATGGGCCGATGAGACAGCTAATTAGAGCATGAAATCATTAATCAATTAAAGATAAATTTAATTATAAGGTAAGTACATAAAGACGCTTTCTAGGGTAACTTTATCATGACAATTATACTTGAATACCTCATATTATTATTTGTTTGATAAGGTAGTTATTTTCTTTGACATTAAATTGATTTCTTTAATTTTAAATTATTGTGATTTTAAACATTAGATAGGCATTTTATTTAAATGAATAATTGAAATATTTCTTTATGTTTTTAGATACAATTGACTTCAGTTCTGTATTAACTGTAAATCATATCGTATTTTAGTATGTAACAAAAATGTAGATTACTGTTTGCAAATAGCTTTTAATATATTATAAAACAACATTAATATTAATATCGCTCTGAATAACGAGTATTAAAATATCATCTTATCTAAGATTTAGTATAATATATGTCGTACGCATTGTTGAAAAAAACTTGTTTCTTTTTGTAATATAATATCTAAATATATATATTGAAAATACTATCATTTAAAATATCTATGTGTTTTTAGTATAAAATGCTTAGCGTACTAATTCCTAACAATTAAAAATCTAGATTTAAACAAATCATCTTAAATTTTAAATAAATCTGTAGTCGTATCTATCACTATACATATTCATGCATCCATTCTAGGAACGTATATATTTAGATTTTAGATAAATAGTTGACACGTTAAAATGTAAAATACGTAGTTTTAAAACTAATTGTTACTTTCATGTTCGTGAATATTTTTGTTGTTTAAAATTGTATATGTTATGGCTTTTTGAATAGCTATGTAATATATCTGGTTGCTCGTTTAGAAAATAATATATACTGAAAAATATGTCACGCGTTTTAAAAGGTTAAAAGACTAAGTCTTTTGAACAACTCATAGCAGTTATAAGAACTGTGTATTTCAAAAATACGTATTTTGAAAAGTGTATCGTATTTTTCAGTATGTATTTCATTGGTATTATATATCTTACTAGTGAGTGGTAACGAAATTATCAAATTATTAGATAATTATGACAAAATAACTTATAACCGTACATATTCTATTCTAGTTGTATGTAAAGTGGTCAAAATCAAAATCAGTGATCGAATAAAATTGTTACGACAAAAAATAATAATTGTTTTTATTGTCAATTATTACCCTTACGTTTTCTTGGTGACCAGTTTATCAAGTATTCTAAGCGACGTTATAAAAAGGTCAACTCCGGGTTATACGGAGTTTGGAGATCTCGTAGACCCCAGCTACGATTGCTACGGCGTAGACTTCGTAGCACTACACATCGCATTGTACCAGTTTTGTATAGCTTCTTGTCTAATGAGATATTGCCTAAGGGCTTCATTACTAAACTTTACACCCCCTTTGAACAAATAAATTAAAACAAGAAACACTACTAAACCACCATTACAAACTTGGGACAGCTTATCTATGTAATAGCTTACTTAACAAAACTTCCAACTTTAAGTAATCACTTTGAAAACATCCTCCGAGCACCCATAGTTACTGCAAATGTTATTCCACATTCAAATCAAGCAATTAGTGGGACCTATCGACTTTGGATTAACTCCAGACAAAAATAAACCTTAATCCTGACACATACATATTCATTTTCAGCAGCAGAATACATTCCCTTTGCGCAAAAACTATGCCAAATATATTCCTTTCGATTTCCAATTTTAATCCGTTGAAACGAAAGTCCATTTCTGAAGCAGCATTATTCAAACAGAGATATAATTTTCTTTTATTCGATTTTGAAGCTTAGTAATGAAGTTTTAGGGTTGAAATCAGCTTGGTGGGTAGTGTAGGGGTGAGACAGGGTGCGGTGAAGTTGTTATCGGCAGTAATTAGTCAAATTAGTCCGGGGTACGTGTTCCGTATAATTGTGAGCGGGATGAGAGCGGAATACAAACACGCTTTTATGTTATCTCGATACACATTACTCAAAGAGATGGTCTTCTTTAGAATTAAATTGTAACGAGGTAATCACGTAGTTGTGTAGTGCATTAAGGTAATGAAAATGTTACGCGAAAGCAAAGTAAATGCGGTTGAATTAAGTAGAATATTTTTAGTTTTTTACTGTCCGCTTATTATATGAATTTCATTTAAGGAAGCTATCATATAAACAACCTGAAGTAGATAATTTTTTAAATGGTAAAGGACATCACAGAACAAGTTAGCGTAGAAATTTATTGTCGGTTGTTGGATCCTACAAAACCTGTGATGAATCCAAAATATATTGCGGTCGGCTTTCAATCAAACCAGATGCAGTTGAATACGGTCTTTATGGTCTTTATTGACCTCAATCTTGCCCTAAGGGCAGAGATGAGGTATTTTCATTCAGCGACTGCCTATCTCCTCCTCACAGTTACTAGGTAACGTAATACCCCTTGCTTGGTATCATAATCCTTATCACGGATCATTCCCACTAGTTCTACTACACAGTTCTACGATAGAACTAGTGGAAACTTTTTTTAAATATTTTTCCCACTAGTTCTACGATTCAAGGTGGTACGAAATCGTAGAACTAATGGGAACGAAAAGTCAATGAATTTTTTCGTTCCCACTAGTTCTACGCTATAAGGGTGTTACAAAATCGTAAAACCAGCGGGACTCAAGTTTCTCATTCGTTCTATCCGAAGGTTCTATCACACAGTTTAGGGGGTACAACTACGGTCCAAACTACCAGGAGTATAGAAGTAGGAAGGAGGTATTGGAATCTTTGAATCAAATCTAAATTATTCCTTTCTAATACCATGCACTTTTTTTTGTTGAAGATAGTAAACCCAGGATAGTAAAGTCCGACAAAGTACCAGGAGAAAGAAGTAGGCAGGAGGTATTTAAAACATATTTTTTGTAGATGAAAAAAAAAAGGATAGGTAGTAAAGTCCCACAAACTACCAGGAGAACAGAAGTAGGAAGGAGGTATTGGAATCTTTTAATCAAATCTAAATTATTCCTTTATAATATTATTTGCATTAATAGTTTTTTTTTTTTAAAAAAAGGAGAAAAAAAAGATTCAATACCTCCTTCCTACTTCTATTCTCCTGGTAGTTTGTGCCGTAGTTGTATCCTAAACTGTGTGATAGAAGGAATGAGAAACTTGAGTCTCGCTGGTTTTACGATTTTGTAAACAACCCATTGTCTTTTCGTTCCCATTAGTTCTACGATTTCGTACCACCGTGAATCGTAGAACTAGTGGGAAAAATATTTAAAAAAAGTTCCCACTAGTTCTATCGTAGAACTGTGCAGTAGAACTAGTGGGAATGATCCCTTATCACAACCGTGTTTTGTTTTCATCCGCTCCCCTTTAACAGAAAAATACAGGCAGCAATAAAAAAAACAATAGTAATTAGTAAAAAAGGTCGAACAAACAAGTGGAGGAGGATCGATGACTCTCAAGTGATCTGCTTGTTAACTGGAGAGCAAGGGAAGCTGGAGGGAGGACCTCCTGTGCAAATATGAATGGACTAGTAGTGAGGGGACTAAAAGGGGTTATTTTTTGTCGTAGTGCATGGTGTCTATTGAAAAAGCATTGGGACAATAATAATTGTCAATGACATGGATTTTTAAAGGATGAATCGCATGTGACTAAAAGAGTGATGAATATACATGATGATGGATAGAGAGGGAGAGGAAGACGAAGGAAACGATGGATGGGTGTGCGCAAGAGCTCCACGAGCTTATTCCACCATCTCCCTTCGACCATCGAGAGACTAGGCGTACTGCAGGTTATCACCCATACCTTGTCGATGTTCCACACATTCGTACGAAGCGTTTTGCTAAGTCTTTCATTATTCGTACAGCCAAGGAGTGGAACACCCTGCCTGCGTCGGTTTCCCCGAGTTCATATAACCCCAATCTATTTAAGTCGCGAGTAAATAGGCTTCTTCTGGGTAAGCTCGTTCCATCGTCGACCTCATCTCTGCTCTTAGGGCAAGATTGAGGTCAAGAGTAAGCCCATATTAAATAAAAAAAATGGGTAGTGTTAAGAATGATAAGTACGAAAAAGGAGTAAATAAATGGAAGAAAAAAACGTGTTGCAACGTCCCTAAATAACACGGGGCATGGGCAAGAAGATGATAACAAGGATTATTCTGTGCCTAAATATGACTGTTTACAATTACTGTAACATGACTGTCTTTTTAAATTAAATGTGCTTGCGTTTGGACACACCTCGCCTGATGTGTAGCGATAATGATGCTGCACTTGCCAAGAAGAAACCGATTCACTTAAAATTGAAGAGATCCAAATTATAATGATCGTGAAATGCAGTAGCCGGATGTGTATTGCACAGACAGGTGGGTCGTACAATAAAATGAAATGCCCCAAAGTCCTGTGTTTGGGTTGAAACTTGAACCATATAACGGAGATGCTTTGCCGTATCTCTGCTCGTCCGATGATAGAATGTGCATGAAGAATTAGATTGTGTAATTCCAAAGTACAATCGCCTAAATGTTACGGCAACAAACCGGTAAACTGGCAAGTTTGCGGTGATGTTCAAGGCTTTAACAAATAAGCTGGCATTGTGTCTATGATTGGCATGTGGTTTGCAGTTTGTTAAGGTAGTCGTATTATTCACAGTTAATACATGAAGTAGGTTCTTCTTTTTTTTTCCTGCCTGTTCTTTTTTCTTTCTACAATGTTTCGCCTACCAAAACATATTAACTGCTGGATGATTATGGCAAATTGATATTGTTACGTTCATTGTTAGTGCCCCTTAAAATATAAAACACTTTTACATTCCAAAATTCAATCAATAAATCATTCCCTCGTTATTTTATTTGGACGAAAAACGTTGGTAATTGAGGCAAGGGGTGGCAAGGGATGAAAACACCCGTGAAAATTTAACAAGGAGCACCCCAGCACCCCGCAACCAGTGAGCTAAGAGCCTCAACTTCATATACGTTATTGTAAAGTTACGCTGTGTGAATGTATGCGGATCAGTAGGTACACAGAATGGGTATTGTTTTTGGGTTTTTTTATTGTTATTTGGGTCTGTTTAAATTGTAACCTTCCTGTTAATTGGTAGGTAGGATTTTCAGCTTTATTTAAACAGTAGTGTGAACATAAATAAATACTTTCTAACTGGTCATTTTTTTGCAGTGGGTACTCAAAAGGTTAAATTTATATATTATTTCATTTATTTCAGATAATTATCCATATAACACATAACATACAAATTCGGATCAGATTGCACAAAACAAAAAAAAAAAAAAATGAAATAAACCTTAGTTCCTACATTGAAAATGTGCTTCCATAAGTTAAATAAGGAGATCGATAAATGCTAACATAAATTACAACATAATATAACATCACGCCTATAATCCCAAAAGGCGAGGCAGAGGTGTTAAACCAAATAATTATTTATGTTTAAGTCAAATGTCATATAATAGGGAGCGATCCTATTGCCATCAAGCCGGAAAATAATCCAGACTCCGTGGCTGCTACAGAGAATTCCCTAATAGAAAAACCCAATAACACTTCGCCCTCACGAGTCGCGCCTGTGGCCACTAGACCAGTGAGGCAGTCAACTGATATTATTATCATCATCATCAGCCTATAATGTTCCCACTGCAGGGACTCATGCCTCCTCTCTAGGAGAGGGATGGGCTATAATCCACCACGCGGGCCCAGTGCGGATTGGTAGATGTCACATGTCTTCGAATTTTTTGGTTTTAAGACATGCCGGTTTCCTCACGATGTTTTCCTTCACCGTTTTGAGAGCAACGGTGATGAAATAAATTACACAAAGTAATGCGCCTGCATGTCTGGGTTCGAACCCACGAACTACTGTTCGTAACTCTGGGCCGACACCACTGGGCCACCGCTGCTCTCCATTATTGCTCTGCTCTGATATTATTATAACTAGCCCATAATGTAGTCCCACTGCAGGGCAAAGGCCTCCCTCCATTCCTTCCAACGATCACGATTCCGTACAGTTTCTTTCCAATTCTCAAGGAAGAATCCAGTTCGTCCGTCAACTGATATTACCCGAACTAATAAAATAGCTACCTAAATATCTGCACAATACATACAAAATCGAATATAAAGAATTTCTTCACCAAAAGTTGTACGCAGACTATACTGTTTTGATATAAATTACATTACAAACGGTATGTTGTTTGCAAGTTAACTTGTTAACTCATTCCTGGCTGCCTTTGTAAAGATAATAATTAGTTGTTCATGTTTCTCGAGCTTTTGAGCTAATTATAACGTTAATGGATAAAATTAGTACAGATAAAGAGAACTCACACGTTCCGCAATCACATCACAGCGACGAAAGCTGGTCTATCAGTGGTTTCATGTGAATATTATGTAGTAGTTGCGATGTGGTTGCGTTGTTCTTATTAGTTGGGATGTAGTTATATTGTAAGTTTTCAGACAGTCAGATCGACTTCGAATTTCGTAGAGGCTTTCCGTCTTTGCGTCGTGTCCGCTGGTTACGTTATGGTCGATATCGTCCACACAGTTGAACTAGGTGGCACAATGTGATCCGTGTAAATTAAATTATTTTAAACACTGTTTTAAACTTTCACGGTTCATAACTATGTATATTTAAAATGTCACTTACGGGATATCTTCCGATCATGGCGCTTGCAACAGCGTCGAAATATCGAGAACTCAAAACAAATAAAAATCACGGAAGATATCCCGTAAGTGACATTTTAAATAAATTATTTTAACCCAACTAATTTTACTATTTCATTTTCATACAAATCAGTGCCTACCAACATGTTGTTTTTGTGGTCTGGCTATGCGAAATAGGTTCAACTATCAAAATTCAAATAATTGCCGCATAGAGTATCGCCATCGTCATTATCGAAAGTCATGACCGTATTCGACTGACTAACATAATTATGGCATATTTCCACTTTCCCAGTAACCACCAGAAGATCCTTTTTTCATCCACCAAATTTGTCTCATCAGGTGACTAATGTAAGAAATAAATCCACTTAACTTTACCTCATAAACAAACAAAAAATCAGCCATTAGCGTGTTTCTTCAAGTCATTAGTGCGGTATTCTTTCGTAGCACTTCGTAGCTCCGTAGCGCTACGTCAGTAATCTTCGTAGCGACGTAGCGTTGCGTGACGTAGCCACTTTCACAAACACGAAAAAGAAAAGAAAGAAGGACAGTTTTTGGACATAAAATGTATGACGTGAAGGTTAAGTTAGTGCCAAACAATCTCGCTTCTTATGACTTAAACTAAAAAAAGTATTTTTATGCAGACGCCATAAGTTATACCTACATAATTATATGAGAGTAAAATTTGCAGAATATGGTAAAAGATATTAATTAAAGACGTGCCATACTGCAGTAACTATAGCTGCCGGTGTAATCGCGCCAAAGAGATATTTTTTTTATTTAAAATTTGAGATTTTTTAGAGGATTCATCGACAAGTCATCAAACACTATTTTCTTAAATAGGAAAAAAAAATCTTCTTTATTTTGTGGTTCTAATGCTTTATATGCCCATCAAGGGCTTCTGATTCGGCTTTACATGCCATTGAGATATCTCAATGTAACCGTCATATGTCAGCATCAGAAGTGGCTGAACATTTCTAGCTATTATTTTTAATGTTTCAGAAGATTATTAGTTAAAATAGTCCTTACACTCCAATAACATGTAGTAACGAGTAATATCTAACAAGTTTTTATTAAAAAAACAGCTTCGAAACTTTGAGTAATGCTAATATACTTCTGATGCTGACCGTACTATTTAATTTTGTAGTTGTACTTTAACTATGTTCGTCACTCTCAACAGTGGAGCTTCTGGAACCTTTACCTTTACATCAACAATTTAATAAAAACACATAAAATATATTCCACTTCAGTAATCTTTGACCTTCAGCGAGACCTTTGACCTTCAGTGAGACCTTTCACCATCCACGTGTTACCTATGTAAAGTACGTTTTTATAAAATATTAAAACGATGGTAAACCTTCTAAAGGTTGCTAAGTATTTCTGGGTCGCTATGTTGGGGAATATTTACTTTATTTCATTTACTTGCTTTATAAGAAATTAATAATTCAGAAAAAGAATAATTTATTTAAGAAAATGTAATACATAAAGTGTACATTTAGGCGCAGTTATAGTGTTGTTTCTAATACAAAGGTATAATTAGTGCTTGTAAGTAAACTATGACTAAGATATGTTTAGAAATTGCAAGTAGTGATGGTTTTTAACTCAAATGTTTGGTAGCTTCCTGTTCTGTAATTTTGATAAGCGGACTTAATACCACTAGGCATTCTCGAAAAGCTTTGGTTTATAAAAATAGGACAACATTGTAAAATCACTACAAAGTATAAAACAAAGTCTGTCCCTATGTATGCTTAGATCTTTCAAACTACGCAACGGATTTTGATGCGGTTTTTTTAAATAGATAGAGTGATTCAACAGGAAGGTTTATAAATGTAGCACATTCTACTCGTGCGAAGCGGGGGCGGGTCGCTAGTAATATCTAAAATAATAACTCTTTGTTCACGGTAACATGATTCCTTCAATGTAGCCTAGGAAATTAAAAATTTCTTATAAATGATTACATGACAATATGACATACATACTTCGCACGGTACCACCTATCGGGAAAGCGATCATACCTTTCACCTGGAACCAAATACATAGGTACATTCACAAAATTTCATTGATATCAGTTGGCTGGTTGGAGATTAGCGTGTACGAATATAGTCTTTTACACATGATTTTCATATGTTCGGAATTTAAAACAGAGCTTTACTTACAATTATTTTTCAACGTTGGTTCCTTTGAGACAGTAATTACTATGACTTGTTTATAAATACGAGTGTAAGATTGCTAGACTGAAGTATAATGTAAGTACTTTGTAACATTTTATGAGGTTCAAGTAACATAGAACTAAGTTTAATTGAAAACTTCGTCGTAGTGTACCTGAGTGGGTTCCTAGCAAGGAATTACTTGGTAACTGGAAGTCTGACTTGGTTAATGAGCGTAAAACTAGCTTATTAACTGCGCACGCGATACGCTTGTTATATCAAGCCTAGTAAATAAAAGTTCAGATTGGGGATTTGATAAAATCTAAGAATATTGGAAAATTCTATATTATTGAATATCGAATATTGTCGCTCCTGAGTAGTAAAGAAGTGTCTAAAATTGTATTGTACCGTAGGTACTATATTAATGATATCTTTTCTATTATTCCGCAATCTTCATTCTGTCTTGTTTGTAATATTTCCTACATTTGTAAAAGAAAACGCCACCGCATAATAAGTAAGTATAACTCCCACATTACTCACACAAGCCAAGCTTGAAATGTACCTAATTACTAAACGTAAACCCTTTTACATTTATTTACGTAATGAAATGTAAATAAACCTCGTGTAGTCTCCGGGTAAGTAGTAATGTTGTACAAAGGCTCATTATAACAATTAGGACATAACTGTGCGAGGTCGGAGCGGTTCTGTGTCTTTTACGAGAGGACGCAGATGTAATTACATACATTACGAAGTATACCTACTCAAAGTATAATAGGAGATACTTGCTGAGTATGAAATTAAGGAATGTATACCGTACAATACTATAACACTTTTTTGGATGGTGAGAAGTCATCAAATGACTCCTCCCAGCTCCGGACTCCAGCGGAAGGGAGTGTCTGACTTCTACTGACTAAACACCACCCATGTTCCTTCTTAGCCCTTTGTGTCCGGAGCCACGGTATCTCTTTCGAACAACCCGCAGTTCCGTCAGGCGTCGGCCCTTACGGCCCTGCAAAGTTGGTGACATATCTTTGAGGCGCGCGGGGAACACGAACGCGCCGACGACGCGGCATAATATTATGACCTTGTTTAGCAATAAGTAGTGAGACATCGATCATCCCTACATAGTTTAAAACAAAGTCACTCTCGCTGTTTGTACACTTAGATCTATTTAACTACGCAACGGATTTTAATGCAGTTTTCAGTTCTAGGAAACTGGTTATCCACCACGCATGCCCAGTGCGGGTTGGTAGATGTCACATGTCTTCGAAATGTTTGCTTCTAAGACATGCCGGTTTCCTTACGATGTTTTACAAACACTTACAAGAAAAAAAATTACTTACGAAAATTGTTACTTTAACATTTTTAGTGTAATTTTTACCATTGTTTTGTTTTTGGGGTCTGAATGATTTCTAAAAGTTTGTCAATCTTTTTGAGGGGACCGTATACTTATTTTATACTCAGAACTCCAGACGTATTAAGTATATAATAAATTAAGTGTAGGCGCCTACATTAATTTGTGCACAGTGTTCCGCGTAGGTAACTAAAACTTTGTAACAATTTTATACGACAGTACTAGTCAAAAACACACCAACTTACATAACCGCTACAACAAAGTTATGAAAACTCCATGTGTACTACAAAATAGCGCACGTCCTAAAACCAAACAAAAGCTGCACGATAACAAATATTAAAACAAACTCTACGAGAGCTCTACATAAAGCCGCTATGTAGACTATGTAGAGCTCGTTAACGAACATCGTTAGTTGCTGCGGTTGTTTTACAGTCAACAGAAGGGTTTGGTATATAGGCAAAAATATTCACTAATAATACAAGCCTATTGTAGTCCGAACAATAGACCGACAATCTATCACAAGATTTTCAGGATAGAACAAATAGAAAAGCCGTAGTCACACGTTATAGGTACCAACCTAAACACTTTAATACCGTGTGACTACGGCTTTTCTTTTTGTTCTATCCTGAAAATCTTGTTTCATACTTTTTCAGCGTCGTTTTTTTTTGTCCGTAGTCGGGTTTTTTAATCAGTAGAAGTCTCAAACTCAAACTCAAATATTTTATTTCAATTAAGCCATTACAGGCACTTTTGAATGTCAGAAGGACGGAAGAAGAACGAAACTACGAGTGCAATACGTCATTCCGAAAGTCACCACGCCGAACACGCCGAATGCCCGCAACAACGAACACTGCGAGCACGAAAGCACGCAGTCTGTCACTCCCTTCAGTCATTCGATGATTTCCCAGCCCCCAAAAAAAAAGTGTGCATGTACTCGCATTTAGCATACAGAGTAAGATAGAACCTGTAATGATAATGTAATAAATGTTGTAAAATTCAACAAAAGAACACACGCGGTTTTTCCTTGATTTGATTTATTTGTTGATTGTACCATGAGGAAGGAATTGCCCCAAAATATATCGATTAATGCTAATGTATGTATTATTTTACAAAGCAACCATAATTTCAGTAGATCTGTTTTTGAGAGTAGGTAGTTAAAAGTTAGACCAGCCTGAATACAGAATAGGGATATAATAAGCTTTTTGTTAGAGTGTAGTTTCTATCTTACTGCATACTGGTACTTATTTCGGATTAAACGGAAAATGTTACTCATTATGAAGTGTTTCGTTGCCTAATTTGATGAAAATAGATAAAACTAATTTGTTCCTATTTGTAGCGTACCTTTTTTTTTAGCCTGCTCTTTCCCACTCCTGGGCAAAGGCCTCCCTCCACTCCTTCCATTTCTCTCGAACCCGTGCGTCCTCCTTCCAGTTCTGACGGAACCTGTCTAATTCGTCCCGCCATCTCCTTCGTGGCCTGCCGCGACCCCGCCTTACTGTGTCAGGGCACCAGTTTACCTTTATATATCTTTATTACAAAAAATTACATCCCGTGAGGTTTAACAGGCATCTACACAATTATATTTGATGGATGGACATCAGTAGGACAGCATTAACTTTCCGTGTTAACTCCCAGAGGGCCGCAGAGCTCTATCCTCCTACCTCTCTGGTCCTCTTTGCCCCGGCCGACCCGCGTCGAGTCTCAAACTTTAATGGCTTTGCATCTTAAGTTTTTGAGACACTTGTCCACTCTTTAAATCATGTTGTAATATGTATAATGGCTGTTCTAGAAGCCATTCGAAGTCAGGTTTCATCCGGGGGTTACGGTGTGGCCCACTGCCTCTCAAAGAGAAGAGGGCTATGTCCCAGCAGTGGGAACATGAATAGCACCAAGTAATTATTTTACTAGTAAAGTTCGACGTCAGTGATAAACTCATACTGTGGTTTTGTCAGCTTCAATGTGAAGGAAAGGGTTTTTTTCTGATTACCTGTTCGGGGTCTGTCTCCACCGATCCCGGGATCCGATTTGATGTAACACGGATCCCGGCGAGTTGTCTCCACGGATCCCGGCATCCGTTTCTACAATTTTTTTTATTAAATTTTGTCTCCACGGTGCACACTTTGATTTAAGTAAAGTAATCGTCAGAATAACTTCTAACTAACATCTCACACAAATTACATTGTGGTAACCTTTCAAATCCTTTGAGCTCAACCTCTGTTCTCAGAGCTGTGGCTGCGACCACATATAGGTGTGTCGTGCAGTCGCACCTTCGATCGATGGTACCTGCGTTACCATGGCAACGCCCCCTGACGCCCCGGGCCATGGCCATAGTGCACGCAGAAAGCGGGAGCGGGATACTCGGAGATACATAGGACTTGTTCTATCTGGGTTTACCGAACACTCATAAATGATCAGTTGACATGCAATCGTGTTTGATCCATCTTTTCCAAAGTCCGGTATTCTGATCCATGCAGTACGACAGGTTTAATCACGGACTTTTTAAATTATCGTTATCACTGTAAACAAGTATCTTTTGGGGAATTCCTTCCTCATGGTTCAACATCATCATCATCATCATTTCAGCCGAAAGATGTTCACTCCTGGACATATGCCTCCCCCAAGTGTCGCCACATTGACCGGTCCCGTGCGTCTCACATCCAACAGATCGCCTTAACCTACACCAGGTCATCGGCCCACCTACAGACGAACTATTGCGGACAGTTTGCGGACACCGGACACAGACAGCAAGCAAACGCAAACGGAACTGCTGATCATGATGGTTTCGATTTCCAGGTCGAGAAAAGTGTTATTAAGTTTTGTCATCAGCTATTCCACAATATGGATGTTTACTGACTTAAAAAAAAATGATTCTAATTAGTCCGTCTGTTAGATTATCGAAAAATATTGGATACGTATTTTTTTACCCACGACGGAACGGAGACGGTATATGCGTTTGGGGTGAGAGGTTGTTTGTTTGTGTGTTTGTGCAAATACATGTTGCCATTTTTCTCCAAAACTACAAGTCCGATTTTGATGCAGTTTTCAGTTATGGGTTAAGGTTTGATTGGTGCATGTTCTTAGATAAAAAAAAATAAAAGTAAAAAGTTTAAAATAAGAAGCAAGAAAAAAACCCAAGAATGTCCGTCGGGAGCTGAACATTGCAAAACTAGTTCATTTAATGTCAGCCCCCGACGGACATTCTTGGGTTTTTTTAAGGTGGGTGTTTTATGTTATTTTATCCTTTTTTCAATTAATTTTTAACAGTCGTGGGTTTTTGTTTTATGAAATCAATAAAAATTGACGAAGATAAAACGCGTCAAAGATTTGGGTGGGAGGTTGTGACGTCACTGCTCTCTGAGAAATGTCATACTAATGTCTTAGAATATGACGTCACACGAGTTTTCAAAGCATTGTATCGTCTTCATTGGACTGGCCTGTTGGTCTAGTGGTTAGTGACCCTAACTGCTATGCCGGAGGTCGTGGGTTCGATTCCCACCCAGGACAAATGTTTGTGTGATGAGCACGATCATTTGTTCTGTGTCTGGGTGTAATTTATCTATAATATGTATGTATTTAGAAATATATAAGTATGTTTATCAGTTGTCTAGTACCCATAACACAAGCTCTGCTTAGCTTGGGACTAGATGGCGTTGTGTGATAGTTGTGGAATATTATTATTATTATTATTGTTTGTTTACGTGAAAAAAGAAAAAATATGTGTCCAATATTTTTTGGAAATCTATCTGACGGACTAATTAGATTTTGTATTTGTGCCGTGACGATAGTAAATTACCCAGGGTTCGAACCAGAATGCACCTAACCGCATCATTGGATGGTCCGATGGTAATTATATCTGATGAACTAAGGCGTTGCCCAACAATATTTTTGTATTCCTTTTGCGGACTCTCTCGCATTCAACAATGGAAACTCACATTTTTGTGTTTCTCAATTGTGCCAATAGAGGGCGTTACTGCGTTAGTAACTTAGTATAATCTTATCATTTTGTATGATTACATTATAAATAATTATCCTAAGTTGTCAATTCTATAAGATTGTTACTTATTACAATAACAATCTATTCAAAAAAATAAGCTAATTTTATTGTGTTTAGCTTCACCCATGTTCCTACTGCAAAAAAGGTACCGCGCGGTAGTCTTATTTGGCGTGTAACGTAACCATAGCGCGATTCAGAAAAGTGACGTCATGTAACAGCGCCATCTAGCGGGCTAGAGATGAGACTTTTCACTGAAGGTGAAGAGTAACAAAATTACGTGTATTGTCTCGCTTGATGAATACCATAGAGAGAAATATAACAGTAAAAATAGAAAATTATTTATTTAATAGGCAGATAACCCCTAGAACCATAACATTGGGTCGTGGATGATCCCTCCTACGACGTTTTTGTTTTTAATTGTTTTAGCGAATATTGACTTTAGATTCTGTGTTTGTTAGTAAGTAGTACCTTCTATATTCCGCTGCGGCTGTCAGTTACCCGTGACGCTTTGCGGAGTGCGTACGAATTACGTATTGGGGTCACCGTGACCCTTGATGTGCTAAATGAAACATTGTAATAACTGATATTTAATGAATTTTACTTCAGTTGACGAGTATTGTAGTATGTCATCAACGTAATGTCATCAAGTATACAAGAAGTATTGAAATAACCAACATTTTGGAGGAACATGATGTTGCTGTATACAGTTCTCCGGATGACGAAGAAATATCGTTATGGTAGCTATGGTCAAGGTGAACAGCAATTAAATACATTAACAGAAACACGTTTTCATTAATTTCATTCATCTCTAAGCCTTAGTACAGCCATTTATTAAGGGTAGGCGTAGCTAGCGTCCTTGAGAGTAATAATGCTTCTTTTGGGGTAAATTCATACACACATAAACTAACGCTCTCTTCCGATTGGGGTAGGCAGTCACGTCGCTCGGTCTTCACTATCACTACATAATATTATATTATCGCTTCCCGCTGTCTGTCCCTATGTATGCTTAGATCTTTAAAAGTACGCAACGGATTTTGATGCTGGTTTTTTTTATTAGATAGATTGATTCAAGAGGAAGGTTTTAGTGTCTTTTATGCACCCGTGCGAAGCCGGGGCGGGTCACTAGAGTAGTTTGTGATATAAAATCACGCCTGTAAACCACGAAGGGTTAGGCAGTGGTGCGCGTAATGGTACACCCACGTATCACTAATTTTCTTTTTTTTTTATTTTTTTTTTATAAAAACAAATTATTTTTATTAAATTATGTTTAAGTCTCAAGTAATAAGGAGCGAACCTATAGCCATCAATTCAGACTCCGTGATTACTGTGCTACTGATAAATTCCAGATCCATGGAAAAACCCCATAGTAACAAAATGTATGACTAGTAACGCCATCTATGTATTAATCTTGTAGTTTGCTTATGTTATTATAGTCAGTCGTTAAGACGATGACAATAGCTATTGACTTCTGATGTTTCAGTATTTTTGGTCACGCCCACAATTTTTCCGATACCCTAGCGCCATACTACCAAGTAAGAAACAAATAGTCCAGGATCCGCGGTCCATTTTTGCACTTGATTACTATCAAGCTAATTTTGATGAGACGGCGAGACACCTAAGAATTTCCTGCACGAAAACTCTCGAATTCTCGATTGTGGTAAGTAATAGGGGTAGCAGGGATAAAATATGTTGGTTTGAGGATTCTCAAAAGTGTTAGTACAAACACTTTTGAGAATCATCAGCTGGGGTTTTTTTTGATAAATCTGATGATAATTATCTAAATTATTTGAAAAAATATTTGTCCTACAAAATGTAGGTATGGTTTGATCAAAGAGTCCCCTTCCTTCCTTCCAATATGTATCGATAACGAAGTCATTAAAAATGATTACTAACTGGGTTTTGGGGATTGGATATTTTCTATTAAACCCACTCTTTACAAGTTACCTACAAAATTCCTAAAATTATAATAAGTGTTTGGCACTTACTCCACGCACCATCAATACTCCTGTACATCATAAACAACAGGCTAATACACTTTCTGGAGCCACAAATTCCAGAAGAGCAAGCAGGTTTTGTTAAAGGCAAAGGCACGCGGGAACAAATCCTGAACGTTCGCCAAATTATAGAGAAAAGCCGGGAATTTAACAGCCCTGTATTGATATGTTTCATACATTATACCAAAGCATTTGATTGCGTGGAGTGGGGCAAGCTGTGAGGGGTTCTTAAAGGCAATGGGAACGCCTCAACATCTTATTGACCTAGTCCGATGCCTCTACATCAACAACCGCTCTTTCGTCAAAATCGACACCGACTGCTCAAATGCGTTAGGCAGGGATGCATCCTCTCACCTCTGCTCTTCAATGTGTATGAAGAGTAATATCATTCAAGACTCTTGAGGGCTGGGACAAGGGGTTTACTGTTGGTGGAAAGTGGATTTCCAATCTGAGGTACACTGACGACACCGTTCTCCTTGCTACAACTTTTAGCAACATGAAAGAGATACTGCACAGATTGGAAGTAGAAAGTGGAAAGTGGAGTGGCAAAGTAAGGTTTGCAATAAATAGGCAGAAAACCAAGCTTATGGTGGTAGACCGTGCGGGAAAGCTATCGGGCGCCTATAACATCTAAGGCATCTATACTGTGGACAGCTTCGATTAACTGGGCTCCAATATAAGTAATGAAGGTAGCTGCGTCCCAGAAATAAAGCGGCGGATAGCTATGGCTAAAGATGCTATATTACGCCCCCAGAACATCTGGGAAAAACGTGGTGTAAGTTTTAAAACGAAGGCCCGTTTGGTCAGACCACTGGTTTTCCTGATTTTCCTCACAACACTCTCACAACAATCCAAACAAGAGTAAGACAGAGGATAGATGCATTCGAAATGTGGTGTTTTAGGCGGATTCTCCGAATTCCATGGACGGCCAAACGCAGAAATGTGTCTATCCTTTACCAACTCGATATCAAGACTCGATTGTCAACAGTTTGCCTACAGCGTATTTTGTCTTATTTCGGCCACATAATGCAAAGAGGAGATAGCAGCCTTGAAAAGCTGGTCATTGTTGGCAATACCGAAGGCAAGCGACCGCGAGGCCGGTCGCCATTTTACCAATTTTGAAGTGTCTGTCTTTCAAACGATTGGCTTTGAGAAAAAATTGTTTGTGGAACCTCAATGTCATTTTTAAAGACCTGTCTATGTCTATAGACACCCCACGCGTAGGTATAGGTTTGTTGAAAAAAAAATAGTTTCAGTTCCATTTATGACCCTTTAAATCCTTTTTTTTATTTTTGTATAAAAATCGTAAAGCAGTTCACAGAATACATCTACCTACCGAGTTTCAACTGTGTAGTCTCAATAGTTTCCGAATGAAGTGGCTGTGACATACGGGTGGACAGACGGACAAACAGACATGACGAATCTATAAGGGTTCCGTTTATTGCCATTCGGCTACGGACCCCTAAAAAACAGCTGGTTTGTAATAATTTTTGATGAGCTCGTTATCAATACATGTTGGATTTAGATTTAGATAATGATCATCAGATTTAACAAAAAAAAAATTGTTAGTAGGTAATAGATTTTTGAAAATCATCAAATAAATATATTTATAATCAATATATATTTATAATCAATATATATTTTATCCCTGCTGCCCCTATTACCTACCACAATCGAGAGTTTTCGTATAGGGTAATGTTGGCGTCTCATCAAAATGCAGCTGCTCACGGAAAATTAGCTTGATAGTAATCAAGTGAAAAAATGTACCGTGGATCCTGGACTAACATTGTGACGCGGTCAATAATAATTTATAGATGAACGGATAGCTGTCAGTGGGGCGCAAAGTGACATACGTCCGTCTAGCACCGCGCCTAAGCGCTCACTGTCGGATTGCATACGTAAGAAAGAGAGCGCGATGACGCAACGCTCGAACTTCTTATAAACCATATAATGATTAATTACTTATAAATAATTTATTACATAATCAAAAATTAAAAACAACGAAATTTTGTATTTAAATATGATACGTTATTGTTATAAATTTTACCAACGTACGTTGATCAGTAATACAGATATTTTTGTTGGAAGATCATTTTAAGAGGTTAGTTTACCATTTTTTTGTATCGAGAAAACTTTTCAAAAACGTGTTTTGAAAACAACGAAATTATCAGAAATATGTTCAAGATTAACATATATTTTTTCCGCCGTGTCAAACTGTATAGATTTGGCTAAAAAATTGTTCAATACAAGCCTATTTGGCTCTTGTCAGCGCCTTAACCGAAAGTGTGAGTTTCAATAGGATATGGGGCCACCACTTTGCTTCACCCGGGAATCGAAACCAGGACTTCATGCTTATCAGTCGCGCTTGCGGACCAACGAGGCAATCAAATCTCTTGTAAAATGAAATAAATATCACACTAATATTATAAAGGCGAAAGTTTGTGTGTGAGTGTGTATGTTTGTTACTTCTTCACGCAAAAACTACTGAACGGATTTGGATAAAATTTGGTACACAGATAGTTTATAACCTGGATTAACACATAGGATAGTTTTTATCCCGATTTTAGCTTCCCTTGGGATAATTTTCGAGTTGTAACGGGTGAAGCCGCTGGCAACAGCTAGTCAATAATAAACCAGCTTACCATTTTTAGGGTTCCGTAGTCAACTAGGAACCCTTATAGTTTCGCCATGTCTGTCTGTCTGTCTGTCTGTCTGTCTGTCTGTCTGTCCGTCCTCGCTTAATCTCTGTGACCGTTAGCACTAGAAAGCTGAAATTTGGTACCAATATGTGTATCAATCACGCCGACAAAGTGCTAAAATAAAAATTGGAAAAAAATGTTTTATTAGGGTAGCCCCCCATATGTAAAGTGGGAAGTGATTTTTTTTTTAATTTTAACCCTAACGTGTGATATATTGTTGGAAAGGTATTTAAAAATGAATAGGGGTTTACTAAAATCATTTTTTGATAATGTCAATAATTTCGGAAATAATCGCTCCAAAAGTAAAAAACAAAGCGTCCCCCCCCCCCCTCTAACTTTTGAACCATAAGTTTAGAAAATACGAAAAAAATCTGAAAAGTAGAACTTTATAAGGACTTTCTAGGAAAATTATTTTGAACTTGGATGGAAACAACAGATGGAAACTGCAGTTAACCAATATAATTTGGTCCCTGAATCGTATGAGCGCCTATACAATCCAGAGGTCAAGTTTCATTGGCCCGTATTTCAAACAAAAAAAGAATTATTACTACGGAACCCTACACTGAGCGTGGCCCGACACGCTCTTGGCCGGTTTTTTTAACCACCATATCGTCGTACAGATAGGGGTATATCACATTATCACATGAGAGAGAAAATTAAGTTTCACCCACAACCTGCACCCTTCTACCGGACATTTTTTCATTATATTAAAGCACTTTACCTTGCAGGGTGGACAGGGTCGCTCCTAATGCCGTTAGGCGGCGCTTAAAAGCTTTTTTTATCGTACGTGTGAAACCTAGTGTGGATTTCATACGGCAATCTTTAGTGCTTATATTGGACATTCAAATTTGGAAGGAAAAGAGGAATAATATAGAATACCAGTATATCTGTAAATTCATAGGAAAGTAAGTATTTTTGATTGTCTTTAAACCTTAATAGGATCATTTTTTTTTTTTTTTTTTAATTTATTTAAGGGCTTTGTCGCTTAGCGACCACATCGCCCAGTACGGGAAAACAAATAACTTACGATCTAATTAACACTAACTTACGATCTACTTATTGCTAACTCATACAGTTCTTTTGCTTTCTCGGACACTGGAAAAGCAAGTGTGGTATTACAAATGCCAATATTAAACGATTTAAATTGTCCAAAGACATTTATTCTACTATTTTCGTTCCGGACACATTCCATCAGGACATGAAAGACGTCATCAACTACTCCACAGTCATCACAATTTGGAGACAAAACTTTCTTCATTAAATGATAAAACTTATTCGAAGGAATGTGGCCGGAACGAAGTCTTAAGGCTATAGTAATTAATTTACGGTTCAGATCACAATCAATCCACGGAGCCCGAGAAATCACTGGCTGGATAGTTCGGTACCATATCCCCTTTTCTTTCGATCGTTCATCAAAATACTCTTGCCAAAGATCTAAACACTTTTTTTTTGCCTTTCCAAAATAGTCTGAATACAGCGGGGCAATATTCGTAGGGACTCCATCAACACACGCTTGTTTGGCGAGTAAATCAACCATATCATTTTCTTCAAATTGAATATGTGACGGTATTCTCTTTTTAGAGCGCACAGAGCGGACGTGTTACTGTTTATTTTAATAAATTCAAAAAAGTTCTTTAGACAATTACGAACCTTACAGCAACTAATTAAAACCATTTTTTGCAAAATCGGGCGTGAGTGACATATTCCGTAACTGTTTTGAGCTTCGAGTACAGAACGCGGCATCGACGCGGTAACCGCTCTTCACCCCCTTGAGTAACAAGGACGGAATATCAACAACTATATCTCCGCACCGCACCGTACGCACCTGACGGCAGCGCACACGCAGCTCCCACGTGAGTCGTTCAATTACATAGATCTACAATGACCACGCCTGGAGGTGGCATGTGTGCGGGACGTAGCGGATCTTATCCGAATTTGTCTGAGTCGCATAGAGAAAGCACACCACAGGTTACTCTTCGTAATAAACGAAAGTTACTCGACGATAATGAAGCAATAAAGACTGATATTACTGAAATAAAAAGACAGATGTCAGAAATGCTGGAATTATTAAAATCTTCCAAAATGGAACAAACAGAAAGTATAAATAAGCTTTCCTTAAATGTCACTGAGATCAAAGCCGAGGTCGGCAGTATTAGCAGTACTATGCAAAATATTGTATTGGAAAATAAAAAACTAAAAGACCAACTCTCAAAACTATCTGTTGCTGCCGAAAACACAGAAAAAAAAGTGGAGGTTCTCGAAGCCGATGTCAATAACTTAAAAAATATGCCACCTTTATCGTCTGTTCAAAGAACTGCCACGTATGATGAAATTTTCACCGAAATCGAAGAGCGAAACTTCCGAGCCAAAAATATTATAGTTGTCGGGATTCCTGAACCAGAGAACGATACTGTAACCGGTCGGCAGGATTATGATAAGACAGAAATAATGCGAATAACTGGGCTTATATATAATGGCTGCCCTCAGCCTACTGGAATATTTCGTCTTGGAAAATATAAATCAGAGAAAACTCGTGCAATAAAAGTATCTTTCTCGTCTGAAGACACAACAAAAAACATCTTACGTAATAGGAACAAGATTGACAAGGAACACATCAAGATATTTTCGGATCAAACTCCATATCAACGGAAATACCTTCAAAATTTAAAAGAAGAGCTTCACCAACGCACTTCAAATGGAGAAAGTGGCCTTTACATTAAATATATTAAGGGCATACCCAAAATAGTCACTAAAGAAACGCAACAACTAACAACAAAGGAAACTCCAAAAAACTAACGTCGGCGTCGTCCAAAGAGAAAATAACTTACCAAATAACCAACAATTACTCAGATATTAGTTTCACAAAAAAATCTCTGAAATTCTTCTATGCCAATGCACGCAGTATTGTCAAACCTGGAAAATTCGATGAGCTTAGATGTATTATCGCTTCCCTACAAGTAATGGTTCATATTATTATACTTTCGGAAACATGGATTAAGAATGAAGATGAGGCTAAAATGCTCCAGATACCCTCCTATACACATTACTATAATTATAGACAAAATAAAAGGGGAGGTGGAGTGTCAATATTTGTGCACAACAATCTCAAACATCACCTTGTTGAAGAACAATGCGTGGATGATACTCATTATCTCTGGGTATTCGTAAAAAAATTCTCACTAAATATCGGCGCTATCTATAAGCCCAATAAATTGAATACGGACAACTTTCTCGATATGTATGCACAACAATTACACAAATTAAAACGATCAATAGTCTTTGGCGATTACAATCTGGACTTACTCAATCCGGACTTAGCGACACGCAAGTATAAGAACACTTTAAAAGAGACCAACTACAAAATCCTGAACAAGATAAGTCCAAAACACTGTACCCGCGAAACAACCTCAACCAAGACCATGTTAGACCATGTTTCTTGTAACGTAAGTGAAAATAATTTTCATTTTGTCACTATGGAATCTTCAATGTCTGACCACAGACAAATACTTTTAGAGATGAAGCAATACCAACCACCACCTATATTAAAACAGAAATACAACGCAGTGGACTTCAATAAACTTTATCGATGCCTGGATGAATATCCTAAAAATTATGAAGATGTAGAGTATGATAAATTGGCAGGCAAATTACACTCCTGTTTAAACAAGTGCACACTCACTAAATCTAAAATTTTGAATCCTCCGCGGCAAGACTGGATTGAAAGAAAACTCTTAGAAGATATAAATAACAAGAACATACTATGGCAAAAACATAAAACAAATGTAGAAGACATGCAATTAAAAGAAGAGTATGAACATTTAAAAGCCAGAGTATCACACAACATAAGAAAAGCGAAAAGTGATTATTACCTAAAGAGGTTTGAAGAAAATTCAAGTAAACCACGAAAAATGTGGCAACTAATTAACGATTTGTCGAAAAACAAACTGCATGATAGAACTGGACCGGACAAACTTGAAACGGCAGCTGGTGCTATTACGGACCAAAAAGAAATATGTGAAAGTTTTAACTCATATTTTTCGACTATTGGTTCAACCCTAGCAAGCATGATCTCTGAAAGATCAAATACAAGTCAAATTTTTGAAGAGTGTAGACTAACGGACAAAACAGAATTGCAGTTTCTAGAACCAGCAACTACGAAGGAAGTTATTTCCATAATTAATAATTTGGACTGTAATACTGCATCTGGCATTGATGGTATTAGTACAAAATCACTAAAATGCGTAAAAGACATTATTGCGGTGGAACTTACAGATTGCATTAATTATCATATGTCGCGAGGTATGTTTCCCAACGAGTTAAAAATTGCAAAAGTTGTACCAATTCATAAATCTGGAAGTAAATTTGACCCGTGCAATTACCGCCCTGTATCGGTTCTCCCGGTGATTTCTAAAGTTTTTGAGAAGATTCTTTATAACCGATTAGAGTCTTTCCTTAATTCAAAAAAATTCTTTTACCATAAACAGTATGGATTTAGAGCTCAGTCAAATACTCTTGCTGCTACAATTGACCTCGTAACCAAAATTAAAAATAAAATTGATCAAAAACAAGTTGCCTTAGGAGTATTTATTGATCTCAAAAAAGCCTTCGACACCATCAGTCATGACAAATTAATACAGAAGCTAAAACTCACCGGTATTACAGGTAAAGCACTTGAAATTTTTAAATCATATATGGAGAATCGTAAACAAGTAGTAAAAATTGATAAATATGAAAGTAAATCCTGTGTCCTGAATTTTGGCGTCCCCCAGGGATCAATATTAGGCCCCCTTATGTTTCTTATTTATATTAACAGCATCAGTGAATTGGGTCTCAAAGGCGACATCTCCCTTTATGCAGACGACACAAGTCTCTTTTATTTTGGTCATTCAGTCGAAGCTATAATAGCTGACGCTCAGAATGATCTTAATCTTTTAAATGAGTGGTTTCAGTCAAATCTCTTAACTATTAATACTACAAAAACAAATTACATCATTTTTGCAGCAATAAATAAAAAAATAAATGATAATTTCGAACTTAAAATAGACGGTCAACTACTTGAACGAAAACCAAAAGAAAAATATCTCGGACTTATTTTGGATGGTAACCTAAATTGGAAACCACATCTAGAAAAAATTAAACTTAAACTAAGACCACTCACAGGGGCTCTTCGCAACATAACAAATTGTCTCCCTCGAAAAGTGCGATATCTTATTTATAATTCTCTGGTTAAGCCTCATATCGACTACCTCATTGAAATCTGGGGTACTGCAGCGAAAACTAATATAGATCCAATTCAACGAGTTCAAAATAGATTAATTAAAATTTTATTCAACTATCCATTTCGGACACCAACTGCTAAGCTTTACGAGGAAACAAAAATAATGAATATAAAACAAACCTACATATACTACACATGTATTCTAATACGTAAAATATTAAATAAGAAAATCCACTCCAATATTACATTTGTAACAAAACAACAAACACGAAAGATTAACTTAAGGCGTGCTAGTTACTTAGTGACCCGCCCCCCTAGAACTAACTATGGAAGAAGAAATTTGGAGTTTGAGGGTGTTACAATTTATAATAAATTACCATCAGTAATAAAAGGAGAACAAAGTTATGCCCGGTTCAAAAAGCTACTAAAAGCCCACACAATTGATACATACAAATAAAAGACGAACTACATATTAAAAAATACAAATAGCATAAACTAAACAAAAAATAAATAAATAAATAAAAAAACTCAAAATATAATTATAATGTATAATAAAAATCTATCTAAATATATACCTATTATATTCAAATCATGTATGTCCCAAAAATTTATGTAAAAGACAATAAACTAAAAACAAAATGGTAACAAACCTGCTCATAACAGAATAAGCCATCAATGCCACGTCCAGTAAAATCAATCTACATTCATGTTAATGTTTTGTTATACTTACGGTCGAGTTTAAGTTATTTTTTATCGGTGTACCCACATAATCTGTGTGCTCTAATCATAAATTTTAATTTTAGTGTGTTTCTCAGTAAGTGAATTAACTATGTAATTCTTATGAGAAATAAAGTTGTTCTTAAACCTAATCCATTGGAGGCGCACCGTTTTGGAATTCGCTTGAAGTTTTAAGATCAATTCATATATCGCGTAGGCTGTCGGAATACCTCGCATGTGAGAAGTGTGCCGAGCCAAGTGTTGCAGCGAGCTTTTGGAGTCTGTCAGAATCACAAAATTATCGCCATTAATTGACAGAATATAGGACAAAGCTTCCAATATAGCAATCAACTCAATGTGCATAATAGAAATATCTGAATCAATCTTAAGCCTCATGCAGTTCACAAGAATGGGATCCAAAAAGGCAGCGCCTCCTACATGTTTATCTTTGGAACCGTCAGTAAATATTGTATGATAACCAGAATAATGTTCTTGTATATAAGCAATACATAAGTGTTTTAGTTGAAAAATACTGTAGTGACGTTTAGCTTTAGAAATACTAGGGATGTTATCGAAGATTAAATGAGAAATATCAATGCTACTAATCCATGTATCAAGTGAAAACATACCAAGTTGAACACTCGAGTATATTGGGACGGAATTATATTGGGAGAGGATGTCAACAAGCAATGGCAGTTTCTTGTTCTGCCAATAGTTGGAGCCTGTAACTAGTGAAAGGTTTTCTAGTGATTCTAAGGTTTTATTGCTGCGAAAAGATTTTGATTTTAGAATAAATTTGCTACCTAGGTATCTCCGACGAATATAAAGTGGCGGAAGGCACAGTTCGCTTTCCATGACATGTATTGGGGTGCTCCTTATAAATCCGCCGACAACTCGTAATGCCTGGTTTTGGACCCTATCTAATTTTATTAGTTTAGACTTGCAACCATTGTCGAACAAGAAACTGGCATAATCAAGCCTACTACGAATTATGGAAATATAAATACGTCTTAAGTGTTTTTGATGGAGACCCCATCCCGGACCGGATAAAACTTTAATCAAATTAATGAACTTCAAAACTTTCTGTGAAGTTTCATTGATATGTTTGCCCCATCTTAATGAGCTATCCAGCCACAGACCCAGATATTTCACATTATTAACGACTTCAATTGGAGTATCATCAAACTCAAAGTTGACAGCTTTTCTAAAGCAACCTTTTTTAAAGACACATATCTTAGTTTTATTTGAAGACATAGTCAAACCTAGCTTATCAATCAACACTTTGGTATATTGTAAAGCAGATCGAAGTTTTTCAAACGCTAAATCTAAATTATGATTTGTAGAATACAACACAAAGTCATCAGCATATTGAGACATATTAACTTGCCCAACTTCCTTACAAATATGTAGTGTTAAAATATTGAATAAAAGTGGAGCCAGTGGGTCTCCTTGAGCTAGCCCACGGCCAGTAAATCTAACGACATCACAACCATACGTCACTACTTGCAGATGTCTATTTGATAAAAAGGACCACAAGTAAATACAGATTTTTGATCCAACCCCAAACTGATCTAAAATACGTAGCAGGCAAGGAATATCAACATTGTTATAAGCGCTCTCGATGTCTATGAAACACGCCGCTGTTACCAAATTTTTAGAGAATCCTAGTTGAATTTCAGAAACCAACCGCGTAAGATTATCCAGACAAGATCGTGCTTTACGAAAACCTACCATGTCCTCAGGAAAAAGATTTTGTTTTTCAAAGAACCATTCTATACGTTTGGCCAAAATGGCATGGAATATTTTACAAATACAAGATATCAGGGAGATAGGACGTAAAGATGAGCTACTATGCTTGGGAATTGGAACTATTTTGATTTGACGCCATTGTAAAGGAACAAAACCAGCAGAAAAACATTGATTAAATATTAGAAGTAACATAGATTTACCGGAAGGTGGAAGATGTTTAATCATGGAGAAGGAAATTTGATCTGAACCAGGGGCTGTGTCAGAAGCTTTAATACAGTTGACCAATTCTGGCATTAAGATTGGCGTATCCAACATTGCATTATTAGAATTAAAAGTAGGCTGCGAGGGACAAACAAAATCTGGGGTAAGGTCGCTAAGCAATCGCTCAGCTTTTTCTTTATCTACACAACTTGCGTTAGGAATTTGCCGACCCTTTAACCATCTCATCTTGCGCCACATTTCAGATGCTGAAGAGGTTTCATCTACAGATGAACAAAACTGCTGAAAAGATTTACATCTAGCGCTGCGTATAAGCCTTTGAGCAGTGCTTATTTTTTGTTGGAGGATATCTAAATTCCTTGGAGTGGGACAGCCTCTTAGATTCGCTAGAGCCAAGCGCCGCTCCGCAACCGCCCTGGACAGTTCTGAAGACCAATATGGTTTTGGCTTAAATGTGTTGCAGATGTTTTGAGGGATTTTAATGTAGGGAATATGCTTATCCGCAGCTTTTTGCATTACATTATGAAGAAGGTCATATAACTCCTGAGGATCCCGGGGAGTTACACAGTTTTGTAAATAATCCTCTATAAATCCAGCATATAAAGTCCAATCAGATTTTTTAAAATTCCTTTTGCATTGGTATTCACGCCTAATATTAAGTACACACTTTAATTGAATAATTAGATGGTCACTTCCGAGTGATTCATTTGTTGGTTTCCACATAAATATTAAGGACAGATCTGATGAAATAAATGAAATATCAGGACTAGATTGCTGAAGAACTCCGTCAACCATTTTGACTCTAGTGAAACTACCATCGTTCAAATGAATGAAATTATAATCCAACATGGAGTCAAATATTTCGGAGCCACGCCGATCAGTTCTTACAGACCAATTAGAGTGATGCGCATTAAAATCTCCTAATATTAGAGTTTTACTGTTCCCAATAGAAAAGATCGCGTCCCAATCCCCTTGAGTGGTATGTACTGTCGAAGGGCAATAAATGGAAATTATATTCTCAATATGCTGACAATTCAGAATTCTAATATGTAACAATTCAATACCGGGGTTGCGACTTTGCGTTGTACAAACAACCGACCTAACAGAGCGATGAGTCATAATGGCAACGCCACCGTAACCATCGTCTCTGTCCAATCTATACGTATTATACTCACTAATTTTAAAATAACTATCGGGCTCCAACCATGTTTCACTTAACACTGCAATATGGATTTTTTCTTGACTTAGATGCAATTCCAGTGAGCGAGATTTGGGCCTTATACTTTGGCAATTCCATTGTATAATATTTAAGTTGGTACAGTTATTGTTATCAGCCATTTCCAGCAAATAAATTAAATAACGATTCATTAGATAAACTACTTACAATTTTATGTGTCAGCCACTCAGAAAATATGGAAATTGATTGCTGGATTTTAATCTGAAGAGATTCTTTGCTTCTTATAATATTTTTAATTTTTTTAATCAAGTGCCAAAAACTTAGATTATCGGAAGACTTACTAGAATCAGAATGATGGTTTTTATTCAAACAAGGTGAGTTAATTTTCTCTGATGTATCTGAAGATTCTGAGATTTCATTCCATGCCATATCCTCGGCAGGTATAGGGGTTACTGTTCGGCGATTTTGTTTCTTTAAAGTACGTTTCGGCAGAGGCTTAGTTTGTTGATTTATTGTGGATGTACCTGGGCAGACCACTTGAGAGGCTGTGCCGACGTTTTCTTGAGTTGGGGGTAGCGTTGGAACCGCATTGATAGTTGTGGCAATCACTGTAGAAGACGGTTCGACTTCAGGCATTGGTTCAGAAACTACTTGTGGGACATTAGCAGGGGAGGGTGGGACGTATAATGTCAGAGCTCTCCTGTAGGTGCAATTAAATTCTGACATTAAATCCCTCAACTTCTTTTCTTTCTTAAAAAAGGGGCATATTTTGTCAAACGCCATATGACCACCTAAACAATTCACACAAGAAAATGATGTAATTGTACAGTTTTCGTGTTTTTGGGAACACTTGGGACACACGGGTTTCTTCGATGGACATCTTATCTTCAAATGGCCATATTTCCAACAGTTAGCACATTGTGTGACAGGGAATACAAACCGCTCCACTGGGATCCTCAAACTGTAAATGTAGACATAAGTCGGAAGAGAAGGTCCTTTAAATCCTAGCCGAATCGTTTCACTCGGAGTCCAGCCGTTACCGTCAAGGTCATCCGAGCACCGTTTATTTAGCCTCTTGATCGATATTATTTCAGCACTGCTTGACAGATTAGCTTTTAGGTCTTCATCAGATATCTCCAGTTCCATGGCTTTAATAAGACCGTACGACACTCCTACTTCGGAGGTTTTCAGACAAGACCAGCCCATCTCAGTAAATACTGAACAATTTATAAATTCATCTGCACCGATATCGTTATCAAACGTAATGAGCATTTTATTCTGATGTACGTATTTAATTCTATAAATCCTGCCACTGGCAATGTTATGCGTCTTAAGTAATCGAGCTAAAGCAAACTGTTTCGGCAGAGGTTCTTTGCAAGTCACGGCCACCTGTGTCCTCTTTTCTTTATCCATCTCACCTTGGTCTCCACAACATACTACTTCGTGTCGTCCTCTCTTCACTACGCTCCATCCTTCTTCAAACGAGGATACCTCCATTGTTCTTTTCCTTTTTGTCAACTCCGTGTCATCTTGTTGTTGTGTATTGTCCTCAAATTCCATATTTGTTTCGTCCTCCAACTCGTCAGCGCTCGATAATGAATTGATGTTTACATTACTTAGGTTTGATTCACTCATGCGGGCAAAACAACAGCTGCAGGGACCGACCGGAGAAAACCGGTTGGCCCGAGCGTAAACAAGACAAAAAAATATGCGCACACTAAGCTGTAACAGATGTTAGTAAACGTCCGACCACAAGGATAGCTCGTGCGGCACTGTTAATAGGATCATCATGATGATTATTGTAATACTTTGTATGCTGGTTGTACTTACGTTACCGTGGGTTATAAGTTACGCTGGCAAAAGCTTGCATCTTATATGAGTACTATAGCTGTTGCCAGCAGCTTCACCCGCTACAACTCGAAAATAATCCCACGGGAAGATAAAATAGGGATAAAAACTATCCTATGTGTTAATCCAGGTTATAAACTATCTGTGTACCAAATTTTATCTAAATCCGTTCAGTAGTTTTTGCGTGAAGAAGTAACAAACATACACACTCACAAACTTTCGCCTATATAATATCAGTGAGTATTAGTGTGAAGTGTGATGACGTAACCACACACTGGAAGCGCATTTTGCCTTAGAAGCTTTTATGATCTTGTCCTGAAATTTATATGTACCAACTATTCCTGCAAAAAACTGCAATAACGTTCTTAAAATCAATAAAAGATAGAGCCATGTTTTTTTGAATCATGATTGAATTGTCCTACTTTCTTCTCATATTAAATGCAAAAGTTTGTGATGGATGGATGTTTGTTACCTACTCTATCAAGCAAAAACTACTGAACGAATTTTGATGAAATATAGCAAACACGTAGTAGTATAACCTGGATTAACACAACGAATAACTTTTAATCCCGGTAGTACGATTCCTTGGGTCAGTTTTCAAAATCTACGCGGGCGAAGCCGTGGGCATAAGCTGGTATTATTATGAAGACTTTAGTAGCGTTTTTTATAATAATTTCACGCGCACGAAGGTCGAAAAGCTCAGCTAGTAATGACGAGTAGGTGTATAGGCAGGTAGGTAGACTTACACACTAATTGGAGTCCACTTCGCTGGCACGACATTCTATAATCAGGAGGGCTCGATAAATCTGTGGTAGGGGACTTTATAGTTAGGTATTATTGGGTATTGGGTTATTTGTACAATTAGAATAACAACTTAGCCATTTTGATATTTTTTATTGTGTTTATGTGCCTGCTCTATGGCATCAGACCCTGCCACTGTTATATTATATGGGACTTATAGCCGCACTCAGAGAGCTTTCATGATTACTAAGTGACGGCTTCAGAAATCATTAAATACTAGCTTTTTCCAGCGGCTTCGCCCGCGTGAAAATGTCGATTTTCCATACAAACTTTCATCCCCTATTTAACTCCCTTAGGGATTGAATTTCGACAAAACCTTTCTTATTCCTTGTCTACATTATAAAGGGAACCTCTGTGCAAAATTTCAGCTTTCTAGGTCCAAGCGTTTGGGCTGGGCGTTGATGAGTCAGTCAGTCAGTCAGTCAGTCAGGACTTCTCTTTTTATTTAGATATAAGATCACTGAGTACCGCAGTTAAACTGAACTAACGAAGTTTGGGTAGGTATACTAATGGGTTCGTCTCTGCCTAGCCGTTCGGGGATTAAAGGCGTCATGTTAAATTATGGTGTTATGATAAGGACCTGCCCTTGAATTTAATCTCGTCGATGTAAACCGATGAATGAGGACTACAGCTGAACGATTACTTGCAGCCCATACACTCGCTTTTAAGGTAGGTAGGTATATTAGTAGGACAAGGAGATTAGCAGAGTAATTTCCTTATCTAAACCCTTTTCACGAGCCACAAACACACACAAAGTACAGTAGGACTCACCGCCTGCCAACACGAACGAATTCGGCGCACTATTGATTTTCCCCAAGTTCTCTCATACCGGCGTGTCGGTGTGGCGGGTGGAGGTTGGAGGTATAAGACGAGCCCCGTGTGAAGACACACCTGGCTTCAAAGGGGGAGGGGGGATATTCATTATATTTACTACACGGAGTTCAGTTGTAGTAATAGGGTAAAAAAAAGAAAGTAATGTTCCACGGTCATGATCGATACCGTAAACTCACGCCTTTATACGACAGGGGTAGGTTGAATCAACAGAACGTCACCTGCTACGATTCGTACAGACAGGTTTTTTCGTCCTCGTTCGTCGTTTATACATTAACATTACTGTTTACCACTCTAGTCGGATAAAGAGATAAGTCATAAATTCACGCTGGTTGCGAGTGTTACGCACTTGAGCTTTCTGAAGCTCTAGTCTGAGCTTTTTGTTTTTTTTTCTACAATTATTAATGTGAGATTTATGCAACAGTTTTTCGAACGATTTGTTTAGCCTAAGATGGGAAAACATTACAGTAAGAAAATACGGTAAATAATGTCAAGTAACGTCGGTAGATCTAATAAACACGGTTAATAATAACGACAACAAAATGTACCTACATACAATTTATTAAACAAATACCTAATATTATTATATACATGTTCCCTATGTAATTAAATATTTCAATCGTAGCCCCTTGTGAACTATCACCTGTGTTATGGGAATGTTTATGAAATCCACCCCACTGGCACGGCGATGTTTGTTATTTTAAGAAACTTCATATTAATTATAATCACAGCGTTGATATTCGACAAGCTCCATGTTTTGATTCAGAAAATAAAGAAAAGGAAAAGCTCTTTGACCTTCGCGCAGGGATGAGTGAATAAGCCTTTTGTAACCCTTTTGCTACAGTTGGTTTGAAAAGGTCGGTAAATTCTAAAGAAAAGGGTCTCAAAATGTATCTGTTTATACAAAAAGTATAACCTAGGTAGGTACTTACCTAGGTACCTATCGAGGCAGAGGGAATTAGTTGTAACATTCTGCTTCCTCAATTGAAAAGGGAGGGACCTTCGACCGTACGGGGATTGTGTCTGGTGAGCTAATATACGGTTTTAGTTGGACTTATACTATTCTGTGGACATTCTTGCTTGCGTGGCTTAGGATGTTTCGTAACGTCATTCAGGGGATCCAAAAAGGCTACTTTAGCAGATCACAATATGAATTGCGTTAGAAATTGCGTAAAATGGACCTTTCATGATGGAAACTGGGTCTGTAACCATTTAGGAAAATAGATCATAATAGGAAAATAATAAGAATTGCGTTAAAATGCGTAAAATTTTCACAGACGCAGTTACTATTAGAAAACTTCTATTTTACGCTTTTTAACGCAATTCATATAATGATCTGCTAAAGTGGCCATTTTAGACACCCAGGTAAAAAGTAAATATCTATGTAGCGGTGTAGATACCCCAACATGTCTCATACAATATTAAGGAAAAATAAAGACCTCCTCGTTGGTCTAGTGGTCGCCAGCGCAAGGTTCGATTTCCAGGACGGGCAAAATGTTTTCATCAAGTATTTCTCAATAACAGCCACGGACAAGACATAATAATATCTGGCGAAATCTGGGTGTAGGTAGGTACAGTCAACAGCAAAAGTAGATGATCAAAATCAGAAATTCAATACTAATGAACGGAGTTCGCGTCAGAACTGTGTGGCGTCGAAGTGATTCAAAAGTATGTGATTGTAAATTATACCAAACATTTACTACTAGTAAAACTGCCATATATTCGTGATCAGTTTTAAAAGTTAATAAACTCAATTCGCTTTAGAACTAAGAAGTGAAAAAAAAAACGATAATTCAATAAATATTATTAATTTTGCATATTTGTGAACTTATGTCAATGTTCAAAAGTAGCTGATGTGATACAAAATCATAATTCAATAAATATTACTATCTTTGCATGTTTGTGAATTTATGTCAATGTTTAAAAGTAGCTGATGTGATACAAAATCATTATTCAATAAATATAACTATCTTTGCATGTTTGTAAATTTATGTCAATGTTCAAAAGTAGCTAATATGATACAAAATCATAATTCAATAAATAATAATACTTAACTAAATAATTAACTAAATCTGAAAACAGATCTTCAATCCCTTGTTATTTTTTTTATTGTAAAGTGTTTTGGACGGTAAAGTTTAGTGTACCGAACAGTGCCTGTGTGTTATTTCACGTTGGAATCCACATTCCATCATGACCGACCAACAAATCAACGAAGACAGGTCTCATCTGTCGTCATCAGAAGTGCGATGTGACTCAAACGCCCTACACAGTGTAAGTGACCGTGCTAGCCAGGAAAAGTGTGTGTAAAGAAAGACAATGCGTGTGCGTCTGAAAGTAACACAGAAACGGAAAAGTGGTGTTTTCGTTAGCGCAGCAAAAACAAAAACTTTATGACTATTGCTCTGATGCGCGCCTACCGTATTACGACTCTGAAAAACGGAATATCGACAAACGTGCTTGGTTGGCAACAGCAACAGCAGACATGTGTGTTATCGATACAAATAGTCAAGTGTTACGTATGTGGTGAAGAAAGCCAAAAGTTTTCCACGGTGCACCAGAGAAGAGACAGCAAGACTGACAGAAGACCTCACTCCTCGTCTTCTCATGGAAGTACATCATCTGTTCCGGCGAAGCCCAAGGTCAGCTCCGTCACCTGCCTCCGTGCAGGAGCCGAGGCCACTACGCGAACCGTTGTCCAGCAGCGGCCCAGGGTTCCGGCAGCGGCGGCACTGGTGGTGGCGCTGGTGTAGCTCCTGAACAACGCCGAGTGGACTTGTGCGTAGTAAATGCGCCTACAGGTATTCTACGTCACTCTGGTGAGTCTTTTAGTTTTTGTTATGATTCTGGAGCAGAGTGTTCATTAATGAGAGATTCTATTTTGTGTAAATTTAATGTTGAGCGTAATTATTATAGTGTCTTTACTATTACGGGTGTAAGTCAAACTTCCGTGAATACCTGAACATTTTAGCTAATGTTGACATTGGTAACATTAGTTTGGATATTGTTTTTCATGTTTTACCTGATGAATACCTTCAACATGTCATAGTGATTGGACGTGAAATTTTGATTAATGACTTGGTAGTTAACATGACGTCAAGAACTTTAAAATAATACCTAATGTGAATACCGTAAATATAGAGTCGAATATAGAGTCGAATATAGAGTCGAATATAGAGTCGAATACAGAATACTGGTTAAGTACTATAGGTTCACTTGCTGGTTAAGCAGTGATGCAGAGTACTGGATAGGTACTATAGGTACACTCGCTGGTTAAGCGTGTTGTGATGAGCTTTCGCTGGTTAAGCGTTAGTTGTGTAATCGCTGGTTAAGCGGATTACGTTGAGCTTTCGCTGGTTAAGCGTTAGTGATTGAATCGCTGGTTAAGCGTGTGGATGAGCTTTCGCTGATTAAGCGTTAGTAATTCATCTTCTTCTTAGCGTGTCGATGGCAAACCGTCACTAAATAAATTATATTAATTTGGCCCAATAATCAGCTATGCGAACTCCGCTCGCTGATGCAGTCATTAAATCATCAAGTGTGCAGGTTTCAGGGCATGCAGCGCAAGATGGAAGGTGGGCCATTGTCTGTGGAGACGTCTGTGGAGCGTTAGTAATTGAATCGCTGGTTAAGCGTGTGATGAGCTTTCGCTGGTTAAGCGTTAGTAATTGAATCGCTGGTTAAGCGTGTGGATGAGCTTTCGCTGGTTAAGCGTAAGTAATTGAATCGCTGGTTAAGCGTGTGGATGAGCTTTCGCTGGTTAAGCGTTAGTAATTGAATCGCTGGTTAAGCGTGTGGATGAGCTTTCGCTGGTTAAGCGTTAGTAATTGAATCGCTGGTTAAGCGTGTGGATGAGCTTTCGCTGGTTAAGCGTTAGTAATTGAATCGCTGGTTAAGCGTGTGGATGAGCTTTCGCTGGTTAAGCGTTAGTAATTGAATCGCTGGTTAAGCATGTGGATGAGCTTTCGCTGGTTAAGCGCTAGTAGTGTAATCGCTGGTTAAGCGTTAGTGGGTTATTATCGCTGGTTAAGCGTTATTATTATCAGTGGTTAAGTGATAGCATTTGTCACGCTGGTTAAGCGCTGTACTGGAGTTTGGTTCACAATCAATTGAGCATTAAACGTATTACTCACACGGTTTAATTTGACCTAATTATTTTTGTGATGATGTTCCCTGACGTGGGTCAGGATAGCCGAGTGATCTAGTTACTTTTCTGGATTATTTGTCTCTTAAGGTACCTCATCCCACGAGGTCGTGTGAAGGTCAGAGATGGCCGTGTCGCAGATCGCGTAATGGAATGTCAAGCGTTTATCATAATTTTGATTTAGATCAATTAATTTAATTTTTGGTCTGGCAATGCTTGAGTGTGTTTAGTCGGATAAAGTTATCGTTTGTCATTTTTGATGTTAATAAAAAGGCGGTAGACTTGTGCAGTTGACACATTCAAATTGAAATCATGGTGACGAACGGTTGACTTGGCTAACCTCACTACATTCCATTTTATTTGATTTAAATCTGAAAACAGATCTTCAATCCCTTGTTATTTTTTTTATTGTAAAGTGTTTTGGACGGTAAAGTTTAGTGTACCGAACAGTGCCTGTGTGTTATTTCACGTTGGAATCCACATTCCATCATGACCGACCAACAAATCAACGAAGACAGGTCCCATCTGTCGTCAAATATAATATCTTTGCATGTTTGTGAATTTATGTCAATGTTCAAAAGTATCTGATGCGATACAAAATCATAACTCAATAATTGCTTTCGCCCAGTCGGCTACAATATATTAAAACCGGAAGGTAGATTGATATTTTTGTTAAAGATAAAAATATCAATCTACCTTCCTTTTTTTTTACTTTTTAGTTCTGGAGCGAACTGAGTTTATAACTTTTGGAGTCAAAAGTGATCACGAATATAAGGCAGTTGTAGGTACTAGTAGTAAATGTTTGGTATAATAAACAATCACGTACTTTGGAATCACTTCGACACCACACAGTTCTGACGCGAACTCCGTTCATTAGTATTGAATTTCTGATTTTGATCATCTACTTTTGCTGTTGACTGTACCTACTAAAAAAAATGTGTTTTATTTCAGGCAAAAATACCCTTAATGAGAAAATTATAATAGTCACACAAATAACTTTTTCTGCTATCCATACATAATGTTCTACAACCTACCCATTTTCACTAATAAACATTTGCTTTTGCCCACGACTTCGCCCGTGTCACAGAAACATATTATTCTATGGTCCTCGGTTATAGATATAACGCAATGACTTTCCATAATGTGAATGATTTTCTAAAATCGGAGGAAAGTTTTGGAAATGACCTCTACATCTAAACATACAAACTTGTATAAATAGTGTAGACGTAGAAATGTATATTTATAAAAGTAAGTGTCCACACAAACCGCATGTCCGCGCATGTTGCCAATTTCATAATTTGGTAGCTAGGAGTACATACCAGAATATGCGCTGACCTCTACGTTGTGGCCGATCGATACGCGTTGTCCGAGCGAAATGTAGGTAAAATGTAGCCACCACTCAACCAAATGTAGGAAGGGGTCACGTGTAACTGAATTTATTTTATTTTGAATGGAATTTGTAGAGTTGATGAGGTTTAAGAAGCGAAAATTGTACATCATCATTTTTCATGAACAATGGTAACACCGTATTTGTATAACGGACACCCAAAGATCGTATTTTGCGTAAGGTAAGGTATTAGCGTATGGCCGCGGATTTGTGTACTAGTTTACGTGGCCTCGGCGTAAGGGCAAAGAAGAAACATGGGTTCGGTTTTTAGTCAGTAGAAGTCTGACACTCCCCTTCGCTCTGCCCAAGAGCGGGGGGCTCATTCGATGATTTTCCACCCAACAAAAAAAAAAAAGGTATTAGCGTACCTATTTTGTTTTTATTGTATCCTATGTCACAAAACCACAAAGTCAATCCGACCCTTTTTTCGCAACTTCCCCACCATAAGTCGTTAGATCCTCTCGTCGACCCGTGTCGTGACACCAATGACGGTGGCAGCCAATTTACCGCCTACCAAATGTACCCATACTTTATTGATAGCCTGGCTTATGGAGCCCTATAGAGGACATGTCGGTTTAGTCTGTGGTTCGACGAAAGGCAGTATGTCTTTCGATATGTAAACTAATCGGCTTAGGACGAATTTCATTAATTAAATCAGGATGGACGCAATCAGCAGTCTCACTGTCTGTCTGTGCCAACTGATTCATTGGAGAATTTCGTCATTAGTATATTTTGAACTTCTGATCAAAACTCACAAAGAATTTCACCATCTGCAGTTTTTCAATCCCCATTGGAATCAGGTAAACATTCTCCAGTGAGATGTACCTAGTTTTCCTAACTCCTAGGATTCCAGCAGCTATATTGACATGTCGGTCTAATTTACCGCTCCAGTAAGTACCCTGACAAAGCGATCTGTCTCCTGTGACGTCACATCGCGACAGAGAGGCTAATTTATTGAAGCCGCTGACTCAATCAGAATCGCCTGGAGGATTCGACAGGTTCTGTTGGAATTGCTCTTGTTTGACTAATCAGTCAATTCTTTGGAATTTGAATTTTATGTAGGTAAGGGAATTAATTTATTTGAGAAAAGAAAATGTCGTACGTTCTTTATAATAGTTAAAGAGCGTACGACATTTTCTTTTCTCAAATAAATATATCTATCCGTGCTGAAATTGATAGATTGAATTAACAATAACATAAAAAACTTTCATATTTTATTCATATTGTCAGTTTTTTATTTATTATTTTATTTATTGTTCACAAATATATTATACCTACATATTTTTGTTAATTAACAATTTACTCGCCAAACTTAACAGTTTGTTGGCGAGAGGTGGATACACAAAGAAGCAAGTGTGAGAAGATGAATAATTATTTATTTATCACACGTATCCAAATTAATTTAGGGTAGAACTTGCCATGTAGCATGTTTCTTCCGTTCTTCTCTGTTACTCGTGATCTCAGCACTTTACCCTTTCTAGCCATAATAAATAATCTTTAACACAGTCCATCCATCGTTTCACTCACACTCGTATGTACTCAAAACCTTCCCTACGAAATATTCCCTATTTCACCGCATTACATGCCCATACAAAGACAACCGATTACCACACAACTTTTCACATCTACCCTAATTATTCGGCATCAAAATTTATTGAGGTATAAATTGAGTCAGTAAGACTGACCACCTAATTAATAGGATCGCTGCCTCACAATATAAAACAGGGTGATTCATCTCCCACCCCCCACGCACGGTGACAAAGCGATGGGCAGATTAATCACCGTTGATAAATTGATGCGACTCATTACTTTGAGGTTACTGATTCGATCTTTGTTTGTAGGTCTCTTAACAATGTTTTACCAGCATAATATTACATAATCTAAAGCGTGAAAGATACAGCAATAACTGATAGCGTAATGATTGACAGGAGGTCACCCAGCAGAGTGGAAGGAAACAGGACCAAGTCAAGCAATTAATGTTGATGATTTAAAATAATCATTTCTTGTTGGTTCTATGACGATGCTATGCTAAGTAACGCAATCAGAAAAGCAACACGTCTTTATTCCCTAAAGAGACCGGTAGAAGTGGAGGTCGGTCTGTTTAAGAAGAAACGGTGCCTCCTCTCATGTGCAGATTGTGACCACCGGGGTGATTTTAGTAAGGTAAAAATACCAATACCCGGTTTTTTCCCCCAAGACCAGTCGCTTTTTGAAGGTTTCCGAACACAACAAAAACAAAAAAGGTTTTCAATCACTTGAGTTTCAATAAAAAATGTTAAATTATGGAAACCCTTGACAGAACACTCACATTTCACTGTTTTTTTATTGAAATTTCAAGTAACCGTAAAAAACACAATAGGGAATCGAACCACTGAAACCCCACCATTATCCCTCAACCACTTACCTCTTTCCTCAGCCTCTGAGAGGGACATCTAAACCAAGTAAACTACCGTCGTGCCCTCAGTCCTCCCGAACACGTACATACTTCGGCCGTTAAGTCTCGCAGCTGCGTCCCTCAGAGGATATTGCCACTAACTCTTAATATGGCCGAACTACCCTCGGGGGTGGCGGGGGACATTGCAAGGAAAATGAACACTTACAGCCGAAGTGGTGCTGAGTTTATTTATGTTTTTTATAAGTTAAAGAGATAGGTAGAGGTAATTCCATGACATTTATTCCATGTGACAATATGGCTACTAAAGTTACTTTACTGCTCCTCGAGCTTACCCCTAAACTTTAGTAAAACCTAGATAGAAACTTAAATAGCTTGTGCTCTCCCACGATTTCAGAAAACTTCATCATCACCAACCTGTAATGTTCCCACGTGCGGGACTCAGGCCTCCTCTCTAGGAGAGGGATGGGCTATAATCCACCACGCGGGCTCAGTGCGGGTTGGTAGATGTCACATGTCTTCGATTTTTTTGGTTCTAAGATATGCCGGTTTCCTAACGATGTTTTTCTTCACCGTTTTGTGAGCAGTGGTGATGAAATAAATCACACCAAGTAATGCGCCTGCCTGGAATCGAACCCACGACTGTCTGTCTGTTCGTAAGTCTGAAGTCAGAAAACTTATTTTCTTGGTTTTAATATTAACCAAGCTCCAAAAGAATAAATATCAAAACCACTTATCTTTAGAATAAAGCTTTCACATAAAAATGTATGAAAAACGTTATTTTTAATAAACTCGGCGAGTAATTTTGAATATTATACATAACTTTTGAGGGTTGTCTGCACCCCTTTAATTGAATTACCACCCTTTCTTGTGTGAACAGACGCTGAGGAGTCAACAATTGCTTTAGTAACGGTTAAGGGGATGACACAACATTGTAAGATGCTGTTATACCATTATGTTTGATCGTTAACATGTTAGGCAATTAGAGGGCTTTGATCTGAAACCCGTGTCTTATTGGAAACTGTGGCAGAGAATAGTAGGTATAGCCTAAATAATATCAAGTTTTGTCGCATTCAATTTATGATTGTTTTTTTTTTTTGGAGTGTTGGTATTTGGGAAATCATCAGATGACTCCTCCCGCTTTGAGCGGGAGCGGAGAGCGGGAGGAGTCAGTGTCAGACTTCTACTGACTAAAAACCCCCCATGTTCCTTCTTAGCCCATTGTGCTGAGGCCACAGTATCTCTTTCGGGACAACCCGCAGCATCGACGGGATTTATGAATGGCTGATTTTTCTTTTCATACTTTCATATTTCTTACTTTCTTGCTTCCGATAATTAATCGTCCGTCGTTTAATTGCCAATGCTACAAACGATAATGATAAATAGCTAGGGCTGACCCTAACTAAATTTTTAAGTATAGTCCTAACATATATTTTATAATCCTTGCTACATGGGACCAGAGCAGGAAGAACGAAAACTAGACAAAGAAAAACAAGACGAGTAAATTATAACGTTCGATTAATTAATTTCCATTTTTATACTACTGCTAATAAAAAAAAACTTCTCACCCAGTTAGTCGAAGATTCTTCAACGTTGGTAGAGCAGAGCCCAGTCAACACATCCGGCTGATTACGGTCATATTATTTTTGTCTTGAATAAGTTTCCTATATCGCTGACTCGGAAACTCGTGGAGACGCGATAAGCGTGGCTTTGTAAGGAGAAGAATAGAAATTGACCAAATCAGAGCTGCTGGTGAACTTTTTGTGACAATTATTTTTTACTTTACCGCCAGTTTTTAAAAACTCCTCACTTAGAATTGTTTTAATTAAAAATAACCACTGACTACATATATGTAGGTAGGCCATACAAACATAAAGAAAAGCACTGATTGATGTAGTACGCCAGGGACTGGCCTATCTCTTGCTGTGTAGTATTTTGGCTGATAAGGTGATGATGACCCAATTGTGTATTTGTCCCGTGGACTTTCGTTATAGCTACTAGTTTAAGAACTACTGCTCATTAGTCTGGACTTATATCTGGACGTTACAAAATTTTATTTAATGTCATTAGACAGTCAAATCAACATCAGTATAATGAAGTTATTTACCCTACTCGGCGCAGCTGGTACTACAAAATCTTTATTCTTAACGTATGTATTTGTTGCAGCATGGGGCGAGTCCCTGCTGTCGCTGCCGAAGCGCTGGCTCAGCACCCAGGTGTATGGGTCAGACGACGAGGACTGTCAGGTAAGTTCAATAGTCTACTGCCACCAATACGGATGCTTTAAGTCTACAAGTAACTGTCGATATCGTGAAAATTTAAGCATATTTTAAGTGACAAGTATTTTAAGGCACTGCGACTACAACATCAGTCAACTGCAATGGAATCCATGTTCTAAAAACTTCAACACTAGAATCCTTAACAATTTAATTCTAGATTCAAACCTTCAAATTCAAGATTAACAATATTTTGGCAACCGCTAAATAGACGGATTCTATCTAAGGCTGACCAACAACGTCCACTAACTTATGTAAGCTGACATGAAGGAATAAACAGTTTACTTACAAACGATCTTGTTCTAGAATGTCCAACTGCCAAAGTTGCCAGTCCCGGAGCTGGAGACGACGATGGAGCAATACCTGGAGTTTGTCTCAGTGGTGGTGAGCCAGCAGGCGCTGGAGCACTCCCGCGGGCTGGTGCGGGGCTTCATGGAGGAGCTGGGCCCGCGGCTGCAGGAGTCGCTCACGGATAGGCAGAAGGAGATGGACAACTGGGTAAGATATATATATAATTACCTGGCTTAATGATAATAATTTGAAAATTAATCTTAATAAAACAAATATAATGCATTTTAGACAACGAGAAAAGTTACGCAATCCATCAAATTTTAATTTAATATATGAAGATAACATAATACAAGAAGTAGACACAGCCCGATTTTTGGGATTGATCATTGACAAACAATTAAATTGGAAAACTCACATCAATGAACTCTGTAAAAAAATTAGTACTTCGTCATATGCTCTTTATAAGTTGGCACCGACCGTCAACGCAGATACTTTGCTTACAGCATATTACGGGCTTGCTGAATCAGTATTAAGATTTGGAATAATTTTCTGGGGCAATTCAACTCTGAAGGATACTGCGTTCAAAGCACAAAAGCGTTGTATACGGGCTATGTTTGGGTTGCAAACTACTGACAGTTGCAAGCCTATGTTTATACAGCACAGAATTCTGACACTTCCGTCACTTTACATATTAGAAATATCACTATTTGTAAAAACTAATCCTAATTTGTTCCCCCTTCTGGTCAATAATACAGGTAGAAATAGACGTGAGAAGTATAGACTTTGGGTGCAATCAGTCCCCGCCAAAACAGCATTTCTAAAAAAAAGTGTAATATGCATGGCACCATTAATTTACAATAAAATACCAAATTCCCTTAAGATATTAACAATTAATTCATTCAAGAGAGAGCTAAAAAAATTGCTTATCAATAAGGGATACTATAATGTTATGGAGTTTTTGAATGACAAATTTTGAATTTATTTAGTAATTTAATATGTAATTTTAATAATGTTATTGTTTTTATTTATTATTTTTTGACTATAATTTTTGTATTGAATGTAATTGTGTACTTGAATTGATTGAATTTTGACTATTATGTAATTTAATTATTTCTTAATTTCTAAAAAGTATTGTGAACTATTTTGTACGCCGAATATGGCAAAACATGTTGAACTAAAAACTCTGAACTCGTTCTCCATCCATATGTGCATATTTATGTATCATGCCACACATGTTTAAACAAATAAATGCATCTTTATCTTTATCTTATCTTTATAGGCAGGTGTGAGCCAGCAGGAGATGGATCTCTCGCGGTTTGTTTTTTGTGTTACATTGAGGTGTGTAATTCACCTAATAGGCGATTGCGACGTCTATTACTGGCCTCAGTATAAAATTTACAAAGTGAGGTTTAAGCCATAGCTTTTCAACAGCACATCAGAATATTCCGCGAAAGTGAGGAATTATTCAGTCAATTATTCAATTCAGTTAAATTAGTGGTAAAACGTTTACACCCACCTACCTAAGTTACATGATATTACGAATAACATTGCATTGTGTCCAAAATAACAAAGGACTATAATATGGTACTTTGTTTGTTGGTTTGTGCGTGGTTACATTAGCACGATACCTTGTGTTGTGATTAACAAACCGAAATACGATGTGTCTGTTCATGTAAACACGCTTATGTTTTAAAACTTCCTTTATTTAATACTCAATATTATTTTCAACATATCTAAAACATTTAGAGAGGTGTAGACAAAACGAAACACACGCGAAAGCGCTTATCGGAGTTGTTAAAAATTTGTTCAACAACCAAAAACAAGGTTACATCAACACTATTGTTCGTGCTACTCGGCCGCGCTCAGCCCTTCCAACATGACGCCTTTACTACTTCCTACTTAAAATGAAAATCAAAAGTATAATAATTCTTCTGTGCCTCGTAACTCAAGTGCTTCAAACTAACGGATTGGTACAACTCAAGAACTCACTAGCGAGCAGTGACAGCCCGCTGTTGAAGAAGATCCTAGAGTTGGTGGACGCCGCGATAAATGACGAACATTTACTTCAAGTAACGCTCAAACTGCTGCGAAGCCTCTGTATTTGCATGCGAGAAACTTTAAAAGCAAAAGAAGTTAATTTTAGTGTTGTCAACCATCCTTTAGATCTCAAGGAGTCTAGTGACACGCAGGGTAAAGTATTCGAGTTGTATAAAAACATTTATAACAATACATGCTTTAATTTAAAACAAGATTTGACTAATCGTACTTATAAATTTATCGTCGACGAGGAAGACGAGTTTCTGAATTATACTCACTGCGGGAAAGATGAGAAAAATGAAAGAATCGATGAAAGAGACGACAGTGACAAGAATCCAGCGGTGAAACAATCAACAACATCAAGACTGGAACAACTGTTATATAAAGCACTCATACAAACAAAAGATCTCCATGAATATAGATTAAGAAAGTATAATCTATTTGGTAAAGGAACGCCGCAACTGAAAAGGGTTTTACAAAATATCCTTATAGTCATACTAACTTTGTATCCTGATAAGCAAGAACTATCTTCAAGAAGAAACAACATTGATGAAAAAGATTTAAATACCGCACTTTATAAAAAATCGACGATAGATATAGATATTATAAGCACCGAGCACGATCAAAAACATAAAGAAAAGGATCAAGCTATTAAAGCAGAGATTATTTCTGAGTGTAATTTAAAATCCCTGTATATATCTTTAACTGAAAGTGATCGAAACAATCAGACAAAAGTGTTTAAATTAATTCGTAAACGTAATACTATAAAAATATATACAGAAGTAAAAATAATAAAAAATAATACTGATTTAACCAATATTTGTTGTAAAAATGGTACTACAGTTCCATTGTGTAATAGAGAATTAATTCATGATTTTATGACACAACCAAAGTTTTTTGATGAAAATTATAAAAATACTGTTACACTGATTAAAAACCTAGTGAATCAGTATGAACATAAATTAGATGATACCACACATCATAACATATCTACCACAAGTCAAGATGAAAAAAAGGATGAAAATTTAACCACAGAATCTACAACAAAGCAAAATGGTATTACCGTTGATCAAATTAATTCTAAAGAGAATGACATTCAAGTGCCACTGACAAATGCTAAAGAATCTAGCAAACTTGGAGAAGTTACTCAGGCTATTGTATTGCTTAATGATTTCGTGTCAAAACAATTTACAAAAACCTATTCGGAAACTCATCAAACTGATAGAACTGACTCTTTTAAATCGTGGACGGATTCTATACCAAAAGCAGAAATACAGCACGACAGCACTACTCTGCACAATTCTATCAACATTGGTACCGCATCGGATGTTAAAGGTCAAGCAGAAAGAATTCATCACACATGGATAAGTTCACTGCCGTTTTTTGAATACAGTAAAGATGCAAGGATTGAAAACTTTGCACCACAAAATGTAGTGAAAACTACGACTGAAAAAGAACTGCGGCAAACATCCACTTTAAGAACTAATACAGTATATATGATCAAGAAACCTTATAAAATTGAATCTTCTTCAATAAATAATGACGTAAACACAGATTTGTACACTATTGATGTTATGCAAAATTCAATCATAGCCAATAATATTAATACAGTGGCATTCACACTAAATGATACTGAAAAATTGTCAGAAGTAACAACACCACAATTCACTACTGGCAAAACGTCGATATCTGATTTAGAAATAAATCAAAATTATTACGATTCATATTTACTTGGACAACATATTATGAAAGTCAGCGATAGTAGCAGTAAAACGATTTCATCTACAGAGCAAAGTACAGAAACAACATTACCCTGTCCATCACGTTTGAATTTAATAAATATTGCAAATGCTACGACAACATCGACAGATTTGTCCACTCTGATTTCAATTTTCAACAATTCTGTTTATGGTGGGGAGCAGGCCTTCTATGCAGCCCAAAATATGTCTGAATCGTCAATTCTTCTAAATTCTACAGAAGTCGCAAAAATTGTAGCTGAAAGCGAACCCATGAATGAAACATTTGCAATAGAAGAAAGTAAAGCCAGTATCAGTAATTCAATATCAAATGTGATATCAACTGACGAATTGAATGAAAATGTAAATGAATTTAGAAAAAATATGACTGAGTCAATATTAGATGACGTAGTAAAGCCAAAAGGAACAAAAACCTTTACTTCAGATTCTACTGCGACTAACATTTTAGAAACCTCAATTACGTCTACATTTCAGAATATCGCACCAAGTACGACATTCAAACCGTTAACAATAACGGAATTATATACACAATCAGTTCCCGGGTTTAAGAAAGATATAACTTCTATTGATATTACGCCAAAAAGTCTTGAAGTAAATAGAATTTCAGAAACAATAGCGACTCCAATATTTGCGAGTGATGTGATAAACGCCAAACTCGAATCGTTAACAACACTTGATGGTAAGGACAAATCAGTTCTTGATGGGAAAACGACAATGATACCAAAATTTAGGAATATTGCAACAAATACGACACTCGAATCTTTAACAACATTTTCTACACTTGATTTCATAAAATCAAGTAATTCTGATACGGAAGGAATAAATATCACTGACAGAGTAACCATCGCAGAAGCAACGAGACCTCTTGATTCTCATTTAATAGTCGATGTGTTTACTGAGCCAACAGATAGAAATACTTTCACGTCAGAATATTTTGAAACAAATAACATTTCAGATACAACAATGAAAACAATAACTAACACGACCCTCGAATTGTTAACGAAACTTTCTATCCTTGATTTGAATTCTCTGAACCAATCAGTCAATGATGATATGGAAGGAATAAATATTACTGATACAGAATCCAAGGAGGAATCAACGAGACCCTTTACTTCTCAGATAATGGTTGATGTGCCTCATGAACAAACTGAATCAAAAACCTTCATTTCAGAATTTCTAGTAACGAATAATGTTTCAGAAACAACTTTATGGAATGTTGTAAACAAGACACCCGAAGCATTAACAACAGTAGATTTTACAAAATCGCAAAACCAAACATTTCCTGATGATATGGAAGGCACAAATGTTATTGATAGAGTTACAGTAACTGAGGCAAAACCAATGAGTACCATTGATTCTCATGGACAAGTTGACGAGTTTAATCAGCAAGCAGAAATCACAGAAAATTTAGAACCTCTTGAAACAAATACAATTTCAGAAACAACAATGAAAACCAATTTTAAAGATATTACAACAAATATGATACCCGAATCTTTAACTGTACATTCTACAAGTGATTCTACTAAATCGCACACACAATCACTATATTATGATGATATTGAAGAAATAGAAACTACTAATATAGTAACCATGGCCAAACCAACTGAGGTTGAGGCGACTAATGAGCACACAAAAATGAAAACCTCCACTTCAAAATATTCTGAAAAAAGCAACATTTCAGACACATCAATGAAAACAACATTTTCGAATGTTGCTACAAAAACGACACTCGAATTGTTGACAAATCATTCTACACTTGGTTTTACAAGATCACCCAACCAATCAATTAATGATGATGTCGAGGGTATAAATACTATAGATAGAATAACCAAAGTAGAAACATTGAGTACCTTTCCTTCTTATGTCTCAATATTCGATGACGTACTAGACCACACTGAAACCAAAACCTCTACTTCGGAATCTCGTGAAACCAACAAAATTTTTGAAACAACAACGGAAACAACATTTCAGAATACTGCAACAAATATGACACTCGAAACGATAACATTACTTTCAGCACTTAATTCTACAAACTCTATCAATCAAGCAGTTTATGACGGTATAGAAGGAATAGCTACAGCAACCACAGAAGACCTAATGAATACCTTTGCTTCTCATATAATGGTTGAGGTGCATAATGAGCTAACAAAAACGGAAACCCGCACTTCAGAATCTTCTGAAACAAGCAACATTTCAGACACAACAATGAAAACAACATTTTGGAATGATACTACAAATTCGTCACTCGAATTGTTAACAAATCTTTCTACACTTGGTTTTACAAAATCACCCAATCATGATGATGTAGATGGTATAAATACTACTGATAGAATTACCACAGCTAAATCATTGAGTACAATTGCTTCTGATGTGACAATACTCGATGACATAGTAGACCACACAGAAACCAAAAACTTCACTTCGGAGCCTCCTGAAACCAACAAAACTTTAGAACAAACAACTGAAACAACATTTCAGAATATCGCAACAGATATGACACTCGAACCGATAACATTACTTTCAACGCTTAATTCTACTAACCAAGCCATTTATGATGGTGTACAAGGAATAGCTACAGCAACCAAAGAAGAACTGATGAGTTCATTTGCTTCTCATGTAACGGGTGAGGAACCTATTAACCACACTGGGCAAAACTTAAAGACGAATGGTACAAATAATGGCATTATAAAAACATCTACAATAGAAACAACATTAATTAAATCTACTGAAGATTTAAACAAAGCTTACAACGACATGGATTTAGATACATCGAATGATTTCTTTGAAGAGCGCCAAACTAATAATTATACAAATGCTGGCACTGAAACTAACGAATACAAAACGAATGAACAAAGTTATAAGACAACGTTTTTACCAGTGAATTCTGAAGAGAATACGGTAATTACACAAGATACAGACAATGAGACATCAATCAAAAGTACGGATGTGTTAAAGACTGAAGTGGAACTTCAAATGACAACAGAATTTTACAAAGAGAGGTTTAATGAAGTTAATAGTACGTTTTCCGGTATAGTTTATACAAATCCTGGCACTGATACCAACACACAAAGTTATGAGACAACTGCCTTCGAAGAGACTACAATTAATATACAAGACACCGTTTTCACTTTGTTACTTAATATAACTGATACTGAAATAACTTTGAAAAGTATAGATACGGTTACACCCAAACAGGAACTCGGAATGACAACAGCATTTAACATAGAGGAGGCTTATAAACTTAATACTACATTTTCAGGTATAATTTTGACTCAAAGTGTCCCGAGTACTGAACCAATACTGCAATCAGAAATTGTATCCACATATTCCGAAAACCTTACAAAGAGTAGTGATACAGTTGATAAACAAAATAATCAATCAACAAAACTGTTTTACACAGAAATTACTACTGAACCGTATAGTAAAACTTTACTTGAGACTTATACAACATTAATCCCAACGTTAATTAAACATTCAATAACAACTAATAATCCAGAATTTAATACAAGTGACATTCAACATTCTGAATCAATTGATATACAAACTCTTAATGATACTACAGGTAACACTATTTTTGATAATGACTATGAGATGGTTAATACGCCCGAAATACCAAAAACTCTATCTGCAAAAGCAAACACTCTAAATGAAGCTTTCATGACGGAAAAAGATGACATTAAGTACAATTCGGAACCCGTTTATAATAATAATATTAAAGAAAATAATAATTTGCTAAACACATCTATTTATAATGAAGCAACAACGGGTAGTTACGAGAGTGTAGCTAGTGAGATACTAGAAATTATGAAACTAACGACTAAAACACCATTCACAAATCACACTTTATATGTAAAAGTTGACAAAGATACTTTACAAACAGAGTTGAAAAGTGGAGATACCGTAACGTCAAATAACACATCTGTAATAACAAATAATTCGGAAATAGAGGGGATAAGTGGTGCACCATCCATGACGAATGATTTAAAAACATTGACACAAGAAGAGTTACTCAAAAACAAACTGTTTCACAAAAACGCAATCATGGTATCTAATACATCACTAGAAGAGTTTCAAAACAAGTCAGAAATTGAAGGGAAAGTAGCATTCCACAGCACTTTTGATACATCAACTGAATCAGAAATGGAGAGGGTAAGTGATGAACTCTCGGAAAATAAAATAAAAGTACCGAAAAATTATTCGGAATCATTGGCACAAGAAGAAAATGTAACAAAACAGCCAACCACTGACACGTTTACCTTCAATTCGACAATCTTTTTTACAAAAGAATTAAATATTACACCCAATATGGGAGTAACCACTTTGGGAATGACAGCACAACAGGACCAGGCAGACAAATCCCTTACAATGCCAACATCTACAGTTGCTGTAGAGTCTTCATTAGACTCTATAGCTCAATCCACTGTAAAACATAAACACATGAAAAAACTAAGTGTGCCAGTCAAGACAAAAAAATACGAAAATTTAGTAGATGATAGTATTACAACAGATAAACTAACTTCTTTCTCTACGGATACAGAAACAACAACGAAGGATGAATCGCGTAATGAAGAGTTTGATTATTATGGAAATGGCAGTTTTACTTTAACGCTGGGAAACGAATCTAGTACAGAAAACATTGTGGTAAATTACTCACATGAAATCATCCAAGAAAAACAAAATACAGATCTTAGCACTGCAGCAATAATCACTACAACTGAGAGGTCAACACTGGCGACCCATATTTCAAATAACTTGTCACCTTCTCAAACAATAATACAAAATAATACAGAACTTTTTACTACGGAATCAAAACCTGAAATCAGAGACATAAAGAATGACGAGAACATAAGAGATTTAAGTTTATTCAACCCAGAACCAGTGATTACAGAGTTACCACTTTCAACGCCTGCTACTTTAAGTTCGAAGGAGGTAATGCAAGATCCTACGATAAATAAGCAACAAACAACATCAGACATGAGAACAAAAGAATTAACTTTATTCACCACAAAATCAGTAAGCTCAGATTTAAGAGAGTCGACACCCGCTAATTTGAGTTCAATAGAAGTAATGCAAAATACTACAAACAGTGAGCAATTAACCAAATCAGACATGGCCATCAAGCAAGTACTGGAAAGTCCTTACATAGGAACGACACAACACATTTACATAGAAGCATTACAAACAACTCCGTTAGATGCAGGACATAACACAGCAATTACTGGACCATTTAGAGCTAATGAAACGACAAAAACAGAAACAGCAGCAACTCAACCAACAGCAACTCAACTAACAGATTTTATGAGCCAAGCAGTTTATAACGACTTTACGTTACTTAAAGAAGAAACAGAGTCCTCAATAGTGCCAACGACAAGTGAATTAGAAAAAAATAAACAATTTAACTCTGATGAAAGTAAAAATACACCAGTGTATGATATAACTGAATTAATATTTAACGCAAGAAGCGAAAATGCTAGCACAACATCATTTGCTATTGAATCTAATATACAAGAAAGCAGTATTGTAAATAAACCATTCAGTTCTCATGTATTGGAAAACATAATAACATTACCTATAAGCACTACTGAAAAATCAAACGTGAATCGTACAATAACTTTAAAAAAACCGATTGCGATGGAACTGAACATTCGTATAGGAGTTGAAGCGAGTAAAGACGGAATCAAATTTTCAATACTTGATGAAAAGGAAACAGTGATACATGAACGAAAAGAATTACAATTACCAGAAACAATTAATTTCAATCAGTCTGCTGATTTTAATATTCAAAACACTTTATTAAAACCTGACATAAAGTTTGCAAATGTAACTGTAAATTACAATACAACAACGTTATGGAATAAAATGGACAACGTTGGTATGATAAACACTACTCAAAGTTCGCATAACGTTACAAATGAAGATGTACGTCGAATTCCCGAAATTCTAAGAAAACTGTCATGGAATCCAACTGCGAAAACTCCACGGCAAAGAAAATTTCCTAAACACACGAAAACACGAAAATCATTTCCAGAGAATACAACAATTAATGAAGAACTACAACTGGACCAAGTTAATACAACCAGTTATAATGCTAGTACAGTATCAACTTGTAAGAACTTTACCATTGTTAAACATAAAAGCTTAATGCCTGGTACTCTTACTGGAGAGCACGTAATTACGAATATGACATCAATTCACAAGGAAAATTCTAAAAAATATATAGAATGTACGAATTGTACAATAAATGGAAACAAAAGCGCGACAGACGCTTTAAAAAAAACGAATGAAGCGATGTTATCATTGCAAGTGACAGGAAATGAAGAAACTACGCGATTATACACGGCCAGGGTTAATAATACCTTACACGAGGTTGAACAAGAAGACTTGGAAGTCAGCTCAAGAGCATTAGGGAGCGCCAAAAATAATTCAGTCAAATCTGAACCGAGCATGAATAAAAATAATACTGACAAAACTTCTAAGTTGATACCCAAAAAAATTGGTATAATCTTAAAGAACTTGCTAAAAGGAAGAAAACTTAGTAAACGTCAACTGCGGCAGTTTAAAAACAAATTATTAAAGAAGCTTACGAGTAAGAAAAACATAAGCAGTATACATAAGTTTCATGACACTGTCGAAAAGAAAAATGATGTTAATAGGACGACTAATACTGTTACATTAACCACAACGAATAAATATACTACAATACAACCTGAGAATGTTACAAGAATAAAGAATATGGAAGTGTTCACGTCATCAAGTTTATTTAACGAAAAACCTAATGCAAAAGATGTATCGTTAGAAAATAATAAAACGAAAAATGAAGAGAAAATAAGAAAAGGAATCGACAAACCAACGGCAGTGGTAGTACTACTTAACACCACTAGCAAAGGTATTTTACTAGACGGAAGGAGGCTTTTTGATACACATGCTAATAAAAGCCTGCTGTCTCATGAAATAGAACAAGGCTCATCTAAATTTAAGCCTGAAACTACGTATCAAAATACGTCCACAGAAACAAACATCATCACTTTTAGTAAAGTGACAGCAATAAATTCTAATAAGGTAGCACCCCTTTCAGAAATGATTCATAAGGAGATAGATGAAGATATGTCGAAACCTGAAAATGAATCGATAAAAGATAATAGTGAAATTAAAAACGAAAGCTTAAGTTTTCCTGACTCATATTACAGTGATTTAATTGGAGAACTAAATGATGTTTTGACACAAAAGAACAATAATAAAACTTTATTATACAGTGGTATTAATTCAACGTCTACGATTGTCACTGATGCTAAAACCACGACCGTTATAACAAACAACAGTGCAACCAGATACCAAACTACTATTGATTTTTATGGCATTGTTACCACACCATTCCCCATTACAGAATATGAAAGTCTTGGACAAAATAAATACTCGAGTGCTTCAACATTATCTGTTGATAGCGTTGAATCCACTAGCACACTTGATAAAGAAATATACAAGGGAAATAATAATACAAATAAAAGTATCTCGAGAGAAATAACAAATAATCTCAGCAATGATATGAAAATCTTGAAAACCTGCACTAACATATTATATCCTTTTAACATCACAATGGTTTTAGGTCAAGAAATCATATTATGTCTTAGAAAAAAAATTATTGATGAATTTAAAACTACTACACAACATCCAATAGAAGACTATTTAATCAGCTTTGCAGACGACAAAAGAGAGAACCAACATAGTTATATTAATACTCAAAGTACGGAAGAATATGTAAAAACAACAACAAATATACCTGACATGTCTACGACAAAATTACCACTCACACAAATTCCATCAACAATATTGAAAACAGAGAGAGAAACTGAAGAACACGTACATGAAATACAAATGAGAAATGCTACAAATAGTAATACTACATCCATCAAAAATATTTACAAGCAACATTTGTCTACCAGCATTTCAGATGGCGCAGAGAACAATATTGAATACTTAAATAAAAATAAAAAAATATTGACAATAAACAAAGAAAACTTACCACCACATGTTACAATTGACAATGGTCGTGTTACAAGTGCCACTAACAGCACTAGTCTAACGCTGACATCACTGCTATCATCATCAGCTTCTATGATTCCGAAGAGCCTTTCAGATATTCACTCAAGACCAAAACCAACAGATCTAAACCAAAGTATTGTAACTAAAGACGTTCTCAATAGAAGACATTATGAAAAGTTTGTGGATAACGCCACCGAAACTATCAAAATCAGTAGCGATAGTAACGGTAAACAGAAAATTTCAGCCATTAGTACACCGACATTGAGTCATTCAAAAGTTACTCAATTATATCCTGTTAACAAAACCACTATTAATTTGAAACCAGAAATCCAAAAACGTTTACCAGTATCAAGTAATAAAGCAAAATTAGAAACAAACCAGACAAATCAAAATGGAACTAAAGCAAAAGAAGGAACGAAATATCAAAGTATTAAAAGCTTTTTTCCAAATGTGGAAAGTTTGGAGCATAAGGGGAATATAAATGGTAAAATTTTAAGAAAGGAAATATTTAGCTCACGTGTAAACAGACTGCAAAATTTATTCCCCACTACAACTGCTTGCACGAAAAATATAAAGTACAACACTTATCGGCCAATAACCAAAGAAGAACTTGAAGTACTTAAATACATCGGTGATCCTATTCTCAATATTGTTTCACAAAATCAAGTTGAGGATAAAACGCATTCTCAAGTTCCAGCTATTAATCATTTTAATGTTACAACAGAAAGTGGAGGCAATATTTCGCAGTCAGAGTCCAAGACGATTCCAAGAGCGGTTAATAATTCAGAGGCCCAACAAATGATACTTACGAAAAATCAAGATCCTGGTGAGAACGATTTAAACCTAACATTAGCAAAGCATAAGAATTTAAACCAATCCATTGAAGTTGTTCAAATACCAAATTTTTCAGAAATTAACAAAATTTCTCATCCAATACTTGAAATCAATATTAATTCGCCTCAGATAAGAACTGACGGGAATTCCCCTCCTATGATTGAAAAAAACGGAAATCCACTTCCGGTAGAAATAAATCGAAATTCAGCGCCAATTGAAATGTATAAAAACTCGGTGCCGGTGGACATTAATGGAAACTCTTCTCCGATGGGAATGAATGGAAACTCTTCGCCAATGGGAATTAATGGGAACTCAGCGCAACTGGGAACAAATGGAAATTATGAGCGGATGGCCATTTATGGAAACGCAGCGCCAATTGAAATGAATAGAAACTCTGCGCCGATGATTATGAATGGTAACTCTTTCCCGATGGGAACGAATGGAAACTATGCGCCGGTGGGTATTAATGGAAACTCAGCGCCGCTGGGAATTAATGGAAACTCTGCACCGATATTTATGACTGGGAACTCTTCACTGCTGGGAATGAATGGACAGTTTGCACGGATGGGCGATAATGAAAACTCAGTGCCGACGGCAAATAATGGAAACTCAGTGCCGATGGTAAAAAATACTATCTCTGTGCCGATAGAAATGAATGGAAACTTTGCGCCGGTTGGAATGAATCTAAATCATGCGCCGATGGTAAATAATGAAAACCTGCCGATGGGAATTAATGGAAACGCAGTGCCGTTGAGAATGAATGAAAACTTTGCACCAATAGGCATTAATGGAAACTCAGCGCCGATAGGAATGAATGGACCGATTGCCATTGATGGAAACTCAGCGCCAACAGCAATGAATGGAAACTTAGCACCGATGGAAATTATTGGGAGCTCGGCGCCGATGGGAATGAATGAAAAATATGTGCCAATAGGAATTAATAGGAATTCCCTGTTGATGGATATCACTAGAAATTCAGCACTAGTGACGAATGGAAACTCGGCTCCAATGAGAATTAATGGAAATTCAATGACGATCAATAGAAATCTGATGCCAATGGATATTACTAATGATCCTGCGGCAATAGAAATAAATGGAAATTCAATACCGATGAGAAATAATGGGAATTCGGTGTCGATAGGGATAAACAACAACTCAAAATCGATGGAAATCAATAGCGATTTGCCTCGAAAACTTGAAACTAATAAGGAAACACCTACAACGCCCAACTCGACCTCAAACTCTGGTAATAACTTGAATTTATTCCCTACAAATAATAGAAATAGAAGTACACCCTCACTGGATGAGAATGATAAAAATGAATTGTTTGATAACGAGAATCTTTCTTCAACCACTAAAATGCCACGGATTTCACCATCAATATTTAACAATAATGGAAACTCCCATGCAACGACAGACAACGGCAACTTACCCACCACACTGTCAAACCTAGACAGAAGAAAAAAATCACCTTCTATTATTGACATAAACAGATACTCATTGGTTCTTAACAAGAACTCTCCTAGAATTATACACAATAAATGGAATTTATCGTCAATAATGGATAAAAATAAAGCAAAAGCAAAAGACATTACACATTACAATTATTTCAACCAGATTGCTCATTCAACGGTTAAAACTAGCATCATTTCAGCATCACCTACAACTGAAAGAAAAACATCAAAACCTATTGTGGTAACTAAGAAAAAGAAAATACTGCCATTGAAGGAAATAAAAAGAAAACCTTTTTTGACTTTTGAAAGTAATAAAAAACCACTTTCTATAACAGGAAAGAAAAGAAATAAGCATGGATCTTTAGAAATAAACCGAAAGTCACATTCGAAATTCCTTTCGAAGAACTTCAAGAGAATTGGTCCACAGAAAGAAACACTTTTACATTCTTTTGAAGATATGAATCCATATGCTGCGAAAATAAAGGAAACAAATGTTAAAACAGATATAAAACAAATGAAAATAGGCACCAGAAGAAAAGCGGTAAAGACCATTAACTCACAAGACTTTGTGTCACAACATCGTTATGTGAAACCACGAAGCGTTTTACAGAAAACTACGCAACGGTACCCAATGTTCCGAGTGCCCCAGCATTTACGAGTAATTCCAAAACATAAAACATTAGTACCGATATTTGACACTATAGACAACCCAGCAAAAAGATTTGAACGCAAAATGAAGCCCACACTTCTGTTCAACAAAGGGCGTTCAGTACAAAACTTTCCACGGATGGTATCGAACAGAGCAAGAGTAAACAATGTACTGGAAATGCCAATATGGCATGCCACTGTGAGGCCGAAGTTTTTGAAAGACAGAAGTGGCCCAATGGATTTCATGTTTGATAATAACTATATGAAGAGTATGAGAATGACGAGACGCCCTGTTTTCTACGGAAACAACTACAATCGTTCCCCACCATTTCGAAGGAAAAAAATGGAGCAGCCAACCACGGAACTTGGGAAGATGCGTAAACAGGGGAGGACTATATTCTTTTTGAGTCCCACTGAAATGTACGACCAATATACATAAGTTTTATAAATCAATAAAGTTTATAAAGAGTCAATAAATATATTTTAATTTTTAATAAAAGTGTTATTTCAATTGTGTAGCGTTTGTTATAGCGATAAGTAGTCAATAAATATATTTTAATTTATAATACAAGTTTTATTTCAATCATTCTAAAGCCTTGCTTGACTAGGGTTTACACTAAGCACAATTTAGATTCGAGTTCTAATAATTTAAAATATTTGATTTAGTTTAGGGCATCTAAATGTCGAAGACGTCGTAGCTCGCTTTCATCAAAAGCGAGCTGCCTAGTAGCGCATAGCTAAATTGATGCGCAGAGAGGTATAAAAGATAAGATGGATGGATGGATGAGGAAGTATACGAGATAGTTTAAAGGACAATATGAAGGAGGCCTATGTCCAGGAGTGGACGTCTTTTGGCTGAAATGATGATGATGAAATTCAAGGATTCAATGGGTTAGAATGAAGGTGAGCCTTTACCCTATATCTATTTTGTACGTTACTGCAACCGATTTTTTTTTAAATAGACCGGCTTGCCTTGAAACAAGCATGCTCTTTTTTTCGTATACACGTGCTACTTGTATGCTACTAAGTGACAGCTGCTCGAAACTAGCATGATTTCGTGCTACTACGTAGCATGTGTATTTCAGCCTTTTTATGGTTTTCTTCTTCTTCATCATCATTTTTTTTAGAAGAAAGTTGATTTTGAAAACTTAGTCGTCTCTCCACTTTATACAACGGGTCCAGTTGAACTTATGCTGAACCAATCTGGCGTAGCTGTGAGCACACATTTACTTTTCTTTTTTCGTATTTCTCCAACGTGTATGTACAAAATGGATGTTTATGAATTAATTCTCTCTCTACATGCGGTTAACCCAGATGTCTTCTTCCAGGTGACAGATTGGTGGCTAGACGACATGTATTTGAAGGTGCGGCTGCCGCTGCCCATCAACTCCAACCCAGGCATGGTGTTCCCTCGCCGCCACTTCGCCAAGATGGAGGAGGTGGCGGACCTCGGCGCGTTGTTCATCGACGATCTACTGGACTATAAGGAGATGCTCGACAGGTAAGGAGGAGCTAAGGTCCAGTTGAAATATGACCAAGATAGTCGACAGTCAGTCAGTCAGCGCAGAGTAAACCAAATCAATCCCAAGTGACGACAAGAACGATACCAACGTTTTTAACATACAGTTGTGGTTAGAGCTGTGGTGGCCCAGTGGTGGCAGCCCCGACTTACGAACAGTAGGTCGTGGGTTCAAACCTAGGCAGGCACATTACTTTGTGTAATTTATTTCATCGCCGCTGCTCTCAAAACGGTGAAGGAAAACATCGTGTGGAGACATGTCTTAGAACCAAAATATTCGAAGACATGTGACATCAACCAATCCGCACTGGGCCCGCGTGGTAGATTATAGCCCATTGCCTCTCAAAGAGAGCAGGCCTATATCCCAGCAGTGGAAACATTAAGAGGCTGTTGAAGATGATGTGGTCAAAACTAGTGGAGGCATTATTGTTACGAAGCTTATCGAAGTAAAACTTTCTATAAAAGCTTTTCTTTTTCCAGAGGAGAGCTTCCTCTAGAACGCGCCACCAGTCGCGAGAAGGGGCAACCGCTTTGCATGGAACAGTTCTATCGACTGCTGGGCGTGTGCCGCATCCCCGAAGTCGGCAAGGACAGGTTGGAGCTGCCGCAGGTCAGGCGAGGACCTGAGGAGTCAGAGGAACTCGTCGTGGTCGCCTGCAGAAACTATGTGAGTATTTCTACATAATAATTATTTTACACATTTTGTGACTCGTTGCGGTCACAAAGCGATTCGTTGTTTTGATATTAAGGGCTTCGTGTTTGTGGAGTTTGTGGACCTATAGTGTTTTCCACATTATTGTGGATGTTTATAAGTACATAGATACAACAGGTCATGAGCATTTAAAGGATTATAAAGAGAAATATTTCAGCAACGAAAAACAATGCGTGACATATCAGCATTCGAAATACATGAAGATTAATACATGCGTTAATTGACTGTACAGTGTACACACCTATATTTGCCGAGCAGATAAGCAAAAGTCCCACATTTCACAATTTAAACAAACCCATAATCGGCTGTTTCGAAACGAACTATAATTAAACAACAAAGACACTCGTTATGTCATTCGGTCTCCGAACAATTCTCCACGGTTGAAACATTTCTACCCAAAATTAAGTTATAGCAAGCCTTGCGTTGTAAATCTTGCGTAACAAGAATAACTCCATTATTTAGGAGACAGTCTTGTAACTTAGTTACCACTTAGAAACGCCGCGGTGCACTTAATCACTTAGTATAGAACTTAGTTAGGGAACTGTCCCCGAGTATGAATAACTTATTTTGTTTTATGTTGGATAAGTTTTGAGATGCAGTCGCAAGGGAAATATTTTATTTAAAGAAGGTCCAAATTCGCTATTACATTCCTTTGAAAGACATTAAATCTGGCTCTGTTTATGACACCACTGACTTAGGTATTAATTTTAATAAGGCTGTGCAAACAGTTTTATTATAATCAATATGACTACAATTATTTATTGTTAAAATCAATCGCTACTAACAACTACTGAGTAACGTGTACGTGCCTTTTTTCCACTAAGAATCTCGCCATCATCAACCATCTTCTAGGTTCTAGCTAACTTTAATCATTCTTCTTTCTTGTCATAAAACACAAAGAAAATAGTGACCTTTTAGTCACTAATACATAAAATAATAAAATTCAAGCGCTGATACAATTGTTCAGAGTTCTTAAATATGTATTGTTTGCCTCTATTGTTTCTAACTTTGATAAACTGTCGACTAGGAGAGTTCTACTGCCGAGTTCGAGACTTAAACGTGTTATAATGACGTTAATTAGTCGGAAAAGTCATAAATTAGTTCAGTTTTACCAAAGGGTATTGTATTACCCAATACTAGGAGGTCAGATAAGCAGTCGCTCCATGTAAAATACTGGTATTCAGCTGCATCATTTAATGAGTCAAAAAAGTGAATTCTTTCTTTGCCAAAAATATAACTATAATATTAAGGTTCAATAATAACTTCGGAACCATCGGAACCATCAATGACGACCAAGCGATTTATCTATGGCACCTCGAGCTAACAATTCGTATACTTTTTTCCCCTAGTTCTATCCAATCCCAGTGAAAGCAGCAGACCGTGGGAGACTGACTCCTGGCGAGATGCAAGCTCAGCTGCTGCACGCCTTGGTGGACGCTGCCGGGGCACCACCAGCGCCCAGGGTCGGCCTGCTCACGTCTATGAACAGAGACCAGTGGGCTAGGGCCAGGGAACAGCTTATCAAAGGTAAAGGTTTTGAAATCCAGTGTGCAAGGGACTTCTAATATTGTTCTTCTATATTTTTATTTGATGGCACGGTTGGCGCAGTGGCCGAGTAATTGACTGCTGCACTGTGTGTCGTGCGTTCGATACCCGCACGGCACAATCATTGGTGGTTACTACCCTTTTAAATTGATCACTCAAGTATTTTCTGTCCAACCTCTTCCTCCTTAAGTTTGCTTAGTGCTGTGCCTCACAGTTTAGTTCCTACATCGATTTTATAGCCTACAACTGTGCTACAAATTATTGTTGCGGGTCTGAGAGTTTATGCAACCACGACTTACAAATAAGAATAATCTTTTCAGCAAACAAACGCAAAAACAATATAAATCTCGATATTAAATACTTACCTACAAGTACCCAGGGCTGGGCAAAATACATGCTTATTGCTTTAATTGAAATACAAATTACAAAATACAGTATCGCAAGTAATTAAAATACTAAATACAAAATACCTTTAAGTATTTAAAATACAAAATACAGTATTGCTAAAATACTGTGTTTTGTATTTTTTATTGAAATACAAAATACAAATTACATAATTACAAAAACTTTAAAAAGAATAAATAACCGCCTTCAAAAACCATCAGAAAAAAGTGTAAAGTACCTTTCTTTCGGAAGTTGGTGGCAAAAATTAATTAAAAACAAAATAACCAACTTTAAAGTTTTTATTTTGTTTTTAACCTTTTTAGTTCAAAAATTTCTAAATGAAGGTTAAATGTATTTTAATGTTAAAATGTATTTTGAAGCGGCAAGCATTTAAAATACTAATTACAAAATACTTCGTCATCAAGTATTTGAAATACGAATTACAAAATACATTTTTAGGAAGTAATTGAAATACAAATACCAAATACGTATTTGTATTTCAATTACGTATTTTAATTACAAGTAATTCAAATACTGCCCAACCCTGCAAGTACCTAATACAGAAGTATCTAAGAACAAGACATGCTGCGCCGACTATAAATGGTAAGGGCAAGAGAAGGATGATATTAAATAGATGCTTATCTTTGTTTTCCTCCAGATGAGATGAACCGCATGAACCTCGAGCTGATCTCCCGGGCACTCTGCATCCTGTGTCTGGACGAGGCGGGAGGAGACCGCGCTGATACGGATGCTGACACCAACGCCATGCTGCGGGCCATGCACGGCGCCGGCACGAGGTACCACTCCGCCAACCGCTGGTTCGATAAGACTGTACAGGTGAGGAAATGAAGAAAACAACCGAAATAAAACCACGCTCATCCTAAGTATGCAGCGACCGCCTGAAAGCATACAAATAAATCACATGCACTCTTGTTATCCGAAGGGTTAGCAGAGGACCTGTTATACACCCACATTTCACCAGCTATATGTGTGACAGGGGGTGAACCTATTGCCATCGACTAGTCACAAATGCAGACTCAGTGGCTGCTACTGAGAAATTTCTGATGGAAAACCCAATAGCCTGCGATTCGAACACATGGCAGGACCTCATGTTCACCATCACTAGATCAAGGAAGCATCCATTAAACGTAAACCTTAATATTATCGTATTTCTGATGTGCCATTGGCACCGTTGACATTTGACTACTTGCCATTAAATGACACTATGTCTTCTTTTCCAGCTAATCATCTCGTCAGACGGTACAGTAGGCATGTGTTACGAGCACAGCGCAGCCGAAGGTGTCGCCGTAGTTCGGCTGGCCGAGCGAGCCCTGGCCAGGGCTGAGGTGGCAGACAGACCAGCCCCGCCACCTGCCCTCCTGCCAGCTCCCCAAGCTATGAAGTGGAACGTCACCCCAGACGTGCAGAGGACCATAGAGAGTGCTGCCAGGGATCTTGATCGGTGAGGAGTTGATGTTCAGGGACTGTACCACCAGCTTTTATTACTTGGGTTTTGGAGATACAAGTGTTACAGAAAGTATAAGTAGATAATTCATCTCATTTCCCAACTGAAGAAATATTGATATAAAGTAGTGTTAGGCCTCAAGAACAGACAACAACCCGTCTAGGGTTAAGTTAGGACTTCGAATGACTTTTGAAAACGAGTATCTTGATAAAGTTATCTTACACACAATGATTTTGTGGTACCCATCAGTCGCATGTAAAATACAGATATTCGACTGCGTTCAGTTAGACTCTAAGCTTACCCCACTAAATGGGCAAATGCTGCAGGGCAACTTATGTTCGTGTATCTTTCACTGCTCTGTTCTGATAGTCCCTCATTTCACTCACAGCGCCATCTCTGACCTGGACCACAAGGTGTACACATACCGCGGCTACGGGCGCGAGTTCATGAAGTCCTGCCGCACCAGTCCTGACGTCTACATCCAGCTCGCCATGCAGTATGCTTACTACAAGTGAGTCATGACCTTAATCTGGTGGTTGAAAAGGCTTTCAGGGGATAAGGTCCTCGATTTTTGCTTTAAAATTACCAAAACAGAACCCAATAAAAGGTCAAAAAGATTACATTTCAATTATAAAAAACTTCTTAGTTAATAATTCTTCTGTATCTATAGTAAAGTGAGAAGTCCTGACTGACTGACTCATCAACGCCCAGCCCAAACCCTTGGACCAAGAAAGCTGAAATTTTGCACAGAGGTTCCCTGCATAATGTAGACAAGGAATAAGGAAGGATTTTTCGAAATTCAACCCCTAAGGGAGTTAAATAGGGGATGAAAATTTGTATGGAAAATCGTCATTTTCACGCGGGCGAAGCCGCTGGCAAAAGCTAGTCACTGATATGAGCTGAGAGATATTGATGTAAATGAATAATGAATACACACGGGCAATAGAACTTATTACGTCCACTCTGGCACTATGTTAAACAATTTCTAGTCTCCAACAATTAGAATGAAAACTGCTATCAGACATCAAGATCAGATTTTTAAGCGCCACGCTATCCTCCCCAGGATGTACGGCTACCTAGTCACGACCTACGAGTCAGCCAGCCTGCGCCGGTTCCGCAACGGTCGCGTGGACAACATCAGGTCAGCGCACGGCGCAGCCCTGGCCTGGGCAGCCGCCATGTGCACCGCGGAGACACCACCCCTCAGTGATGCAGGGGATGACGGGCAGAAGAAGGTGTCTTTCAATTTGTATGGGGTGAGCATAGATTTGGTTGGTTGTAAATCTTGTCTGGGAAAAATTTAATGGATGTTGTAGGGTGCTAAAAGCTCGTCGTTTCGTTTCAAGTTATTTTGGTACACGCAACTTCCACTGTTAGCCATAGATACTATATTATTCTGGAATTAGTATTTAACCCTGTAGTAGTCAGACCAACATCTAACTAGTTCTTTGTCAAGTCAGGTAAAATTATTTAAACAGAAAAGACAAGACTTAGGTCAGTCAATCTATATCAATCGTCAGATTAGCTAGATTTCAGAAACCGTTATACAATATTAGCTGGACCACCATATTTATACACACTGGAGCCTACAAAAAGTTAGCTTGACAAAACATTTTCTCCTAAAACCAGGAGCAAAAGAAACTGGAGCTGTTCGAGGAAGCAGCTCGGAAGCAGACATCCATCATGGAAGCCAACATCCTGGGCAAGGGGATAGACAACCACCTGCTGGGGCTGCGCGAGGCGGCGCGGGAGACCCTGGGAGAACTGCCCCCCGTGTTCTGTGATGCGGCGTACAAGCAGATGATCGAGTTCAAGCTCAGTACTAGTCAGGTGGGTTGTGGCAGAAGCATGAGGGAATTAGAGATTTGTTTTATTTTTGATTGTTTTAATTGCGTCAGAGTAGTGGTGGCCCAGTGGTGGCGGCCCCGACTTACGAACAGTGTGTCGTGGGTTCGAACCCCGTCAGGCGCATTACTTTGTGTAATTTATTTCATCACCACTGCTCTCAAAACGGTTAAGGAAAACATCTCGAGGAAACTGGCATGTCTTAGAACCAAAAAATTCGAAGACATGTGACATCTGCCAATCCGCACTGGGCCCGCGTGGTAGATTATAGCCCATCCCTCTCCCAGAGAGGAGGCCTGAGTTCCTGCAGTGGAAACATCATAGGCTGATGATGATGATGAATTTCGTCAAATCAATAATGGATATAATTCACCATTCACCTACGTTTTTATCAAATTCGTTTCTAGGATTCTGGGAGGTGGGAGCTTTTGTTTTTGACTTATTTATTTAGTTCGTGTTATTATAATTGTCTTCTTGTGCGAGCCCCAATAAATTAGTTTTCATTGCTTAAGTTCTGCCTAGGTTACCAATTTTTTAAGGGTTTTGTACAGCAAAGTTTAACTATTCTTTTCAGGTGACCACCACAACGGACGGCACATTCATGGGCTACGGAGCAGTCTGCCCCGACGGCTACGGCTGCAGCTACAACCCGAAGAAGGACAGCATCATCTTCTGCATATCTTCGTTCACCTCGTCCAGTGTCACCAACACGGAGGCCTTCAGGCAGTCGCTGGGGGAAGCCCTCGACTCCATGAAACTCATGTTCCAAGCTAGAAAGGTGGAAAACTGAGGAGAACGTGAGAGGGAACTAAAGGTTTCTAAGTATGTATTAGTAAGGCAAGCACAGGTTCGTTATATTTTGGTGGAAGGCACTGTTTTAAAGCTTGATGTTTTAGAAAGAAATGGGTAGGAATAGAGTGGAATGATTTTTAAGTGTTAGGAATGACGAGTAGATTCGGTGTTTTAAATTTAAGTATTATGGATAAACCCCTCCTATGCCTCAAGGGCGGTTCTTAATCAATTTAAAGAGAAGATTGGCCGGGAGTAAACTGATAAGTTGAATGTGCTATATATTCTAGCCAACGCAAGATATTTAAAAATATATATGTATTTATAAGCACAATTTAATATATTAAATCAAATTATTTATGTATTTTCGCAAAAGCTTTGGCAGATTCGATCTGTTAATATGTTGTAAATATTTACACTTATTTTCCAAAAATATATTATTATCTATTGTTGATTTGTTGCTAGGTACGAGTATAGGTAACACTACATGTCTATTAGGTAAATTATATGATAAAATGCACGATAGATAAGCGAACTTGAACATATCATGAAAGGACTTGTAAGAAAATTTAAATTAAGGATCTCAAAGATTTTTCAAAAAAATATCGTCAAAATATATCGATCTAAAAAAATATCTTTGCAAGTATTTATCGTGAAATATCAGTCTGTCCTTAAAAATTAAGATTTTGAACGTGTCACAATTTCAGGAATGTATTTACGATTAGTTATACTAACAACTCAATCTAGTCATATCAAGATTAATAGTTTTAATTACTATAGTTTTATAAAAACGTTGCCGTTCTGAAGTCTTATGCCGTTTTAGGTGTTTATTCACTGTTCTATAGTTTATTTATTGTTGTTACTCTAAAAAATATTCTATGTATAGAAAAGATGGTGACAATTATGCGGTTCTAGTCAAAATTTTAATTATTTTTTTTGATAGATATTTGAGATGTTCAAATATACGAAAAAGTGTAAATAAAAGATGTGGCAGCGAGGAAACCGTTCAAGTACTAGTTTAAAAAAATACCCGATGTATATAAGGATAAATAATTTACTTTGACGTATAAGACCTTTGTGTATTGGTAATATACTACGCTATCAGAATATAAATACAGCACTCTTTCCTTGAAGAATTAAATTGTTAATCAGTCATTTTTAGAATGATATAATACTTAATCGGTTTTGCACAAGGCTTGTGCTATCGCAAATATTATAATATGTATATTATTTGAATATATAAATAATATTATATATCTATAATACAACTTTTACATGGTATAACATACATATCAAATATCTTAGCCAATGAATTTACATAGTGATATAATAAGTTGAAACTTTAGAGCTTTTACACTTTATATTTATACATTTGTTGTTGGTCTATCTCTACTTATTATATATTTTAAGTTGTAGAATAAAGACATTTAGGCGGATCTTACTGGGAATATATTACGATTGTTTTAAGATATCCTTACATAGTATAAAACAAAGTCGCGTCTGTTTGTTTGTTTGTTTATTTGTTTGTTTGTCTGTATGCTTAAATCTTTAAAACTACGCAACGGATTTTGATGCGGTTTTTTTTAATAGATAGAGTGATTCAAGAGGAAGGTTTTAATACCTTTTTTGTACCCGTGCGAAGCCGGGGCGGGTCACTAGTTTATCAAATAATAACGAACCTATGAATTATCTACGTAGACAGATAACAAAATAATTATGTATACCTACTGTTGAAACGTCAGTGTAAAAAGACACATATCGAGTAACATTATTGCTGTTTAATACAACTACTTATAATGTTAACGTCGCGTCCAAAGTTCTAAGCGATAAATTAATTAAATCAAGTTGCTACGAATTATCGCAGAAGCTTCTGTGGCTGTAGCAACCTACGCAGGCGTAGCAGCCTTGTACATACTCGTTGGTTATGACGTAACTTTGATATTGAAATAAATGTAGGTATTTCGAAAAGATCCTATCATAATCTCTACGTAAAAATAATCAATCGTAGTATGTTCCCAATAGAAAAAATATATATATTTATGAAAGTTAACTTATAACTTGTTATTGCCTTTACCTTTACATTATACCTAATAATATAAAACTATCGGCACAATTAATCTTGTCCATTAACTCAAAAAACTTCCTTGTTCTCTTCGTTTATGGACTTATGAGTAAAACATTAAAAAGTATTGGCAAAATGTTATAAAAACAAGAACTAGAACATAGTTTCATGCCTGTAAATCAATGACTGAAAAGCTTAATTAAAAGCTGTAGGTTATAAACTAACCTATAAAAAAATGCATGGTCTAAAAAAACGTTATCTTTGGTTTTTACTTTCCATGTAGAAATGACAAAAGACAATATTTTATTTTAATCCTCCTGCAAAGGATGTTATCCAAATATACCTGCTTTTTTAAATCCCTATCGATTTAATGCAGACGTATTATTGCCAAAAAAAGCTAAAAAAAATATAGCTTGTGGTGTTGGTAATCATTAAACATGCACAGTTAGAATATTAATTAGAAAAAAAATATTGATTGTTAGTTACATTACGTGTTGTTGTACCTAGATAGTAGGTATTTAATTATTTATGACATAAGTATATAAAATATATATTTACACGCCTTTCGGTAAAACATATATCTATTCAAAATTCTCGATTTCGAATTCTCGAATTTTCGATTTTTTACTCGGTTGATCTCAGTCAGTTTTTTTGGCGAAATATAAAGTAGCTCTGCTACGGTAAATTAGGGACATTTGCTGTAAAAAGAAACGTTGTTAGGAACATCGTCGTTTCGCATGAGATAAAATGAGGGTAGGAATTAATTATGAAAGGTTTAAAACAAAATGAAGGTTTGTATGATTGTTGGTAAATTACAAAAAAAAACTATGAATTATACCGAGAATTATTGTGTTGGTTCAAAAAATATATAAATTATTTTGTGATTTTCTTAAAAATATAAATGTTGAAAACAGTTGATACCTTCTTAATGTTACTTTTTTTGACAATGATCTTTAATGGTTAAAGTGAATAAAATTGTTATTAAATCAATTTTATTGATTAAAATTATATATAAAAAAAAACTATTATTTATAACAGTTCCGGGACGGTGATCTTATCAAAAGAGTAAAAATGTGTTGATAACATAGTTATTTATATTCGAAAAATCCTCGTATCACTTTAAGTTTTTGTAATATTTTTTATAGATTTCTTTTATATTTTTATTGCCAACTATAAATACAGGATGTTTGAAGTTTTTGTTTCTTCAAGTACTTAATAAATAAATATATTATTATTTAATTTTTATATCAGAAAATTAATCTTAAAAAAATAGTTTTTTTTTTAGTTTATAAAATATTATTTTTTTAATTAAATTAGGGTATACCTACTTAGTATAATATTCTAGTAATTAAGCGAAAATCGTATACATATCGTCGATGACTGTCATGCTTGACATGGCCAAGAATATCAAAAACATATCAAAGTTTAGGATTAAGGTTAGGTTTAAATGATTATTCATATCAATTATTATATTAATAAGACTTATGCATAATACTAAGAGTCAATTTGTCAGTATTTTATTGATAATCTTATATATTACTTATTTAAAGCTTGTTTGCTACCTGAAACAAAATATTTTCGGTATGTATGGTAGTTTTCAAGCCGTTTTTAGGTCCATTAAAAATAATTACAACATTGTAGTTTTTTTTTGAGTGAATGATTGTAACTAGTACCTTTTTGGTTTAAGTAATAAATACAATACCTACTACTGTGTGTTAGTAATAAAGATAGTTTAATAAGCGCGCCGCGAAGCACAAGTAGAAAGGAATGTTAATTACAACTTATGAAGAGTACCTTCGGTAGCATATTCTTGCTGTGTTTGAGATAAGTAACTTATAATCAGCACGTATGTATTTATACCTATAATACCAGTCAATACAAGTACCTACCTATTATCTTTATCGTTATTTAAATTATAATTCCTATATCGTTGAATATTTAAAATATATATTTGCTGTCAAAAGATGCAAAACTAATATATTTTGCTAAATAATTTTACGAGTTAAGTATATATTGTTTGAGCACAAAATTTAATACTAGCCTTAGGCCGCAAATTCGGAGACGCGTTTTTTAGAGCGTGCAGCGGGGAGTTGAATGGAACTCCGTTCAACTCCCCGCTGCACGCCCCGCCTCTCCGAACTTGCGGCCTAAGTATTGTTGTGAAAATATAGGTATAACTTTATTTATACTTGTTATTTAAATACCTAATTTATTTGTTCAGTGCCACTAATAATAAGTTTTCGGCACATCTATGAATACCTATATTATATGAATATGTAGGTATATATTATACCATAACTTCTGTGTAATATTTTATATTTATTATACAAAATATAATTATATCGCACCCCTAGGAATAATATTATATTACTCCTGATACTTTACATTATGCTTACTATATCCTAAGAACTTATACCCGTAGTATATATTGTTGTATAGTGATTAAATATTAATATCAATGTTATCCTTGCTCTTAGAGGATAGTAAACACCCGCCAAGCTTTTTAGGTACCTACTGATCTCTAAATGTAATGATCTCATGAAAAAATATAAAGGAAAAATAACTGGATTTAGGTACTGAATCGATTAGATTGTGATGGTTTAGTATTAATGGTTAATTTAATAATGGTGTTAAATGGTGGATGTTTAGAATGTTCGTAGGTATAGTAGAATTACTATGAAATGGTGGGTTTTTGAAAATGAAATGAGGGTGCAGTTTGAAAATAAAGGAGTGGGTAGGTTCATGTAGTCTGCCAAAATTCATACAAATGTGCGCTGATCTACTGTTATCTAAGACCCACTCATGTTTCTACGATATTTTGTATCCAGTATCAAAGTTGTCCCATTAGAATCCTGAAATTTTGGATCCATTATCAACAACCATTTCGAATGTACGAAGAGTTGGTATTTGAATGCAAGTAGCATTAAATTTTAGACGCGTGAAGCACCTGCACAGTGGGTTGATTTGTGACGAGATGTGTCGTGTTCCTAGTTTGTATAATCACTGTTAATTATAAGAAAACATGCATTAATCTGATACTTATACGAGGAACATCTTATTTAAGTCAGATCAATTTATAATATATTTTAAATGTATTAGAAAATCTAAATGTACCCTTGCCATTTGTAATGTAAACATATCAAAACTGCTTTTAAATAGTATTATAGGAATGTATTTAGCCACAAATGTTAAATGTATACCTTGTTGTCACCACTACCTGTACTAGGCCACAGAGTAAGAAATATCAGTAGCGCGACGAGAGAATTTGTTAAAAAAACTAACCACAAGTTACAAGAAAAGTGAAAATCTCCACTGTGCGACTGTGAAAAATCTGAAATGATTTCAGTCCTTTTTTTAAACACTCAAAAAGAATGTTTCTAACTAATTTTCTTAGCGACCGTTTCAATATTTTGTACGCTGTGGCAACTCAAACTGTCTGTAGCTTGTAAGTGTTTCCGTGTCAATTGAATGTTGCTCTCAATAAATCGAACTTTACGTTGGAATTATGCCTTTTCATTGATTCTTCACCCTGAACTTCAGTTGTTAGCAGGACTCGCATCCACACTTCTGATATGAAATGAAAATTGGGCCTTAAGCCAGTTTGGAAAGACTATTTCTAGATTAAACAATACCTAAGAAAATTCGAAACTCTATATTATAACATAAATGAAGTTTGAATCAGGAAAATGCTTAGTATAAATGTAGATAGCTATAACAATAGAGGAAGACCAAAGAAACGATGGATGGACTGTGTGGAAGATGATTTGGTTAGGAAGGAGGTGACTGCTGAGATGACGAGTAACAGAGAGAAGTATGGATAAAGAAAAAACATTGAAAATAAAAGATTGCGCCGACCACAAATATATTGAAATAAGGGCAGGAGAATAATAAATGATGATGATAATAATATTATTAAGTTTTTATTGCTTACAAGCAATCTCAGGCCTCATCTCTAGGAGAGGGATGGGCTATATATAATTCACCACGCGGGCCCAGTGCGGGTTGGTAGACGTCACATGTCTTCGAATAGCACCTAACCAGAAAGTAAAGTATAATATGGAAGGAACAGGGGCAAATTTGATTTATTGAAGGTTAAGGTTACGTGAAATAAAAACAACAAATTGCTTAGGTACACCAATTGATATTTATTCCCACGCTGTTTTGTATCAAAGTATTCACTATTTATACATCAATATATTTTATATTACAACAACAAACAAATCAACTCAATAATCTGTTGATTACAAATATTTCTCTATCTAATACAAAAATCAGGTTTATCAATTTTTCCAAAACAAGTTTGCTTTGCTACACATTGTATTACATAACTTTGGAATTTTATAAGTTTTTTCGTTTTATTTTAGCCTTTTTATAGGCAATGCAATAAAATCTTATAGTGCGCGCGGAACTAGTTGGCCGCTCCTTAGGCAAGTTTTTGTTTTTTATTTAAGTATTCTTTTCAATAAATTGAACAATTATTGTTCACGATATCTCGGGATTGGTCATCACTGTCTAATTATATAATAGTCTCCTGTGCCATTGCAAGCTGTAGGCAACCCGCCCCCTCACCCCTTTCGCCACCTAAGGAGCGGCCAACTAGTTCCGCGCGCACTATAATAGACCGTGAGACCGTAGAGAAAGTGTTTTGTCAAACCAATTTACAAAAATATGTATGATTTAACATAACATCACGCTTGTAATCCCTGAAGGGTTAGGCAGACGTGTCCCTTATTAAGGTCCCATTAAAATAGGTGGACAAAATTTCAGAAATCATTCAGACCACCAAAATAAGGACGGTGGTTATTTTCTTTTTTTCAAGAAAATCAAATTTAAGTACCTAGACCTACTCATAAAGGATGAGTTTGTTCTAGAGTGCCGGCAAATTATTATTTTAAGGAAAAAAAAAAATTTTTTTTTTTTTTTGTTTAGATATGTTTGGTTAGACCTACTGAACGCTGTGTTAAAATTTGTCCACCTATTTTAATGAGACCTTATATAGCTCGCCCACATTTCGCGAGTTATGCTAAATATCATGTATGACCCAATTTTAATCGGTCAGTTACCTAGCTGTAACTAAGCATCATCTTTGACAACAGTGTAAGAATGAATAAAACGACATTCAATGCAGGACCATCGATTTTATTCAAATCTAAATTTCGGTGCCAACCTTATCTTCTAATCTTTAAATCGTTTTCCGGATTACTGCAGTACCTATGTTTCTATGTCCGCAATTAGTCCGTAACACTTCTGATACTTAAGTTGGTTGCCATCAACGAAAATTCATGCATCAGTGTCCTAACGAAGTGTCCGTCTCCAATACCAAGATATACAGTTACCACTTTAAAAGTGCTCTTATCACTTATATAGTATTCTTATCATACAGTACATTTTACATTATTAAAATAAAATTCTCTAAGTATTTCATTTCTGATTAGTATCAAAATATATATATTTTTTACCTTTATTTACACACATTACAATTTGTTCGGGACGACTCTTTTCTTATCTTATTATAGTATACATAAGTACTTTAATATTTAAAAACCATATTTTTGTTATTTAAAACTAATTATGGTGTATCTTGTTTCAAATGCACATTTTATAGTTTTCATATTCTTCAAAATCAATTATTTGTATAATTAGACCATTCTTATGAGCTTATATAGAAGAATTTAAAGATTACAACTCAATTCAACCTCGACCTCATCTCTGCCCTTAGGGCAAGATTGAGGTCAAGAGCAAGCGCATTTATAATAAGAATAAAAATAAATCTTTCATTAAGTTCTGACCTAACTGAGGCGCTTCCCATGAAGGAAAAACGGCTAAATTCCCTCGTGCGTAACCTGTATGAGCCTTTCAAATTGTTCAAAACTAACATTCCAATTAGTTTTTAATTATTAAAACAATTATTCCTGGCATATCAAAAAAAAATTCAGCTCTTTTACAAAGGTAATATTCGTTACGTGCTCGACAATAATAGTTCATTTTTATATGAAAATTATATGTAAATATGAATACATTAATATATATTTGATGTTCTGCAATGGCACATTATTTAGATTTTATTTACATCCATGGCTTAGAAATAAATATGTACTTTCTGTAAATAACTAGCTACGATATTATACGATATTTATTTTAGAAGGCTATTCAATAGATTACGATCGTACAGCCTATCGTCCTTTTACAATAACATATTAATCATCCATAGGAATTATATTCCAGATAATAAGTAGATCATAGTTTTTAGACAAACATATTTTCTTTACAATCCAATTTCATCAATAGTAAAAATGTGTCACAAACACATAAATTCATCAATAGTAAAAATGTGTCACAAACACATAAATTCATCTAAATAAGAATGAAGAAGGTGTCGAGAAACAGAGAAGTAAGGAAGAAGAACAACACAATTGCTGCCAACCCCAAATGAACTGGGTTAAGAGCATAAGAGATAGCTGATTTCAGAAGCTTCATTCGAGTGAAAGTTTTTGTGTAAAACAAAGTTCACACGACATTAAGAAATTACATATAAATGTTTCTTTATCGGCTCATTTAATTACTTTACGTTAAGATCATTAGCCGTGAATAAATGAAAGTACAAAACAGTTTACTGACGAAAAAAAAAAACATTTTTATTCAATTTACTAGTGACCCGCCCCGGCTTCGCACGGGTGCAAAAAAGGTATTAAAACCTTCCTCTTGAATCACTCTATCTATTAAAAAAACCGCATCAAAATCCGTTGCGTAGTTTTAAAGATTTAAGCATACAAAGGGACATAGAGACAGAGAAAGCGACTTTGTTTTATACTATGTAGTGATGACCGAGTGAAGCGTCTTCTATGAGCTTTACAGATACACATTTAGTAACAGTGAGCAACACAAGTGGGTTTATTTTATTAAAATTACACATATACAATAAATAGTGTTAGTGATTCATTTATCACACAGTCATATTTATAAAACCACAGATTAGTCAGCAAATGGAACACTGAACCACATTGCCATTTGCCACCATATTAGTTAATTCATTTACTTACTCCTCCGTGTCAATGTGATAAAATAAATGCTTCATATTACGCATTATATGTATATTAATTCATTATTAAATTAAAACTTTCGCCTTATAATTTACACTTTTTACTGGCCTTTTATAGTCATTTCTTCAATAGGTATATAACCTCACGCTTGTATCCTCCGAGGGGTAGGGCAGCATTACCCATGATAATAGATAACAATTCAATGGTTCGCCTAGTTGTATACAGATCACCCATTTAAAGTATACGCTTCGGCAATCTTCGTATATCTTCGGAAACACGAACGTGTAATCAAGAGATGTAATAAATAAATATGTTTTCTTTCTTTCTAATATCCCGTCGGGGCTGCGGGTTTTTCGAAACAGATACCGCGGTCTCGACACAAAGGGCTAAGAAGGAACATGGGTTGTTTTTAGTCAGTAGAAGTGTGACACTCTGTTGTTATAACTAAGTAAGTAGAAGTCTTTGCTCTCGCGGTGACGTTCGTGTTAATTCGGAAACACGAAGATTACCGAAGAGCATACGTTTTCTGGGTTAACTGTACGTTTATGGTAACCGAGTGTAGTTACTGCTGATGTCATTTTGTGATCAGGAATGATGTCTCGCAGTTGCAGTCACTTTCATCGGATTTTACCTGTAAAGGTGAGTTAGATTTTTAATATTACATGATGGCGTTATTTTAAAATTAAAGATGAAAGAAAATTGTTCACTTACTGTAATGCAACGACCATACAGCCACTAGACGCATAATACTCAATCTAACGCACGAAACAAATTCTGTCAACTCGCTGAGGTGCGGGGGAACGGGGTACTGCATTCTGATTGGCCCTTTCAAGGTCATTGCATTTTTACGGCTCACAGGTGTGGTCGAAACTAATGCGAACTTTGTGAGTGACGACAGCTATAAGATTTATAGCCCTAATGTGTTGACAGACATTGGTCGCCTGTTATTAGGCGTCTAGTGGCTGTATGGTCGTTGCTGTAATGTAACGAATAATTATGAATAAATTAACGAACTATATAAACTGAACTAAAAATGTGACAGAAAATATTCATTTATTTTATAAAAAGGGGCACTAAACCACACGACAGAGAAAGAAGTTAGCTAGATGACACGGAAATAAATTAAATTAATCATCACCATCATCAGCCTATAATGTTCCCAGTTCCCACTGCAGGGACTCAGGGCTCCTCTCTAGGAGAGCGATGGGCTATAATCCACCACGCAGGCTGCTTTGAGAGCAGTGGTGATGAAATAAATTACACAAAGTAATGCGCCTGCCTGAGTTTGAACCCACGATTTACTGTTCGTAAGTCGGGGCCGTAAACACTGGACCACCACTGCTCTTCCACTGAGCCACCACTGCTCTTTAAAGTTCAATTAATAACTTCATTCAAAACAAAACATTTATTTCAAGTAGGCCAGTTACAGGTACTTTTGAATAATAAATAATAATAATAATAATATTCCACAACTATCACACAACGCCATCTAGTCCCAAGCTAAGCAGAGCTTGTGTTATGGGTACTAGACAACTGATAAACATACTTATATATTTCTAAATACATACATATTATAGATAAATTACACCCAGACACAGAACAAATGATCGTGCTCATCACACACAACATTTGTCCTGGGTGGGAATCGAACCCACGACCTCCGGCATAGCAGTTAGGGTCACTAACCACTAGACCAACAGGCCAGTCAGTCAGTTTGAATAGTCGAAACAAATTAAAAATAAGCTACAGTCCCAGTCACAAGGCATAATAACTGTGACTGTGCTGTAGTTGCCCATTCCCTAGCGTAGATCTCTATGGAGAATTAAAAAAGCAACAGACACACAAAATATTAGTTGACAATGACGGTATTAGTAAAACAATACCGAGAAGCTTACGGAGCGCACCGTTAATCACTTACCACTTACCATAAGGAAGTGATGCAGGGTGAGGGTCTCGGCCCTCGGCCTGAGGTCGGCGTCGTGCGTGAGACAGGACAGACAGAACTGCTGGCCCTCGTCCGACAGGCTCGTGGGTATCTCCGGCCGCCCGCCAGACCCCACTAGGAACATTATCTGGTAGTTGCTGTCGTACTGGGAGAAGGGACGCTGGGAAGAAAGAGAAAGGGAAAGAGACTTTAATGTGGTGTTAAAACGTAGATTAGGAAAGTCACAATCTTGATTTTAACCGACTTTAAAAAAAGAGGAGGGTCACAATTCGACTGTAGGTTTTTTTTTTGTATGTATGTTACCTCGTAACTCCGTCATTTATGGTGTTCAGTTTAACAACACTTAATGTGCAACTTAAAAAGATGAAAGAAAAAACTTTTTGCAAAAAAATACCAGTCTTTCAAAAAAACAAAAAAAGTCTAAAATAACTTAACTATCGGAACTTTGTAGCAAAAAAGTGAATGAAACAAAATCAAAGTTTTTATAAAAAGTTCTTTTTTTCAAAACCTTTCACAATTTCAACAACAGATTCAACAGGAGTGCCGTGTTAATGTCATTCGAAACTCAAAAACGGATCCTAGCTTCTGCCACGGTTTCGCCCATGGCACTCACCAATAATATGGCTATCTATTGGTAAAATTATTCTCAAAATCAGAATAGTCGATTCAGAGATTACCCTTACAATTTCACAAACTTTACCTGTTTATAATATTAGTATAGATCAACGTACCTTGCCGGAAGACATCTCAGTGACAACGCAGCCGAGAGACCAGATATCTGCGGCGCGACCGTGACCTGACGACTTCATGAACACCTCAGGAGCCATGTACGCTGTAACATCACGAAATAAGTAATTAATATTGCCTAAAATGTGCCTTGGTACATAGACGCGAAAAAGATTCAAAAAGTTCTACACAAATGACTTTTCGTAAACGTCAAAAGTGTCATCTGAAAAAATGGATGTGACGCATCAAACTCCCCAACAATCCGCCCGTTGACATAAAAGTTAATTTTATGAACAAAACTGTAAAATTACTAGTTTTTTGGTTCCCAAAAAGTCAAAGTGGTGGATGTGGCAATGGGGTTTCTTTAGCAGTAATTTTTCCCAAAAATGAAATCACAAAATAGTAAAATGATGACCCTGTCGGGGTCTTAAGCATGGTTTAAATTTGCTGATCCCGTTCAGTGTTTTTGATCCAAATCGTCCAAAACATCATTCTAATATCGCCTGTCACAAAAGAATATCAGTTTTCGTCGTCATTGTCAAGTAACAAACCTTGTGTGCCGACGAATCCCTGCAGTTCTCCGGGCGCGGTAGTGTTGGCGCGAATCTTGACGGCGCAACCGAAGTCACCGAGTTTCAGACAGTGGCCTTCGTTTGTCAAGAAGATGTTGCCACCTGGTGGAACGAAGAAGGTAAGTTATGAGAGGGATACATACATGATAATACCATGACCGACCCATAGTCACACTAAACTACCACACCAGTGTGACTATGGTTAATTATATTTATCCGTAGTCACACTAGTATGACTATGGATAATTAAACCTGATCCGTAGTCACACCAGTATCGTAGCTTTTGGTCACGTCACTCATACATGCAACGCATGTACTCCATGACGCGCGCTCGCTTCGCTCGCATATTAAATAACACTAATATCTTCTGTCCCCGAAGTGCCGGGCCTCCGCCGGCCTCCTTCGTCGGCCTACGGCCCGGTGCCCATGCCGCCCATAAAGGATACTGTCGCGAGACGGTGATTCATCCACTTAGCGGACGACTAGAAACAGCCTATAATTTTGGTTATTCATCCGGGTGTGGCTACGGATCAGGTTAAATTATCCGTAGTCACACCAGTGTGACCACGGATCAGCCGTAGTCACACCAGTGTGACTACGGATAAATAAAATTAACCATAGATTTAGTGTGACTATGGGTCGGTCACTGATAATACCTGTATTTGTATAAAATTATTACAAAACAGTCCTATAAATCACAAAATGTACCTTCCTAGTTTACAAACTGGAGAGAAGAAGAGGCGAAAGGAACTCTCTATACAACATATACCTACCATGTCTGTTCATAAGAATAGGGGATCGGACTGAGTCTAAAAAATATGATTCTGTTTAGTCCGTCAGTTAGATTATCGAAAAATATTGGATAGGTACGTGTTTTTTGTTTTAACGAATTAATGAATATTGACGAAGATAAAAAGCGTCGTGACGTCACTTGTGGGTTAAAAATGTACTGACATGTAACGTTTTCGAGGAGTTCACGAGTTTTCGAAGCACTGTATCGTCTTAATTTTTTGTTAATGTGAAAAAAGAAAAAATAGGTGTTCAATATTTTTTGGAAATCTATCTGACGGACTAATTAGTTGTTTTTTGTCCGATCCCCTATTAGATTCTATACCTACAAAAGTATTTAAAGTAATCATCTAGTATTATAACACTATACATAGGTTTGATTAACTAGAAATGGCGAACACGCGTCAACTAAGACTTATTTTTTCAGCAATTAGTCACTGCAAGGTTAAAGTCACTCTTCTCTCCTTCCACTTGTCCCTATTCACAGCTGCTATTGGACAACCTGTTCATATTGAAGACTGTTGATCCGTTTTAATGACACAATAGCACGCATATTGATGGGCATTTTAGCCAGAATATTGATCAAACCTATAGTTAAAGCTACGCCAAAACATACTGATTTTTACAGGTCAAAGTATAAATGGAGGCAAAACTTTGCCTCTTTATTACACCATAATTATGTTCTGTAAGCCCATTTCTTTTTTGGTGGATTGGAAATCATCAAATGCACGCTACATCTCTCCCACTCTGAACGAAACGCAAGGGCATGTAAGACTTCTACTGACTAAAATCCAACCATGTTCCTTCATACGGGCCCGCATTCCTGTAAGCTCTGTCGTACAATAATTATGGTACTCACTCTTAATATCCCTGTGTGCGATAGCTCTCGCGTGCAACTCCCGCACAGCCGACAGCAGCTGCTTGGTGTACTTGCGCACGGTATGCTCGGCCAGCGCGCCGGACGTCGCCACCAGCGCCTCCAGGGAACCCTCCACGCACAGCTCCATGAACAGGAGCATCTCCTCCTGGGTGGGGAAGAGAGGATGGTGTTACTTTAGTGGTGAATGTAGGTCCGCATTTCACTGAAAATGTGACGAGGTGAAGACAAAGTGACACTTTGTTACCCAAAATATGCATAGTTCTACTGGAACACATATTCAAAATACTAACATGGAACTAAAGTGGTTTCAACATATTCATCTATACTAATATTATAAAGAAGAAGTAAAGTTTGTGTGTTTGTATATTAGTTAAATTGTAAGGGGTAATCTCGGGATCAACTGAACCAATTTTAAAAATTCTTTCACCAATAGAAAACCACATTATTGCTAAGTGTCATATGCTACTTTTTATCCCTGTATTCCCACGGGAACGGGATCTACGCGGGTGTAACCGCGGGACGTACGCTAGTAATATTATAGAATAATGTGCTCTGAATTACAAGGAATGATAAAAATACTGGATTTAAAATGAAATATGAGAAACGAAAGCAGTCTTCTTCTGCACAGCTCTAACATTTATCCGGATATCATGGATAAATCCTGAAAGGTGCAAGTGGTTGTGCAGGATGGTCAGGATAGGATGTAACGCATATCCTGCAGAGGGGCTCCACGCTGGCAGTTTGTTTGGGATGGATCGAGGATACCCCATTTAGCCAGATTATATCAACAGCGGCCAACCTGGGCTCGCTCGGTTAAGAGATTTCCAGATTGTGGCGACTTCAGTACGTTTCCGGGCGGCAGGTGTTCTTCCGAGTTGATGAAATGTGGAGGGCTAGAGAAAGGGCATCTCTCGTCTGACGCACCGTCTTCTAAGGAGATCATATGCCTTAAGAAGCTTTTGATACGACTTGCTATTTCGCGTCTTACATCTGGTGGAGCTATACTTGCAAGCGGATACAACACCACCGACAGCTCCTTCATGTAACCGCATAGTGTGCTCACTGTGTAACTGTGTCCTCACCCGGTGCAGCTCGCAGCCGTAGTAGCGCACGAGGTGCGGGTGCAGTACGCCCTCCAGCACCTTGAGCTCGTTGGCGGCACCGACAGCTCCTTCATGTAACCGCATAGTGTGCTCACTGTGTAACTGTGTCCTCACCCGGTGCAGCTCGCAGCCGTAGTAGCGCACGAGGTGCGGGTGCAGTACGCCCTCCAGCACCTTGAGCTCGTTGGCGGCACCGACAGCTCCTTCATGTAACCGCATAGTGTGCTCACTGTGTAACTGTGTCCTCACCCGGTGCAGCTCGCAGCCGTAGTAGCGCACGAGGTGCGGGTGCAGTACGCCCTCCAGCACCTTGAGCTCGTTGGCGGCACCGACAGCTCCTTCATGTAACCGCATAGTGTGCTCACTGTGTAACTGTGTCCTCACCCGGTGCAGCTCGCAGCCGTAGTAGCGCACGAGGTGCGGGTGCAGTACGCCCTCCAGCACCTTGAGCTCGTTGGCGGCACCGACAGCTCCTTCATGTAACCGCATAGTGTGCTCACTGTGTAACTGTGTCCTCACCCGGTGCAGCTCGCAGCCGTAGTAGCGCACGAGGTGCGGGTGCAGTACGCCCTCCAGCACCTTGAGCTCGTTGGCGGCACCGACAGCTCCTTCATGTAACCGCATAGTGTGCTCACTGTGTAACTGTGTCCTCACCCGGTGCAGCTCGCAGCCGTAGTAGCGCACGAGGTGCGGGTGCAGTACGCCCTCCAGCACCTTGAGCTCGTTGGCGGCACCGACAGCTCCTTCATGTAACCGCATAGTGTGCTCACTGTGTAACTGTGTCCTCACCCGGTGCAGCTCGCAAACGTAGTAGCGCACGAGGTGCGGGTGCAGTACGCCCTCCAGCACCTTGAGCTCGTTGGCGGCACCGACAGCTCCTTCATGTAACCGCATAGTGTGCTCACTGTGTAACTGTGTCCTCACCCGGTGCAGCTCGCAGCCGTAGTAGCGCACGAGGTGCGGGTGCAGTACGCCCTCCAGCACCTTGAGCTCGTTGGCGGCACCGACAGCTCCTTCATGTAACCGCATAGTGTGCTCACTGTGTAACTGTGTCCTCACCCGGTGCAGCTCGCAGCCGTAGTAGCGCACGAGGTGCGGGTGCAGTACGCCCTCCAGCACCTTGAGCTCGTTGGCGGCACCGACAGCTCCTTCATGTAACCGCATAGTGTGCTCACTGTGTAACTGTGTCCTCACCCGGTGCAGCTCGCAGCCGTAGTAGCGCACGAGGTGCGGGTGCAGTACGCCCTCCAGCACCTTGAGCTCGTTGGCGGCACCGACAGCTCCTTCATGTAACCGCATAGTGTGCTCACTGTGTAACTGTGTCCTCACCCGGTGCAGCTCGCAGCCGTAGTAGCGCACGAGGTGCGGGTGCAGTACGCCCTCCAGCACCTTGAGCTCGTTGGCGGCACCGACAGCTCCTTCATGTAACCGCATAGTGTGCTCACTGTGTAACTGTGTCCTCACCCGGTGCAGCTCGCAGCCGTAGTAGCGCACGAGGTGCGGGTGCAGTACGCCCTCCAGCACCTTGAGCTCGTTGGCGGCACCGACAGCTCCTTCATGTAACCGCATAGTGTGCTCACTGTGTAACTGTGTCCTCACCCGGTGCAGCTCGCAGCCGTAGTAGCGCACGAGGTGCGGGTGCAGTACGCCCTCCAGCACCTTGAGCTCGTTGGCGGCACCGACAGCTCCTTCATGTAACCGCATAGTGTGCTCACTGTGTAACTGTGTCCTCACCCGGTGCAGCTCGCAGCCGTAGTAGCGCACGAGGTGCGGGTGCAGTACGCCCTCCAGCACCTTGAGCTCGTTGGCGGCACCGACAGCTCCTTCATGTAACCGCATAGTGTGCTCACTGTGTAACTGTGTCCTCACCCGGTGCAGCTCGCAGCCGTAGTAGCGCACGAGGTGCGGGTGCAGTACGCCCTCCAGCACCTTGAGCTCGTTGGCGGCACCGACAGCTCCTTCATGTAACCGCATAGTGTGCTCACTGTGTAACTGTGTCCTCACCCGGTGCAGCTCGCAGCCGTAGTAGCGCACGAGGTGCGGGTGCAGTACGCCCTCCAGCACCTTGAGCTCGTTGGCGGCACCGACAGCTCCTTCATGTAACCGCATAGTGTGCTCACTGTGTAACTGTGTCCTCACCCGGTGCAGCTCGCAGCCGTAGTAGCGCACGAGGTGCGGGTGCAGTACGCCCTCCAGCACCTTGAGCTCGTTGGCGGCACCGACAGCTCCTTCATGTAACCGCATAGTGTGCTCACTGTGTAACTGTGTCCTCACCCGGTGCAGCTCGCAGCCGTAGTAGCGCACGAGGTGCGGGTGCAGTACGCCCTCCAGCACCTTGAGCTCGTTGGCGGCACCGACAGCTCCTTCATGTAACCGCATAGTGTGCTCACTGTGTAACTGTGTCCTCACCCGGTGCAGCTCGCAGCCGTAGTAGCGCACGAGGTGCGGGTGCAGTACGCCCTCCAGCACCTTGAGCTCGTTGGCGGCACCGACAGCTCCTTCATGTAACCGCATAGTGTGCTCACTGTGTAACTGTGTCCTCACCCGGTGCAGCTCGCAGCCGTAGTAGCGCACGAGGTGCGGGTGCAGTACGCCCTCCAGCACCTTGAGCTCATTGGCGGCACCGACAGCTCCTTCATGTAACCGCATAGTGTGCTCACTGTGTAACTGTGTCCTCACCCGGTGCAGCTCGCAGCCGTAGTAGCGCACGAGGTGCGGGTGCAGTACGCCCTCCAGCACCTTGAGCTCGTTGGCGGCACCGACAGCTCCTTCATGTAACCGCATAGTGTGCTCACTGTGTAACTGTGTCCTCACCCGGTGCAGCTCGCAGCCGTAGTAGCGCACGAGGTGCGGGTGCAGTACGCCCTCCAGCACCTTGAGCTCGTTGGCGGCACCGACAGCTCCTTCATGTAACCGCATAGTGTGCTCACTGTGTAACTGTGTCCTCACCCGGTGCAGCTCGCAGCCGTAGTAGCGCACGAGGTGCGGGTGCAGTACGCCCTCCAGCACCTTGAGCTCGTTGGCGGCACCGACAGCTCCTTCATGTAACCGCATAGTGTGCTCACTGTGTAACTGTGTCCTCACCCGGTGCAGCTCGCAGCCGTAGTAGCGCACGAGGTGCGGGTGCAGTACGCCCTCCAGCACCTTGAGCTCGTTGGCGGCACCGACAGCTCCTTCATGTAACCGCATAGTGTGCTCACTGTGTAACTGTGTCCTCACCCGGTGCAGCTCGCAGCCGTAGTAGCGCACGAGGTGCGGGTGCAGTACGCCCTCCAGCACCTTGAGCTCGTTGGCGGCACCGACAGCTCCTTCATGTAACCGCATAGTGTGCTCACTGTGTAACTGTGTCCTCACCCGGTGCAGCTCGCAGCCGTAGTAGCGCACGAGGTGCGGGTGCAGTACGCCCTCCAGCACCTTGAGCTCGTTGGCGGCACCGACAGCTCCTTCATGTAACCGCATAGTGTGCTCACTGTGTAACTGTGTCCTCACCCGGTGCAGCTCGCAGCCGTAGTAGCGCACGAGGTGCGGGTGCAGTACGCCCTCCAGCACCTTGAGCTCGTTGGCGGCACCGACAGCTCCTTCATGTAACCGCATAGTGTGCTCACTGTGTAACTGTGTCCTCACCCGGTGCAGCTCGCAGCCGTAGTAGCGCACGAGGTGCGGGTGCAGTACGCCCTCCAGCACCTTGAGCTCGTTGGCGGCACCGACAGCTCCTTCATGTAACCGCATAGTGTGCTCACTGTGTAACTGTGTCCTCACCCGGTGCAGCTCGCAAACGTAGTAGCGCACGAGGTGCGGGTGCAGTACGCCCTCCAGCACCTTGAGCTCGTTGGCGGCACCGACAGCTCCTTCATGTAACCGCATAGTGTGCTCACTGTGTAACTGTGTCCTCACCCGGTGCAGCTCGCAGCCGTAGTAGCGCACGAGGTGCGGGTGCAGTACGCCCTCCAGCACCTTGAGCTCGTTGGCGGCACCGACAGCTCCTTCATGTAACCGCATAGTGTGCTCACTGTGTAACTGTGTCCTCACCCGGTGCAGCTCGCAGCCGTAGTAGCGCACGAGGTGCGGGTGCAGTACGCCCTCCAGCACCTTGAGCTCGTTGGCGGCACCGACAGCTCCTTCATGTAACCGCATAGTGTGCTCACTGTGTAACTGTGTCCTCACCCGGTGCAGCTCGCAGCCGTAGTAGCGCACGAGGTGCGGGTGCAGTACGCCCTCCAGCACCTTGAGCTCGTTGGCGGCACCGACAGCTCCTTCATGTAACCGCATAGTGTGCTCACTGTGTAACTGTGTCCTCACCCGGTGCAGCTCGCAGCCGTAGTAGCGCACGAGGTGCGGGTGCAGTACGCCCTCCAGCACCTTGAGCTCGTTGGCGGCACCGACAGCTCCTTCATGTAACCGCATAGTGTGCTCACTGTGTAACTGTGTCCTCACCCGGTGCAGCTCGCAGCCGTAGTAGCGCACGAGGTGCGGGTGCAGTACGCCCTCCAGCACCTTGAGCTCGTTGGCGGCACCGACAGCTCCTTCATGTAACCGCATAGTGTGCTCACTGTGTAACTGTGTCCTCACCCGGTGCAGCTCGCAGCCGTAGTAGCGCACGAGGTGCGGGTGCAGTACGCCCTCCAGCACCTTGAGCTCGTTGGCGGCACCGACAGCTCCTTCATGTAACCGCATAGTGTGCTCACTGTGTAACTGTGTCCTCACCCGGTGCAGCTCGCAGCCGTAGTAGCGCACGAGGTGCGGGTGCAGTACGCCCTCCAGCACCTTGAGCTCGTTGGCGGCACCGACAGCTCCTTCATGTAACCGCATAGTGTGCTCACTGTGTAACTGTGTCCTCACCCGGTGCAGCTCGCAGCCGTAGTAGCGCACGAGGTGCGGGTGCAGTACGCCCTCCAGCACCTTGAGCTCGTTGGCAGCTCGCTGCAGCGCGCGCCGGTCGCCCACGCCCACCGACAGCTCCTTCATCGCCAACAGCTGGCCGCTCTCTGTGTTCACCACCGTGTACACCTAAGGGACAAGAGTATGGGTTAAAAAACGGACCAAAATACATATAATTTTTAAGCAAAATCTGGCAGACGAATAGTGATGCTGAAAAATTATGATAACAAGTTTAGAATGGCTTCAAAGATAGCGGGATCCAGAGGCTCAATCAACGACTGCATCGATTGGATGATCCTGCTTTTGTTTTGAAGACGAGTTTCAACGATTGCTTTTAGAATCGGATAAGTGCGACAGCGATCGAATGGGGATGACATTGTCAAGGTCTGTCTGTGGATGGGTGATCAAGGTTAAGCAACTGTTGTCAAGGTATGTCTGTGGATGGGTGATCAAGGTTAAGCAACTGTTGTCAAGGTCTGTCTGTGGATGGGTGATCAAGGTTAAGCAACTGTTGTCAAGGTCTGTCTGTGGATGGGTGATCAAGGTTAAGCAACTGTTGTCAAGGTATGTCTGTGGATGGGTGATCAAGGTTAAGCAACTGTTCTCAAGGTCTGTCTGTGGATGGGTGATCAAGGTTAAGCAACTGTTGTCAAGGTCTGTCTGTGGATGGGTGATCAAGGTTAAGCAACTGTTGTCAAGGTCTGTCTGTGGATGGGTGATCAAGGTTAAGCAACTGTTGTCAAGGTCTGTCTGTGGATGGGTGATCAAGGTTAAGCAACTGTTGTCAAGGTATGTCTGTGGATGGGTGATCAAGGTTAAGCAACTGTTGTCAAGGTCTGTCTGTGGATGGGTGATTAAGGTTAAGCAACTGTTGTCAAGGTCTGTCTGTGGATGGGTGATCAAGGTTAAGCAACTGTTGTCAAGGTCTGTCTGTGGATGGGTGATCAAGGTTAAGCAACTGTTGTCAAGGTCTGTCTGTGGATGGGTGATCAAGGTTAAGCAACTGTTGTCAAGGTCTGTCTGTGGATGGGTGATCAAGGTTAAGCAACTGTTGTCAAGGTATGTCTGTGGATGGGTGATCAAGGTTAAGTAACTGTTGTCAAGGTATGCCTGTGGATGGGTGATCAAGGTTAAGCAACTGTTGTCAAGGTCTATCTGTAGATGGGTGATCAAGGTTAAGCAACTGTTGTCAAGGTCTGTCTGTAGATGGGTGATCAAGGTTAAGCAACGGCTGCCAAGGACTGTCTCTGGATGGGTGATCAAAAATTATGGTGATTCCAAATGATGATAATTAAAAAGTTTGATAAAAAGTTTCCTCTTTAAAATTAAATTGAACAAAATATTTTTGCGTTGTTATTACCCACGACGGAATGGAGCAGGTATATGCGTTTAGGGTGAGAGATGTTTGTGTGTGCACAATAGTACATTATGGTATAAGTGTGTAACGTTGGTGATTACCGCAGAGGCGGCATTGAGACCCGAGCCGTCAGGTGAGGGTCTTAAGAAAGCCGAGGACGGTAATCATCAATACACACGTGTATCATACGACGTTTTTCAACACACTTGCGAATAAAAAAATACGTGTGGCACTCGGAAACTGCCGCGGTAAAGCTATTGCATAGCATTTTTTATCAATTATTTAATTAGACAACCTCAGTTGACAACCTTGTTATTTTCCGTAACCATAGCAACCTGGTTGAAATATTTTCGTTTCGGAATTTCTGGATTCGCTCTCCACGCTCAAGGCCCGCGATAGAAGCTATATGCAATAGCTTATTAATACAAGAAAAAACATTTTATTTAGTTGATAAAAAGTTTATTTATAGAAACAATTAGTAAATGTGCAGTTAGTAAAATTATAATTAATTGTTTTTGATGGCGTAGCGGTCTCTTCAGATAGATTACTGGCCATGGTTATGTATGTCTTTTACAGTTATATTTGTTAATTCTTTTATCCTACAGTTACACCAAATATTAAAGCAACCTGAAAAAAAAGAAAAAAATAATTACTAAGTTTAACACACAACACGCTGAAGCTGAAGTCACGTAGATAGATATTTAAAATTAGTTTAACTAACCTTAGTAACCAGATATTGGTTATCTGGAGCATCTTTTGTAAATTTTTCAACATCGTTAGACGATAAAACCTTTGATTTCTTGCTTCTAAATCCATCTGACAGTCTTTTTAGATAAGCTGACAAATTAGAGTATGTTTTTAAGTCCACTCCATTCTTCGTTCGGACTGTACTTTTTAACATTGAGTATATACACCACAAAGAGCTAGGTTTGTAATTAGAAGATAATTCTTTAAAGTACGCCAAGAACACATTTTCAGAAAATGACTGCGATTTCTTGGTGTTTTGCCACTGCTTGAAATTTTGGTACGCTAATAGATATTTCTCCTTGGAGTTTTCGGGTAGCAAATTTTCCATAACGCTTAGGGCTTCAAATCTTACATCGGGCGGTGTACAACATGAATCATTTTCTTCAAAACTAGACATTTTAACTAATAAAATAACTATAATAACAGTGAAAACGAGTTGTGTATTTTTTTCGCAGTAGCGGGAAAATATCGATCAGCCATAGACTAAAAGAGGTTTTTTTTTTACTTGTCGTGGATAGTGTTTGGAGCCACGTACAAAATGGAGAATTCAATTTTTTATATAACACAGTGAAAACAAAAATTATATTTGAGTGAAAGTTTTATTTATTAAAACGTACTAAGTTTAAATTATCTATTTAAATACAAAGTTTCATGAAATGAGCAAGCACTAGGTACATTAATAAATTTTTACTATTGAACACGATCTTTTTTGTATCGAAACTTTTTTAAGAACATAGCAACTCAACCAATTAAATTTAAAAAAAAAACCTATAACTCACTAGTGAATAATAGTAATGAAAAATTCACAGTTTGATTATAGGTGTCATTATGTGCCTAATTGCGGTGAAATTTTAGCCACTTTATGAGCAAGTGTGGTGAAAAAGTAATGTTCCCACCTATCTTCTAAACTAATGATCCGATTATGATGCGGTTTTCAATTACGGGTTTGTCTTCGATGAGTTTATGTTCTTAGACAGGTGTCATGGCTGTATGTAACTCACTAGGGGGCGCCACAATATTAGTGCAAAACAATGTTGCAATATAATCAAAACGAAATGTCCGATTACAATTCTGTTTTCAGCAATGTGTACGTGGTAGCTTAATGCATGTTCCCAAATAATAAAAATTGCGTCTGTTTCTCGAAGATATACCTAGATGTAGCAATAATAATTTTTTCACTTCTCATGCTCTGAAAGTGCTTATTTGTGCAGGATATAGGCTGCACAAAATCGAATTTTGTGCACAAGGGCATTAACGTATCTACTCATAAATGTATCTTTATTAAGGCAAAGAAAATGAGCCATACAGCCAAACACATTATGAAGTTCATAGATAGAATTTTGTGCGGTACAGTGAAAATAGTGCAGTGTTACATAGACGTTAGTGACGATACGTAAATATTGTGATATTATTTGAATAGCGTTAGAATTAGTTAATTACGATGTTTTTATGTTTTTAAGATAGCATTAGCTCTACTTACGCCCATCAGGCTTGATGTTATAAAATGATTTACATTCCTGCCGCCTAGCGGCGCTGGTGTGCCCCAGCTTAAATAGAAAGGCCATAATCTTAGGTTGTGCATTCCTGCCGCCTGGCGGCGCTGGTGTTTAGGTTCATAGTTCACTAAGCTTAGCAACTGCGTTGCGTTACCTTAACGAGAACCGTTTCAGTATTTTTGTAATTTTAATATATTATATTTATTTATTTAATTTTAAAGAAAGCTTACAGACTAATAATAATATAAGGTGTAAATCAAGGTTTTTTATATAGTTTTTGTGTTTATTATGTAATATAAGTTAGTCCTAAGATTAGGAACATAAGTTACATATTGTAAGGAATGTTTTACCACTAAAAATAGCATGATAAATTTTCCCGCGCAGAAACAGTAATTTTTCGGCGCCAAATTGTTTCAGGAGGCCATTGCGCATGCGCAAATACTGAATCGTGATTGGCCAGCGCCTTAGAAATTTGTATATAAAAATGGGAACATTTTGGTTGTAAAATTATTCCGAATCCAGCAGTACTTCAGTAAGAAACTCTCCTAATAAACAGAAGAAACTACAAGCAACCAGTGGTCTTATTCCCCACCAACCCAGCACACAAGTGTGCCCAGTCTGCACAAATTTGTTATTTTATAATATTTACTTAAATTTATTTGCCTTATGTGTTTTTTAAGACTTAAAAGATATTAAAATTTAAATTCCTGTACGGTAAGTTATTTAATTAATTAATGAAAATTATTGTTACTAAATTAATTTAATAGTAGGCTGTATAGGTCTGCAAGCCTAATATCAATTTCGTAAGATTAAAAAAAAAAACAATTTCCTTCAGTATTCAAAACTGTACAAATTTTACTTTGAATTTTAATTAAAGAAATATGCTATACTACTGTTTTATTTCCTCGCATTCGAAGTGAAAAGCAGAGTTTATAACTCGTTCACAAAACCATTTTTATCCTCGACATTACTATCAGCCTTCGCCTTCGGCTGCGGGCTGCTAAAAGTCTCGGATAAATATGGTTCGTTTTGTGCACTTGTTGTAAAATCTACTATACCAGAATACATAACTAAGGAATATCCGTCGGGGGCTGCCATTAAATCAGCTACAGGTTTTCTAGTGACGTGAATACAATTATTGAAGAATTGTAGATGTTTAACGACGACATAAAATACACGTATGAGTATGATTAAATTTTTGTTGAAATTTCATATAGAAAAGGCAGCCCCCGACGGATGGTAAAATTATTATTGCTACATCTAAGTATATCTTCGAGAAACAGACACGTTAGGAAAAGCTGTAAACATCGATATTCATTAAAGTTATTTTATTCTTTTTCAATTAGATTTTTACCGTCGTGGGTTCTTTTCAAAAATTTTAATTTTGCTTAATTTTTATGTAGATTTCATTTCACTCCTTCTTTGTATTTTATTCATAAAGTATGCAATCATTTGATCAATGTTTTGTTTTGACGTCAGTTTGTCACGTTATGCTCCTACCACACGCTCACACTTCACCACGGACTTACTTGCGCAAACTGGCTTGAACGCGGAACACTGTGCGTGTGGTTGGGAAAACAAGCCCCGCGCAAACCCCACGGCGCGGCCTGAGCGCGGCGCGGAACGATACCTGCGAGCCCGGCCTGCGCGTACTTGTCTGTGCGTGTGGGTGGGCGCTCAGTGCTCACACCGCAGTCGAGGCTAGTCGTCGGTCGATGAGGTACGTTTTGTCGTACATCAAAAATGTCATTTAAAAATGGCAGATCTACATACGTATGATCGTGACTTTTTAACTCATTTTTTAAGTCTATTATAATAAATCTGTGCCTGTAATTTAGAAAATTAAATCGAAGGGTTAAAGAAATAGTTCTTCACTAGGAAACGTTGTTTACACGTCGACGCTTTCGACAAAAATGAGGCCTGCGCGTACTTAACTGAGCGTGTGGTAGCGCCGGGAGCGTTCAGTTTTTTCGTGCGGTAAGCTTGCGAGACGTACGGGACCAGTCAGCCAAGGATGCACTACCTCACCACAGTTTTAACCTTCGCTAGACCGCTCGCCAGTTAGTTCACTTCAGAAAGCTGTTTTAGCTTTTCAGCTTTTGCGAAGGTGGGTGGAACGGGAAGGTGTCGTGTGACTGAAACTATTTTGGCTCCTTTGCTTGCCATTGTACAGTCGAACAAGCTAATAAGTATACAGCCAGCTAACTTATGTTTACTTTAAGATTATACAGATACATTTAGAGACTAATGTCAAACGATACAGCGTTTGAAATCAGTCGCTTAATGCGAAACGCTTTACGAAGCAAAACTCCAATCAATGTACTAGAATTATAAAGAGCTCTTACCCGTTTACTTATTAGCTCGTTCGACTGTACTGCGCACTCAGGCGGGGCTATCCCTTCCAGTGGCTGAAATGAAGATGATGAAGAGTGAAGACGTACCTTCCCGAATGTCCCAGCTCCGATCTTAAGTCCGCGCTGCCACTTGAAGGTGAGCTGCCGGAGCTTGGGCTCGTAGCTGGTGAGCGGCGCGCCCAGCACGTGGCCCACGTTCTTGTTGCTGCGCAGGCGCTCGTCGCGGGACAGGTCCACCAGCTCTGTGGCCGCTAGCACGCGGCGTCTGTGTGCTGAGGGACAACATACACACAGTTCAAATGTGAAACTAGACATACACATGAACCTTATTCAAAACAAACACCTATAAAGAATGATATCACAAGAACACAATCTGTTAGGCAAGCACTAATTTAGTTTATTATTACAGATTTCATCTACATTATCACGAATACAAAAAAGATATGACTTTCTTTTCTATACGCTGGAGGAAGTCAAGAATAATTATTAGTGTCAGCGCAAGGCGTATATGAACGGTTCGGTACTTAGCAAATAAAATTAGTCAGCTAGTATGAAACAGATGAAACTATACGGTACATACAGCACATCTACAAGAGATGGTGATAGACCGTCTAGTCAAAGTATTTACTGCTATTAGCCGTTTAGACGTTTTTGTGACTCATTTTTTATGCCATTATAAAGCCTATTTTGAACATTAGGTTGCAGACAATTTATTCGATGTTTTTTGTGTTAACAGTTATCCACCGTCACCTAATGACAGTTCAAGTTATATTACTTACTGTGAACTATTCCTTGTACGACTGTTTTACCCACTTTTAGTGTCTCTTGTGTACAAATCCCCGCCTTATAACGTATACGCCCGGGTTGGGCTGCCCAAATGATAAAAGGTCACTTACCATTACATTCAATGGATGCAGAAAAGCTGAGCGGGTCAGCTTCCATCGGCGGTGGAGTGGGCGGTGTGGGGGCCTCGCGACTTGTACTGTTGTTGGGGAACGGACTCTGGAACCAAATCATAGGCATCATTTATGTTTGTTTGGAATACATTGTTCGAAATGTGGGGTTTTAACACTAGATGGATGAAATGGCGATAGGTCACTGGAACAACATGGAACACCTGCTGTCTGGTATGAATCAGAAAGTTGGGTCAACAAAGGAATTAATGAAAATCATTTGCATGTGACTGAGATGCGAATGCTAATGAGGATATGTGGATAAAAAAATAAGGAAGAAAAATTTAATAAGGAATGAGTACACAAGAGAGGAAGTCTGAATGTAACGCAGGTGACTGAAATGTCGTGTGGAAATCGGTTATTGTGGTATGGACATGTGAAACGGAGGGATGGGGAAAATGTTGAGTCTGAATATCTTCAGATGGCTAGAGTAGAAGAACAAAAGAAACGACGGATGGACTGTGTGCAGGATGCTAGAAATGGCTAAAACGAAATTAACTGCTGAGATGAGAAGAAAGTATGGAAGAAGACGTCATGCTACATGACCACAAATAAATTGGGGGCAAGAGAATCTGTTTTTATACATGATTAGGATTTCATCTGTTACCTCCGAAGGATGAACGGGTATCAATAGTGGAACGGGTAGAAAGAAACAAAAAACACAGAAGTTTCTGATATAATGTTATGATTATTTAATATTGAAAACGGGATATTTACCATGTTTAGTTTTATTTGCGAGTTGAATGTTAGTGACCATGATGTCAGTTTAAAAACTTAATGTAATGATTGATGTAGTATATCATTTTGAAATTATATTTATTCAAAAATAATCTTTTTTATGTTTTCATCTGTTTGAAGTAAGTTTGTAGGTACGTTATGTTTTACTGAAAGGATACGCGTTAGTAGCACTGTTATATCGCAGACTAACAAAGGTGTACATACCGGTAACCTCGGGCGCGGTCGCGGTGAGTGTGTCGGAGGGTTGGGCGCAGGGCGGGAGCCTATCACGTGGGAGATGCAGCCGTCCATTAGGGTTTTCAGTTCCTACACAAGAAGAATCATCCAGTTATTTTAAATTATGAGTTTTAGTTTCAAGTGTATGAATAAAAACAACGTGAACTTTTATGCGAACTATTCTAGCTTAGTAGCTTAGCTAGTTTACCAAGCAACCAGTCATACTAAGGGGTATCGTATTACCTAGTACTAACTGGGGGTCAGATAGGGTAGCTTACCTCAAACTCCTCATCACTGAGATGTTTTGTATTCCGTGGATCACAAGCCAGCATTAGAAATTCTAAGCCTTGACACGCCCATCTGTAACGAAATATATACCATGTTATCTTTTTAAATAAGTACTACGTAATCTGATAGTTAGAAATAGAAGTAGGAACTGCTGCCGTAAGCTAAGGTATGAAAACGGTGCATCTGATGGCTCATTTATAGCCATCCTCTTTCGTCAGAGGCACCCTTGCTGCTAACGATGACTTCGTTCGAATACAGCTCAACGTTGTGGTAATATGGAAAGTTTTATATAAGATGCAGTTTTGCAACATCGTCAAAATTCAGGAGATCATCATAAAAGGCATAAATAACCTGGTTAATAAATAGAAATACGCTTTAGTTTAAATACAAATACAAATTCTTTATTTTTTAAACAAAACGTTTTACATTAGTTGGTGATTGTTTAGTTGTTAACTTTTGTACAGTTTTTCAGAATGCCTTGATGGAATCCATTAGTATAGTTACCTCCTTGAATTTGACGAGGATCCAAAACGACAGCCTTTAGGCACAGATTACCAGATACTACACTCTATACAAAATGTTCAATGCCTACCGCTATAATAGCCTACACTGTCAAGTCGATAGACGCTGCGAACGAAAATGTACCCTAACGTTACAAACGTAAAGTGAGTTTTGCTTTGTAGATGCGCGCCGCCGCGTGGATATTGTGAATTGCCAGGGCTGCGTCTGTCGACAAAGATGTTAGTAGGGATATTTTGTAGTATAATATAATTATAAAATAAAACAAGTTTTTTAATGTACCAGAATAGTTAATTTTGCTTCGAGGTGTTTTATTTTGATGTAAGTACCTGATATTTTATTTTAATTCCCGATTGTTAAACTTTTAAGTAGAGAATATTATTCCAAATCGAACAAACAATTTTAATAAGTAATCGTGGGGGAAACAAGGGCAAGGGGAGTTAAATGATATAAGTATTTTTAAAAGTTTAAAAATCGAGCTGCCTGGCTTCTGTCTCATGTTTTGCTCGAAATTTTTAATAAATGTGGCCTCGAGACATTTAACTACATAGTTACAAAAATAATCTGAGGGTACTTTCAACTGTTCGTGGAACGACGACGTTTTGTTCAAAGTTTTAAAATGAATAAAAATTCTCGATTCATTGAAACCGGGAATATGATTTAATACAGAAATGAATTCGGGACAGGTATGCTTCTTACTACATTTATAATAGATATCCGGATATATATAATACATCCACTGCTCATAATACACCAATTGTAGCCATTTCTTAGGATTTCAAAACTAACATCAAGTCGACCGAAATATAAAATGCGTAAGTATCTACGCGCCGTGCGGCTGTTGACAACCCTGCTGCGCTATGGGCTACCGTAGACCGGCGCCCGGTAGGTAGTTAGCGCGCGTAAGTACATGGAGTGTAGTATCTGGTAATCTGTGCTTTAGGTCACTGTAATGATTTCGATTGTCGTGGAGTCAAGAGTTTTAGATCCAAAAACAGCAAGAAAACTGCCCAGTGACATTTGGTCAGTTAGTTAGTTCCACTCACCTAGGTCTAAGTCCCCGTCCTCTATCGCAGTGCTCCACCACGAACAGCATCCAGCACCTGGCGAACTGTATGACTCCCCGCGCGACCCTGGCCGCCCACTGCCGCTCCTCACAGCTGGCACTATTCCACTCACCTAGGTCTAAGTCCCCGTCCTCTATCGCAGTGCTCCACCACGAACAGCATCCAGCACCTGGCGAACTGTATGACTCCCCGCGCGACCCTGGCCGCCCACTGCCGCTCCTCACAGCTGGCACTATTCCACTCACCTAGGTCTAAGTCCCCGTCCTCTATCGCAGTGCTCCACCACGAACAGCATCCAGCACCTGGCGAACTGTATGACTCCCCGCGCGACCCTGGCCGCCCACTGCCGCTCCTCACAGCTGGCACTGCGCTCTACGGGTATTCGCAGTTCCACCTCCTCTTCGTTGGGGGGCTGCTCTCCTGATAGGAGGAGCTCGATGCTGCTTTGGGTCTGTGAAAGGGTGGAACAGTTGGAAAAAGTGCTAGATGTGTGTCAGTCATAAAAACATAGACATATATAATTGTGCCCAGTCAAGACTGTTACGAATGTAAATGATAAAGGCTGACCACGGCAAACAGATACTGTTACTACGTCTTCTGCATCATCGCACTCCTTCGTCAAGTTCTCTCCCTATGACTCCAGTTGTTTCAATCCAAGGCCAATGTGGATAAAAGATCGCTAATCTTGTCCAGATCGTCCCGTCATCTACTACGAGGTCAGTCGCGATGCTTTCTGGCTACGTTTGGGCTCGAGAAAGTGGCTTTTTTGGCCCATAGCTCAGAAAATACAGGTCATATTATGAGAAATTCGCGTTTGAACTTTGCGAAGTGTTTACAAATAGTTCGTAACTATACATCTTACTCCTAGTTCAATGACTAACCTGATTATCTCCAAAGTTATGTATATTATCGAAGAGTCGCTCGTCGAACACGCTGTTCTCGTATTCATCCACAATGCTGTCGGAGCGCATGAACCTTGTGCGTCGTGCGGGCGGCTGGGGGGGAGGGGGGGCGCGGCGGAGCGGGGTGGGGGCGGGGCGGGGCGCGTCCGATACTAGGCGGTGGAGCTCCTTGTGGATCTGTGCGGGGGAGAAGGTTTGACTTACTGGACGTCATCAAGAAGACCAATCTTGATATCAAAAGCATAAGGTCGGATATACAAAAATCTCTGTATTTGTGAAACCAAATGACACAATGTAAACAAAATGTTACAGTGTCAGGTGGGAATTTGGCGTGCTAAAAGTGTAATAGCACGCCCAATGTTCCTTACATTATATGAGTAATTTAAAGTAATATTTCCTCTATGTTAATGTAAGCAGATGTTTTTTTTTTATTAGGCAATTTGAATTTTTCAAAAATCCTATCATAGTTTTACTTTTCATCAAAATCGGGCGGGAGACTCCTTTGACCATTATTCGCTATTCCTCATAATTTCGGATTTGGCTGTCCACGCTCACTTGAAAAACTTACCTGTTTGTCGCTTTTTACATTCACATGATTACGAGTAAAATTTGTACTAACAGTATTATAACATATTAGGATATCATATCATATTAGTGCAACAAAAAGCAAGCAGCAAAAGTAAAAGAAAAAAAAGCCACACAAAACAGATAACATTAAAACAGTAGAAGATCACAATTCGAACCACTTTATTAATAAAATATATCTTCACTAGTTCCACTTACCTGTTTATAATACTAGCTGTAAAAATACACAAAAAAGCGACAAAACTCAACAAAGATGGCTGCTTCAACACGTTGATTTATGAAGTCCCAAAATTAGCCAAAATATGAACTCGAAAGACTACAACACAACACACATCTAGAGTTAAAAACTGACTAAATCTCTAGTTGACTCCAACTAGATCTAACACGAAGTTAGCACAACAGTTAACGTTCCTTTGAAAACTCCACACTATCAAAGTTTCAACTACTGTGGATAAACGTATTGAATACTGCATTGATGAAGGACTAGCAATAAATACTTTTTAAACTTTCGCGATTTGTACACATTATAAAACAAGAAGAAGTAGGAGTTTGTTGTGTGTAGAAGTACCGACAGTGACATTTATAAAAATTGTGAAGACCAAGTGAGGGTAGATGCACAGACCCGCACTTTACGAAGACGTCGCTGAGCTGTCATCAGTCCTCCCGTGACCACGATCGCTGCAAGGCGGTCGAAACGTCGGGAAACAAGTAGGTACCTGTTTACCTCGTTAAAAAGAATATCGCGATAAGACCCGTTTCGATAGTGTTTTATAATAGCAATAAATAGTAAGAACAAGGGTAAAAATATGTGCGATTTTTGCATCACTTATCACTTACTGTATACAAGGTAGAAGGGACACTGGCGGTAAAACGGTTAACACTTATTCAGTACATCATTCTGAATCCTCCCAAATACTGGTGTTCTGAATATGTGCTTTGGGTTTTAGCGTCGGTCTCTTCAACCTTGCATAAGTACCCGAATTCGTCGAAGTTTAAAAGAAGGATTTATTCTTTGGCTGGACACAGAGCATGCATTCTGTTTGTGGTGCAAAATATATTTTGAAAACATTTGAAGCGTCAGTTACGACTAGGTCCACGCGCCAACAAGAAATATTTGGTCTGATTAACACAATGCAGTGTTCAAAACGTCTATGCTGCGTTTTTACTCCATCCACGCCTTGTCTACGCCACGTCAACGAAGCGTTCACGCCGCGTCTACACGAAATCTAAACCCAAGCATCACACAACCCTACACCGACCCTACCATAGGATTAAGGGAGTCATGCACGATCATGGTCTCAGGTCTCTTGCGTCGCTCCACCATGGGAGACCGTACTGGCTGTAGTGATGAGGGACGCGAGCGGCGCAGTGCGGGCGAGTCCAGGCCGCGCCAGTGCACGAACTTGTACAGCTCTTTGTGGAGCTGCGGACAACGTGCCGTGCGTGCGGTTATAAGCTGCGTGTGCGTGGACCAGTGTACAGGGATCAAATAAAATATACATACGGCTTAAAGTTAAACATACATAGTAACATGACATCACGACCGTAATCCTCAGAGGGTAAGGCGAAACTCAAACTCAAAGCATTTATTTCAATTAATGCTTTGAGTTTGAGTACTTTTGAATGACAGAAAAAAAAACGAACGAAACTACGAGTGCAATACGTCATTCCGAAAGCCACCACGCCGAACCACACGCCACCGAATGCCCGCAACAACGAACACTGCGAGCACGAAAGCACGCAGCGACGCACACCGCAACAACGAATGCTCGAGACCCCGAATCACGGAACAACGAATGCACGCCGCAACGTGCAACCGCCACCCCGCGACCCGGAGCCCCGCACACCCACCGCCACGGCACACGCCGCCGCGCGCCCCCGCACCCACAGCACTCGCCGCCAGTAACATCCGGCGCCGCGCAGCCCGACGCAGCAACTCCCGAAACGACGCATTGCACTCCTACGCTACAGTCACAATCACAAGGCATAATAACTTGTGAAAGTACTGTAGTTGCCAGTTCCCTAACGTAGAAAATGTATGCAGATGCATTTCGCCAGTTATGTTTAAGTTCTATATATAATAGGGGACGCGCCTATTGCTTTTAACCGAGCACCGATTCACACTACGAGATGCTACTGATTACTTTGCTAGTCCTGGGAATCGAACGCAAGTTCTCATGCTCAACAGTACACAATTACAGTCAGTGGAAACAATAAATTTTCCAAAAGGCTTAACCATAAGTAACGGTATCTGGGTGGTTCGTGGAATTCAGATGTGGTATATAAACGTACATACATGAGATCACACAATTTTTCAAACGCAGAAAAGACTCCAGCGATGGCGACAGTCGTGATATCATATTTAATATTCTACCTTAAATATTTTTTTAAGCATTTAATATCTTAATATCTAACCAGGAAAACGAATTTAAATTATTAGGTATTAAGTAAATATGAAATAAATTAAATAAGTACATTAAACGGATAAGTGGTTCTCGAGTAATGGACATACAATGATCGCGCCAGGACCCAGCCGAACCTTATCTCGGGCCCATGGGAGACAGGTCTCAGAACAGCCGCCGTCCTAACGGGATCAAATAGACGCGATACGCGCCTCCGAACAATATTACAATTTCTGAACTTAAAGCTACCCTTACCTCATTTCTTCGAGCCGGTCTCACTTCCTTGACCCCTCGCAAGTTGTGTAACTGTGTATGTGTATAATGAGTGTATATGACCTTGCGATGGTTTGCTGGTAGTTCCGGACGATTCTTCCACGTCGCTGCAAGCCACGCCGTTAACGCAAGCCACCACACTCACTCCGTATTAGTCTAACCACAAAAGCCTCGGTGCTTTCCCAAGAGCACTCCCGTGACAAGGCAAACCAATGATATTATCAATAACCCGTTCGACATTCACAGCGTCGCTAACCGTACTGCTTAACTAGTATAATTGGGTGCCGCGAAATGACTCCACAAGTCGATTTAATCAATGCGCGTGCGCTTTCACCCGTAATTCTATGGCTACTATAATATTCGTTCGACGCCCAGCGCGACTCAATACGAACTACCTCACGCCGAGCCCAGCGCTCGACCTCTCTCCCTCCGCCCCTGTCGCCCCGAGGCGGAGAAAATCAAAAATCTGAAGGTAGATTATAAACAATCACCCCCCCCGGACCGACCCGTTGTCGGTCCGCTCAAACTCCCGGGAGTCGAGATAAAGTTGAAACTGCCCGTCTAAGGATCGAGTCCCTCACCTGGACGTCTGCGATCCTTGGAAACCCATCCTTGCCCGTAATCAGGTTAACAATGCGCCCCCGTCGCCAACACAACGGTGATAGGTTAGCATCCTTAACCAGAACGAGGTCTCCAACGCAGGGTGGGGTCGTCCTGTCCGTCCACTTAACGCGTTGCTGTAGAATATGCAAATACTCCAGCGACCATCGCTTCCAAAAATTTTGGCTCATTTGCCGTAACATCTGATACCGTGACAACCGGTACAACTTGACATCAGTATACGGATATTCCGGCAAGGCGTTAAGTGGTTGGCCAATCAAAAAATGACCTGGGGTCATGGCCTCAAGGTCATTCGGGTCAGCGCTCAACGGGCACAAAGGTCGCGAGTTTAAGACCGCCTCAATTCTGCAAAACACCGTTGACAACTCCTCAAAGGTGAGAATCGTTGAGCCGATGACCCGATACAAGTGAGTCTTGGAAGACTTGACTACTGCCTCGAAAATTCCACCCCAGTGGGGGCATCCAGGTGGACTAAAATACCACGAAATGCCCCGACTGGCGAGGCCCGTGCCAATCTCTCGCTCATTCTGACTTAAAAACAATACAATTTCCTTTAAGCACCGGTCGGCGCCCTTGAAGTTGGTACCACAGTCCGACCGAATCAGTGACGGTACTCCCCGTCTAGAAACAAATCGATCTAACGCCGCCAGAAAGGCCTCCGTAGAGAGATCGGCCACCAATTCCAAATGAACGGCCTTGGTCGCCAGACACACGAAGACACACAGATATGCCTTAACCGACTTCGCGTTGCGAAGGTGCGATGTCTTGACCATGAAAGGCCCCGCGAAATCTGTCCCTACGCCAGCAAATGGCCGAGCCTCCGTGACTCGATCGGCCGGGAGATCTCCCATTTGTGGCTGCATTGTGGCTGCCTTGAGTCGGTAACAAGGCAAGCAACGAAACACAACGCTCCGTATGATTCTGCGGGCCGATAAAATCCAAAATTCACGCTGCAAAATGCCCAGAAGGGTGTTACAGCCTGCGTGTGAATTCTTGGTGTGACGGTCCCTAACCAACAACTCCACCAAAGCTCCCTTCTTGGGGAGAATTAGAGGATGTCGCGCTGCATAGGGCAAGTCGGCATTCCGTAATCGTCCTCCCACCCGGAGCATTCCATGCTCATCAATGAACGGGTTGAGGCGGACAAGACCCTTTTTCAATCGACCTGCGCCAGTCTTCAAGACCCTAATTTCGTCCTGGAACTCATTCCGCTGAACGACTCTCACCCAGAGTGAGAGAGCCTTTCGCTGTTCTTCAGGTCCCATTATAGGCGACATGTTTCGCTGCGCGACAGGACAACGACAATTTTGACAAAATCTCATTACCCATCCCGTTACTCTAAGTAACTTCCCTAACGAACTATATCGTTCCAAGAGGGTGTGGTCTACGGTGGCGGGTTCCACTGTAGTCACATTCAGCCTCAAGCCTTGGTCTGGGGGTAATGAATGTCGACCGCACTCATTAAATGGCCACTCCGCATGTGGCTGTTCCAGCCATTGTGGCCCCCACCAAAGAGAATGTTCAACCAAAGCAGGCGCCGGACAGCCGCGTGAAGCGCAGTCAGCCGGATTAATCTCACCTGGAACATGTCTCCAGACCAGAGGAGTCTCTGAGCTATTTATTTGTGAGACTCGGTTGGCCACAAATACCTCGAGCGTGTGGACCGAAGTCTGCAACCAGCATAACACGATTCGGCTGTCAGTCCATGCATAGACCGTCTCGTTCAGAGCCACCGTACCACGCAAATTCCGCACCACATGGTTCAAGAGCCGCGTCAGAAGGGCTGCACCTGCCAGTTCCATCTTTGGAATCGTCCAACGAGTCCGAACAGGTGCAACCTTGCTCTTGGCCAGTACCAAGCGTACCGTTCCCCTACCAGCGGTCTCACCTGTTCTCAGGTAGACTGCGGCCGCGTACCCCTTCTCCGACGCATCACAAAACCCGTGCAGGGTGACCTTGACTCCTGCCTGCGGGAGAAGTTTACGCGGGATCTCAATCTCTGAGATCTGTGGTAAGGTGGTGACGAATGCCGACCACTCCCGAGCCAGCTCCTCCGTGAGCTGATCATCCCAACCTAGTTGAGCCAACCAAAGCTTCTGAATGAAGCACTTTCCCATGAACGTGACCGGCGCGATCCAACCGGTTGGGTCGAACGTTCGTGCGATAGTCGAAAGGACCGATCGCTTGGTCCAGGTCTTCGACAGCAACTCGGCCTCACAACTGTATGTGAAGGCATCCTGACTCGGTCGATACTGGACCCCTAAAATGGCCAACGCATGAAGATTCTCCGAATCCTCAAACAAATGCGGGTCTTGTTGATACTCAGTTGGCAGTCCTGCCAGTACCTCTGGGCAGTTCGACAGCCATTTCCTGAGTTCATAGCCACCGGAGGCCATGAGCGCCACCAATTCATCCCTTAAGATGAGCGCCTGCTCAATACTGTCTGAGCCCGTACAAATGTCGTCTACATAGACGTCCCTATCAATGACAGCAGCCGCGCGGGGAAAGCGGAGCCGTTCTTGATCAGCCAGTTCTCGTAGCGTACGCATGGCTACATATGGGCTGGGCTTTAATCCGTACGTGTTTGTGTTGAGCTCGTACGTGACCATCGGTTCCTCTGGGCTCTCTCGCCACAATATCAGCTGGAACCGACGGTCGTCTGGATGAATCTCAGTTTGACGAAACATCATCCGTACGTCCGTAACGAAGACAACCTGGTGTCTCCTGAAGTCCGTGAGAATGTCTGCAATGTCTCTGGTCAGCTTAGGACCAGCATGGAGACATTGATTCAGGGACACCCCGCTAGACGTCTCCGCGCTCCCGTCGAACACGACCCTAATCTTTGAGTCAGGTGTCTTCAAAACAGCATGATGAGGCAACACATAATGCTCCTCATGACGATAGTCAACCCTGGACACCGACATGTGACCCAACGTCAGGTATTCGCGCATGAACTCCACATACTTCTGTCGGAAGTTGGAGTCCCGCTTCATGCGCCTTTCCATTGCCACTAACCGCTTTTCTGCCAGACTCCATGAGCTCCCCAGCGGAGGTCGAGTTGACAGAAATGGCAACCTTGTCATAAATCTACCCGATGGGAGGCGCACCGTGTTACATCGATAAAATGTTTCGCACTCCTCATCACGTGGGTTATTCCTAAGAGCGGTGGGTGGCTCTTCCGTTGCCCAGAACCGTTGCAGGACGTCTGATAACACGCTGCCATAATATATGGAGCTATAATCCGTTGAGTGCTGTGGTTCCCGTACTGGGCCCAATAACGCGTAACCACCTGCGGTACGCATGGCCACAACCCCGTTTGGTTGCAGCTCCCGTTTGCCGCTTCGGAGCAGCTTCCCGAGGACGTCAGACCCAAGCAAGACGTCCACCCGTCCGGGGATCGCGAAGTGGGGATCGGCTAACTCCAATCCATTGGTCAACCCTTTTACCGCAGACGGTAACCGAGTCTGAGGGAGGACCCCAACCACTTCGTCCAAAACGATCGCCGTGGCATTCACCCGCGTGACCGATGCCGTGTCACCCATCTCGAACAGGAATGTCGTCTGACCCCTGAGGTGAGGCACCCGATTGCCACCTATACCTACGGCGCCATCCCGTGATGGCTCTAATGTAAGGCCCAGCTTTTTCACTAAACAGCTGGACACAATACAACCTTGTGCCCCTGAATCTAACAGTGCTCGCACGTGCACCGGCTGTCCGTCAGTACCCCTGACAGTAATCCTAGCCGTCGGTAATAATACCGTTACTGTCGGGGTGGGCACCACTGACGAACAGGCTGCTAGTTGCTAATAGGAGGCACCTCCCTCCTCCCCTGCCGGAGGGGGAGTAAATACTGTCCCAGTATACGGGTCCCAACCCGGGTAGTAACCCTCCCGACCCATCGGTGACATCCGTGCCGGTCGGAAGTAGCCTACTGGCATCCTTCCGAACGGTGGCGGGCGCGCCGTCAGCCGAGGGCGTTCTGCGAGAGGCGGGGAGAAGCGACTACTCGGGGGTGGCAACATGCCCCCCAACGCATTCGAGTACGCCGCGTAACCCGTCTGTACTACCTCCGGGCCCCTGCCCGAGTCTCGGTGCCTATCCCCCCCCCGCGGGGAAGACGACGGTATCGGGTTGTGCTCTGGATCAGCCCTTGGCCCACCCCCCCGAGGGGGCGGCGACCGCTGATTCCTGGCCGACCCACCCCCCCTAGGGGGGGGTGACCGACCACCCGAATCTGGCTTAGGAGAGGGGGGGTGACCTCCCGGCGAGGCTCCGTGCACCTCCCTACTCTCCGCCAGGCATAGCAACTCGTGATGGGCTCCTCCGCAGGTTCCACAGTTAGTGGTCCTGTGGCACTCACGTACAAAGTGAGTCCCCAAGCAGCGGAAGCACAAATAGCGCTGCTTGACCACCCCTCTTCGTCTATGCACCCGCTGCGCCTTAAAGTCCGCGCATGCGGCGAGACCGTGCCCTTCCTTCCGACAGAAGGCGCACACTTCCGATTGGAGGGCGTGGTATTTCTTCCCCCCCCGACGGGGCTCAACCGGCTTGGGCCCGCTCGTACGTCGGGTTGACGGAGGAGGGTGCGACGTGGATGCCCCTTGGCAATCCGCCCGCCGGCACTCGCCTTCTAAAAACACCCTCAAGTCATCGTAACTTGGGAGGTGGTCCGTCGATTCGCCACCATGTGACTGCTCAAAGCGCGCCACCACGTCGATCGGCAACTTCCGTAAAGCCCTATTGACGATGATATATTTATTGTCCCCTAACGACAACTTAAGTCGATCTAACGTGTTCACCGCAACCGTGACCGGATTAAGGATTTTCGCCCTTATTTCGTACACGTTAGACACCTTCGGGATTTCAAAAATCTTATCGATGAGGCCATCAACTATTAATCGCCGATTATCATATCGGTCGATTAATAGGCCCCATGCCGTCTCATAACTGGCGTCCGTAATCTCCAGGTGGGTCAAGATGTCGTGCGGCTCACCGTTAAGCCTACCCATTAATTGAGCCATCTTGTAGGCGGGCGAGAGATCCGTACGCGAATGCACGACACTATTAAAAATATCGCGGAATCGCGGCCAATCGGCATACTCGCCGCTAAACTCGGGTACATGTACTGGTGGCAACGGCGCCTGGATTCCTACGCCTGCTGGCCGACATGATTCCCTGACGTCACCCATGCGCGATCGCTCAATGTCGGCCGCCGCCTGGATTATGCTCATGGACATTTCCCCACACTGGTCCACATTGCCCCGTACCACCTGAGCATCCTTGTCCACCGACGACAGATCCGTCGATTCGAGACATGCTAAATACTCAGCGTGACACTTTAACACGGCGTCATATCGTTCGTCAACTTGCCGAGCGCGTGACAATAACGCATCTTCACGATCGGTGCGACCTACCAACGTAACAACCGATGAAAACCATCTCAATTCAGCTTCGATTCTGGCTGCGATAGTTTTCGTTACTGACGGAGCCATAGTACCAACTTCAATACGCGATTATGCAATAATAAATAACAATAACCAAAAAAAATAACAATTATTGTATCCGGAATTAACAATAATAATATATTCGTTGAGTGAATAAATCTACGACGCTATGCCAACTCTTGAACTTATTCCTCTACGTGCTCTAGAGGTTATTCCTCTATGTCTCAAATGTTGACAATCATAACACGATTTGTGATGAGGTTATATTTGTGCGTAACCGAACGTAAATAACAAATTATTTTATCAACGAATATTCACATTCCATTTATGTACTTATTATTAATAACGCCAAACTCAACTTGAGGCGTACACTGGTATGTAGGTCAATGTACTACTACCTACAAGTTGAATTTGTACATGAACACAATTTTTACAAAGTAAATTGGTACCAAGTACCTACTAATTTTTACAAAGTGGGTTTAAATAAACCAAGCTCTGCTACCAGATTTTGATCGCGCCAGGACTCAGCCGAACCTTATCTCGGGCCCATGGGAGACAGGTCTCAGAACAGCCGCCGTCCTAACGGGATCAAATAGACGCGATACGCGCCTCCGAACAATATTACAATTTCTGAACTTAAAGCTACCCTTACCTCATTTCTTCGAGCCGGTCTCACTTCCTTGACCCCTCGCAAGTTGTGTAACTGTGTATGTGTATAATGAGTGTATATGACCTTGCGATGGTTTGCTGGTAGTTCCGGACGATTCTTCCACGTCGCTGCAAGCCACGCCGTTAACGCAAGCCACCACACTCACTCCGTATTAGTCTAACCACAAAAGCCTCGGTGCTTTCCCAAGAGCACTCCCGTGACAAGGCAAACCAATGATATTATCAATAACCCGTTCGACATTCACAGCGTCGCTAACCGTACTGCTTAACTAGTATAATTGGGTGCCGCGAAATGACTCCACAAGTCGATTTAATCAATGCGCGTGCGCTTTCACCCGTAATTCTATGGCTACTATAATATTCGTTCGACGCCCAGCGCGACTCAATACGAACTACCTCACGCCGAGCCCAGCGCTCGACCTCTCTCCCTCCGCCCCTGTCGCCCCGAGGCGGAGAAAATCAAAAATCTGAAGGTAGATTATAAACATACAAAATAATATAAGTACAGTCAGAGAAACATTGCATTTTAAAAAGTATTTACGGAAAGTAAGGCAGGCAAAGAAAAACATTAAAAAAGAAAGTCTTAGAATTCTCAGAAAGAAGTAACATTAGTCATTTAGTAAGAAGTTTAGAACCTGTAAAACCGGAAAAAAAATCAGACAGTAATTTTTTATTCGAGTAAAATATATCATAAAGATTGTGCATAAAAAGCTGTGTTAGCAGTTGCATAGTGAACATTGAAAGTGCAAGCTTCTTACTTAGATTATAAAGTATATTCTCAATTATCTTGTGGGCCGTTTGCAGGGGTATACGAGTACTTGCATGCTTACCGATAACCTTCAAGTACCACATGCAGTTAAACTCGTATTCAACGAATGCTAAGTTCAGTTTGACCAGTAAATTTAAACCACCTGATATTTTGTTAGTCTTTTTTTTATGGTGGGGGAAAATTATCAAATAACCTCTCCCGTTCATGGGCAGAGCGAAAGGGAGTGTCAGACTTCTACTGAAAATATGTTCCTTCTTAGCCCTTTATGTCGAGGCTGCGGTATTTTTATAATTAACCCGCAGCCCCGACGGGTTTTAGTCTTAACGTCTACATTTCGTTTTAGTGTTTTTACACGGTGCATGTACAGTCAGCATCAGAAGTATATTAACATTACTCAAAGTTTCGAAGCTGTTTTTTTAATAAAAACTTGTTAGATATTACTCGTTACTAAATGTTATTGGAGTATACAAGGACTATTTTAACTAATAATCTTCTGAAACATTAAAAATAATAGCTAGAGTCCTGTATATAAAAGAATTAAAATTCCGAAATGTTCAGCTACTTCTGTTGCTGACTGTACAGTGAGTATACCAGGACCAGGTAATTCTAGTGTGGAAAAGAGATGGCGCTAGACACCCTGTATAGCTCGATCGCTTTCCCACACCAGAATAAGATTAAAAACTTCCTGTTTTAAGACTTCATGGCAGGCCACCTGGTGCGAGTATCTAGCACGGGTCACACGTACCGTTCATACAGGTCAACTCTGAAGGCTACATCGTTACGTACAGACCGCAACAGTAACTGGCTGATTACTATGTGCTCGATGAAAACGTTTCCATAGACGTTTGTGGTGGCCTTCGGAGTTGTATCTTCAGTTACAAAATCCGCGCATTTCTTTTAACGATGCATATAATCCGGAATAGTCTAAACATGCATAATTATATTACTCGCACTTAATTCAAGTACCGTGTTTCTTTATTCCCCTTATTCTATGTTATCAGGCACTTTATTCATAAAGGCTTTGATCCGATTTCAATCCGGTTAGAAGCATTTGTGCATATGGGAGCTGGTTTTCGCCCTGAATCCGTCTACTGGACCCTTGAGTTATACCCCTCTACTTAGTGGTAATATTTCTACTATAGAACTACCCCATTCATGCATCAGTTTCACCGATTGTTACCTCGAAGCCAAGCTTGAACATCTGCAGCATGAGCTCCCGGACCCTGGTGGCGACAGTCTCGTGCAGCTCGCGGTGCATCTCGTCGCTGGGAGACAGGCGAGACTTGTCCAGCACGAACCCGATGTGGGCTGTGATGAAGTCGCGGATCGCCATTATGCAGTTCTGTGGGGTGTAGCGAAAACTGCTTTAGACAACATTTTCGTTTTTAGTTCGGTACTCAAAAGTTGCTGTATTATTGGTCTAATTGGAAAAAACTGCACTTACTGTTATGTTATTAACCTTTTGAGCTCCACAGTCACGTATAGACGACAAACCGAACAAGCCAAAAAGTACCTTAAGTCGACAGACTTAAGGTACTTTTTTGCTTGTTCTATACTTGACTGTGGCGGTGAAAAGGTAAAAAAAAATGATTTTGTGATGGCAGCCAAAATTCGTTCAATAATGGTTGAGCTAATACGCAGAAAATCATGTTGATTTTAAGTGAGATTGTTGTTGGCATAATCCTCGAAGGATTAGCTAGAGGTGACCCACATTTAGCCAGTTATGTTTAAGTCCTATGTAATAGGGGACGAGCCTATTGCCAAAAACAAAACAGAAATCCAGACTCCGTAGCTGCTACTGAGAATTTCTGATGGAAAAATTCAATAAGTATTACTTTATCCGTCTCGGGAACTGAAATTAGGACCTTATGTTCAGTAGTGGCGCTTGTAACTACTAGACCAGTGCCGCAATCTACTGTTGGGACATGGGTATGTTATAATTTCATTAATTGAGAAAAAAAACACAAATAACTTGGAAACGTATTGGGTAAACAAAAAGCAGTGGAATAGGGGATCGGACTGGGTCAAAATAATATGATTCTGTTTAGTCCGTAAGTTAGATTATCGAAAAATATTGAATGCGTGTTTTACGTTTTATCAAATCAATAAAAAATGACGAAGATAAAACGCGTCAAAGATCGTGGAGTGGGGCTTGAAACGTCACTTGTGTCGTCAAAATGTACTATTATATGACGTCACACGAGTTTTCGAAGCACTGTGTCGTCTTCATTTTAAGTTTACGTGAAAAAAGAAAAAATACGTGTCCAATAATTTTTGGAAATCTATCTGACGGACTAATTAGTTTTTTTTTTGTCCGATCCCCTATTATTCCTTTATACATTCCACAGAACAGTATAATCACAAAGAACTAACTACTCTCTCTCGTATTACCCAGTATTAACTGGTTTGTGAAGGTCAGGGGGTCTAAAACGGCCACTTTGGCAGATCATAATATGAATTGCGTTAAAAAGCGTAAAATGGACCTTTCATTATAATAACTGCGTCTGTAACAATTTAGTAAAATCCATCATAATAGGAAAATAATATGAATTGCGTTAACATTCGTAAAATAGTCACAGACGCAGTTTTTATTATGAAAGGTCCATTTTACGCTTTTAAACGCAATTCACATTATGATCTGCAAAAGTGGCCATTTTAGACCCCCTGGTAGGCAGTCGTTTCATATAAATACAGGCATTCAGCTGTATCCGGTTAGGCTGGAATCCTAACGTAGCTGTGTAAAGGCTACAGTATATACTCACAAAGATCTGCCCCCGCTGGTTCATATAGCTGGGTGGCGGAGCCCTAGCGAGGCGTGCGGCGAGGGCGCGCGCCCACTGCGCGGCCTGCAGCGCCGCGTCGCGGGTGCACGCGTACATGCTCTGCGCTGAACGACACACTGCGTAGATCGCGTATCTACACGTAAACAACATTATTTTAAATCATCATCATCAGCCTATAATGTTCCCACTGCAGTGACTCAGGTCTCCTCTTTAGGAGAGGGATGGGCCATAATCTACCACGCGGGCCCAGTGCGGATTGGTAGATATCACATGTCTTCGAATTTTTTGGTTCTAAGACATACCGGTTTCCTCACGATGTTTTCCTTCACCGTTTTGAGAGCAGCGGTGATGAAATAAATTACACAAAGTAATGCGCCTACCTGGGTTCGAACCCACGACCTACTGTTCGTAAGTCGGGGCCGATACCACTGGGCCACCGCTCCTCTCTCCTTTTTCTTCCTCTCTTCCTTTTAAATCATAGTTTCCTAATAATTCTTGTTTTTTGCGAATAATAAAAGTTCAAGGTTGGTTCTAAATACTAAATCTTCTCAAAAGTCATAATAACCCGTAACAAATGAGTATACAGGCCTTTGGATGAAGACTGGAAAATGAAAACGTATTGCGCCAACCCCAAATAGAAAGGTATAAGGGCAAGAAGGTGATGATGATTTTATTTCTTCGTAAGTGTATGAAACACGTCGTTTGACGTGTGTATTGCAACTGTCCGACCCGGGAATCGAAGCCAGGACCTCATACACAGCAATCGCAAGTAGTAGGCCGGAGTTTGGAAGTTGGCGGTTTAGTACCCCCGTGGCTCGGATGGCACGTGTCGCCGTTGGTTGCGCCTGATAGAGTGCAGCGAGTGTCGGGTAGCCGTCCCGACGGACTGTGAGAGGAAAGGAACAGAGAGTGCAACTGTGGCGCACACACGCCGCAACTATAACATCTCCCGACTAATCTCCACTAAAGATTGGCCGCCGTGACCGAAAAACGGTCAGGAGGACTATTTTTATTTGCTACTAGCTGAACCCGCGCATGCGTTGCTTTGCGTTTTTCCTACCTACCTATCTACTACCCTACATACTACCCTACCTACTACCCTACCTAAAAAAAAAAAGTATCGAAGAACCTTTTCCTGGTTCTTAGCTACCTCCCTACCAATTTTCAGCTAAATCCGTCCAGCCGTTTTCATGCTATGTCGTGACAACGGAAAACGGGTTTCATTTTTATATATATAGACTAGCTTTTGTCAGCGGCTTCGCCCGCGTGAAAATGACGATTGTCCATATAAACTTTCATCCCCTATTTAACTCCTTTAGGGGTTGAATTTCGAAAAACCCTTCCTTATTCCTTGTCTACATTATAAAGGGAACCTCTGTGAAAAATTTCAGCTTTCTAGGTCCAAGGGTTTGGGCTGGGCGTTGATGAGTCAGTCAATCAGTCAGTCAGTCAGGACTTCTCTTTTTATTTATATATAAGGTCCCATTAAAATAGGTGGACTTTTTTTTACACAGCGTTCAGTACGCCTAAACAAAGATATCTAAACAAAAAAAAACACTAAATAGTGATTTTATATGGACTTAAAATAAAAAATTGCCGGCACTCTAGAACAAACTCGTCCTTAAGGTTGATGTGCCGACCGACCGTCCATACATTTTTGTCCTTGGATACACACTGAACACAGACACTCTTTCTTTAAAATGTATCATTTTATCACTTCTCTACAATGAAATGTGTCCGCGTCTGACATTTTTTGGCAATAACTTACATTATTTACTGAGAAAAACAATAGTGAAATCCCGGCAAAATTTGACACTTCTTTAGTAGTCTGCGTGACTTTTGACAACTATTTGACAAGCAAACCAAAAGCGTTGCTTGCACTATGGCACGCTAGATGGCGTGGAGACGACCTTATATTCTGATAATTCAATAACTTAAGTTCAATATTTGGTTAATAATTTCCTTTCTAACCGTTCAAGAAAAAGCAATATAAAATAACATAAAACTGATGACCACTGACATCAATGTTTTGTTTTTTTCAACATAATTATTGTTGTGTGGCAACATAAATACGAACAGTCGTAGGTAGGTTTTATGCAACGATGCCGTCCTTCCTAACCTTGACCTACATGCAATGTGTTGACGGAAAAAAGCGTTGCCAAACTTCGTTCACTTGCTTGTTTGACTGTTATATTACATTCTTATTTCGGTTGTTACGCGCTATGATTTGCGCGCGGAATTTCTTTCGTACTTATTTTTTTTTATGCTATGCATTTTTTATTTAATCAAATTGCAATACATATTTCTCTTTATTAATATTTTTTTTATTCATATTGTTATTAGACTCTATTGTAATTTATCGTAGATAGAGTACTTAATTAATTATTTGAAAAACGCAATTCTGTTTTCGGTGATAATAGAAACAGCAAGTCGGCCCGTGATTATGAAATCTCGTCACAATATTAATTACCTATGTTTTATTACGTGTCAGTGATGAGTAAGTACATAGCCAGTGTTTCATATTTTTGGTCAACAATAAATAAAATTATTTTATATCGGTAAACTACCAAACTAATCACAAAATTAAACTTGCAAACATGTGCAAAATATGGGTGCATTTTGCAAACAGTTTCAGGCAGACAGTCAGACACACTGACACACATTAATATTATATAGTATGATTTATTTTGTAGGAGGTACCTTACATACAAGCTCACTCTATTATGTTCTGTGTCTGTGTGTATGGTGCGTTCAGAAACAAATATAATTCAGTTACTTGTTATCTCTGCAATATCTGTTTTTTTTTTGTTCCGTGCTTTATTATAAATAAAAAACTTATGCTAATCTGTTTTTTTTCTTATAAATTGTGGAAGAATTCTACCAGGAATATAAAGATAATATTGAAATATAAAGATAAGTAAAATTTTACTGTTACATTTTATCTAGATCTTTTGTTCGAAAGTTTCGGAACGCAACCCGTTGAAGGAAGATATTTTGTCTTGTCTGTGAAAATTTGGTTCGGACTTTTTTATTATGTGCACTATTTACAAGTGTTACTTTTCATTTCCAGGCCTGTATTATTGGTAAAGAAACTAAAAAAATGCCTATTTCTTGGTGTTAGAAACAAATATTGTTATACATGTCAATAATAAGAGAGGAGAAACATGGATATGAAACCACATTCCCTCCTCAATTCCCTCAAGCCAAAGGTTATGAAGATGAAGCTTATTATACGGAAAATTATCGTGTGTAGCAGTGAGCTTGCTACTTCTATGGCAGCAGATCTGAGAAATGGCCCGCTTCATGTATTCGGAGTGCATGAAAACTGCAAGGATTATTACTGCAATTCTTCTTCTTATCGTGTGGGCAGTAAGGTCTAACGACCCCACACACCCTAGTGTCAGAGTTTCTAAACCGCCGCAAGGGCCTCTGACATGGTTTGACGACCGCCATTTGACGGCCGGGACCACCGGCTTATACGTGCCTTCCGAAGCACGGAACCATCTTTTTATCGGACAATCAGGTGATTCAAGCCTGCAATGTCCTAACCAAACTGGAAACAACTTCACAAAGTATGCTTCCCGTGGGAATCGAACCCACGACCACCGGGTCACAAGGCAAACGCCTAAACCACTCGACCACGGAGGCAGTCAATTTGGAATGGTGAGTTGTGTGGTGTGATAATGATGTTAGCAGATATGTATATATACATACATTTCTAATAAAATTACGGTATTTTATAGAATATTATGTTCATAGACAATTTTGATTTTTAAAAGTAAACCATTATACATTTATTTTATCATCTTTACAGGTTTGCAAGCGCCGTATCACAACCCCGTGTCACAATCATGTAAAGGATATTCTGTATAAAAAGAATATTTGTACAAAAGACATGTTATAAGGGCAGCAATATGAGAGTGTAGCAAAAAGTATGTTCGAGAGATGAGAAGTAAAGTTTTATTTTAGAGCAGCTTTGGAGATTGACGGTAAATAATATTTTGAAGTGAATGGTATAATATACTTCAAAAAGTAACAAATATACTAAGTACCTATGTTTTCTTTGCAGCAGCAGTGTAGCAGTGGTTTCAACACGGCAAGTTTCAAGGCAGAGGGTGAAATCAACCCCGTCGGGGCTGTGGTTTGTCGAAAGGTTAACGCGGCTCCGACACAAGGGCGAAGAAGGGTTTGGTTTTTAGTCAGTAGAAGTCTGACACTCCCCTTCGCTCTGCCTAAGACCGGGGGGGGGGGGGGGGTTATTTGATGATTTTCCACCCACCAAAAAAAAAAAGGGTGAAATCAACAAATCAAATGATTATTGTTCTAATTGTATTTTTGTAGTAGTTTAGAATCTACATTATCATTGTATATTTCTTTTTATTTTGTATCAAAAGGTGAAATAATACATCATTATGTATACCTACATACTTCATATATAGAGCAGCTTATTGAATTGAGCAGGGGGTTATAATATAATACTAGAACTAGATAAAATTTATTTTCAGGCTACTTTGGCCCATAGATCACCTTACAGATAACATAAATTATAACAAACTACTTGCTCAATTCAGCTGCTCTATATATTTTCGTTTTTCTAAAAGCTTTTGTTGAGTACTTCGAAATTAGGAATTTTTTTTTCACCTTTCTGGTTATTATCGCAAAAAAAACGTGTTTTATATTTGTTGTTATCTCTTGTATAAGAATTATAGTTTCTTTGATAATCAAGTAGGCATGTATTAGCATAATTTACTTGAAATACTTCTGTTTTGATAAAAGTGTAATGTAATTTTTTTGATATTTATTTTATAAAATATTATTCATTTTATTTGATATTGTGAATGTGAGGACCATGTGGGTCATTTTATTATGATTTTTTTTTGTTTTTTTTTTTCCACATTCGTCTGGCAGTTTGAGTACTATATAAGCGACCTACACAAAATGTCCTTTCTTTGGCATTGTTCGACGTGTCGTTGAGGTCTTCGAGTTGTATGTCGAGTCATACGATAACTGACAAATGTTTTCAGGTACTATTCTGCATAGTTCTCATGCGAGTTGAGCAAGATTGTCTGGACTTTAAAAGAGACTGTGACCTCTGAGTTTGTTTCGGCTGTTTCTTCTCAGAGTAGTCAGGTACGAAACACCGGCCCCATCTAGTTTTAAAAAACCTATTTGCAAAAATAAACAAATAAAACTGCGTTTTATTGTAATTATTCTTGACATTTATTTCCCAAAGTTATAAATAAATAGTTTACGCCAACAAATATGCCTTTTATTTTTATAACTTTGTTTATACATATTATAATACCGTACCAGGTGGCGGTCTGTTGTTCTGCTCACCCAATCTACCCATAAAGACAAATAAAAATCTTGGTTTATTTTTCATTCACGCCATCTAGTGTCAATTTTCGTAAACGTAGGGTTTTGGTACTCTCCTACGTTTGTGTGTGTAAACGATCTATATATACAGTAGCAGATGTTAAAATTGGAAAAGTGTCGAATTGGGTGGATTTTTTGGCAATGATGTGACCCTATTCGATAAAGCGCAGTGTCCGGTATCAGCGTCTGCTACTTCTACGACTTAATACATTTCCAATTACACAAAAACCCAAATAAACTAAAAATGTTGACTTCAACGCCATCTTGCGGGAAAATGGCTGGGAGCAGCCTGTATGAATCACCTTAATGAGTAGGTACTTAAATGCGTTTTTCTTATATATTTTTTACCATTGTCCTTATTTTAGTGGCCTGAATGAATACTAAAATTTTGTCCACCTATTTTAATGGGACCTTATTTAACTATAGTTCTCGGCTCCATAAAACAAGTGGCTGTGGCGTGTGAATCCACCTTGAATGCAATAATTTAACAAAGTTTCCCCACTTATCACTATCAAAATGTAGCATTATACAAAAGTAGACAGACTTACTTGTCGGGGTGGTTTTCAATATTTTTTTCTTTGCTTTGCTTAATAGTACTGAACTCCGCCTCGTATGTCTTCAGTAGCCTGTTCAGTTGGTTACATGTGATGTTTCTGCAAAATTAAACAAATCAGTAAGGTACGATAGTAAGAAATTCTTTAAGTTTCTATTTTTTGATCATTTAACTAGTCGTACTTTAGTTAAGCTAGGGGATCGGACTGGGTCAAAATAATATGATTCTGTTTAATAATAATAATAATAATAATATTCCACAACTATCACACAACGCCATCTAGTCCCAAGCTAAGCAGAGCTTGTGTTATGGGTACTAGACAACTGATAAACATACTTATATATTTCTAAATACATACATATTATAGATTAATAAATTACACCCAGACACAGAACAAATGATCGTGCTCATCACACAAACATTTGTCCTGGGTGGGAATCGAACCCACGACCTCCGGCATAGCAGTTAGGGTCACTAACCACTAGACCAACAGGCCAGTCCGTAAGTTAGATTATCGAAAAATATTGAATACGTGTTTTTTGTTTTATCAAATCAATAAAAATTACGAAGATAAAACGCGTCAAAGATCTTGGAGTGGGGCTTGAAACGTCACTTGTGTCGTCAAAATGTGCTATCATAATTATGACGTCACACGAGTTTTCGAAGCACTGTATCGTCTTCACTTTAAGTTTACGTGAAAAAAGAAAAAATACGTGTCCAATAATTTTTGGAAATCTATCTGACGGACTAATTAGTTTTTTTTTTTGTCCGATCCCCTATTATGAAATTACTGTTTTTATCGGCAGAAAGCAACAACATAACCTTGCCTTGTATATAGATTTTTTTGTCTGAAATGTATGTTTTTTATATTTTATTTTCATAGCTCGTCCAGGGCAGTATTATGACCATCAGTATTTTGCCGGCAAGCAGCGTCTCTAGTTCCGCAGACGTACATAGGTGGCGAAAACCAACAGCGCACGTGATATTGCGGAATGAGATAGACTGCTTTAACAATGATTTATCCTTTGTAAACTCAGACCAACAAAAAAAGGAAGACGGCGCGCCACGAACATCAAAAGTGAAGTCAACTTTTTATCTATGTGTGTAGACAATGTCTCATGAAGTCGTGACGTTCTAGGAGAAATGCGTGTGGTTTTAGTGTAGGTGTGTGCGTGTGCTTGTATGTTTACTTGCTATAGGCGCGTGGTTTTGTGACTTCACTGTTGGTGTTCGCGGCGCGCCGTCTTTCTTTTTTTCTTGGTCTGAGTTTGTAAAACTATTCATTCTCCATAGGACCTTTCCTATGGTTGGGTTCTAATAATTTTTCGGACAAATCTGTTTACGTGATGCAGGTAGAAATGTAGGTACTCACGAGAAGGTGAGCGGCGCCAGTACGGCGGCACACTTGATGCGCTTGGCGAGTTGTGCGGTGAAGGCCCACTCCGCCTGCAGGCGGGAGCGCGGCATGTGCTCTGTTACTGACATCGTCGTCAGGTACGATAGATGTGGGTGTAGGTACTCACGAGAAGGTGAGCGGCGCCAGTACGGCGGCACACTTGATGCGCTTGGCGAGTTGTGCGGTGAAGGCCCACTCCGCCTGCAGGCGGGAGCGCGGCATGTGCTCTGTTACTGACATCGTCGTCAGGTACGATAGATGTGGGTGTAGGTACTCACGAGAAGGTGAGCGGCGCCAGTACGGCGGCACACTTGATGCGCTTGGCGAGTTGTGCGGTGAAGGCCCACTCCGCCTGCAGGCGGGAGCGCGGCATGTGCTCTGTTACTGACATCGTCGTCAGGTACGATAGATGTGGGTGTAGGTACTCACGAGAAGGTGAGCGGCGCCAGTACGGCGGCACACTTGATGCGCTTGGCGAGTTGTGCGGTGAAGGCCCACTCCGCCTGCAGGCGGGAGCGCGGCATGTGCTCTGTTACTGACATCGTCGTCAGGTACGATAGATGTGGGTGTAGGTACTCACGAGAAGGTGAGCGGCGCCAGTACGGCGGCACACTTGATGCGCTTGGCGAGTTGTGCGGTGAAGGCCCACTCCGCCTGCAGGCGGGAGCGCGGCATGTGCTCTGTTACTGACATCGTCGTCAGGTACGATAGATGTGGGTGTAGGTACTCACGAGAAGGTGAGCGGCGCCAGTACGGCGGCACACTTGATGCGCTTGGCGAGTTGTGCGGTGAAGGCCCACTCCGCCTGCAGGCGGGAGCGCGGCATGTGCTCTGTTACTGACATCGTCGTCAGGTACGATAGATGTGGGTGTAGGTACTCACGAGAAGGTGAGCGGCGCCAGTACGGCGGCACACTTGATGCGCTTGGCGAGTTGTGCGGTGAAGGCCCACTCCGCCTGCAGGCGGGAGCGCGGCATGTGCTCTGTTACTGACATCGTCGTCAGGTACGATAGATGTGGGTGTAGGTACTCACGAGAAGGTGAGCGGCGCCAGTACGGCGGCACACTTGATGCGCTTGGCGAGTTGTGCGGTGAAGGCCCACTCCGCCTGCAGGCGGGAGCGCGGCATGTGCTCTGTTACTGACATCGTCGTCAGGTACGATAGATGTGGGTGTAGGTACTCACGAGAAGGTGAGCGGCGCCAGTACGGCGGCACACTTGATGCGCTTGGCGAGTTGTGCGGTGAAGGCCCACTCCGCCTGCAGGCGGGAGCGCGGCATGTGCTCTGTTACTGACATCGTCGTCAGGTACGATAGATGTGGGTGTAGGTACTCACGAGAAGGTGAGCGGCGCCAGTACGGCGGCACACTTGATGCGCTTGGCGAGTTGTGCGGTGAAGGCCCACTCCGCCTGCAGGCGGGAGCGCGGCATGTGCTCTGTTACTGACATCGTCGTCAGGTACGATAGATGTGGGTGTAGGTACTCACGAGAAGGTGAGCGGCGCCAGTACGGCGGCACACTTGATGCGCTTGGCGAGTTGTGCGGTGAAGGCCCACTCCGCCTGCAGGCGGGAGCGCGGCATGTGCTCTGTTACTGACATCGTCGTCAGGTACGATAGATGTGGGTGTAGGTACTCACGAGAAGGTGAGCGGCGCCAGTACGGCGGCACACTTGATGCGCTTGGCGAGTTGTGCGGTGAAGGCCCACTCCGCCTGCAGGCGGGAGCGCGGCATGTGCTCTGTTACTGACATCGTCGTCAGGTACGATAGATGTGGGTGTAGGTACTCACGAGAAGGTGAGCGGCGCCAGTACGGCGGCACACTTGATGCGCTTGGCGAGTTGTGCGGTGAAGGCCCACTCCGCCTGCAGGCGGGAGCGCGGCATGTGCTCTGTTACTGACATCGTCGTCAGGTACGATAGATGTGGGTGTAGGTACTCACGAGAAGGTGAGCGGCGCCAGTACGGCGGCACACTTGATGCGCTTGGCGAGTTGTGCGGTGAAGGCCCACTCCGCCTGCAGGCGGGAGCGCGGCATGTGCTCTGTTACTGACATCGTCGTCAGGTACGATAGATGTGGGTGTAGGTACTCACGAGAAGGTGAGCGGCGCCAGTACGGCGGCACACTTGATGCGCTTGGCGAGTTGTGCGGTGAAGGCCCACTCCGCCTGCAGGCGGGAGCGCGGCATGTGCTCTGTTACTGACATCGTCGTCAGGTACGATAGATGTGGGTGTAGGTACTCACGAGAAGGTGAGCGGCGCCAGTACGGCGGCACACTTGATGCGCTTGGCGAGTTGTGCGGTGAAGGCCCACTCCGCCTGCAGGCGGGAGCGCGGCATGTGCTCTGTTACTGACATCGTCGTCAGGTACGATAGATGTGGGTGTAGGTACTCACGAGAAGGTGAGCGGCGCCAGTACGGCGGCACACTTGATGCGCTTGGCGAGTTGTGCGGTGAAGGCCCACTCCGCCTGCAGGCGGGAGCGCGGCATGTGCTCTGTTACTGACATCGTCGTCAGGTACGATAGATGTGGGTGTAGGTACTCACGAGAAGGTGAGCGGCGCCAGTACGGCGGCACACTTGATGCGCTTGGCGAGTTGTGCGGTGAAGGCCCACTCCGCCTGCAGGCGGGAGCGCGGCATGTGCTCTGTTACTGACATCGTCGTCAGGTACGATAGATGTGGGTGTAGGTACTCACGAGAAGGTGAGCGGCGCCAGTACGGCGGCACACTTGATGCGCTTGGCGAGTTGTGCGGTGAAGGCCCACTCCGCCTGCAGGCGGGAGCGCGGCATGTGCTCTGTTACTGACATCGTCGTCAGGTACGATAGATGTGGGTGTAGGTACTCACGAGAAGGTGAGCGGCGCCAGTACGGCGGCACACTTGATGCGCTTGGCGAGTTGTGCGGTGAAGGCCCACTCCGCCTGCAGGCGGGAGCGCGGCATGTGCTCTGTTACTGACATCGTCGTCAGGTACGATAGATGTGGGTGTAGGTACTCACGAGAAGGTGAGCGGCGCCAGTACGGCGGCACACTTGATGCGCTTGGCGAGTTGTGCGGTGAAGGCCCACTCCGCCTGCAGGCGGGAACGCGGCATGTGCTCTGTTACTGACATCGTCGTCAGGTACGACAGGTATTGCTGGGGATCAAATATAAATCCTTTAGTAAAGGCACAGAATACATAATAGTACTACGTACAGAAGGGACACTCCCTTCCCCGCGCTCATATTAAATACCGCACCTCACCCCGCACTTCGAGGTAGTCGTCGCCGACACTTGAGCAATGGCTCGCGCTCGTATTAGTCGTCGTTCGGTTTTCGCGACGCAGACCGTTGCACTTTCCGCGCCATTTTTTAGGCTGCAACAACCCTACTAGAGTTTACGCACGCATTTGCACGTGCGCGTCGTGCACAAACGTTATTTGTTTATGTAGTAGTAATAGGTAATTATTTTGCGGGCGTTGTATGGAGTGTCCAGGTGTGGTTAAGAGGCTGATAAGAGCCAAATAGGCTTGTATTGAACAATTTTTTAGCCAAATCTATATACAGTTTGGACACGGCGGAAAAAATATATGTTAATCTTGAACATATTTCTAATAATTTCGTTGTATTCAAAATACGTTTTTGAAAAGTTTTCTCGATACAAAAAAATGGTAAACTAACCTTTTAAAATGATCTTCCAACAAAAATATCTCCATTACTTATCAACGTACGTTGGTAAAATTTATAACAATAACGTATCATATTTAAATACAAAATTTGGTTGTTTTTAATTTTTGATTATTTAATAAATTATTTTTATGTAATTAATCATTATATGGTTTGTAAGAAGTTCGAGCGTTACGTCATCGCGCTCTCTTTCTTACGTATGCAATCCGACAGTGAGCGCTTAGGCGCGGTGCTAGACGGACGTATGTCACTTTGCGCCCCACTGACAGCTATCCGTTCATCCATAAATTATTATTGACCGCGTCACACTGTTAGTCCAGGATCCACGGTACATTTTTGCACTTGATTACTATCAAGCTAATTTTCCGTGAGCAGCTGCTTTTTGATGAGACGACAACATTTTCCTATACGAAAACTCTCGATTGTGGTAGGTAATAGAGGGAGGCAGGGATAAAATATGATGATTTTCAAAAATCTATTACTAACTATTTTTTTTTGTTAAATCTGATGATCATTGTGGTGAAAATGTATGGTACAGCTACTATGGTTTGATCAACTCTCCTTCCTACATGTATTGATAACGAGCTCATCAAAAATTATTGCAAACCAGCTGTTTTTTAGGGGTCCGTAACCGAATGGCAAAAAACGGAAGCCTTATAGATTCGTCATGTCTGTTTGTCCGTCTGTCCGCCTGTATGTCACAGCCACTTTATTCGGAAACTATTGAGACTACACAGTTGAAACTCGGTAGGTAGATGTATTCTGTGAACCGCTTTACGATTTTTATACAAAAATAAAAAAATAGGATTTAGGGGGGTCTCCCTATACATGGAACTGAAACTAAAAATTATTTTTTTCATCAAACCTATACCTACTTGCGGGGTGTCTATAGATATTAGACAGGTCTTTAAAAATTACATTGAGGTTCCACAAACAATTTTTTCTCAAAGCCAATCGTTTGAAAGACAGTCACTTCCAAACCAAATTGGTAAAAAATGGCGACCGGCCTCGCGGTCGCTTGCCTTCGGTATTGCCAACAATGACCAGCTTTTCAAGGCTGCTATCTCCTCTTTGCATTGTGGCCAAAATAAGACAAAATACGCTGTAGGCAAACTGTTGACAATCGAGTCTTGATATCGAGTTGGTAAAGGATAGACACATTATTTTGTGCGTTTGGCCGTCCATGGAATTCGGAGAATCCGCCTAAAGCACCACATTTCGAATGCGTCTGTCCTCTGTCTTACTCTTGTTTGGATTGTTCATGTCTCAACTCTATGGAGGAAAAACAGGAAAACTAGTGCACTCAGACCAAACGGGCCTTCGTTTTAAAACTTATACCACGTTTTTCCCAGATGTTCTGGGGGCGTGATATAGCATCTTTAGCCATGGCTATCCGCCGTTTTATTTCTGGGACGCAGCTACCTTCATTACTTATATTGGAGCCCAGATAATCGAAGCTGTCCACAGTATAGATGCCTTAGATGTTATAGGCGCCCTATAGCTTTCCCGCACGATCTACCACCATAAGCTTGGTTTTCTGCCTATTTATTGCAAACCCTAATTTGCCTCTTTCCACTTCCAATCTGTGCAGTATGTCTTTCATGTTGCCAAATGTTGTAGCAAGGAGAACGGTGTCGTCAGCGTACCTCAGATTGGAAATCCACTTTCCACCAACAGTAAACCCCTTGTCCCAGCCCTCAAGAGTCTTGTGAATGATATACTCTTCATACACATTGAAGAGCAGAGGTGAGAGGATGCATCCCTGCCTAACGCATTTGACCAGTCGGTGTCTATTTTGACAAAAGAGCGGTTGTTGATGTAGGTAGAGGCATCGGACTAGGTCAATAAGATGTTGAGGCGTTCCCATGTCCTTTAGAACCTCCCACAGCTTGCCCCACTCCACGCAATCAAATGCTTTGGTGTAATCTATGAAACATATCAATACAGGGCTGTTAAATTCCCGGCTTTTCTCTATAATTTGGCGAACGTTCAGGATTTGTTCCCGCGTGCCTTTACCTTTAACAAAACCTGCTTGCTCTTCTGGAATTTGTGGCTCCAGAAAGTGCCTGAAAGCCTGTTGTTTATGATGTACAGGAGTATTGATGATGCGTGGAGTAAGTGCCAAACACTTATTATAATTTTTAGAATCTTGTAGGTAACTTAAGAGTGGGTTTAATAGAAAATATCCAATCCCCAAAACCCAGTTAGTAATCATTTTTAATGGCTTCGTTATTAATAAGGATTGTTAAGGAAGGAAGGGGGACTCTTTGATCAAACCATACATTTTGTAGGACAAATATTTTTTCAAATAATTTAGATAATTATCATCAGATTTAACAAAAAAAAACCCAGCTAGTACAAACACTTTTATTACCTACCACAATCGAGAATTCAAAATCGAGATTTCGTGCAGGAAATTGTTGGGCGTCTCGCCGTCTCATCAAAATGAAGCTGCTAACGGAAAATTAGCTTGATAGTAATCAAGTGTGTAAATGGACCGCGGATCCTGGACCATTTGTTTCCTACTTGGTAGTATGGCGCTAAGCGATCGGAAAAATTGTGGGCGTGACCAAAAATACTGAAACGTCAGAGCTCAATAGCAGTTGTCATCGTCTTAAGGTACCATGGGTAGCAAAATCGTTATTGTAGTAACACATTTTTATCATCATTTCAGCCGAAAGACGTCCACTGCTGGACATAGGACTCCCCAAGCCCCAACTATCACGCATCAACGGATCCACGCAACCTTCACCAGGTCACTAGGCCACCTAGTGGGAGGCCGCGCAACAGTAGTGAAACATTTAGCTTCTAAAGCTAACGGCCAGACCTGAATGCTGTCCTGCAATAATCATCAAGACAGTAGCTTCTTTAAAAGTGCTTTCTTCATATTAGAATACTTTGTCAAATGATGTTGTTCCGTATAATAGATAACATTAAGTGTCATTTAGCTGTCGAAAGCATTCAGCTAACAACATCTCTGTTGCTGTCACGTTTCCTGTGCATCAAAATAGTACATTGTAATACAAAGGCCTAAAATGACCCATTATATACAAGGTAGTAAATAGGAACCGAGTTATAATGGGATTTTAGCGCCGTGTGTTACACTGTACTTTTCACTACGATTGCGAGAAAATAAAATAACCATGTTCAATATGAGCTTATTTTATTAAAAATTCAACTCAATTTAATAAAACAATTCCAAAAATTTCGCGCCTATGCCTTTTTTTTAATTTCTTCTGTAGTTGCAATGCAACGCACACATTCTACCAAAGAGTTCGGAATTCAGCGCGTTTAGTTCCATTTTTTAAAATAAAACATTTTTTTTTACTTGAAACTAAATCACGCACCAGCTGGCTGAACAAGTTGTCGTACGAGATTTACTTTTAGCTCTAGGGCAATATATGCAATTTTACGCCCGCTCTGGTATGCTATTATGACGTTCTTTTGACGAGCAAGAGGAGTGAAATAGTAGATTTTACAACAAGTGCACAAAACTAACCATTTTTATCCGAGACTTCTAGCAGCCCGCAGCCGAAGGCGAGGGCTGATAGTAATGTCGAGGATAAAAATGGTTTTGTGGACGAGTTATAAACTCTGCTTTTCACTTCGAATGCGAGGAAATAAAACAGTAGTATAACATATTTCTTTAATTAAAATTCAAAGTAAAATTTGTACAGTTTTGAATACTGAAGGACGTTGTTTTTTTTTTAACCTTACGAAATTGATATTAGGCTTGCAGACCTAGACACTCTAGACAGCCTACTATTAAATTAATTTTGTAACAATAATTTTCATTAATTAATTAAATAACTTACCGTACTTGAATTTAAATTTTAATATTTTTTAAGTCTTAAAAAACACATATGGCAAATAAATTAAAGTAAATATTATAAAATAACAAATTCTATCTATGAACTTCTTATTGTGTTTGGCTGTATGGCTCATTTTCTTTGCCTTAATAAAGATACATTTATGAGTAGATACGTTAATGCCCTTGTGCACAAAATTCGATTTTGTGCAGCCTATATCCTGCACAAATAAGCACTTTCAGAGCATGAGAAGTGAAAAGAGCTTTTTTATTTATTTAGCTTGATATGTTCCACTGCTGAGCAAAGGCCTACACCACCATTCCTATCCAACTCTCCTGGTGTTTTGCCATCTCTGACCATCAGTCAAGAATAACTTCAGTCCAAAAATACAATACAACGTAATGGTTACCTTGAGCAGTGTCTCCACAGTGTTATCAAATGTGTTGGTGAGCAGTATGAGGTCCCGGGCAGCAGCCCCAGCCGCCCGGCCACTGAGCGCGGCCTGCACGTGCAGCGCGAAGTCGGCGCGCATCTCCGACGCTATGTCCAGACCTTCGCGCAGCTCGTGGATTAACTGGGAATAGAACAACGAGTTCCTGAGTGCCTTGAACTCGTCAACGCAGAGTGAAACGCGAGCAAAGCGGTGACGCCACAACGCAATGACACCGCTACTTCGTCGAAGCGTTTTAAAATAACATTATATAAAAAAAAAACTTTTTATCAATAAATAAAACCGACTTCAACGAAAAATAAAACACAAAAAAGTGAAAATAAACTTAAGAAGAAAAATCAGTTTCTGAAGTCGGTGACTTTTTTACCACCGACATCTTTTGATGACTAAAAAAAAAAAACAGTCGAGCCATCTTCAAGTAATCAAGGAAATAAGAAAAAACGGTTAAAATGTACCACGATGAAAATAAAATAAATTATACTAAAATGAATTGACGTCTTAAAATAAACTATTGACGATAGAACTTAGATAATTATGCAATACTACATATTATAGTGTTCTCACGTTTTAAAAGTTAGTTAGAATTTAGGAAAATGGTGGTAATTTGAGACAAAAATCATGGAATTTAAAAATATTTATAGTTTCATGAATTAAATATATTTTTTTCTTTTTTTTATATAGTAATTTCATCGGTATATATGCCCCTTTTGGTTCGGACAGGGTTATTTTTTTCAAAAAAACCTTCTTTTTCCAACTTTAGTTACCTGTTTGACAGTGAGACACGAGGGATGCTCAGGCCGCGCCTCCAGGCGGAAGGACAGGTAGTCGTGCACGGCCTCCATGCACAGACTGGACAGCAGCAGTTAGTATGTTACTGTCTAGCTAACAACGCTAGTTACCTGTTTGACAGTGAGACACGAGGGATGCTCAGGCCGCGCCTCCAGGCGGAAGGACAGGTAGTCGTGCACGGCCTCCATGCACAGACTGGACAGCAGCAGTTAGTATGTTACTGTCTAGCTAACAACGCTAGTTACCTGTTTGACAGTGAGACACGAGGGATGCTCAGGCCGCGCCTCCAGGCGGAAGGACAGGTAGTCGTGCACGGCCTCCATGCACAGACTGGACAGCAGCAGTTAGTATGTTACTGTCTAGCTAACAACGCTAGTTACCTGTTTGACAGTGAGACACGAGGGATGCTCAGGCCGCGCCTCCAGGCGGAAGGACAGGTAGTCGTGCACGGCCTCCATGCACAGACTGGACAGCAGCAGTTAGTATGTTACTGTCTAGCTAACAACGCTAGTTACCTGTTTGACAGTGAGACACGAGGGATGCTCAGGCCGCGCCTCCAGGCGGAAGGACAGGTAGTCGTGCACGGCCTCCATGCACAGACTGGACAGCAGCAGTTAGTATGTTACTGTCTAGCTAACAACGCTAGTTACCTGTTTGACAGTGAGACACGAGGGATGCTCAGGCCGCGCCTCCAGGCGGAAGGACAGGTAGTCGTGCACGGCCTCCATGCACAGACTGGACAGCAGCAGTTAGTATGTTACTGTCTAGCTAACAACGCTAGTTACCTGTTTGACAGTGAGACACGAGGGATGCTCAGGCCGCGCCTCCAGGCGGAAGGACAGGTAGTCGTGCACGGCCTCCATGCACAGACTGGACAGCAGCAGTTAGTATGTTACTGTCTAGCTAACAACGCTAGTTACCTGTTTGACAGTGAGACACGAGGGATGCTCAGGCCGCGCCTCCAGGCGGAAGGACAGGTAGTCGTGCACGGCCTCCATGCACAGACTGGACAGCAGCAGTTAGTATGTTACTGTCTAGCTAACAACGCTAGTTACCTGTTTGACAGTGAGACACGAGGGATGCTCAGGCCGCGCCTCCAGGCGGAAGGACAGGTAGTCGTGCACGGCCTCCATGCACAGACTGGACAGCAGCAGTTAGTATGTTACTGTCTAGCTAACAACGCTAGTTACCTGTTTGACAGTGAGACACGAGGGATGCTCAGGCCGCGCCTCCAGGCGGAAGGACAGGTAGTCGTGCACGGCCTCCATGCACAGACTGGACAGCAGCAGTTAGTATGTTACTGTCTAGCTAACAACGCTAGTTACCTGTTTGACAGTGAGACACGAGGGATGCTCAGGCCGCGCCTCCAGGCGGAAGGACAGGTAGTCGTGCACGGCCTCCATGCACAGACTGGACAGCAGCAGTTAGTATGTTACTGTCTAGCTAACAACGCTAGTTACCTGTTTGACAGTGAGACACGAGGGATGCTCAGGCCGCGCCTCCAGGCGGAAGGACAGGTAGTCGTGCACGGCCTCCATGCACAGACTGGACAGCAGCAGTTAGTATGTTACTGTCTAGCTAACAACGCTAGTTACCTGTTTGACAGTGAGACACGAGGGATGCTCAGGCCGCGCCTCCAGGCGGAAGGACAGGTAGTCGTGCACGGCCTCCATGCACAGACTGGACAGCAGCAGTTAGTATGTTACTGTCTAGCTAACAACGCTAGTTACCTGTTTGACAGTGAGACACGAGGGATGCTCAGGCCGCGCCTCCAGGCGGAAGGACAGGTAGTCGTGCACGGCCTCCATGCACAGACTGGACAGCAGCAGTTAGTATGTTACTGTCTAGCTAACAACGCTAGTTACCTGTTTGACAGTGAGACACGAGGGATGCTCAGGCCGCGCCTCCAGGCGGAAGGACAGGTAGTCGTGCACGGCCTCCATGCACAGACTGGACAGCAGCAGTTAGTATGTTACTGTCTAGCTAACAACGCTAGTTACCTGTTTGACAGTGAGACACGAGGGATGCTCAGGCCGCGCCTCCAGGCGGAAGGACAGGTAGTCGTGCACGGCCTCCATGCACAGACTGGACAGCAGCAGTTAGTATGTTACTGTCTAGCTAACAACGCTAGTTACCTGTTTGACAGTGAGACACGAGGGATGCTCAGGCCGCGCCTCCAGGCGGAAGGACAGGTAGTCGTGCACGGCCTCCATGCACAGACTGGACAGCAGCAGGAAGTGCGAGCGGTAGGACGGTAAGCGCATGGATATGCACTCGGGGGACCAGCAACCATATCTGGTGGAGGACAAGGAGGGGATTAGTTTTGTAGTTGGTACAGAAAGAAGGGTGTTAATGTCAAGAGATCATGCTGGAATAGGGGCAAAGTCTTCGTGCTAACGTGTTGACATGGCCGAAAACGTTTTAAATACAGACGCTTGGGATACAATAGGTTTCCTTAAGTGAAGTAGTCTGTTTTTAACATAAATAAAAAATAAATAAAGCTTTTATTTGATTATTTATTATATTTATTTGTTTTTAACATAAGTATTGATATTATAAAGGCTTTTTCATTCCATCTATTCGAAAAGGACGACTTGGTTCGCCTTCAAGTGCTCCCAAAGGTGGTGTTTTCTATTTTTTTTTTTAACTCCGTTACTTGCTCACCGATTTGAAAAATTATTTTTTGTTGGAAAGGGTATACTTCCCAAATGGTCCCATAATTTTTTATCGAAATCGGACAAGCGGTTTTTGAAAAATCAACAAAAAGCAAAAAAAAGAACTACATTGTCCACATTATGACCCATGAACATGTAGAACTTACATAATTATGAACCACTAAAATGTGAAACATAGAAACTTTTAACTAAAAATTTATTTATTTTTAAGAAAAATCAGTTTCTGAAATCATTTTCACTTTTTTGTTTTTTTTTTTTTTAAGTCTGTTTTAATTTTTGTTAAAAAGTTTTTATATTATTCGACACTCTTAATTTTAATTTAGTTGTTACTCTACGTTTTATTAAATAACTAGCTTTTGCCAGCGGCTTCGCCCGCGTGAAAATGGCGATTTTCCATACAAACTTTCATCCCCTATTTAACTCCCTTAGGGGTTGAATTTCGAAAAATCCTTCCTTATTCCTTGTCTACATTATAAAGGGAACCTCTGTGCAAAATTTCAGCTTTCTAGGTCCAAGGGTTTGGGCTGGGCGTTGATGAGTCAGTCAGTCAGTCAGTCAGTCAGTCAGGACTTCTCTCTTTATTTATTAGATAATATAACAATAAAATATGAGGCGCCTTTTATTTTCTCAAAGAGAGTAATGAAAAGTAGAGTGTATCACTCGGGTGCAATAGTACATTGTTACCTTAGGGGTGAAAGGAACTTATAGTCCCGAGTCGGGGTTTGGCGCCTGAGCGCAGCGAGGGCGCTAATAGTTCGAGGGACTAAATAAGTCTTTAACCCGAGGTAAACACTATGCTTTTCATTACGAATACAAGGAAAGTTGATGGGAATAGGCTTGCCCCCAATTACCTATATCGGTGAATAGACTTTGCTCCCAATTACATCGGTTGATAACAATAGGCTTGCTCCTAATTAGATTAGTTGATGGCAATAGGCTTGATCCTAATTAGATTAGTTGATGGCAATAGGCTTGATCCTAATTACATTGGTTGATAGCAATAGGGTTGCCATTAATTAGAATAGTTGATGGCAATAGGCTTGTTCCTAATTACATTGGTTGATGGCAATAGGCAGCTTGCTCCTAATTATATTGTTTGATGGCAATAGGCTTGCTCCTAATTAGCTAAAAATATATTTTGTGCTCGTAAACAATATAAGCATCGTGTTCAATAAAATATGCTGGAAGATCCAAAGTCGTTCTGGAATTACGCAAAATCTAAAAGAGGTAGTAGAAACCCACAAAATTTTTTAAAGAATGGCGAAGCGTTGAGTGATGAACAGTGCGTTCGGGAGTTTGCCGAGTATTTTTATTCGGTGTATAGTACGGAGCCGGCCGAGTTAGATGTGAGTGCAGCGATGGCGGAAGCGGGCGGGGAGAATGGAGCGGCGCGGGTACATCTTGATATCTTGCAACTATCGGACGTATATTGCGCGCTTCAACAACTTAAACCGAAAAGGTCTTCGGGACCAGACGGCATCCCGCCTTACATCTTTAGGGATTGTCGTATGGTGTTAACTAAACCGTTGCAACATATTTATAATAAATGCCTGAATGGAGCTGTGTTTCCTGAGAGGTGGAAGATTACCCGCGTTGTTCCAGTGCCAAAGGGAGGCTCAAAGATGACGGTAGATGGCTACAGACCTGTCGCGGTGCTGTCGACCCCGGCTAAGGTTTTTGAAGCTGCCATTCACAAGAATATATTTCAACAGGTCCGCGGTCAGTTATCAGACGCTCAGCACGGGTTTCGACCGGCAAAAAGCACTACTAGCAATCTTTTGAGCCATATGGCAAGTCTTGTGCCATCGGTAGACAGTGGGGGGCAAACTGATGCTGCTTACTTCGATTTTAAGAAAGCATTTGATTTAGTTAATAATGATGTATTGCTTAAGAAGTTGGCAGCATTTGGTTTCACTCCGCATCTGCTTAGGTTTTTTGCCAGTGACTTAAGCGGTAGGCAACAGTATGTGGAATATGCGGGGCACAAGTCAGAGCCATATTTTACCAGATCTGGGGTGAGTCAAGGCAGTAACTTTGGGCCTTTGCAGTTCATTCTAGTCATTAATGACCTGCCAGAAGTTGTAAAAGACGCCAAGTGTTTGCTGTTCGCTGATGACCTCAAGCTATCGCTAGAGATAAGTGGAGTGGATGACTGCGAGAGGCTTCAGAGAGACATAGACAGGGTGGTGACCTGGAGCAAGAACAACCTCTTGCAGTTCAACACCTCAAAGTGTGTAACCATCACTTTCTCTCGCGCGCGGGCTCCTATCCTATATAATTATAATCTGGACGGATCGCAAATGGCTAGGGCTGCGGAAGTTAGGGATTTAGGGGTGAAATTCAACACTGAGCTGACGTTTCGTGATCACATCATAAGCTGCTGCAAAAAAGCGTACCGAAATTTAGGGTTTATGCTCCGTATGGTACGTGAATTTACCAACATAAAAGCGGTCATAGCTTTATATAACGCTTTGGTTAGAAGTCAACTAGAATGTAACGCAATTATCTGGGCTCCACATGAATCTAAATATAGCCTCATGTTGGAGAAAGTACAAAATAAGTTTGTCAGGTACTTATATTTAAAATTGTATGGTGTATACCCATTTTATCCGCTCATGTACCCAACTTTATTTATTTTGGGTATGGTTGGGTATAACGAGCTGGGGGTCAGGAGGCATCTCACACTCACCTCGTACATATTCAATGTACTTAGAGGGAAGGTACATCATGCGGATATTTTAGGGCAGATAGGTTTGTGTGTTCTGGAGAGGTACGTGGGGCGACGTCGCGACGTCGACAGCCCCGCTTGCTGGCGGTGCCGCGCGCGGACTGTTGGGCGAGGCGCCACTGACGCGGGCACTCCGCACGAGTAACCTCATAGCGCGTGACATTGATTTATTTGGTTGTTCTCTGAGTGAGTTCACAAAAAATGCTATGTTTGTAATTAGTTTTAAAATTTAAATGAATATTGTTATTGTGTACACTATCGCTTTAGGTAACTCTGTAAAGATAGTCGTAAGATGGAGAAAAAAAAAATAAAAGCTTGGTTGATGGCAATAGGCTTGCTCCTAATTATATTAGTTGATGGCAATAGGCTTGCACCTAATTACATCGGTTGATGGCAATAGCTTGCTCCTAATTACATCGGTTGATGGTAATAGGCTTGCCCCCAATTACATCAGTTGATGGCAATAGGCTTGCTCCTAATTACATTGTTTGATGGCAATAGGCTTGGTCCCAATCACATCAGTTGATGGCAATAGGCTTGCTCCTAATTACATTTGTTGATGGTAATAGGCTTGCTCCTAATCACATCGGTTGGTGGCAATAGGCTTGCTCCTAATCACATCGGTTGGTGGCAATAGGCTTGCCCCCAATTACATCAGTTGATGGCAATAGGCTTGCTCCTAATTACATTGTTTGATGGCAATAGGCTTGGTCCCAATCACATCAGTTGATGGCAATAGGCTTGCTCCTAATTACATTTGTTGATGGTAATAGGCTTGCTCCTAATCACATCGGTTGGTGGCAATAGGCTTGCCCCCAATTACATCAGTTGATGGCAATAGGCTTGCTCCTAATTACATTGTTTGATGGCAATAGGCTTGGTCCCAATCACATCAGTTGATGGCAATAGGCTTGCTCCTAATTACATTTGTTGATAGCAATAGATTTGCTCCCAATTACAACAAAATAATTTGACAGCTGTCAGTAGAAAGCGATTCTCTCTAGGGCTGAAAAGTATTACTTTCAACCCGCTCCACAGGCATGTTCTAAACTACTTTCAGAGTATGAGTAATGAAAAATATATTTTGGGCTCGGGCGACGTACTTTGAATCCCTCGCTACGTACAGGATTCTACTAAAGAATTCCTCACTACGTTCGGGATTTTACTCTAGAATCCCTCGCTTCGCTCTGGATTCAAAAAAGCGCCCTCGCCGTAAAAATATTATTTTGCTCCCTTATGATACAATCTACTATTATTTAATTAGATCGAGTTTTTATTACATTTACATCTCTCATATTCGGTAAGTAGGTCCTTATTACCCCCAAATGGGGCTTGTAGGTGACCAATTAGCGCTCTAGGGTATTAATGTAGCAAGAAAAGCCCTAGGGCGGTAAGTAATTTAAAAAAAAAACACTTCACTCTTTCAAAAAGTTCACGTACATCTAACCATCATACTGGCAATAGACATCATGCATTCAGCCCAATGACAAAAGAGGTCGCTTCGCTATTCAGCCTTGTCCTCGTATGAGTATAACGCCTCGCCCACACAGAAGCGTTTTTCACGGAAAACGCGCCTGTGTGGTCCGGCTTAATAGTCACCAATTTTAAATATCGAACGGCGAAGCTCAATTTCGTTCTTGAAACAAAAAAAAAAAAAAGGAGATGAAAAAGGCGGTACCTAATAGAAAACTTTTACTTTAAATATTGTTTGTTTTTGGGATTTTTTATAATTACGTGCTAATTAGGAAAAACCGGCCAAGTGCGAGTCGGACTCGCGCACCGAGGGTTCCGTAAAAAAAATATATTATGTGATGTAACTAAAAATTTATGGTTTTCGTAATTATTCCTTTATCTATGCTATAAGACGTTGCTTCGTACCAAATTTCAAGATTCTGAGTTCACGGGAAGTACCCTGTAGGTTTTGATTCCCTTGCGAGTGTCGAAAATTTGCGGCATAAACGGGAGTATCTTGATGTAACTAAAAATTTATGGTTTTCGTAATTATTCCTTTATCTATGCTATAAGACGTTGCTTCGTACCAAATTTCAAGATTCTGAGTTCACGGGAAGTACCCTGTAGGTTTTGATTCCCTTGCGAGTGTCGAAAATTTGCGGCATAAACGGGAGTATCTTTTGATCGCGTTGACTTAGAAGTTTGATTTTTTCACAGCTCCAAGAGACCATAGACTTGAGTATTTGATATGAATTTCAGCTTGATACCTCCACGCGTTCCTGAGAAAAAAGGTCTTGACAGACAGACAGACAGACGGACAACAAAGTGATCCTATAAGGGTTCCGTTTTTTCCTTTTGAGGTACGGAACCCTAAAAAACATGAGTTCTGCAAGTGATTAAGATATAAGCTGCACTCCCTATTCAATGAAAATGGAAGCTGAAGCAGCAATTAACAATATTTTGCCTGAAAGTTCTAAAGAGAGATATTTGAAAACTTTATTCTTGTAATGCCGGTTTTTTTCTTCTTACCTCATAATCGAGATGTAAAGCAGAGTAGTTAGCTCGGGTGTAAGCATCAATTGCACCCTCGAACTATTGGCGCCCTCGCTGCGCTCGTGCGCCTAAATATCTCGGGCTGCAATTGATGCCTTACAGCCCTTGGCTACTAATCTACTATTACAAGTTGCCAAGTAGTAAAGTTGTGTGTAGAGCCATGTGAATAAGTTACCTCTTAAGCTCATATGTCTTCAGTTCATCCTCGTCTTGCAAGGAGGAGTCAGGGCGCTCGTTGGTGGGGTCCTCGAACACTTCCTCACCGTCCTCCTCGGTGAAACTTTCATTTTCTTGCTATGGACACAAATAACAGGTGTAAAAACATCTTTAATGAAATCTTAATGTCTTTAGGGCAAGAGTTGGGTAGCTCGCCGTCCGTCCGCCTTATGACGACAGGGCGTGTCCACGGCGCGTTCATGTTCATAATCATAGGCCGACGCCTACCGGGGCTGCGGGACTTTTCGAAAAAGATAACGCGGCCCCGGAACGGAACATGGTTGGGTCTTTTGTCAGAAGAACTCTGACACTCCCTCCACCCAGAGTGGGAAGAGGTCGTTTGATGATTTCGCATCCAGTTAGAAAACGACCGAGGTGTTTTAATTGATCGACTGTGATGTCATCAAAACCAGGAGCTTTGCTGTTTTCTATTGTTTTTATTAATCTTGTATGTTACAAAGCTTTGTTAATTTTTGCTACAAGGCTCCGAATTTTAAGAAGAGACATATTTTACAAAACCTCTAAGATACTTAAGATATGAGGGTTAGAAGACATAACTGTCACATTATTGAACTTACGTCAGGTTTCTCCAGCGTGAGGTAGACCTTATCGAGCAGGTTCAGACGCATCTTGTAGATGAACATCATGCACCGCCGGACGCCCTGAGTCTTCAGAATTTCTTGGTGGTAGTCCCTGTAACACAAAATGGTACATTTTTTATTACTTTTATTCCCTTAGGCTTATTAGCATGAGTTAGGGGCAAGCGAACAGCTCATTGTTTTGAAACAACGATGTTCCACTTTATTTTTCAAGTTGAGTGACATTTTTTCCCATAATATTTAGTAGTCCAAGTCTAAACGGGATGAATGTAATCTTTCTCACTTTTTAATACTTAGATATATCATCATCATCATCAGCCTATAATGTTCCCACTGCAGGGACTCAGGCCTCCTCTCTAGGAGAGGGATGGGCTATATCCACCACGCGGGCCCAGTGCGTTCGAATTTTTTGGTTCCAAGACATGCCGGTTTCTTCACGATGTTTTCCTTCATCGTTTTGAGAGCAGCGGTGATGAAATAAATAACTCAAAGTAATGCGCCTGCCTGGGTTCGAACCCACGACCTACTGTTCGTAAGTCAGGGCCGACGCCACTGGGCCACCGCTGCTCGCTATATTGCTCAAAAATCAAATCAAATCGCCGCTCACTAGCGGCCTGCAGTGAGCTCGGGATGCGGGGAAGCGGGTGTCAGGCCGGCCCCGCGCAGCGACTACAGCCTTGCGCGTGTCCCCGCACCGAGCCACTCAGCAACAGCACGTCTCCACGCACGCACGCGCACTAGCATTTCCTTAATATCTTTGTTTTCGTGCCCAACCGATACCGATACCGGACTCGTTGGACATGTACGGTAAGTATATCAGCATATAACATAGACTCACCGGTACAGCGACACCTCGCACTTGTCCAGCAGCTTCATGTGCGTGAGCTCGGACAGGCCGCCGATGTCGAACGCGTCGTTGGCGACCGGCGGGCCCTCGCTGGACATGTAGCCAGACTCGTTGGACATGTACGGTAAGTATATCAGCATATAACATAGACTCACCGGTACAGCGACACCTCGCACTTGTCCAGCAGCTTCATGTGCGTGAGCTCGGACAGGCCGCCGATGTCGAACGCGTCGTTGGCGACCGGCGGGCCCTCGCTGGACATGTAGCCGGACTCGTTGGACATGTACGGTAAGTATATCAGCATATAACATAGACTCACCGGTACAGCGACACCTCGCACTTGTCCAGCAGCTTCATGTGCGTGAGCTCGGACAGGCCGCCGATGTCGAACGCGTCGTTGGCGACCGGCGGGCCCTCGCTGGACATGTAGCCGGACTCGTTGGACATGTACGGTAAGTATATCAGCATATAACATAGACTCACCGGTACAGCGACACCTCGCACTTGTCCAGCAGCTTCATGTGCGTGAGCTCGGACAGGCCGCCGATGTCGAACGCGTCGTTGGCGACCGGCGGGCCCTCGCTGGACATGTAGCCGGACTCGTTGGACATGTACGGTAAGTATATCAGCATATAACATAGACTCACCGGTACAGCGACACCTCGCACTTGTCCAGCAGCTTCATGTGCGTGAGCTCGGACAGGCCGCCGATGTCGAACGCGTCGTTGGCGACCGGCGGGCCCTCGCTGGACATGTAGCCGGACTCGTTGGACATGTACGGTAAGTATATCAGCATATAACATAGACTCACCGGTACAGCGACACCTCGCACTTGTCCAGCAGCTTCATGTGCGTGAGCTCGGACAGGCCGCCGATGTCGAACGCGTCGTTGGCGACCGGCGGGCCCTCGCTGGACATGTAGCCGGACTCGTTGGACATGTACGGTAAGTATATCAGCATATAACATAGACTCACCGGTACAGCGACACCTCGCACTTGTCCAGCAGCTTCATGTGCGTGAGCTCGGACAGGCCGCCGATGTCGAACGCGTCGTTGGCGACCGGCGGGCCCTCGCTGGACATGTAGCCGGACTCGTTGGACATGTACGGGTCGCCGTATTTCTGTGGGATACCGATCTCTGGCGTTGAGAGGCCGTTGCTTGATACTGTGAGTTCTGGAACAAGTTTATAGGGTTAGTTATACATGTTGATTAAGATTGGAGACAATACAATACGTATATTCGGGCCAAATAGTTTTTTTACAGGCAAGGCAAGACGAAGAAGTCTCAAGATGTCTCTCGACTCTCGTTCGGATAAACCTGGAGAAACTACCGCTCTACGAAGGCACATGTCAAGGCACTTATACTGTGTGTTTCACACCTTTATACCCATGGAGCAAAATAACCAGTGGAGAAAGTATGGGCACGTTTTTGTTCTAAATCAAAGTCACTAATATACTGCGGGGGGAGAGGTACGTTTCGGAGTCTGTGATTGGTTGACGAACTGACAACCAAATGACAACTCATTCTCTAGGGATTCCATAAAAGTAATTGAAAAAGTATCGATATCGATAATTGTTTGACTTATTAGTATTATAACGATTTGTTTGCAATACAGAGATTACAGGTTCGATTTTGAAATAAAACAGGTAATTATTAAACTTAGAAGACTGTACTTATTTAAAAAAATATAATATATTTACTGGTTTTTAAAATGGATTAGTTTTGAATATGTTTTTCTTATATAATCCTTTGAATTTGTATTATTTTTCGTAATAAATGTCAGTCGAGTATCAATATATTTTTTTGCTACACATGAAGCTAAATCAATTAAATGGTTAGTCGATTCTACGTCAAATTGGTGAAAAAAAAAGTAAAAGGACCTCAAATTAGTTCAAATTAATTTTGTGTATTAAGATCATGATATCACAGGGGTAGCAAAGGGGGGCTAAAATTTCGGTATTTTTTTGCCTAGGACGCTCCGTTTTCAAGATATTTGTATTTAACTTATTTTGGTACAATAATTTAAAATAACGTCTGTTCCATACTTACACTGGGGCCTATAGAAAAACATTTAAAAAAACATAATTGTCTAGGATTGCAATGATTCAAATAGATTCCAAGTAACGCGTCTAAATTTTGTGTAAAAGGCAGGCAGAGATCATACACTTACATTTTTTACTGTTATGTGCAAGTTTATGCCAGTATTATACACATTTGCGAGTAAAGCCAAGGGAATAAGCATGTTTGAAAATATAGCAATAATGAAACAAAAAAATATAAGGTATTGTTGGCTCAAAGTCACGCCATCAGCCAGTAGCCGTGCGGTTTGCATCCGGTCGACGTACGGCAACCGACAGAAGTTCATAAAACGAGGCGAGCGGCGGTGCAGCGGTCACTTTTTGCTTGGACGGCGCTCGGAAAGGACTTGCTACCCGACTATTATCGTGTGCTTCGCTAATTTTGGTTTATGTTTTTGCTCGTGTACTGATTATTCCATTTGCTAGTGCTATTTCTATTTGATTATTGTTTAAAATGTTTGTCTTGATATTTTTGTAAAAGTGTAATTCAAAAGATATTAAACATTGTTTATTTTGTTCACGTATTTCACTTCTGATTCCTAATAGTATTTTATGAACGTTTTTAAATTATATCGATACCATAAACCGTCGCGGTACTGCGAACTCGAACATCACTATCATGAAAGAAAGAGACAACTGCATTAGTGCAAATCAGTGTACCAGAAAGAGACAGCAATTATATGATTATTTTTTCATTGTTTTGATCAAATTGAATAGAAAACCACATAACGGTGAAATGTTATCCCATCTTTTGTGTAACTTGAAGTTGTAGTACACTTTCCACAACATTTAATTGCACAACTAGGCATTATTTTTCGTTAAAAATGCTTTCAAAACGGGAGCGCGTGACGTTCGTGCGTTAGCCTACAATTTTTGCGACTGAGCAAAATTTCGTCGCGTACGCTTGTTATAGCGTATGTTTAGCGCCCGCGGTAGCCCCCGCACGCGCGAGCCACTGGTTATTGTGCTCCATGTTTACACCTGACACACATTCAACTCCAATACATATACTAATTTATCCACCAGTTATTTCCTGTCCAAGGTTACTAGACAACTGTTACTGGTTATAACTGAAGCCACAGCCCCATCACTGTTCCCAATAACGCATTTAGGGTGCTGATGGGGTTGCCCCGATACTGCAGCGCATCAGGGATGTTTGCTGAAGCTCACGTAGATTGTTTCTACGCCGTGATGCGTAAGCGATGCTGGTAGCCACCAGGCTAGATTGTGTGTTTGTGAACCACTGCTGCAAGGTCTCAGCTGGGCCTGTCACCGCAGCAGCAGTGATATCACGAGTGTAAGTGTATTACTAACATAGTTTGTAAGAACGTTGTTACTAACGCTGTCAGTCTTGTTTTCTAAATTATTATTGCCTATACTGATCGGCACGATTGTTGAGCGCTGACGCAAAAGTGAGTTATTGGGTCCCTTTGGTGGTATGAAGTGAGACTTGGGGCGGGGAAAGTGCAGTGATTGGCCCGTAGCGCATCGCGTCATAGCCGTCACAAGGGATTTGTTCTTTACTCCTGCTGCACTTACCTCACGACCAATATAGTTATTTATGATACTAGTGCGGTAAGTTGGTTTTTACAAACGAGTAGACGAAATGTAAGCCCGAGACGAAGTCGAGGGGTTACCATAGTCACGAGTTTGTAAAAACCAATTTCTGCACGTGTATCATACAACGTTTTTCAACACATTTGCGAGAAAACAATACAATTATGTAATGTAACAAACTTTTTCAAACTATTTTTAATGGCAAATAAAAAATTTAAAAACGTACCTTAGTTCTTAAATATTTTTCATCTGGCGCGTCATTATGAAATTTTTCTACGTTAGCTGCAGTGAATACTTTTGATTTCTTGCTTGTATTGTATATAGCCACCTGACTGTCTTTTCAAAAATACATGTAGTTGTATGATTTTGTTAAATCTATGTCATTATTGGTTTTTAGAGTGGTTTTTAACATTGAATATATTGACCACATTGAGGACGGTTTATACTTCACACGTAATTCATTGAAGTAAGCCATCAAAACATTTTCAGAGAATGATTGAGTATTTCTTCGAGTCTTCCATGCTATAAAATTATTGTAGTTAAATAGCGCTCTCGCGATTTTGGCGGCAAGAGACTGTTTTCTGCAATTTGCGCATCATTTAAAATATCAGGTGGAATAGATTCCATATTAATATCGGATTCGCTTGAACTCATATTATTTTGTTTTTAAATAACAGTCGGAAAGTCGCAACAACCCTTGACGTTATAATATTAAAATGCCGCGCATTTGCAAATGGCGCCACATGCACGTGGTGAAAATTTGAACTACAACTTTCATCTCATTTACTCTTTAGTATTAAAGTGAGACAAACGTATTGAACAAAAGCTCTTCCAAGGAGGTTCGTTCAGTCAGCTTAATTATTCTAGTAATGTGAAACTCCTTGGTGGAATTCTTGTATTACTTTTTATGAAAATTAAAAAAAAAACCGTAAAGAATACGAACGGTGCTATACAACGGGGTATGGACCGTGCGGTAAAATAGGTACTTATGTGAGAGTACCTATTTTACCGCACGGTACTTAGGTGAGAGTACATATTTTACCGCACGTTCCGTTGTATAGTGCGTAATTTTTAACTTTCGAACAATGTATACAGGCTCCGTAAATGCATTTTTCGAGCAAATGTGTTGAAATAGTTATTTATGATACTAGTGCGGTAAGTTGGTTTTTACAAACGAGTAGACGAAATGTAAGCCCGAGACGAAGTCGAGGGGTTACCATAGTCACGAGTTTGTAAAAACCAATTTCTGCACGTGTATCATACAACGTTTTTCAACACATTTGCGAGAAAACAATACAATTATGTAATGTAACAAACTTTTTCAAACTATTTTTAATGGCAAATAAAAAATTTAAAAACGTACCTTAGTTCTTAAATATTTTTCATCTGGCGCGTCATTATGAAATTTTTCTACGTTAGCTGCAGTGAATACTTTTGATTTCTTGCTTGTATTGTATATAGCCACCTGACTGTCTTTTCAAAAATACATGTAGTTGTATGATTTTGTTAAATCTATGTCATTATTGGTTTTTAGAGTGGTTTTTAACATTGAATATATTGACCACATTGAGGACGGTTTATACTTCACACGTAATTCATTGAAGTAAGCCATCAAAACATTTTCAGAGAATGATTGAGTATTTCTTCGAGTCTTCCATGCTATAAAATTATTGTAGTTAAATAGCGCTCTCGCGATTTTGGCGGCAAGAGACTGTTTTCTGCAATTTGCGCATCATTTAAAATATCAGGTGGAATAGATTCCATATTAATATCGGATTCGCTTGAACTCATATTATTTTGTTTTTAAATAACAGTCGGAAAGTCGCAACAACCCTTGACGTTATAATATTAAAATGCCGCGCATTTGCAAATGGCGCCACATGCACGTGGTGAAAATTTGAACTACAACTTTCATCTCATTTACTCTTTAGTATTAAAGTGAGACAAACGTATTGAACAAAAGCTCTTCCAAGGAGGTTCGTTCAGTCAGCTTAATTATTCTAGTAATGTGAAACTCCTTGGTGGAATTCTTGTATTACTTTTTATGAAAATTAAAAAAAAAACCGTAAAGAATACGAACGGTGCTATACAACGGGGTATGGACCGTGCGGTAAAATAGGTACTTATGTGAGAGTACCTATTTTACCGCACGGTACTTAGGTGAGAGTACATATTTTACCGCACGTTCCGTTGTATAGTGCGTAATTTTTAACTTTCGAACAATGTATACAGGCTCCGTAAATGCATTTTTCGAGCAAATGTGTTGAAAAATAATAAAGGGGTGTGCGTTTTATTTGTCATAAAGTGTACGATGCGCACAGCGATCCCCACTCTTCCGCCGAGCGCTCAAGAACCGTGCCGGGTACTATACTAACATAGTTTATAAGTTCCGTTTGTTACTAACCATAATGGATCATTGTTATCTGAAATAAATAATAATTATTATTAAGTATAAAACTCACTGGTATCCACCTCGCTGTCCACCTCATCAGTCCCCTGCTTCTGTTCCCCTGCCTCCTTGAGGTCAGGCAGCACATCGTCTCGCACGGAGCCGCCGGACTGCGAGCTGGAGGTGGAACTGGACGGGTCTGATGGACACACGTTGAAGCGCACCTGGCACGGACGGGCGCTTTCTGATGATTGTCTAAGGGAGAGAGGGTAGTTAGTATGCTGTGTGCACTGGAATTTGGGTTGAAGAAAGATGGGAAACTCATGAGTTACAGAACTGATGGTTAGACCGGCAGGCAGTTCAAGTTCTGTAAAGTCTTTCTAATTACAAATTACCTTGAAAATATAAGCTTCATACACTTTCACACATCGAGAAAATATTTTTTTCAACACACTTGCTCATAAAGTGGCTATAATTTCACCGCAATTAGGCACATAATGTCACATATAATCAAACTGTGACTTTTTCATTACTATTATTCACTAGTGAGTTATAGGGTTCTTTTTAAAATTTTATTGGTACGTTCATAAAAAAGTTTCGATACAAAAAAGATCGTGTTCAATAGTAAAAATAAATTAATTAATGTACAAAATTTTAATTTAAATACATAATTTCAACTTGTACGTTTTTATTAAAAGAAACTTTCACTCAAATAATATAACTTTTATTTTTTCTGTAATAAAGAAAACTTTTTCCTCATTTTTTAAGTGGCTAAAACTCTATCGCGCTCATTCATTTAGTGACTAAATGAATGAGCGCGCACTGTGACAATGGCTATCGACCATAGACTAAATTTTAGTCTATGGTCGATAGCCATTGTCACAGTTTGACTATTTTAAGTGTGAATTTCATGGTGGCGCCACTGGTCAAGAAAAAATGCATCGCTACGTCAAACTTAGTAAAGTCCTAGGCAAATAACTTGAAACAAAATGGCGTCGTTCTGCGCAGGTTCCCTGCTTGATTTGTATGGGACGTCTAAAAAAACGACTACTGCGCATGTTCAACTTATATGCCGCGTGCCATACATTTGTCGGCGCTTCCGCTTTTCTAGACTGTCAATTGACATCCTGTACAAATTTAATTCCAAAAACGAACACCGAGCGCTGGTGTGGCGGCCATCTTGTAAAAACGAGCAGTTCACTTTGGAGCGTGGTCGAGTGCGCACGCAACCACGTGCTCGGTGGACGTTATATTTTAGTCTAAGTGTACTTTAGCTTAGATAGTTATTTTGTGAGACATTTGGTTCAATTATTGAGAATTATAAGTGCAGTGATTGTGACGATTGTGATTTTATTGAAATACCGCCTTCATACCTGATAATCCACGCCTACCTGAACATGGAGAATACACTTGCTGAAGGTCGAAAGACAACACATTTATTTTTATTCCGTGTTTTCTCGCATGCACAGATAAGTTGGTCGAACAGTAGATGCACGCGCATAGGAAAACCGATTAATTTTTCCCGCTATTGTGAAAAAAAACAGAACTCGTTTTAACTGTTTAAGATGACTTTTTAGTATTATTTTCTTCACAAGTGTGTTGAACAACGTCGTATGATACACGTGTGTATTGATGATTACCGTCCTCGGCTTTCTTAAGACCCTCACCTGACGGCTCGGGTCTCAATGGCGCCTCAGCGGTAATCACCAACGTTACACACTTATACCATAATGTACTATTTCTTTCTTTCTTTCTTTTATACCTGCTGACACTGGAGTCTACCGAAGCCCTGTGATGCGCGCCACGCCTGCGACTCTTGAGTCTGATGGAGCGCAACATTCTGCGCATCGCGACCATCTTCAGGCGCATGTGGAGCGCTGTGTTGTATTATCACGCCATACCTGCTGACACTGGAGTCTACCGAAGCCCTGTGATGCGCGCCACGCCTGCGACTCTTGAGTCTGATGGAGCGCAACATTCTGCGCATCGCGACCATCTTCAGGCGCATGTGGAGCGCTGTGTTGTATTATCACGCCATACCTGCTGACACTGGAGTCTACCGAAGCCCTGTGATGCGCGCCACGCCTGCGACTCTTGAGTCTGATGGAGCGCAACATTCTGCGCATCGCGACCATCTTCAGGCGCATGTGGAGCGCTGTGTTGTATTATCACGCCATACCTGCTGACACTGGAGTCTACCGAAGCCCTGTGATGCGCGCCACGCCTGCGACTCTTGAGTCTGATGGAGCGCAACATTCTGCGCATCGCGACCATCTTCAGGCGCATGTGGAGCGCTGTGTTGTATTATCACGCCATACCTGCTGACACTGGAGTCTACCGAAGCCCTGTGATGCGCGCCACGCCTGCGACTCTTGAGTCTGATGGAGCGCAACATTCTGCGCATCGCGACCATCTTCAGGCGCATGTGGAGCGCTGTGTTGTATTATCACGCCATACCTGCTGACACTGGAGTCTACCGAAGCCCTGTGATGCGCGCCACGCCTGCGACTCTTGAGTCTGATGGAGCGCAACATTCTGCGCATCGCGACCATCTTCAGGCGCATGTGGAGCGCTGTGTTGTATTATCACGCCATACCTGCTGACACTGGAGTCTACCGAAGCCCTGTGATGCGCGCCACGCCTGCGACTCTTGAGTCTGATGGAGCGCAACATTCTGCGCATCGCGACCATCTTCAGGCGCATGTGGAGCGCTGTGTTGTATTATCACGCCATACCTGCTGACACTGGAGTCTACCGAAGCCCTGTGATGCGCGCCACGCCTGCGACTCTTGAGTCTGATGGAGCGCAACATTCTGCGCATCGCGACCATCTTCAGGCGCATGTGGAGCGCTGTGTTGTATTATCACGCCATACCTGCTGACACTGGAGTCTACCGAAGCCCTGTGATGCGCGCCACGCCTGCGACTCTTGAGTCTGATGGAGCGCAACATTCTGCGCATCGCGACCATCTTCAGGCGCATGTGGAGCGCTGTGTTGTATTATCACGCCATACCTGCTGACACTGGAGTCTACCGAAGCCCTGTGATGCGCGCCACGCCTGCGACTCTTGAGTCTGATGGAGCGCAACATTCTGCGCATCGCGACCATCTTCAGGCGCATGTGGAGCGCTGTGTTGTATTATCACGCCATACCTGCTGACACTGGAGTCTACCGAAGCCCTGTGATGCGCGCCACGCCTGCGACTCTTGAGTCTGATGGAGCGCAACATTCTGCGCATCGCGACCATCTTCAGGCGCATGTGGAGCGCTGTGTTGTATTATCACGCCATACCTGCTGACACTGGAGTCTACCGAAGCCCTGTGATGCGCGCCACGCCTGCGACTCTTGAGTCTGATGGAGCGCAACATTCTGCGCATCGCGACCATCTTCAGGCGCATGTGGAGTGCTGTGTTGTACCAGAGGCACATTGCCTGGAATCATAATTCGAAGATTAAAAATTATATTGTAGAAGAATTAAGGCAAATACATAGAAGCCAAATATGACGGTGATATCTTGTTTGGATGAGGAATTTCTATTACAACCTTTTGGCTGACTCGTCCGATCCTGGACTACACTTTGGAGCAAGTTATATCAAGACAAATGTAACACTTCAGGACTATGTGTGTTTGAAATCAAGCATTTGGTATAGATAGATACGGCCGGCAGCGCAAGCGAGACACCGCCGAGATGACAGTGTCGCTATATGGTCGGGACGGGGTGCGCGCAAGCATACTGTTAAATTGACTTGGTAATTTTCGCGGCCACCCAGCATTATAGTTATAGAATTGGATACTAGTTACTCAGTACGATTTGCCTTGTAACGGTAGTGCTTAACGGAGCCCCGAGGCCTTTGTGTTTGGATTATATTGGAACGGACAGTCTGTTGTGTGAACGAGCGTGGTCGACGTGGTCTGTCGGCTGGCTGAGGAAGACGGGTCGTCTTTGGAGAGCCCGGGTCCTGCTGCAGGCCATCGCAAGGTTCACAAACACACACAATACACATATACACTAACTCAAACTTGCGAGCGGTCAAACGGAGATCAGCCGGCTCGGAGAATCGAGGTAAGTGTAGTAGGATTAACATTAGTTTTAAATAATTAGCGGCGCGAACCGCTTCCGTGTGCTCCCGTCCGGATAACCGGATTGTTGGCCTGTCATCCATGGGCCCGTGATTAGGCCCGGTTGGTCCTGGCGAGAACAATGTGTCTTAGTAGAGTCGTGGTCGTGGTCATTTTCTGGTTCCATTATCAGACCCTGGACCAATGAGCTCAAAAACAATGGGACAATCTTTGTTAGCCAAGAACTTTCAATCTAGCGTTCCTATTCTCCAGCGGACCTTCACTCTTTGAAAGCACAATAATCAACGTGGTGACACTTGGTGGGGACATATGTGGACATTTAACTTTTGTGCATGGATAGGGGCATCAGTGGTTTTGATTTTTGCTCTTAAAAGTTAAAATGGAAGTGGGCCGGGCATGTAGCGCGACTGAAAGACCACAGATGGACAAAAACGGTCACAGAGAAATCATCGAATAACCCCGCTCGCTCTAGGGCAGAGCGAAAGGGAGTGTCAGACTTCTATTGACTCAAAACCACCCATAGCCCTTAGTGTCGTGGCCGTGGTATCCCTTTCGAAGAACCGCAGCCCCGACGGGCGTAACACAAGCTCATCATCATCATTCCAGCCAAAAGACGTCCACTGCTGGACATAGACCTCTAAACACAAGCTCACCTTAATCCTATTCTTAAACCCCGCGGTGGCGATGAGGCGATGCTCCTGCGTCATGTTCCGACTGGACGGATACAGCGACACGGCGTTGTAGAACGAGTCCAGCAACGCGCCCACCTCGCGCATTGCCTTGCCTATCGCGTCGGAACACAGCTGGCAGTCAAACGATAGGCAGCCGTACATCTGCTCTTCTGGAAGTGGACAAGAATATTGTTACGACGGTCATCTAGAATCTTCGGGAAACCTCGCTCATAACTCTTTAGGTATAAAGAGACGCGTAAAGTCTAGTAGGTACCTACTTACATTCTGTAGGTAGTTAGTCCGCGCGCCGGGCGTCGGCGGCAGTTGCCATTGTAATTTCGACCGTATGCTGAGGGCGTAAAGTAACTTCTTTCTTGTTGGTTCTTTTATCTTTAAGTTTATTTTTTGTTAACATGGAAAGAGTGGCGGCAGGCCTTACCTAGGAGTGGGACAGAGCAGACTAGGAAAAAAAAAATTGTGTCACTGCCCACTGCAGGCCAAAGGCGTCCGATCTCTCCGTCTACTTTTGGCGATCAAGTCCGATTGCTGACTATGAAGTCCACATTATAGTAACTATGACTAATAATATGACTACTGATCGCAATCGTGACAGCTGAGCATGATTTCGATGTCCAGATCGGGTAAGTTGTTATGGGGTTTTTCAACAAAAATGTCTCAAGTAGCAGCCAAGGACTCTGGATTTGATCCCAGTTGAAGATAATAGACGCGCCTCTATTAAATTTTAAAAAAAAAATTTGCCCCACACTAGGAATTTCTCCTGCATCGTGGGTGCGTTCACAAACATTTAAACTCACATACACAAATACCCATGCGACTTAAAACACAACAGGCGAAACGTGAGTTTACTATTAGGTACACCTCCACCTAACTCTTATTAGCCTTACCTTCATTAGGCTCATCATGGGCTGTCAGATCTTCCTGTGACGTCACCGCGTCTAGAGAACGTTTGCAATTCGCTCGGCACGGATTCCTGTTCACAAACCTGGGAAAATATTCAACATTTTAGATAAATCAGCCTTACTCTGGTTTCAATATTATTTATTTCAATACTTATTGTTTATTTCAAAATGTCTACTATAAAAATTCCATAACTTAACGTCGTGCTAACGGCGAGTACTTTCGCAGACACAATCTAGTAGCTAGGATTATCTTCCAGCGATTTGCCTTGCAGTACAATCTTGTGGATGCCCTCACAAGGGGAGAATGGGTCTGGTTCGAGAACTGGGTCGGGCACAAACTTGTACCCGACCCAGTTCACGAAACCGACTATGCCACATTGTATTGGGGCCGATCTATCGTCACGGACAGTACTATTTTAGCCAATGAACCTGGTTATATGCAGTGCAATCATTTGACATCAGTATTATCATTACGAGAATCCTGTTAATAGTCAATAGGACTTCACTCACCCTATAGGGTAAACAAGGCTTATTTATAACAAAGAAATTATTCAAACTACTAACCTATACTGAAAAACATTGTTAATAATCTTAGGTACGATGTTCCTCTGGGCGCACAGATAGGCGTCCTGCTGCGCGAGGGTCCTGCCTGCGATCTTGGCCTGCAGCTCCAGCCAGATCAGGTCCTTGAGCTCGTTCTGCCATACCTGCTCCTCGCGGCTTATCTGAAAGAGGACAGTGATTAACTCATGTACTGTCTATCTACTAGAGTTTATTTAAACCCTGTATATGGGTTTAAGCGGACTCTTACCAAGCCGAAAAACACTTGTTCTTCTAGTCATTGCGATAATGTTCTAAACCTTCTAGTTAGTGTGGGGGTCAAAATTTCACCTTATTCACGAGTTTTTTTTATCGATGCATCCGTTAGCACATATTTTGAGAGTGTTACATTGCATCCCAAAAAAAAGTCACTTTCCAGCAATAATTTGTTCATAGGGCTACTTAGTTTATTTTTATTTTATTTATTAGGGAAAACAAACAATTACACATTAAGACTTACATAGAAACATAGGATACAGAAATAATAATAATCCTCAATAACGACATCGATAACCCTGAGTTACTGTCAAAATTTCATTTTAATGTACCTTGTAAAACATTTCGTTTTAATCCACCCATACGTGTACCTCACACATCTTCGAATTATAGGCAGAACAGCTATATTGTGCGTGCAAGCAGACATTTCAACGGCATATGCAAGGAATATGACTTAGATCCATTCACAACTAGTGTGAATTCGGCCAGAAGGTGCTTAAGCCTCAAATTTTTCAAGTAGCAGTAGGTTAAATTATCTGTTGTTGTTGTAATTGCATGTAAAAACATGCGTTGCGATCTAAGTTTTTTTTTATATTGTATTTGTTTTGCATAAGGCGTTTTTTTTGTTTTGTGCTCATACCATAAATCATTGTATTATATTGCTATACGTGAGGACTTGTAATTGGCTCTCTGGTGACTATGGTTTCTTCTTTTTGTTCGTTTTTATTAGCTGTAAGTCCTCCAGGTACTAAATAAATAAATAAATAAATAATAAATAAATAATACAAATGTGAAATCAACCACGTTTTCCACAGATACGTAATGAGATAATTTGGTAAAGGTCATTGGGCGTAATCCGACCCGGTCGCGGACATGAATGAAAATGATTTTAAATGAAAGAGTATAAATTCACTTAACATTACATAAGGTTATTTTTTATTTAATCCATGGGAGAACAAAGTTTGAACTAAAAATACATTTACTTAAAAAATCGAATACTACTACTAAATATTAGTTGTCGTTCTGTTAAATAGCTACTAAAAGGTTTTCGCGAGTGCATGTGCGTCCCGTCATCCCGTGTGATGAAAACGGCAGGTATACGTTACAAATAAATAATAATAATAAATAAATAAAAATAAAAAATAATAATACAGAAATAGCCGGAGGGAAGGTATATAAATATGTAAAGCCTTTTCTGGTTGTTTGCACCGATGGTTATATAATAGACGTTGTGGGCACGTTATATAATAGAATATAATATATAAGAGACGTTATATAATAGATGTATTATATATAATTAATATATTTATAAATATTATATATATAAATATAAGGTGGGTGGCAAACCGGTCCTGAAGACCCTACAGAAGCTGTTTGATTCCGTCATACTCGAGGGGAAAACGCCACAGGCTTGGTGCAGGGGTGTGGTGGTGCTCTTCTTCAAAAAAGGTGACAATGCCCGGTTGAAGAACTATAGGCATTCATCACGAATCGTCTCGCACGCAGGTTTGACGATTTCCAGCCTCCCGAACAAGCCGGATTCCGAAAAGGCTTCAGTACTGTAGACCACATACATACGCTGCGGCAGGTTATACAGAAGACCGAAGAGTATAACCTGCCTCTCTGTTTAGCGTTTGTGGACTACGAGAAAGCCTTCGATTCGATCGAGACTTGGGCTGTGCTGCAGTCTCTCCAACGGTGCCAAATCGACTACCGGTACATCGAGGTGTTGAAGTGTTGTACAAAAACGCCACCATGTCAGTCCGACTTCAGGACCAGACCTCGGAACCTATCATTCTGCAGCGCGGTGTGAGACAGGGAGACGTCATATCTCCGAAACTGTTTACCGCTGCATCGGAGGATATCTTCAAGGTTTTGGATTGGAGAGGACTTGGCATCAACGTCAACGGCGAGTACATCACTCACCTTCGGTTTGCCGACGATATAGTGGTCATGGCCGAGACCATGGAAGACCTCAGTACAATGCTCGATGACCTCAGTAGAGCTTCCGAAAGAGTGGGTCTTAAAATGAACATGGACAAAACCAAGGTTATGTTGAATGTTCATGTAACACCCACTCCTATCAAGATCGGAGACTCTACGCTCGAAGTTGTGGACGATTATGTCTACCTGGGACAAACGGTCCAGTTGGGTAGATCTAACCTCGAGAAAGAGGTCAATCGTCGAATCCGACTCGGCTGGGCAGCGTTCGGGAAGTTGCGCGGTATCTTCTCGTCCAACTTACTCCAGTGTGTCAAGACGAAAGTCTATGACCAGTATGTGTTGCCAGTGATTACATACGGGACCGAAACGTGATCGCTCACAATGGGCCTCATCAGAAAGCTCAAAGTCACCCAAAGGGCAATGGAGAGGGCTATGCTCGGAGTTTCCTTGCGTGATCGAATCAGAAATGAGGACATCCGCTTGAGAACTAAGGTTACCGACGTAGCCCGAAGAATCGCCACCACATAGCTCGCAGAACGGATGGCCGATGGGGCCGAAAAGTTCTGGAATGGCGACCGCGAACCGCTAGACGTTGCGCTGGAAGGCCTCCCACTAGGTGGACCGACGACCTGGTCAAGGTTGCAGGAAGCCGCTGGATGAGAGACGCACGGGACCGGTCAATGTGGCGACGCCTGGGGGAGGCCTATGTTCAGCAGTGGACGTCTTTTGGCTGAAATGATGATGATGATATAAATATATTATATAATTATATATATAATATGCACCGACGGTTATATAATAGACGTTGTGGGCACGTTATATAATAGATGTATTATATAATACGTTATATAATAGACGTTGTATACACGGCCGCCGCACCGTCGGGAGCTGCGCGCATATAGCCAGTATAGTTTATTTTTTATCCTGGGTTAGGCACCAACAACAAATTGAAGCCCCTGCGGTATTTTTAGATGATGTAACAGTAGATATTGATCACGCCGAATAAATAATTTGAAATATGTAAAAGATTTTTTTTCTCTTTACTCCCACATCCCACAAGAAAGCGACCCTTACCATGATAACTAGATACATTTTATCTATTTAACTTCACAATTGCATTTCTGTCCGCCGTGGGTTTTTCTCCCATACTATTTGCCCATTGACCTTTAACACTAGCGTTGTAATTGTAAACAATAAAAAAAAAGTTTGATGTACAGAATGCTTGGCTGACGGCTTTGTAAAGGGTTCGTTCACACCTTGTGGTAGGTTAGGCAGGTCGTCTGGCAGATATCACCATCAGCGATAAGGCCCCTATTCTAACTGATACACATATACCTAAGAATACTGTAAATACTTTTGATATCCAATAAAATACTATCCTAGATTTTTATCAACTTATGTAAAAATTACAACATATTATGAAATATAAAAAGTACTTGATGGGCAATGACATGAAAAAATCTGTATCTTGTTTAACAAGTTTTTTGATGAGTGACATAGCCGTTTATTTATATATCCAAGGATATCACGAATCATGCGGTAGTTATAGGTAAAATATAAATACCCCGAGCGAGGTCAATGCACTTGAAGTTTTTGTTAACATTACCGTTAATTACCCGATTAAGTCTCATGCAAATTGTGATTATTTTTAACTGTGAACCCTGATATAAAGACTGATGAAATCTAAATTTTGAAGAGTAAAGCCATTTCACTTGTAGTGAGAGAAAGATAATGATGCTTTATAGGACGAACCAGCATCTAGCAGCATTTTTATTTTTTTTTATTTTAGTTAAGTATTTAAGATGAAGCAATAAACATTTTTTTTTCTTTTTAATCACATCATCCATACTAATATTATAAATGCGAAAGTAACTCTGTCTGTCTGTCTGTTACTCTTTCACGCCTAAACGGCTGAACGGATTTTGATGAAATTTGGTACAGACATAGTTTGTAACTTGAGAAAGGACATAGGATAGTTTTTTTTTTTTTTTCGCGAGATAAACCAAAAATCTGCCGGAAGTCACTATTCCACGCGAACGAAGTCGCGGGCAAAAGCTAGTTACATATATGTAGTTGGTGGAGGCACACGCAAAGAGCTCTTGGAAGGAATAAAATTGAGGTAGGTCTTTACCAGGCAGTGAGACAGTATAGAGTAATAAATAATAACCCTCCTTTTGGGCTTCGCCGCAGTCGGGTAAAAACGGTACCAGATCCGTTTTCTGAAACCTAATCAGGCATTCAGAACCTATGTCAATTCTCCCAAAATAACTTAGCAACGAATAATATAAAGAAAAATTCCATTACTTACAGCTCTCTTACAGCCCTTCTCAATATTCCCCATATTGATGAGCAGGCTGAAGGTCTTGTGGAAGCTGACCCGGGAAGGTGGCAGGTCCTCATCACCGTCGCAGCGCCACCGGTCTTCACCGTCAGGGGGCAGCATGGTCTCCGGGCCGATAGCCTCGCGGTTCTTCGGCTTGGAGGTGAGCGACATGAAGCGGCTGCATGATTCCACCTGTGAGTGAAGCTGCTTTCTTAATGTTGGTGAAGAGTTTTTGAGAGCATTGGAGATATTGATGGAGGTGGAACTAACACCTAACGAAATGTAGGTTTGCCAGTTCTTCTCCATAGGAAACTACAAACCCCCGGTATATTTTCTCTATGTTTTATATATGCCCATGTCGATCAATGTGAAATAGAGTTATATACGTAGGGTTGACTCTAGAGAGACTGATTTTTCTTTTAACTGAACACTAATAAACTGATTCTCAGACTAATTTGTATCTGATTCCGAAATAGAGCATTTACAGGCACTAGTGCACTGTGCTCATAGACCGGTTGCTTTGCTTGTTGGATCTTCAATAAACTATGCTCATCCTTTTTTTATTATGGGGTCGTAAAAATCATGGAGTACATCCATGACTGTCAGACTCTAACTGGCTCTAAACAGCCTCGAAATTCCCTTTCCACATTTGCACCGAGGATCATAGGAACAAGTGCGCCTTCAAAGATATTCGTAAACTACACTGATCTGATCTTGACTGGCCTGTTGGTCTAGTGGTTAGTGACCCTAACTGCTATGCCGGAGGTCGTGGGTTCGATTCCCACCCAGGACAAATGTTTGTGTGATGAGCACGATCATTTGTTCTGTGTCTGGGTGTAATTTATCTATAATATGTATGTATTTAGAAATATATAAGTATGTTTATCAGTTGTCTAGTACCCATAACACAAGCTCTGCTTAGCTTGGGACTAGATGGCGTTGTGTGATAGTTGTGGAATATTATTATTATTATTATTATTTCCTTTATTCATTTTTTAACATATTAAATACATTTTTAAATATTTATTACAAAAAAGCATATAAAAAACATTTAAAAATATAAAAAATAGTAGCCCACCGGCATTAGGAACAGGGTCCGAGCTACCGGTGGTCAGGGCTCTTGAGAGAGGAACCTCCTGACAATGCGCGCCGTGTCTAGAAGTACTGCCTTCTGAATCAAGCCCTTGATCCAGCCACCAAGCGAGAGCCTCCTTAGATGTTCGTCGAGGCTCTTGGCTATTAAGCCATTGGCAGACACGACTATCGGCACAATGACTGCTGAATTCACGTGCCACATGTCGACAACCTCGCGAGCCAGATCTAGATATTATTATTATTATTATTATCTTCCCCAACATGATCACTAGGCATTGCTTTTACTAATGGAAAGGTTTTACTTCCTTATACCCGGATCTAAAGAATATATACTTACTAAAGTGGGTACAGCCGTCATGGGGTTGGGCGACGGCAGCGAGTCTGCCCTGATGTCGTGTGTCAGGTCCTGCTTGCTGTCTCGAGCGCGGGACCGGAGCAGCTTCAGGCTACTTCGCTTCTTTAGGCGGTCTGGCACTGGAAGTTCAAAAAAATGGTGTTATTTGCGAGCTTCAAAAAAAACATGGGAGAACGTGAAAATGTGCCGCCTGGCAGACCAGATGCGGAGGGAGAACCCACTACAAATGTGTTTTGACGAATCTTGGCGGGGGGCAGGTTTGGACAGGCTGACATAGTTGTTTATTTAAAAAACAAAAGTAAAAGGAGGATGCTGAAAAGGGAACAGGTATGTGTAAGGCGGCGTCCTAATTGGCAACGATCGTACGATCGAAAGATGCGTTCTCGTCGAACGACGAGATTAAACACACTAATTTCCCATTTAAAACATCTATTTTCGCTAAAAAACTATAGTTTTTAAACATTGAACTGTTTTCGTGGGATTACTTGTAAGATCTATCTCGTTGTGCGACGAGAACGCATCGTTCGGTCGTACGAATACGAACGTTGCCAATTAGGACGCCGCCTAAGGGTCGTAGCCGCGTTGGCGTTCTGTAGTTTCTGCCTATCCAATGGGGAACGTAAATATATGTTTATGTAAAAGATACTGGAAAAAACCATAGGTATAACGTTGCGCCCATGTCTTGTACATAAAGGGACTACCCTAATTGGGTTTTTAAATCCAAAGGGAGCGTAATAATTAGGTGATTAACATAGGACAAAAGCGCAATATGAAACTATAGAACCTTAATCACTGAATCATTAGCATACAAGTACCTAATTAGACCATAATGTCCTCAGAGCTAAGTAATAGGTCTCCATTCTATGAGAGGGAATAGACGGCACGGATGGCACAGTGACTGAGCGATTGGACTGCTGCGCTGCGTGTCGCGGGTTCCATCCCCGCACGGAACAAAATAAATATTTGTATGGCCTACAGATAGTTGTTCCATGTCTGGGTATTTGTAGATGTGAGTTTAAATGTTTGTGAACGCACCCACGATACAGGAGAAATTCCTAGTGTGGGGCAACGTTTTAAAAAAAAAACTGTTTGCATGAATCATTGATGACCCATTCATTAAAATACTTACTGGCTGTGGTCTGGTCGTACGTCGGGTGATCTACAACGTCTTTCCTCTCTCGTAGCAGACGCTGGAAGCCTGGCGTGGCGTCCAAGTGGTTCCTGAAACAAATACACAATTCGTTTAGTAATTTATAAGTTCAAATTATTTTCTTTTCTTTTATCAAGAAATTGGACGTGATTTCGGAACTTCTACAATTGTCTTTCATTCAAATTCGCCGGTAAAACCCGTTAGGGCATTCAAATCATCACACAAACAATCATCTTAACGTTCTCCATTTCAGTATTATCAGTTTAATGTTTTTAGTATTTTTTTAATTTATTGCTTTTATCCGATTCTTAATAATTCCTTTTATTATTATTTTGCCTAGAAAGAGGTTGTGTGACGATCTAGATGCGTACCGTAAGGCGGCACGAGAAAAGAGCACATGGAAGAGATTGGAGGAGGCCTTTTTGCAGCGGTAGGACAGTACAGGCTATTAAAAAAAAACATGTAGAAAGTTTAACTTACAAACCCCTCCTCCTCCTTTGACGTAAATAAAACTTCCTAATATTGTTAGTAAATTTATTTCAAATTTTATTTAAAATCCGACGTGGTACGTAAACCGCAGTAGACTGCACAAAGTTAGACAAGTCTATAGTGTATCAGAGTATGCACTTGACTGGATTCGGTGTAGCGAGTCAATTACTATAGTACACGTGTGAATAATGACTGGCTGAAATACTGCTGCAGTACGATGGATATACATGATAACTGATAAGGACGAAATCTGCATACGTCACGCCGCGACTGAGATGGGTGGGCGTCAGTTAATCATGTCATCACCTCCAATCATAAATGTGTTAAGTATTTTCTCGAAATTTCGTCAAACTGTAGTATCTACCTACGTTACAATTTGCCGAAAGTTCTAGAAAACAACTTAATTATGTAAAAGAAAGCTTTTCTTCTTTTATGTTAGACATTTTTATAAAAATGGAAGAGCTGCACCGACTCCAAATAAATTGGGATAAAGGCAGGAGAATGAGGAGATTCCTAAAAGTAGATTTAGAGTAGAACTCTAGACAGAGTTTTATACAGTGAAACCTTGTTAAGTGGGTCCTTTATTATGCGCACAGCCAAGGAGTGGAATTCCCTGCCTGCGTCGGTTTTTCAGAGTTCATATAACCCTAATCTGTTTAAATCGCGAGTAAACAGGCTTCTACTGGGTAAGCTCGTTCCATCGTCGACATCATCTATGCCCTTAGGGCAAGATTGAAGTCAAGAGCAAGCCCATTTATAATTAAAAAAAAGACCTCAAGGGACCTGAAAATTCGTCTCACTTATAGATGGATTTCACTTACCCAGTGTCTCCGATATCCAATATCTGTCTCATGGGACCTCAGCATGAGTTCCAGTTATGAAGGTTTCTCACTTATCCAGGTCCCACTTAACCAAGTTTCACTGTACCTATGAAATTGCCGGAAAAAATTTAAACGATTTTTTTTCATGTATTTTTTATTTCTATTAATCGAAGTAATCACCCATGCAATCACTTGTATCCGTATAGTTCTACTGTTCAGTTCAACTAGTAGGACTAAACGGAGAAAAAAATCCATTTAGTTCTACTATCTGCTGTATGAATTTTAATTGAACTAAACGGACAAAAAAGTTCTTTTAGTACTACTAATTTCCATTGTATTAGAACTAGGTATACAGATACAATGGGTTGTACTACGGAGAAGTAAATTTACCCATGGTTCAACTGGGTTCAACTGGTTGTTCTATGGGGAAATATCTTTACCAATGGTTCAATTACAGTGAGTTGTTCTTTCCTTGGTCCAACTAGTTGTACTTCTGGGAATTGAATGTATGATCTATGGAACAACTACTGGTAATAAACAGGAAAAGGTTATCTATTAATGCTGAAGTGCAATGCAATTACTACCTCCTCTTTTAACCAAAATTATAATACGACCGTCTCGCGACAGTATCCTTTATGGGCGGCATGGGCACCGGGCCGTAGGCCGACGAAGGAGGCCGGCGGAGGCCCGGCACTTCGGGGACAGAAGACAATAGTGTTATGTAATATGCGAGCGAAGCGAGCGCGCGTCATGGAGTACAACATGCGTTGCATGTATGTTTGTTTTACACGATCATCCTATCCCCGTGGTCCAACCAGTTGGACATAATTCCGGAAATTAGTAGTACTAAAAGAACTTTTTTGTCCGTTTAGTTCAATTAAAATTCATACAGCAGATAGTAGAACTAAATGGATTTTTTTCTCCGTTTAGTCCTACTAGTTGAACTGAACAGTAGAACTATACGGATACAATGATGCAATCAATGCATCTTTGCCAACGCAGTGGCAGTTTATTGATGCCCTTCTTAAAGAAATCAGCTGGTCGGGAGGCAACAAATTCTTCAAAGGCATTTTGTACTGCCTCTCGGGTATTGAATTTTTTTCTCGCCAAGAAGTTATCCAAATTCTGGAAAAAGTAGTAGTCTGTAGGCGCAAGGTCTGGTGAGTAGGGCGGTAGACGGAGAGCTTCCAACCCCAGTTCTTGCAACTAGGAGACCGTCTGCTGTGCAGTATGAGGTCGCGCGTTGTCGTGCAGGAGCAGCGGAGACGAGCGATTGACCAATGCTGGTTGGAGATGTGCCAGCTTCTCTATCATTGTGTTCAGTTCTTCACAGTACACATCTGCAGTAATGCTCACCCCGTTTGGTAAGAAGCTGTGATAAATCACACCGGCGCTAGACCACCAAACAGTGACCATCACTTTTCTAGGGGTAAGTTTTCGTTTAGGGCATTGTTTAGGTGCTGAACCAGGATCCAACCAACTTGCTGAGCGCTTACGGTTATCGTACAGGATCCATTTTTCATCGCAGGTAACAATGCGGTTCAAAATTCCTTCATTTGTGTGTCTGTTGAGCAGTGCAAGGCACGTCTCGCGACGCGTAGGTACTTCGCGCTGGCGATCATTGAGTTCGTGATCGTGGGGCACCCATTTGTCAAGCTTTTTTACCTTGCCAATTTGACGCAAGTGGACCAATATTGTTTTGACGCTAACGTCGAAAGCTGCTGCTAATTCAGCCGTAGATTGTGTATCATCAGCTTCTTTAACAAAAATTATTTTGATTTGAAATGGCCAGTACTGCAGAACGGCAATTTCATAGGTAAAGACCTAATATATACACCTGCGATCCTCAAAGGGTTAAGCAGAGGTAGTAGTATAGTAGTTTAGTTTAAGACTTAAAGTAGGTACCATGTAATAGATCGGGCCTATTGCCATCAACCGGGCACTATAGTGCGCGCGGAACTAGTTGGCCGCTCCTTAGGTTGCGACAGGGGTGAGGGGGCGGGTTGCCTACAGCTCGCAATGCACAGGAGACTATACTTAGACATTGATGACCAATCCCGAGATATCGTGAACAATAATTGTTCAATTTATTGAAAAGAATACTTAAATAAAAAACAAAAACTTGCCTAAGGAGCGGCCAACTAGTTCCGCGCGCACTATAATTCAGATTCCTTGGCTGATACTGGAAAAAAATCTGATGGAGAAATCTTAAGTCGACCTGGGAAACCAGGACCTCATATTTAGCAACCACTAGTCCAACTACCCAGAACTACATAAATAAATTTAAAGGTCAAGGTCTCTTTTTGGCATGCTGACACAGCGATAGCAACCATCATGTTTCAGACATTATCGCAAATCGCAGCGACACACGACTTCGCAGATAAATGACTGTGTCAGATCTAGGGTAATATTAGTAGAAATTGATAACGTGATATTGAAATTCTATTGAAAGTCAAAATTTTGGAGTAAGTATAATATGGTTTTCACACACGGTTTGTCATGTTTTCTTATAAAAATCAATAGCTCTCTCGATGTCGATGAATCAATAGCCCTCTTGCAATGGCACTTCGAGAACTACTACAATTATTTTCCTCAATTTAGTAGAAGTAACCTAAGATTCTATAATCTTGAAATCGTAATAGGTACCTATTCAAACAATAGTTATTTACAATTGGACACCGTCATTGTCGCCACATACATTATTTATCATTATAGATTGAGACTAGCCTCAAGGACAAAAATGATTATAAATAAAGCAACGAAATTATATGACTTGAGTTATGTATTTAAGTAAGAAGTAGGTAGATAAAATACCATAGAATTGGTTTATTTTTATTTGTTATTCATCTACATAAATAAAGAGAGAAGTCCTGACTGACTGATTGACTCATCAACGCCCAGCCCAAACCCTTGGACCTAGAAAGCTGAAATTTTGCACAGAGGTTCCCTTTATAATGTAGACAAGGAATAAGGAAGGATTTTTCGAAATTCAACCCCAAAGGGATTTAAATAGGCATAGGGGATGAAAGTTTGTAAAATATAATCGACATTCTCACGCGGGCCGCTGCAAGCCGCTGGCAAAAGCTAGTTAATAATAAAACCACTACTTACGGTTTTATTATCTGCTTCCTATCATTAGCTACTTATTTATTTTAATAAATTTTAATTTAGATAAATTGACGTTAAGACTACTTAATCTTCTTCTTCTTCTTTTCGAGTCGATGACTAAACTCTGTCCTTGAGCGTGCAGTTAGTTGTGCAAGACGGGCACGAGAGTAGATGTGGCATATCCTGTATTAGGGCACCACACTCACATTCTGTTCGAGATGGGTCGATTATACCCCATCTGGCTAAATTGGATCGGCAGCGGCCAACTTGAACACGCAGTCTGTTTAATGACTTCCATATCGGCCAGTGCAGTTCGTGACCAGGGGGTATATTTTCTGCCGGTGCAATGAAGTTTGGAGGGGGTGGATGTTTGTTCTCCCACAGTGTGCGTCGTTCATCTGCCGCACTGTCTTCCGAAGAGGTGGTGTGTCGGAGAAAGCTTTTTCGGCTCTTCAAACGGGTTCGTGGTAGTTGATATCCATATAAGGGGTTTCGGCTGTCTGCTTCCTGTTTGCCTTTCTCAATGCGAGTTGCTATTTCCCGACGCACGACTGGAGGCTGGAGGAGCTATGCCTGCCAATGGATACAGCATCGTAAGAGGGGAGGGTTTTAAGCATCCCGTAACGATGCGGCAGGTTTCGTTGAGCGCCGTGTCGACCTCTCTAGCGTGGATGGAACGATGCCACACTGGGCATGCGAATTCTCCAGCAGAAAAGGAGAGACATAGGCCAGTGGTAGGCAGAACTTGCGGTGATGCTCCCCAGCTGGTGGAAGTAAGGCGGCGGAGTAAGTTATTCCGGGAAGCAACTTTCTTCTTTGTCTTCATGCAGTGGTGCCTATATGTTAAAGACCTATCCAATGTAATACCTAGGTAGCGTGGTTGTAGGCAGTGCTCTATGTTAACGCCTTGCCATGAAATATTGAGACGCCTGTTTGCTTGACGATTACGGAGATGGAAAGCACATGATTCAGTCTTTGATGGATTTGGCCGTAAGGCGTTTTGGTCATAATATTTACCAAGTGCTTCCAGAGCTTTCGTTAAAATTTCTTCAGCCTCTTCAAAGCAAGGTGTCTGAGCTGCTAGAGCGAGGTCGTCAGCGTATAAGAAGCTTTTCGTTTCTGGGGCGCGAGGCTGGTCATTTGTGTAGATGTTGAATAGCGTTGGAGCTAGTACACTGCCTTGTGGGAGCCCATTTTTTGGAATTCGCCACCTGCTCTTGCTGTTTTTAAGGTGCACTTGGAAACGGCGATTGTTCAAAATTATACTAAGGAGCTGCACGAAGCCACTATCTTTCGTGAGGTCGCTGACCTTTAACAGAAGTCGTCGGATGTTAACTGTGTCATACGCTGCTGAGAGGTCAACAAATACAACACCCGTCACATTCTTCGCCTCAAAACCATCTTCAATGTGTTGCGTCAGTTTAAGAGTCTGGTTGGTACACGACTTACCGGGTTTGAAGCCAGCTTGTTCAGCAATTAGGTGAGGTTCGATGACAGGCGTTAGGCGGTTCAGAAGGAGCCTTTCAAAAAGTTTGAACGTATGGCAAAGCAAGGAGATCGGTCGGTAGCTTTTAGGATCTTTTGGGCATTTCCCAGGTTTTAGCAGAGCAATCACCTTAGCAGTTAGCACTTCTCCATAGTTTTGGAATTTTTTTATCTTCAAGGCAGACTACTTAATAAAATAATACTTGTCTGTAACTCCGAAGGGGAAGGCAGAGGTGTAGGTACTTAATAGTACTTACACCCACATTTCGCTAGATATGTATAAGTCCCATATAATTGAGGGCGAGCCTATTGCAATAAACCAAATCTAGACTCCGTGGCTGCTACCAAGCAATTCCTGATGGAAAACCCAATAGCACCTTGCCCGACCCTAGAATCGAACCCTGGACCACTAGACCAACGAGACAGTCCACATATGATCATCATCATCACCGTGTTGGACCTTAGATCACTTGTTCATTTAATGGAATGAAATCCACTTTATTTATTACTCAACACTGTAAATTATTCCTAAGCGGTCCAAATCGGTTGATAAGCGTCATTGATTGATTACAATGGCCTATCAAACGTGTATGAATTACTTATCAATAAAAATATTTTAATGTGGCATTCACATTCTTTCATTGAACAATAACATCGGGTTCTTGAAACTTTATGACACTTGACGTTATTTTATTAGTACAATACCAAGTAAAGGTAAAGTCCATGAGATAGAAATCAATGAAACGAACCAAGTGTTTTGGGATTTTTTAAATTAAATAATCATTGGTCCTAAACACTATTGTTAATCCAACTCATCATCTGCCTAGCCTTTTCCCAACTATGATGGGGTCGGCTTTGAGTCTAACCGGATGCAGCTGAATACAAGTATTTTATATGGAGCGACTGCCTATCTGATCTCCACAATAGTTACTATACATCAATACTAGGTAATGCTAATACGGATGGCCGATGGGGCCGAATAGTTCTGGAATGGCGACCGCGAACCGGAAGACGTTGCGTTGGAAGGCCTCCCACTAGGTGGACCGACGACCTGGTCAAGGTTGCGGGGACCCGCTGGATGAGAGACGCAAGGGACCGGTCACCGGTCAATGTGGCGACACGGCCTATGTCCAGCAGTGGACGTCTTTTGGCTGAAATGATGATGATGATGAATACTAGGTATTACGATAGATACCCTTTGGTAAGACTGGTTGTCAGACTTTCAGGTCACTGACTACCTGTAACGACTGCCAAAGATCTAATATGGCAGCCGGGAGCCCGGGACCAACAGCTTAACGCGCTTTCCGAGGCACGGAGGAAACTCGGTATGTAATGGGCGGTCACCCATCCACAGGTCAACCTAGACAAGCGCCGCTTAATCTAAATATCGACTCGAGTGGCAGTTATTATTAAGCCACGAGCTCCTCCAACTATTGATACTTAATCCAACTAATAACAGATACTCTTTGTCCGATAACAGAATATTATCGCGTTTACATGTGTAATTATAAGGTAGAAGGAACACCAACGCTATTCAACTATTCATAACAACATCATTACATCAGGCATGTAATCCCTGAAGGACTAGCTAGGCAGACGTGTTCGCATTAGTACACCTACATTTCGCCATTAATGTTTAAATTCTATGTAAAAGGGGCGAGTCTATAGCCCTCAACTCAACCGGGCACAAACACGGAATCTATCGCCCAAACACTCAAACGTCACTCAATATACCTAAGTAACCCTCAAAACTCCTGCTATCTCTCTCTGTCACTCTGCGTTAAAGTAACAAAGACAGCACGAGATTTAAGTGCAACTTAAAATTGAGTGACGTTTGAGTATTTGGGCGTAAGGCTGCTATATGATAATTTCATGATGGAAAATCCTAATAAATGAATGATAAAATCCTGTGCATAGCCAACTAGACTAACGAGGAAGTCAATTATTCATATTACGTACTTATATAGGAATGATAGGAGCTGACCCTATCACCGTTATCAGTCAAAATCCAAAACAACAAAACAGCTGATACTGAGAATTTGACGACAAAAAACCCACAAGAAATGTTACTAACAAATCAATGAGGTAAATTAGTAAATAGCTAGGATAAATGGTAATAGTTTGAATAAATCAGGTTTATAACAGTAATAATTTAATAGTATCGATCAGCGGTGATAGCCTATCGTCATTGAGGCGACGATCTTACAAATCGTTTTGAATGGACGTCATCTTAACGGTACTTATAATTACTCTAAGGTATTTATAATAGTCTTTAACCATTCATGTATTAATACATCAATGTCTTTAACCCTTCCGCTTTAATGTTTGAATGCCAAAAAGACAGACATAGAGCTGTGGTCTATTGAAGTAGGTTTGGTGTATCAACCTGATATAGATTCGAATATGGAAAGGAAGGCGGTTCCTTAAAAAAAGAACACACACATCAAACATATAGGTACATCGCGAGGTACCTGGCATGTCCTGGAACCACCAACCAGGAGACATATTATGATGATATACATTGTATGACAAGGAAGGAGTGGAATTCCCTGCCTGCGTCGGATTTTCCGAGTTCATATTATAACCCTAATCTATTTAAGTCGCGAGTAAACAGGCTTCTACTGGGTAAGCTCGTTCCATCGTCGACATCATCTCTGCCCTTAGGGCAAGGTTGAAGTCAAGAGCAAGCCCATTTAATAAATAAATAAAAATGTACTACCAAACCAACTCCCACTAGAACCGTATAGTACAGTATGTCCTACTTCATCCCATAGAGAGGAGGACTGGACGGTGAAACTGAAGAGGACAATAGGTATACTTAGGCCGAATTATACTAATGGCAGGAGTATGGTGGGTGATGAACTGATGACTGAGAACCTTTTGGCAGCCAATAAACTAACTGAGCATCTTTGCTCAGCAGTAATAAACCCAAAACAAGCATCATCATCATCATTTCAGCCGAAAGACGTCCACCGCTGGAGGCCTCCCCCAAATGTCGCCACATTAACTGGTCCCATAAGTCTCGCATCCAGGGGATCCCCGAAACCTTCAAGGGTAAAAACAAGCGTATCGAAGTTGAATTACGATATCATTCATGCATGTTCCTTTTCTAGCACCAAAAAGGCTATCATATACTCGTACTATTCAGATCATAAAATCTAAACAAGTAGGTAAGTATTTACTTTTACACTAACCACGTAGGTTTAGATGACGTGTCACCATATAACGCAATATTATTGAAAATTATATAATAATGGTGAAACATTTAAGGCCCGGTAACAACTATCATTGCTAGATTGTCAGTTGTCACTATCCGAGAGATGACCTTGCAGTAATCATACACGTGCCGCAGATTCGCGGGTCATGTTTGTTTATTTAGAACGTTTTAGTCGCCAACCGGGCAACCTGGCGAAAATTTGGTTGGCCTCTAATTGGTCAATTACTTTTTGTGGGGTAGCAACCACCTGAGGACAAGTGGTAGGTAACTGCTGCGAAATGAAAACTGCTACACAAGAGCTATTGCAGGAGCATTAGTAAGAATCTATTGGAGCGTTATATGCACTTCGAATTGCACTAGCACCTACAAGTTTCAACAGAAATAGGTTACAGAAACACTGTTTGGCATTAGAAAAAGTTGTCTTTCCCGGACGAGCACTTACACCAAAAGAACTCGTCAAATTAGACGAGCATCAGAGGCTACAATACCAGTTTAGGCTGACCTATTAGATTAGACTATAGAAACTCAATGGTAGGTAAGCTACGCCAGTTTAGTCTCAAAATATTCCCACTGACTTGAGATCGACTTTTTTTTTTTTTTTTTTAATCATTTATTTAAAGATAATGTAGTACAGAGGTGGAACTTAATTTTAAACTCGCCAAACTATTACGTTTGATGGCGAGAGGCGCTCATTTTCGAAAACAATAAACCATCTTACTCACTATAATAACTACTAACAACTATTTAATTAACTAACTACAACATACTATTCTAGAATGTTAGTAACAATTTAACTTATAAACTATGTTAGTTCTAAATATTAACAGGTAATGGTACTTAATTATAGTCACATGTATGTATATTTACCATAGCAACCAGCGCGAGTGTATGACCAGATGTATGAATGTGGACGAGTCAAAAGGAGTAGGTAGGTATGTAAGGATTGTAGCAGTTGGCGATAAGTGGTTTCTGTCTACCCCCCATGGGAAAAGGGCTTGAGTTTATGTTATATACAGTTTTATAGGTATAGGTTTAATCTTGTACAATTTAGTTCTGTATGCTATCTAGTATAAAGTTTTTTAATTTCGTCTTAAGTGACCCTTTACTAAACTAGTAGAAAAAACTAGTAGAAAAAACTTTGAAGACAACAACAACACCTTGGAGTTCTCTTTGAACTTACCAAAGATACACGCAACCACCACAACACCGCTCATCATTCATCATCATTTCAGCCAAAAGACGTCCACTGCTGGACATAGACCTCCCCCAGGTATCGCCACATTGACCGGTCCCGTGCGTCTCTCATCCAGCGGGTTCCCGCAACCTTGACCAGGTCATCGGTCCACCTAGTGGGAGGCCTTCCAACGCAACGTCTTCCGGTTCGCGGTCGCCATTCCAGAACTTTTCGGCCCCATCGGCCATCCGCGTTCTGCGAGCAATGTGCCCTGCCCACTGCCACACCGCTCAATAAGGGAAAAAAGATGTTAAATGCAGTCTAACATTATTTACTTTGTGTGTGCAAACAAAATAGCCACCAGCTCTTAACTGCTTTGTAACCATAACTGACGTCAAAGGCAACTCATGCATGTAAAGAGGTGACAAGTCAAAATGCATAGGTACTGATAGACTCATAATTATTTCGGCCTTGAGACGGACAATTTCTACGCCAAGCGAGGTGATTAAGCTAAAATCATATAAGGCTGTACTTAGCAAACTCTACGGTCAAGTTCGACAATAATTATGGACGGTGACTTGTGCAATTGGGCTTGGGCTTGTATAAAATTGACAACACAAAAGCGTCTATGGATGGACTCTAATAGAAAACAATGTCTACCTGGTCTCCAATCAATGCAGGTCTCTTTGTGCAACGTCAACTGCAGTTGAAACAAATACCAGTGGTATTAGTTTTTGGTATTAGAATGGAATAGATCACTGTGAAGGACCTATACGAAGCCACAATACCAACGCGTCGAATCTAATGAAACTTGAATTGAATTTTGAATTGTTATATAAGAATCATGAACAAGACGAAGCAGAAGAGCTAATCGTTTGCCCATCAAAGAATGCTGCGACCTAACTCAATTGACCATGCCGCAGAGTTCATACTACAATCAGAAAGCCAGGTCAGACGCCCATGAGCGGCATTCAAATTTTATCGCCTTACCTAGTGTCAGGTAAGGCGATAAAGAAAGAAACAATACAATCACGAGGCATTCGTCTTGTTTTCTCTGAGATTCCCACCGCTACAAACGAGACACGTAATCAAGAGGAAAATGATAAGCCTCACCTTCAAGATCAACTACAAAAGTTTTGAGAAACGAAACGGATCTAAAGATAAACTCAGGTATCTCCTTTTTATTTTCGAGAACATAAATGTAGCCGATACCAAATCAATGAATAATGTATAGCCTATCTGTGGCCTACTTTAGCCTTTCTAGATCAGCGGTGTCCTCCGAAGCGAGAGGTGACTCATATCCTGAAAAGTGCTTATCATAAAACGTTATCAACCTTTGGTCCACGCAATGATAATTTGTTTACTATTTATTAGGAAGGTCTGAATCATCATCTTTCGAAGAAAGTGTAACTTGGTTGTTATCCTTATAATCCTACAATTCCGTATAGGTTCGGTTTGTGTGTGTGTTATTCAATCTCGTTTATCGGCCGAACAATTTTGGATGACATAAAACACACAGGCTAGTTGTTACCAGGGAACATATGGGTAGGTACCCATAGTACCTACCTAGTAGTTTCCCTATCCTTTACTAGCTGTTGCCCGCGTCCACTCTAGCATACCAGTGAATTCGGGCAACCCGCGGCTGGGCACTTCATAAATAAACAATTGATTTTTAATAGGGGACGATCGTTCACTCAAAAAGTTCGAGAGGTTTCTTGTTTGTAACTGCTATGCTATGAAGCACTATTTCATCCTCTCCTTTTTCATCTCTTCCTTAAGAGGAAACGCGAGTGGTCTTTTCTCCATACAAACGCTCTCGCCTGTTTTCTTTTTGGTTAATGACCCTAGAGCAATGTTTTTTTACAGAATAATAAATATTAACTATTTCTATGCCCCTATGTTTTCCTTTTTGGTGATAAATTATTTTTATAAGCACAAGAACCCTCCAAAAATGCTCAAAATTGCTTGTTTAGATCGCTGTTAACAGAGTCCTAGTGTACAAATTTGACAACTATTAACGAAAAAAGAAAAACATAGCGGCGTAGTATATAACCTCCTTATTCATTGTCTAAAATATCTTTTAAATTGGTTCAATATTGGAGGAGGAAACAGGCGAGAGCCAAACCTCGAATTCGAACTTTTTTCTACAGTTGTCCTTATCGCACGAATTTGAGGGCAGGAGGACGGAGAGAGACAGCGATAGTAGAAAGAGACAGCACTCGCATTTCCTCTTAAAAATGGCATATTAAATTAAAACCGCCACTTACGCAGATGCACCTACAATTAATACAGATCTGGCTAACCTTGTACTCTTCTCAGAACAAATCAGACATGTCTGGCTCTCGTCAAGATAATCTACATAATATCTTTGAAAGAAAGAAGAAGGTCAGTGGGTCGTCTTAGAAAGAAAGAAAGAAAAATGATTTATTGGTTTCCCACAGGACAAAAACAAATTGACAAAAAATTACAGGTAAACAAAGTAAACATTTAAGTAACACTTAAAATTAGGACGAATAATAATGAATGTAGGTATTCATTAAATTTATTTCCTTTGGGTATGACTTGCATCTAACCACAACCACTCCGCATACATCAGTATTGTAGCGAGTGGAGTTCGCATAGCTGAATTTTGGCCATCGACACGCTAAGGCTAAGAAGAAGTATTGTGTAAAGCGTTTAGAAACAGCATCAGAAAGGTCTTCAGCAAATATTTTTTGTTAACAATCTAATCTCCCGCGTCACTCGGGTATTGTATTTTTATTAAGTAGATATGCTTCTTATCGTTCTAAACTCACTAGTTTTAAAACTCTGGATATTTAATGTACAGACACCGAATAAAATATCGTCAAAAATAATACACGGAAGAGAAACGACAACCGTGACATTTCCAAAAACGATAAAGGAAAATATTGAAATAGTCATGTTGCGTCGGCTGAAAATGATTATCCTTAAATAAATGGATATTTCTTCGCGAACATTCATTACTACATCAATGAAAACAACTTAGGTGAGCCTCCTTTACACCGGAGCACAAAAAAATAACTAGAATGATCTTCACGCAAGGTCAAAGAAGATATAGGTAAGTAACAGGGAAATGGAAATGCATAAACAAACAAAAGTTTGAAAACGACAACAACAAAAGTGGGCGGCTGTACTGACAAAAGAGCACGCTGGGACATATTCTTATCAATATCAAAAATATTATTTAGGATAATAATCCCTCAGAAAACGTTGCCGCAGAATCAGACGTACCTACTGACAAACTTATCAGATCAAGCACGCCGGTAACCTACTTGAAAACAAAACAACAGTTTACAAAGAAGGAATAACTTAAATTGAAAACAACAATAAGTAGGTACCTGTCCTCCTCAATCATCGAAACGAAACACAAAACCACAAAATAATCACTCACTAACGCACAATCGATCGAATATCACTCAGAAACACAATCTTAAACCCAATCCAAACAGTACACAATTAATACTGAGAGAGGTTATGTAAAATATTAGGCGCGCCACTTGAACCCCCGCGGCCCCCTCGGTCCCCGCGTGACGTCACGTAGTACCCGAGGTAGCTATGTTACCGGATAATCAAACATACATTACACACGCTAATAATTCATGTGTACTATCTGAATATATGAGGGATCCCTTGTATGGGACAGTATAGGTAAGTGGCAATGATTTGTTTTGGCTTGTGGTTTGTGGTCATTATCTTGTGTGTCTGCCTAATAAGAGGCTACTGCTTCTAGACGTTAAGGAATTATGGAAGATGCTACTTTTAAATTTTTAATTGATAACGAGTAACGAGGTGACCTGAGACAATGAGGAGGAGTCGCGACAGGCAACAAAAGAAAAAGGCAGAACGAATTGTATAGATTCCATCAAAACTGCAAGCACGCGGAGGCTTGCGAAAGATGAAAAAAGTGGAGGCAGAAGACTCCAAAAGCCAAAGCCTCATAACAACCAGGAAATAACTTAAAAACAATCAACCCAGATACCAATTACGTAATTATAATGGTCCCTACATTAAATTCTCAAGGTAAGGAACATGAAAGGAAGTTTACGAAAAAGAGGGTCCTTACAAAAACATCGATCTAAAAATATAACTCCCCTATTAATTCGGATTGACGTCACAATTACCAAATATTCAGCCTTTCTAATTGGTATTGCTATTCTATTTACAAACGTTGTAAAGTAACATCAGCCCAAGTAAAGTCGGTAAAAATATTGAGTGTACTTATCTCTCTGTTGCCAAGTCTTAGCAATGCGTAGTAGAGTACAGCGGAGATAAGCGCTATCTTGCATTCATTGTAACAATATTAAATTCTCGTTGGCGGAACTTTTATCTGTGGTGTACGATTTATACAAAAAAACAGGTTTGTTCCACGTTCATTTATGAGGAAAAAAAATGTAGTTAAAAAACTAAAAAACCCGACTGAAAAAACGGAAAAGCAAAAAACAAGCACATTTTAAATTAAACAAAACTTGTAAGCAGGCGGGGTCCATTCTATTTTCATTTCATAATTTAATATTCAAATGAACCCCGCCTGCTTCCAAGTTTTGTTTAATTTAAAATGTGCTTGTTTTTTGCTTTTCCGTTTTTTCAGTCGGGTTTTTTAGTTTTTTAACTACATTTTTTTATTTAACACTTTTTAGTCAGTTTTCATTAACTTCGTTATTACTATTATAACACGGTAGATTTCGATTCGATTTTATATTCATTCCGTACACGTAAAAGAATCCGGTTATAAGTAAGAAATGCGATAATGTTTGTTCTAATAAATTTAAATCGTTATATATCCTAAACGGTTTTATAAAATGATAAAGGAAACCTAATATTCATTTTCAAATACCTAGGTATTCAACGATACCCCACTTGACATGGTGAGTCATTTTTTTTTTTTTTTCATTTTGACAATATGGCGACTAGTTGTTACTATAGTGAGTATTGTTTATTGTAATGTTTTTAGTGACACTCGCGAGGTCAAGACGAATCGATTGACGTACGGATCATCAAAATCGGCCAAGGCGTTTGGCCTCTACAATGCCACATAGGAACAAACATACATACATACATACATAGACTGATAAACACATAACCCTTCTTTGCTTTGCGCAGTCGGGTAAAAAGAAATAGCATTGGTCAGTAAAGGCACTTGCGAAATTTTGTTGACAAGTATCGAGCAACATTTTCTCCTGCAGGCATTTGTAAAATTTTATCGTGAACTAACGGGCATTTTTTATATTTAAAGTCATATTTTTGACATTTGTGATATAATGTCGTATTGATCTTCCCATTGGAGACCACTTATTTATTTATAAGACACAAAATAACTAAACAAGCTAGACATTACATTAATATAGAAGAGATTTCTTCCAGCAGACCTGCGATAATTAGACCCTGCGAGAATTTGTCGTCTAGGGACAAACAAGAGCAATTAAACCTTACGATGTTAAGTGGGTGCCAAGCCAATCTAAGGGCATCACTGAGAAGATCAGTGATTTGACTTCTAACACACGTTCAATAAGAATAGTACATTGTAATACAAGGGCCTAAAATGACCCATTATATACGAGGTAGTTTTACTACCGAGCTTTAGCGAGGTAGTTTTACTACCGAGCTTTAGCGAGGTAGTAAATATAGGAACCGAGTTATAATGGGATTTTAGCGCCGTGTGTTTTGCGCGAAAATAAAATAACCATGTTCAATATGAGTTTATTTTATTAAAAATTAAATTCAATCTAATAATACAATTCCAAAAATTTCGCGCCAATGCCTTTTTTTTATTTCTTCTGTAGCTGCAATGCAACGCACACATTCTACCAAAGAGTTCGGCATTCAGCGCGTTTAGTTCCATTTTTAAAAATAAAACATTTTTTTTTACTTGAAACTAAGTCACGCACCAGCTGGCTGAACAAGTTGTCGTACGAGATTTACTTTTAGCCCTAGGGCAATATATGCAATTTTAGGCCCGCTCTGATATGCTATTATGACGTTCTTTTTGAGCAAGAGGACTGAAAACATATTTAAGTGTCTTCTAGATGTTCGAGTATGAACTTGGACAAAACAAAAGGAGTGAGTAAGGATAAGTGACGTCCTGTAACCTTATCGCCTACTCCCTCGGGAAAAAGGAGTGCATTTATGTGTTCAACGTGGACAGGGGCATAGCCGTCGAAAGTTTCCGGAGACTTGTTCATTGATAAATGATAACATTCAATTAATTAGAAGGAAGGAAAATAAAACAAAACTTTCCTGTTTGTCAATAATACAACTATGAATGTAATCGACATTACATAATCCAGTAGAACTACTGTTTTGTGCGGAAAAACTACGAGGTCATTCAACTTAAAGCTCTGGCCAAACCGAGGCAGGATCATGATAAATTACAGGGGATCGGAAAGGAATAAACATAAGAAAAATATTGGCAGTGGATCGGTTTGGGGGATCAGACCGGAATAACTAATTCGTTCGCACTTATTGGAAGTGTTCTAACTGGCTGGTGCAACAGTCGCGAGACATCATGAACAACCGCCCGAGTCCCGCAAGAGAGATGTCTCGGTTCAAGCTAATCAGCACTCTGGTTACCTCCCAAGCTATTCAATAAACTTATTTTGTTGGTTATTTACAAGGCATATTCTGGTCTCGGTTTTGGGAGACTGATGTCGCTAGCTTGAAGATAATTTAAAAGTTCAACAAACACCAACTTTCAATTTTGTTATGTCATAGCTCTAAAATTAGCATGTTAATATGTAAGTACCATATGGATAGTAATTAATAAACACATTATAACCAGCGTTGTTATAATTATGTTTTTACTGCTACGTTGTGTAGGGGTGTATTAGTACTCCCACATTTTATCAGTTACGTTTGTCTCATCCATGGGTAGGTATACCCCTCTCGGTAATTAGATAGGTAGACGCTCTATTTAATATACAGGTCTACAGGTATTTTCTACTGCATTCAATTAAGCTGAAAGCGGGTCCCCTCATATTTGGGACAGGCTAGGCAAAAGATGATCTTAACGTCATGCAATACGGATCTTACAATATAAATTAACAACGTTATACTGTGACCTACCGTCTGCCTCGTTCCTTATCCCGGATCCTGGAGCGAGGAGGTGTGGTTCCGAGGAGGTCAGCCTCGGATCCATCCCCGGAGTCAGCCAGGAGGAACCTGGAGGATTGGCGCGGATTCCTGAACACCACATCTTTGGCGTCGCTGTGAAGAAAGAGAAACATGCTATAGACCTTGATTATGTCCCCAATTTGCTTTAGGCGGGCGTTGAGAAACCTGAACGAGTCTATCTGATCTAAGAACCAAAAATCAGAAGACAGCATGCACGGACTCCGAGTGGTGGATACGACCAGAGAGTAAGCCTCTGTGCCTCCTCTCTGGTCGTTGGTCCCCTAAACTCCTTTTTATGGTGATATAATATATATATACCTATAAAATATACACCAAAAATTAACAAAAATGCCACCCCCACCACATCCCACCACCATACTCATTGGATACCTACCATCCATCCATCCCATATTTGCCAAATGGTAATGTAATGGATCGCTACTCTATCTATATATTATATATAGGTTCTACTTTTCGCGATTTAGTGCGTCTGCGTAGAAGACGGTTCTTTTTTTTGCAAAATAAAAAGTTTTTTTAATACTTTCTATAGCCCTTCAATCTGAACTTCAGTCTCATAAGTTAAGGTCAGAACCTCACACCACACCCGACCTTGCTCAGCAGTTTATCATGCAGCTATCACATGGAGCGATGCCAGACGATTCGGTAACACAGTTTATGTGCGTTTTATTACCCACGACGGAACGGAGACGGTATATGCGTTTGGGATGAGAGGTTGTTTGTTTGTTTGTTTGTGCAAACACATGTTGCCATTTTTCTCCAAAACTACTTGTCTGATTTTGATGCAGTTTTCAGTTATGAGTTCGGGTTTGATTGGTGCATGTTCTTAGATAGGTGTTACGGTGACAACTCACCAGGGGGCGCTGCAGCAAACATTTTTTGTGCAAATCAAAGTTGCCATTTTTCTCCAAAACTACAAGCCCGATTTTGATGCAGTTTTCCGTTATGGGTTTGGGTTTGATTGGTGCATGTTCTTAGATAGGTGTTACGGTGACAATCCACCAGGGGGCGCTGCAGCAAACATTTTTTGTGCAAATCAAAGTTGCCATTTTTCTCCGATTTTGATTCAGTTTTCAGTTATGGGTTTAGGTTTGATTGGTGCATGTTTTTAGATAAAAAAAAGTAAAAAGTTTAAAATAAAAAGCAAAATTAAAAATTTGTTAAAAATTAATTGAAAAAAGGATAAAATAACTTATAATACCCACCTTAAAAAAACCCAAGAATGTCCGTCGGGTGCTGAACATTGCTAAACTAGTTCATTTAATGGCAGCCCCCGACGGACATTCTTGGGTTTTTTTAAGGTGGGTGTTTTATGTTATTTTATCCTTTTTTCAATTAATTTTTAACAGTCGTGGGTTTTTTCAAAATTTTTAATTTTGCTTTTTAAGTTTATTACCATTTTATTACTAACTAGCGACCCGCACCGGCTTCGCACGGATGCAAATGGATGTTATCTATACTAATATTATAAAGCTGAAGAGTTTGTTTGTTTGTTTGTTTGTTTGTTTGTTTGAACGCGATAAACTCTGGAACTACTGGTTGGATTTGAAAAATTCTTTTTGTGTTGGATAGTTCATTTATCGAGGAAGGTTATAGGCTATATAACATCACGCTACCACCAATAGGAGCGGAGCATAAATGAGAAATGTTGCAAAAACGGGAAAAGCAAATTCCTTTCTGAGAGCTTCCGTTGCGTGCGCTGCGAAAACGGTTTAAGTTACGAGAATACCATGTATCAAGTAATTATTCGTCTTTAAAAGTTCTAAAAAAAAGTCGGCGACAGCATCTGTCTATCTTTTAAGATTGACTCACTGTATCCATTTTTTATTATTAAAATGTTAGGTTAGAAAGAAATATTTTTTGCGAAGCTTATTTAACCCATAATGGTATTAATCTATATCTAAATAAATGTGTTCGTTAGAACGGAAATTTAATATAGAATATTTGTGCTCTTTACTCTACTTATACAGTTTAAACAAATATCTTAGAAGATATCGCAATGTAAAAATACCCGCGCGGAAAAATAATTACGCGGGTTGCGTCGCAATGTAGGTAGGTACGGGGGATTCTGGCTGGCCTCCGGGAAATTCAAATTCAAAATATTTACTGCATCATAATGTTTACAAGTACAGAGTGTTATAGTATATTTAATAGTAAAAGATAGATTTTATAGTAATTCACACTTTAATATAATCTAAGCTAATCTAAACCATCTAAACTATTGTAATAAAGAGGAAAGATAAGATTTTTTGTTTGTTACGATTTAGCTTAATTAATGTCGGATAGTCGATATATCGAGAAAGGTTATAGCTATATTTATGTGACGCAGACGAAGTTGCGCGGGTCAGCTAGTTATACATATAAACCTTCCTCTTGAATCGCTCTATCTATTAAAAAAACCGCATCAAAATCCGTTGCGTAGTTTTAAAGATTTAAGCATACAAAGGGACAGGGACAGAGAAAGCGACTTTGTTTTATACTATGTAGTGATAGTGATTAGAATGTCGGTGTAGGAGTATACCGTAGTTTATCAGATTCGTTATTAATGATGAAAGAGTACCTAAGTGGAGTGAGTGCTAAGCGGTGGGGCGTTTGTACTCCCGGATCAAGTGGTATCAGTAAATTTTTAGTTCTAAACTTATAAACTAGTATAACATAGAAATTCACCGGCACAGTTGGCGCAGTGGCTGAACGATTGACTGCTGCGTAACGTAGCGCGGCGGCGGGTTCGATCCCCGGACGGCACAAATATTTGTATGGCCTACAGATAGTTGTTCCGGGTCTGGGTGTTTGTGTATACATGTGAGTTAAAATATTTGTAAACGCACCCGATAGAGGAGAAATCCCTAGACAAAAGAGAAGAGTACCTAAGTGAACATGTGTTCCATTGCCAGTCCAACTATCAATCATTGTGCTAACTATCTTACTGTTACCCCCTGTAACATATATAAACCTGCTAAGCCTGCTCAACGCTAGCTCTAAGAAATAAATGTTTGGCTACGTATCAGTAGTGGCAGGCAGTAGCTTTATTAATTTACGAGAATGTTAGGTAGGGTACTAAAGGCTGCTCCAAATATGTCTGCAGATTTGATAAGACGCCTTTCTGTTTACATACAACAACTTCACACATGTTCCAATTATTTAAACATTGTACCTTATTTATTTATACACCCGCCTTTTAGTCTGTCCGGGTTATTCCGAGAACACGAAACGTGTGGGAAACTTTCTATTTCATCAACGACGCGTGCCCAGCTCAAATACCGACGCGTATTACGAGGTGGCTAGCGGATGCACTGTTATCTTTTTAGAATTGATTACGAATTTGTGTCGGCACGAGGACAAAATTAGTTTCTGCTGTAGAGAGTTAATTTTACATCACACAAGAAGAAACCCAGTTTCTCAAGTTTCTGTCTAAATAATAACAGCCACTTGGATCGGCCTTGACTAAACCACGCTTGACCAAGTTTGTCCATGAATGGGTGATCACCCATTTCAAGAGTGGTTTAACGTGCTCGAAAAGCTCGTTAAACCGAAGGTCCAGGCTGTCATTTGTAGATCGTTGACAGTCGTTAAGGTTGCACAAGCCAGTCATTCTTCCATACAAACGTAGTATGGTGATTACTCCTCTGGTCGACGGTGTAGGTTCAAAATTAAAAATTGTATCAACTGGTCTATTGTCATTATCTAGGCCTCTATGGAAGCAGAATTGGAAAAAAAAAATTGGTTTGGAAGTTATGAGCGTCGAAACTTTCATATTTTAGAATTAATTTTAACCATCTTTGGGCGTAAATAAGTTACGTATAGTATAGTACGAAAATGAAAAAAGTGAACATACAGGCATAGATTAGTTATTAAAGAATTCAAATAATTTTATTTTGAACAGATTCATTCAATGGATTTTTCATGGTATCCATACTACCAAAGGTCTGCATAGAAACAATCGCGCGCCCGTTTTAGTTGTGTCTCTTTCGCTCTATGCATTTCGCTCGTGATGTCGGATGAAATAGCATGTATTTTAGCCCCGCCCACCAACTAGTTCGTGCCGCTGACTGGGTTGTTGAAGTTAGATAGGCAGTCGCTCCATGTAAAATGTTGGTATTCAGCTGCATCCGGTAGACTTATAGTCAATCTCATCATGCTTGGGAAAAAGACACGGTAGATGATGTAGTCCACACATGGACAAAAGCCTCCAAAGTTGCTTCACACTCGCAAAGGCATATCCTCCGCCTTCCGTAGCCACCTAGCCAGTATGACCCAGACACCTTTTTAAGGTCATTTGTCTGTGTGGACGGGGGGCGTCTCACACTACGCTTACCGATCACCGACACGTGGTATCAACCGCAGCCGCAGGACTCATTTACCGTCAGCAAAGTGTGGTGTGGTGCCTAGATAGGACTATATAAACGCAGATTGGAGTTCTCATTTTCTGTGATTGACGATAGAAAAGAAGCGTGACCATTGTGCTCCTCATTTAAGATTTTCACTAACATAGCCGACATTTACAAGACCATTAGTCTAAGTTCTACCGATAAATTTTTGGCTCTTACATCATCGTTACCGTTGATAGAATGTCACTTTGCGTAAGCTCTCAGGCGCCAGGCGGAAGTTCGGGTGTGTCCGGACTGTTCGAGAGATATACAAATACAGCGGCCTCGGCACAAGGGCTAAGAAGGAACATTGGTAGTTTTTAGTCAGTAGAAGTCTGACACTCCTGTTCATGCCAACCGCTGGCGCCACCTATCACCGGCGCGCCGAACTTGGTGATCGCTGAGCATTCACGCTGGCACAGGGGTTCATACATTCATCACCACCACCAGGCGGAGCCAGTGTCGCGCGGATCCCTTCCACGGATTGCAACATCGCTAACTCACCGCAGCTATAAAAACTTTTTGTTTGTATAGAATCAGTCCTTTTTACCTTCTCTCTTCCTTCAAGTCACATCCATCATCCTTTACAGACCCCCGCCATGGCCATGGCGGTCTAATCCATCCACGCAGTCTGTAACTTATGTAATTTCATACATATTTCAAAATATAATTGTGAAACCATCACGCTCGCATTATTTCAACGACGGACAGACCTGATCCCCAACATTTTGGTCCTACGAGACGGATCTACAAGAAAACCAGCCGGAAGAAGACTCCACATACACGGTGCCGACCACGTTGCCGGCACGTTGCGGACTTTGACTCGGACTGGAGCCGGGCGCTGAAGACAATAGCTGGCTGTGAAGACGATCGACCGGGTGCAGCGATCATCACGATCGATCGAGTGCAGCGATCATCACAGCTGGTCCAGTGACCCAGCAATAACATCAAACCAGAGAAAAAGGCAAAGGCGTAAGATACGTAAACGGTCAGGTCTCTGTTCCGTCCCGTCAATCCCACCCGTCACATCCATTCAGTTAAAGATTTGTGTTAAAGCTGTGTTTCGTTTCAGTTCACGCGAGTGTGGCAGCCACGTGGACCAGGTGATATTTGCATGTGAGTAACCACACCACATCACACCACACCACATAACGCTCATCCATATTCCGTCAGAATGTCGGTCAAGGCAGTGGACGAAGTTCTTTCCGAATTAAAGAAACGTAGGGGTAACATTAAGGGTCGGTTAACCCAGTTTAAAAATTACGTGGAATCGTTCGCGGGAGCTCACTTAACAAGCTTACAAACAGCTGAGTTAACTTTACGTGTTCAAGCCGCGAGTGAATTATACGATAAATTCGACAACGTAGAAAATGAACTCGAACTACTCCTTCCGGAATCCGAAACAAACGCGAATCTACAATACATAGAAGCATTAGAAGATATTTATTTTACGGCAATAGCCAGTGCAAAGTGTTTAATTAAAAACGCGGAAATTACAAGTCGACTTCCAATTGCATCGGAACCACGTGTCAATATTAAATTACCAGACATAAAATTACCTGCCTTCGATGGAGCCTATGATCACTGGCTAGAATTTAAACATTCATACGTAACCATGATTCATAATCGTTCCGATCTAGACGAGATCCAAAAATTCCATTATTTGCGGTCAGCACTTAGTGGAAGCGCGTTACAAGTGATAGCAGCGTTGGAATTTAGCCCAGCCAACTACGTTCACGCATGGGAGTTATTGGAAAGCCGTTATCACAACGAGAGGTTGTTAATTAATAATCACGTAAAAGCGTTGCATAATATTCCATCACTAAAACAAGAATCGCCATCGCAAATAAGGAAATTAATTGATACTATTTTACGTAATCTGCGCGCTTTAAACTCACTAAATGAACCCACAGTTAATTGGGATACATTAATAATTTATTTAGTGGTCAGTAAGCTGGACTCGTCTACAGAACGCGAATGGGAAACCCACATCGGTGCCACGTGTCTAGGTTCACGAGAAAAAATAAAACTTAACGATTTAATAACGTTCCTCCGAGGTCGAGCGGACACGTTGGAAATGATCGGCACTAGCCACATAAAGGAAAAAACACATCATAGCGACTTTAAACACCAAAACGATAAACGAAATTCACAGCGCGTACATAGTTACGCGGCTACTAAGGCGACGCGTTATAGTAATTACCGTGGTGCTACAAATAAACAATGGGATTTACCCAAGTGTGTCCTGTGCAATAGGGAACATTCATTATACTCGTGTACAGCATTCCTTAATATGTCCGTGAGAGACAGAATTAAATTCATTAACGAAAATAAGATGTGTGCAAATTGCTTGAGAAACGGTCACGCGTTAGATCAATGCAAGTTCGGTTCGTGTAAACAGTGTTCAAACAAACATAACAGTTTGCTACACATGGACGAGGCGGGAAACAGCGCTTGTGTGCGTGCGTCGTCGAACGGAGGGAACGTACATCCACAATCACACAGTTTGGCGACATCAACAGTGCATTCACGCGACTCGGCCACTACTGTTGTGTGTGAAGCGAACACTACCGAATTCAAGTTAATAAGTACTGTTTTGCTCTCTACGGCGTTAATTGAAGTAGCTGATAATAATAACGTGTATCATACGGCCCGCGCGCTCTTAGATAACGGAAGCCAAAACTGCTTCATAACTGAGAAATTTGCAAAGAAAATAAATGCAATATATATACAGTCCACTATTCAAATATCGGGTGTGGGACAGTCAGTCTCGCAATCACAGCATTCATGTGACGTCACAATACGTTCAAAATTAAGCGATTTCAATACCAAGCTTCGCTGTTTAATCTTGCCATGCATAACATCCAGTTTGCCTACGATAAACATCGAAGCCGGTAATATATATATACCTGAGTTCTTACAATTAGCAGATCCGACGTTTAACGTAAGTTCAGAAATTGACTTGTTGATCGGCGCGGATAGATTTTGGGATCTTCTAGAAACAGACAAAATACGTCTAGCAAGTGGCCCATTCCTACAAAATTCAAAATTAGGATGGTTATTGTCCGGTCCTGTGCTCGCGAGGAGCCCAAAACCTGCTCACGTTCATTGCCACTTCAGTCAGGAAATCGATAAACAACTCCGGCTGTTTTGGGAACTCGAAAACATTCCTTCATCATCATGCGCACCCTTAACAGATGATGAACGCACCTGCGAAAACATATTCAATAACACTACAAAACGCGTTGAAAACGGTAGATTTTCGGTTCGTATACCGTTGAAAGAGGCACCAGATGCCCTAGGTGATTCTTACACGTCAGCAACGAAACGATTTTTAACCTTGGAGCGTAAACTCGATCGTTTACCAGAGCTTAAACATTTATATTCTAACTTCATGCGTGAATACAATGATTTAGGTCACATGTCCAAGTTGGAGACTTGTAGTCAACCAAATTATTATCTTCCACATCATGGTGTTGTCAAGGAATCTAGTTCAACAACAAAACTACGCGTTGTATTTGATGCTAGTGCCGTCACTAGCTCGAATAAATCATTAAACGATATTCAGTACCCGGGACCCGCGTTACAAAACGATATTTTCTCGATTTTGTTACGATTTAGACAATATAAATATGTAGCTTGTGCAGACGTGGAGAAAATGTTTCGTCAAGTTCTTCTCCAGCATGACCAAAGGTCACTACAATTAATATTGTGGCGGGATAATCCTTCAGATCCGTTAGATACATATCAACTAAATACAGTCACGTACGGAACTGCGTCAGCACCATATTTAAGTATGCGCTGTATTAGACAGTTAGCATTAGAGTGCGACGATGACGTCATCGCTCGCATCATCACGGAAGACATATTCGTGGACGATCTCATCACCGGTGATGATGATCTAAACAACTTGCTTCAAATATGTCAAAAAACATCAGACGTGCTCCAATCGGGGTGTTTTCCTTTGCGCAAGTGGACCTTTAACTCAGATGCATCTCACAACAAAGCCACAGAACGCTTCATAGGCGAACATGCGCAAACCAAAACACTCGGATTGGGTTGGCATAACACTGGTGACGAGTTACACTTCGTTACAAATATTGAGAACCAAGACAACAATTCACGTTTAACTAAGCGAATAATGTTATCAGTAATATCACAAATATACGACCCATTGGGTCTTCTTTCGCCGGCAGTCATGATTTCAAAAATGATTTTACAAAAATTATGGCTGAGTAAAATTGACTGGGATACTCCGGTCTCTCAGGAAATTGCTAACATTTGGAAACATTTTATTTTTACGTTAAGATTTCTAAACGATATTCGCATCCCTCGCCACGTAATAGGCGATCATAATCAATACACAGAGCTTCATATATTTACCGACGCGTCTCAAGACGCATACGGCGCGTGTACCTATATACGTACATTTAGCAATATCGGTGACGCAACCGTTCGACTATTGTGCGCTAAGGGCAAAGTCGCACCTTTAAAAACAATCAGCATCCCGCGCTTAGAGCTGAGCGCCGCGCTTCTGGGAGCCCAGCTATTTAATAAAATAATTAAATCTCTTAGATTGCAGTTCAGTAAAGTATACTTTTGGACGGATTCCACAATCGTTATGGGTTGGATTAAAATGTCACCACATTTATTGAAAACGTTCGTACAAAACCGAGTAACTGAAATAAATGAACTCACAGGTGACTCAGTGTGGTTACATGTGAGTAGTAAGGACAACCCAGCTGATCTATTGTCTAGAGGTTGCGGCCTAGATTTATTAAAAGATAACGGACTTTGGTGGCACGGTCCATCCTATTTACATAATCGTTCACATGACTTTGAGCAAACTTACCGCGATAATTCGGAAGAATATAACTTACCAGATTTAAAACAAAAACAAACCTGCTTACCCAATATTCAGCACGAAGACATACTTAAATTCGACAAGGACGCGTCATTCACAAAGCTCGTACGAATCGGTAGCTACGTACAAAGATTTATAGCAAACTCAAGAGCTAAGCAAACAGAACGACAAACCGGTTTCTTATCTGTAAACGAGTTGGACGCCGCGCTGAGAATGTTAATTAGGCTCGTTCAAAGGAATTCATTTCCAGATGTTTTGAATAACTTAACAGCTCAAATTCCTATCAAGCAACGTTGTAAACAATATAATCGAATTTCGGGTTTAAATGTTTTTATTGATGAACATAAAATAATTCGGGTTGGCGGTCGAATATGTAATTCATCCGACTTCACCTACGATAAAAAACATCCGATTTTATTATGCAGTAAGCATCCATTCACGATTTGTTTATTTAAGCACGAGCATGCACGATTATTACATGCCGGACCTCAACTTTTATTGGCTACCATGCGTGAATGTTGGTGGCCATTGAACGCTAGAAATCTTGCTAGAAAAATAGTACACGAATGTATAACGTGCACACGTAATCGAGGTAAGACACTAGCGCCCCTCATGGGCAACTTACCCCCCGAACGGTTGGAATCGGGCTACCCGTTTATGCGAACCGGTGTGGACTACGCGGGACCGGTTTTCATATTATCCAGAAAGGGCAGAGGTTCTAGACTAACTAAGGCATACATTTGTCTTTTTATTTGTTTCACGACTAGAGCCATGCATTTGGAACTCGTTACTAGTTTATCTACAAACGACTACATATTAGCACTAAAACGTTTCATTAGCCGGCGAGGTACGCCTCGCACTATCTTCTCCGACAACGGTAGAAACTTTGTGGGCGCGGAAAAGGAGTTTCCTTTATTTCTCCATAAGGAATCGGAGGCCATTATTGATTACGCTTCCACTAATAGCATTGAATTTCGATTTATTCCTCCTTATTCTCCACACTTTGGCGGACTATGGGAGGGCGGGGTGAAGTCATGCAAGTATCACCTGAGACGCATAGTAGGTAACGCGCGACTAACTTACGAGGAATTTTCCACGGCTTTGACACAAATCGAAGCTGTCTTAAATTCCCGTCCAATGTCACCTCTTTCCTCAGACCCTTCTGACCTTTCCCCCCTCACCCCCTCACACTTCCTCATTGGCCGACCGTTAACGTCGCCACCTTCAAGGAATTTTCCAGACCAGCCAACTTCGAGTCTGACACGCTACGAGCGCATCGAGCAACTGCGGCAGCACTTCTGGCGTCGCTGGTCTACAGAATACATCTCTGAGCTGCAACAGCGAACCAAGTGGAAGACCAAGCAGGAGGACATCACCTTGGACAGCCTTGTCCTCATCAAGGACGACCAGTTGCCACCATTGAGGTGGCGGCTCGGTCGCATTCTACGTGTCATTCCAGGCGGAGACGGCATAGCACGAGTGGCTGACATCAGGACAGCTGCTGGCACGATCAGGCGTGCCTTCTCCAAGATCTGCCCGCTGCCTCCACAACCTGTGAGCGGCGACGCCTGACTCCGTGCCGGGAACCATTTTGGAAGCAGCGCTTCCAAGGCCGGGGGCATGTTCATGCCAACCGCTGGCGCCACCTATCACCGGCGCGCCGAACTTGGTGATCGCTGAGCATTCACGCTGGCACAGGGGTTCATACATTCATCACCACCACCAGGCGGAGCCAGTGTCGCGCGGATCCCTTCCACGGATTGCAACATCGCTAACTCACCGCAGCTATAAAAACTTTTTGTTTGTATAGAATCAGTCCTTTTTACCTTCTCTCTTCCTTCAAGTCACATCCATCATCCTTTACAGACCCCCGCCATGGCCATGGCGGTCTAATCCATCCACGCAGTCTGTAACTTATGTAATTTCATACATATTTCAAAATATAATTGTGAAACCATCACGCTCGCATTATTTCAACGACGGACAGACCTGATCCCCAACAACTCCCTTTCGCACTGCTCAGTGTGGGAGGGGTCATTTGATGATAAGTGTGGGAACACACGCCAAAAAAAAGGTATTGACACTTCTTATCGTTCCACATCCTTCCAATTTTATTGTCCGAAATGATGATCCTGCGATTATCAAAATTTTTATCCTTATCATAATAACATCTTGGTCATTCAAGGACATAAAGAACTATCATCGACCATCATAACATAACATTACGCCGACAGGTTTCCCGAAGGATTAGGGAGATGTGTTCCTACCTAATAGTTTACACGAGCCATTATACACAAAACACGCGCTTTGGACGTGGAATACTGGAGTCATACACAATACAATGTAATAGGGGGCGAGCCTATTGCCATTAACCGGGCACATATTTACACTCGGTGACAGACTGACAGCTACTTATTGAGAAATCCTGATGGACAAATACAATGACAGTTTGTCCGATTAGGAATCAAATCCAGGACCTCATACTCCGCAGCGGCGCCTGCGACCGCTAAACCAACGGAGCAGTCTCAGAAAGTGGATGCCAAAGTAGGTATTCCTTTACCGCTTAATTGTGGCCATCATAGTCCCAATTTACTGAACTTTAATTGCTTAGTGAAAAACCCATGTTTGCTCATAAATAGGTACTAGGTAGGCCAACATAACTGCCGGTATTCCGAGTTCCGACCAGCTTCTGTCAACAATAGTGTTTTTTGTGCTCATTGTAAACGACCTTCGCATCTAAATAAAATACAGACGCAGATTCGTGTTTGTTAGAATTCGGTTTGCGTAAAACTTGGACGCCATGACTTGACTAAATTGCACAAATTCGGTGGAATTCTCAGTCGACAAACATGACGAGAGCGATATGTTGGCAGTTTGTGGAACATAATCATTTTAACCGACTTCTAAAAAAAGAAGGAGGTTCTCAATTCGGATGTTTGTTTTTTTTTATGTTTGTTCGGGCATAACTCCGTCGCTTGCCGATTTGAGAAATTATTTTTTTGTTAGAAAAGGATACTTCCCAAATGGTCCCATATTTTCTTTTATCGAAACCGGACAAGCGGTTTTTAAAAATTAACAATACTCAAAAAAAAGCTACATTGTCCACATTATGACCCATGAACATGTTAACTTGTGAACCACTAAAAAGTGAAAAATAAAAACTTTTTAACAAAAAATAAATCCGACTTCAAAAAAAAAACACAAAAAGGTGAAAAATAAACTTTAGAAGAAAAATCAGTTTCTGAAGTCGGTGGCAAAAAAATTAAATAATAATAATAATAATATTCCACAACTATCACACAACGCCATCTAGTCCCAAGCTAAGCAGAGCTTGTGTTAAGGGTACTAGACAACTGATAAACATACTTAATATATATTTCTAAATACATACATATTATAGATAAATTACACCCAGACACAGAACAAATGATCGTGCTCATCACACAAACATTTGTCCTGGGTGGGAATCGAACCCACGACCTCCGGCATAGCAGTTAGGGTCACTAACCACTAGACCAACAGGCCAGTCAAATCAAAGAAACAAAAGTCAGTTTTTTTTTAAGTCGGTTTTATTTTTTGTTAAAAAGTTTTTTTCACTCTCATCATCATCTGGCTCTTATCCCTAAGTGAGCGCAGCCAGCATATATTTTTCTTTCTAAATCTGTCAGTCGACGACGATAATCATTTGATCAATAACAATGCACCTGAGTTTGTGAATTTACGCGGTTTTATTTTTAGTCGAATACGAAAACCGTGGAGTATTGCAATGCAACCCCATCTCAGTTTTTCCTATCCCTTTTCGAGAGCGTACTTACAAGGTAATATGAAAAACAAATGAGTATTGCGAGACCATCGCTAAAAGCTTCTACTTCTTCTTCCACTGAATCGATTACTTTTAAAGTATTTTCTATTTCCCATACCGATCAATGTCATCATTACGATAAGCAATCAATCAATATGTTTACTTTAGAGCTGTTAGCTGTTCAATTCAAACTAACACATCGGTCAACCACTTATCAGATTACACTTTTCAAAAATAAACTGTAACGGCCAACTGTGTAGGTTCTAGGGTTTTAGGTAACTAATTATTAAAATATCCAATTTTTGGAGGTAGGAAAATTATCAAGTGACTCCTTTCGCTCTGGTTAGAGCGGTAGGGAGTGTCAGACTTCTACTGACTAAAAACCACCCATGTTCCTTCTGAGCCCTTTGTGCCGAGGCCACGGTATTTCTTTCGAACAACCCGCAGCCCTGACGGGAACTCTTATACACCAAAGATGAGAACAAACTAAACGGTTCGCCTGTGGACACCGGAGATCGAAAGATACTTTTAGCCCCATACTCACAATATTCACATACGCTTCGATTCGGAAAGTCATAAATGTCTTTCTCGCAAACTTTCATAATAAGTACCAAAAACGGATGACGTATACGAAGGCTGTACAGCATTGTTTTACGTTTAAATTATGGATAGGCTGCAGGTTCCGGACATTGACTTCAGTATTTTTATGGAGCCATCTTCATGGAACGATCTTCAAGGATTATAGCAGCATCTTAAAAATGTCTAAAATAAATTAGTCTGCCTCCTGGTGATAAGAAATCAATGGTTCCAAAAGAGCAAAGGCGCTCAAAAATGAGTGCAAAAAATAGTAAAAAAAATATCAAGGCGACTCTTGGCTGTTGTTGTCCTTATTTTGAACACGGCAATGAATAAAAAGGAAACCTACAAAAGTTAAAGCTTTGCTAAGTCTATTTTTAGGATCAGACGAAAGTACGTAATTGTTATTTGTTTATGAGGAAGTCTGCTGAAAGTGACGGCGGTGACTGAAAAGTTGTGTGGTAATCGGTTGTCGTGGTATGTTTTGCATCACGCAAAGGAATGAGGAAAATGTCTTGAGGAAAGTTTTGAGTATTAATGTGGAGGGGTATAAGAGTAGAGGAAGACCAAAGAAACGATGGATGGTCTATGTAAAGAATGATATGGCAAGATCTGATGAGATAATGAGTAATTGAGAAGTATGGAAGAAGACATGGTGCGCTGAACCAAATGAATTGGGATAAAGGCAAGGGAATCATGATGATGAGACGATACGAGTGCACAAACGCTTTGGAAAACATCTAAGGACTCACTACTACCACACCTGCACTAGGTACCACCTATCATAAAGTTCTCAAAACAGTAGTCGTAAAGTCAAACCTGTTCGTCTTGACTCTGAATTAACTCAAAATAAATACATCAATATTTAAAGTTATAATTACGCCAGGCAAATCCGAATGTCCGGCAGTTGCCACAACTGATCATACTTGAGTGTAACACAAAGGTTGTTCGTCACAGAATATTAAAATGGCCCTCGGTTCGACGGAAGTCGTCTTCATTACGGCAACACTGTGGGTCTTCCCCGGCTTCACAATGTTCATTAATTATAGGAAATTAAAGTGAATGTTGGCTTCTTTGTCAATTTATTTGCGAAATTTTTTTGCCGGGTCTTGAGAAAGCCAGCAATAGGCCGAATTGATATATTATGTAGCTATGGGGTAGGGTCGTTTCGCCGGTTAGCGACCAGTTAGCTGAGTTGCCCACTTATGATGAAGAAAAAAAAATGTTGTCTACACGCAAAATAGTTTATGTTAATGTGAATTTGTCCCAAATATAGTCTAGTTTGGATACAAAAACATAAAATAAAGTACATTCATACAAAAATATTTATAAAATGCTGAAAAAGTGAAAATATAGCGAAAACGTCGGTTACCGACCACTTTAATCAGTTAGCGACCACCAGTGAGTTGGTTTGCGACCACTATTTTAATATGAAAAAATGCCATTAAAACAATTATAATCGCTTTAAAAATGTATTAATTATTATATTATTCATTTTTACGGTCCCTTCCCTTCTTTTCGGATATCATCAAGAGCTTTTTTCAGGGCTTCTTCAGTGTACCGGACTGTATTTTTCTTTTTTTTCTTTGACTCTGAATTATATGGGAACTCCATCTAAAAAAAGTAATATAAAATAATTTAATTTTGTTTTTATCAAAAATTAAAAAAAAAATATTCCGACGTTATTTCTCTCATACTAAATTATGGTGGTCGGAAACCAACGTCTTTATTTCGATTATTTTGGTTTACGACCACCTGTTTAGCATCCCGTTTTTATAGTAATTTCAAAGAAAGTGGTGGTCGCTTACTAAATAACTACAAAGAAAAGCTTCTAAAATGTTACATTCAAAATTGTAACAGTCCTGTACAAAGCAATAGGGTCATATTGATAGAAAATAAATAATGCGATTCTCGTCGGTTTGCGACCACATGGTCGCTATTTAACGTTCTTGATAAATAAGCATTTCGGTTACCGACCACTTGATTTTATCTTAATAATAACTTAAAAAATAGCAAAATACAACTAAATAATAACGAAAACTTATCGGTTGTTCAATTTAACATTTAACTTGTGTGTAAAACATGAAATAAGTAATGAAAATTACCTTTGAGCGCCGCGCGCCGTGCTATTTTTTTTCTAACTTGCGGTACGTTTTCTCACCACTGAATCAAAACGCGCCTTTATCAATATTTTTTCGGTTCTGGGTTAGCCCATTTGTTTCAAACTGTGTAAATTCTTATTTCATAATTATTTATAAAGCACGTTAGGTTTTTTATTTATTTGTGTTACCTCTACAAATACTATTATCTTGTTTTAAAGAAACTTAGTACGTCAAGTGGTCGCCTACTGAAGGTGGTCGCGAAACCGGCGAAACGACCCTATGTGTTCCCCAGATTTAACTTACTTTTGCGTCTAAGAACTTTTCGGATTCTCATATGTATGACATAGGTATTTTAAAACCTATTTCAAGGAAGTAGGTATTAAAATATTGAACCTAACTGACGTGACGGGTGGATGACCTAATAAAACAACGTTTCAACCTTGAAATTCCGAGGTTGTGGACATCATCTTGAATTCAAAAAGGGATGATCTTCTGATCAGACCGGTTTTGAGTCTGGTGGGCTACTGCCCGGCTCGCAAACCGGTTGTGAAACGATAAACCATTGTTAATTATTTTAATCTTGTGATAACTTCTTGTGGCGTTTACAGATATTATTATTAATAAAGACAGCAAGAAATGGTTTAGAAATAGTAGTTTATGCGACTGTGCATAATGAAGGGCATTACAACACAAGTGTGGGTTTAAGAAACGAGCCGAAGGCGAGTTTCTTAATAGCATCACACGAGTGTTGTAATGCCTAATTATGTAGTTGCATACACTAATTTATCTACCCGAATATCATAAGGGCTCTATGATGGGTTCAGGAACCATAGGGAAATGACCAGTATTGTTACCAGTGTAATGCAATAAAAAATAAACAGGTTATTAGTTGCATTCGTCGCTGCATTTACGATATCTGGCGGAGTGTTCATGTTAATTTCTGAGTCACTATCACTCATTTTCGACAGAAATAAAGAATTAACAGAAAATTTGTCTACTCAATGAAAGGGAATAAAAAGCTAACGAACAAATGACAGCTCGAAATGGCGGCGTTTCGGATATCTGTCATTTTTTTTAAATCATAGGCAAACCAGTGAGGCAAACGAACAAAGTCACTATTCTTGTGTCACTCGAGATCAAAATGTCGTGCGATTTATAATTAAAATCATACTGAATTGGGGTTTCGTATCGATAGGTATCTGCTTTAATGTAGATACGTGCGCGCGGAACTAGTTAGTTTTTGTTTTTTATTTGTATTCTTTTCAATAAATTGAACAAATTATTGTTCACGATATCTCGAGATTGGTCATCACTGTCTAATTATAGTCTCCTGTGCATTGTAAAGTTACATACTCTTTGGTGCATTGCGAGCTGTAGGCAACCCGCCCCCTCACCCCTGTCGCCACCTAAGGCGCGGCCAACTAGTTCCGCGCGCACTATAGAATAGCACACTCACTTGAATTTGACACCTGTTCCAAATTTAAAACTCATAACCTACTGTTTTCAGTAGGTTATGAGCTCATTACAGTTCTGTTAATTTCTGCTGGTTGGTAATGCTGGTCATTGCCTATGGTTTTTGAACGCATTAGAGAGGGTTTATGATATTTGGGTAGATAAAAATAGTTTTCGTCTAACACAGAGAATGTTGTAGTGGCCTAGTATTCTGCCTTTAAGGAACAATGACAATTAATTTGGAGATCTTTGACTGACGTTTCGAGTAGACAGAAGCCCGAAAATATCGAACAACCGGCTTTACCAAGGTGTATTGTTTTACAGAGTTACTGGGTTGTGGACGGCAGATAAGCAGTCGCTCCATGTAAAATCTGGTACTCAACTGCATCCGGTTGGACTGGTTGCCGACCCCAACATTGTTGGGAAAAGTCTAAGCAGATGACGAAGTTAGTAGTTGCAAACAAATAACAAACTACTGTATTCATACAAGATATTTGCTACACGCTTGTAACATTACTTGTTTACACGCCAGTGGCATTGTAGCGGTCAAAAGGTCATACAATAAACCTACGTTGAAATTCAGAATTTCAATAAAGTATGAGAGTTTTGATTACTTTTCATGGCATTTACATACTGGTCTCCCACAATTTGACCTCATCAAGATCAACACGTAAAGAAAAAGATAGCGTTTACTATGTGTTCTGTTCTGAATAAAGACAGATAAAAAGCGTGAAGATACACACATAGGCAATTTATTGAAGTCACTCAAAAAGCCATGTGGGTGCAATAAATATACTTAGCCGACTTGGCAAAATAAAAACTCTGCATGCTGACTTGTCAACATTAAAACTGTGTCGTTGGTCGCCGCCGCGACTGTTGTGCATATATGAGGTAGGTACTGGGTTTGATTCTCGGGTCAGGCAAAGCCTCATTGAGTTTTTCCATCAGAATTTCTCAGTAGCAGATGCGGAGTGTGGGTAGGTATGTGCCCGGCTGATCGCAGTAGGCTCACCTCCTATTGCATGAGACTTAAACATAACTGGTGATGAGGTGTACCTACATGGGTATGGGTACACCGCTGCCTAAGCCTTCAGGGATTACAGGTGTGATATTATAGTACATAATGTATCTTCTAAAAAACCTATGTCATGTGTAGTTTCAGATCTCCAGGTACTCTATTGGCAATTTATTATGATTACTTAGGTAAATACACAGGAAATGGAAAAGCATGAAAAATACATTATGTTTATCTAAGTATTTTGGGTCACATTTGTAGTCACTTAATGACTGATGTAAATATTACTCAAGGCTATTTGTTGGTACTCACTAAATTATGTTGGCATTACAGAATATTAGAATACAAGAACTTAATCAACATCAATTTGCTCAACACTTTTTAGGAATTCAAATACATTACTTAATTATAACATTGTTTAATTTCTGACTACCCCAATGGTACAACTTTATATGTTAAAAATATTTCTAACATACATTGCTTAAAATAATCATAGGTCAGAAGTGACAGCATAATTAATAAAAAAAACCTACTTACTTATTCGTTTAAAAATGTAATACAACTTTAATAAGTACTTTTTTTTATTATATATATATATAAAACAACTTGAACTTTCTAAAAATAGCATCATTATCAGAATTTGCATGACAAATTCTTTTTTTTTTTTTTTTTTAAACGTGCCCCACACTAGGAATTTCTCCTGTATCGTGGGTGCGTTTACAAACATTGAAACTCACATACACAAATACACCCAGACTCGAAACAACTATCTGTAGGCCATACAAATATTTGTTCCGTGCGGGGATCGAACCCGCGACACGTAGCGCAGCAGTCCAATCGCTCAGCCACTGCGCCAACCGTGTCGTCATAAATAAATAATAAAACAATGAGATTAAGTCTTTGAGGTATTTGGGCATTATTATCTGGTGTTTTAGTTACTCATAGGTACTTCTAATATGAATACATAATTAGTAAAAAAATAAATAAAAGGTATCTGATATAGTTTGGAAGACTATAAGGAGAATATGAACAATTTCCCGTTAACTTGGCAGATAATTTTATACTTTATACCATTTTTTAATTTATTGGCTAAGTAGTGGCTATTCGGATATTGTGTAATAGGCCCTAAGTGCCTCATACACCCTCAGTATTGGGTTAGTAAATAATTTTGGGCCATATTAGGATTTATTTGGAAGCATAAATATTATAATCTACCAAATTCTTTCTATGACATTATCTGAGATGATGAAAGAAGCTTGAAAGGTTTCAAACCTCAATTTTTTCATGATTCAGGTCAGACTACTCCAGACTGATTAGAAAACATGATTTATGTGATTAGCACTGATTCTGGACCTATAGGTTTTATCTACTTTGGATTCAGAGGCTTCATTGGATATTGTAACCTCATTGTGTCAAAAAAGATTATTCTTATAAGAGCAGCAAAATTATTGAAAATAAGTAGCCAACTAAATTCCTATTGCCGGTCAGTCCGCTTGAAGAAATTTAGAATTTCAAGGTGCTTATGTGCTCTTCTATCTTATGTGCATTTAAGAAGTGTTTTTGTGTACATTTTTAATAAATAAATTTAAACAAATGAAACATGTAAACACAACATATTTCAGTAAACCGTGCAAAAAAGGTACAAAAAAGTGCTCTAAAAAAACAAAACTCTGAACTTACAACATTATAAATAATCCAAAGAAAGAAATTCTTCAAAAACAGTAACAGTTGTAGTCACAAACACGTCTAAATGCATTTGTTTGTTTTCCCATTTAATATCTCATTATTGTGAATCACATGCGTAGGTTAAACCGTAATGTGATAACAAGCAATGATAGAGGTAGACTGATAAGAGTAATCTATGCTTTAACAGGCATTGATGTCCATGAAATAGCTGTGCAATGTTAAGTGGTTTTATAAAAGCAATCAGGTAATAAATTAAGAGTGTTGGCTTTTCACGTGTAGTGCAAAGTAATAGGAGTATCAAATATAATTTGTTCATGTTGTTTCTAATGGCACTCACAAAAAAGTTATAACATGAGGTTTTGGGTTTTCCCCTTAATAAATTCCATAAGAAACATCTTTCACTGGATCATCATCAGCCTATAATGTTCCCACTGCAGGAACTCAGGCCTGCTCTCTAGGAGAGGGATGCACTATAATCCACCACGCGGGCCCATTGCGGATTGATAAATTCCATAAGAAACATCTTACACTGGATCATCATCAGCCTATAATGTTCCCACTGAAGGGACTCAGGCCTGCTCTCTATTAGAGGGATAGACTGTAATCCACCACGCGGGCCCAGTGCGGATTGGTAGATGTCACATAATATCTTCGAATTTTTTGGTTCTAAGACATGCCGGTTTCCTCATGATGTTTTCCTTCACCGTTTTAAGAGGATACTGGATTTACTATTTTAAACTAACTTGGTCACTAACATTACCATTAACACTGAAGACGGAGTATTTACCATGTTTACTGACAGTTTATTCATGATGGTGCTTGCAACTGCGCCGCACTCTCAGGAACTCAAAACAGACAGTAAACATGGTAAATACACCATTTTCAAAGTAATGATAATCTCCCATACTTACAGACTTAGGTGCCATAGATTGTTTATGCACATGTAACATCTTGGTAAACACGAGCATGAAACCCGAGTTCCATTAAGTATGGGAACATGAGTTGAGCTCTTATTGGGAGTAGGTGGATTGTAGGTGAACACTCGATAGGTTAAAGACAAATAGGAATACTTATTGCAGGATTAAGTAATATCAGTCTAAGGCTAATCATTTTACCAACAATATTAAGAGAGTGCAGAGGTCTTAACAGAAATTGTAATTTTTATATTATTATGTTTTAACATAAAAACAAAACAATGAAGCTATATTGCCTTGTTACTTTAACTACCTATCTGTTTTATTCCAATTTATTGGGGGTTGGCTCATCATGACTTCTGCTTCCTTACTTCACTATTACTTGTCATCTCAGCAGTCACATGTTTTCTAGCCATATCATCCTTCACACAGTTCATCAATTGTTTCTTTGGTCTTCCTCTACTCATAGAGCCATCTAAATTCTTCTCCCAACATTTTCCTCATTCCTTTGCTTCACAGTTTCACACATCCACAAATGATAACCAATTATATTACCTAGCACACATCTTTTCAGTCACCAACGCCACCTTCAGACTGCCCTTTACTTGCTGACTTTAGTACTCATTCCGCATTTTTGGGTTTTAGAAATCCTTTTTTTTTTTTTTTTTGGTGGGTGGAAAATCATCAAATGACCCCCCCCCCGCTCTTGGGCAGAGCGAAGGGGAGTGTCAGACTTCTACTGACTAAAAACCGAACCCATGTTCCTTCTTTGCCCTTGCGCCGAGGCCACGTTATCTAGTACAAGAATCCGCGGCCCCGACGGGGTTTTAGAAATCCTTGCTTTATGATTATGACCTAGTCATTACAAGGCAATATCTGTAAAAGAAAACTACTCATTGGGTGGGAAAGTAAAGCAATCTAAAAAAAAATGAATTCTGCTACTGGTTTTGGGTGTTTACATTACCTAATTAATCTCTCTCAGGCAAACAATCTTTTCAGACTTGCTGTCACGGTAGGTAAAAGACTGATAGCGTAGCTATCGTTATAAAAAAGGAGATGAAAATCAGGTCTTTGGGTAACTTTGACCACAGTATAAATATGTACAGTAGTGTGACTCGGCCGTGTCCTTGAAATAAATGCCTACAGCCGCGCGGTACGTAAACATGCGTAAGGGCTGCCCGCCTCCAGTATTTTAATAAACATGTGCTTATTTTGTGTTTCCATTTAGTTTTGTCATCGTAAATATACTTTTTAAAACAAATAAAATACTTTGTGAATTGAATAGAAAGTGTTCAATAAACATGCGTGTTGTTTTTTGATTGATAGATTTAATTAAAAAACCATGTTTTTTTTCGGGACATATAAAGAAATACTTATCCATTAAAAAGACACACATTATAAGCCTACCTACTAGTAAGTGAAATTATTTTATAGTCTTATCTTTCAAAGTTTCCAGGTAATTAAAAAAAAGTTATCTCTGGATACGTTATTAACGAATTCATAAAACCAAAAACAACACAAAAAATGTAAATTAAATGTACTTGTCTTATTTTTAGAGAAAACATCGCGCATTTATTGTTAAAAAACAACATACCGTCCGCTCGTCACTGCGGCACAGTCGCGACTGTCTGCATCCCAGGCGCGTCCCTTAATCGAGGCGCGTAGGCATAGCTCGCGCTTCGTCCGTTTGTATGAAGTCGAACTACTGTATGATAATATTACCGTGCTTTGACCTTTGGGTTGTGGTGTACACAAAACACAGCTAATAAGTATACATCACGCACACTACCTAATGAGTTTACACTTTACATGTGTGAAATAGTTATGCCACACAAACACTGAGTAAAGCAAGCGAGCTCTGTCTTTATTAGTGTGCGTGCGGCACATCAATAATACCATATACCAATATATAGTAATCATTCATTTGTCACTGAATCAGATATAATATTTCGCTAATGCAACTATAGCAATCTTGGCACAATAGTTAACACCTTTGGTTAACGAACGAGGAGTCGTAAGATCAAACCACGGGTGCTGCTTTTCTTTTTGTAATCATTATTTTGTTAAAACATTATTTAAAGTAGAATCTTTAACGATTCAATCCCGTTCATGGATGAGTTATGAAGTTTGCAACGTTTAGAACTACAACACTCTCAGTCCATTTTATTTCGGCTGCTTATAAACTAACTACCGACAATTTAAAAATAAAATTGTTTTCAAACACCTTCATTTATAAAAAAATTTGCTGTCTTAGTGGTCAATCTACGATTATTTGCATTACTTAGTTTATTGATAACACAGAATTACTCTAGATATATTCATTTGTAATTTATTTCTGTGAATCCAAACATGCATCATTAAAAAACGTTAAAAAGGCAGAAATAGTTCTTTTGTATGAGCAAACCTTATTTATTAGTGAAATTGCAAGGCGCTTATTGATATCGGTAAGTAACAGATAATAACTTTTATGTTTACGTATGAATTTATAAAATTAACGTAACTTTAGTGCTTTAACATTGTTATAATAGCCCATTTTTGTTTACTAATGTATATTTAAACCATATCTAAAAGTATTTTAACTTGTAGTGTATCTATGCATATGATTATTGAAAATAAATAATATTAATTTGGTGTATATAGAAGTGTGTATGTATTATAGTTTATATATGGTATATAATATAGTTACATATAAACCAAATTAATATTATTTCATCATTTAATAGATAGGTATACATTAAGTTAACTAAAGTGCATTAACCATTGTTATAATAGCCCATTTTGTTTGCTAATAGAGGTATATTATTATATAGTTTAAGGTATATAATAGGTATATATTTAAAAGTATTTTATATAATTATTGTATATAAATAACATTAATTATATATGAAAGCATAATTTTATTTTTTAAGTATACATAAATATTACTATTTACTATAAAATACCTAACTATTATCATAAGTATTTTAGTAGAAGAAGGATTTTTAAATACTGTTTTGTTTTATATTCACAGAGAAGAACCGAGCAATTATGGGTCCACCGATATGCGGATTCTGGAGACGTGGAAAATCTTCGACGTGGGCCAAAATCAAAAGCGAATTCATCAGCTCGACACCATGACATCGTGGCAAAGCACAAAGCTAGTTCATTCAGATTGCGTTCTGCTGGTTCACGCTGCAGCAAGCCAGCGCGGAAGATTTTACTGTCCAGTCCACTGCGCATCGACGACGCCGACTACAGATCGCTAGGTCATAATTATTTTAATTTTCATTGGAAGAACAATGTGGTGAATTGTAGCGACGAAAAAACTTTTAAGTTGAATAAGGATGGGCGTGAAATATTATGGCGAAAAGGTGGTGAAAGATAATTATAATAAATGTAATAACTAAATTAGTAGAATTTATTTTAAATATTAAACGATTGTGAACCTTATCGTTTTAAACAAAATGTTCATGTTTGTGTGAACAAATGTAAAACTTAGCATTATTTTTATTTGTTATTTATATAAACAACTTGCTGTATTCCTCTGTTTTAAACAACAATTCGTATTGTTAAAAGTCTGGTGAAGTGATGTTATTGTTATGCGGATAGAAATTGCCATAATTTCTTACTATCTAACATGTTGATTCACTTCCCAGCTAATTTTACTTTCGATTCAATTTAGATACCACCCTACTTCAATAAATTATTTACGTCCATCCTTAAGCAACACATAAATTGTCTAACTAATAAATAAAAATAAAACAAATTATTTTATTGTTTTTATTTAATTACCTTTCTACTTTTTTGTTTAAGTGATTTTATTGGTCACAAACTTAATTTTATAAAACAAAAAGTAAAAAACGGTAAAAAACAGTAAAACTGAATTCCTCAGTGGGGATCGAACTCACGACACCGAGCGTAGACTAAGAACTAAGTCAAGCGCTTACACCACTCTGCCACGGATGTTCTACTAGACATATCTAAAATATTGGGTCATATTCCTTCACTGTGAGCCTGTTTCTTGAATTTTTACCCGTGTATGTTTAATACGTATACCCACACAATATTAATAAAAGTTACCGATGAGTGCGTGATGTAAAGTCGGCCTGCGGTAGGCCAGTTTTGACTTATACGCACATAACGCACACTATTAGAAACATAGTTCACTCGTTTTACTTAGTGTCATCATCATCATCATCATCAGCCTATAATTGTTCCCACTGCAGGGACTCAGGCCTCCTCTCTAGGAGAGGGACTTAGTGTGTGTGCGTATAACTATGACTTCACTCACACATTGCAAAATGTATACTTATTAAGTGGTTCGACTGTACTAAACTCTGTAGGCGTAACCTTATTTTGAATAAGATGTGTGTTGTGTAGTGTTTTCACTTTTTTTATAACAATGAGGTAGGAAACTACTACTTAATTAGTTTCCAGGCACAGAAACAAAAAGGAAACTAGGATATTGTTCAGTTTTTTGTAAACAGAGATCCTTGAGTTGCCCTTTATTGGATGTGAATCATTATGTGGTTACATATTCTAAGTAAATAGGCATTTTGATAGTGATATACTTATAACAAGCACTTGCAAACTCACTACTGTTATGGAGCTAAATTATTATTCATGTAGGAATTAATCAAGTAGAAACTTAGGATTTCATGATGTTAGCCGATAAAGCAGGAAATCTGCTTTATTTTGAGTAGGTGTTAACACTTATCATGATAGGAGGTTCATCAATGTATCCTGTCGATTAACTTCCGATATTTCGAGCTCTAAAGTGGGAGCAATTGCGGCGCATTATCACTAACACGATAATCTGATTAACACTTACAAATCATCGTCGGAGCTGCCTGAGCTGTAGTTTATCGGGAAACCCATATCCTTCTTCCAATCCACATCCGTGGAACTATCCATTTTGGATATAAATCACGAAAACTTGACTTTACCAGACAAAAACACGATTCCCGCTTCACGGAAACATAGTCACTTTACCACTTCACAAAACACTCATAATCACCCACAGAATTTTCACAGTACTGCTTTGATACAAATTGTACAGTAAATCTCATGCTTAGACATTAATTTCGTTGGGACTTAACCGGTATTTCGATAAAAAATTGTCCGCAAAAACCGAGCACCCACGTCTTCACTCGCGAATGTTAGACAGATAATGTGTCAAATTTCAATGTTGTCAAGTGTCTCGTCACAATGTCAAATTCGGCAATAGAGCTGCTACCGCCACAGGTAAAATATTTATAGTCTTTTCAATCGAATTTTAATAGTCCTTGTTTCAAAGTGCTGTAGTACCTATCCAAACGTATTTATTGTACTTGGAGGTCTGAGATTATCTGTGGTAGTCGGCAGTGATGGCTAGAGATATCATTACAAACAAATTACTTGTACTTAAAATATTAATAAACCAGTTTCAGCACTCTTATTATGTGGTTTTCATACAGTCCTTGTATCTTATTTACTTTAAAATGAAATTAAAAAGTTAATTATGTACCTACATACATTTGATACATTAACACTGATTATGAGATTTCGTGCCGCAGATAAAAATCACCCAGTAATTAAATAAGTACCGATTACAAAACATACAATAATATAATCATACGGGAATAATAGTTTTAGCTATTGTTCCATGTCTAGAATACACTTCTTCTGAAGTACTTTTTACTATCAGTGTCAATAATTCTATGTATACCTAATAAAAAAGATAATCCAGGATAAAATTTCATTTCAATAAATTAACAACTTATAGAAATTCATTAATAATTGGCGCCACATAAAAATAGCGCCGAGGGGAAAGCGGGGGGGATGTGTTCGCGCATGGGTACACTCGCGCACGAAACTACTAGGCCTATTGTTTTATTTTCGAACTAGCTTTTCGTTTGAGTCTTCGTATATTGCTTATTAGTAGGCAAAAATATATTAGATAAAATATCATTAAATAGAATTAACACTCATTTTGTGTGTGTGTTGTAAATTTGTTCAATTAAAAACACAATTCTTCTCACTGTAGTTTCATGCATTGTTTTAAATTATCAATAATATTATTATCGGCCTCTCTCTTCATAAAACAATTTACGTCATAAAATTACCATTTCGTAAAACTTTTGTGCGCGATGGTATTTTGCGAAAATGCAGGACAGTTTATCGGCAGAATTTAAAAATGAGGTACCTTCTTTCGCATTAGGTACTTTGATATTCATTGATTAACAATATTTTTCCATGTAACTAATGTGCGGCTCTTAAGAAACAATGATACTAGGTAGGTACCTATTACCTGATATTCGTTATTTTGTAATATTACCTAATTACTTATTACAAAATCATTTGTTTAACAATGGCAATGACTGTAAATGGGTAATAATTAAATCACAATACTAATGACAATGACTACCTACTTACTTGTTGTTTAAAGTTCATTAATGTGATATCAAAGTGCTGCTAATGAGTTAGCGTTTGTAGTTTGAGAAATTGGTATTGAACAAAATTGCTAAGTCCCTTTCTTAAGGATTTTATCGGTGACACAAGAACCTAAATACCTAATGTGAAATGAACTGATAGAGTCACTGATGTATTAGTACCTATACCTATTGTTTGACGAATTTCTTGAACATTTCATTTATACAATCAAAATTAATTTAGGTAACTCACTCACTATAAGTATAGCTTATCAGTACTCCCTAATATTTTACAGCAAAAGCTTGTTGTTCAAATCAGTGATGTGCGGCAATGTGAATAGGACAGAAGGGCTGACTGAATTTCATTCTCTATTAAACGACCTTATTAAGTAAGATGGAACTGAAACTGATTTAATTTTTATCCTCAGGTTTATATTTTACTTAAGAAATAGTAACATTTCTTTTTACTACAAGTTGCTCCATAAAAAGTAGCAGGAGCTGTCAGTTTTAATAAAAACGGCGCGGGACTAACCTTCACACTGCTCTGTCACGGCGCGGGTTTAGTCAAAATATACTTAAAATATCTACTACTTAGGACAGGTACTACCTAAGCTAGACGCATCCCCATCTTCTATGGGGCAAGTACTTACAACTAGGTATACCTAATTATATTACGATAAGTCAAGAGACATCAAAAAAGGTTTACTACTACAACTGAGTACTTTCACAAGATAATATGCCTTGTGATTGTGACTGTAGCGTAGGAGTGCAATGCGTCGTTTCGGGAGTTGCTGCGTCGGGCTGCGCGGCGCCGGATGTTACCGGCGGCGAGTGCTGTGGGTGCGGGGGCGTGCGGCGGCACGTGCCGTGGCGGCGGGTGTGCGGGGCTCCGGGTCGCGGGGCGGCGGTTGCACGTTGCGGCGTGCATTCGTTGTTCCGTGATTCGGGGTCTCGAGCATTCGTTGTTGCGGTTTGCGTCGGTGCATGCTTTCGTGCTCGCAGTGTTCGTTGTTGCGGGCATTCGGTGGCGTGTGGTTCGGCGTGGTGACTTTCGGAATGACGTATTGCACTCGTAGTTTCGTTTTTCTTCCGTCCTTCTGACATTCAAAAGTGCCTGTAATGGCTTAATTGAAATAAAATACTTATTTGAGTTGAATTGAGTTTTTATAAACTGAGATGTGCGATTGTTAATCTGCCTCGTTGGTATAGTGGTCGCAAGCGCGACTGCTGAGCCTGAGGTCCTGGGTTCGATTTCCGGGTCGGGCAAGGTGTAATTGGCTTTCTCCATCAGGAATTCATCAGTAACAGCCACGGAGGCTGGATCTGTGCGCGGTTGATGGCAATTGGCTCGCCCCCTATTACACGGGACTTAAAACATAACTGGTGAAATGTGGGTGCACCATTAGGTACACCTCTGCCTAACCCTTCGGGGATTAAAGGCGTGATGTTATGTTATGCGATGTGCGATTGTGGGTCTCTTGTTTTGATACAACACTAGGAAGTGTCGATGGGTGGGCGTTTTTGGGGAACTGTCTTATAAAAATGTAAATACAGTGAAACCTGGTTAAATGTGTCTCAGATATCCAAATCTGTCTCATGGGACCCCAGTATGAGTTCCAGTTATCTATAGAGGTTTCTCACTTATCCAAGTCCCAGTTAACCAAGTTTCACTGTAGTAAAGTAAAGTAAATTTTGACCTTCGAAAAGTGCTGATTATCAGCCTAGTTTGAATAAATGAATTTTTGATTTTGATACCTGGATGAATAAATATGTTAATGCAAAATTCCCTAGGTGGTAGCTAAACATCTAATTACTACATTGCTATAATATATGCCTTCTGTCTTTCACCCTTTTCAAGCAGTGACTGGCAGCTGAATAAACTAAAGAAGCTGCCTCCTCATTCAGTTAGATGAGACAAGTGCTCAAATCAACTCTGTCAACATGTGCCTTTTTGTTGGGGTTGGGAATCCATCCCGCTCTGGGCAGAGCAGAAGGGAGTGTCAGACTTCTACTAACTAAAAACCACCCATGTTTTTCTTAGCCCTTTGTGTCGAGGCCACGGTATCTCTTTCGAACAACTCGCAGCCCCAATGGAGCCAACATGTGCCTTACGCATCATGTTTGCGATACAATGAGCTGCTAGTAGTACATAACTTGAGAACAAACCTAGATGTTTATGTAGTATCCTAGCCTTATACATTTTGCCTACCTATGTAGCATTTCACGCAAATCCAATCCATATGGGACTTACCTACTGTATCTTTAATATCTATCTATATAAATAAAAAGATAAGTCCTGACTGACTGATTGACTGACTGACTCATCAACGCCCAGCCCAAACCCTTGGACCTAGAAGGCTGAAATTTTGCACAGAGGTTCCCTTTATAATGTAGACAAGGAATAAGGAAGGATTTTTAGAAATTGAACCCCTAAGGGATTTGAGAAAAGGGGATGAAAGTTTGTATGGAAAATCGTCATTTTCACGCGGGCGAAGCCGCTGGCAAATGCTAGTCCATAATATTCCAAAACGTGGGTGTACTTACCGTCTAATCCTTCGGGGATATCACACGTGAGGGAGATAACTAAGAGGAACAACGATAATATAATAAAGAAAACCTCTAAAAGCTTGAAAATATCAAGAAAAACGTTTATTACTTAAATTAAGTGTATAAAAAAACATTTCAAATATCATCAGCATTCTCTTGCCCTTATCCCAATTCATTTGGGGTCGGCGCAACATGTCTTCTTCTTCCTTAATTCTCTGTTTTTCGTCATCTCATGAGTCTCTTACGTACGTTCTAGTTCAATATCAACATATTTTTTTTGCTAGCCTGTACTGTGTGTATCCCACAGCCCACTGCTGAGCAAAGGCCTCCCTACCTTTCTCCTTCCAAACCTTTCTATCCCGTGCGATCTCTGGCCATGTTAGCCCCGCAAACATGATCAGTACGTCACGCCACCTTCGCCGCGGTCGACCTCGACGGCGCTGTCCTGCCTCTAGCGTCTAGTGTGTGACGATTTTTGCCCATCTCTGCCCACATAATTTATTAGCTTTGTTTTTTTTTTTGTAGATAAATCAACATCAGCTTATTTTCCATCTACTTAAATATTTTTCATGCATAAGTACATCTATCCTTTACCTACAATAATAATATACAAAATTGATGTGTCCATGTAGATATACCTATTGTCCAAAATTATATTTCTTCAGTCTTTGTCGAACTTTGTATATATGTCTATCTAGTAAAGAACAAAGGCCACATATATCCGGCCTGGTCACTCTTGTATCCTGCCATGAAAGGCCAGTAGGCTCTCGGCCGCCGGTCGATCACTTGCGAAGATAAGTCGCATCTTACACAGTTGTTCTTGTACAGCTTGAGAGACATCACTACTGGCAGGATTAACAAGAATATCATCAGCGCCTGTAAGAAAAACAAAACAAAAATGTAGAATAGGTAACAACGGTTCACTGACAGAAAACTCCAATCTGTGGTCTACCACAGTTTCGAGCTCACTTGCGTCAAAAGTACCGTTTTCCAAATTCCACCCACTACAAGCCTTTTTTTTTTGGAGGATGGGAAATCATTAAAGTCTCCTCCCGCTCTGGACAGAGCGGTAGGGAGTGTCAGACTTCTACTGACTAAAAACCACCCCTGTTCCTTCTTAGCCCTTTGTGTCGAGGCCGCGGTATCTCTTTCGAACAACCCGCAGCGCGAACGGCAAGGACCCAGTATAGGTGTACCTGATGACTTGATCCACCGGATCGATGAAATCGGTAAAAAAAAAGTCTCGTAATCTATGCCTATAATTTTCACAATAGTCTTAATAAGATTTGCAGACGACCTCATGCTTTCGAACTTCGATGATCTCCAGAAGATGAAGTGAAGTCAGGCTGTGAATGGATGAATAGAATAATAATTAAGTATATTGAGTACTTACTGAAACTTTAATATTTCTCATTTTTGTCACCATGGTAACCGTTGCAATTAATTCCCAAGGCTATATAAAACGAACTTACTATCTTATCTATGACCACCTCTACCGAAAGGCAGGGTTTTAATGAACTCATTTCTTCATTTCATGTTACTTTTAAGCAGAATTTGATTATTTTCTTTTCAATGCACGTGCACTTGAACAAAGGCTCTGTTTTGAAAATTCATTAACAATAACGTTATTCGCTTTTAACAGTAATTAATAATATCTTCTTACAAACTTTGTGTTTAAAAAATAAATCGAATGAACTCAATTCATGATAATAAAAAATTAATACTTTAAATTAATACAATAATTAAATTGATAATTATGTGTTTGAGCTTGAGCCATTTAGGGTTGAAGCACTACGGCGAGAGCTGGCCCATTTTTTTTAAGTTGGAGGTAAGGCGCAACCTAGCTCTTGCTAAATATGTTTTTTATGGTTTTTCGAGGAATATTAAATAATCCGCAAATATTAGAATCGTTGGGATTACTCGTTCCAGACAGGAGGCTACGGTTGGGACCGAGGGCGGGGCTGTTTAGAGTTCCGGCAACGCGTACCAACTTATTAAAGTTTGCGCCTGTGATTCGTGCAATGAGAATACTGAATAGTGTGTCTCGGCGTTTGGACATATTTTCTTGTTCCTTGGCGGAATTCCAGAGGGAGACACTAAGTATGTTGTCCACTGTATAACTGTGTTATTTGGGACTGTAATTAATGACTACTTTTGTTAACTTGGGTCTTACCTGTCACAACAAATGTATATGTAAATAAATAACTAATTTTTTTGGCCAAAGAATCCTGTTATCAGCTATGTTGACGAATTTGACGCCCTGTAATTTCTCTCTAAACCTCTCTTCTTCTTGTTTTCCTTGTTTCCGGGCAAAGTTTAATTCTTTGCCCGGTAAGGGAATGAAATCCCAGTACCCCATGCTTAGTAGTTACGCTTGCAACCGCTATACCAACGCGCAACGGGGTAGTCTAACACCCTAATAATTATTGTTATCTTAGAACGAGATCCTGAATACACTCGTGTCCACTCTTGACCTCAATCATGTTTGGTGCAAAGCGACGGTTGGCAGACCAATCATAAAATCAAATCAGACTTTGCACACTGGGAAGTAAAAACAATCAAAACTGTTTGTGACATTTTTATTATTAATATGACCTTAAAATATCTTTGCTATAATTATTTAGTACAAACATACAAAAAATATTTTTTTAAGTTAATGTTCGTGGTCATGATCTCTTATCCTTATCTTGTCTTTGAACTCTCTGCTGTCTTGAACATCATCCCCATCACCTTTGTTCATCTCGAGCCAGTCTCTAGCTCTGTCCTTCTTAATCTTCTTCTGGTACACCACATAACCGTCCCTCGTCATATAGGAGATCACAGGAGTGAGCACCTGTCGGTTTTGACTGTGCTTTGACGATGACCTCACTTTATTTCTATTGGAACGCCGGTATTCCACACTATGCGAACAGGATTCTTCGCTGGATGACGAATGCATATTGATACGTTTACGTCTAGGCCTGCGACTCCTCTTCCGATGTTTATCAGCCTTCTTCGAGCGATGTGGCATCACTACCATGGGTAATCTACCGCCGTTCATGGGAAATGACACAGGCATTGGCATGTTCATTGGGCCTGGAGACATGCCAGGTAAACGTGGCATACGGGGCATCATCGCAGGTGCGTTAGGCATCTGCATAGCTTGCGCACCGCTGGGCATTTGCATCATTTGTGCACCATTAGGAAGCTGCATCATGGGTCCACTGTTGGACATCTGCATCATTTGTGGGCCGTTGGGCATCATGTGCATTGGAGGTTGCCCCTGCTGGTAAGGGTAAGGAAAGGACGGTGCAGGCATGTTGTGGGACGTAGTGGTAGCTATTAGGAGCAGAGCCAACGATTGACTTACGAGGGGATGACTCATCTGAAAGCGAAATAACACTGATCAGAAGTCTAAATTATATTCATGTATATTACGACTATTTCATGGATTATGTTTACCTTTGAGCCTTCACAGATACTGAATAAAACGTTTGCTTGACGAAAAGGTAGTAGGTACAGAACTTCTAAAACTTTTACAGGTAATGCAGTAACAAGCTTCGGATTCAGAGGTCGATTGTAAGAAAAAATGAAATTTTAGCCATTAAATAGTACAGGCTTAATATTACGGCACAATGCTTCGCTGAAAAAAAAATTAAACAACATTACATAAATACATAGCACTCGGAGGTGCATAATTATGTAATCCGAATAAGTATGTTGTTACTTACTTCAAAACACTCGAAATCAAAAAGTTATCAATTGTTAAAATCGTATGATTTCATGATGGTCTAATAAACAATCTCGTGATGAAGAGGGGTGCAACAACAAATATGAATGGCAGAGTGATGAATATAAATTCTGATGGATGAATAGGAGAACCGTATAGAAGAGATAGATGGAAGGTGTGAGGAATTATAAATATTAAAAAAAAAACAATGAATCGTATTGTAAAAGTTAAGTAATATACGCTGACTCCGAGTAACATGGGACAAGATGATTATAATAATATTATGATTATGGCCAGAATCAACTCAATGGATATATTAGGTAGGTACTAGCTTTTGCCAGCGGCTTCGCCCGCGTGAAAATGACGATTTTCCATACAAACTTTCATCCCCTATTTAAATCCCTTAGGGGTTTAATTTCGAAAAATCCTTCCTTATACCTTGTCTACATTTTATAGGGAACCTCTGTGCAAAATTTCAGCTTTCTATGTCGAAGGGTTTGGGCTGGGCGATGAGTCAGGCAGTCAGTCAGTCAGGACTTCTCTTTTTATTTATATAGATATAGAAGATAGATGTAGTAAGTACCTGCTATCTATATGAACATTATGGTGGTCTTAATTAAGTGTTGTGCAGTAAGTATCTAAAAACTTGTACATTTACATGAAATCGAACGAGTTATTCTTATCACTTTTTATCAGCAATCTGCTCCAGTTATCATGACATAATATTAAGATCATTCATTGTTTCGAATTGTTACCACTAACAGAGAACCAGTTCTTTTTCAAAAGAAAAGGAGTACCAAAACTGGAGATTGAATAAGCATGTTTTCTGTTAAAGAGTTGTAAATCAATGGCCATGCATAAGAGCCATTGTGACGACATTACGCACGGTTTTATTGTTTTGTTTTTTATAGCAAGCACCTGTTCACTACAGGTTTACAAAAGGCTCTACTCGATCACGAAGGATCCATTGGAGTCGCTGAGTTTGGCTCCAGTGGCAACAACTGATGGACTGAAGTAAGTTTATATTGGCAGTTGGATATAAAATATATATTTTAAAGTTGTTATAGGATGATTATATTAAATAAAGGCATTATGATTGTTACAGACAAAAATGAAAACAATATTGCATCGCTGGTGGCTGGCTTGGCTTGTTAGTGTATCAACTGCATTGGCAACAGAATTGCTACCACTATGTCCCACCAACCTTCAATATTTTCCACAAAAACTACCAATGCACTGCAGGATGCCAACAAGTGAAAATGAGGCACCCCCAGAACTACCAAAATTTCCAACGTTACCTCCGTTGCCTGATTCTGGCTACTATCGAAGTCTACCTTCAGATAAGCAGCCACCTCCAATCCCGATTCCAATTCCACCGTTCCCAGGTATGCCGGGACCCATGTCAATGCCTGACCCTATGGGACCAATGCCAATGCCTGGCCCCATGGGACCAATGACTGGAATGCCAGGTGCCATGCCGATGCCGATGCCAGTACCAATGGTGGGAGGACCTCCGCACAAACTTCCAGTCATAGTAATGCCATTTTACTCTCAAGACCACTCAGTTAAAAAGCCACGAACAGAAAAGCCTTGTAAACATCCTGTGAAGAAGAGACCCCGCAAGAGGAGGAAACACGGCCATTCGACCTCCGACACCGATACCAGTTCTTCTGCTTCTTGTTCTACTTCTGGTTCTTCTTCTTCATCTTCATCTACTTCTTCCTCTTCTGAGACTTCCGATACTAGTTTTGGTGACCACGGCTGGTGGAATGGACGCAGAAGTTCAAGAAAGAAGATTCTCAGGAAATCTAACCGACCACACGCACACAGGAAGAATAAAAATAAATCAAAAAATAAGAAAAAAGCCGTACTAACTCCCATTCTCCAATACGTTACAAAGGACGGGTACGTAATATTTGAGAAGAAAATATCTAAAGGTGAAGCAAAGGACTGGTTAAAAGAGTTGAAACCACAATCTGGGATGACTGAGAACAAAGAAGTAAAACCTAAAACAAATCGTGAAGAAAAACCTCCAGACGAATACGTGTTTAATCCAAAAAGTGCTGAAGAATTTTTTAAAATAGATGAAGCGACACGCTTAAAAGCCAATAAAATCAATACCGAGGCAGCACCCAAAGAAGGCACAACAAAAAAAGGGAAAAGGAAGCATCGACCTTTAAAATTTAATCCCGTGGTAAAAACGGAATGAGCCTTTATAACTTAGATTAATATGTCTATTGATTTTATATTTTTATATGTACATAAGGAATAAAATGCTATTTACAGTTGTTTTTTGATTTCGAAAAACTGTTTAAGATTCACAGATCCTACACGGATCCTATAAGGGTAAGTAATCTTCATATAAATGGACACATTTAAGACGCTGTAAAAATATTAGTACAATTCTTATAACATGTAAATCGGTGCGTATACTACAGAGATATCCCATTTCGAAATTTGGGTGCTCACAAAAGTTAGACATATTTTTTTTTCAATTAAAATATGGTTTCAAATTATTATTTTTTCACGAATAAATAAAAACCAATATTTATGAATCAGAAGGAGAAGAAAGAGGTGGCGAGACAATCAGGACTCACACCACGAGGGCTGGTTCAAGGTTGCTCAGGAAAAAAGCAATTGGAAGGAATTAAGAGAGGCCTTTGTCCAGCAGTATTTGAGATCTTGAGATCTTGTTTAATATGATATGACTCCAAATGGCAAAACACCCCAGTTTGGCGTAGGGTTAAATTGGCTTATACGTGCAAATATGCAGAAAAACATTCTACGATTTGATACAAGAAAAACAATATACGCATGAAAGTTAAACATAAAATAAATGTTATTTGGTATAAGTAATGCTTAGTTAGACTCAAATTAAAATACATTTTATAAGGAAGTTTTCCATGAGCGCGAACAGAGTGTGCCGCGAGAAAAACACCGATTTTGACCCCCTATCCGACATTACATATCTTTTAACCGACTTCTAAAAAGAAGGAGGTTCTCAATTCGGATGCACAAGCAGTGGAAGTATCAAATTATAATGACCAAACTAAAACGTTAGAATCATTCCAATCTTCGTTTATGTGTAATCGATACGGAGTGCCACAGGGCAGTATTTTGGGGCCACCATTGTTTTTGCTCTATATTAATGATTTCCCCGAAGTTATAGATCATAAATGTGTACTGTTTGCCGACGATACTACAATTATTATCAAAGCACAAGATAAAAATTCGTACGAACAGGAAATAAACGTTGCGCTTCAAAGAACTATAGAGTGGCTAGAGGCTAATAATTTAAAAGTTAATATTAATAAAACTAAATTTATGCAATTTCATACCTATCGAACAAAACCGCTAGCCCTAAATATCTCTTATAAAGGGGTAGCCCTGGCAGAAACTGACTCTGTTAAGTTTCTTGGGATACATTTAGATAAATTTTGCTCATGGAAAGATCATATAAATAACATTTGTGTTAAAATAAATAAGTTTATATACCCTTTGAGACGAATTAGCTGTGAGGTATCTAGAAATGCCGCAATAACGGCTTTCCATGGCTACATAACCTCCACGCTAAGGTATGGTGTTATCCTGTGGGGTCGTTGTGTGGAGATAGATCAAGCATTCGTTATGCAAAAAAAGTGTCTAAGAGCTATATTTGGATTAAAACAAATAGAGTCATGTCGTCCATTCTTTAGAAAATACAAAATACTAACGCTACCATGTATTTATATACTAGAATCCTGTATATTTGTTTTCAAACATAAGAGACTTTTTCAACAAGCAACAAACTACTATGCCCCACGATCTATGTATACTAATAAGTTGCTCAAACCGAGGACGAATCTCACACTTACAGGTAACAACAGCTATATTATGTGTATAAAACTGTATAACAAAATACCAAATTCCATAAAAATGCTACCATTTTCTAGATTTAAAAATAATTTGACGAGGTTTTTAATTGAAAAATGCTTTTATAGTGTACATGAATTTTTGGATTATAAATTGTAAGTTTTATTAATTTCATGGTCATTCTAAATAATTGTTGTATAATTTGGTATTGTGTGGCGAATCTCTCCCATTATTGACATTGTTACTGTTGACATTGTTATTATTGACATTTATGCTTATTTTTTTTTTTCATTATTATTTAGATATTTATTTAATACTATGATACAATTTTAATGGGATTATCTGTTTAATGACTGCATGAGTTTTTAGATTATGGTTCTTTTTTTGTGTAAATTGGTATGTATATATCTATGTACGTTGATGCGCTGGCGACCGCAACCGCGACGCCGCGCGCGCGACCTCTACGTGCCCTTGAATGGGCCGCTGCAACAGTTCTACGCCACATCTCAAGGACGATAGACGCACGTCCTTCACCTTCATCTTTATTCGCAATTAACTGTAATTATTGCGCGCGCGCACCCTTTATAAGAGTGGAGAATAGACCCTTTACGAACGATACGTGTTTTGTGTAATTGATGATACCTGGACCACGAAAAACGGTGACCCGCCATCCCGAGATCGCACCAGATTGTGGGAGTCCCGCTGAAGGCGTTACGTTGGTATGTACAATCAATTTGCATGAAAACTGATCTATTTCTCCTGGCCTCCTACTTAGTGAACCCCCTTCGCTCTCCGCAGGAAATTTTGGAATTATCAGAACCAGCACCCGCGTGGTGAAAAATAATTTAGTTGGATTTTTTTTGAATTTTCACGAATTATTTCCACCATTTTATGGTCCTTCGAGCCGGATTTTGATAATTTTCATAATTTTCATCTTTTCTTATCATATTTTACCAATCCGCATCAAAATCCGCATTTTTTAAATATAATTATACTACGAAGGTAGGCAGCCACTTTGTGTGTGTCGCGCGTCGTATTTATTTCTCATTTTCATACCAAAGATATTAAGAAGAACTCCTTTGGTTACCGCTTTAAAAATATATACTTTTCATCGCATATTTTATTGTTTTCGCATCGCATTTCATCGCATTTCGCTATCTCTGAACTGGGTACCTAACCTACCCACATTGTTTGATATCTATCTGCCCACTATTAACGAATAATGTCGTCTAATGAACAAAAGTTAAAATTATTAGAATGCCAGCGTCAATTATATTTCGAACGTATGCAAAATGCTTACGATCTTTCGCGTAATTTAAAAGATTCTAGTGCATTAGACAGTTTTCTTTGTTCGATTGTAACCTTAGATGAGGTTCGCAGTAATTTTCAACAATGCTTAACTGACATTAATACGCTTTCGTTGAAAATCGATAAAGAATCCGAACCTGACTTCAATAAATGGCTTGCATTTGAGGATTTATATTGTCGCGTCAAACGTAAACATTCTCAGTTAGAACCTAAGTCGAGCTCGAGTATGACTAAACATGATGTAAACAACGATAGCTCGTCACCTAACGTAAAGCTAGCTCGCATCGAAATTCCCGAGTTTGATGGCAGTTCTAAAGATTGGCCGCTTTTTTATGCTACATTTCAAAGCGCTGTACATTTAAACACGTCGCTTAATGATACAGAACGCATGTTTTATCTGGCCAGTAAACTTACTGGTAAAGCGAAATCTGTTTACGCTGGATTTATTCCATCTGCGGAAAATTACAGTACGATCTATTCCGCACTCATAGATAGGTATCAAGATAAAAGAAACTTGGCTGTCACTTATCTAGATCAGATGTTTTTATTAAAACCTGTTCTTTCCGCTACCGCTAGTAATTTAGAGACTTTAATCGATCAATTTTCGAACTCGTATCTCGCATTAAATAATTTAAAATTACCTAACTTGTGTGACTTCATAATATCACACGCTTTGTCTCAGCGCTTAGACAAAGAAACCGCGCAGCTGTTTGAGATGGAGAACCGAGGTAAGGATATACCTACACTCGATAGCTTAATTTCTTTTGTCCGTGACCGTATAAAAGTTTTAAATCGGACGGGTGATAACAGCACTAACGCAAATACCTCGTCTGCAAAAGGTAATAAAAACGCGTCAAGTAACTCGTCGAATAAAGGCACCGCGCGCTCTTTTGTAGTAAACAATAACAAAGTTACTTGTCAATTATGTGAAAAGTCGGACCATGATCGACTTTATTCATGTCCGAAATTGAAATCGCTAACTCCTCGCGAACGTTTTAATTACATTAAAAAACTCCGCGCATGCGTAAATTGCTTGAGTTTGCAACATCACACACGTTCTTGCGGGTCGAAGTCGACATGTAAACAGTGTGGTTCGAAATTCCACCACTCTTTATTGCACTTCTCGGAGTCGAATGAGTCATTGACCCCAGGCGATAACGCATCGAGTAGTACAGGATCAACGGTTCCGATACATGACGCGTCTGCCAATTCGTCTTCAAACTCGGTTTCTAATAAACAAGTAGACAACGCAGTAGCCCTTTGCAGCATGAGTGCCAGCAATAAAAACCCGAGAAAACCAAATAACGTTTTGTTATGCACCGCCCTCGCTAACGTCAAGTGCAGGGACGGATCGATTGCTCAAGTTAGAATTCTGATCGATAATGGTTCTCAAAACCATTTTATAACTCGCCGCACTTGTAAACGATTAGGAATTCGCATTTTTAATGATTGTTCTGACAGGTCAGTGAACGGATTAGGCAACTGCACTCAGACTATTTCCGGCATCGCTAACATCACTTTGTATTCAAAATATGATGAAACCTTTAGCTTGCCGATTCAACCGCTAGTTCTTAAAACGATTTCAAGTGATTTGCCGAGCGGTCAGTTTGACATTTCGTCTTTGACCTACTTGGACAATTTACAGCTCGCCGATCCTAACTTCCAGACTCCTGCCGACATAGACCTTTTGTTAGGCGCTGATACTTTCATGGAGATCTTGCGACCTGGAAGATTATTGGGACCACCTGGAAAACCGGATGTACTGGAATCCGCTTTCGGTTATTTAGTTTTCGGGTCGATCGCCTCACTACCTTGTCACAATAATAGCCCACCGATTAGCCAGACATTTTTTTCATCTTGTGACGAATCGATCGAATCTTTAGTTGCAAACTTTTTGCAACTCGAGTCAATACCAAGTAAAACTCACATTTCTAAACCCGAACAAGAATGTGAGGATTTTTATGTGTCGAACACACACCGCGATAATGAATCCGGACGTTACGTCACCGCTTTGCCCTTTTCGCAACCAACTTCGTTGCTAGGCGATTCTATAACTATCGCCTCTCGCCGCTATACTAGTCTAGAACGTCGGTTTCAGACAAATACCGCTTTAAAAATCGAATATGATATCGTAATGAGAGACTATCTCGAACGTAACATCATTTCGCCCGCTCCCGCTTCGACAACTGATAAGGACTATTACGTCATACCGCATCATGCAGTTACGCGACCGGACAAACCGGTTCGAATTGTTTTGAACGCTTCTCAGAAGTGCGTCGATTCTAATATTTCATTAAATGATTGTTTACATTCTGGCGCGAATTTACAAGCTAATTTAACCGCGATCATTTTAAAGTTTCGACTATTTCCTGTTGCTCTGACCGCCGACATTAAACAAATGTTTTTAGCCATCGGAATTCGCGAAGAAGACCGCCGTTTTTTAAACATTTTTTATAAATTTGACGAAGACGCAAATGCACAATTATATAATTTTAACCGCGTTTGTTTTGGTTTACGTTGCTCGCCGTACCTTGCCATGAGAACAGTAAAGCAATTAGCTCAAGACGAAACTGATTTACCACTCGCTTCGGAAATCGCTAGTAATAATTTGTATATGGACGATTTGGGGGTGTCCGTGGCCTCCGCCGAAGATGGGATTCAGCTCGCCCTAGACTTGATTGAGCTATTCAAACGTGGCAACTTTGACTTAGTCAAATTCGTGAGTAACTCGTCGGAGGTGTTGAAATCGATTCCAATAAACAACCGCTTGTCTTCAAACATTGAATTTGACAAAGAGGACCACCTGAAGTTGTTAGGCCTAATTTGGTCTCCGACTGAAGATGAGTTTTCGATCGCTATTAAATTTAACCCGCAGTCTAAATGTACTAAGCGACTTATGCTTTCCGCGATCGCTAGGTTATGGGATATTAATGGCTTTTGTGCCCCTGTAATTTTACATGCAAAACTTTTGATAAAAGCTCTTTGGGCCGCGACACCGAAAATCGATTGGGATGATACCCCACCACGTGACATCTGCATGGCGTGGAACCGTTTCCTCACTGAGCTTCCCGCTTTACAACGCTTTAAAATACCGCGCTTTCTCGGCGTTGTGCCTGAATCCCGCGTTATTCTGATGGGGTTCGCAGACGCATCCGAAAAAGCGATGGGCGCTGCCGTGTACCTCTGTGTACATCCCGCTTCTGGACCAAACGAGGTCAACTTGATTGGAGCCAAAAGCAAGGTAGCTCCCCTGCGTAATATAACTTTAGCTCGCCTAGAGCTTTCCGCTCTTTTATTGTTATCGAAACTGTTTCGATTTGTAATCGATATAATTTCTTCCCGCTGTCACATAGACGAAATATTCGCTTTTACTGATTCGACTGTGGCCCTCCACTGGGTTCATTCATCTCCGCATCGCTTCGATACTTTCGTTGCGAACCGCATCGCTCAAATACAGGACAATCTTAGTTCTAAACACTTTTATCATTGTGAAAGCGCGCAGAACCCCAGCGACTGCATAAGTCGTGGGCTCACTCCCGCTCAATTGTTAGACCATCCACTATGGCTCCACGGCCCCACGTGGGCTCGTGACCCAGCGCACACTTGGCCAATTAGCCGATTCATCTTTGACCCCGCGCAGGACGAAAAGCTTTTAGAGCTCAAAAAACAATCAAATGTTTTTATCACTACTGATGTGCCGGAACCTTTTCTCTGCGCAATATCTAAACGCGTTTCTTCTTGGTCTAAATTTCTTCGCATTGTAGTATACATCTACCGTTTTTTGGGAAAGCTCCCGCGATCCAATAGGATGATGCTTTCACATCTGGATTTTGCGGAGACTGTCGTTATAAGGGCACTCCAACAACAATATTTCACAAGCGACATTAACGCGCTTTCTAAAAGCCACAAGGTGTCTAAGTCACTTCTCCCGCTTTCTCCTTTCCTGGAAAACGATATTCTTCGCGTTGGTGGCCGGTTAGAAAAATCTTCACTTGAGTTTGATAGCAAACATCCAATTTTGCTTCCCAAAAGAGATCATATTGTAAATTTGATAATTGATTACTACCACCGAAAATACCTACACGCCGGTCCACAATTATTACTTTCGCTGTTACGACAAAAGTTTTGGATTATCTCTGGACGCAGCACGGTGAAACAACGCTTCCGCTTGTGTAACCGCTGCTTTAAGACTAATCCCCGCACAGAAGCACCTTTTATGGCAGCTCTTCCCGCGCCCCGCGTCAATGAAGCTAAGCCTTTTCTTTATTGCGGAGTGGATTACGCGGGTCCAATTAATTGTTTAATAAGTAGGTATCGTGGTGCTCGTAAGGAAAAGGCGTACATATGCCTTTTTACCTGCTTTGTTACTCGAGCTTGTCATATCGAGGTTGCAGTCGGATTGGATTCGATGTCCTATATTCGCGCCTTACGACGCTTCATATCCCGTCGAGGCAAAATTGTTTCCTTATTTTCCGATAACGGAACTAATTTTATTGGTGCGAAAGCTCAGCTCAATGAGTTAAATGGATTTCTTAAATCTAAAGCCTTCCGTGATTCCTTTGAACAGGAAACACTGTATCAAGGCATAACATGGCATCTGAATCCGCCTACCGCTAGCCACTTCGGTGGTTGCTGGGAAAGTCAAATCCGAGTCGTAAAGAATCATCTCCGCCGCACTATAGGCGACGTTCTCCTCACGTACGAGGAGCTACTTACTGTCCTCACACAGGTTGAGGCCATGATAAATTCTAGACCGTTAACCGTACTTAGTTCAGACCCCGCAGAGCCCGAAGCTCTAACACCCGCGCATTTTTTGACCTTTGGTCCGCTAGACTCATTTCATTCCGACCCGCGCTTAGATTCGGTAGATTTAATCCGCAACAAACGTTTACTCGATGCCATAGTTCAGAGATACTGGAATAGGTGGAGGCGTGAGTATCTAAACACTTTACAATCTCGTGTTAAGTGGAATACCAAATCTAATCCGGTAACCAAAGGTACCATAGTTCTTATAAAAACGGAAAACTCACCGCCTTTACAATGGCCCATAGGTGTTATCGATGACGTCAAACCTTCCTCAGATGGAGTAGTCAGAGTCGCTACTGTACGCACACGAAATGGCACCTATGTTCGACCTGTAGTAAAACTCTGCGTTTTACCCTCTCAATAATAGTTTACTAAATAGTTATTACCTAAGCCATCTAGGCTCCTCTTAGTTATAAGCCTTAGTTTAATCATTATTTTTCCCGTTTTCTTGTAAAAGTCATCCATTTTAAGCTAACTGGATGTACCTACTTTATCCCGCTCTCGCTTCGCTAATAGCTCTCCCTGACTCTTTGGTTCAGGACTTCTTCAAACTCCTGAAGGCCGGGGGGATGGTTCTTTTTTTGTGTAAATTGGTATGTATATATCTATGTACGTTGATGCGCTGGCGACCGCAACCGCGACGCCGCGCGCGCGACCTCTACGTGCCCTTGAATGGGCCGCTGCAACAGTTCTACGCCACATCTCAAGGACGATAGACGCACGTCCTTCACCTTCATCTTTATTCGCAATTAACTGTAATTATTGCGCGCGCGCACCCTTTATAAGAGTGGAGAATAGACCCTTTACGAACGATACGTGTTTTGTGTAATTGATGATACCTGGACCACGAAAAACGGTGACCCGCCATCCCGAGATCGCACCAGATTGTGGGAGTCCCGCTGAAGGCGTTACGTTGGTATGTACAATCAATTTGCATGAAAACTGATCTATTTCTCCTGGCCTCCTACTTAGTGAACCCCCTTCGCTCTCCGCAGGAAATTTTGGAATTATCAGAACCAGCACCCGCGTGGTGAAAAATAATTTAGTTGGATTTTTTTTGAATTTTCACGAATTATTTCCACCAGATTATAAATTGTAATTTTTTGAAAATTGCACGAAATTATTGAAATTAATATTGTTGACATTTTGATTATTACTTTTATTATTTTTTATGATTATTTTGACATTTACACAATAATACAATATTAATGGAATTATCTGCTTTATGACTGCATGATCATGATCTATAATTAATTAATTTAAATACAATAATAATGACGTGTTACTTTTATATTTGCACGCCGAAATTAAAGGCAGAATAAGAGAGCAATTATATATATTTACCAACCTTCTGTACCTTATTTACGCAAATAAATGATTTTGAATTTGAATTTGAATTTGAATTTGATGTTTATATTTTTTTATGTTTGTTCGGGCACAACTCCGTCACTTGCTAACCGATTTGAAAAATTCTTTTTTTGTTGGAAAGGGTATAGGTACTTACTTCCCAAATGGTCCCATATTTTTTTTATCGAAATCGGCCAAGCAGTTTTTGAAAAATCAACAAAACCCATAAAAAAAACTACATTTTCCACATTATACAAAAAAGTGAAAAATAAACTTTAGAAGAAACAGTTTAAGTCGGTTTTATTTTTTGTTTTTTTATACAATTTTATTTTACACATACCTACAGAGTAATCTATTGGTCCTAAGACTAAATGTTACATAGGTTAGGAATTAAGCCGTGTGACCGCGTTTTTCCGGGACCTCGGAAAGCCACCCTAATGGAAACTAGCCTCTCAGGTTGATCCTCAAGGTTAAACAGCGCTTAGTTGAGTCGGTATGTTGATGGGTGACCATACATGACACCCCGTGTTTCCTCCATGTCTCTGAAAGCACGATAAGCCGTTAGTCCCGGGTGTCATTTTGTAGAACTTCGTAAGTCGTTACAGGAAATCAGTGCCCTGGAAGTCTGACAACAAGTTTTATCAGTAGCAGACGTCGTATTACTCAGTACAAACTTGGTTAAGGAAGTTAAATAGGCAGTCGCTCCACGTAAAATACTGGTGCGTACTTCTCTGCATCCAGTTAGACTGGTAGCTGACCCCAACAAAGTTGAGGAGCCAGTTCATAGTACATCTTTGGGTCACCCAAGTGTATTTCAGCGTAAGGTCGTATTAAAATAATTGAAAAAAAGCTGCAGAGTTCGTCAATTAAGAAAATAAAAAGAGTTTGATGAAGAACACTACCCCGTGAGAGCCAAAAATTTAGTTTTTTTACTTAGCTGACAAGACCAAAATGTATCGCGTTGGTGTCAAAAAAGAATTGGCTTACGATCACCGTAGCCGTATTGACTCCGATTGACACAATCATTAACAGTACTCTGTCCATAAGTAAAATAGAAGAAAGGTGATTTACTTTGTTTACTTTTGCAGACTGCGCTGCAGCAAGAACTTGAAGCTTATCTTAGAATAAATATAAAAACTTTTTAACAAAAAATAAAACCGACTTAAAAAAAAAAACACAAAAATTTGAAAAATAAATTTTAGAAGAAAAATCAGTTTCTGAAGTCGGTGCCTTTTAGTTGATTTATTTTTGACTTTCTTGTGTTTTTTTTTTTGAAGACAGTTTTATTTTTGTTAAAAAGTTTTTATTTTTCACTTTTTAGTGGTTCACATGTTCATGGGTCATAATGTGGACAATGTAGTATTTTTTTTGAGTTTTCAAAAACCGTTTGGTCGATTTCGATAAAAAAATTATGGGACCATTTGGGAAGTATACCCTTTCCAACAAATAAAGAATTTTTCAAATCGGTTAGCAAGTGACGGAGTTATGCCCGAACAAACATAAAAAAAAAAACAAACATCCGAATTGAGAAAGAAAGAAAAGAAAGAAAGAAAGAAAATTGTGTTTATTTGGCAAAAATACCTTAAAAGTTAACAAAAACAAATTCAAAATTATTAAAAAGAATGATGCCAAAAGGGCCCTCCTTCTTTTTTTAGAAGTCGGTTAAAAAATATATAAACATCCGAATTGAGAACCTCTTTATTTTTTTAGAAGTCGGTTAAAAAATACTGGATCATAAGTAGGGTACTGAATAAAATCTCCACGAAGACAATGAAACGGTTAGTTACTTCTTCGGTAGAGTGTTGAAGTCGTTAAGGCATCATAAATTCTTCTTCTTAGCGTGTCAATGAGAATGTTTAAACTGACTCAGCCCAAAATTTAGCGACGAGTTTGACATTTTCTGTTCCTTCCACCAGCTCCTGTGATTGCAAGTTGCTGTGCTCGATGGATACCCCATCCCAAACGATGTTGAGTTTGCTGGATCGAAAGATCGGAAATTAGCGAAACAAGACAGAAGATACCAACGACGAACACAGTATAAAAGACGTGGTCAAACTAAAAACGTAGTCAACGTAGTTAAATAATATTCAATATTATTCTACCGAGAAATATCTAATAAACAATATTAAAATCAGAAAGTGAACTATTAATCCACAATACTTTATGTATTCTCATTACTTAACGCAATAAAGCGGAACCATAAAATATGGAGTAACAAAATAAATTTGACCGTGCACTTGCATTCGTTCGAACTACAATTCACTGTTAATAAGGAAACGATTTTGCTGAAAGTATAAATGTAGCTAGCGGTCTTGCACACCATTGAATCACTATTATTTTGATTCGACGCAGTTATGATTTCAGTAAGTTATTATTTTGTCACTAATCTAAGGTCTCTCTTATTCAACTAGCGATGATTCTCTCTAAATTATTGTGATTGAGAATTTTATTCTTGACCAGAGCTGCCCCCGGACTCCGGAGTACAAAACATTATTATTCTTAATCATTTATTAATCATTGTCTTTGTTACAGGATGTTTTACAAAAATGGACGGTGGTGATTATTGTATGTTGTTTGAGTGCCGTGCGTCCGCAAATGATGCCAATAGGGTATGGGTACGGAAGGCCTATAATGATGCCGGCGCCGATGCCGATGCCGGCGCCCATGCCAATACCAATGCCGGTCCCGGTACCTGTGGGCATACTGATACCGTACACTAAGCCAACTACAACGACCACTACCGAAGCAAACATTGATGACAATGGAATAGCTATAGCTATCCCAATACCAGTGCCTAATTTTGTACAGATTCCGATCCCAGGCTTTATGCAGCCAAATTGCACGCCAAATGGCAAGAATGAAAAAAGCAGACCTAAAAATTGTCCGCCATGCCCACCATGCTCTTGTAATCCATGCACTCCGTCGATCTTTTCCTACTGTTCGCCTTGTCATCAAGAGTGCAGATGCCAGAATCCGTTTACAAGAGAACCAAATCCTCCTAACCCTATGCCCGGGCCAGCGTTCCCGATACCATTCGCCATGCATGTCCCACCACCAATAGTCTTAGTCCCCTTTCCACCACAGTTCGGCCTCACGAACCAACCACACAACTCTGACTCTGATTCTCGGCCCGTCAGCAAGAGCAGCTCATCTTCTGAAGATTCAACATCATCAGATTCTAGTGAGAGCGACAGCAGTCGGTCGAAGAGGCATGAGTATAAATGGGGGAATTATGATATACAAAGACGAAATTTTGACGTAATAGCGAGGAATCGTGGTGATAAAGGACTTGTTAAACCAGTGCTAAGTTATGTGTCAAGAAACGGAGACATTAAGATGAAGATACGTCTTAATAACGCCGAAGCGGATACTCTACTGGGAGAGAGAACCGCATAATATGGAATCTTAACGTAGAGCTAGAGATAGCAGGAGAAAATGAGAATAGAAGGTCGAGAGAAGTAGTCATGTCTAACCCTGGTGTGAGAGGTGCTAGCAGTCATCGACGGAGACAGCTCGTATTTCACGGAAACTCTCCACAGATGTTACGGAAGAAGGATCTGTTCTTCATTAACATAGGCACCTAGCCTTCTTTTAACTTTCATTGTTTTCATAACTTTATTATTTATATTTTGTGCTAGCTTTTGCCAGCGGCTTCGCCCGCGCGAGAATGACGATTTTCCATACAAACTTTCATCCCCTATTTAACTCCCTTAGGGGTTGAATTTCGAAAAATCCTTCCTTATTCCTTGTCTTCATTCTAAAGGGAACCTTTGTGCAAAATTTCAGCTTTCTAGGTCCAATCGTTTGGGATGGGCGTTGATGAGTCAGTCAGTCAGGACCTCTCTTTTTATATAAATAGATAGATAAATAATGATTAAAACCTTTAAGGTGCAGGTTGAGGAGTAGGGGTATACCGGAGGAACTGCTCAGTGTATTGCAGTACTGGTATCGTAGCCAGACAAACCGTGTCAAATGGTCCAATGCGCTCTCGGAGTCCTATGGGTTGGAGTGCGGGGTGAGGCAGGGTGGTTTGTCGTCCCCTCGGCTCTTTAATCTATATGTTGATGACCTCATTGTCGAGCTCAGCAGCATGCGTGTCGGATGCAGGGTAAATGGTGTTAGTTGTAACAACATCAGTTATGCGGATGACATGGTGCTGCTGGGCCCGTCACCGGGGGCGATCGTGGAGTTGCTTCATGTATGCGAGACCTTCGCTGCTTCACATGGCCAAAAAATAATAATAAAAAAAGCCAAAAAGCCAAAAAGTGTGAATACATGGTCTTTGGGGTCGCGGGTAAGTGTCGGGAAAGTACATTTGAACTGGCTATCAATGGTACGTCAATTCGTAGAGTGAAAATGTTTAAATATCTTGGGCATTTTCTTACCGACGACCTCAGTGACCATGTGGACATTGAACGGGAGCGTAGGGCTCTGGCGGTCAGGGGTAATATGTTGGCACGTAGATTTTCTCGGTGTACTGACCAAGTAAAGGTAACGCTTTTCAAAGCGTATTGTCAGAGCTTTTACACCGGGAATCTTTGGGTCAGCTATTCGAAAAGATCGCTGGATGTCCTGCGCGTCCAATACAACAATGTTTTTAGGATGCTGTTGCGATTGCCTCGTTTTTGCAGTGCCTCTGGAATGTTCGCGGTAAACCATACCGATGGGTTTCATGCCATCATCCGCAAGAAAACGGCCTCACTCCTGAGCAGAATAAGGGGCAGTAGCAATAGTATCCTGAAAGCGATAGCGTCTGATTCTTCCTCCACCATAATAAGGCAATTAGTGAGAAGACTAATACCTTAGTACGAGTATTTCATAGTATTAGTAGTATTAGTAGTAGTATTTTTTAGTAGTTATGTTTGTCAGAGCTTGTAGCTGTGGGTGGTCTTCTCATTAACTCGTCTTTAGTTAAGTTACTAACAATAGTTTTTTAAGTGCAAACCTGTTACTAACTAATTATGGATCTCTTAGTTGTCCGAAATAAAATGATTTATTATTATTATTATTTAAGAAAGTTGATAGGTTTGATCACTGGTTTGATCCTTGCTTTTAACTTTTGATAAAGGTGAAGTTCACGTTTTCTGTTATAATTATAGTATAAGTGCCTTTTTTTTTTTTTTTGGTGGGTGGAAAATCATCGAATAACCCCCCCCGCTCTTGGGCAGAGCGAAGGGGAGTGTCAGACTTCTACTGACTAAAAACCAAACCCATGTTCCTTCTTCACCCTTGTGTCGAATCCGCGTTATCCTTTCGACAAGCCACAGCCCCGACGGGCGTCGGCCCTTGCGGGCCCCTCCTTGCTGACATCTCTTTGAGGCGCGCGTGGAACACGTACGCGCCGCCGACACGGTCTGTTGCCGTCATGACGACGGCCGGACGGCGAGCTAGCCCGTTACTCACCGTCCACAGGCCCGCGTCTACGGTGGCCGGAGGTCATCGCGTGACCCCCGACGCCCGGAGCGCCTTCCGCGGCTTTGAGAGGGAGGGACGTTGAGAGGTTCTCTCCCTCTCTCGTTCCGCCACCTCCTTCGCTAGCATCACTGCTTCGCAGAAGGAGGCGATGGCGTCCCATTCCTCCTCGCCCCGGACCATAGCTTGCACCAGGGCCGGGCGCGAGAGGTCGCCGCCGCCGATCGCCGCTACGAGAACACGGCGGGGCTCTGCCCAAGCAGGGCACGCCTCCACAGTGTGTTCCACCGTGTCCTCCGGTCGATCCTCGCAGTGGAAGCATCCGGGCGTTTCCTCCCGCCTGATTCGGTACAGGTACCTCCCGAAACACCCGTGTCCGGTGAGGACCTGCGTCAGACGGTAGGTGAGGGCGCCGTGGCGCCTCTCCAGCCACTCCTCATAGTATAAAAAAAAAAAAAAAAAAAAAAAAAAAACATTTAATTCAGACAAAAAAGTCCATAGACAGGCAATGTTTGTTAGTAACAAAAATGCTTATAACTAATGTTAGTATAATAAAAAGGAAATAGGCACACCGTCTACCCATGCACAGTAGGCTCACCGGTCTCGCAAAGTCGCAACACATGTAGTTCAGTGAACCTACTGAGCAGAACAGTATCGGATCTCTCACCGATCATTCTCAGGACCCTATTTGGACTCCCACGTACTCGTCGCACCACCGACGCTACTTTTTTACGCATGATTGCGTAGAAGTCATCTACGCTGGCGTCAGCGAACATGCCGGATGCACTGCAATATCGAGGGAGCCGAAACAGAGCCCTGAACACATTATTATACTGGACGCGCAAGGCATTGTAGGTCTTCTGTGTGAAGTTTGCCCACAGGCCGCTCGTGTAAAACGTCTGGAGAATGCCTTAAACATCGTTATTTTAACTGGAGCCGTACAGCGAGCAAACCTGTGTGCCAACATATTACCACGAACCGACAATGCCCTGCGCTCCCTCTCAATGTCAAATTCATCACTCAAATTCTCAGTTACAATGTGTCCAAGATATTTAAACTGTGCAACACGACTTAAAGGTACACCATTAAGTAATATAGGTGGTATAAAGATATCTTTTTTCTTATTACATTTAAATAACATGAACTCACTTTTACTAACGTTGTACCTCAAGCCATGTTCCACGGCATAGACCTCACACACCTTTAGCAGCTGTCTGAGACCACCAATTGAGGGGCTCAGCAGCACCATATCATCAGCGTAGCTCAAATTATTAACACAAATGTCATCAATATGGCAACCAACATGCATGCTGCTGAGCTCCTCAATCAGATGGTTAACATAAATATTAAAGAGTCTTGGCGAAGTCAGTCCGCCCTGCCTGACGCCACACTCAAGAGAATATTCATCTGAGTACACATTTCCCCATCTTACAATATTAAGCTGCTCACTGTACCAGTAAGCGAGGATATTCACAAGATCGGGTGGGACACCTGCACTTCTTAGCTTTGTCCAAAGCTTATGATATGACACCAAATCAAAAGCTTTGGACAAGTCCAAGAAGCATGCATATACTGGAGTTTGTCTCTTGACATAGTAGTCAACCGTGTGTTTCAAAGTTAATATTGCACTTTCGGTTGACAACCCCTCTCTGAAACCGAACTGTGTATCCTGTAATGTAACAAAACAATCCAGTTTTCTATCCAATAACCCATCAAACACTTTTGCAATTATAGTAGCTAAAGAAATTGGCCTATAGTTACTTTTATCAGATACATCAGCAGTGACATTTTTTACTATTGGCACAACCACTGTTTTCATAAGATCAGACGGCAGATATGAGTGCCGTATACAGAAAGTGTAAAACATGCCCAAAACTCTATATAGGTGTACTCCCCCGTGCTGCAGGTGCTCAACACTGAGTCCCTCATGACCTGGTGACTTCCCCCTTTTCATATTTTTAATCACATGAGCCACATCTTTACTTGAGAATCCAATAGGCTTCTCTACCGGGCCATATTCAGTATCAGACACCGACAGCAAGGAAGAACTCACCTGAAAATGATTCTTTAACGAATTTGCAATCATTTTTGCATCACTGATGCCATCAACGCACACAGGCAGACTAGTCTTACCATTTAAACGCTTAGTGCCCTTCCAGAACTTGTTAAATTTCTTAGCTGAGTGTTGTGAGGCCAGAATATCCATTCTTATCTGTTCCTGGTTATTCTGACAGTACTTTAAGCGTATAAGTGCCTTGGGATATATTATAGATTCAACTTACTTATCTCAAATAATCGATATTTAAGCATCAATATATGCGGTCTTAGGATACCAATGGAAAATTGTGGAAACTAACCCAATTTACGGGCAGGTATTTCTTATACTAAACATCACTTGGACATATATGAGTCTGGACTGAAAATTGTGGTGGAGTCAGCGAAGTTATTATTGTTGTACTAAAAGTTCGACTAGCCATTGAGGAGCCGGCTCAATGAAAACAGTCACAGGTTGATCTTCAAGGATAAGCAGCGCTTGTCAGGGTTGGTCTGTGGATGGGTGACCATACATTTTACCACAAAGCGAAAGTCACGGTATGCTGTTGGTCCCGACTGACATTTTATAGATCTTTGTCAGTCGCTACAAGAAGTGTGTGGCCGGAAAGTCTGACAACCAATTTTACCAAAAGTAGGTACCGCATGTCAGCGTAATGCGTAATTAAAAATAAATAGATTAAAAAAATATATGTGGAGGTCGTAAATTAAGAAAAGAAAGAGAGTTGGATAAAGCACACTGCTCTGTGATAGTCAAAAATGGAGGATTTTTACCTAACTTACACTAAAATGTATCGTGTTTTTATGAAAAACGAATTGGCAGATCACCACAGCTCTATTGACTCGAGTTGACACATTTACAGTACTCTGCCTAAATATAAAATCCAAGAAATGTGTAGGTATTAGTTTTGCGGGCAGTGCTGCAAGAAGTTCAGTTTATCTTTAGTTTTGTACCCCTGCTGAGCAAAGGCCTCCCCCAAATCCTTATAAGCACTCTTTTCCCGTACCTCCTCGAACCAGCCCACACTATGTAAACGAATCCTAGAATAAATGAAATGTGGGAAATTATTGAAACTTAAGTAGAGCACTGAATAAAATCTTCGTGAATGTAATAAAACGCCCAGAAGTAAGAGTAAACAAACCCAAGTTTACTTTCATCGGTAGAGTGTGGAAGTGGTTAAGGCATCGAAAATTAGCGATTTCAAACGAGATATATCTTGAAGAGTTTGGTTCTAATAAATTGGACGTACAAAACAATAACGAGAACTTGGTGAGAACTGAACGAAGCTTGGACTAAAGCAACAACCAGTTAAGTAGATAATATCAAGATAGAAGATACCAACGAAAACCAGTACCATAGTATTATAAAAGACGTCAAACTAAAAAAGGTACCTTAAAAGGAAATCAGGTCACACGGCTGCCAAGCTTAAATGGAACTGGGCTGGCCACATCTGCGGCATGCCGGAGGAGCTATGGGCTAAAGTAACCACACAATGGGTCCCAAACAGCAGTAAACGGCAACGCGGCAGGCCCAGAAGAAGATGGCGAGACGAACTCGAATCTTTTCGCAGGGATTGGCAATCAACAGCATTGGATAGGGATAAGTGGAAAGAGGGAAGGGAGGCCTTTGCCCTGCAGTGCAATGGCTAGTAATAATAATAAAATAATAATAAAAGAAAATCAATGTTGTTCTACTGAGAAATACGGAGTAAGTAGTGTTTATGAATCAGAAACTGAACTAATCTTCAATATTTTATGTATTCTTATTACTTAACGCCATAAAGCGGAACCATACAATAGTTACGAAATAAGTTCGACCGCACACTTGCATTCGTTCGTAATACAATGCACTAATATTATGAAACGATTTTGCTGAAAGTATAAAAGTAGCTAGCTGTCATGCACACCATTGAATCACTATTATTTTGATTCAACGCAGTTATGATTTCAGTAAGTCACTAATTAAGGTCTCTCTTACTCAACTAGCGATGATCCTCTTTTCGGTTTCTAAATTATTGTGTTTGAGAATTTTGTTCTTGACCAGAGCTGCCCCCGGAGCACAAAACATTTATATTCTTAACGTAATTATTGTCTTTGTTACAGGATGTTTTGCAAAAATGGACTGTAGTGATTATTGTATGTCTCAGAGCCGGTCATATGCAAATTATGCCGATGGGGTATGGGTACGGCGGGCCGATGATGATGCCGGCGCCCATGGCAATACCAATGCCGGTCTCGGTACCTGTGGGTGTACCGATACCGTACACTGAGTCTACGAGTACTACAACGACCACTACCGAAGCGTACAATGGTGGTGGTGACAATGGAATGGCTATAGCTATTCCAATGCCAATGCCTCAGTTTGTACAGATAGCGATCCCAGGTTTTATGCCTCCAAATGGCATGCCAAATGGTAAGAATGAAGAAAGCAGAAATAAAAATTGTCTGCCATGCCCACCATGCTCGTGTAATCCATGCACTCCATCGTTCTTTTCCTACTGTTCGCCTTGTCACCAAGAGTGCAGATGCAAGAATGGCAAAGAAAATCCGATTCCAAGGGAGCCAAATCCTCCTAACCCTATGCCCGGGCCAGCGTTCCCGATGCCCATCCCCATACTTGGCCCGCCGCCAGTAGTCATGGTCCCGTTCCCACCACAGTACGGCCACACGAAGATATCCCGACCAATTAAAGAGGACTGTGATTCTCGGCCCGCCAGCAACTCTTGTAGTGAAGATTCAACATCAACAGATTCTTGTGAGAGCGATCGTAATTGGGGGCGGAGGAAACGCAAACGGTATTATAGCACAAGGGGGACTTATGATATATTCAGACGAAATAATAATGTAATGAAGAGAAATCGTGGTGATAATGAATTTGTTAAACCAGTGTTGACTTATGTGTCAAGAAACGGAGACATTAAGATGAAGAGACGTCTTAGTAACGACCAAGCGAATGAACTGCTGGGAGAGAGAGATCCACATAATATAGAATCTTACCGTAGAGGTAGAGATGGTGATACGTATGACAATGTGCGGGTGATGGCTGGAGAAGATGAGAATAGAAGGTCGGGACTAGTAGTCATGTCTAACCCTGGTGTGAGAGGTTCTGGCAGTCACCGACGGAGACAGCTCGTATTGGACGGAAACTCTCCACAGATGTTACGAGACGGGAAGAAGGAGCTGGTCTTCAGATCACCTGATAACATGAAGATTAGCAACCTGTCTGTGTCATTCAACATAGGCAACTAGCCTTCTTTTAACCTTCATTGTTATTATAATTTAATTATTTATATTTTGTATAAACGCTGAATAAAAACGTTTTTAAGAAAGTTGATTCATTGCTTTTAACTTTAATTCTTGGTAAAAATGAAGTTGACAATTGTTCCTGTTATATCCTATGTTGCCTTACGATTGGGATATAGATTCAACTTAGCTTACTTGTCTCAAATACAAGTATCTGTATGGCCTACAGATAGTTGTTTCGGGTCTGGGCGTGTTTGTGTATGTGGTTTTCAATGTTTGTAAACGCACCCACGATACAGGAGAAATTCCTAGTGTGGGGCAATGTTTAAAAAAAAAAGTACCTATTCCAAAATATTCAGTATGCTATCTCAGCATAACGATGGAAAATTTGAGTGGAAATTCATTATATTTATCATCACGGCTTCATCATCACTACCTAGCGTTAAGCTCACGGGGTGGTGACTTGCCCTATTCGTTTCACCATGATTACCTCAGTGAGGGTGTCCGTGTGCGAGAAAATATTAGAGGCTAGGGTCTATATTCTATACAAACAAATAAAATTGATTAAAGTGTCTGTTGTAACGTTATATTGTAAGAAGTGGAAATAATAGAGAGAGAATTTTGAATTTGAACAATGTCTATTTGCAAAATTTCAAAAACTTTTAACTGAATGGACATGAGAGTACTACTTATAACAAAACACCTCCATCTGTCATTGGGGGGCTAGAGGTACGGCAGTCGCTCAATTTCAATCCGGTTTTCGACCAAATTTTCGGACCTTACGTTGTTAATCATAAAAAAAACCTTATCCAATGGTAGTTACCCTCGTAATAATAGTTACTCAAACGAATATCAACAATCGTGGCGATATTGCTACTAATGAACGAACAATTACTATTCATGTAACAGTTTTTATTTTGTTCTTTAGTCTTTACGGTCGCCAATTCCGTAGTCAGTATTTTTCGGGGCGCATTTTATGACGGCTTGTGGTAAATAAGCAAAGTTGTAAGTTTTTTGTCATTTTTCTTTATGAGAGGAGGTCTGTGTCTTACAGTGAGATAGTAAGCAACATTTGTTTCATATACATCCAGTGTTATCCTAAGATAATTTTATTTCAGAATCATGGAAATGATGGTCTTCGGAACACTGATTCAAATAACAATAATCACAAAAGTATTAGCCTCAACTTTCGAAGATATGATGAAATCTCTACCAATGCCTGCAAATTTAAAAGATATGATCATGGACATGCACAAAAAACAACCAGAACATAGTGTACTGCCGGCTGGTATAGGCGATGATACTTTAATGGATTTTAAAACACCGACTCCCTTTATTGCAAGAAAACCAAACAAAATGATGCAGCCGACGAGAACAGTGGTGACAAAAATTGTGACGGAATTGAACAAGCCTGTGACACCAAGTACAATAATGTCAGTAACAATCGATCCTAGATACAAGTGTGTTTTAAAACCGCTACCGCCACCGCCACTGCCACCGCCGCCGGGAAACCAGCAAATACCGATACCGATACCAATGCAAATCCCTATGTACGCAAGCCTGCCCATCATACTACCGATGAGATCTTACTTTGAACCGGTAAAACACGATCATCCACCACTTTGGAAGATAAAAGAAATGATAGAAGAAGACGAAAAGAAATGGAAGGAAGAGAATGGGAATGACAAAGAGGATTCAGTGGAAGTAGTTTATAGTGATACGAGTTCAGAATGTAGTAGAGACACAGATACAGATACGGATACAGATACTGACTATACGGATTATATTGACGTGGGTACAGAATATTATGATGATGTTATTAAAGTTAATGCAGGAGGAAGAGGTATATTTAAATAAGTTAATGTAATTAACGTTTTTTTTTACAAAAGTACAATTTTATAAGTGACTTTACGAACTTTACTATGCGAAGGAACAGTAGTTTTATTTTTACTTGCGTTACCAATCAGAATGTGAGAATATGATGATAAATCTTGTTTTTTTCTATATCTTTTCTAGTCGACAAGAAGCCTTTTCATTTTTTTTTAATATAAATTATGCATGTAAACGGGCATCTACAAGTTACCTAATTGCTCGTTACATAAACTTACTTGTGTCAAAGCAAGTTTGCAAGTAATGACAATAATTATAATAATTTCTCGGTGTTACCGCTGTAATCATTTTTAATAGCAGCTTGTTACTTACTATTTATTTAATTTCCACTTTTTATATTAAATTATCAACCATTGACTACTGAGACATAATAAATAATGTGGAACACGTTCTCAACTTAAAATTCTAAGTTCAGAACCCGGATGTACGTAAATAAATCCTCTTTAAAACTTTCAACTTTCAAAATGGTCAAAACATCATCCTGCCCTTATCCCATTATATTTGGGGTCAGCGCAACATGTTTTCTTCTCCCATTCTTCCCTGTCAGACGTCACGGTGGCATTTACTCCTTTCTCTTTCATATCAATCTTCACACTATTCATACATCTTTTTTATGCCTTCCTCTCCCTCTTTATGTCCTTCAATATATTCTGTATATATTTCCTCATTACATGACCATACCAAGATAGATGGCTTCCTTTCAATTTTTCTGAAACAGGATCCACTTTCAAACTTCCTCTAATATGTCACTTCGAAAGTTCGAACATCCATTTCAACATTCTCATCTCTGCTTCGTATTTTTTTTTTCATTATTATTTAATCCACATCCTGAGTTGATCCATTGCGTTACGATAATATTACCGTGGTTACGTCTCGGTCTACTTCGCCGTCCCCTTGGACAACCTGGGCAAAACGAAGAGCGTTATTGCACTGTTCATCTTTGTCGGTAAGCGCATGATTGTGTTTTTCGTCGAATGCAGATTCCGTAATTTATATGCACAAAGCCAATGGCATTGTCAATAATAAACTTTATTATAATTATCATTCTTCTTCCTTACTTCTCTATTTCTCGTCATCTCAGCAGTCACCTCCTTTGTAGTCATATCATCTTTCACACAATCTCCATCGCTTCTTTGGTTTTCCTCCACTCTCATAGCCATTTACATCAACAATAAACATTTAAATAATAAACGTTAAGTATAAAAAAAATACGTTAAGCTTTATTCTTAAAAATACTATTTACAAAACAATCGTTCTAAAACCACACCTTTGGATATATCTTTGCAATTCAGTGACAGAGAATCTTTTACGATGTTATTAACTACTTAGGTATTAGAGGAAGCTCAGCATTTATCATCTGCTTCTCCATGGTGCTTTCGAAGACCACACAAGTCCTGGATGTCCAGTTCAGATAAAACAGGCGTAACGCGTGTCCTAACAATGCTAGGCCGATGAGAACTGATACAGCTTCGATGGCTAGTACTATGTAGGGTGCTATCTGGTACACCAACACGAATTTGCTCATCGTCCCTTCGGTCATTTTTGGTTGGTCCTGCAACAAGAAAAAAACTTAAAGTTAGCTAACACCAATAATACTTTGTAAAGATGTCTTCCAATATGGTAGAATAACTTTGTTGAAGCCAACTAGCTCATGCCCGTGGTTTCATTCGGTTGGAGTTTGGGAATTGCCCCACTGGTTTGTACTACCGGGATGAAAAGGTTTAATCCAGGTTATTATAGACTAAGTATGTATGCCTAATTTCATTGAAATTCGTTCAGGACATATTGGGCAAAAGAGTAACATCCATTCATCCATCCAACCTCAGAAATATTCGCCTTTGTATCAGTGTGAGACAAATGTAACCACAATACAAGTAAGGCTGTGACCACCATGTTCAAGCCGTTTAACTTGATTAACTCAATATCAAGGATATGTATACCGGTGTAATTACTTTTACATCGGAACACAGGACAGTACGCAGAAATGGTAGGAACCATATTTTTTTCGCTATGGAAATACCAATTTTTGTTATTCCTTTCACGAACGAGCGACGTGTGACCATGGACCTACTGACTCATTTAATTTTACTTAATGCCCTCGATAAATGCACTCTAAAGCCATACAATCGTACCAGGTTTTAGTGTCTACAAGAAAGGCCCATTTTAATTTGCCATCATCATCTGTTTCGTGCACAACTCAACTCACTACGAAAATTTCTACACCAATTTTTTTAAAGTATAAGAAATCATCAAATGACTCTTCCCGCTCTGTTCAAAGTAGAAGGGATTGTCAGACCTACAACTGCAAAAAGTATTAGGAGGAACATGGATGGGTTTAACCCATCTGTGTTGCAGGGCCGCGGTGATTCTTTCAAATAAATTCCGCAATCCTGGCAGGCACGTCGCTGACGTTGCGTAAACATCTCTAAGGGCTCGTTTACGGAGACGCGGGGCGTCGCGCAGCGCGTGCGGTAGGCGTGTCTCGTGATTTTTTATTAATTTACTGAGAGGCGGGTTCACCGCAACAAGCGCTACATTTTAAACTAACGAGTGAAAAATCGCTTCTCGTAAAATCGACGTTTGAAATCGTTAACCTTGTCATACATCGCCATGTGTTTGAATTAAAAACGCAGCACGCGCTGCGCCTGTGCGTAAACATGCACTAACTCTTTTTTTTTGTACGTTTGGTAATCATCAAATGACTCCTCCCAACCTCCCATTCTGGGCAGAGCGGTGTGAGACTTCTATTGACTTTTGGGGGTATGAGGAACAGGGTGTAAAGCTCCCATTGAAAAGGGAGAATCCTCCGACCGGACGGGTGTTGTGTCCGTTAGACTAACTGCCCGTCATTTGTAAGTCGGGATCTCCTATATAGGCTTATGTCGCGGATAATGTTGATAGCGCGATGTAGGAATTCTTGTTAGTTCGCAGGTGTTGCGATAGATGTCGCTAGTCGCCACAGACTAAAAACCACCCGTGTTCCTAAGTAGGAACATGGGTGGTTTTTAGTCTGTGGCGACTAAAAACCACCTAAAGACATACCACAGCCACATCTCTATACCTGCAGTAGCAACAATATCGTCAGCCCATCTCGCAATTGAATTTTTTTTTATCGTATGAATGTAAGTCCTAGAAGCACTGATACAATGACGCATGTCTTAATAACAGGAAGTTTCTCCACGAGTCAAAACGGTTCACGGGTCAAAATAAGTCAACCATGATGCTAACTTGCTTTAACTACGTAATATTAACTTAATTGTTTGTGACTTTTAATTATAATCTCCCACGAGATTTGTTGCAAGGCAGTCATTTTAGCAAACAGGTTTTATTATTATTTAACTTGATGATAAATCTTTTATTCTGCAAGGTTTTTTGTTTAACAAGTTATGCAAAGTAATTAACATATTATTGTCAGCTGCATTGGTGTCTAATAACTTGGATAGAAGAGGTAACGACACTACGATAATACTTTTTTGTGCGAGAATTCACAAAGACTAATAAAGCAATGCCACACTTCGGTATACCCACGAAATCAGTGGTGATCCAATGCTCAAGGTTAAGGACTTACGAGCTTTCGATCCATTGGTCATGGACCCATGGCTGTGAATGCGTGTACTTTATTTTGTACTGAAACCACAAAATTCGAAAACACCTGTCTTCCATTACAAAATACGTAGTCCACATTCATGTTGGCACGATCCACTGTCTCTCCCAGAGAAAAGGTTGTACCACAGTAGTCAGAACATTATAGGCTGATAACGTTACATTCACATTTGCTTTGTGGTCAATATTCAGTAGGTGAACCTAGTCTTCAGAACCTTGTCTATAATGTCCATGGATTTTCTTGCCCGATTTTCTCTAGCGTAGATCCTATGATCTACGCTAGGGAATGGGCAACTACGGAACTCGTACAAGTTTCACAAGTTATTATGCCTTGTGAATGTAGCTTGGTTTTATTTTGTTTATCTGACAATCGAAAGTGTCTGTAATGGTAAAAAGCTTTGACTTTTCTTGACTTTCTTATTAATCAGCTATTAAATCTATTTACTGCAAGTAAAGATTAAGTAAATAGAACTTACCAGTTTAACATAAACGATTGGTAGGGCGGAGTGGGACATCATCTTGGTGAGTCTGTTGGAGCTGAGGTCGTCCAGCATCATGGTCAACTGTACGGCCAGCTTCGTGTTGTAGTTGATGCCCGCTTTCTGTAACGAAAGTCCATATTTTAAAACACACGATAACAGGAGAGTCTGTCCTCCACATCTCAGCCACTGGGGGATTGGGGGAGCACAAGGGGTATTGTGATACACCTTGGTAAGACTAAACTGGAATACATAATTAACTTGAAGGAATGAAAAAAACAGGCCAAGTGCAAGTCGGACTCGCGCATAAGATCGATCCTGACACGATCCTGATACGATCGTACCTGGTAGGCAGCGGAGGTTTATTAATAGGGTCCCGTAGGTTACCCTTCGGGTACGGAACCCTAAAAAAAGGAGCATACTTAGGAACTGACACTTAGAAACACGGGACACGGGCGGGCTAAAGCAGAACAATACAATTTCTGATGATTGACAAAAAAAGACAAAAAGTGTAATTTTCGAGATTCACAAAATATTTTGAGACAGTACTTACACGATCTATAACAATTTCGTTAACATGCACTTTTCTATCCGGTTTTAGCCCATCGATGCGGTCCATCACCTTGGGGTCGGTATCCAGGAAATGTGCTTTGGATATTACATATGGAAGATCTGCAGATAAAAACCTAGTATTAGTATATAGTTATTCTAGGTACTGCAAGTTCTGAGACTAAAAGGAGGTACTAAGAATTTCTCCTGTATCGTGGGTGCGTTCACAAACATTTAAACGTACAGACCTACACAAACACACCCAGACCCGAAATAGCTATCTGTAGGCCATACAAATATTTGTTCCGTGCGGGGATCGAACCCGCGACACGCAGTGCAGCAGTCGAATCGCTCCGTCACTGCGCCAAACGTGTCGTCAATATAATTAACACCTTGGTTTTATCGTCACTCCGATTATGTGCCTCAGAGGTCTTCTTTACTGTCTTTTAGTAAAGTCAAGAACTATGAATTAACACTTACTATAAAAACACTCAGAAATATCCATAAGCCCATCAGGATAGATCTTCGAAGTGATCGGATTGACATTGGCGAGGAAGGTCCTGTTACTGATGCTGTAGACCAGGGCTTCTCCACCATACTCCATGGTCCTGCTGCCGATGTTGTCCAGGTGCCAGGTCCTGCAAACGCCCTGGCGGTATATGTTGATAGGGACGTCTGGGGTCAACATGGGTGGGTAGGCGCCACCCTCGTAGGTATCTTCTTTAAAGACAAGTTCGCTGAAAATATGATTAGGTTAAAGAAGATAAAAGGAGGATTATTGACCCGAATTTGCACAATGTCTAGATCTGGTGAAGAAAATGTATAGCAATATAAATCTTTAATATTCCGTCTGTTGCGAAAAAGGCCACCTCTCAATGAGAAGCATTTATCTATGATCCAACACGTGGGTCCCGTGAGGGTGTAGGACATGCAGGTCTCCTCCCGATGTTTGCCTTCACCGTTTTGAGAGTAGTACTGTTACATTAATTTACAGAAACGTTTCTTGCTTGTGACCGACATTCGATACAAGTTATCGTCGAGGCTTTTTCTACTGGGCTTCTATTGGTTTCTAGAGAATATAATGACACAACAAATGATGATTGATTCAAGTTTGAATAAGACATAATGACCTCGAGCTCTGTACCTTTCAACAACACTACTGATACCGCCCAACTGGATATGTTTGAGCTTCTTCACCGACTTGATCATGAACCGGTCTTCATATGTGGCTCCCACTACCATCCTGTAATCTGACTCGTTCTCGTATAACTGCAAATAAGAATAATTATTCTGAAATCTGGTGTAAAAAAGAATATGGGGGCTATTGATCGAGGGCGAAACGATACTCGTCTGTTAAGCAATACGGCCGCTGTAAAGTGTCTGGGAGTATTGGCGACTTATTTTTAAGGATATTGCCTACAATATCGTAAAAATCAGCTTTCAGAAAATACGTGAAGTTAGTAATGTTTTTATGTACCTTGATAGCCTGATACCTGAAAATTGGCCGTCTAAGCAAGCTAGCTGGTAGTCGTGCGTTCTTAGTTCATACTAACACTACTCAATCGTCCACATTTCCTTCGTCAGAAAATACGTGACGTCTGGCGGCCCTGGGATCTTACTCTATCATGTTTTAACTCAAGAATAGGATATTTTCAAGCATCCAAATTGAAACCCTACATCAATTTTATTAACCTCATGAGATTTGAGTACAGGGACCATTGAATTAAAAATTTTCAAAGTGTCGCTATGATACTATAGATTTCCCGTACAATGAGACAAACGCATAATACTGGTTTCGAACAACTTGAAGTTGCGAACAAAGAATAAATCTGGCTGCGATCAAGGAATAAAAGTTCTTAGTTCGCAACTAGTTACGAAACGCAGTTGCGATCACGGTTTTGTCAGTCTCTCGGCATACGGCGACCGAAGTTACAGTTTCACTAGACAGCCCGGCGTTTCAGTGCTCTGTGGTTTAAGGTTTTTTTTTTAACATCTTAACACAGGTAACTTACCCTGTCCAGGAGTCCAAAATTATCAAAGCCCACCAGCCCAGGAGCGAGACTATTGCATAACATGATCAGGGGGTTCTTATAGCCCCACAGGTAGCTATGGACGTTCATGTTGACGATGGCCTCAGCCCCTATCTGGGCTGCCATCACATTGAACGCATAACGCATGAAACTTGGGTAGTTGGACAGGACAGCTACTACGCTCTGGAACAATGAAGAGTATAGGATGAAATGGAACTGCTCGAAGAAGGGATTGATAGTAGTCAAAAAAGAGAGATTGCTTTTGTGAAGAGACTATAATAAATATTATACTATGTAGTGAATAGTGAAAGTGATAGTGCAGTGACACTGACTTACAAGAAAGGGTAAATTAGGGAGAGTGAGGTTGATATCCTTAGGGTGAGCTATGGAGGCTTCCGGAATGAACTCTGATCTATACTTCGGCGTCATCCCCAGGCTTTTGCCATCCTCACTCATTTCCAGATCCTCATACCAGCGGTATTCTCTGAAATCAAAATATGTCCAAAATATGTACAGTCAGCATCAGAAGTATATTAACATTACTCAAAGTTTCGAAGCTATTTTTTTAATAAAAACTTGTTAGATATTACTCGTTACTAAAATGTTATTGGAGTATAAGGACTATTTTAACGAATAATCTTCTGAAACATTAAAAATAATAGCTAGAGTTCTGTACATAAAAGAATTAAAATTCCGAAATGTTCAGCTACTTCTGATGCTGACTGTACCTGCGGTACTGCAGTATTGTTTCTCCTTCTTCCATATATCCATCCAAAGGTTGTCTTTAAAAGATCGCTAGCGATAAGACCGCCCATTGTGTCACCCCTTGTAAAATGTTTTACTATTGTTTTTTTGTAATTTGGTGTACATAATAAAGAGTATTCTATCTATCTATGTCGAATTGATCAAAAAATATTTTTTTATTGTTTAAGAGTTGATTGTCAGTCTGAAAACTATTGGACCTATTTCACAATTATCACTTATGCCTTTATTCTACAACGCTTGTCAAACGTCCACTAACATATAAGGCGCTTTGCACATGGAGCAACTAAGTTGAGGCAACTAGCAACTTTTTAAAAGTTTCCTGTAACTAGTTGATAGTTGCTAAGTATAACGTTTACGGTTGCCGCAATTTTATGGCAATTTGTGAGCAACTTTGGCATTGTGGGGCACAGGGAGGGTGTCAAATCACCCGACTCGTTGCGATTGACGGTTGAGGAAACCGGCAACTTTAAAAATCGGTATATATTTAACAGTTGCTAGTTGCAGCAATTAGCTAAGAACTAACTTAGTCATCGATTGCAGCAACTAAAAACTGTTGACGATTGCCGGAACTCGAAACTCGAGTTGCTTTGTGTGCACAGTCCAATTGAAATAATTATATGTAAACAGCAAGTTGCGAGCTAGTTGCCAGTTGCCAGTTACTGCAATAGTTGCTCCATGTGCAAAGCGCCTTAGTGTATTTATGGCGGTCAGTACGCCATACAACCAATCAAAAACTAGTTAATTAGGTCGCCGTTGGGCTGCGGGTTGTTCTAAAGAGACAAAGGGCTAAGAAGGAACATGGGTGGTTTTTATTCAGTAGAAGTCTGACACTACGGTAGGGATACCGCTCTGCCCAGAGCGGAAGTCATTTGATGATAACCCAAAAAAAAAAGTTTATGTCTGGTTATTTTTGAAAAACATCATACACACATTTGGGATGCCAAGTCCTTAAAAATCAAAGACACTCGGATATCGGAAGTCTATGTCTAGTGAAAGGTTGATCTGATCAATTGGTACAGCAATAACATCCCGCAAGCGCAATCTATAAGAACTTTCAAGCACTTACTGGAACACGAATGGTCCAACCTCTTCTACCTTCAGCTTGTAGTCTTCTCCAGAGAGAAACTTATCAGCGTTTGTGATGTTGAACACGTAGATCGACAGCGTGGCGGCAGGGATCTCATGCTGGAGTATGTTGTATAGTATCGTACCTTTGGCTAGCCGGAGTTTCTAGAATGATGAGGTTTAATTAGGTATAAGTCCTGTCAAATTTGAAGTTTTACCTCGGAATTTAAGATACATAAGTACTAACCCAGCTATAAACTCGTATAAACTTGTATTTTGGATCATTCCCACTAGTTCTACTGCACAGTCCTACGATAGAACTAGTGGGAACTTTTTTTATTTTTTTTCCACTAGTTCTACGATTCAATGTGGTACGAAATCGTAGAACTAATGGGAAAGAAAAGTCAATGGATTTTTTCGTTCCCACTAGTTCTACGATAAAGTGTGTTACAAAATCGTAAAACCAGCGGGACTCAAGTTCCTTATTCGTTACGACTACGGGACCAACTACCAGGAGAATAGAAGTTGACACTTAAAAGTTGTCTCAAAACCCACTTGTGGTAAGGGTGTCCACGTCTATTAAAAATCTTAGGCCAAAAGTCTCAAAAATCGTTTTTTTTTTTCAAATATCTCGTTTCCTATGGGGTTTTCGCTATTCGCATTTATACCTTTTTTTTGTTTTTTGGTGGGTGGAAAATCATCAAATAACCCCCCCACGCTCTAAGCCAGAGTGGAAGGGAGTGTCAGACTTCTACTGACTAAAAACCAACCCGTGTTCCTTCTTCGCCCTTGTGCCGGTGCCGCGTTTTGCCTTTCGATAATCCGCAGCCCCGAAGGGTGTCGGCCTTTGCGTGTCCCTTCCATGTTACTGACATCTCTTTGAGGCGCGCGTGGAACACGAACGCGCCGTCGACACGGTCTGTTACCATCATGAAACGGCCTGACGGCGAGCTAGCCCATTACTCACCGTCCACAGGCCCGCGTCTACGGTGGCCGGAAGCCATCACGTGGCCCCCGACGCCCGGAGCGTCTCCCGCGGCGGTTGGGACGAGAGGTTTTCTCCCTCTCTTTCCACCACCTCCTTCCAGGGGAGGGCCTGTATTTATGCTTTTACGGTTGCACAACGACTTGCTTTGCTTATGCTTTGCTTGGTAGCATAGATACAGGCCTACCCTACCTCCTCCCTCAGAGGTGGTAGGGTGGCGTGGTTTTGAGGGAGAGCGCTACGGTCGCGTAGATCCTCAAGGCAAGTCTGATGGTTCACCTTCCCGTGGTTGCCACCCTGTTTTTGGTCTAATTCTCTCAGAATTAGACGTAACTGAAACCACCAGGCGACTAGAACACAGGGGTGGCGAGGTCATACCCCTGGGTGTTCACCATCGAACAAGAGCAGATGGTGGATAGTGATGACCTCCTGCGTGTTTGTGCCGTGCGCGGGGACCCGTACGGAGGGATGAAGGAATCCTGGTGATTGAGTGGAGCAGGTTGCACACAACACATCTCTTTGGTCCGGATTTCCTCTCACACGGGTGGTCGTGGAGTAGCTACCCACGATCAATCGGCTGGGGCATCCCATAAGCGGGTTGTCAAGCGAGGACCGGTTTTTTCTGGGGGGGGGCAGCCGGCGCGGCGTGGTTTTGCGGGATGAGTGGTGGCATAGTCTCGTGCCATTCGCAGTCCCGTGATCCTCCGTCGTGTGCGGGCTCGTCTACTTCCCAATAAGCTGGTCCTATACCGAAGGAGTAGCTCTGGCGCACACTCGTGGAACGAGTGGCGTCCCCGACTTGAGGGCTCCGTGGCGGGTGGAGAGCTCCGACGGTGAAGTTTACAAATCCAAACCTATGGATAACGAGACTCTAAAAAAAAAAAAAAAATTCACAGGCAGCGTCTTCTGATGCGCCAAACCCAGCCAACAACCAACCACCTAAGGTTGCGTCTCTTGATGCACCATCTTCATCAAGATCCAGAGGTACGCCTCAGGATGCGCCTAAGCGAAAACCGCCCAAGGTTGCGTCCGATAACAAACCTCCCGCTGCGTCCAAGGATGCGTTGAGGAAGGCTACTGCCAGGCATGCGCCAAACCAGGCTGCGTCGAAGGCAATGCCAACCCCATCTACGTCCGACGATGCACGCACCGTGCTAAACCTGTCTGCAGGGCCTAGGGCAGCTCCCGTATATGGCGACTCAACGGTGGCTGTTGGCGCAGATGCGTCCACTAGGGCTGCGTCAGCGTCAGCGGCCTCGGAGAGGGACCTAACGGGTCTGACTGGGGCCTTGCCGGCAGGGGAAGCAAACACGACCGGGATTGACTTGTCGTCTCTCAGGGACGCCATTCAGGCCCCGGTCACACAAACATGGACCACCGTCGTACCTCGCAAGGTAATGGCTTCTGAGAAGCGTACGGCTGAGACGCAGCAAGTCACCGTGACAGCCACTGCCGGAACGTCGGCAAACACACCGACACCGACAGGTGGTGCTGCCCCGGCAACGAAAAGCAAGCGCAGCCAAAGACCGAGGGGACGAAAAAAAAAGAATAAAACCACCGGCGGAGAACCTCCTGCTAGGGCGCAGAAGCGTGAGCGACCCGAGGACACCGTCACACCGACTGGGGAAGGCAAGAGGAGCAAACCTGCTCGCTCCCACACGGTTGACGGTTCCCTGGTGAGCTACGCTGAAGCGGCTGCGTCGTACAGGAACAACGAGCTGTGCGTCGCCGTCATGTCGGAGCCTTTCGAGGACATGACGCAGGAACAGGCGGAGGGGATCCGCCTAAACATTGAAAAAGAACTTCGGGCTCAGCTTATGGCAGATCCCGACCCGTCTAACCCAACCGCAAACACGGCGATCCACTTTCGGGGGAAGGCCCACTTCGCTGAGGGCGTCCTGAAGACATGGTGTGACGATGCCTTCACACTGGCCTGGCTCAAGCGAGTGATAATCTCCATGGCGTCCCCGATACCAGGAACCAGCCTAACCGTACGGCCCCAAGCCGAAATACCGAAGAAGGCACTATGCATGCTTTTCGTTCCGGAAATCACCGAAGATACTCCGGCACTGCTAAAGCTGCTAACCCGCCAAAACCCTAACCTGAGGATTAACAAGTGGACCCTGACACACGAGAGGGTGCGGCAGGAACCCCCGGGCACCTGTCTCTTCTTCCGTGTGCCGGAGCCCATGGTCAAAACCATCAAGGACCAAGAGAGGCGCGTTTACTACCTCATGGGCAGCATCTACATCCGCTTCCTGGAGGAGGGTGTAGCCAGGGGGGTGGTCACCGCGCCTTCAACCGCGACGGCCCCCGCCGTACCGGGACTGGAGCCGCCACCGCCTAGACGGCCCCCGTCGCCAACCGCGACGAGGACCGTAGAGGGGGTGGGCGAGCGGGCCTCTACCTCGGCCATGGAGGTCGATGCGAGTAACAATAAACCAGCACAGGATCCTTCCTCGCCCGGACTTACTTCGGACGAGGACTGCTTTCCGGCAGGGGAGGGGAGAGAGGACTATGACAGCAGCCTCTGCTCTTCTCCCTTGCGGGACAACTAGGCTCCTACAAGCCAATCTCCAGCACAGCCAATCTGCGTCGGCCACTTTGCGTAGAGTGCTGGAGAACCAACTTCCGAAGACCATTGCCCTTATCCAAGAGCCGTGGATTAGGGGCGGCAGAGTATGTGGCCTTGCGAACATCGGAGGTAAGTTGCTGCTAGACACCTCCGTAAACAACCCACGAACCTGCATCTTTATACCCAAACATGTACCCCACCTACTAATTAACGAATTCTGTTCAAGAGACCTAACAGCAACGAGGCTATCCAGGACAGAACAGGATCTCCCGGACATTGTCCTCGCCTCGGTCTACCTGCCGGGCGACGAGGACGTGCCGATACCAGAGCTAACCTCGCTGGTGGAGTACTGTGAAAGGGAGAAACTGGAACTCATCATCGCAACTGACTCCAACGCACATCACACTCTATGGGGTAACGCAAAAACCAACAACCGAGGTGAGGCAATGCTTGACTTTATTCTTAGCAATAATCTTGTTTTACTCAACAAAGGTTCAGAACCAACTTTCGTTAACGCACGATCGCAAACAATTATAGACCTAACTCTATCAACCATAGGTATCTCCAATTCCATCCAGGACTGGCATGTGTCCAGCGAACTATCATGCTCTGATCACAGATGGATTCGATACACCATCAACTTCAACCTACCAAAGCCACAACCGAGGAGGGTCCCACGTAATACAGACCAAACCAAGTTTATTAGGCTCATTAAGTCAGAGTCTGGTAACTTACCCTCCCTTCCATCTGAAATTCCTTTAAATAACTTAGATGAACACGTAAACAACCTCACATCAATCCTCCTAACTAGCTTCGAGCAGTCCTGCCCACTTACTGTACCAAGACAGGGGGCTAGGCAGTCATGGTGGGGGTCTGAACTAGAAAGACACCGTAACAGGCTGAGAGGGCTGTTCAACAGAGCCATGAACACACGTTTGCCAGGCGACTGGGACCGTTACAAAACCAACCGCAGAACTTACAAAAAACTAATACGCCTCAGAAGTAAAAACGGCTGGAGGCGTTTTTGTACTAGCATTGAAAATAGCAACCAGGCAATGAGGGTCAAAACTTGTCTCGCCGCCGAGACTGATCCCTCAATAGGTTGCCTCAAAAAATCAGACAATACCTACACAACTAGCGATGCGGAGACTAGTGAATTGCTTCTCACTACCCACTTCCCAGGCTGCCAGATTGCGACCCAGCAGAGCTGGGAATCGTACAGTGAAAGGGCTACGTGCAGCCTGGACTGGGAGGTGGCTTCGGAAGTAATCAACAAAGAGAATATAATATGGGCAATCAACACCTTCCTACCTTTCAAGGCAGCAGGGTTAGACGGTATTTTCCCGGCTCTGCTCAGATGGAGTGGTGACTTGCTAGCCGGTTACCTTGTTAAGGTCTTCCGTGCCTGCCTGGCCCACCGCTACATCCCCCTGAAATGGCGCGAAGTAAAAATAATCTTTATTCCAAAACCAGGTAGGAGTGATTACACCCAACCCAAGTCCTTCAGACCCATCAGCCTCACTTCGTTTTTCTTGAAGACACTAGAGAGGCTGGGAGACAGATGGATTAGGAACAAAATATCGCTATGTAAACCCCTACACCCCAACCAACACGCCTACTGCGAAGGTAAGTCAACTGAATCCGCACTCCACAGCGTGGTCACACGCATCGGAAACGCGCTCAATATAAAAAATCCAACGCTGGGCGCTTTCATAGACATAGAGGGTGCTTTTGACAAAACGAACTTCGCCAGCATCAGCCAGGCACTAGTCGTGCACGGTGTGGCACCAACCCTTATACAATGGATTCACAACATGCTAAAATACCGCGCTATTCAATTTACTGTGAACACCACCACACGATGCATCGTTAGCAGAGGCTGCCCGCAGGGTGGGGTGCTGTCACCACTACTGTGGAACCTAGTCGTAAACGAGCTCATTACAGAGCTCAACGCTAGCGGTCTGTACTCGGTGGGTTACGCAGATGACATAGCCATTTTAATCACGGGGAAATTTGAGGGCGTCTTATGCGACCTCATGAGGAAAGCCTTCAAAATAATCGAGAATTGGTGTACCAAACACGAACTGTCGGTTAACCCCACTAAAACAGAATTAATAATGTTCACTAACAAAAGAGTCCTTGGACCACACAAACTTCCGAGTCTTTTTAACACCGAACTAACACTTAAAGAAGAAGTTAAGTACCTAGGAGTGATTCTTGATAGCAAATTGCTCTGGAACAGGCACCTTGACTACAAGCTAAACAAAAGCACAATCGCCCTTTACCAATGCAAAAGAATGCTAGGAAAAACTTGGGGGCTATCTCCAAAGATCACGCGATGGCTTTACACAGCGGTGATCAGACCAATGCTGACCTATGGCGCCCTGGTTTGGTGGACGAGAACTGAATTCTCGAACACAGTCTCCAGGCTCCAACGCTTCCAAAGGATGGCATGTTCCGCTATCACAGGCTGCATGAGGACAACCCCAACTGCAGCAATGGAGATAGCCCTTCAACTAACCCCACTTGAGCTGTACATACAGCAGGAGGCAGCTTTAGCAGCCATCAGGCTTATGCACTTGGGCATATGGGGCAAGAATCACACAAGTCCTCATGCAGGCATCCTGGACCGGGTGATTGAGTATCAACCTCTCATCGCTGCCCCGTGCGATAGGACACCTAACAAACCTATGTTCAACAAGAGCTATAGCATACAAACAACAGAGGAATTAAGAGATCAGTCAGGAGTCAATGAAGTACGCATCTACACAGATGGCTCCAAAACTCAAAACGGCTCAGGGGCTGGCGTACACTCCCTAGACCTCAACATTAACTTTCACCTACCATTAGGCGAACACAGCTCGATATTCCAATGCGAGTGTGTCGCCCTAACACAAGCTGCAACAGCCGTAAAGCGTCTGAGGATTCACAGCCACGCAATCAGATTTGTAACTGATAGCCTGTCGGTGCTTAAAGCCCTAGAAAACAAACTAACCAACAGTAAATTAATATTTGAATGTCACCTCGCCCTGGAGAGTATATCGCTGTCCAACAGTATCACCCTCCAGTGGATTAGGGGGCACAGTGGATCCCTGGGGAATGACGCCGCAGACGAACTTGCCAAGAGAGGGTCCGAGATGGCAGTGCTTGGCCCGTACCCACTCCTTCCCTTACCTTTCTCACAGTTCCGTACGTGGATTCGCCAGAGATCAACCGAACTCCATAATAGCAAATGGTCACGGTCTACAGATTGTAGACAGTCAAAAATGGCGATGCCAAGTCTACATCCGCGGCTAACAAAACGACTGCTCAGCCTAAGTAGGGATAACCTTAGAATAATAATAGGGACAATAACGGGCCATTGCCCCCTAAATAAACATCTTTTTACCATAGGCGCCACGGACAGCCCACTCTGCAGGGGCTGCTTTGTTGCTGAAGAATCAGCCGCCCACGTCATCCTGGAATGCGAGGTCGTGGCCACTCAACGCAGACAAATCCTCGGAACGGTGAGGTCGCTCCGCGAAGCCTGTGAAGCTCCCAGGAAACTTCTGTGCTTCTGGGCGGAGCTAGGCTGGCTATCCTAGCCAGGACACCTACGCACAACGGACCGATCAAGAGTCTAAGTGCGGATAACGGAGTCCCTACTCTACTCTACTCTACTCTACTCCACCACCTCCTTCGCTAGCATCACTGCTTCGCAGAAGGAGGCGACGGCGTCCCATTCCTCTTCGCCCCGGACCATGACTTGCACCAGGGCCGGGCGTGAGGGGTCATCGCCGCCGATCGCCGCTACGAGAACACGGCGGGGCTCTGCCCAAGCAGGGCACACCTCCACAGTGTGCTCCACCGTGTCCTCCGGTCGATCCTCGCAGTGGAAGCATCCGGGCGTTTCCTCCCACCTGATTCGGTACAGGTACCTCCCGAAACATCCGTGTCCGGTGAGGACCTGCGTCAGACGGAAGGCGAGGGCGCCCTGGCGTCTCTCCAGCCACTCCTCAAAGAGTGGACTTACCGCCACTATCGTGGCGTGCCCTGCGTTGGGTTGCGACAGTCGCCGTCTCCATGCCGCCATGAGATCACAATTCGCATTTATACCTTACTAGCGACCCGCCCCGGCTTCGCACGGGTGCAAATGGATGTTATTATACATATAAACCTTCCTCTTGAATCACTCTATCTACTAAGAAAAACCGCATCAAAATCCGTTGCGTATATAGTTTTAAAGATTTAAGCATACAAAGGGACATAGGGACAGAGAAAGCGACTTTATTTTATACTATGTAGTGATATTTTTATTAATAGACACACTCGATCATTTTATCACTTACGTGTATTTATTGAGCGCGAAATCTAACACACGCTAAATAAACACTACTTAACCTTTACATTTTATTATACAAGAATTTTGTTTTTTTTTCTCTTTTAATAATTACTTATATTTGGATACGTCAATGAGTGATGAAAAATAAAGAATTCACAAGAATTTTATTATTCTCATCTTTACTCTACACAGTACCTACTAAATCATTTAATTTTTATATTATATTTTTATTTGGTCCAGAAAATGTAGTAAAGTAGTCCAATAGTCCAGATGAAACGATTTTACAACATAACTTATTATAGAATTACGTCATTGACAGTGAAAACGAAGTACAACCACTTCAATGTTGTAAACATATATAAAGTCAATGAACTAATATTTCATCAGTAAATTATATCGAATAAATTAAACTATAACTATGAATATTTTATTAAATAATACCAATAACACGTGTAATATATTTCATCACCACTGCTCTCAAAACGGTGAAGGAAAACATCGTGAGGAATACGACATGTCTTAGAACCAAAAAAAGTCGAAGACATGTGACATCTACCAAACCGCACAGGGCTCGCGTGGTGGATTATAGCCCATCCCTCTCCTAGAGAGGAGGCCTGAGTCCCTGCAGTGGGAACGTTATAGGATGATGATACTCACGTAATTAACGATCATAAATATGGGGTCGACAATTATGATGATTAATGGCACTAATAGGAACAGGACCCCCGTCAGAAGTGTAGCCAGGATTTTGTCTGTAACAAGTAAGATAATAAAAATTAAACACGAAAAAAAAACTAAATTGGTCGCTATATTTTGGTCTGACTGAGTTTGAATATTATAGTCTTTAAAATCAATCAAAATCAAAACATATTGTATTTCAAGTACCTAGCAAGAAAGATACAAATTATACAAATTACTAAGAAGCTACAGTCCCAGTCACAAGGCATAATAACTGTGACTGTGCTGTAGTTGCCCATTCCCTAGCGGAGATCTCTATGGAGAAGAAGGGCAAAAAACGCCACTCTTTTAAATCACGAATTCACGACACGGGAGAAATTCCTAGTGTGGGGCAACGTTTAAAAAGAAAGAAAGAAAAAAGGTATATTGTTACAAAACTTTGGTTACATCTTTTTATTGACACGCTAAGACGAAGAATAATACACATATTACATTATACTCATAAGTTCACTGACTGCTTATTTTAATCAACCTAAAGCATTTCTGCTGCTTGGGTCCAGCAGCGCCGTAGCAAGGAATGTGAGGTTATATTTATCCTGAATAAAGAAAAGGCAAAGCAGGGGAGGAGTAGGTCAAATAAGTTAAAGAAAGGCAAATTAGGAACATCTATAGTTGCTTCTTCTTAGCGTGTCGATGACAATTCAAATTGAGTCGGCCCAAAATTTGGCACTTTCAGTAGCCTCCATCAGTTCCTGTGATGTGCAAGTAGCAGGACAGGCTGGACACGATATCAAGTGCCCCATAGTTTGTGAGGCAAGACCACATTTACACTCCAGGGCAGAGTCATCATGAATCTCCACCTGAACAGGTTTTCCTTGCTTCGGCCTACCTGTGTCCGGAGTCTGTTTAGAGACTTCCAGGTCAGCCATGGCAACTCGTGTCAGGTGGAAGATTTTCGGCAAGTGGCACAAATGGGTTGGGTATAAGGAAACGCTATCTTGCCACAACTTAAGTCTTTCCTTAGAGCGTTCACCAGTGAGCGGGGGTACACACTTCAATAAGCTGTTGCGGCTTTTCAGTTTTGCGGTAAGTACTATGATGGTATTGTGTAGAGGGTGTCTAGCATCGGAGACCATTTTGGCTTGTGGCTTGAGGCAGCCAGTGATTATCCGGCACGTTTCATTCAGTGCTGTATCCACTAACTTTGCATGGGCTGGACGACCCCACACGGGGCACGCGAATTTACCCGCAGAGAAAGATAGCGCCAACCCAGTAGTCCGCTATAGTTGCTGACAGGTAACATGTCAAGAGGTCCACCTAAAATTAAAGTTCTTAACTTTAAATTTAAAAATAAGCCTGTTCATGTCTCGACATTGTCAATCGTAATCATAATCTTCAAAAAATTTTCTAATGAGAAAAATCATTCATTTTGTTTTGGTTCATACGAAGAGATATTAGAGAAAGGGCAGTGGCCGCTATTGACATCTTATTAGGCGTTGATTATCTTCATAGGCGATCCAGCCATGGAGTTTGGATTTGTGCCTGATTGATGAAATGATGACAATAGGCTTGAGGTGGCTATCCCTTTATTAACATATACCTATACTACTGGGTAAGTACATTATTGCCTAATTAACCCTTCGAGGATTTTTTTGATTTTTTTTTTAAGGCGAAAAAAAGAGAAAGAAAGGGAAAGGGAAGAGAGAGAAAGGGGAGGTGATTACTGCAGGCGTTACTTATAGAATGTATGTCTACGAATGTTTGGCTCTAGGATTTCCTTAACCGTTTACATTGAGAGCAATGACACAACAAATTTCCATATTACGGTATCCTCCGATTAGGAGGAAGATGCGGTACGTATCTACTTACTAAACACACGTAGGCCGCGACGTAAATGCAAAAGAATATTTAGCTATTCTTGATCTTTTTGTTTTAAAATTTTGCATAATTGAAACCTTTATTATTAGGAAAAACTACTGAAAAAAAATAAAAAACTTTTTTCAAAAAAAAACAACCGACTTCAAAAACACCAAAAAGTGAACAATAAATTTCAGAAAAAAAATCAGCTTCTGAAGTCGGTGGCAAAAAAACCAAATCGAACAAACAAATGTCACCGACTTCAGACGCTGATTTTTTTTCTTGTAATATTTTATAGAAATATTTACTTTGAAACCTAACCCTTAACTTTCAAGATTCCCTTATTATTGCTAACTAGCTTTTGCCAGCGGCTTCACCCGCGTGAAAATGACGATTTTCCATACAAACTTTCATCCCATAGGGGTTGAATTTCGAAAAATCCTTCCTTATTCCTTGTCTACATTATAAAAGGAACCTCTGCAAAATTTCAGCTTTCTAGGTCCAAGGGTTTGGGCTGGGCGTTGATGAGTCAGTCAGTCAGTCAGGACTTCTCTTTTTATTTATATAGATGGGGTCTCCCCCATTCGGTGAACATACATAAAAAAATGTGTATTGTACACATCTGCATACCCCCTCAGAGCATACAGGCGTGATGTTACGTCATGATAATGTATATTCAATAAACATCCAAGCGATTCCAGCAATTACGACAGATTTGCCGTCTATTTTTGAAGAGTTCCATTGTATATCTCCGAAGATCAGCACCAGATCTTCACCAAATTAAAATGGGACCACCCCAGGAGTTTCAAATAAAAAATAAAAATACTTGTAAATAAAAAATAAAAATAAATGTAGGTACTTCGGAGAGTGTGCGCAAGAGCTCCACGAGCTGATCCCACCATCTCCCTTCTTCCATCGGGAGACTAGACGTACTGCAGGGTACCACCGATACCTAGTCGACATTCCACACATTCGAACGAAGCGCTTTGCTGGGTCCTTTATTATGCGCACAGCCAAGGAGTGGAATTCCCTGCCTGCGTCGGTTTTTCCGAGTTCATAAATTATAACCCTAATCTGTTTAAGTCGCGAGTAAACAGGCTTCTACTGGGTAAACTCGTTCCATCGTCGACATCATCTATGCCCTTAGGGCAAGATTGAAGTCAAGAGCAAGCCCATTTATAAAAAAAAAAAAAAATTGAGAATCGGTCCGCAAATGGGGGAGAAATCAGGTAACATACATAAAAAAATACATACACACGAACATATAACCTCCTCCTTTTTACCCGACTGCGTCCGACTGCGTTTTTAACCTTCCTTTTGGGCTTCGTCCCAAAAGGAAGGTTATTTGAAGTCGGTTTACTAAGCGAAACCGTTTTTCATGTTTTTTAATCGATTGAATTGACGTAATGTCGGTGTGGTTAGTTAGAGGAATAACCTGGACTGTCAAGAAATATTATTATTAAGCTATTGCATAGCTTCTATCGCGGGCCTTGAGCGTGGAGAGCGAATCCAGAAATTCCCTAACGAAAATATTCAAGATTCAGTATTCAACCAGGTTGCTATGGTTACGGAAAATAACAAGGTTGTCAACTGAGGTTGTCAAATTAAATATTTGCTGTTGATAAAAATGCTATGCAATAGCTTTACCGCGGCAGTCTCCGAGTGCCACATTTAGTTTTTTTATTATTTCTCTATTGGAACAAAACAACAACTAATAAAATTATAATAGTTAGTTAGTTTATAGTTGTATTGGCTCTATTGTTGTTATAAACCTATCTACTATGTCTACCTAGCTGTAAGTTTTCCAAAAATAATAAAATAATATAAGTAATTAGTTTGTTGTATACTTACTTCTGCTAGTAATCCGACTGTTGATGGCATCTGTTCTACTTAGAAGCACCATGGTTGATATTTATTTATTTCATGTAGGTATGTTATCACTTCACTCTTCTATTTATCACTACATTGACGTTACTGCAAAGAAATAACAAGTTACTTAGGTACTTTAATTAAAACCAAGAGATTTCTCCTACTACAAACGTTGAGGTCGAAAGGTGGAAACTTACTAGAAAAAAATACAAGCCTGCTATCTTACTTATCAAACTTTATAATGAAAGTGAACGTAAATTAAGACTTTGACACTTTAGTAAAACGCTACAAAAAATCATAAAAATACCGCAATGTGCGTAAAAATCTGTTACAAAGGCCACTTGTTGTTCAACGATGCAGTCGTAAATAAAAGTTAAGGAAAAAGATATTTGCTTAATGTTCATTTAATCCTATTGAATGACAATAAAAAAAATATCATCATTAGTATTTATTATTATTAAACATACTTAATATACACAAATATTTATTGATATGAAAGTATTTATTATTATTTTCATATCAATAAATATTTCAATGGTAGTAAATATACTTAGTGGGTTGTATTGAAATAAATAGTGTGTATTTGACTCGCACAGGACGAATAAACACTATACGTATAGATACCTACTCAAGAAATAGAACACAAAAAAAAAAAAACTAGTTTTATACGACGCTTTAAGGCCTCTTTCGCAACATGGTTATTGTAATATAAAAAAATATCCAAACGTTAATATTCTGATTTCTGATAGAGCCCAAAAGTAAAACGTATGTAAAAAGTCTTAAGTTGTTACGGTCACAAATCATATTTAAATCAGACAAATTGCAAAAAACCTAAGAAATTTTGAATTTCGCGGAGTACCTTACCTTATCCTCCTTGAGTAGACATCGGGAACTCAATCAAAATAGCACCTCATCATCTGCCTAGCTTTTTCCCAACTATATTGGGGTCGGCTTCCAGTCTAACCGGATGCAGCTGAATACCAGTATTTTACATGGAGCGACTGCCTATCTGACCTCCACAACCCAGTTAATACTAGGTAATACAATACCCTTTGGTAAGTAAGACTGGATGTCAGAATTTCAGGTCACTGACTACCTGTATCGACTGCCAAAGATCTATTTAGATGGCAGCCGGGACCAACAGCTTAACGTGCTTTCCGAGGCACGGAGGAAACTCGATATGTCGTGCGGTCACCCATCCACAGACCGACCTAGGCAAGCACCGCTTTACCTGAAGATCGACCTGAGTGGCAGTTCTTATTAAGCCACGAGCTCCTTCAAAAATCAAAATAGCACCTAAACATGGCAAAAAGCCATGTTTTATGATAATGTTACTTACCCTGTCATTGCAGTTTAAAAACTTATAATAGGTACTTATTTACTTAATTAATAAATCATTTATTATAATTTAATGGTGAAGTTCATTCATTTTGTTAAATGGTACTTAATTAAACATAATGAATGGTGACAGTACCTAACAATTAATTATACAATGACGTGATGAGATAAGTAATTACTAATTATAAATTACTTATACTTACCAACTACTTGCCCGCGTGGATTTGAATAATTTCTCACGGGTTAATAGGTAAGTATTACTGGGATAAGAAGTATCCTACGTACGGCCTAACCATACAAATCTAACCAACCGTTATGACGTCAAAAGGTAAATAAACAGTGACTCTGGCTCTCATAATATTTATTTTAAACAATTATGCTTCATTTAAATAACGGGTACCATCTATCTGGCAGAAACTTGATGCTCCGAAATTTATTTGGCATACCACACTTGGCATATTCTTCTTAGAACGAATGTGTTTATGGCAGAACAATTATTTAATAGAATACTCATTTCGCAGAATGTTTAAATAGCCGAATTTTCAATGGCATACTTTTAAGATGGCAGAATTTTATTTGGTAGATTTTTATAAGGTATACCTAACGACCGTCTCGCGAAAGTATCCATTATGGGCGGCATGGGCACCGGGCCCTAGGCCGACGAAGGAGGCCGGCGGAGGCCCGGCACTTCGGGGACAGAAGATATTAGTGTTATTTAATATGCGAGCGAAGCGAGCGCGCGTCATGGAGTACATGCGTTGCATGTATGAGTGACGTCATTATTATTATTATTATTATTTTACATCATCATCATCATCATATTATTTTACATACCAACATTTAATGTTCTCAGCTAGAAATATTAGCCGGGGTGAGCTGATAATAATAATTAATAATAATAATTATTATTATTATTGCATGTTACACGTATGTATGAAATGAAATGCGTGCCAAAAGACGATTCTGATTATGAATTTTCGGCGAAATGATGGTTCTGGAAATGAAGTTTATGCTCAAAGATGATTCTGACTTACAAAATTATGCGTTTTGAATGTATGGTAAATGAGTGTAGGTATGCCAAATGATTTTCTGCGAAATGAAGTTTCTGCCATCCACTGTTATGCAAAACAAAATTCGGGTATAAAAAATTCTGCTAAAAAAGGTAGACCCTTAAATAACCTAAACTATCTGACTGAAAAAAATAAACTAAAAAATGTTGCCAAGAAACTCGTCCTCCACACTGTCAACTGGTAATATCCCCAAGACACTGGCGGGGTCGCCACGCTAAGCCAGCCTCTGGCCAGAGTAAAAGTCTCGGCACAAAGGGCTATGAAGGAACTTGGGTGGTTTTTAGTCAGTAGAAGTCTGACACTCCCTACCGCTTTGCCAAGAGCGGGAGGAGTCATTAATTGATGATTTGCCAACCACTAATATAAAAGGGGGTCTAAAATGGCTACTTTAGCAGATCATAATATGAATTGCGTTAAAAATCTGTGGTGTCATACAGTGATACGGAATTTCAACTAATTAGCAAATATCATTAATTGAGGCAACAGTGAATTACAACTTTACAACACAGGTTTTACCTAGCATGGGGGTCATTGATCATTTTATTTGCTTTTATGTGAACACTGATTATGTATCTGCCATTTATGTGTACTTTTTTGTGTCAAATAAATTATTATTATTATTACTAAAATATTTTTAAGAGGCGCGTGCGTCAACATTATGGTACAAGTGTGTATAACCCGGTTCATTAAAGAAAGGAATCTAAAATGGCAACACATGGCATGTCCTCTCGCTCGCTCACTATAGTGTGCGAGCGTGAGGACATGATAAAAACCGCCATTTTAGATTCCTTTCTTTAATGAACCGGGTTATAATGTTGGTGATTACCGCTGAGGCGTCATTGAGATCCGAGCCGTTAGGTGAGGGTCTTAAGTGAGCCAAGGACGGTAATCATCAATACACACGTGTATCATACGACGTTTTTCAACACACTTGTGAAGAAAATAATACAAAAAAATCATTTTCAACAGTTAAAACGATAAACTGGTTATCAAGCTACATAGCCTGGCCCACCGTCGCAAAGTCGCATGTCTGTCGGTCTTCTACAGACTGTACTTCGGAGAGTGTGCGCAAGAGCTCCACGAGCTGATCCCACCATCTCCCTTCTTCCATCGGGAGACTAGACGTACTGCAGGGTACCACCGATACCTAGTCGACATTCCACACATATTCGAATGAAGCTCTTTGCTGGGTCCTTTATTATGCGCACAGCCAAGGAGTAGAATTCCCTGCCAGCGTCGGTTTTCCGAGTTCATATTATAATCCTAATCTGTTTAAGTCGCGAGTAAACAGGCTTCTACTGGGTAAGCTCGTTCCATCGTCGACATCATCTATGCCCCTAGGGCAAGATTGAAGTCAAGAGCAAGCCCATTTATAATAATAAAAAAAAAACGAGTTTTTAGATTTTTTTTGCAATGGCGGGAAAAAAATATCAGTTTTCAGAGTATGACCATTTTAAGTGTGAATTTCGTGGTGGCGCCACTGGTCAAGAAAAAATGCATCGCTAAGTACGTCAAACTTAGTAGGTACATTTATTTTAGTTCCGTGTTTTCGTGTGGTCGATGTAACAATAGCGATCGGCCATAGACTATAAGAATGAGGTTTCTTTTTTTGAATTTTCACGGACAGCATTTTAGCTACGTACAAAATGGGGAATTCAAAGTTTTCTTTATTACAGAGCAAACAAAAGTTATTTTTGAGTGCAAGTTTTTAATAAATAATTATTAAAAAAAAGTTGCATGAAATGAGCAAGCAAACATTAATTTATTTGTACTATTGACAACGACCTTTTTTGTATTGAAACTTTTTAAGAACAAAGCAACTCAATCAATAAAAATAAAACCCAATAACTCACTAGTGAATAATGGCAATGAAAAATTCACAGTTTGATAACAGGTGCCATTACGTGCCTAATTGCAGTGAATTAAGAGCCATTTTATGAGCAAGTGTGTTGAAAAATAATTATATAATATTTTATTTTGATCTGCCATTGTTTTTGTGTAAATTAGTAATGTTTTACAGACCATAGCTACAACAAGGTATTTTGTGACGTAATTAAAGTCAAAAAATTAAGTACCTACGTAATATAAAAAAATGCAGGTTTTTTTACATTAAAATACGTGATTTTGATTTTTTTTCTGAATATCAATGTACCATCTAAACAATCAAATAATTTTGACAATCTGCCGTGGGATACCAGATAATAATCTTTAGTTAAGTAGGAAAAATATTTAGCGTTTCAGTGTTGTTGGTAAAGAATTGCACTTTTGTAGCAAAAAAATCAGCCCTTGTATCTCTAGAGTAGGTAATGTGCAGAATCCATCCACGAGTAAAGCAAACGACTTCAAGGCACTGCGCAGGCCCAGGGATGTGCCTTGTTGGTATTCAACTGCATTAGGTTAGACCCCCAACCTATTGGGAAAAGACTAGGCTAATGATGTCGAATCTATTTGTTGTCACAAACAAGTAAGATTGACTGGCCTGTTGGTCTAGTGGTTAGTGACCCTAACTGCTATGCCGGAGGTCGTGGGTTCGATTCCCACCCAGGACAAATGTTTGTGTGATGAGCACGATCATTTGTTCTGTGTCTGGGTGTAATTTATCTATAATATGTATGTATTTAGAAATATATAAGTATGTTTATCAGTTGTCTAGTACCCATAACACAAGCTCTGCTTAGCTTGGGACTAGATGGCGTTGTGTGATAGTTGTGGAATATTGTGGAATATAAGATGACTGAAAAATAGGCCTTTGCTTTGCAAATAAAACATTATCATCACTTTCTGTTGTCTTCCAGTTTGAACAGATTCAGCAATAAAAAAATACTTGCAGTATATAAAGCTGTCTTTCTGATATCTACAGCTTAGTTACTGGGTAACACGACGCTTCTTGGCAAGCCTACCAGCTCGTTGGCCACTTACTGACAAAATAAGCGAAATGACTATCAAATAATAATAATAATATTGTTGGCTCAAAGTCACGACATCAGCCAGTAACCGTGCGGTTAGCGTCAGGTCGACGTGCGGCAACCGACAGAAGTACATAAAACGAGGCGAGCGGCGGTGCAACGGTCACTTTTTGCTTGGACGGCGCTCGGAAAGGACTTGCTACCCGACTATTATCGTGTGCTTCGCTAATTTTGGTTTATGTTTTTGATCGTGTACTGATTATTCCATTTGCTAGTGCTATTTCTATTTGATTATTGTTTAAAATGTTTGTCTTGATATTTTTGTAAAAGTGTAATTCAAAAGATATTAAACATTGTTTATTTTGTTCACGTATTTCACTTCTGATTCCTAATATCAGAAGTGGGATAAAGATTCTTTTCGCCCACAAGTTAAAAACTAGTTTTCAGGCTTTTAATTTTAGATAAAAGCGGGTAGTAGTTAGCAATGGATAGATCGAGTTGTTCGCGTTCAAAAACTAGTGCCTTGCGTTCTAAGCGATCTCGTAGCCACCATAAGTGGAGTGGAAGGTCACGTATAGCAAGTTTCGGGATCCGATCGCCGTTCCAAGCGCGAACGAGATCGTCGTAGGAGCCGCGTGAGGACGCGAAGTCCTGTGTAACCGCTCTCGCGGTTGAGGCGACGCTCCGGACAGGATTGGTTTACTTTCGTTCCTGATACAAGTAAGATCGAACCATTTTAATATTTCGTTGGTTTAGTAGTCGTAAGCGCGACTATGAGCATGAAGGTTCTGGGTTCGATTCCCGGGTCGGGCAAAGTGTTATTTTCTGGATTTGTGCCCTGTTGGTGACAATGGGCTCACCCCTATTACATGGTTAAGCTTATGTCTTAACATAACTGGCGAAATGTGGGTATACTGGGTACCTCTGCCTAACCCTTCGGGGATTGCAGGCGTGATGTTATGTGTGTGTTTATAAGGTCACTGGGGTGATTGGCAATGCCTCGGACGCATTGGTGGTTATTTACATGGTGGTGCTAATACGTCGCTTAACGATTGGTTGACCAATAACAGCACGTGGACTCATTTTAAACACGAATTTCGGTCATTGTGTCCGCGTGAAGTCGATATGGTCACTGTGCTATAATGACGTTATGAATACAAGTATCTGTATGACCTACAGATAGTTTTTTTTAAGTCGGGTACTTGTGTATGTTAGTTTAAATATTTGTGAAGGTACCCACGATACAGGAGAAATTCCTGGTGAGGGGCAACGTTGTGATTTGTGATATCTGATGCTCAAATAAAAGCCGCAATTATGAACAAAACAAAATACAGTCAAAAGTCGTTTTCCGTATATTTGAAACCAAAAAGTGCAGTTGTTGGCACATCAAACTCGAATAATCATGGTCTGCGTAAATGCAAACCCCTACGCAATATGATCAGTTGACTTGTTTTCGTGTGAAGACTTAGGCCGTATGCAGGTGCACTGTAAAGTCTGATAAGTTTTGCTTTATTATAGAAGTTGCTTTTTATTACACATGATAGGCTAAGAAAGATGCCAATGAGTTACGTATCAGTTTTCAGTTGATGTTTATAAGGATTTTGATGAAGTAAAGTTGTGGTTGCAAGCCAAGAGATTCTATCGGCTGTATTGTGTTAGACAGTACCAGTAATTATTGTGTAGTCGTAGTCTGATTAAAATTGAAGGTTTTTGAGGAAACTCGAGTAGACAGTGGGTGTGTTTCTTGTATGTTGTGCGTTTAGCTCTGGTTGAGGTCAGGGTCTGGAAAGACCGTAGTGTTAAGTCAAATAGTGATACACACGGGAGATAGACTTGTTTACTAGTCAGTTAGAGATCTGTGGTTTTACTCGATGATTTTTGTGAACCTGGCATTTTTTTGACTCAATAATGTTTTTAAGATTGATTTAAACGACAATGTAAGGGTGGTTGATTGTTGTATTTTCGATAATTTCCAGTTTAGCCGCGTTTGATTTTATCAACGAGAGTAGGACCTAATGGATGTTTGGTCAGGTTCTGTCGTAGATTTGTCTCTTTGCAGAGTAACCATTACATAAGAACGTGTGGTTTGGTGAAGCGCGCGGCCTCAGCTGCGTGTGTGAAAGTCTGTGTGATACGCTAACAATGTGCCTATGTCAACAGCTACTGAGGGGTATGCAAACTTGGAGCCTATGCCTACAGTGTGTGTGGAAGTCGACATCTGAGGGGTATGCAAACTTGGAGCCTATGCCTACAGTGTGTGTGGAAGTCGACATCTGAGGGGTATGCAAACTTGGAGCCTATGCCTACAGTGTGTGTGGAAGTCGACATCTGAGGGGTATGCAAACTTGGAGCCTATGCCTACAGTGTGTGTGGAAGTCGACATCTGAGGGGTATGCAAACTTGGAGCCTATGCCTACAGTGTGTGTGGAAGTCGACATCTGAGGGGTATGCAAACTTGGAGCCTATGCCTACAGTGATGTGGAAGAAGTCTGTGTGATATGCTAACAATGTGCTTATACATCCCTATGTTCCTATTGGTATTCTTGTCTGACAAGTTTTGTTTGGTGAATGTTTCTTTGAATTTGATTCTCGACTTGAATGTTCCTTAATGAATGAGATTACTCTTTTGTTGTACTACTCGGTTAGAGAGCCTTGGTGTTAAAGGTTTTACTCGATGATTTCAGCAGTTTTTGTTGCAATTGAATTTTTAAGGTTGGTGTGAAGCACTATGGTATATGACTCAAGGTAGTTGAGTGTTGTATTTTCGATAATTTCCAGTACATTTGATATTAATGAGAGTCGAATTTGGTGCCACCCAATGGAACTAAAGTTTGGTCAGGAGTGATCGAGCGGAACAAAATTCTGTTGTAATTGTAAAGTTTGTTTGCAGAGTACCTAACCATTACACAAGGATGTGTGGCGTGTGTTTGGACGCAACGCAACGCTGCTTGGCCTTAGCAGTGGTTGCCAGGGCTTTGCCACAGTGACGCCGTGAACGTGCACGTCGCTGCAGGGCGACCGCGCGCCCTACTGGCGTTACCGAGCGCGCCTTACCGGCGTTGCTGAGCGCGTCGCTGCAGGGCGACTGCGCGCCCTCTTGGCGTTGCTGAGCGCGTCGCTGCAGGACGACTGCGCGCCCTCTTGGCGTTGCTGAGCGCGTCGCTGCAGGGCGACTGCGCGCCCTCTTGGCGTTGCCGACAGCGCGGCAGCGTCGCTGCGAGCCGACTGCGCGCCATACCCGCGTTGCCGAGAGCGTCGCTGCGAGCTGACTGCGCACCCTACTGGCGTTGTCGAGCGTGTCGCTCCGGGCTGCCAGCGCGCTACTGGCGTGTACAGCGCGTGGCTCCGGGCTGCCAGCGCGCTACTGGCGTGTACAGCGCGTGGCTCCGGGCTGCCAGCGCGCTACTGGCGTGTACAGCGCGTGGCTCCGGGCTGCCAGCGCGCTACTGGCGTGTACAGCGCGAGGCTCCGGGCTGCCAGCGCGTTACTGGCGTGTACAGCGAGAGTCTCCGGGCTGCCAGCGCGCCCTTCAGGCGCAGTTGTGCGTGGCACTCCACTGTGCCAGCGCGCCCCACAGGCGCAGTTGTGTGCGGCACTCCACGGTGCCAGCGCGCCCCACAGGCGCAGTTGTGTGCGGCACTCCACGGTGCCAGCGCGCCCCACAGGCGCAGTTGTGTGCGGCACTCCACGGTGCCAGCGCGCCCACAGGCGCAGTTGTGTGCGGCACTCCACGGTGCCAGCGCGCCCCACAGGCGCAGTTGTGTGCGGCACTCCACGGTGCCAGCGCGCCCCACAGGCGCAGTTGTGCGTGGCACTCCACGGTGCCAGCACACCCCACTGGCGTTGTGAGACACGCTATCAAGGAGACAGCGAAGACTCAGCCGCCTTGTTGGAAGCTGACGAGGACGTCAGAGCGTCAGGAGAGGCCGTGTTGGCTCAAAGTCACGACATCAGCCAGTAACCGTGCGGTTAGCGTCAGGTCGACGTGCGGCAACCGACAGAAGTACATAAAACGAGGCGAGCGGCGGTGCAACGGTCACTTTTTGCTTGGACGGCGCTCGGAAAGGACTTGCTACCCGACTATTATCGTGTGCTTCGCTAATTTTGGTTTATGTTTTTGATCGTGTACTGATTATTCCATTTGCTAGTGCTATTTCTATTTGATTATTGTTTAAAATGTTTGTCTTGATATTTTTGTAAAAGTGTAATTCAAAAGATATTAAACATTGTTTATTTTGTTCACGTATTTCACTTCTGATTCCTAATAATATAATAATAAATTTGTTTTATTTCTCTTCCACAAATAAAATAAAGACAAACAGTACTTAAAAACTAACATATTTATACAGAAAATTTTATTTGTGGGAGACTGGTGCCTAAACTAAGCCGAAGCCTGTATTTCAGGACACCAGGTTCCCACTAAGATATTATTCGAAAATACAACAAGAGTGGTGCCAAAGATTGCAATATTTTATAATATTGATCAGAATTACTAAACTACACAGAAATTATTTATGGTAAAGTACAAGACTAAACGAGTGTGCGATAATGTGACAGTATGTGAGTTGTGTTGTATGAGTGTGTTTGTGAAAGAGTGTACCTACTATGTGTGGTGATTATGTGTTGTGTGATGTATGTGTTTAAAATACTACAAAAACGTGATATTAATTTAAATTTATTTAAAACTACTGCTTTATTTCCAGGAGTTCCTCAGTCCCTTTATAGTCGAAACCCAACAGCCATGAAGTTACTTCTTCCTTACATTGCTTTGAGTTATTATTAAATATATTTTTAAGCTTATTAATTTGGTTATACAATCTAGGTGCAATAAAGTTATAAAACTTTTGGGCAAATCTAGTTTTAGTTTTAGATGTCTTGCAAACGGCGTAGTGCCTTCTTGTGTTACTAATTTCCTGGTTAAACGCTTCTTTATCCCTATGTTGTCTAAGGACACTCAGAAGAATGTACAGTTGTCTCACCGTTAGTACACCAGTTTCCTGATATAATTTCCGGGTAGAAAATAGTCTCGGTTTAAAGAAGGAAACTTTTAAAATCAGCCTTTGGGCTCGCTCCAGCTCCAACAATTTTGTTTTGTCCGTGCCACCCCATGTAGTAATACAGTACGTTACAATAGATTGAATCAAGGTATAGTAAACCATGATCAGCGTCTTCTTGTCCGCTATGTGTCTGAGTTGTCTAAAAATGTACGTTAGTTTCCGCACTTTCTGGGCGACGTTATGAATGTGGTCTCCAAAAGAAAGCCTATTGTCAATAGTAACGCCTAAGTAACGTACAGATTTTACAAATTCTATTTGTGGACAATTATTACACTGTAATACTGGAGGGACAGAACATTTGTGAGCAAATATTTGAGGCACGTTCTGTGAAGTCACTGCTTGATTGCGAATAGAGAATTGCATGAATTTGGTCTTGTCCGCATTTAATGTGAGCGAATTTGCAGCAAGCCAGTGGCAGACAGTGTCAAACCCAGCCTGAGCCTTAGCATAAACCTCTTCCCAGGTATCCCCCACAAATGTCAAAGTCGTATCATCTGCATATGAAATAATATTACAGTCCTTTATTTGAAGCTGGCAGAGTTCATTTATATAACATAAAAATAAGGTGGGCCCAAGAATACTCCCTTGCGGAACTCCGAACGTCATTTTAAGATCATCACTCGTGTAGTCACCGATACTCACACACTGGGATCTGCCCGATAAATAGTCAGCTAAAAGATCAAGCTGTTTCCCCCGAATTCCCATTTTGTTTAATTTGTTTAAAAGGTTGGAACAAACGACTGTGTCGAATGCCTTAGCAAGGTCAAGGAAGATGGTAATACATTTCTTATTTGCATCCATTTTGTTAACTAAGAAGGTGGTGAAATTATGAACAGCCTGATCAGTAGATTTGCCTGCTCTGAAACCAAATTGTGATGAGGACAGTAGTTCATTCGACTCTAGATAATTTATAAGCCTACCATTTATGACACGTTCAAATACTTTTGACAATGATGTAAGGATTGAGATAGGTCTATAATTGTTTACACAGTCGGTGTCCCCTGCCTTATGTATAGGAATAAGTATAGATTTTTTAAGAGCATTGGGGAAAACGCCAGCCTCCAGACAGCGATTTATGAGATCGGTGAGCACAGGAGCAACGACATTATTAACCACTTTTTGCAGAAACCTAGACGAAACGTTGTCCCAACCCGCTCGACAATCGTGTTTTAGGTTTATTATAATGTTTTTAACTTCATTACAATCCACTTTCAGCAAAACAAAAGAGTTACATGATGATGAAAAGTCTTTATCAACAACGGTTTTTCGAAAAGGTGGAGTAGCAGGTATTCTTTGTGCAAGTCGACTACCAACACTAGCAAAAAATTCATTTACAGTGTTGATAGACAACTGCGGGGAGGAGTTAACAGATAACAAGTCTTGAGATGAGATATTTTCTTTACTATTTTTATAACTTGTTAGGGCTTTTATAGAATTCCATAGCTTTTTAGAATTATCCTTAGCCATTTGCAATTGATCCTTTTCATATTGGCGTTTCAGTTTTTTTAATAGATTATTACAGAAATTTCTGTAGCGCTTATATGTGGTACAAAATGTTAAATTATTTGGTTCCTTTTTAGTTTTAGAGTGCATTTGGTCCCTATTTTTGATACAACGTAGAAGGCCAGTAGTGATCCATGGCTTTAGAAGAGTTTTGTTTCGGGGAATCTTTAGGATCACAGTATGTCTCTGTATCAAGTCTGTAATAATATTTACAAACATACTAGTAGCTAAACAGGGATCAACTTCATTATAGATTCTACCAAAATCCATCTCTGAGCAATCCAACACAGCTCCCTCCCAATTTACCTTCTTAACCGCGCTAGCACTTTTTCTCTTTCCGGAACTTTTGTTATTAAGACAAAATAATACAGCTTCATGATCAGATATCGTAGTTTTCAAATTGAAGGTAAAAGCATTTTGTTTCGTCTTAACGATTACATGATCAAGGCAATTATTACCCCTTGTGGGTGAATATATACCTGGTAGCAAACCATGAAAAGAAGCAATGTCGAGGTATGCCAAACAGTTAGCATCAGAATTTAGAATGTTTATGTTGATATCACCCGTTATAATAATATTTCGAAAATTAGATAATTTATCAAGTAGATCATTTAGTGATATTAAAAAATTGTCAAGTTTTTTGAATGACGGTGGTCTATATATAGCTATTACAACGGTATGATTCGTTCCCATCTTAACGACCAAACAGTTAGCTTCCATAAACAACGGTTCCTCAATTTTAAAGTTATGCCGATTATTAATCATGACCACAATACCATCATTTTTATTGTGATTTTTAGATGTTTTATGTGAACTGTAGCCATTTAATTTAGGGAGACAAGATACCTGAGAGAGCCAACACTCTGATAATACAATAATATCACAGTCGAATTTCAGCCTAGCCATCATTATCAATAATTCATCAAAGTTACGATTGATACTGCGGATGTTTTGTTGCAAGATTTTCAGATACTTTGGGGGCTGTATGTAAGAACTGCATTGTTCGGGATTACATGTAATAGGTTCAGAGACGCGAAATTGTTCTACGTTGTTAAGTAAATAATTTACAGCAGCGAACGCAAATAATTACGAAGTTCGAAAGAAAGTGGTCCAAAAGTTGTATAAATTATCAAGTATTTATTTCTGACAATGCAAACGGTAACAGAATGCATTGACAATAAAAAAGCTAGGAACCGGTTAGCAGTGTAAAACTGATTTATAAATATTAGTGGGTATGTATGCGTAGAAAAAATATATTTAGCAATGGGGTATGAGAGAAGATTTTTGGGTGTGATAATTATAGTATTAAATGTATGGTGATGTATAAGTGGAGAACTGTGGATGTTCGGCATGGAATCTTTTTGTGTGTACAATTCTGTGTATGAGTTTGTGTGTGAAAAGTGTAGCGAATTATAACAATATCTAATAACAACAAATTTAACATAGTTACTCACAAGATCTACTAGTCACATGTTAGTGTCTGTGGTAACCTGGAGACATTTCTCTGAGTGTATTAGTACCTGTTTGTCTCCCTCTTTCTTTCGTAAGAAAATATTGCCGTTGGAAATCCAACAATATTTATACTGGTTGTCTTTTGCAAATTCACGCGACAAGTAAAATAGTTTCTTGGTATTAGCAGGCAGCTGTTCCGCGACGTAGACTGGTTGAGATGTTCCTGGGATACCGATGAGTGCAGTGTTTACTTTGTCGCCCTTTCCTTTGTCTTTGTTATATAATCGGACGGCAGATATCAGTGTCTGTTTTTTCAGTACCGTAGAAAATTCCGCTATTATCGGTCGTGAAAAAAAACTGGCCCATAGGCCAGTTTTTTTTTATCAAAGTTCCAAATGATAAAAAAAAACTGGCCTATGGCGCTAATAGTCCAAGGTCCCAGGGCCGCCAGACGTCACGTATTTTCTGACGAAGGAAATGTGGACGATTGGGTAGCGTAACTACGTACTAAGAACGCATGCCTACCTACCTGCTAGCATGCTTAGACGGTCAATTTTCAGGTATCAGGTACTCAAGGTACATAAAAAAATTACTTACTTCACGGCATCTTAGTCTTAGATCTTCTGGCAATCCTGGGAAAGAAACAACCGAATTGAAAAAAACTTTTACCCCGCCACGTAAGGAATTGTGTACACAACACATACAGGAGATTGCAGCCATCACGGGACATTGGCTGTCAATTATTGAAGAGTTCTATTGTCCATCCGAAAGTCTTTATCAGGTCTTCACAAAACTGAAATGGGACTACCTCGGAAAAATACTCTACTTTACACTCCTACACAAATTCTCTGAATGAATGAATGAATCTTAAATCTAAGACAAACAAATATTTCTGAACAATTTATAACCTTGATGAATCAAATTATAATTATTGGTAATCGATTGTCGTGGTATGGACATGTGATGCGAAGGAATGAAGGAAATGTTGTGAGGAAAATGTTGAGTATGAATGTAGATGGCTATAAAAGGAGAGGATGGCCAAAGAAACGATGGATGGACTGTGTGAAGGATGATATGGCTAGAAAGGAGGTGACTGCTGAGATGACGAGAAATAGAGAAGTATGGAAGAAGAAGACATGTTGCGCCGACCACAAATAAATTGGGATAAGGGCAGGAGAATGATGATGATGATGATGAATCAAATTATAATTTTTAGACATATCGATAGATTTTAATAATTAATTGCTATACATAATTATCAACTATACCTACTTACCTATGTAAACACTTTTCCATTCATTAATGATTTATTTGAATATCGTAAATCATAACAAAACACAACAAATCACATAACAAAACACTGACTGCAGACACTGTTTCCTCAACAATTATTATAGTTTACGAAAATTTAAGAATCTATTTTTTTTAATGATTTTTTGCATTTATTTTATACCATTCTCTCAAACTAATGTTATAAGATTGAGCCGACTGTGATTTAAGTCGCTGGGAACAATTAATCTTTTATTTTATAGCCTGACGTTTATATAAATGTAATAATGTAGGTACTTACATTATTATTATACAGGTGTAATAATTGGTTGTTTAGCAGTTTTCTTTGTGCACAAAACTGAATGGGTAATTCAAAAAGGTATTAAATAAGTAATTTTGGAAACGTTAACCTTTTGACCGCCAAACACCCTTACTTAATCCTAACTAATATTATAAATGCGAAAGTAACTCTGTCTGTCTGTCTGTCTTTGCTTTACGCCTAAACTACTGAACCGATTGGTGTGAAATTTGGTACAGACATCGTTTGGAACTTGAGAAAGGACATAGGATAGTTTTTTTTTTTTCGCGAGATAAACTAAAAATCTGCCGGAAGTCACTATTCCACGCGAACGAAGTCGCGGGAAAAAGCTAGTATTATAAATATGAAAGTGACTCTGCCTGTTTGTGTGTCGCGCTTTCACGCCAAAACTACTGAACCAATTTAAATTAAATTTGGTACACAGATAGTCTAGAGCCTGAGAAAGAACATAGGACTACTTTTTAATGCGATAAAATCGTTGTAAGAGGTTGGATGAAAAGATTACCTTGGTCGCGATAACCGACATCAACGCGGGCGAAGCCGCGGGCATCAGCTAGTAATTTAGTATTTTATTTTTAGGAAGAAGGTATTCTCCTAGGCGAATAACTTGAACCAAAATGGCGTCGTTCTGCGCAGGTTCTCTGCTTGATTTGTATGGGACGTCTAAAAAACGACTACTGCGCAGGTTCAACTTATATGCCGCGTGGTATAGGTACACAAAACATGTTTTTATTAGTGTGACTAACTTCAAAAAAACCAAGAGAAAGAAACAAAGGGGCACGGAAAAGAGGGGGCGAGGGCCGAATACCAACGTCTTTGACCAGTAATTTTTTTATGTAGGTATGTACGTAAGTACACAGAATACTTAGGGTCAGTTTTTTGTTCATTTCTGCCTTTAATTAACATCTTTTAGCTTTTTGTCTTACCAAGAGGCTTCAGTAACTCTACGTAAAATGCAGGCGAGTGCGACATTACTGGGCCGATTTTTTGAAAAAAGTGTGACCTTGGCAAAAAAGCTTGAACTATGAATTTATTCAAAGCTTACTCGTTTTCTTTTTTGCCCAATGGGTATCATTTTTCCTTCCAGGGCCTGCAGTCTCTACACTAACAACGACGCTACGAATGTCGATAGGTCGAAAAATCGAAAACTTTCTTTAATAGGTTTTCAATCTTATGCAGTTGAAATATGGTTGAAAATCTATTAAAGAAATTTGACATCGATACGACGTAGAGACATTCGTAGCGCTGTTATTAGTGTAGAGACTGCAGGCCCAGAGGTGGTGTTGTAAGTTGGAGCCGAATTGCTAAACCCAAAACGTGTTTGCATATATTATATATGTATTTATTTAAAAATTCGGGACAGTCTCACGAGCCTTTTTGCCCCCATTCGATTTCGCGCGCTTCAAACAATCTGTAGTTTTCATTTAAAAAAGTTATCAAAATAATAAACATAAGACCTCAAATAGAATATCAGTAACCATTAATCAATATTAGAGCAGCTTACAAAACGTTGCTCAAACTGAACTTTTTAGTAGTTCGATATGTAAAACCTCAATTGGAAAAATCGTCTCTATCTTAATATTCAAGTTACCCTTTGTGTATTTCTAGTCGCTCACTTAGTAATTTTGTCGCTCAGTTAGTAATTTATCTGAAATGGATTAAAATCACAACCCACTAACTTTTTGTAAGCTCGTTCCGGATTTTATTATTAATCAATATTCGTCGTTAGTTTAGTTTATTTTTCGCTTAGGTACTCAAATTCATACCGCTCAAGTTATTAAAACAGTTTATCATCATCAGTCGCATAGTTATTTTTTATTCACTCGTTTTATAATTCCCCTATGTATATTATTTTTCATATATTTGAGGTGACGAGCTATTTAATTAGCAAGTTTTTAATTATTTCTTATTATTTGGCAGTGTGTGTATTTTGTTCCACAGTGTTCAGTATACCAGACAAGCCCTAGACGTGAATACTGTGGCTTGGATTGGCTGTCTGATTATCGTAGGTACTCCTATTTTATCCTAAATTGCGCGGTGGTTCCCTAAAAAGTTAATTTACTTCGTTTAAGCAGTTTATGAGTTAGCCCCTTCTATCTCTACATAAATATTTTGTATTTTGGTATCTCAACAAAAAACGGCAAAATTAAGAATAAATCATTGCAAAAAAATAAAGGACTGTGGGAAATCGGTGGCAAAAAGTCAATGAAACAAAGTCAGCCATGTTGTTGTTTCAATATTTTATTATGTGCGTAAATGAAATCCCACCAAAAACATTCTGTAAAAAACTAGCCAAGTCTCGATGGAGCTGCTTGTTTATCTCTAAAAAGTAATGAAATCTAGACAAAGTCGTGCCATGTCTAAGGGCCCTTACTGCGATTTCTTTATTATTACTTATAGTTAATAAATGTGTGACTTCGCCGTTGAAGGGTACACAAGGGTACAAAACCAGGTGCTCCATGACACCATTGCACCAATCTCGGCCAAGTCACACAACATTAACTATCATCATTATCATCAGCTTATAATGTTCCCACTGCAGGGACTCAGGCCTCCTAGCTCTCTAGGAGAGGGATGGGCTATAATCCACCACGCGGGCCCAGTGCAGATTGGTAGATGTCGCATATCTTCGAATTTTTGGTTCTAAGACATGCCGGTTTCCTCACGATGTTTTCCTTCACCGTTTTGAGAGCAGTGGTGATGAAATAAATTACACAAAGTAATGCGCCTGCCTGGGTTCGAACCCACGACCAACTGTTCGTAAGAACAAGTCCATGCAATTGGGTGTGTGTCCGTCAACATCCAGCACCCGCGTAGTATGTAAATTCATATCAGTAAAGTACCTACCAGGAGGCCAGATTCGAAATCGAATTTGAAACTATTAGTACAATAAAGCAGTTATTTAGCATTGTTATAATTATTTAAGTAGGAATTACAAATAAAATTGCTGTGAGGTAGAAACAGAAATAAAACTCATGCCACCTACAAGTGCATAATGTGTACCAACATTAACTATAATAATAAAGAAATCGCAGTAAGTAACCTTAGACTTGGCACGACTTTGTCTAGATTTCATTACTTTTTAGAGATAAACAAGCAGCTCCATCGGGACTTGGCTAGTTTTTTACAGAATGTTTTTGGTGGGATTTCACTTCTTTTTGTAGAAACGTTCACCAGGGACCAGGGACAGATAAGGGTCACCAGGTACTTTAGATCTTCGATTATCCTAGTTTTTATAGTTTTTCCTAGGGGCCATTAAACCCTAACTCTGTACCAAATTTCAGCTCTCTGAGTTTATGGGAAGTACTAGTTCTATTCTGATGATCATGAGTGAGTGAGTGAATAAGTGAGTGTCATAAATGCGAAACTTTGCTTTCGCTTATCTTCGGAACTAAACGAACTACAGACTTGATTTTTTTTTTATTCTAAGTGTGATTTTATAGCTTACTGGATGGCGAAAATTTCTGCCTTCTGGTCTTATCCAGAGGTTCTCAAATAGGGGCCTGAAAATGCAGCGAAATGGTTCCAGTAAAGGATGGTACAGCAGTGCTTGCTTCGCGCTCGACTTGGCGGGGGCACTGCAGTGCCCCCTGATCTATTCAAATAAATAAAATTGAAGTGTCTATTTGTAATTACTGAATGCATAATAATATGAAAAAAATACCTTTTTCCTTATTGTATGTCTGTCTGTTTGTTCCGGCTTAAGGCGACATTGAGCGCGCGTTTAGCTCATCGCCTAAACAAATAAGGTTGAAAATGGCGATGCGTTTGATGCTCGTGACTGCCAAAATGAACGATAGTTCGCAGATTTAATTTATTTAAAAAAAAAGTACGCTGCAATGTTAAAATATTTTTACATATGTCTTTAGTTGGTTAAATTTCCTTTCTGATAGTAAAAAAATAAATAACAGTTGTCACTCAAAATATTGAGCATTTCGAGACGAAAAAGTTTTTTCGTGTGATTTTTTTGTGATTTTGTGTTTTTTTTTTTCGAGGTTCTTGATTACTTTTAGAAAATATTTTTGCATAAGTCTTTTACCTATACATTTGACTATACACTGTATTTTTTTTGGAATTGTAATAAGTAGCAATACGGCTAACTCTGCGACGAAAAACAGGTCGTTTTTACGGTTCCCCCGTTGACTGCGTCTTAACTCCGAAACGGCTGAACTGATTAGACAGAATAGCTGATGTCACGGAGTAGGACGGTCACATTCGGTGTTTTTTGTCTACCGCCATGGGAAAAAGGCCTCAGTTTATGTATATAATTATGTATAAGGAGTACCTCAAGCAATTATTTTTAAGAACAACAACAGCTATTAGTGTTCCGTGCAAAAAACAACGAAATTGGTAACAAAGTCCGATTCAAAAAGGGAAGTATTTTTTTTTAAATAATTTTCTCGAACCAAGGTCGTGGGCAGTGGCGGGCCTCTCATACATGCAGAAAAGCCGAACAACAAATAAAAAAACATTCATACTATAAACACTAACAAAATATAAAATAAAAAAATAACCCCGAGATGGTCTAACGGTTTGATTCAAACACGTTTCAAGATCGTCTCCCCTTAACCTTTTGAGCGCCAAAAGGTTAAGCGGGCCCCGAGCACTGCGCTGCTCTTGACTTCAATCTTGCCCCAAGGGCAGAGATGATGTCGACGATGGAACGAGCTTACCCAGTAGAAGCCTGTTTACTCGCGACTTAAACAGATTAGGGTTATATGAACTCGGAAAAACCGACGCAGGCAGGGAATTCCACTCCTTGGCTGTGCGCATAATAAAGGACCCAGCAAAGCGCTTCGTTCGAATGTGTGGAATGTCGACTAGGTATCGGTGATACCCTGCAGTACGTCTAGTCTCCCGATGGAAGAAGGGAGATGGTGGGATCAGCTCGTGGAGCTCTTGCGCACACTCTCCGAAGTACAGTCTGTAGAAGACCGACAGACATGCGACTTTGCGACGGTGGGCCAGGCTATGTAGCTTGATAACCAGCTTATCGTCACCAATTAGCCTCCTGGCTCTGCGCTCTACAGAGTCAAGTGTGGCAAGCTGGTATTTGGCTGAGCCATCCCAAAGGTGACAGCAATACTCCATGCCAGACCGGACTTGAGTTTTATATAATACTGAAAGCTGTCCAGGCTTGAAGTACCGCTTAACCTTGTTTAAGATGCCCAGCTTTTTTGCCGCAGTTTGAGCTTTCGACTCGATGTAGGCGCCGAAGTTCAGATTCGCGCTCAACTTCGTGCCAAGAAGCTCGAGACTGTCAGTAACTTGTACAGACGCACTCCGGAAAGTAGGTACTAGTCGTACTAGTAGTTAGGTAAAGTAGTCGTACTAGTTCGCCTTCTAAAATCGAACCAACTGGGAAAAAAACGTTTCCGTAGTCCCATATATATCGAACAATGCGGCCCCGCCACTTAAACCATGACCACTTAAACCACGGCTAAGACATACGGACGGATTTTTAAGGTTTAAGCAACATTGCAGGGGCCTGCAAGAGACGCCTGCCGGGCCTACGGGTTGTTTGAAAGAGATGCCGCGGCCAAAGGCTAAGAAGGGACATGGGCGGTGACCAGGAGACAACCAAGCTTTTTGAACATCTAATGACAAAGGCGGATTGTGCCCAGCAACGGTACCCCACAGCGGAGCTTCTTTTTCTGGGAGACTTTAATGCCCACCACGATGAGTGGTTGTTCCCGTTCCAGAAAACTGACCATACTGGGAGAGAGGCGCGCAGATTTGCATTGTCGCTAGATCTCACTCAGCTGGTGAATGAAGCTACGCGGGTGCCGGATGTTGACGGATACACACCTTTGCTTGGACTTGCTGCTGACTACTGACCCAGACAGGCACTCAGTGTCGGTGTCAGCCCCACTGGGAACATCTGACCACTGTCTGGTGAACTCAGTATCTATCCGGTTCCCTCCTGATGATAGCCCTAAGGGCGAAAGGAGAGTTTGGCGATACGAGCCAGCAGACTGGGATGAGATGCGGCACTTCTTTCGCATCCTTCCCGTCGCATTCAGTGTGCTTTTCAGCGCGCGACCTAACTTGCTCAGCTGAAGCGGTCGCGGTCGTGATCCGGCAGGGAATGGAATACTATATTCCATTCTCCGACATACCGCTTGGTCACAAGGCCCGTCCATGGTTTAATGCGGACTGCGCTCGCGCTGAGGCCCGAAAGCAATCTGCATAGGTACCAAACCAAGCCTGGGTGGGTGCAAGCTCGTGACCGTAAATTTCGGGCGCGTCGGTTTCGCGCGAAGAAAAGAGCTCTTAATTCTGCCGCAAAGTCCTGCAAACAGGTGATCCGAAAGGCTTGCTTTGACCTTGTCAGTCGCATAGGGGCCAAACTGGCGTCCAGGGTTGTGCGTTGTTAAAAAGCCAATATTTTCGTAGAATTTCGATTCACATAGTTTTTTTCTCATCTATTATCGTTTCATATAATGATCATTCCTCAGAATATTTACTTTGAAGAAATTTCAATCACATTTTGTTTTGAATAAAGTTTTATGTTAGAATATTTTTATATCATAGATTATCTAATCAAGTATTCTTTATTGTTTGTTGTTTGTGTGTCTTATTTCATACAAAAAATAACCATTCATCGAGTGACAGTTTCTAAACGTTTTAATTCATACCACATATAAACGCATACAGAGGGTACATGCATTACATGCAAAGGACGAAATCCCGAATGGTCGAAGAAGGTCGACGGGGCTCCTATTTCTGTCTGCAGGGTTTAAAGGGACCTAACTAACCGAACCTCGGGGTGCCCCTGACGTCGCGTCGATCGTCTAGGGATTCCTGGCTGTGATTCTTCGATGCCGGAGATCACAATACACATGATAGAGGTTCGTAAAGTACTTCAGTGCCTAGACGTGAATAAGGCTAGCGGTCCGGACGGCATACCAGCAAGAGTTTTAAAGAACTGTGCGCCTGAGTTGTCTCCTGTGTTGATAAGCTTGTACCGCCTCTCTCTCAAAACTAGAACGGTGCCGGACTCCTGGAAGGTCGCTAATGTTCAACCATTACTCAAGAAGGGTAGTCGTGCCGACCCCAGTAACTATCGACCAATCGTCATCACCTCCATACTTTGTAAAGTAATGGAAAGGATACTGAACGGTAAGTTGCTGGCGCATCTAGAAGCGAACGACCTGCTCAGCGACCGTCAGTATGGTTACTTAAAAGATATCAAAACTTGAAACTTCTTCTAACGGCATCTAAGGAGAATTCTTTGAGTATTGGTTTTGAATGCCTGATGTATTGCTTGTTAATATTCTAGAAGATACTTTTGCCCGGGACTTCGTGGAGAAGCGTGACTTCGAGACTTCTCATTAGAATCCTCGGAGCCTGGATTTGTGTCCGGTTGCTAGATTCACCATTAAAAAGTTGGTGTGCTATTAATTATACATCTGCTTAACTCTTTAAGGATTAAAAGCGTGAAGATGTTATATTCGTGTCTATCTAATAATTTCACTGGTAAAAAGTAAAGGACATGTGGCAATAATTCAATGTAATGGATTCTTAGTTACATTGTATAGTCGACCAAGAAATTGGTTTACCACTTTTGATGACATCTCCCAGTAACATAATTATTCGCTAAGGATGACAGATTGACAGATTCTGACGTGAAAATAGCACTTGATGTTTTGTACGTGCAAATGATATTCAACCTTAGAGTGGTAAACCAATTTCTTGGTCGACTATACATAAAGAATCTGGCCTGACTATCTCTTGTTATCTTTGACGTTCAAAAAGTGCCGATTAGCAGCCTAATTTGACCAATGAATGACTTTTGATTTGGAGTAGCGAAATTTTTGTGTACAGTATAATTCTGCCAGGTACAAGTTGGTAGCCGACTGCACGCAGCAGACGACATGTCGCAGCGACACTACTGGTTTCTACGTATTGCTATGAAATTCCCTTCGTAGTCAGCGACATGAAGCTATCGACGCGTCGTCGAGCGGCAGGCGTTGGTGTCGTCCGACCGCAGATCAGTAGCATATTTATACTGTGTCAGTAGTGCCCATAGATAACAGAAAGGGTACCATATATCTGGCAGAAACTTGATGCTCCGTTTATTTGGCATAACACACTTGGCATATTCTTCTTTGAACGAATGTGTTTAAGGCAAAACAATTATTTAATAGAATTATCGTTTCGCCGAATGTTTAACTGGCCGAATTTTCAATGGCATACTTTTAAGATGGCAGTATTTTATTTGGTAGAATTTAATAAGGCATATTGCCAATTCTATTACAATATTTTTGAATTAATTTAAAATTAAAAGTTATACCTTGTGCTACAAAAGTTAGTGATAGAAACGAATCGCTGCAAAACCGACTCCACGTAGTCCTCTTCTGCCCTACCCCGAGAGTGAAATGTAAGCCCGCGTAGGCGCGGAGGGGCGAGGCGGCCCGCAAGTTGAGGAGCTTATGGCTTAAACGCGCGCCACCGCGGCTGAGGCTGCAGCAAGCCGAAGCTGCGGTGGTGTGTGTTAAAACCATCTGCGACGATAAGCTTGCGTGGTTTATGCTCAATGATGATTCTGACTTACAAAATTATGCGTCTTGAATTATTTTATGGTAAATGAATGTACGCCGCAATTTTCGGCGAAATGAAGTTTCTGCCATCCACTGCTATGCAAAATAAAATTCTGATATAAAAAAAGATCTACTAAAAAAGGTAGACCCTAACAGAAACAACAGGAGATTATGCCCTTTGAAACGACATGACGCGACAACGTGTCGTGACGACATGAAGCGACGACATGTCGTCTGCTGCTGCTGCGTGCAGTCGGCTACCAACAAACAACTTGGGGGGAAATAAAAATTCGAAATGATGGCAATTATTTAATATTTACATTAAAAACAACTTAATTTCTAATTTATCACGTACAAACGGGCTTCAAATCACCTTTTGTCACTTTTTACAATCAACCCAATTAAATTGTCTTTAATTACTCATTTTATTTTTCACCCAGTTGTAAGTAGAAACTTTTGAGGCTACTAAAATGACTCCCATTTGATGATCTGAGCCTATGCCTCTGTCCATCCATAGGGCCAGATGGGAAAATAATGCCATAATTTAGTGTCATATTTATACCTGATTATAAATTATTGTCTTTTGTTCTGTTTGCTTTGGGCCTTGGTCCTTCTCCTAACAAACTACCTAAAAAAAAAACCTTGAAAGTAATGGTTTTTAGGTAGGTTTCTTTTTATTAATAATTTTATTTACATTTCAAAACAACTCATGGCTTTCTTATAATATTACCAACATTCAGTTATTTATAAACACAATCTTATAATATAAAATATCTACAGTCTTTCTCTGGTAAGAATCAGGCAATTTAACACTAGGTACCTATAACTACAGTCATCCACGCGTTCACAGAACCTGTGTGACGTAGCAGTGGGGTCTCACATCTTCGGGGGATGCGACTGTGCCAACTGACATTCGGGCGCGCCTTTGGTTTCGTTCGTGTGTGACTGCCGTCGCGAATCCTGTTGCGATGACAGGTAGCATAATCCAATCATCTTCTTTTATTTATCTTTTGCAGTCTTTTTCTTTTTTGAGCCCAGTAGATAGCCACTTGTATTGTTGGAAGGTACATGTCAACTCACACCTGGGTTAGGACACTCCATCAGGTGGGGTATGGTTTCATCCGGGGTGCCGCTCTTCACTGCCATAACAGCAAAACGCTTGGTGCCGACTTGCTGAGTGACCAAGAGCAAAAGGATCTAGTGGCTTCCAATATTAAAGTGTTACTACATCACATGCGGTCGACTAATCCGCTACGACATGACTACATACTTCATAAAATTAATTCATAGAAAACTAGCACTACCGAATAAAGTCTTAGCACTGTGCAGCAGCTATTAAATAACTGCCTTTACAAGTGGACGTTAGAGCGAATGGAATCCATTCTATTTGAAACAGCATCAATGGTTTCACTAACAGTTTTCAAACACTTTCAACGGTTAACCGTTGATTAAAGTTCCACTAATAGTTCCAAGTACACTTTAACAGATGGCGCTGTTTTAAATTATCCATACATAAGCGGTTGAGTGCTTAGTATTTCTTTCACCTGTATCTTCTCACTGTCAAAACCGTTGTCTTTTCTTCTCGAACATATCCAGTGGCAGTATAATAGTCTTGCTGAATGTGCCAGTAGCAGAAGACCGATAAGTACCAGGGCTGCTTGTATGCCCAGGATGAGGTAGGGCATGTGTACGTGGACCATTCTTAAAGTTGCTATTTGGTCGTCTGGCATTCTTGGTTGTACCTGAAAAAAAAAGATATTAGTGGTGTTATCTCAACCCGTCTTACTTCAAAAATATGAAATTGAAATGTAAAATTACTACATATTATAAAACAAAGTCCAACGCCGCGTCTGTCTGTCTGTTCGCAATAAACTCAAAAACTCTCTCGAGGAAGGTTGTAGTATATAATCCACGCGGCAGAAGCCGCGGGCATCTGCTAGTAATATATAAAATATACACTGAAGCTCTATAAAACCACTTTACCAGCGTAAAAGTGCTATAGATGGGACGTAGCACGGTGAAGGAAAACATCGTGAAGAAACTGACATAATTATCTATCCTAGAACCAAAACATCGAAGTCATGTGACAACTACCAACTCACACGGGGTCCGTGAGGTGGATCAGACCCACTTTCACTTGCAGAGTGGAGACCGGAGGCGGAGACCTATATCCCAACTATGACTAGTCTAGTCTGATTTTTCTACAAATTGATACTCACAATTTTAAAGTAACCGACAGGTAGAAACATGTCGGAGAACCTGCTGATCTTGGAATTATAGCCCACGTCCTTGATCATCACGTTCACTTGGACGGAGAACTTCGTGGTCATCACCAAGCCGATTATCTGAAAGTTAAAGGAAATCACTTAAAATATGAATTTTGAGCCGAAAAAGGCATCAACAAGGGGAGTCAGAAAGTCTGACAGCCACTCTTATGTTATTTGATGTTATGCCGCGGTGACACGTGGTAGGATCTCAACAGTATCGTTCATTTGTTTTTCCTACAGTCACGATTGCCAAGCGAATGTATTAAGTAGCTTTTCAAATCAAATCAAATCATTTTATTGTCAGGCAACTGAGGCCCATAAATTAAATACATAAAATTATCTTATACAATAATAAACTAATACGTATTAACAATTCTTAAACTACTTTTCACTATAAACGAAGAAGAAAGATTGAGGCATCGAGTTTCTCTGCGTGGTGTCGCGTAGCTGACCTCTGAAACGTCGAAATAGGACCTATCGGCCAAAATTCCTCTTTTAAAAAGGTCTGAAGATGGTGAATTGGAACGCGTATTACAAACGACGTAAAGTTGGTCACGCTTGTTGTGCTTGTTGTGCTTGTTGGCTTTTGGCCATGTGGTAAGGGACGAACTGAATTCGTATAAGTTATTTAACAGTAGAAGTAAATCTGTCACTGATTCTATAAAAAATAGGTAAAAAAACTTTTTAAGTTAAACGGTTTTATGTTAAACATACATTGCAATAGTTAAGATAAATGTACTAAAAACCAAAAAATAATAAAATAGAAAACCGTGGGGCACGTCAATTGTCTACAAATTATCGACTTAATTATTATTATTATTATTTCAATCAACGATTGTAGACAATTGACGTGCCCCACGGTTTTCTATTTTATTATTTTTTGGTTTTTAGTACATTTATCTTAACTATTGCAATGTATGTTTAACATAAAACCGTTTAACTTAAAAAGTTTTTTTACCTATTTTTTTATTTTCTAGTTTTTAGTTTTTATTTCGCATTCTGTTTAAAGGGGCCGCCATCTTGGATTTTAATTTTATATAGTATATTGTATTATACTGGTTGAGCACTTTCATTTGATACCCATATTGATGGGATCGATAAAACCTACGTTAACCGCCATTTTGTAGCGGCCGCCATCTTGTATTTCAATTTTTTATAGTATATTGTATTCTGCTTGTTGAGCCCTTTCATTTGATACCCATATTGATGGGATTGATAAAACCTACGTTATCCGCCATTTTGTAGCGGCCGCCATCTTGGATTTCAATTTTTTATAGTTTATTGTATTCTGCTTGTTGAGCCCTTTCATTTGATACCCATATTGATGGGATTAATAAAACATAAATAAATTATCCGCCATTTTGTAGCGGCGGCCATCTTGAATTTATAATGATAATGAATAAACATAATTGTATTGTCACCAAAATCCAATGTGTGTACAAAATTTCAGATTAATCGGTTGACTGGAAGTGGGTGAAATTTGAATTACTAAATTTGATCCAAGAATAAATAATAAAACAAACGGGGTGAGCTAAATAAAACCGTTTAAAAACACCGAATATTGCAATTCAATATTAAATGCTCTCTGTGAGCTACCACCAAATTAAGTACAGATTTACGACAACTTACAGGTTCTATAGTGAAGTCGCTACCATGATCCTCCTCTTTAGGATTCATACCCTCGACGCGGTCGTACAGCAAGGGATTCGCATCTAAGAAGTGAGCATTTGACAGTACCACTGGCAAACCTGGAATAATAATCAATAATATTTGAATGTGCTCTAATAAATGTCTTAGGCAGCTAATATCAGTGAATAAAAAATTTCATTAATGTAAGTGATATGAAAGTATAGTATACATGGTAAACTGTATATGTAGGTACCAGCAGGTCCTAGAACCATCAATTAGAAATCATGTCACATCTACAAATTAATGAGCTCTGTGCCACCACGGTGTATTATACAGCTACTTAACCCACGTAGACCTACAGGAGACATATTGGCTTTTTAATTGTGTCTGAATACTCGGCTTATGATGAGTTAAAGAGATGAAATCACTGTTCTAGCAGTGGGAACTGAGAGTGGGAATAACAGGCTGACTTTGACTTTCGTCTGACAGCTCGTGTTCATTTGTAGATGTCACATGATTTCCAATTGATGGTTCTAGGACATGCTTGTCTCCTTGCAATGTCTTCCAAACAAACTGCCAGTGTGGAGCCCCTCTGCAGGATATACGCAAACTCCTATCTTGCCCATTCTGCATAATCACTTGCACCTTTCAGGATTTACTCGACGCAAATGGTAGAACTGTGCAGGTGGCTACATACTGGTCTAATAATAATAATAATTTGAGCTCATCGACAAGTGAAGAATAATGACATTTTGGTTATGCTAGTGTCAAGTGTGATAAGATTCAAATCTTCCCAAAACTTACCATAGAAGCAAGGTGACATATCCGAAACTCCATCATAGCACACTCCCTTGTTACACAAACACTCATTCTCAGGAATCTTGCTATAACTCCTGTTGTTCAACTTGTAGGCCATGCCCTCGACTCCGAAGTCCATAGACTTTTGGCCCACATACTCCAGGTCCATAAACCGGCAGAGGACGTTGCGGTAGATCTTCAGGGGCCGATCGGGGGACATTTCTGGGGGGTAGCTGATACCCTCGAAGGTTCCATTGAAACTGTTGCATGATGAGCTGGAGAGTAAGAAGTTTAGAGATGAGGATAAAGTGTAACAAGAATCACGAAGTTGAGCATCATTTTCATTTTATCCATGTGGATGTGGTTTTGGATTGAGTGATCCTCTCTTCAATCTTAATAAAAATCGAGTAAGATTTAGTAAAAAATAGTTAAAACTTTATGACGAAGTTAAAAATTTGTTATAAACCTGAGATAAAAATGATATGGTCAATAAAGAGGATCACTCAAACCGTGCGCTTTAAGAAAACGTCATAATATGCATTCAGTTAGCCTTGTAATCGTAAATAGTTAAATTTTATAATAATAATATTTTCTTTTCATCGGCTAATCAAATCCGATACCACCACCCACCTGTATCATCGATCTGTACAGCAGTTTGTGTAGTAGATACTGTTTGATACTAAAATGCACCGAAACCCCTATTTTCGGCGGAACGTGCCTAAAGATGTTTTACCTAAAAATGTCGAAAGCCAAAACAGTCTTTACCCTTTCATTTGGGACCCCCAAAAAATTTTGATACAGGGCTCGTCAAAGGCACGTTACGCCACTGCCATGAGCTTTCGGGGACGCATCGCAGCCAGTGTGCAAAATAATATCCTACGATGAGACAATTCAAAAGACTACCTACGAGTACGTACCTTGTTTCCGGATACCCCCAAGGTGGTAGACCACCGACGCCGTTGATAGACTTGATCATGAACTTGTCCTCATCATTGGCACTGACTTCTACTCTGAATGGCACCGTATCATCGTACAGCTGAAAACATATATTATATTCCTGTTACTGTTCCACGGGCACAGATAAAAACATAATACGAGGCATGCCTTTTAAGTTTTGTCGTTTGAAGAAAAAACACAACTAGAACCTTATATTATGTTTTTACCCTTTTTATTGTTATGTGTTATATATTATATACCACTCTGCGTTAACCGTTCTACGATCTTCAAGTGCAATAGTCGCAACGTGGCCACCTCTTCTTTGAAGTGCTTCGAGAACGAACAACTTTAGTCGGCTTTGGCCCGTCTTGAAAGACCCAAATTGTAGATTGTTGTTTGGAATCAGGATCGTAGGCATAGATCCAAGATTCGTCACCACTGATGATGTCGTAGACGTGATTTGACTCGCCTCGGTTGAACCTTTGCAGAGTTTTCTTACACCATCTGACGCGGGCCGCCTTGTGATCGTCGGAGAGCAGATGCGGTATCCAACGACAAACTAGCTTTCTTACACAAAGCGCTCTATGTATTTTTTTCTGAATGGTAATAGATATGTCCTATCTCTCGATATGTCACATGACGATCTTCGAGAATTAGTTGTCTCACAGCAATGATGTTATCTTCAGTGAAGGCGGATTTTGGGCGTCCTTCGCGAGATTTGTCACTAACACTAGTATGTCCACGCTGGAATTCTAAATAACAGGGTTCGACAGTCCGCAGACATGGGGCTTCATCACTGAACACATATATTGACCTGGGAATCGAACACAGTACCTCATGCACAGCAGTCGCGCTTACGAACACTAGACCAAAAAAAAGTAGGTACTTAGTTATTTATCACCGTGCTCAACTGTGTCACCACACTATTATTTATACTGAAAACGGGGTATTTACCATGTTTACTAATTGTTTCGAGTTCCCGATATTTCGACGCTGTTACAAGCACAATGATCATGATCACAGTTGTTACGATTTATCAGAGTTTAAAACCAAGGCTCATCGAGGAGAACCAAGAACCCCAAAATATGTATTAAGGTTACCCTGATAATATAATATAACCTTCGAAAATCAAAATCAAAACATTTATTTCGAGTAGGCCAGTTACAGGCACTTTTGAATAGTCGATCAAATCCCACTGATAATAAGTCTATGTAAATGCGAAAGTTTGTGAGTAAGGATGTTTGTTACTCTTTCACGTAAATACTACTGAACGGATTTGGATAAAATTTGGTGCACAGATAGTTTATAACCTGGATTAACACATATGTAGTTTTTATTTCGATTTCATCTTCCCGTGGGATAATTATAGAGTTGTAGCAACACCTCTTAGTACAAAATAAAGGAAGCAGTCACAAGGCATAATATCTGTAAGTGTACTGTAGTTGACTATTCCCTAGCGTAGGTTTTTATGAAGAAGAACCGGCAAGAAACTCTAAGGACACTCTTTTTTAAATCATCATTCAACCCCCAAATATAAAAGTATGCTTACTCTATCCAGCAGCCCCAAGGTATCGAAGCTGATCAACCCTGGTAAGACCGTGTTACCCAGCCTGATGAGCGGCTCATCGTACCCCCACAGGTAGTCTTGGGCAGACATCTGGACCGTGGCGTTGCTGCCCAGCCGGGAGGTCAGCATATTGAAGCCCATCTTGGCGAAGTAGCCGTAGGTGGAGGCTGCTGATCCCATGCTCTGAAAATTTAGGGTTTTTTTTATTGTGGATTGTTTTTAGAACATTTTGTCGTAGGTTTGCTTTCCTTCACAGAGAATGAATACTACTGTTTTAAGAACTGAATCGACTGATAACTTTTTAGGTGAAAGTAAATAAAAATATTTGGTTATTTTTACAAGTTTTTATTTACTTTTTCCTGGAAATTCAAATCACTCTGTTGGTTAAGCATTCACTTACGTACCTATATAATTTTGTGGGCGAAAAGTTCGTGGGTCAATCGTGCTTTGGATGAAAAGTTAGTGGGTTAAAAATACATTTGGACCAACGACGGTTCATGGGACAATCGACTGTGGGCGAATTGTTTCAGTTTCTGTTTTAAATGCGAAAGATTGTGGACGATGGATAGATGTTACCCAGTCCATTGTCGCGAGTTGATACTTCTTTCGAGTTACCTCGTGCCATCGTAGATTTCATCTCTGCCCTCAGGACAAGATTGAGATCAAGAATAGGACCATCCTTACATAGTATAAAACAAAGTCGCTTTTTTGTCTGTTTGTTTGTCTGTATGCTTAAATCTTTAAAACTACGCAACGGATTTTGATGCGGTTTTTTTTTAATAGATAGAGTGATTCAAGAGGAAGGTTTTTAGTATATAATTTAAACGACATCCACGCGGGTGAAGCCGCGGGCATCAGCTAGTGTCATATAAAAACAACTTAAATTACACTTAGGTACTAGTGACGTAATTAGTTTTAGCTTATTAGCATCAGTAATTGGAAACAAGCACTTGAATAAATTGATAGAACACTCACCAACATAGCAAGATTGGGCATAGTAACGATCATGTCTTCCGGCCTGCCGACTGACTCCTCAGGCAGGAAGGTGACCCTTTGCCGAGGAGTGTACTTCATCACGCCAGCCACCTTGTCTATCTCCAGGTCTTCATTTGTTCTGTTCTCTCTGGAAATTATTTTAAAATACACTGTTATTCTCCTTCTAGGCTCGCAGGAGTCGGGTAAAAACCAGGTAATCCTTATTTTATAGTGCGTTTAGATCTTTTGGCGTTTGTGACGCAAATTGACGCAATCATTGCTTACCAAAAAACACGTTGTTGGGTTAGTTATTTTGTGAAATTGTTTTGAAATAATAAAGATGGTCGTGTAAGTTCCGATTTACCCGCACGCCAAAAGAGATATGTAGACTATGGTGTATACCTACGTATGTCTGTAATATTATGTGTGTGTATGCATCTCTGTTTGTTTCTACGAGTTTGATATTACTTTAGAAAGATGTATTTTTTTGGACATAATAATTAGTATTTCGTGTATATTCAGATAGGTCATTACAAATTATTGTCGATAGTTACTCTTACACTATTCAATATTGCCGCTAAAATGATTTATAAAGATCATCAGACACTATGCAATTCGCGAAGTCATAATCAATTAAGGTCGTCATTATTTTTCCTACTCGCGTGATAGGCACACACCTACAGATGTACCAGGAAAATTGTGCACTTTGCAATATTGTGTATCTATAGCAACACGAACGCACGAATAAAACCATGGAAGTACTTGTCTATTTCGTATTTAGTGATGAATATAAATGTAGATGGACGAAGATGAAGAGACGACACGGTTGGCGCAGTGGCTAAGCGATTGGACTGCTGCGCTACGTGTCGCGGGTTCGATCCCCGCACGGAACAAGTATTTGTATGGCCTACAGATAGTTGTTTCGGGTCTGGGCGTGTTTGTATAAGTGAGTTTCAATGTTTGTAAACGCACCCACGATACAGGAGAAATTCCTAGTGTGGGGCAACGATTAAAAAAAAAAAAAAACGAGGGAGAGACAGACCAAGGAAAAAATGGATGTAGTGTGTGAGAAATGATATGAAGGAAAAGGAATGGAAGAAAAAGACGTGTTGTGCCGACCCCAAATAACACGCGATAAGGCCAGAATAATAATAATGATTCCGTGTCTACAAAATATGAGATTCAAAAGGACTTTTCTAAACTTTTAAGTGATATGGCGCCTATGTGATACCTACCTACCGATAGCAACTTGCGGTTAGAATAGGTAAGATGAAACCAAAAAGCTTTGCCTCAATGCATTGATATAATAAAATCCAAGATACACACTCCGCGTCTCAAAACCGTCCGCTTAAAATGAGTTCACAATGAACTCATTTCAAATAGTCTCGCGTCGCTCGCGTCTCTGCACGGTCGTACAAAATACTTTTTATATTGCTTTTTATAACTGCATTGTAAAAGGAATCTGCGTAAGGTTGAATTTACCAAAAAAAATATGTTTATAGTGACGATAACTACATGTAGTACCTAGTGCGTGTATTGGTGAGTGTTTGGCGACAGTTTCGACTGTTTGTTTTGTTCGAGACTAGTTCTAGGGTTTTATTATATCAATGCCTCAATGGTGGGGTCTACTCAGGCAACGCACCTAAATATTACCGAAGCACATACTTGTTCTGGTTGAACTGTACAAAACTAACATAACACAAATGTAGGCATGTAATCGTGTATTCCATGTAAGCATTTAATTACTGTGCTGTTACTGGTACCTAGATTCTAGACTAATTTGTGTAGGTATCTGTTCGGTACTTACGTAGTGCCTCGATACATGAGTGATAAAACACGACTTGGAAACAATTTTCTTTAATCGATCAACAGGCAACTCTATTAAATGTATCTAGGTTTATTCATTATTCAAAAAGCACTAATGATGGCATTTAAGACATTCAAGCTTATTTAATTGCGATTGAGTGGGTTAAATAATACCTATAAGTACCTACCAGTTTAGGTAAAAACCAAAGTGCATGGAACTTCTGAGAAAAAAAAAGTCTCACTAGTTCCATGGAACTAATTGCTGGTGGAACTAATGAGAATGATCCATTTATTCTTGTTAGGCGTAATTTATTCGATCTGTAGCCTCTGTAGGTACGTGTTACGTCTTGACCTACGAGAAATACAAGTGTGTTATGTATGTTTTGACGGCACGGTTAGCGCAGTGGCTCAAGCAATGGACTGCCTGCGCTGCGTGTTGCGGGTTCGATCCCCGCACGGAACAAATATTTGTAAGACCTACAGATAGTTGTTCCGGGTCTGGGTTGTGTATGTGAGTTTAAATGTTTGTGAACGCACCCACGATACAGGAAATTCCTAGTGTGGGGCAACGTTTTAAAAAAAAAATATGTTTCACAAAGTATGTTTCCCACAACAACAACCGTTAAGTTTGGGGGAACAAACATCTTCCCCCTCCAAACTTCATTGCACTGGCAGAAAAACTACCCCCTGGTCACGAACTGCAGTGGCCGATATGAAAATCCTTATACAGACGGCGTTTTCAAATTGGTCGCTGCCGATCGAATTTAGCCAGATGGGGTATAATCGACCCATATCGGACAGAATGTGTGTGTGGTGCCCCAACACAGGATATACCACTTCTCCTCTCGTGTCCGTCTTGCACAACTAACTGCACGCTCAAAGACTTGTATGAAGCAAATGATAGAACCGTCCAGGTTGCCACGTACTGGTCGGAGAGAGTTTAGTCATCGACTCGAAAAGAAGAAGAAGAAGAAGTATGTTTTATTAAAAAAAAATATAAGATGCTTTTCAACTCACTGGTAAGTAAAAGGCCCAACCTCTTCCATCTTGATCTTGTCATCTTCGCCGCTGATGAACCGCTCAGCATTGGTGATGTTGAAGAGGTAAGCAGAAAGGTGGATGCTGTCCACCTCCTTGCTCATAGCTTCGGACGTGTACGTGCCATAGTCTACACGTGCACTCTAGAGAAAAGAAAGAAACCACCAGATAGCATCTTCATTCTTCTGCCATTATTCCAATTTATTTGGGGTCACCGCAGCCATCTTCTTCTTCTTCCATGCATACTTCCCTTTTACTCATCATCACACCTCCATTCAGTCCATATCATCCTTCACACAGTCCAGCTATAATTCTTTTGTCTTTGCCCTCTTATAGACAAGATTCATAGGTACTCACATAAGCAAAAATACATTCAAAAGTTGGTGTTCTCAGAGAACCTGGTCTTGGTGAGATTCTAACATCGATAATTTATAACGATGATGGTAAGCCAAACATAAACTGTAGCATGTAAACTAGGGCTTCATAAAGGTCTGTAGAGAACGGTTTAACTGCAGCATATGAAGCCTTTCTGGGTCACCGACTTCTTCTTTTTCCGAGGTTTGTGGAAACGGCTAGATTAAGTCATGAAATTAGTCTCATATGAAGCGTATGGCATTCGTTAATTGATGACAAATGTATTATTTAATTCAAATTATTTTTTGGAGATGGGTACCTATGCCGAAAGGTCAAGTGCGCGATTGCATGACGAAAATAAGATAGGAATTATAGTGGAGTGACGCAATAGGGAAGGTCGATTTTAATGTCATTATTTTAACTTCATTAGAAGGACATTGCTCTGTCTCCATATGATTGGTCCCGTAGAGCACAGGGGGTCTAACTAAAGGCCACTTAAGCAGATCACAATATGAATTGCATTATACTTTTAACGCAATTCATATGATTTTCCTATTATGATGTATTTTCCTAAATGGTCACAGACGCAATACTATTATGAAAGGTCCATATTACGCTTTTTAACACAATTATTATTATGATCCGTTAAAGAGGTAATTTTAGACGACCTGTTAGTCTACTTACATAAACAGTGATGAGTCGTACTGGGTCCACTATCGCGATCAACATGGCAACAGACAGGAGCGTCACTCCCAGCACTAAACTCACTGCGAACTTTACTGAAAAAGATAACATTTCGTTAGGGTCGGTAAAGTAATAATCTTTCAGATACTTATTGTGAAAGTTTTCATTAGTCCCTATAAAAAAAAACATTTTGTGACCGACAATAATTATAGGGTAGATGACAAAAAACACTAATTAGTCCATCAGATAGATTTCCAAAAAATATTGCACACATATTTTTCTTTTTGGCGTAAACAAAAAATTAAGACGATACAGTGCTTCAATAACTCCTGTGATGTCACATTATCAGTATATTTTTTACCGGAAATTGACGTCTGAAGCCTTGATCTCAGATTCAAGATTCGCTCATGAACTTTGCCCATTTTTATCTTTGTCAATTGTTATTAATTTGATAATAAAACAAAAATCATGTACCTATCCAATGTTTTTCTTTATTCTATAATCTAACTGACGGACTAAACAGAGTCATATTTTTTTTAGTCCAGAATCATCCCTATTGCCGTGATAGTCATTTCACAGTGACGGTAACCTAAATACGAACTTATTCTTTTCTTTTTTTAAAAAAACGTTGCCCCACACTAGGAATTTCTCCTGTATCGTGGGTGCGTTCACAAACATTTAAACTCACATACACAAATACCCAGACCCGGAACAACTATCTGTAGGTCTTACAAATATTTGTTACGTGCGGGGATCGAACCCATTGCCGTGATGTTGGCAATGGTGGAAGAAAGATATCATAGATATGTGTGGCAGGCGTAGCAGCTACTATATTATGATGCTACATTATGATGCGGACGATCACATCAATAGGCCATGCCTATTGATGTGATCGTCCGCGTCGGACTGTTATAAATCGTGAGTTCGAACACAAAACACTCACTTCTGATTTTTCATATTCATATGAAAGAAAGAAAGAAAGAAAGAAAACATATTTATTTAGCACATTATTTATTTAGCATATGCGTGGTGTATTATCACTACATTCGGTGAAGGAGAACATCATGACAAAACCCAACCAACACGCCATCCAGAGAGATATTTGTCGATGGCAAGTCATGTCAGAGGCCCTCGGGCGACGTAAATAAGCTCTCGATTCCACGTTAGGCATTCGCCACACGAAAAAGAGAAAAAGACGGAAGATAAGTTGTACTGAAAACTCTGTCAAAATTAAACGATATTTATTTTTGTGATTTCATATTTCACCCCATTTTCATTTTCATGTCTTAGAACCAAAAATTCAAAGATATGCGACATCTACCAATCCGCACTGGGCCCGCGTGGTGGATTATAGCCCATCCCTCTCCTAGAGAGGAGGCCTGAGTCCCTGCAGTGGGAACAATTATAGGCTGCTGATGCTGATATTTCACCCAAAGGGCAATGGAGAGGGCTATGCTCGGTGTTTCCTTGTGTGATCGAATAAAAAATGAAGACATCCGAATGAGAAGAAAGGTTACCGACGTAGCCCGAAGAATCGCCAGACTTAAGTGGCAATGGGCAGGGCACATTGCTCACAGAACGGATGGCTGATGGGGCCGAAAAGTTCTGGAGTAGTGACCGCAAACCGGAAGACGTTGCGTTGGAAGGCCTCCCACTAGGTGGACCGATGACCTTGTGAAAGTTGCGGGGATCCACTGAATGCGAGACGCACGGGACCAGTTCATGTGGCGACACTTAGGGGAGGCCTATGTCAAGCAGTGGACGTCTTTTGGCTGAAATGATGATGATATTTAGTTTGCTTTTGGACTGCAGTTGTCAAAGGTAACTGGAAAGTCCTAATCAAAAATAGTTTTTTTGAAAGAAAATGTTCACAAGGCCTAATAAGATTTTTCGGAAGAGTCGAAAGTAGGTCAAGGCCACCATGAAATAGTAGATAAGTATTACTTTTGCTTTCTTAAAGGCTTAATTTTGTACAATTTGAGGGAACATCGCTGTACAAATAAATTATGTAACAATACTGTAAACAATTACTGTAGGTACTGGATTTCGTCGCATATTATTACAGTTTTGATAACTACGGCGTTATTGTCGTCTAATTCAACTATGTATTACAAGGGATTGTCTGAACACTACTTCATGATTTTGACAGCCATTCATATAACAGATGTGCAGATTTGGTATTGTCACTGTTTTTTTAAGTCGATTAAAAATAATATATTATATCAGTGAGTAAATACTTTGAGAGGTTGCTAGCAAATGAAGTGTATTAAGGTTGATGTTCCAGGGTAGCCCGCGAAATTCAAATTTTCTTAAGTTTTTTGCAATTTGCAGGCAAGTGATAGGTTGTATGTTGATGAACATTTAATTCGCGGCTGTAAGACATATGTAAATAATAATAATAATAATACATATACAACCCTCCGAGCTCATAAAGGTTCCATTATACTTTTTACAAGGTCAAAGTTATTCCGGAATCTTTATGAGCTCGGAGGGTTGTATTAATGATTTTGATGATTATAATTCTGTAACTACATAATTATGTCTTACAGCCGCGAATTAAATGTTCATCAACATACAACCTATCACTTGCCTGCAAATTGCAAAAAACTTAAGAAAATTTGAATTTCGCGGGCTACCCTGGAACATCAACCTTAATATATCTCTCTAAACAATAAGTAATGATCCATATTTGTAGAACTTACTCTTCGCTGCTCTACGCCGGTCATGGCTTTCTTTGGTGAAGTATCCCATTGTCAGTCTCTTTCATGAACTTAGATACAACTTAAACACCGCGTTTACAAAGCATACCGCCAAGCTCTGAAACAAAAATAAATTACCTATATTAAAGTCTTAGAACCAAAATAATGGAAGACATGTGACATCTACCAACCAGCACCGGGCACGCGTGGTGGATTATAGCCCATCCCTCTCCTAGAGAGGAGGCCTGAGTCCCTGCTGAGGGAACATTATAGGCTGATGATGAAGATGCGGTTTTCGCTTCACAAAATGCTTGAGCCTGGCGGGCAGGTTGTAAGCGCAGCTGCTGAGTATAGAACGTCATGCTCACCAGTCGCGGGTGTGATTCTCAAGTTGGTTGAAGTGTTTCTGGGACAAGCCCGCCACACTATTCCCAAACCACTGTAACTCCTGTTAGCCAGAATCAACAGTGGCGACCACAAGAAAAGCGCCGAGACAATGAAGCTCGACGTAGTCCCAGAGAAATGATTTAACTGTCTTGGATCCCGCAACGAAATTAATCAGAAAAGAATAGCGGAGGAGAGTTGGTTGAAGTGGGGTTATTGGGGTATTCCATCAGGAATTTGTCAGTAGCAACCGCAGAATCTGGAATTGTGTCCAGTTGATGGCAATACGCTTGCCCCTAATTACATGAGACTGACAAAACTGGCAAAATGTGGGAGTGTATAGGTATACCTATTGAATGCCCTTCGGGGATTCAAATGTGTAATGTAATGTTTTTAATGACGAATTTGCGTTTAAAATGTGTATCTCCGACATGTTTTCCAAACGTTTCTTCTGTTACCTTGGTCGTTTTCTCTATAAAACAAATAGGACACTCTCGGTATTAATGATCTGACTAAAACTAAGTAGGTACACGTAAAACAAAAACTAGGAGCTGGTTTCTGCTTCGAAATAACTTGCTTGTTGAATAATACAAGATAAATTATACTGCTCTATTCGGTGCATCCAGCTATTTATACAATTTTACTCTTTATTATGTAATAACTATATTATTCTAATCTGTTTTTTCCTCAATATTACTTATTGCATTTGTGTACGAGTGCATTATTCTTTATAAATGAGCTGTTGCTCATGTTGTTCCTTCTGTTGAAGGCATGAGAACACCTGGCCGACTAAAATTGCCACTTTAGCACATCATAATAGGAATTGAAATTTAATATTCATAATAATATAATAGTTACTGCGTCTGTGACCATTTTACGAATTTTAACGCAATTCATATTCATCATCATCATTCATCATTTCAGCCGAAAGACGTCCACTGCTGGACATAGGCCTCCCCTAAGTGTCGCCACATTGACCGGTCCTGTGCGTCTCGCATCCAGCGGATCCCGGCAACCTTCACCAGTTCATCGGTCCACCTATTGGGAGGCCTTCCAACGCAACGTCTTCCGGTTCGCGGTCGTCACTCCAGAACCTTCCCTTCCGGCCCCATCGGCCATCCGTCCTGCGAGCAATGTGCCCTGCCCACTGCCACTTAAGCTTGGCAATTCTTCGGGCTATGTCGGCAACCTTGGTTCTCATGCGGATGTCCTCATTTCTGATTCGATCACGCAAGGAGACTCCGAGCATAGCCCTCTCCATTGCTCTTTGGGTTACCTTAAGCCTTCTGATCAGGCTCATTGTGAGCGACCACGTTTCGGTCCCGTATGTAATCACTGGCAACACACACTGGTCATAGACTTTCGTCTTGAGACACTGCGGTAAGTTGGACGAGAAGATACTTCTCAGCTTCCCAAACGCTGCCCAGCCGAGTCAGATTCGACGATTGACCTCTTTTTCAAAGTTGGACCTACCTATAAACTGGACTGTTTGTCCCAGGTAGACATACTCGTCTACAACTTCGAGTGTAGAGTCTCCGATCTTTAAAGGAGTGGGTGTAACATGGGCATTCAACATGACCTTGGTTTTGTCCATGTTCATTTTAAGACCCAAACCCAATTCATATTATGATCTGCTAAAGTAGCAATGTTAGACCCCCTGATGTCCTGAAATACAGATCCTTGTCTTTGATCAAGCTTAAACACCAATCTCCCACATTAAAACCATGATATTGTAGTGGGAAATAATTTTATTTTATCTAGCGGTTCTACTCTTTTGTGACTCCACCTGCACAGAAGATAGAAGAACATGACTAGAAGACATGTCGGAAGCCTTTGATAAAACCGTTGGAGTGACAGAGGATGATGGAACGATAGGAGAAGAAGATGAAGTGTCTGACCGCACCTTACCGCATACAATTATAACTTTTTTTTGCACTGACTCTAAAATTTAAAAACCAACTCACACACAGATAGACACGTCAAACTTATAACACTCCGTCGGTTTTGCGTCGGGGGTTCAATTTAGTACTTCTTTGCTCGTCATCGTTTGTGACTGTGCGCCGATTTTCGCAACAACGCTTGTTTTATATATTAGGGAGTAAAGATAAAATAAATAAAGATCGGAGAGGTCACCTTTTAAATAACATTACAAGTTTCGCAATTTATATACCTAATTATTTATACAGGATGAAGCGTAATTAATGGTGGCCTGTATCTGTGGTTAGGGGTCTCAAAGTCCTCCAAGTTCTCACTTTAACATGGTCCGTCCCGTATTCTTTTAAATATCTTTTATTAAATCGTTTCTCCACACTAGGAATTTCTCCAGTATCGTGGGTGCGTTTACAAAAATTTAAACTCACATACAGAAGCACTCTGCTCAGACCCGGAATAACTATCTGTAGGCTATACAAATTTTAATATTTATTCCGTGCGGGTTTCAAACCCGCCACACGTAGCGCAGCAGTCTAATCGCTTAGCTCTTGGGACTAAGATAATGTATTTGGCTAAATGTGAGTGTGGAGATGGGGAATACCGGCGTGATCAAGGCGTGATGTTACCTATGTGCCCTGGAGTCGATAGGGTATGCGTAATTATTCTTTTTGGATCTTTTCTTGAAAATTGCCGCCTTTGGTCACTTCCTCGGTTACAGTGTTCACTCGATTTTTCACTAAATAACTGATTTCTGTACAGATGTTCTAGATATTATAGAGAAAAAACAGCTAAGCTAGGGAGTGCGCTGGCCACGCAGCGAGAATGCACCCGGAGAGGTGGGCAAAGATCGTCACACACTGGACGCTTTTTTTTTGGGGGGTAGGAAATCATCAAATGACTCTTCCCGCTCTGGACAGAGAAGTAAGGACTGTCAGACTTCAACTGACTAAAAACTACCCATGTTCCTTCTTAGCCCTTTGTGCCGACGTCGCGGTATCTCTTCCGAACAACCCGCAGCCACGACGAGACCCTCAGATCCGACGGGACACACTAGACACCTGACGGAGGAAACCACTCGCGTCGTGGTAGACTGCGGCGAAGGTGGCGATCTCATCTTTTTTGCGGAGCGAACATGGCAAGATGTCGCACAACATACAGAAGTATAAAAGGGGTAAGAAATGGGAGGTCTTTGTCCAACTGTGCGATACATGAAAGGCATAGAAAAAAAATACGTATTAATTACGCTACAACCTGTATGTAAGTATTGTATCTATGGTAGCTTGCGTTATATAAAACAAATAAAATTTATGCATTTAAAATTTTATTTTTATATCTTACTGACGACAGATTTTTGACCTATGACGCAAATAAGTCGTTCAAAAAACACATCGTGCGAAAAATTATGAATAGAATCAGATAGGAAAATAAGTGCTATTTTATTTGCTAATTAATTAGTCATCTTATTTCAGAACTAGCTTTTGCCAGCGGCTTCGCCCGCGTGAAAATGACGATTTTTCATACAAACTTTCATCCTCTATCTAACTCCCTTAGGGGTTGAATTTCAAAAAATCCTTCCTTATTTCTTGTCTACAACAGGGAACCTCTGTGCAAAATTTCAGCTTTCTAGGTCCAAGGGTTTGGGCTGGGCGTTGATGAGTCAGTCAGTCAGGACTTCTCTTTTTAACCGATTTCCCAAAAAGGAGGAGGTTTTCAATTCGATTGGTAAGTTTTTTTTTTTTAATGTATGTACGGTCAGCATCAGAAGTATATTAACACTAAGTACTCAAAGTTTCGAAGCTGTTTTTTTTAATAAAAACTTGTTAGATATAACTCGTTACTACATGTTATTGGAGTGTAAGGACTATTTTAACGAATAATCTTCTGAAATATTAAAAATAACAGCTAGAGTCCTGTACATAAAAGAATTAAAATTCCGAAATGATCAGCTACTTCTGATGCTGACCGTACATCGATTACGCCGAGATGTACCCGATTTACGTGATTCTTTTTTTGTTTGATGCGAAATAGTTGCCATTTGGTCCCATCAAAATTTAACATAGTTTGGCCCAGTACTTTTCATTTTATGTTTTTTTTTTTTTAATTTATGAACATCTTTCGTTTATGTGTGTTCGCGAATAGCTTCGTCGTCTATGAACCAATTTTGATAATTCTTTTTTTATTTGACATGAGATATTTCAAGGGTGGTTCTATGATATGGAAACCAGGACCTGGTAATGGGATTCCAGAGAATTCGAGGGCAACCCTCAAATTTCTTAAGCAGTGTTTCGTCCTTTTTCTGACGCTATTCAAGTATTCGCATCTCTAGCAGTCATCACTTCATGTTGATGAGCTGATAATGGAAGGTACTAAACCTCAACGGTTAGCAGTTGAAAGCAAAAATAAGGGAATCTTAAAGGTAAGTTTTCTTGGTTGAATGTTAAATGCATAGTAAATATTGGCATAGGATATTACAACTAAAAATGAAAAAATAAAAGCGACTTCTAAAACACCAAAAAGTGAAAAATAAACTTCAGAAGAAAAATCAGCTTCTGAAGTCGATGGCAAAAAAATGAAATCGAACAAACAAATGTCACCGACTTCAGAAGCTGGTTTTTCTTCTGAAGTTTATTTTTCACTTTTTGGTGTTTTTATGTAAATAGATGAGTGTACGCCAAATAATTTTCGGCGATATGAAGTTTCTGCCATCCACTGCTATGCAAAATAAAATTCGGATATAAAAAGTTCTACTAAAAAAGGTAGACCCATTTATTTTAATACCTTTCTCGAAGGCTAATCTATTGCTAATTTAGTTACTTTATCGTTTTTACCCAATACGAAAAGGAGAAGGAAGGTTAGGGTGAGAGGCTGTTTGTTTATATGTTCGGTACGGTTTGACCGATTTAAATGCGATTTTATGATGTGGATTTGTAATTTGATGATGGTTCTTAATAGTTGTTATGGTGTTTATCCGCTAGCGGGCTACAGGCTGTATTTTTGTTACAGTCGGGAGACCTGTTAAGATATAATTATATAATCTTCTTCTTCTTATCAACTGCCTCCGTGGTCTAGTGGTTTAGGCGTTTGCCTTGTGACCCGGTGGTCGTGGGTTCGATTCCCACGGGAAGCATACTTTGTGAAGTTGTTTCCAGTTTGGTTAGGACATTGCAGGCTTGAATCACCTGATTGTCTGATAAAAAGATGGTTCCGTGCTTCGGAAGGCACGTATAAGCGGGTGGTCCCGGCCGCGAAATGGCGGTCGTCAAACCATGTCAGAGGCCCTTGCGGCGGTTTAGAAACTCTGACACTAGGGTGTGTGGGGTCGTTAGACCTTACTGCCCACACGATAAGAAGAAGAAGATTATATAATCTACCAAACGCTCCCTGACTGCAATAAAAATGTTGGTTTCGATAACTAGGTACTCACTCACTCCGGGGATTTTCGTAAAAAATCTTTAACTCATTTTTGCCGGCGCGGGTATTTTGAAAATTATTATAATTTTGCTTTATTGTATAGTGTGGCTGTCGTAGTGCATGTATTAGTGTGATTAATAATTAGATAGAGTTTGATTAGAATATTGCCTACAGATTGAGAAAGATGGCTTCCTGGCCTGGCTTTTAGTCTAACCGGAGGCAGCGTAGTGCAGTTAGTAGATACCTACTAGACAATTCAATACCCCTTGGTAAGATCGTTGTCAGACTTGAATTGAATAGTAAACGGGTCCAGGGAGATAGTTCATCATCATCATCATTTCAGCCAAAAGACGTCCACTGCTGGACATAGGCCTCCCCCAGGTGTCGCCACATTGACCGGTCACGTGCGTCTCTCATCCAGCGGGTTCCCACAACCTTGACCTGTGTGCTTACTCTCGAATATAATTCCGATAGATCGACATTGGAATTGTCAGTCAAACGTCAGGCATTGGCTGGACTCACTGAGTCTAGCCAATCCCTGACGTTTAACTCAACCAACTGACGTTTGACCAATGTCGATCTATCGGAATTATATTCCAGAGTAAGCACCCAGGTCATCAGTCCACCTAGTCCACCTAGTCCGCGAACCGGAAGACGTTGCGTTGGAAGGCCTCCCGCCTTCCAACGCAACGTCTTCCGGTTCGCGGTCGCCATTCCAGAACTTTTCGGCCCCATCGGCCATCCGTTCTGCGAGCAATGTGCCCTGCCCATTGCCACTTAAGTCTGGCGATTCTTCGGGCTACGTCGGTAGCCTTGGTTCTCATGCGGATGTCCTCATTTCTGATTCGATCACGCAAGGAAACTCCGAGCATAGCCCTCTCCATTGCCCTTTGGGTGACTTTGAGCTTTCTGATAAGGCCCATTGTGAGCGATTACGTTTCGGTCCCGTATGTAATCACTGGCAACACACACTGGTCATAGACTTTCGTCTTGAGACACTGGGGTAAGTTGGACGAGAAGATACCGTGCAACTTCCCGAACGCTGCCCAGCCGAGATATATTTGGAGATAGTTAAAGTAAAGTTATTACCTGAACAACTAATATACCCACTTATATTTTTTTTTTACCACAATACAGACCTATCTCCGTTTCTAGAATGTTCCCAGGTTTGGTTCAGAGCAAAAAAAACGATCGCAATGATAGGGAACGTAAGGGCCTTTTAAGGGAATGTTTATATGCTATAATGCTTGGTTGGCGGCTCCGTGAAGAGTCCGTTTACACCTTATATCGTCAGTAAACGACCAACACTTTTACCTCTTCAAACTTTCGTCACAACTAATTATAATCTGATTTATGAAATACTAGCTTTTGCCCGCGACTTCGTTCGCGTGGAATAGTGACTTCCGGCAGATTTTTGGTTTATCTCGCGAAAAAAAAAAAAAAAAAAACTATCCTATTGTCCTCTCTCAAGTTCCAAACTATGTCTGTACCAAATTTCATCAAAATCCGTTCAGCCGTTTAGGCGTGAAAGAGTAACAGACAGACAGACAGACAGAGTTACTTTCGCATTTATAATATTATAGTATGGATTATAATTTTGACATTGACATCTCCATAAAACATCGGCATATTTTACAAGAGCAGAGTAACTAATAGATTTGATTACCTAAGCACATTCATTGATAATATTTATTGTATAATTATTATAAACTAGGTGTTTCCAGCGGCTTCACCCGCTGCAACTCGAAAATTATCCCACAGGAAGATAAAATCGGGACTATCTGTGTACCAAATTTTATCTAAATCCGTTCATTAGTTTTTGCGTGAAGAAGTAACAAACATACACACTCACAAACTTTCACAAACAAACTTTTTCAAACTTTTTTTTTTTAATAATAATAGTAGGAAGTAGGATATAATGTGATAATATCACAGTTTGATATATTATATCAACTCGACATTGATTCGTAACTTACATATTTATTTAACTACAATTATTATTGATATGGTATATGAAGAATCTAATGTGGTAGCATTGTCCTTAGGAATGTGATACGTGCCATTCAATTAGATAAACATCAAATAGTTCATGAGAAAATCGCACGTGACAGACAGACTGACGTGACGGTACTTACTTACATATCGTAGCAGTTATTCATGAATGAAATCAATTGTGGTTTATGTAATAGCAGTGCAATGTTAACGTGCTATTTCATTTCATGATGAACTGAAATATAATTGATTACAGTGTAGTTCCCAATTCGCTAGTATTTGGCATCGCAGTTTTAGAGAAAATAAAATAAAACTTTTTCTCTATGGATTGGCAACCCATATTTGACACTCTTTAGAGATAGCGTTGCTCTATTAGCCCATTCGACAAGGGACTAATCCTAAAAAGGATGGATTGGGTGGGCAGTTCATCCTTCATGAAATTGTAATCGGACTTCACTTAAGGTAAGTTCGTCTGATTAATCAATTATAGCACGTTAACATTGGATGATAAATTAAAGAATTTATTTAACCGATACCTAAATGTTCGGTCTAATAATGTCTAATTTACTTATACAGCGTGAATAAACTAACCAAATTATTATACAAAATAACATAACATAACATAACATCACGCCTGTAATCCCCGAAGGGTTAGGCAGAGGTGTACCTAATAGTGCACCCACATTTCACCAGTCTGTTGTGTACAAAATAATATTTAAAAATATATTAAACTACTAGTGACCCGCCCCGGCTTCGCACGGGTGCAAAAAAGGTACTAAAACCTTCCTCTTGAATCACTCTATCTATTAAAAAAACCCGCATTAAAATCCGTTGCGAAGTTTTAAAGATTTAAGCATACAAAGGGACATAGGGACAGAGAAAGCGACTTTGTTTTTATACTATGTAGTGATATCGTTATTTTTTAATATTAATTAAAAAGGAATATTTAAAAAATGTATTATAATGTCCCCTAGAATAAGTTACTGAAATGATAATGACTAAAACCTGATGATCAAAATGGTTCAACTTTATTTTAATCTGTCTTTCTATAATTATAGATTCTCACTTTTGCCTCTACAGCATCAGGTTCAAGGTTGATTGGAAACCCGTCGGGGCTTCGTGTTGTTCGAAAGAGATACCGCGACCTCGGCACAAAGGGCTAAGAAGGAACATTGGAGGTTTTTAGATAGAAGTCTGACACTCCCCACCACTCTGCCCAGTCAGAGTCATTTGACGATTTATCAACCTTCATAATACAAAAAGGTATATGATGAGATTTTATAAATTGTTGTCTGCCTCGTTGGTTGAGTGTTCGTGATGCTGAGCGTGAGGTTCTGAGTTTGATTCCCGGGACGGGCAATTGTGTTACCGTAAAATACCACCGAGTACACAACGTGCTTACCTTAACCTATTGCGAGACAATTTGGGCAATAGATAGGCAACCACAATCACCATCACCATTATTTATTTATAGATTGTATCATGTATATAAGCTTTACTTAATTCTAAAGCGATTTTTCGATCCCAATTTCATAAACATAATTATGGGTTCCGGAGGTATTTCCCAGCACCAACTGGGCTGTGGAGGTTAGCTAGGCAGTCACTCCATGTAAAAATACTGGGATTTAGATGGATCCGGTAAGACTGGAAGTTGAACCCAATAAAGATGGGAAAAGGCCAGATAGATGATGATGGGACAGTCTATTCAAAAAAGCTATTTTCGAACAAAATTTTAAATGTTTTAACAAATTGGTGCTTATGACTGTACCTCCAAAAATTGTGTTCGGCTATTACATAACGCCAAGAGTTGAAGGACACTCTATAGAACGATAAACTGATAAACCAGTAAGCAAAGCACTCGACACGTGTTTTATTCACCCCTCCACGGGACGTGCTAAGGAGACGCAGACTCTCTCTGTTGACCCTACGGACGCTCGATTTTTAATAAATTGCCCAAATCATGGAGAACATTAAATATATCTGCTCTTAAAAGCAAATTGAAGAGTTTACTAACTGAAAGAGCATATTACAGTATAGCAGAGTTTATGAAAGAGGACAATTTTCTTCGTTTCTAAGATGTTGACGTTGTTTTTATTTTTGTTTTATTTTTATTTTTGACATGTTATTGTAATTTGTTGAATTTGTATTGTATTCATATTTTTAATGACTAATTTTATTTAATGACTACCTACTTTGACATTTAATTTTATTTAATATTTAAAAAATATGCTGCCAAATTGTAATGATACCTACCTAATCTTTAATGAATAATTATGTTTATTTTTATTTTTAAGTGTCTACATAATTGAGAGTTACCTCTCTGAGCGGACACAGTGTGTCAAAATTGGCGCGTTTGTTAGTGACGAACATATGTTATCATTTGGAGTACCTCAAGGCTCCATTTTAGGACCCACTCTCTTTCTAGTCTATGTAAATAGTCTTTGCAATCTGTCCATCCCATTTAGTAACATTTATACATACGCGGACGATACCGCACTACTCGTATATGGTCAAGACTGGGAGGAAGTCCATGAGCGAGCTGAATCAGCGCTAGGTATCGTCATGTCATGGCTGTCTGCAAACACCCTGACTTTAAATGTAGACAAAACAAACTTTATCCCTCTATCAATAAAACTATCCTCACAACCTGATAACTCGTTTGCTATCAGAGCTCATATCTGTAGTCAGCAATTAGATCAATGCTCATGCCTTCCCCTAACCAGAGTAAACAGCGTCAGATATCTAGGCATTGTGATAGACTATCTTTTGTCGTGGAGTGTGCAGATGAAGGTGTTGACTGGCAGAGTGAGAAAGCTTATCTCAATCTTTAAAAATCTTAGATGTAGCGCAGATTTAGATACCCTGCGAATGGTATATTTCTCGCTGTGCCAGTCAGTGCTATCGTTTGGTGTGACGGTCTGGGGTGGTGCTCCAAAAACAAACTTTTTGCAATTGGAACGAGCGCAACGGGCTGTCCTTAAAGTTATGACTTCTAAACATTTTCGGTATAGTACTAAGCAATTGTATAAGGACTGTCAAGTGATGACCGTCAGACAGCTCTTTGTGCTCAATACCATTGTACGCAAACATGCATCTCTAGATTATAGTACAGATCATCTGGCAAAACGAAGATCGACCTATGTTTGTCCTATAGGAAGTCACAGAACCAAATTTATTGAAAGGAATTTCCAAATTTTGGGAAGTCGCCTGTACAATGCAGTAAATAAACAATGTGACATATTTAGTAAAAATAAATTTGAATGTAAAAAGATAGCCAGTAAATGGATCATGACTCTTACGTACGAGGAGACAGAAAAGCTGTTGGGAAAATTACTCTAAAGGAATTGATTGACGTATTATTTATTTATTCTTGCACACCATATCATAGCGCATACAGATAAAGTGGGCCCGCGCATATACATACTCGCACACAATCACATGCGCACATACACTCACGCACACAATCACACGCACACAATCACACGCGCACATACACACTCACACACGCACACTTACACACAAACACCCTCACACACGCACACACACACTCAGAAAATGGCTACAGTTTATAGTTAAATCTATTTTTATATTTCTGTTTTATTTTTTTATTCTTATCTTTTGCTTTGTATTAGACTAACCATACCGTTTGCTCCAGCAAGCTAGTGACACTTATCACTCTATGTAACTCCGAACGTGTTTAAATTATGTAGTTAAATGTTTAAAGAGAGAGCCCTGACACCCATAACACAAGTTTAATCTTAGCTTGGGTGCCAGAGGTTTAAACTCAGTGGACTTATTACAATTTTTAAGTTTATATAATTATAGTATGTTCTACGTAGTTCCATTCTGCTAAGTTGTAATTTTGGAAATAAAGCATTATTATTATTATTATTATTATTATTATTATAATTTATATTTAAATATAATTTTTTGGTTGAATATTATTATTATCACGGTTTACGCACCATCTCTTCCAACCGATTTGTACGCCGCGACATGTGGCTAAACATGTTAGAACTTAATGTATCCCTTTATTATCCTGCATGTAATGTATCATGTACACCATGTTTAGACAAATAAATATAACTTACTTACTTACGAGTGGTCAAACATGCTAATTTTCACATTGCTGGGCTGTACTGCATTTTGCATTCAAACCAAGGATGTTTTTCGCGGTGTTAAATATTATTCGTTAGTCTAATGGCCGGAAGTACCTACTAATGCTTAGCATAATAAGGTCCTAGGTCCCAGGTCGCAGGTCGTGAGATGTGTTTTTCCGTCACTTTATAATTAAATCTGTAGCAACTATTTCTTCACACTGACTAATTTCATCATTCAAATGATTACCTGCTTTTTTTCCTTCTTTTAGATTTATAAACACTTTTAATGCCTGACGATATTATAATATATCAAATGTTTGTCTATCGCTTCTTTAAACTATTCTATGTAAATTGAGAGGTTTGGCTCTTGTGCTACAAGAGCTCCTAGTCCAAGAGCCAGGGTTACATTGATTGGGGGTGCGAATATATGTGTATTTTGTATCTCCTAAGCCGCCGACAGTTGGCACTAGTAAGAACAGTGGGTATTTAGTAGGTTAGAGTCCGACATAACCCACCGCTTGCCCCAGACGGAGAGTATTCATGCGGAATTTCTCACCCAAAAAAAAGGCTAATATTTGTGAGTCCTTAGCAATAAAGTTCAAAATGCTCGTTTATAATTAATATACGTAAAAGGTACCAGTCATTTGAATCACCATGAAGAACAACTTTTACATTGGGGTCAACCCTGATACCGTTAACCCAATCAATTGTGAATTCTCAGTATAAACCGGTCAGATCATAAAACTCGGGCTAACCCTCAGAACAAGTTTTAAACGTAGGTACTAAAATTTTATAAACTTACAAGTCGAAAACCGCAGAACAAAGTTACGTGTATTTATTTTGCGGTTTATTAACCAAGTAACAAGTTAATTAAACCACTTTAAAAAATAGTTAAAAAATAATGTGCCTGCTGGTTAGTTTAATAGTGTAATTCAAAATCATTTTAACCGACTTCCAAAAAGGAGGAGGTTCTCAATTCAAAATAAAAATCAAAACTAATTTATTCAAACTTTTCAAAATCACTTTAAAACTAACTCACTCACTCACTCACTTCACTCACCCACCACCACTCCATCCATCACTTTTTAACTTGTCAAAATTTACTTTACTATTTACATTTTTATAATCATTTATTTGAACACGTGTAATTGCCGAGCGCATATCGTACGAATTATAATATAATTAGCGTCTATGGAAGGTAATGTATGCTTTTTAGGGTATTGTGCTGTGCCCGAAGGGTGACAAATGGGACCATATTACTGAGGCTCCGCTATCCATCTATAGGTTGACAGTTGAAATTTTAACAAAATGTGTAGGTATTTCTATTGACGCTCTAACAACAAATACTAAAATGCGTATGGTACTCCGATGGTACGGAACCCTTTTTTTTTTTTTTTTTGGTGGGTGGAAAATCATCGAATGACCCCCCCCGCTCTTGGGCAGAGCGGAAGGGAGTGTCAGACTTCTACTGACTATAAACCAACCCATGTTCCTTCTTCGCCCTTGTGCCGAGGCCGCGTTATGCTCTTTCGATAATCCGCAGCCCCGACGGGATCCTGTTGCCCTTACCTCTAAAAAAGGTACAAATCATTTATTAAAACACAACAATGAACATGTCTTGAACGATAAAATAAAAACCGGCCAAGTACGAGTCGGACTCGCGCTTAAAGGGTTCCGTACCATCGGAGTAGGAAATACGCATTTTATTATTTGTTGTTATAGCGTCAATAGAAATACACATTTTGTTAAAATTTCAACTGTCAACCTATATAGATGGATAGCGGAGCCTTAGTAATATGGTCCCATTTGTCACCCTTCGGGCACAGCACAATACCCTAAAAAGCCTACATTACCTTCCATAGACGCTAATTATAATTATTATAATTACGATATGCGCTCGGCAATTACACGTGTTCAAATAAATGAATGTCCTTGAACGCTCCTACAAATATGCGCGTGTAAACTTCTGATTGTCACGTGTTTTTATGCGAATTTTATTTCTTACTATACTAGCAACCTGCCCCGGCTTCACCCGGACTGGACAAGTTCTCCATATTATGTCGTATTACCTAGTACCTACTACTAACTATCTGTCCCGTGGGGTGTCCGGGCAAGAATTGCACCCACCTATTTCATCCCGAGGGTGTCGTAGAAGGCGACCAAGGGAAAAATCCGGAAGTCGGGCAGCAGCGGCTTCTGTGTACTTAACTACTTCACTGCGATCCCCAAGACGCCTGCCAAGCGTGGGGATTATGGCAACTCCCCCCTTAAAATGTCAGAAAGACAAAGCACACGGCCCCCTACCCCGGTGGCTCCACTATCCCTGACCTCGGTAGCGGGTCAGGTAACGGTGGAGCAGGGGGTGCTAAGAATCTCCGGCAGATGTCCCGCTACCACCCCCAACGGACTTTGGCCCTGGCAACACACAACATCCGCACATTGCGGACCAACGAAAAGATTGTCGAGCTGGAGGAGGAATTGAGCAAGTTGCGATGGGACATATTGGGATTGAGTGAAATAACACGAGAGGGTCAGGACACGATAATCCTGGATTCCGGCAACATGTTCTTCTTCCGGGAAGGAGACCGAAAATCCCATAGGTGGTGTTGGGTTTCTCGTCCGTATGCCCCTCGTTAATAACGTAGTAAAGGTGGATAGTGTGTCGAGCAGGGTAGCATACCTTATACTCAGAATCACCGATCGGTATTCGCTGAAGATCATACAGGTATATGCGCCGACCTCGACATACCCTGACGATGAAGTGGAGGTTTTTTTTCCTGTTAGCCAGAATCAACAGTGGCGACCACAAGAAAAACGCCGAGACAATGAAGCTCGACGAAGTCCCAGAGAAGCGATTTAACTCTCTTGGATCCCGCAACAAAATAAATCAGAAAAGAATAGCGGAGGAGTAGGAAAAAACATAATTTCCACTTCCCTCCATTGATATGGAGTTCTGTTCTGTCTCCTGCTGATGCAGGAGACAGAACAGAACAAGGCCAATAAGCACACAGGGACGTATACAACTGGGATAAGCCCAGTTGCCTAGCACCACGGATATTATTGTCATTAATATTACTGGGTCCTAAGTTGTGAGCTGATAAATTTGATTCCAATAATAGGTAGGTATGACAAAAATGCTTGAACGCACGGAAATTTGTTCTAGTTTCTACAAGGTCCGTATAGTAAATAACTCCGGATGTAACCTGTACATTATTTAACATAAACAGTGCCGCACGAGCTATCCTTGTGGTCGGACGTTTACTAACATCTGTTACAGCTTAGTGTGCGCATATTTTTTTGTCTTGTTTACGCTCGGGCCAACCGGTTTTCTCCGGTCGGTCCCTGCAGCTGTTGTTCTGCCCGCATGAGTGAATCAAACCTAAGTAATGTAAACATCAATTCATTATCGAGCGCTGACGAGTTGGAGGACGAAACAAATATGGAATTTGAGGACAATACACAACAACAAGATGACACGGAGTTGACAAAAAGGAAAAGAACAATGGAGGTATCCTCGTTTGAAGAAGGATGGAGCGTAGTGAAGAGAGGACGACACGAAGTAGTATGTTGTGGAGACCAAGGTGAGATGGATGAAGAAAAGAGGACACAGGTGGCCGTGACTTGCAAAGAACCTCTGCCGAAACAGTTCGCTTTAGCTCGATTACTTAAGACGCATAACATCGCCAGTGGCAGGATTTATAGAATTAAATACGTACATCAGAATAAAATGCTCATTACGTTTGATAACGATATCGGTGCAGATGAATTTATAAATTGTTCAGTATTTACTGAGATGGGCTGGTCTTGTCTGAACACCTCCGAAGTAGGAGTGTCGTACGGTCTTATTAAAGCCATGGAACTGGAGATATCTGATGAAGACCTAAAAGCTAATCTGTCAAGCAGTGCTGAAATAATATCTATCAAGAGGCTAAATAAACGGTGCCCGGATGACCTTGACGGTAACGGCTGGACTCCGAGTGAAACGATTCGGCTAGGATTTAAAGGACCTTCTCTTCCGACTTATGTCTACATTTACAGTTTGAGGATCCCAGTGGAGCGGTTTGTATTCCCTGTCACACAATGTGCTAACTGTTGGAAATATGGCCATTTGAAGATAAGATGTCCATCAAAGAAACCCGTGTGTCCCAAGTGTTCCCAAAAACACGAAAACTGTACAATTACATCATTTCCTTGTATGAATTGTTTAGGTGGTCATATGGCGTTTGACAAAATATGCCCCTTTTTTAAGAAAGAAAAGAAGTTGAGGGATTTAATGTCAGAATTTAATTGCACCTACAGGAGAGCTCTGACATTATACGTCCCACCCTCCCCTGCTAATGTCCCACAAGTAGTTTCTGAACCAATGCCTGAAGTCGAACCGTCTTCTACAGTGATTGCCACAACTATCAATGCGGTTCCAACGCTACCCCCAACTCAAGAAAACGTCGGCACAGCCTCTCAAGTGGTCTGCCCAGGTACATCCACAATAAATCAACAAACTAAGCCTCTGCCGAAACGTACTTTAAAGAAACAAAATCGCCGAACAGTAACCCCTATACCTGCCGAGGATATGGCATGGAATGAAATCTCAGAATCTTCAGATACATCAGAGAAAATTAACTCACCTTGTTTGAATAAAAACCATCATTCTGATTCTAGTAAGTCTTCCGATAATCTAAGTTTTTGGCACTTGATTAAAAAAATTAAAAATATTATAAGAAGCAAAGAATCTCTTCAGATTAAAATCCAGCAATCAATTTCCATATTTTCTGAGTGGCTGACACATAAAATTGTAAGTAGTTTATCTATTGAATCGTTATTTAATTTATTTGCTGGAAATGGCTGATAACAATAACTGTACCAACTTAAATATTATACAATGGAATTGCCAAAGTATAAGGCCCAAATCTCGCTCACTGGAATTGCATCTAAGTCAAGAAAAAGTCCATATTGCAGTGTTAAGTGAAACATGGTTGGAGCCCGATAGTTATTTTAAAATTAGTGAGTATAATACGTATAGATTGGACAGAGACGATGGTTACGGTGGCGTTGCCATTATGACTCATCGCTCTGTTAGATCTGTTGTTTGTACAACGCAAAGTCGCAACCCCGGTATTGAATTGTTACATATTAGAATTCTGAATTGTCAGCATATTGAGAATATAATTTCCATTTATTGCCCTTCGACAGTACATACCACTCAAGGGGATTGGGACGCGATCTTTTCTATTGGGAACAGTAAAACTCTAATATTAGGAGATTTTAATGCGCATCACTCTAATTGGTCTGTAAGAACTGATCGGCGTGGCTCCGAAATATTTGACTCCATGTTGGATTATAATTTCATTCATTTGAACGATGGTAGTTTCACTAGAGTCAAAATGGTTGACGGAGTTCTTCAGCAATCTAGTCCTGATATTTCATTTATTTCATCAGATCTGTCCTTAATATTTATGTGGAAACCAACAAATGAATCACTCGGAAGTGACCATCTAATTATTCAATTAAAGTGTGTACTTAATATTAGGCGTGAATACCAATGCAAAAGGAATTTTAAAAAATCTGATTGGACTTTATATGCTGGATTTATAGAGGATTATTTACAAAACTGTGTAACTCCCCGGGATCCTCAGGAGTTATATGACCTTCTTCATAATGTAATGCAAAAAGCTGCGGATAAGCATATTCCCTACATTAAAATCCCTCAAAACATCTGCAACACATTTAAGCCAAAACCATATTGGTCTTCAGAACTGTCCAAGGCGGTTGCGGAGCGGCGCTTGGCTCTAGCGAACCTAAGAGGCTGTCCCACTCCAAGGAATTTAGATATCCTCCAACAAAAAATAAGCACTGCTCAAAGGCTTATACGCAGCGCTAGATGTAAATCTTTTCAGCAGTTTTGTTCATCTGTAGATGAAACCTCTTCAGCATCTGAAATGTGGCGCAAGATGAGATGGTTAAAGGGTCGGCAAATTCCTAACGCAAGTTGTGTAGATAAAGAAAAAGCTGAGCGATTGCTTAGCGACCTTACCCCAGATTTTGTTTGTCCCTCGCAGCCTACTTTTAATTCTAATAATGCAATGTTGGAGTCGCCAATCTTAATGCCAGAATTGGTCAACTGTATTAAAGCTTCTGACACAGCCCCTGGTTCAGATCAAATTTCCTTCTCCATGATTAAACATCTTCCACCTTCCGGTAAATCTATGTTACTTCTAATATTTAATCAATGTTTTTCTGCTGGTTTTGTTCCTTTACAATGGCGTCAAATCAAAATAGTTCCAATTCCCAAGCATAATAGCTCATCTTTACGTCCTATCTCCCTGATATCTTGTATTTGTAAAATATTCCATGCCATTTTGGCCAAACGTATCGAATGGTTCTTTGAAAAACAAAATCTTTTTCCTGAGGACATGGTAGGTTTTCGTAAAGCACGATCTTGTCTGGATAATCTTACGCGGTTGGTTTCTGAAATTCAACTAGGATTCTCTAAAAATTTGGTAACAGCGGCGTGTTTCATAGACATCGAGAGCGCTTATAACAATGTTGATATTAATGAGGTTTGTCGGTTGCGGTGGCTACACAATATAAACTTCGTATATCCAGCAAAGTATTATTTATTGAGATCACTGTACTACAATCATGGAATTGAGAGAAGCTATTATTATATAAACGGTAGATTAGAAACTATTAGAGATTAGGTACAAATCAGGCAGCGACACAGACTACTTAGAGATACGTGAGCGAACAGAATGTACATAGACAACATCACCAAAGATGTTTTACAAGTAAAGGGTTGCCACACTTTTAACACTCCTCCTCAAACCTTTACTTACATCTGCAATACAATAGAGCAATACAATATAGTTACATAATAACTTATTATAGAATACTCAGATTCATAGCTCTATTTTCATCAAACATAGATGCTTCATAAAATTCAGGAGCTTAGGGCTACCCAGAGGCTTTGTTAACATGTCTGCTACCATCTGCCCAGTTGGAAGATACTTGGTTACAACATTACCATTCCCAACAATATCCTTGACAAAATGGTACCTTAGGTCTATGTGCTTTGTTTTTCGATGACAATATTCACGTAAGTCCAATAATTTCAGAGCACTTTGATTATCATTGTACAGTATACAATTTACATGTTCTTCAAGAATTTCATGCAAGAAATTTCTGACAAAACATAATTCTCTACAAGCGTCTCCAATGGCAAGGTATTCCGCTTCACAACTCGAAAGTGCTACACACCTTTGTTTACGTGACTCCCAGTTCACAATGGAGTTACCTATCTTAACTACAAAGCCACTGTAGGACCTGCGGTCTGAGGCATCATTGGCCCAATCAGCATCTGCGTACACAGAAATGTTAAAATTTCCACTTTTAACAAATACCAGACTGTAATGAATAGTACCACTCAAATAACGCAAAATGCGTTTAGCTGCAAGCCAATGATCCCTCGTGAAACACGTACTAAATTGACTCAACTGAGACAAAGCAAATGACAAGTCAGGTCTGGTGCAAACAGCAAGATACATAAGGCTACCTATAAGCTCTCGGTATGGATACACTTCATCTGATAAACACTCATCACTATTCTTTGGCTTTTCCAATTTACAACTAGTTGTCATAGGACTCGACACACTTTTACAATTGGACATACCAAAACGACAAAGTAACTTTTTAATATAATCAGTCTGATTTAAGGCCAAAATACCTTGCTTACGATCTCTGGTAACCTTGACTCCAAGACAATTCTGCAATGGACCCAACTCCTTAGAATCAAATTCAGATTTCAGTAAATTACACAATGAATTCTTCTCGGTTTCACAATTCCAGAATATATAGAAGTCATCTACATATAAAGCCACTACAGTAAAGTTTCTATCACACTTCTTAGTATAAATGCAGGGTTCACACTTACTTTGTTTGTACCCATTGTTAGACAGAAAATTATTTACTTTAATATTCCATACCCTGCTCGCCTGTTTCAGGCCATACAAACTTTAACAAACATACTTTACTGTCATCAACATTAAAACCTTGTGGCTGCTCCATGAATATCTTTTCAGTAAGATCTCCATGTAAGAATGCTGTTGTAACATCAACATGTTCAATGTTCAAATCTAATTCACAAGCCAATGCAAATAATAAACGCATAGTAGAATGGCGTACGACGGGCGAAAAAGTTTCATCGTAATCGACACCATGTTTTTGTGAAAAACCACGAGCTACCAAACGCGCCTTAAACTTGACAGGATATGTGAAATCATTTTTAATTTTAAATACCCATTTATTTTTAACAACATTTTGGTCAGTGGGCCTGTCCACCAAAGTCCAAGTATTATTTTTAATTAAGGAATCATATTCTGATTGCATAGCTGCTTTCCATTCCTCCATTTGAGGTCCTGATAGGGCCTCCTAATAAGTTAAGGGTTCAGAGACAGATTAGTGCACGAGCAAAGAAGAATCAGATAAATCATACTCCTCATACCTCGCCGGCTTCCTTGAACGGGCACTGCGTATCGGTCTCCCGATAACCAGCTCAGGTGACTTATCTGCAACCTGCCCAGATGACGTCAAGACGCCCGAGGACGGCAACTGCAGCTTTTCGCAGGCTACCGACTCTACCGCCAATGGAGATCCACCTTCTGGAGACCTAAACACATCATCAATATTATCGTCAGAATAATTCATAGACAACGTCACCATAGATGTTTGACAAGTAATGAGGTTTGTCGGAATAACTACTAGAATCCAGATCATTAATATTCTTTATTGAATTGTCACTCGAATTACTTGAAATATTATTCAAATTACTGGCATTGCATTCATTCAATTCATCAATACATAAAATATTATTTATATTATTTTTCAAATTATTGTTTATATTAGCTTCACTATTACTATCACAGCTCAAAATATTTTTATTACTAATTTTCTCAAAGTCATTGCTTAAAACCATGGGGGGATCTGACTCAACAACATTGTCACTGCAATTTGAGTTCACCTTTGACTTAAGTCTGTCAATAAATTCATTTTCAAAAAATACAACATTCCTTGCTGTAATTATTCTCCTAGGATTGGAAGGGTTAATAAGCCTAAAACCTTTAGAGTGCTCACAATATCCTACTAGAATACATGACATTGCTTTTGAGTCTAGTTTATCACGCTTACTTGCATCTATCAGCGTCAATGCTTTGCAGCCAAAGACACGCAGGTGACTGAGGTCTACCTCGTGACCAGTCCATACCTGCTCGGGGGTCTTACCAGGCACAGCAGTAGTGGGGGACCTGTTCTTTAAATAGATAGCAGTAGATACTGCCTCTCCCCAATACTCCTTGCCGAGGCATGATTCCCGAAGCATACACCTTGTCTTTTCTAAAAGCGTTCGGTTGAGCCTCTCCGAAACACCGTTCTGCTGTGGGCTATAAGGAACGGTTGTTTCATGCACAATCCCTTCCTGTTGTAAATAATTATCAAAAAATTTATTGCAGTATTCCCCACCATTATCTGTTCTCAGTCTCTTTATCATAAAACCTGTCTGTTTCTCCACTGTAGCCTTAAATAGTTTAAACTTTGACATGACTTCAGACTTATTCTTAAGTAAATACCCAAAAGTCTTTCTACTAAAATCATCAGTAAAGGTGAGTAGGTATCTAGCTCCACCAAGAGAGCTGACAGGCATGGGCCCACAGACATCCGAATGGACAAGCTCTAAAATCAGCGTGGAACGTTTAGCTTCACCCTTAGGAAATTTGGACACTGCTAATTTTCCTTCAACACAAGATACACATGGATTCCCCAATGTATCAACTTGAAACTCAACACCAGACACTAGATTCTTAAGAGCACACATACCTCGGTAACTTAAGTGTCCCAGCCTCTTGTGCCACACATCCGTTGACACCAGTAAAGCAGCGTCTTCATCATTACTAGTTGGAGTCCCATCTAGAGTTGCTGGAGAACCACCTTGCTGCAGCACACAGTCAGCACGCTCCATCTGCAACTTATTATCACACCTACCACCTAACCTATTCACAGAAACAATGTTCACAAAGTCAAGTTTAAAAATATTCCTATCCCTATTGGCAGCCATAACAAGAGTGTCATCCCGAAGAATAAGGCACATTTTATTATCAAATATGACCGATAAAGCCTTCTCGCATAATTTACTAACTGACATTAAATTTGTCGAGAGGTTTGGTACATACAAAACATCTGTCAATGTTACACAGCCATTCTTCAATTGAAATGTGACATCTCCAATACCAACACAGGGCAAACTATCATTATTTGCTACAGTTACACCATTAAAATTACAGACCTTAAAGTTACTCATTATGCTAGAATTGTTACACATATGGGCCGTTGCCCCCGAATCTACCAACCAATCACTTTTCACAAAATTGCCAGCACTTAAAGCCACTAGAACACTATTACCACTATCAGTTTTGAAATTATTCTTCTTATTCTTCATGAATTTATAACATTTGCTTTTTATGTGTCCTTCTTTCTTGCAAAAGTGGCAAATTATTTTCTTTTTGATAGCTAGTGCGGATTGCAAAACATCTTTTCCACCAGAAGATCTTCTCATGTCCTCCTGTATAAGCCTTGTCCGCACAAGCTCGCTAGTTAATCCATTGGACAAAGTAGCTGTTTCCAAACTGGCAACGATGATGTCGAATTCCTGGGGCAGGCCACTGAGCAACAACTCCGCAACCTCCGCATCCTCGATTGTTCGGCCAATCTCATGTAGTTGTTCCACCAACGACATTACCGCCTCAATGTAAGCATTCATGCTTGAGAACTCATTGAACTGAATTTTATGTAGGCGACGCAGCAGCACTACACGGCGATAAAATCCACGATCTTCGAATACTTTACAAAGGGTTTCCCATGCTTCTTTGGCATTTTTAGCTTTTCTTATGTACTGCAGACAAGTAGGACGCACCGACAGAGATATCCTGGCTAGAGCCTTAGCATCCTTCGCGGTTTCCTCCAAATCAGTGATCTGAGTGCAAGACCAAAGTCCCTCCAGTACCAGAGCATGTTTTATGTAAAACTTCCAAGTGTGGAAATTTGAAGCGCCTTCTAATTTCTCAAAACTATAGGACCGTAATCCATCTTCAGACATTGTAGCAAGTACACGAGAAGGTTGGTCGCAACAATGAGCGAGCACGCCGTCGAGCCACGTGCCGGCACCGTGTACTCACGACAAACAAAACTCCTCCAAAATGTCATGCGATTCCTTCCTCCTTTTTAATCCTTTTATTTATAGCCACCAGCTAGATTGATTATATGACAAACCCAGCCAGATTATTCAACAATGGTCAATCGCGGTGAATCGCGTGGTCTGGGGCCATAACCTAATGAGGTTTGTCGGTTGCGGTGGCTACACAATATAAACTTCGTATATCCAGCAAAGTATTATTTATTGAGATCACTGTACTACAATCATGGAATTGAGAGAAGCTATTATTATATAAACGGTAGATTAGAAACTATTAGAGATTAGGTACAAATCAGGCAGCGACACAGACTACTTAGAGATACGTGAGCGAACAGAATGTACATAGACAACATCACCAAAGATGTTTTACAAGTAAAGGGTTGCCACACTTTTAACAGATATTCCTTGCCTGCTACGTATTTTAGATCAGTTTGGGGTTGGATCAAAAATCTGTATTTACTTGTGGTCCTTTTTATCAAATAGACATCTGCAAGTGGTGACGTATGGTTGTGATGTCGTTAGATTTACTGGCCGTGGGCTAGCTCAAGGAGACCCACTGGCTCCACTTTTATTCAATATTTTAACACTACATATTTGTAAGGAAGTTGGGCAAGTTAATATGTCTCAATATGCTGATGACTTTGTGTTGTATTCTACAAATCATAATTTAGATTTAGCGTTTGAAAAACTTCGATCTGCTTTACAATATACCAAAGTGTTGATTGATAAGCTAGGTTTGACTATGTCTTCAAATAAAACTAAGATATGTGTCTTTAAAAAAGGTTGCTTTAGAAAAGCTGTCAACTTTGAGTTTGATGATACTCCAATTGAAGTCGTTAATAATGTGAAATATCTGGGTCTGTGGCTGGATAGCTCATTAAGATGGGGCAAACATATCAATGAAACTTCACAGAAAGTTTTGAAGTTCATTAATTTGATTAAAGTTTTATCCGGTCCGGGATGGGGTCTCCATCAAAAACACTTAAGACGTATTTATATTTCCATAATTCGTAGTAGGCTTGATTATGCCAGTTTCTTGTTCGACAATGGTTGCAAGTCTAAACTAATAAAATTAGATAGGGTCCAAAACCAGGCATTACGAGTTGTCGGCGGATTTATAAGGAGCACCCCAATACATGTCATGGAAAGCGAACTGTGCCTTCCGCCACTTTATATTCGTCGGAGATACCTAGGTAGCAAATTTATTCTAAAATCAAAATCTTTTCGCAGCAATAAAACCTTAGAATCACTAGAAAACCTTTCACTAGTTACAGGCTCCAACTATTGGCAGAACAAGAAACTGCCATTGCTTGTTGACATCCTCTCCCAATATAATTCCGTCCCAATATACTCGAGTGTTCAACTTGGTATGTTTTCACTTGATACATGGATTAGTAGCATTGATATTTCTCATTTAATCTTCGATAACATCCCTAGTATTTCTAAAGCTAAACGTCACTACAGTATTTTTCAACTAAAACACTTATGTATTGCTTATATACAAGAACATTATTCTGGTTATCATACAATATTTACTGACGGTTCCAAAGATAAACATGTAGGAGGCGCTGCCTTTTTGGATCCCATTCTTGTGAACTGCATGAGGCTTAAGATTGATTCAGATATTTCTATTATGCACATTGAGTTGATTGCTATATTGGAAGCTTTGTCCTATATTCTGTCAATTAATGGCGATAATTTTGTGATTCTGACAGACTCCAAAAGCTCGCTGCAACACTTGGCTCGGCACACTTCTCACATGCGAGGTATTCCGACAGCCTACGCGATATATGAATTGATCTTAAAACTTCAAGCGAATTCCAAAACGGTGCGCCTCCAATGGATACCGTCACATATTCAATTTGAAGAAAATGATATGGTTGATTTACTCGCCAAACAAGCGTGTGTTGATGGAGTCCCTACGAATATTGCCCCGCTGTATTCAGACTATTTTGGAAAGGCAAAAAAAAGTGTTTAGATCTTTGGCAAGACTATTTTGATGAACGATCGAAAGAAAAGGGGATATGGTACCGAACTATCCAGCCAGTGATTTCTCGGGCTCCGTGGATTGATTGTGATCTGAACCGTAAATTAATTACTATAGCCTTAAGACTTCGTTCCGGCCACATTCCTTCGAATAAGTTTTATCACTTAATGAAGAAAGTTTTGTCTCCAAATTGTGATGACTGTGGAGTAGTTGATGATGTCTTTCATGTCCTGATGGAATGTGTCCGGAACGAAAATAGTAGAATAAATGTCTTTGGACAATTTAAATCTTTTAATATTGGCATTTGTAATACCACCCTTGCTTTTCCAGTGTCCGAGAAAGCAAAAGAACTGTATGAGTTAGCAATAAGTAGATCGTAAGTTAGTGTTAATTAGATCGTAAGTTATTTGTTTTCCCGTACTGGGCGATGTGGTCGCTAAGCGACAAAGCCCTTAAATAAATTAAAAAAAAAAAAAAAAAAAAAAAATTAACATAATATTACCTACGTTCATTCTGCCAAAGACTACTCCCATAAAACGTGATGTGCAGTTAGTTCAAATTCGCAGTCAGATGTAGAACATTGACAAAAAGGTGAAGCAACAAGCTTGAAGGAAAATAATTTACTCTTAAAGTTACCATGACCTGTGAGAAATTGGGCGACACAGTGATCCACCTCCAGCCATGTCCTGGCCAGCCGCTCTCAAACGGATGGAAAGAACTGGTGGAGGTGTCGGCCTTTGATGGAATTATCCCACCTACATTGCCATTCAGACAAAAGTTCCTCCCAGACGTCAGTCTGTGGTTTAAGTAATCTAGCTATTTTAGAACGGTCACGTTGCGTTAAAAAGTCTGTGTCCGCGGTCCCTCGTGCGCAGTAGTAGGTACATTAAAGCACGGCGCTGTACTTCAAGATCGACTGGAAGTACCCCTGCCAGTACCGGTAAGGCTTCAGTACTAACCGTCCTATACGATTTACACAAGAAAATCAAAACCAACCGCTGACTTTGAAGTAATTTACGTCGTACCGCTCCTATGAAGGCCCTATCGGCCCAAACTGTTGCCCCGTAGCACATACACCCCAAGTAAGTAGCCCCATAGATCGTCTTTAGAGTTAAAAAAATAATAACCCTCACGTTGATTTGGATATTCTATTCTGTTTTATTTTTTATGTTCATGGGTCATAAATGTGGTGAATGTAGTTTGTTTTCGAGTTTTGTTGATTTTTTAAAAACCGCTTGTTCGATTTCGATAAAAATGGGACCATTTGGGAAGTAGGTATACCCTTTCCAACAAAAAAGAATTTTTCAAATCGGTTAGCAAGTGACGAAGTTATGCCCGAACAAACATAAAAAAAAAATATACATATATAAACATCCGAATTGAGAAGCTCCTTCTTTTTTTAGAAGTCGGTTAAAAATGCAGAAATAGAAAACTATAATTAGTAATAAAATATTCAACCAAATAATAAAATTATAGAGATAAAACAAAAAGAATAATTTAATTAGTTTACTTTACATAAAATCACAATAAAATTAAATCATCAAATTAAATTCAAAGAAATAAAATAATAAAAACATTTAAATCGAATAAACCAAGCGTTACTGACGTAAAAAACTAAATTTAATTTTTTTTGTGATAACATAAAAGCACTAAAAACTTTTCTTTATTTATGTAGGTAGTACTTATAAAACAAAATCCTTCACACTGTTTAGTACGCTACATCTTTCAAACTACGCAACGGATTTTAATTCAGTTTTCAGCAATAGATAGAATGATCCAAGAGGAAGGTTCGTATCTACATTACACACGTGCGAAGCCGGGACGGGTCTCTAGTAAAATAATAATAAAAAAACATCCTTGGAGAGTGTCCTTTATTCTCTCCTTACGTGATACTAGCTGACCCGTGCCCACTTCGTTGGGCATAATGTTTATAATCCTTTTTTAGTACAGAGTGTTGTTTTAATTTCTAACTGCCAAAAGGAGGGTTATACGTAGGTACCTATAAGTAGTTTGTATTTGCATGCTAATACAAAATTCGAAAGTAAATCTGTCCGAAAGAAAAAACATTTTCTGCGGGATTTGCGATAATCGAATTTCATGAGGACCAAGTCTCGGGAAAAGTTAGTTTGGTTATGGTAATTTTAATTGTTCAAAACTTCTCTGTAAACTATATTGGATGTAAAGTTATGATTCGGTAGCAAAATATATTGTCTATCTGGAGTTCCAACCCGAGATAAGCCAACATATAACTGCCCATGGGAAAAACACGGCTTTCTCAGGTCAATGCCCACCAGAGAGAATGTTTGACCTTGGAACTATGTGATATGATATAATAAGTGAGTGAGTGGGAGATGTAAGCTGTAATGAAGTTAGCTAATCTTGTGCTGAAACCAGTATTTGTAGCATTTTTCGGACACAGAAACTTTCTTCGTTACAGTAGGTTTGACGGATTAAAAGTTTGTTAACTGTGTTGTTGGAGAGCAATATCACTCTAACTACTTATAATAAAACAAAGTCCTCGGCTGTGTCTGTCTGTCTGTCTGTCTGCTAATTTTACCATAATACATAACTAAGGAATATCCGTCGAGGGCTGCCTTTTCTATATGAAACAACAAAAATTTAATCATACTCATAAGTGTATTTTATGTCGTCGTTAAACATCTACAATTCTTCCAATAATTGTATTCACGTCACTAGAAAACCTTTAGCTGGTTTATTGGGCAGCCCCCGGCGGGTATTCCTTACTTTATGTATTATGGTAAAATTATTATTGCTACATCTAAGTATATCTTCGAGAAACAGACACGATAGGAAAAGCTGTAAACATCGATATTCATTAAAGTTATTTTATTCTTTTTCAATTAGATTTTTAACGTCGTGGGTTTTTTAATTTTTTTAATTTTGCTTAATTTTATTTCAGACTTTTTAGAGAGCATAATTACACCAATTATAGGAAAGCTCGTCACCCACGAACTCATTCATAAAATCCGCATTGAAATGAAATCAGACAATACATTTTAATAATATTGTAATATAATCGTTTCACACTAATATAGCAGCGCCCCCTAGTGAGTTAATATATCATAACACTTATCTTAGACCATGCACCAATCAACTACAGATATTTTTCGATTTACCTACATGCAAGCAGTAAATTGTGACTAACTAAACCACAGAAGAGATAAAAGAGGTTAGAAAGGCCATGTGGGCGGGGCACGCGCGCCGCTTATATGATCAGACGATCATATGTCGACAAAATTTGATTTACTGACCAACAATCGCGCTCATATTGTGACAGCGAACGGAGCTCCGCGAAAAAAAAAGAATTATGCCGTGTTGCGCGATTATTACGTGTCGGAAAAGAAGCCAGGTGTGCAGTGTGGCTCGAGAAGGGATTTCTCTTCATCGGTAAGTCTAAAAACCTTAAAATACAAGTGATATTTGTAATTATTACAATAGTATTATGTAGTTCGCAGACAAAAATGATACAATCGCAAGCAGAAACGAAATTATGTACATTGCTTGCAATACGTGGGTACCATCTTGTACTACGTGGGCGATTGCGCAATGCATTTCGTTCACTGCGAACGTCGCGTGCGACGAGCCAAAGCTTAAATTCTGCCTACTCTTTGCGTTTCGATAGTGTTGTACCAAGTTGTCAATAATGTCGATATTTAGTATGTGTGAATGCATTCAAATGATTATTATGTTATGATTAAAATAACTTTTGTTTATCCCATACTATCAATACCTTATTATTGTTTATTGATTGTTTTTCATCTAAAATTTGTTTTGAGGTTAGCCATTTATAAATCGAAACATACATTTTAAATTTTATTTTTAGGTTTCCAACAGATCCAGATATGTTACAGACCTGACTAAAGCTATTATAGAAAAATATTAGTGTGAGATTGCATTTTATTCTGAAAAATTCGAATTTGAAAGATAGCAAGCGCATGCTATTGCTACTTAATAAATACGTTTTATTTCAAGACAATAATAAAATCTGAATTGAAATTGAATTTCAAGTACTTAATGATCAATATTTGAAAAAAATCTTTTCTGTTTACTTTTTATCTTTAATTTTTTATGTGTGAGAGACCAATAAATATTTTTGCTTTCTTATTTTCTTTCTTTCTGTCCCGTCCCGAAATTAAAGCAAAAACTGCAAAACTTAAAGTAACAAAACTCAAGTAATTTTATCGATATACATTATCGACCTTTTGGTCACCGTAACATGTATGAGAAATATACGCAAGTGTGAGTGTACGTCAAACGCAATGTTTGCGCTAGTGTGACAACCAGTAGCAAGCTCGCGATCTAAGTGAGTGCGGTTTATTTGTGTGCATAATTCGCGTACTTATTAGCGTCTTGCATGTAGTGGATATAGAGAGTGGGAGACAAGCGGCGACACGCGTTCTAATACAAATCAGGAACTATTTCCTTTCTAACCTCTTTTATCTCTTCTGTGAACTAAACAATTTACATAATATTGTCAGTTCATATACCCTTATTGTGTGTTAAGTTTATGTTATTACCGGTAAACCAATCTATCATCTTGTAAGCTTTGAAAGGCGAATTGCTAGCCTAATAAAGTGTTTTATTTTAATGTGTTATTGTAGCTTAGGATAAGTGCATTTTGTTATTGATATTATGTTAAATAAAGATATTTGAAAATGAAATGAAAATGAATCAACTACGAACCCATTGCTGATGAAAATCGCATTGAAATCGGACAATTCGTTTTAATATTATTGCAATATTATTTTGCACTAATATTGTAGCGCCCTCTAGTGAGTTACAGACGTAATTTTTATTATTTGGAAACATGCATTAAGCTACCTACCACGTACACATTGCTGAAAACAGAATTGTAATCGGACATTTCGTTTTGATTATATTGCAACATTGTTTTGCACTAATATTGTGGCGCCCCCTGGTGAGTTACAGCCATGACACCTGTCTAAGAACATGAACTCATCGAAAACAAACCCGTTATTGAAAACCGCATCAAAATCCGATCATTAGTTTAGACTTTAGAAGATAGGTGGGAACATTAAAAAACTCACTGTCTGTCTCTGCAGTGGGAACTTTGTGGGTACGTTAACGATTTATCCTGTTGCCCTTTTTTTTTTTGGTGGGTGGAAAATCATAAAATAACCACCCCCCCCCCCCACTCTTGGGCAGAGCGGAAGGGAGTGTCAGACTTCTACTGACTATAAACCAACCCACGTTCCTTCTTCGCCCTTGTGCCGAGGCCGCGTTATGCTCTTTCGATAATCCGCAGCCCCGACGGGATCCTGTTGCCCTTACCTCTAAAAAAGGTACAAATCATTTATTAAAACACAACAATGAACATGTCTTGAACTATAAAATAAAAACCGGCCAAGTACGAGTCGGACTCGCGCTTAAAGGATTGGAGTAGGGGATACGCATTTTATTATTTTGTTGTTATAGCGTCAATAGAAATACACATTTTGTTAAAATTTCAACTGTCAACCTATAGATGGATAGCGGAGCCTTAGTAATATGGTCCCATTTGTCACCCTTCGGGCACAGCACAATACCCTAAAAAGCCTACATTACCTTCCGTAGACGCTAATTATATTATAATTCGTACGATATGCGCTCGGCAATTACACGTGTTCAAATAAATGAATGTCCTTGAACGCTCCTACATATATGCGCGTGTAAACTTCTGACTGTCACGTGTTTTTATGCGAATTTTATTTCTCACTATACTAGCAACCTGCCCCGGCTTCACCCGGACTGGACAAGTTCCTTCTCCATATTATGTCGTATTACCTAGTACCTACTACTAACTATCTGTCCCGTGGGGTGTCCGGGCAAAAATAGCACCCACCCATTTCATCCCGAGGGTGTCGTCAGGGGCGTATTTACCCTAGGGCCATCCGGGCCATGGCCCGGGGCGCCAGAACACCAGGGGCGGCGTAGCCGCCCGGCCGCCCCTGCCGATTGTATTTTGTTCTGGTTTTGGCACCATTCATTCCACTAAACTTTTACTTCTCACCTTTTTTATATTTTCTTAAGAATCTTAATTCAAAAATACTTTAAAAAATTACTATTGTCACCGGGACTACGTTGTAAAAATAAGGACAACCAAGCAGAGGCGTACTTTCCTCGTCGCCGCCCTGGGGCGGTTTTTTACAGAAACAAGCCTTACGTATATTCCGGTGTGCCGCATGCCGCCCCGAAAATCAATAAACAAGAACTATATTCTTCTAATCTGCCGCCCACCGCTTCAAAAAATCGAACCTATTTGGAGTCCTAGAATTTTCTAGCTCGCTACGCTCGCTCTTACCGCCGAGTTTTCTTCGTTACCCAGTCCATCAATGCATTAGTAGTAAAAGTGAGTTAAATATATTTTTTTGAATAATAGAAAGAAAATCACTTTGCTGAGCCAGGGGGCAAAAATTTTTGAGCTCGCTCCGCTCGCTCTTGCATTTGCCTAAGCCTCTGAATCATATCCTTACATAGTATAAAACAAAGTCGTGTCTGTTTGTTTGTTTGTTTGTTTGTCTGTATGCTTAAATCTTTAAAACTACGCAACGGATTTTGATGCGGTTTTTTTTAATATATAGAGTGATTCAAGAGGAAGGTTTTAGTATATAATTTGAACGACATCGACGCGGGTGAAGCCGCGGGCATCAGCTAGTATAATATAAGTTCTTAAAAAATCTCTATCTTTAGGAATTGTTGAAACAAAATGTAATTTATCCGATGTGTCAAAAGTGTTGAGCTCGTTCGCTGTTTTTGTTAATTTTTAGAACGACAAACCCTAACACACTATTCGCTGTATTGGCAAACAAAGGCAAAAAAATGTTTAAAAGTGAGATAGATTTGACTTTCAAAAATAAACCCAAAGTTTAACATTTCCAAAAAATAATAAAAATGTATTTTGAATTTTAGCTAGTTTTCTTGGCTAATGATGAAAATAGGCGTATAAGGGGCGGCCAGATAAGGGTGGGTGGACCCTCGTCGGCGACAAAAACGGTCGCCATGACACTGGGGTCGACTCAGACGTTGAGGTCGTTTCCAAGCTCTACGACCCATTGATCTCGTTTGTAGCAGATAAAAAATGGGCTTGCTCTTGACTTCAATCTTGCCCTAAGGGCAGAGATGATGTCGACGATGGAACGAGCTTACCCAGTAGAAGCCTGTTTACTCGCGACTTAAACAGATTAGGGTTATATGAACTCGGAAACACCGACGCAGGCAGGGAATTCCACTCCTTGGCTGTGCGCATAATAAAGGACCCAGCAAAGCGCTTCGTTCGAATGTGTGGAATGTCGACTAGGTATCGGTGATACCCTGCAGTACGTCTAGTCTCCCGATGGAAGAAGGGAGATGGTGGGATCAGCTCGTGGAGCTCTTGCGCACACTCTCCGAAGTACAGTCTGTAGAAGACCGACAGACATGCGACTTTGCGACGGTGGGCCAGGCTATGTAGCTTGATAACCAGCTTATCGTCACCAATTAGCCTCCTGGCTCTGCGCTCTACAGAGTCAAGTGTGGCAAGCTGGTATTTGGCTGAGCCATCCCAAAGGTGACAGCAATACTCCATGCCAGACCGGACTTGAGCTTTATATAATACTGAAAGCTGTCCAGGCTTGAAGTACCGCTTAACCTTGTTTAGGATGCCCAGCTTTTTCGCCGCAGTTTGAGCCTTCGACTCGATGTAGGCACCGAAGTTCAGATTCGCGCTCAACTTCGTGCCAAGAAGCTCGAGACTGTCAGTAACTTGTACAGACGCACTCCGGAAAGTAGGGGCCAGATTAAACGGACTCCTTTTGGCGGTGAACAGACACACTTGCGTTTTGGTGGCGTTGAAATCTATCAGATTCTCGTCACCCCACTCGGAGACAAGTCTTAAGGCTGAATTCGTTCGCTCTACCATGGCCTCTCTTAGTGAACGTACACACATCAACACGGTCTAGGGATATTTTTAAAAAAGCGAATTACCTACTATCAATGTGTTAATTATTTATATGACATGTATATATTTAAAATATACGTTATTTAATATTCTACCATTTTTTAATAATGGTTAAGGTACTGATTAAAATTTCAGGATTTTATGGAAAAAAAATGAAGCATAGACGGAAACCGTATATGAATTGACTTTTAATTTGTGAGTAAAAACTGAAAAAAATTGAAAAATCATTTAATTTGTGTTTATAAACTTGAAGTTAGTAGTCTGAGAAAGCGCCCATGATGTTCATAACACATCGGCAACGATTCGGCATGCTCAGAACAAGGTTGTCAATGTCTTGCTGCGGAATATTGTCCCATGTCCTTCTGAGGTGCGCAAAAAGTTGAGCTTCTGTAGCCAAATTTTCAGGAACTTCCTTCAGAGCTCTTCTTTGCAGCATATCCCACGCATGCTCAATGGGATTTAGATCTGGCGATTGAGCAGGCCAGTCTAAGGCAATAACATTATGTGTATGTAACCAAGCTGCTACCGTTCTCGCCGTGTGTGCCCGGGCATTGTCGTGCATGAGCAGGAAATCTTGCCCCATTTGTGTTCTGTGGAGCAAGATTACGAGCCCCAGCACCTGTTGGACGTATTGTTCTGCCGTCATATTGCCCCGCACCCAAACGAGATCCGTCCGTCCTCCAAGACGAATTCCTGCCCAAACCATAATTGTTCCTCCTTGGTATGGGTGAACTTCCTGAGGGTTCTGGAGACGGCTCCATCGTCCAGGAACTCGCCAAACACGCGTCCTTCGTGAATCTGGATGGAAGCCGAACCTGGATTCATCCGTGAACAGCACATTGGACCATTGCTCACGGCCCCAGTCCACGTGGTTCCGAACCCATTCTAATCGTCGTCCACGATTGCCTCTCCGTAAAGGTGGGACCCGGAGTGGTCTACGAGAGCGTAGATTGCTTTCATGCAGTAAACTGTAAGAAGACCAAACTGTAAGAAGGCGTTCTTACAGTTTGGTCACTCACAAGCACTTGGTGTTCCACTCGCAGCCTTTGGACCAATTGAGTCGCCGTTGCATTTGGTTGAGCTCGCGCAGTAATTTGCAAAAATCGGTCTTGTCTGGGGGTAGTGATGCGACTTGGCCCCCGGTGCCTCTCCGCTACTTCACCTGTGGCACGATAGCGTGTCCACAATCTTGAAATTACATTTTGATGGGTCCCTATGGCCTCAGCAACATTACGCTGAACAGATCCAGCTTCCAGCATTTCCACAGCTCGTAACATCTCCGCCCTCGTCAAATGTCGGCGTTGCATGGCTACAATACCTCAATGTTAACTTTATCTTTCGTTTAAAAATGAAAAAAAACTGTAACTAAACGTAATTCGTATTGTTTTTTAAATTTCGCACAAATGAAAATTCCCTCTCCTATACATCAAGACATTTTTATGCCACCGAAACAAAAGAATTTTCAAAAATTTGAATTTGGAATTAGTCTGAGATAAATTACAAACAAATCGGTGTATTAAAGATTCCAATGCGGCCAGTACTTTTCGAGTTATTTAATTGAGTATGAAATATCCCTAGACCGTGTTGATGTGTGTACTTCCTCACCACTGGCTTTTGCGCTGGATGTATAACTCTCCATGACAGTGCTGTCATCTGCGTACCCAACAATACCAGGAACAAGGAGGTTTCTTTGTCTGGGGCGGCAAAACTTATTGGCCCGGGGCGCCAAATTACAAAATACGCCCCTGGGTGTCGTAGAAGGCGACTAAGGGAAAAATCCGAAAGTCGGACAGCAGCGGCTTCTGTGTACTTAACAACTTCACTGCGATCCCCAAGACGCCTGCCAAGCGTGGGGATTATGGCAACTCCCCTCTTAAAATGTCAGACAGGCAAAGTACACGGCCCCCTACCCGGTGGCTCCACTATCCCTGACCTCGGTAGCGGGTCAGGTAACGGTGGAGCAGGGGTGCTAAGAAACAATCAAACAATTAAATTTTGTAAATTCGATCCTGTATTTGCTAGAAGCATTAGTACCTATGTAGTTAGTTATAAGTATCATCATTATTCATAATTATCATTTCATTTAGCTTTAAGTAAAATTCTTAATTGTATATTTAAATTGTATTATTATATTATTATTATTTTTTATATATTTTGTTGTCATTATGGTGAATGTTATGTATACCTATTATGGGCTTACATACCAGCGCTTTTGTACTGTAATATTTTATATTTAACTTTTCAGTATGTATTGCTGTTGGTGTACCTAATAAATAAATAAATAAGAATCTCCGGCAGATGTCCCGCTACCACCCACAACGGACTTTGGCCCTGGCAACACACAACATCCGCACATTGCGGACCAACGAAAAGATTGTCGAGCTGGAGGAAGAATTGAGCAAGTTGCGATTGGACATACTGGGATTGAGTGAAATAAGACGAAAGGGTCAGGACACGATAATCCTGGATTCCGGCAACATGTTCTTCTTCCGGGAAGGAGACCGAAAATCCCAGGGTTGTGTTGGGTTTCTCGTCCGTAAGCCCCTCGTTAATAACGTAGTAAAGGTCGATAGTGTGTCGAGCAGGGTAACATACCTTATACTCGGAATCACCGATCGGTATTCGCTGAAGGTCATACAGGTATATGCGCCGACCTCGACATACCCTGACGATGAAGTGGAGGTTTTTTTTTTTGGGACAAGCCCGCCACACTATTCCCAAGCCACTGTAACTCCTGTTAGCCAGAATCAACAGTGGCGACCACAAGAAAAACGCCGAAACAATGAAGCTCGACGAAGTCCCAGAGAAGCGATTTAACTCTCTAGGATCCCGCAATGAAATTAATTAGAAAAGAATAGCGGAGGAGTAGGAAAAAACATAATTTCCACTTCCTTTCATATCAGCAGGAGACAGAACAGAACAAGGCCAATAAGCACACAGGGACGTATACAACTGGGATAAGCCCAGTTGCCTAGCACCACGGATATTATTGTCATTAATATTACTGGGTCCTAAGTTGTGAGCTGTTTTATTTGATTCCAATAATAGGTATGACAAAAATGCTTGAACGCACGGAAATTTGATCTAGTTTCTACAAGGTCCGTATAGTAAATAACTCCGGATGTAACCTGTACACTATTTAAAAAAATATTACGTTCATTCTGCCAAAGACTACACTCCCTTAAAATGTGATGTGCTGTTTGTTCAAATTCGCAGTCAGATGTAGAACATTGACAAAAAGGCGAGGCAACAAGCTTGAAGGAAAATAATTTACTCATAAAGTTACCATGACCTGTGAGAAATTGGACGACACAGTGATCCACCTCCAGCCATGCCCTGGCCAGCCGCTCACGAACGGATGAAAAGAACTGGTGGAGGTGTCGGCCTTTGATGGAATTATCCCACCTACATTGACATTCAGACAAAAGTTCCTCCCAGACGTCAGTCTGTGGTTTAAGTAATCTAGCTATTTTAGCACGGTCACGTTGCGTTAAAAAGTCTGCGTCCGCGGTCCCTCGTGCGCAGTAGTACATTGAAGCACGGCGCTGTACTTCAAGATCGACTGGAAGTACCCCTGCCAGTACCGGTAAGGCTTCAGTACTAACCGTCCTCTAAGCTTTACACAAGAAAATCAAAGCCAACCGCTGACTTTGAAGTAATTTACGTGTGCGTAGTATTTACGTTTCCTATGGTGGCCCTATCGGCCCAAACTGATGCCCCGTAGCACATATACCCCAAGTAAGTAGCCCCATAGATCGTCTTTAGAGTTAAAAATGATAAACCCCACGTAGATTTGGATATTCTCGATAAAGCATAAAAGTTCTTTTTAGCTTTTTCACCGATGGTTTCTAAGTGTTCAATGAATGAAAAATTCCTCTCTAAGACAAACCCAAGGTAGCATACGGACTCCTTCTTTTTCACGGGAACGTTATTAAATTTAATACTAGACCATGATTTAACATTACCTTTAAAAAAAAGTTGATAAGTTTTATGGGGTGCAAAGGGCAGACGGTTACGATCACCCCACTGGGATATTAATTTTAGGCAAGTGTCAGCCAAATTTTCGAGTCCAACCCCAGTACTTGACTGAATGAGCAACAGGCCGTCGTCCGCGTAACCGGTTAATGAACCCGGGTAAATGAAGTGGAGGCTATGTATGAGGATATATAGAAAGCCATGCATACCTCCAAATCATATTTTACAGTTGTGATGGGGGACTTCAATGCAAAGGTGGGCACACGGAATGGCGATGAGTTGAGAGTGGGTAAATATGGTTATGGACAGCGGAACCCGAGGGGCCAGAGGCTGGTAGACTTCATGGAAAAGGAGGGACTTTAAAAAGTGGGAAAAGTGGACCTGTATAAGCCCTGATGGTTCCATCAAAAATGAGATCGACTTCATCATGACGACCAAGAAGCAAATATTCAATGATGTCTCCATGATCGGCAGGGTGAAAACCGGTAGCGATCACCGTATTGTCAGAGGCATTGAATATCGATGTTGTCACGTCTGGTGAAGTCCACGCTCCGTCCTAATCCTGCCCAGGGCCTGCAGTCTCTACACTAATAACAGCGCTACGAATGTCTCTACGTCGTATCGATATCAAATTTCTTTAATAGATTTTCAACCTTATTTCAACAGCATAAGATTGAAAATCGATTAAAGAAAGTTTTCGATTTTTCGACCTATCGACATTCGTAGCGCTGTTATTAGTGTAGAGACTGCAGGCTCAGATCCTAAATCCCGAAAGCTTTGTCGAACTGCATAATCGCTTCCAATGCCTAACCGAATGCGAAACAGTGGACGAGCTAAACAACGGATTGGTGGAAACTGGCCATGCAGTGGGGTATAAGTTCTTCAATATCCCACGCCGGAAAAAGCCTGAAAAGCTCTCGGCAAACACAATCCAGTTGATGGAAGACCGATCTGAGATGAGACTGCAATCTTCAGTAGATATGTCGGAATATGGCAAACTCAATAGGCGCATCTCAAAGTCCATGCGACACGACCTGCGGTCTTATAATACTCAATGTATTAAGACCGCAATTGAGCGAAACCAGGGCTCCAAAGTATTTGCGAAGAATGCGTCTATTGGGCAAAGCCAAATGACAAAACTGAAGATCGAGGACGGCAGTATCATCTCATCGAAGCCAGAGATCCTGGAAGAGCTAGAGAGGTTTTATGGACAGTTGTACACCTCGACTCGACAGCCCGTTGTCAGTTCAGCTCAGGACACCAGAGCGAAACTGACCCGACACTACACTGAGGATATCCCAGACGTCAGCCTGTATGAGATTAGAATGGCCCTCCAACAGCTTAAGGACAACACGGCGCCGGGGCATGATGGAATCACGACAAAACTTCTGCGAGCGGGTGGAAAACCAGTACTCTTAATCCTCCAGAAGCTGTTCGACTCCGTCATACTCGAAGGTATTACGCCAGAAGCATGGCACAGGAGTATGGTGGTGCTCTTCTTCAAAAAAAGTGACAACACCCTATTGAAGAATTATAATATTAATAATAATAAATAAAATAGTTTATTGGTAAAACAAATTTAGGTCTAAACAAAATTTTGTGATTGGATCCTCCTTTTAGGCAGATAGTGCCTGTATTAGGAGAGTCCGCTCTTCCATATCAAGACGTGAAATACAAATAGCAAAAGTATAAATATAATTATTATGCTAAAGCTTAATTACTAAAATTAAAATTAAAAACATGAAATAAACATTAAGATCTTTTCTTAAAATCAAAAGTATGCATGACTGGGTCTGGGTGTGATGTATGTGTGTGTGTGTGTGTGTGTGTGTGTGTGTGTACATGTGAGTAATAGAGTGTGTAGCCTATATGGTAGGTGTGACAGAGAGTAAGTGAATGTGAGTGTGTCAATGTGTCAGGGTTTCAGAAATGTTTCAGTATCATTGTAAGTAAGGGTTTGTATCCATTCTATTATTGATTTTTTAGTGTCATAGGAGTTTTTGGGATAGATATAAATATATTTATTGATTTTATTGTACAGCGCAGCAGATCGTTTGCTAAATTGCATACTAGCCAGTAAAGTCCTTGTCCTGGGTATGTTAAATATCAAGTCTTTCCTTCTTTTTAACAGTATGCTAGAATCATAGGAAATAGACTTATGTTTCTTTAATATAATTAGCATAATGTAAAGTTTCCTTACTGAGAGCAGGTTACTAAGTCGAAACAGGTCTATAGACCCATCTCACTCCTGAGCCATGTGTACAAGCTACGAACCGTCTCGAACGCAGGTTTGATGACTTCCAGCCTCCCGAACAAGCTGGTTTCCGTAAAGGCTTCAGCACCATGGACCACATCCATACGCTCTGCCAGATTATACAGAAAACTGAGGAGTATAATCGGCCATTATGTCTAGCGTTTGTGGACTATGAAAAAGCCTTCGATTCGATCGAAACCTGGGCGGTGTTACAGTCTCTTCAGCGGTGCCGTATCGAATAGGTATATCGAAGTGCTGAAGTGTATATGTAGAAACGCCACTATGTCGATCCGATTAAAAGACGAGAGCACGAAACCAATCCAATTGCAAAGAGGCATGTGACAGGGAGACGTTATTTCTCCGAAACTGTTCACGAAAGGATTGGAGGATGTTTTCAAACTCTTGGACTGGGACGGATTCGGCATCAACATCAACGGCGAATATATTGAACTCACCTTCGTTTTGCCGATGATATAGTCATCATGGCTAAATTGCTGGAGGATATGAAAACAATGCTCAGAGACCTCAGTAACGTTTCTCAACAGGTGGGTCTTAAAATGAACATGGACAAGACGAAAGTTTAATGACCGTGTTCCACCCGTACCGGTAATTGTTGGGAGCGATACTCTCGAAGTTGTCGATAGTTATGTTTACCTGGGACAAACTGTTAAACTGGGTAGATCGAACTTCGACAAAGAGGTCGCCCGAAGAATCCAACTCGGATAACGTTCGGGAAACTACGCGACATCTTTTCGTCCAACATTCCGCAGTGTCTCAAGACGAGTTTGTGTTGCCAGTGATGACTTATGGCACAGAGACATGGTCCTTAACTGCTGGCCTCTTAGAGAAGCTCAGAGTCACGTAACGAGCCATTGAGAGAGCTAAGCTCGGAGTTTCTTTGTGCGACAAAATCCGGAATGAGGAAATTCGCCGAAGAACCAGGGTCACCGACATAGCTCGCAGAATATGCAAGTTGAAGTGGCAATGGGCAGGCCACATTGCTCGAAGAACAGACAACCGATGGGGAAGAAAGGTTCTCGAGTGGCGACCACGAACCGGAAGACGCAGCGTTGGTAGGCCTCCCACCAGGTGGACCGACCGACGACATCGTAAGAGTCGCGGGCAACCGGTGGATGCAAACGGCAGGCTGCCGTTCTTTATGGCGTTCTATGGGGGAGGCCTTTGTCCAGCAGTGGCAATGGCTGATGATGATGATGATGACTACTAACTTGATTATGGAGAACTGATACGTGGTCATCATCATCAGCCAATAATGTTCCCACTGCAGGGACTCAGGCCTGCTCTCCAAGAGAGGGGTGGGCTATAATACACTACGCGGGCCTAGTGTGAATTGGTAGATGTCACATATCTTCGATTTTATGGCTCTAAGACAAGCTATTTTCCTCACGATGTTTTCCTTTAACGTTTTGACAGAGATACACGGTCGATCCATGTAAAATACTAGTATTTAGCTGCATCTGGTTAGTCAAACTAAAGAGTTTTCCTTACTTATACTTTAATAGTGACCCGCCCCGGCTTCGCACGGGTGCAAAAAAGTGCCTTCCTCTTATTTATTTATTTTATTTTGAAGAAGGCTTACAGACTAACAAACCAATGAAATAAAGAATATAAAATTAAAAAATCTCTTCTTCTTCTTCTTTTCTTTAAATTAAAAATTTCTTGCTTGAATAAACCCGCATCAAAATCCGTTTGCGTACTTTTAAAGATCTAAGCATACATAGGGACAGACAGCGGGAAGCGACTTTTGTTTTATAGGTACGTCACTACTATGTAGTGATGATAGTGATAGTGTTCATCTAAATGAGGTTTGCATGAAGGATGCAGCACCACCCGCAACCGCATCCAAACCTACATTCATTTTGCATATCGTTTCATGTAAAACAGTTTTTTTTTGGCGGTTGAGAAATCATCATTAACCCCTCCCGCTCTTGGGCAGAGCGAAAGGGAGTGTCAGACTTCTACTGACTAAATACTACCCATGTTCCTTCTTAGCCCTTTATTTCGAGGGCGCGGTATCTCTTGCGAACAACCCGCAGCCCCGACGGGATCACACATTGCTGAAAACAGAATTGTAATCGGACATTTCGTTTTGATTATATTGCAACATTGTTTTGCACTAATAATTATTGTGGCGCCCCCTGGTGAGTTACAGCCATGACACCTGTCTAAGAACATGAAATCATCGAAAACAAACCCGTTATTGAAAACCGCATCATTAGTTTAAAAGATAGGTGGGAACATTAAAAAACGCACACACAAACATATACCTGCTGTATATGCGTTTAGGGTGAGAGATCTTTGTGTGTGCGTTTCCGTTCCGTCGTGGGTAAAAAAAAACTCTTATGCAACGTCTTTTGTGCAAGCCTAAAATCTTGGCATATCCAAATTGCATACTACTCTGTATGATGTAACGAATTCTGATCAGTCTGTTTGCCGTATAGGCTTGCCGAATTGTTGGCCCCTATAGGCACGAACTCAATAAATTGATCACTGGAAATAAGGAATATTTATATGGTAACCAGTACCTACATAACCAGTACCTACGCCTGTTATAAAAATCTGATTTTTTCTGATTTTTTTGTGATAACAGCAAAAAAAATGATTTGTGATAACAGCAAAAAAAATGAATTACAATATTCAAAAAAACGTAAATTGATTGTACTAAAATAAGCGCTATACACACTAGCCGAATAATTAAAAATTTATTATAAATTAATTGTCATTTTGCGAATTGTGTGATAATTAGATAATTTTTTCTCAGTATGAATTAAAGTATGTTGGTAGTTTGATTATTACCTACTTGGGTATTATTTATCCTTCCTTATCCTTACATAGTATAAAACAAAGTCGCGTCTGTTTGTTTATTTGTTTGTTTGTCTGTATGCTTAAATCTTTAAAACTACGCAACGGATTTTGATGCGGTTTTTTTTAATAGATAGAGTGATTCAAGAGGAAGGTTTTAATACCTTTTTTGTACCCGTGCGAAGCCGGGGCGGGTCACTAGTTTTTATTAAATAACACAATGATAGTGTTTGCGACGGGAACATAATTATATGAAAAAAGAACATATAAATATTTTCCATTGTTAGTTATTTTTTGTTGAATTGTTTTTTATTTTGCAATTTTTTTCTCTGCATTTGTTTAATTTAATGAGCATAAGTATGCCTTTGTTAACTCGTTAAATAAATAAGTTATTTTAACCAGTTTCTTGACGTCAACGTCAACAACTGAACAAGACAAAGACAATTACTGGGAAATTGGATGCTATCTTCTAGTGAATTAAAAATAATATGGTTTAGTTGTTTTCATTGTTTGGGTCAATTCCTGGGTTAGGTCATTCTTTGATTTATTTTCCTTTTACTAACGGGAATTGCTACATTATCCCAAAATGTCACAGACAGGCTATATTTAATAAATCTCGTTGGGATACATTTCTTCCATAACGAGACCGAAAGCGCGACCAAAAGATATAATTAATTATGTAGTTATATCTGAACCAATCTCTATAATAAAAAAATATAATTTTGAATAAATTTTAGGAATATTGGGTAAATAATAATATTAAAATATTAAATAATATATAACGAAGTGTCTAGTCGTCCGAAAAGCCGGATGAATAAAATTTTACTAGTCGTCCGATCGTCCTCGTTAAAAATGACAAGGTACTGATCTTGTGATGAACACCTATATCCATTTTAGCGGACGATTAATTAATTTTATTCATCAGATAATCGGACGACTAATTAATTTTATTCATCCGATAATCGGACGACTAGCAACAGCCTAGTCGTCCGATTTTCCGGACGACTAGCAACAGCCAATATATAGCTAACTTTCGCTCCGGAACCCACTTATATTGATTTATATGGTTTTTTTTTTGTGAAACTTCTTCCATATATTCACGCGATCAATAATTGTTGAAAATATAATTATGTATTTATTTGAGTTGACTGCCTCGATGGTCTAGTGGTCACAAATAACGTGAGTGCCGTGCATCAGGTCCTGCGTCTGATTCCCCGGTCGGGCAAAGTGTTAGGTATTGGGTTTATCTATCACGAATTTCCCAGTAGTTGCCACGGTACCTATATGGATTTGTGCCCGGTTGATGGCAATAGGCTTGCCCCCTTTTATCATGGGACTTAAACATAACTGACAAAATGTGACTGTACTAATGGCTACACCTCTGCCTAACCCTAAACAAATAATAATATCTACTCATAGTCACAGGATGCTCAGCCATCCTCAGATAATAAGAATAAGGCAGATAAGGATGAACGATCTACGGGTAAGCTCGTTCCATCGTCGATATCATCTCTGCCCTTAGGGCAAGATTGAAGTCAAAAGCAAGCCCATTTATTATAAAAAAAAAAAAACGAAGGGTGCTCCTATAACGATCTCGAGACAAACTTCCCCATTCATCCTGTGTCCTGTGGGGGCTCTGTCGATCAGTTGAAATGAGAATTTAAGTAAACAGTAAACCTAATTTTAAATTACTGACATACAAGATCTTTTTAAATATTTTTTAATCACCATAATGAGACCTCGCAAATGAATACATAACTCGAAGATGGCAGGACTAGCTACCTAAACCAACCAACCAGTGGCCCTCATTAGGAGTTTGTCACAACCGATCACGATATCAGATTAATTTTGCCTTGGATCACGGCGAGTTCTAATACCCATCCACTGGTACTGTGATCCGTTTCTCTCAAAAAAATTGCACTGGATCGAAAAAACTGTAAGATATGGAAAGAGGCCTTTGCCCAGCCGAGGTATGAAGCAGGCTATCAGTAACTTGTACAAGGATTGAGACAATACGTCATGAGGTATCTGCTGAAAGTACCAAGAGGTCACAACACTAACTAAAACAACACAACACTAATTTAAACCCCAACTACTATTTATCTTAAAAAATAATTGGTAGTTAATTTATAATGTTTCCACTAGTCTTTGTCATTTCTTTAGTTCATCCAAAGGTTGTTTGAAGGACTTATATTACCTAGGTAACTTGATAAGGCCACAATCATTTATATTAATAACATACACTTAGCAACAGAATCATATAGAAGCAAATATAGCAATATCCATGAAAGTTGATTTTGGGAAATTTAAACAAAACTAATTTTGATAATCATACCCATGTTTTATGAACAAAATTTTATTGTATTGCAATGGGGATGTTAAAATACACGCACGTGTATTTTAACATCCCCATTAAAAATACAATAAAATTTTGTCGCTTTTATTTTAATATAATATAATCGCTTGTGCATACAAGCGATTATTAAAATTTTGATTTTGGTACTTTAGCCTTCTGAGTCATTTTTGAAAACTAACCGCTACGGCTCCTGAAAAGCTTTTCCTGAAAAATTCCTTACTTTCCAATAAATAAAAAAAAAAAAAAAAAAGACCTACCTCAAAACAGCCACATTACGTTACGTTAGCACAACCGTCACGCACACAACAACCGCACAGATCTATTGAGCAACCAACTTGGACGTTCGTTAGTCTTTGAGCAACCGCGCACGCCCGCTCAGCATTGCTTACTATATCACACGCAGCGACCAACCACTACTGATCCGAGGACAAAGTTACATCGATATATAATACCTGCTGTATTTCGTTGTCATAACATTAGGAACGCGAATGCTGCTTAGCCCCTAACGGTAAACAAAAAGTTACTGAAAATCGGGAACCCTGAATCACTTAAATTTTGACAAGGGCAAGTTTTAAACCGTGTAATATACAGTTTGTTTGGTGCATCGTGTCCCAAATTGAGATTGTCGACTGTAGGGGTCATCTGCTATCCTTTCAGACCCCTAAACACTTCTCACGCCCTGTGGATTATTTTCTTTATTTTTAATCTAGATGACTATTGTCACTAATTTTGAATTTAAGAATACTTTAATACAATACACATCTAAATAAAATTAAAATTCAGTGCCTACGCCTTATACTTTAATTTTTTTTTTATTTAAATGTAAAATTTGGGTCTTTTTTATTAAGCAATAAAAATCCATAGGGCATGAGAAATCCTTAGGACCTCCTTAATCATCCTTAATTCTTAGGGATCCTTAGGGATTTTACATTTAAATATATTTTTTTAAAGTGTAAGGCGTAGACACTGAATTTTAATTTTATTTAGATGTGTAATATATATTAAAGTTTGAAGTTAAAGTTTAAAGTTTGACTGGCCTGTTGGTCTAGTGGTTAGTGACCCTAACTGCTATGCCGGAGGTTGTGGGTTCGATTCCCACCCAGGACAAATGTTTGTGTGATGAGCACGATCATTTGTTCTGTGTCTGGGTGTAATTTATCTATAATATATGTATGTATTTAGAAATATATAAGTATGTTTATCAGTTGTCTAGTACCCATAACACAAGCTCTGCTTAGCTTGGGACTAGATGGCGTTGTGTGATAGTTGTGGAATATTATTATTAAAGTATTCTTAAAATCAATTATACTGTTTATTGTATTAGTAAGTCATCATAACATCACGCCAGTAATCTCCGAAGGCTTAGGTGTACTTATAGTACACTAGCTTTTGCCAGCGGCTTCGCCCTCGTGAAAATGATTTCCCATACAAACTTTCATCCCATATTAAAGTTCCTTAGGGGTTGAATTTCGAAAATTCTTCCTCAATACTCAATACTCAATACATTTATTGCTTCCACAAGTTTACTTAGATGGTAGGTTTTACAAAGTTATGATCATTGTGGACCCTGTCGGGCACTGCAATAGTAGGAGAGAGGAAGAGGGCTTTTATTTGACTATACCTATATTAGAATTAACCTAAATGTATTATTTATAATGCAATCTAATTATCTATTCCTTAATCCTTGTCTACATTATAAAGGGAACCTCTATGCAAAATTTCAGCTTTCTAGGTTCAAGGGTTTGGGCTGGGCGTTGATGAGTCAGTCAGGCAACTCAGGACTTCTCTTTTTTTATTTATATAGATTGACTCGCATTTCGCCAATTACGTTTTAGTCCCATGTAATAAAGGGCGAGCCCATTGCCATAAATCGGAGAAAAATTCGAAGACTAACTGACAAATTGCGGACGAGAACTTTAATGACACTTTACCCGACCTGGGAATCAAAGCCATCAGGATCTTATACTCAACAGTCGCGCTTGCTACCAGTAGACCAACGATGCCGGCAGCCGGCAGGTACTTATAATCATAGAAAGAAAGAAAGAAAATTGTGTTTATTTGGCAAAAATATATTAAAAGTTAACAAAAACAAATTCAAAATTATTAAAACTAATTATGCCAAAAGGGCCTCAGCTCAGCATAATTGCTTAGAATCCGCCTTCAATGTTCTCATTGCCAATATACTGGCCTCACTGCATCTCTATCAGGGAGTCAAAACTGGCTACTTTAACAGATCACAATATGAATTGCGTTAACCTTTTGACCGCCACAGTCAAGTAAGACGACAAGCCAGAAAGTCGCCAGTCTTAAGGAACTTTTTTGCTTGTTCGGCTTGTCGTCTATACGTGACTGTGGCGCTCAAAAGGTTAAAAAGCTTCAAAATGGACCTTTCTTAATAGTAACTGCGTCTGTGACCATTTTACGGTTTTTAACGCTATTATTAGATGTTCTATAGATACGAACATTAACTGGAAATCGCACATCCAAAAGATAAAATCAAAATTGTCTAAATTTGCATACGCCCTTAATGAAGTGAAAAAGACCACTAACCTTAAAACCGCACTATAGTCACCTATTATGCCTACGCACATGCGTGGCTCAGTTACGGCGTGATTTTGTGGGGAAACAGCACGGATGCACCGAGACTATTCACCCTACAAAAAAGACTTTTAAGAATATAACCCGGTTCATTAAAGAAAGGAATCTAAAATGGCGGTTTTTATCATGTCCTCACGCTCGCACACTATAGTGAGCGAGCGAAAGGACATGCCATGTGTTGCCATTTTAGATTCCTTTCTTTAATGAACCGGGTTATACTAGTAAATATAGAAGACACTGACAGCTGCAGACCCCATTTTCAAGACCAAAAAATACTGACCCTCCCCTGCCTATACATTTTGGAGTTATGTAAATTCGTGCGAAACTACCCACACCTGTACACGACAAGGGAGGACATACAGTCGAAATTTACACTGCGCCATAAAAATAGGTTAAACATACCAAGCTCTAAACTAAAAATGCACTCAACGAGTGCCCTTGTGATGTCAATCAAAATATATAATAAATTACCCGATAAAATTAAAGACATAGAAAAGAATAATATATTCATAAATAAATTAAAACAATTTCTATTAATTAAATGCTATTATAATCTGAATGAATACTTTAATGATAAATTTTAAATTACATAAATAAATATTTTAATAGATAATTAGATTGCATTATAAATGATTTAGATTATAATTTAGGATAATTCTAATATAGGTATAGTCAAATAAAAGCCCTCTTCCTCTCTCCTACTATTGCAGTGCCCGACAGGGTCCACAATGATCATAACTTTGTAAAACCTACCATCTATGTAAACTTGTGGAAGCAATAAATATATTGAGTATTGAGTATTATGATCTGATAAAGTGCCCATTTTAGACCCAGGAGTAGTCTATGTTACAGGTCTTCGGTATTTTAGTTCCAGGACGGTTTACCCTTGTTTGGTATAACAACGTTTCGTCGAAAATCACTTCGACTAATTTCAGTTAGCATAAAGTCAGTTCGCATAATTATTCATTTGACCGAATAATTAATTGGTAGATTTTTATTTAGCATATATATATATTTGATATAATATCATTTGACCGAATTTTCAAATGCACTAATTTTATTTAGACTAATGTTTCACTAGACTAATAATGATTTAGTCAATTTTAGTCCAAAGATCGTATCGAATATTCAGTTCATAATCATTCGTATCCTTTTAATTGTTTCCGTCAGCAGTTCGACGGAGCCCCGCTGCGCGGGGCTCTTAATTCTGTCTGCAGGGTTTAAAGGGACCTAACTAACCGAACCTCGGGGTGCCCCTGACGTCGACCGTCTAGGGTTAGGTTTTCTGTCAGCATCTGTGTTTGTTTGGGGGAAAAATTGAATATTCGATAAAACACAAATTATACCACTTGAACATTACATCAAATGAACATTATACCGTTTGATCAATAGCGCAAATGTTGTTATCGCAAATAAATATTCGATGAAATTAAAATGATGTTAACCGATATTATACAAAATGATTATTTTCTTAAACGTTGTTCGAACAAGTATAATATCAAAAGTTGTTCGGCGAAACAAGGGTGAACCTTCCAGCCCCCGTAGCATGACGATTCTATCTCTATTCTACCAAGAATAGACAAAGATTTTTTCTATACAATTTGACATGAAACTTTGCTACAATTACTTAATCTCGGCCCCCAGGGGCCGAGTGTGGACTATAGTTACTAGAGGCCGAGTGGACACTTTAATTATTGGCGGCCGAGGGGCCGAGAGTGGACTAAACGACAAATAATATGCATGCTGCATTTTGGATCAAGCCCTTCTCAATCTAGCTATAATAGTCTCTGACAAGACCATCAGCACAATGACTGCTGTACTCCACCTTCCCACATGTTGACATTAACAACCTATAGTCATTCTAGATAATTAGTTGTTGTTCTCTATTTAAGTATTTTTATCTTTCTTTATTTTGTCTATATTTATTTGTTATTTATAAATATATAATAAATTTCCTAATAGAGATTAAAATGTTATTACATTTTAATCTCGAAGTTTTTGTGTAATATTCCATCTTTAATGTTTCGTCTCTGGTTCTGCCTTGAGTATTTTTTTCTTAGGGTGGTGACCCTAAGATACGCTGGCAAAAAATGCCCAAGGCAATGTCCGGGTATCTACTGTGTTTTTTATACATTATGTGCATAAAGTTTTTATAAATAAACTAGCTTTTGCCCACGACTTCGCCCGTGTGAATGTCGGTTTAACTATCAAAAATGTCGATTTTCCATACAAACTTTCATCCCCTATTTAACTCTCTTAGGGGTTGAATTTCGAAAAATCCTTCCTTATTCCTTGTCTACATTATAAAGGGAACCTCTGTGCAAAATTTCATCTTTCTACGTCAAAGGGTTTGGGCTGGGCGTTGATGAGTCAGTCAGTCAGGACTTCTATTTTTATTTATATATAGATAGACAGCTAAGCCGAACTAAGCGAAAGCCTGGATTAGTTTTATCAGTGCCAACCCCTCAATCAATAGGGTAGACGACGAAAAAAAAATTATAAGTCCGTCAAATAGATTTCCAAAAAATTTTGGACACATATTTTTTCTTTTTGCATGTTAACAAAGAATGAAGACGATACAGTGCTTCGAAAACTCGTGTGACGTCATATTTCAGTACATTTGTAGGGTTCCGTAGCCGAATGGTAAAAAACGGAACCCTTCTCGGAACGGAAATCTTCATGTCTGTCTGTCTGTCCGTCCACGTATGTAACAGCCACTTTATTCGGAAAATACTAAGGCTACACAATTGAAACTTGATAGGCTTTCAATTGTCATAAAAAAAAAAGATTTAACGGGAACTGAAACTAAATAAAACGTTTCTTCATCAAACCCAATCGTGTGGGGTGATTACAGATAGGTCTTTCAAAATTACCTACATTGAGGTTCTTTAAATATCGCAAATATAACTGTCATTCATACAAACGCTATGAAAAACAAACTTATCACAAAATATGTTTTTATTTTGTCACTTTAACAAGAAATAATACAAATTAAAGGGGTTTCCTACTAAGATGGTACGGCACATGAAGGGCCCCCCCTCAAACTTTTAAACTATACCTATACCCCTTCCCTTTTTAGCACTTTGGAAGTGTCTATCTTTATTTTAATTTAATATTGACGTAACAAGATCATGATTATTTTTGATCTTTGACGCGTTTTATCTTCGGTTATTTTTTTAGAAACACGTATAATATCTAATATTTTTCGATAACCGACGGGCCAAAGGGCTAAACAGAATATTTTTTTTTAGTTAAGTCAGTCGATATCCCAATTAATAGCAAGCAGAAATAATAACTTTTAGTGGGTTTTTTACGACTATTATGAATAGTTAAGTTCAAATTGGAAACAAATTCAGATTCCACGCTTCTAATAGGCCTACCACAAGCACAGGCTTCACCACAGTCTAGCCTGCGCGATTACACGGTGCACACGGTACATCGCGTGCTGTAGCTTGAGCGTGTGGTAGGCCCATACGGAATCAAAAGACACTGCCAAATATGAGGATCGAATCCAGGACTCTGGATCAATAGTCTCATTTGTGACCACAACCACTCAACTACACCAAAGAATGACCTAGGCATTCGGGTATGCGTTCGCATACCCAACGACGGTATTGCGTTTGTTTGTTCATAATTAATGTTTTGTTTTTTGACGCGAAACAATTAATCTTTATATTAATTGTTTCGAGTCATCATGACTCCATTCTCAGTTCCTTTGCATTTCATCATAGTTGAATTATATTTGTGTTATATAATTATTTTGTCTTTGATTTACAGTATAATGTATGTAAGTATATTCTTAAATTGAATACAAGCTCATACCCGACTTCCCCGAGTTTGGAAATTGGTATTGTCCAAAAAATGTAACAAATAATAAGTCATTTACTTATTACTTATCATGAAACTTTATTCCTCAAAACGGTTTTACACTAAACACCTGGTAGTCCGGGTAGTCTCCATGCCCACAGGATCGGATCGCATTTCCAGGATAAAAAGTAGCGTATGTGCTATTGCAGTGGCTCATCAAGTGGATTCTGCTCCTAGAGAGGAAGCCTGATTCCCTGCAGTGGGAACATTATAGGCTGATGATGATTACCTGTTCACGAAGAAGAAGGAGAAGTAGTTTACACAAACCTGTGTAGAGAAAATAAATAAATTCATTATCATTAGTTATCTAGAATTTCCGAACACTTGAGTCAAGTCACGTATTCACCTGATTTTCTACATCATCAATATGTAATCACGTATTTATGAAATATTTTTTTCGTAGGTAAATCGGTTCATAATTTACTAAAATATCAATGAACATAGATAAAAAAAACAAGACGTATTAAAAATAACATCCGACTATCTTGTATGACTTAATACTTAATTTTTTCTCTGAGAGTGTCTCGGACTCAAAACTCAATTTATAAATTGATCAAACCGCCCGTTTTTGCAAAACAAAAATGGTCTGAATATCAGCGGCATTCCCCCAAAATATAATGCCGTACGACATTATCACATTACGCTATGAAAATAACTGAAGTACACTAATCGGGTTGTCTCTACATCGGTTAAATTACGAATTTTTCTAACTGCGTATGCTGCAGAGCTCAGCTTTTTCGACAATTTATCTTTATGAGGTCCCCACTGAAGCTTAGCGTCTAAAGTTAAGCCCAAGAACACCGTGCTATCTTCAGGATTCAACTCTTCGCCCTTTACCAACACACAAGTTTTCACCTGCCTAACGTGAGGTAGTGTAAACTTAATGCAGAAGCAAATTATGCACCACTTTCGAAATCGCGCTATTTACATCGCCAACAACTAGGTAGCTGTTGTCGTTTAAGTTTAAATAAAACTGAAGTGTCATCCGCAAATAACACTATATCGTGGTTATCCTTTATGAGGTGAGGCTAATCAGTAATATAAGAAACAAGAAAGGGCCAGGAATCGAGCCCTGTGGGACTCCCATTATTACAATAGATCCGGCCGATCTTTTCCCGTTGACGTCAACACTTTGGATTCTATTACTCAGGTATAAGATAAGAAGATCCAGAGCGCTGTTTCGTATATTTATTACGGTTGCAAATTATATTTTAATGAAAATGCAATATGACAGTGTTCAAGTTTAATGGCTTATTGAACAACTCCTACGGTTTACTTATGATCCAATTGGAAATAAAACAAAATAAACTAAATATATTGACTTCAGCGCCATCTAGCGGGCAAATGCCCACGAGCAGACCGAATGTTTCACCTATGTTATCTTGGAGTTGCTTGTCCATTCTTATCCACAATGACCTAGGTTTGCGAAGGGATTAGCTAAATTAGGGGTAGCTTGGTAGCTAAATTAGGCTAATAATGTTACATAGCTGACAAGATTAATTGAAATAATGCCTAGTCTTGTCGTTGAACTGTTCTTTTTTCATAAAAAAAAACTTTACCTTACACACCCCATCATAGTTGGTCTACTTATGCACACATAGTAAATGACAAAGTCTCATACTCCAAGTTTGATCATCATGAAAATATTAGGTAGATGATACCAAATAGATCAGCACATGCTTTGTTTTAATTTTCGTGTAAATAAATGTACCTAATTAATAGAACAGTCATTAAGTAAACAAAACGTTTTATTATAAAAAAAAAACTAACTACGACGCACACGCAGGGTTAAGTAAATAAAAACATTTTTTTATCTTCTAAATGATTATATTTTAGCTCTAAGTACGTACAAGTAGTTTGATTTAATTTAATGCTCTTATCACGAGGGTATTGTACTGTCTGACGGCAAGAAGAACGCTGCTACGGCACCACCTATATAAACAATAAAAAAGGATTAGTTATGACTAGCATAGTGTGCAGTCGTAACTGCGGCTGCAGCTAAGCTTAGGGTGCTTAGCAGTCGCAATTAGGTTCGAGTACAACACAAATGAGACTAATATTACTCTCATAATTCTTTTGCTGGGATATACAAATAGAACTTCCTCAAACATCGCATCCTCAAGCCACGACGACCGCTTCTATCTCTGCCGGACATAGGCCTCCCCCAAGTGTCACCTCATTGATCGTACCCGTGAATTTTGCATCCAGCGGATCTCAGCAATCTTAACCAGGTCATCAGTCCACCTAGTGGGTGGCTTTCAAACGCAAGGTCTTCCGGTACGCGGTCGCTACTCCAGACCTTCTCGGCCCCATCGCACATCAGTTCTGCGAGCAATGTGCAATGTGTGTGTGATCATGGCAACTGCCACTTAAGTTCCGCTTATCAAGGGGCTACGTTGCGAACCTTGGCTCTATTGCAAATGTCTTCATTTCTGATTCAATCACGCAATGAAACTCCTAGCATAGCCCTCTCCATTGCCCTTTGGGTGACTTTAAGCCAGAGCCTTGACGCCCCTTATGAGCCACCGGTTCTATACTCCCCACACCCCGACTTTCATCTAAGTCCTAAGTCATTCATCGATCTGTTGTTTTACGTAGTATACTTACTGAGGACAATTCCAGCTCCTGAATACAATGCAGCTGAGCAGTGGTCCGTCATGGCTCCACTCAATATGTTGGTGCCTGCGAACGCACTCAGTCGAGCCACCATCATGCCAAGGCAGGCGATCATACCCCTGGGAACATGACACGTTATCAATACGTGGTCCACAGGTCAAAGCATTATTGGGACTAGCTTGCAGGTCAAGGTTTAAAACGTAATAAGTGCTGAATGACCATTCAAAATTGTCGTTGTAAGAGCAGAAGGCGTAGACAGCCTCTGTTCTCTTTAAGAGGAATTTCTCAGTAGCAGCCACCAAGGCTGGGTTTATGCCCGGTTTATGGCAATATGTGATTTCAGGCGTGTTCGAAGTCGGGTCGGGTCGAGGCAGCGGGTTGTTCGAAAGAGATACCGCGGCCTCGGACACAAAGGGCTAAGAAGGCACATGGATGGTTTTTAGTCAGTAGAAGTCTGACACTTCCTACTTCTCTGCCCAGAGCGGGAGGAGTCATTTGTAGATTTCCCACGCTCCAAAAAAAAAGGCGTGATCGAGGTAAAGAGGAGGCTCATTTTGCAAGAAAAAACATTGTTTGTTCGGACTGTATCTGTGTGTGTGTCAATTGAATGATCGGGAAAGGTTTTTAAAGAGTGAGGTGTAAAGTTAGGTCCCTGTCATACGTGTTACAATAGTGACACTAGCCAATTAGATAGGGATTAAGACTGGGCTTGGCCTTATGTAGGATCAGCTTATAATTTGGCTGAATATTAGATAAACATGACATGTTATTTTTTCGCTTTGTCCCTCCTATCTGTACATTTCAATGTGCTTAAGGTCACTAATCTTGCAAGATAACAAAATATTGTACTGAATAAGCGTAGTGACTAACGTGGCAGTCACATCGCAGTGTGATATTATTACAAGCGATTAAAATTTCAAGTCAAATCATTCAATTTAATTAGAGCCTATTAGATAGACCATTGTCCATCATTGACCATTGACAGGCTAGTTTGAATGTCAAGAAATTGTTTAATTTCTAGATGTGGTTTCTTAAAGGTGAACGCGCACCTGACCGCGCCGCACTAGCCGCAGTCATCGCATTTTATAAATCTTTATAAGAAATAGTATACGGCATCGCGCACCTATTCGCGCCGAACCATCCGTTTGTTCTTAAAATCCTGTAGGTAGGTCATGAAATTCGGCGCGTTCGATGCGTGCGGTGAGTGCGGTGCGGGCGCGCTGGCGCCGGGGATAATGTTATCCGTATTAATTTCATATGGAAGCGATTCGCCGCTTGCGGTGAGTACGGCGCGTGCGGCGCGGAAGGCGAGGCGCGTGCGGCGCGTACGATGCATGAATGAATAGTGCGCTATGAGGAAATACGATGTCTGCGGCGAGCAGGTGCGCGTTCACCTTTAGTCATGTATATTTTTAAACATCTCACTTTTTCTGTTAAAAAGTGATAATACAGTCATGCTACGTGTTTTGATGATGAATAGGCATGGCCAAAACAGGCATGCGAAAAACCAACTTACCTATAAGACGTTGGGTACAAATCCACGAAATACGAGGATATGACTCCGAAGACCATGGCCGTGGTGAGGAATATGTAGAAGAGGACCAGCCCCGAGATCGCTTCACCAGTGTTGTTGATACCGACGCCTGCTATCGCTGCTATCACCAGGATTATGATCGTTAGGGGCTGAGGAAGAACAGATTATACATTAAAAAATTAATAGTAGAGCAACTCTTCTCGTCCTTGAGAATTGGAAAGAAGTATCACGGAATCGTGATCGTTGGAAGCAATGGAGGGAGCCCTTTGCCCAGCAGTGGGACAATATGGGCCAGCTATAACAATATAATAATAGTAGAGCAATAGGCTCGCCCCCTATCTCATGGGACTTAAACATAACTGGCGAAATTTAAGTGTACTATTAGGTACACACGGCTACACATCAAGCTATACATTTCCAGTATAAGCTGGTCTCGCATTGTATAGGATTTCCGTACAATGCGAGATCAGCGTAAACTGGAAATGTATAGCTTGATGTGTAGCCGTGTGTACACCTCTGCCTAACCCTGTGGAGATTACAGGCGTGATGTTGTGTTTGTGTATGTACAGTTTCAACATTTTTAAGCATTTTTCTGTTTGAGCGTAATTCAATTCAATATGTTTCTTAAAATCGTAGTACATTTTTTATTTATTTATTTATTTATTTATTAAACTTTATGCACAACAAAATCGTACAAAGGCGGACTTAATGCCTTGGGCATTTTCTACCAGTCTACCTTAGGGTGATGCAGAGACAATACATAGTAGGTGCAAAACAGAAAAAAAAAACGTAATAGAAAAGATATATACCTAAATTATAAGAATAAATACATACATATATACATACATAAAATATATAAAGTTTTGAAAGATAGGCAAGGAAAACTATAACAACTTAATTTTGAGACGAATCTGCTAACTTCTTGTGAATGTGTTCACGAGCTTTTATTTTGAAAATGAACCGACTGTTTACCGTCCTAATATTCTGAGGGAGGTCATTCCAAAGGAATACCGCCTGGACAAAGAAGGAAGACTTTATAAAGCCAGAGCGATGAGAAGGACAACGTAGAAGGCGATTATTGGCGGAACGAAGAGTCTTGCTGTGCGCAGTGCATAAATATTGACAAAGAGAAGTCAGATAAGAAGGGGAAGTGGGCTTGTGAAGAAGAGAAAACAGGGTTGTCAAAGCTCTCAACGCTCTGCGCTGCCGTATAGGTAACCATTTCAGAAGCGACCGATGCTCTGACACATGATCATATTTGCGAAGATTGAAAACGAATCGAATACAGTTATTAAGAAGTCGGTCAAGTTTATTGAGGAGATCTGCATTCAGGTCATAGTAGCACATATCACCATAGTCAATAATGGGGAAGATTAGGGACTGTACAAGCATTGCCTTGATGTGCGCTGGGAGAATATTTCTCAATCGATAGAGAGACCGCAACGTTCCGGTGTTTTAGTAGTTAGTATATATTATATTAACTAGCTACTTTGTTCTTTGGATTGGAATACGCTGGAATTTAAAAATAATATAAATTAACCTTAGAGCTCTCAGCGTTCTTTTTAAATGACACGACCTACACAAATAATTGATATGGAGTTTAAACAAATAAAATAACATAACACCATAGAAACATGACCTATGTGTAATTTTTATTGTTATTAATATATTGCTTTTGCCAGCGGCTTCGCCCGCGTGAAAATGTCGATTTTCCATACAAACTTTCATCCCCTATTTAACTACCTTAGGGGTTGAATTTCGAAAAATCCTTTCTTATTCCTTGTCTACATTATAAAGGGAACCTCTGTGCAAAATTTCAGCTTTCTAGGTTCTAGGGTTTGGGCTGGGCGTTGATGAGTCAGTCAGTCAGTCAGTCAGGACTTCTCTCTTTATTTATTAGAAGAAGATTAACTAGCTACTTTGTTCTTTGGATTGGAATACGCTGGAATTTAAAAATAATATAAATTAACCTTAGAGCTCTCAGCGTTCTTTTTAAATGACACGACCTACACAAATAATTGATTTATGGAGTTTAAACAAATAAACATAACACCATAGAAACAGGACCTATGTGTAATTTTTATTGTTATTATATATTAATTGACTTATTAAAAAATATGATCTTGTTAGTACCCCGGCCCGGATGGCAACATAATTACGTGTGATTATCTTATATTTAATAAAATAATTATACGAGATAATTAGACGTATTTCATACATTCTGAGCACAAATGGATCAATTAAAATGTTGTACGTAAATAGTTAGTTTTATAAAATTACACTTTAAATTAATTATATTAAGAAAACAATGAGTAATTAAACTAATAACTATATATAACTATATAGACAACTAAGAGATCCATATCTTGTTAGTAACAGGTTTGCACTTAAAAACTATTGTTAGTAACTTAACTAAAGACGAGTTAATGAGAAGACCACCCACAGCTACACACACACATAACAACTAAAACAATAAAATACTAAGGTATTAGTCTTCTCACTAATTGCCTTATTAAAGTGGAGGAAGAATCAGACGCTATCGCTATCAGGATACTATTGCGACTGCCCCTTATTCTGCTCAGGAGTGAGGCCGTTTTCTTGCGGATGATGGCATGAAACCCGTCGGTATATAATATATATCATGAACAATCTCGGTTACAATAGAACCGCTCATTTTAACTGAATCTATAGGCGCTAACAGCACCGAAACTAGCGCCACCCACATCTTATTTCTTTTACTCTAAAATCATGTCAAATTAGAAAAATCCAAAACACTATCATGCTAGTAAAAAACCTGTAGCATTTTTAAAATAACTTTTCATAATTTGCTTTACTTGATAAAGGAGATGGCTAAATTCAGGTAGGACGACTGAACCAAGCATGTATAAACATGGCACCTAGCAAAATGCAACGCTGAATAGCTGAATATTAGTATTTCATATAAAAAACACTTTCGGAAGTTGATCATAATTATGTTGAAAATCCTGAAAATAAAATCGTTTAGCTCCTACATCAATACGTATAAAACTGCAAATAAATGTCATTGCTATGAACTTTTACTTGAATGGCCAAGTTCAAGATGTCCCTAAGTCCACTTAGGGATTTTATGCACTATCAACACAGCTGTTTTAGCAGGTCATTATCTATGGTTTTATCTATTTTAAGACGTTTGTAAGTTGTCCCTAATTCTGTTTTTTTTTTATTCATTTAATAGCCTAAGTCCAGTAATTCCAGTTCAAAAAATCCCTAAGTGTCAAAAGTCTCTAAGTCTGTTTTTTTTATTCATTTATTAGCTTAAGTCCAGTAATTCCAGTTCAAAAAATCCCTAAGTGTCAAAAGTCCCTAATATATTTTTTTGTTAATAGTGCCCCTAAGTCCAAGATATTATCTATTAAAATCCCTAAGTCCAGTTAAAAGTCCCTAAGTCCAGCTTAAAAATCCCTAAGTCCATAGGATAAGGGACTTAGGCTAAACCATTTTTATCGATTTACTCAATTTAACTCATTGAATTTAAATCCTACACGGTTTATATTAAAGAGACATCTAAGATATATCATTATTACCAAATTGAAACTTTACCGGCGCCATTTCTGTAACCTAAGAAAAAGGACTTAGGGACATCTTGAACTTGGCCATTCACTTAGGCATTTGGATGTATCTGCATTGAATTGATATAATTGTATTAAAGACTAAACGAGCCACCCCGAATTCGCATCGTGGTACTTTAGTAAATATACACAAAGGGGTAATTGCACCTAAAAATGTAATACAACGGTCTTTCTGCAATCCGCGCAAAAATTACTCCCACCCGCGTGTTTACTCTTGTAAAACCTAACGGACTCATCCAAATGAGTAAAATAAAGACGGTTTTCACAGACAATGTTCATAGGGTGGTGTTCTGTCTGTGTCGAGTAGCGAGAGGTCCGTAAGTAGGCGAGCGAGGGTCATTAAAAATCCAAAATAAAAATCCAAACGAACATGCAAACGGCAAAGAGTTCAAACGACATCTGACATTATGACTTTTGACGTTTGATTTTTCTAGAGATGGGATTGAAATTCAAGTGTAACAGAATCGATACAATAATAATCTAAAGTTTTTAACATAAAAAATATTGAAAATAAAACAGCAGTAATGTGAATGACTTTATTCTTTTCTGTTATTCTTACCTAAAAATGAAGCCGGAGCGGATAGCGTGTTCTGGTCTCTCGCCCATCCCAGATGCCCAGATACCAGATCACTGTCATTACATGACATCAACAGCCCAGAGTTCTGTTCCCCACATTACAGCTGCAGTAATATGACAGTATGTCATCCTGAGGATTATTTGTACGGCACAAGGGCGAAGAAGGAACATGGGTGGTTTTTAGTCAGTAGAAGTCTGACACTCGCTTCCGCTCTGCCCAAGAGCGGGAGGAGTAGTTTGATGATTTTCCAGACGCAAAAAAAAAGGTGAGTCATCTACAGTTAGGATAGTAAGTAGAGCAGCAGGCAACGAAGTGATGATTATGCCGCCGCAGTCTTTGCGTGGTTATACCTACCGCAGTACATGTATAGCATGATGAATATACTGCAAGTCAAGTCCGCGTTGAGAAGCAAAAGGGTCAAAGCGAGGGTGGAAATTCAAAATAGCACACGAACAAATAAACGGCAAAGCGTTAAAACGACGTCTCACTGACGTGTGCTTTTTTTAGAGATGAAATAAAATAATCGAAACGATTAAAAGAAAAAAATAGAACTAGGTACTTTTTAATAATCATCACTTCATATTTTTCGCAAAATATGTAACACTATTAAATGAATAACCATAATTCGAAGCTATCCCTTGTTTTATTTGATTTTGACTTAATTAAGTTGAATTGGGTAGAATCGACAGTCACCAAACAACCCCATTTTCAAAACACAAGGAACTAAACAAGACACTGAATTGCACGCCATAGATTCCCACCAAAAACTGTGATTACCACTTCTTAGTTTCAAGTAAATAAATCGTTTGATAACTGGTATCAAGAATCGATGTAAGTACTACTTCGATTTAACATTCTGAAAAGCGATATGGACCATCCTATAGCTTGCAGTTGCTATAGCAACTAGCAGCTGTATTACGAGTATTTCACCATTTTATGTCAATGAAAAGAGATTTAATTTTTGCTTTTTCTTTAGTTCATGCAACTTCGAGGAAATTATTAAACACTAAATAATTAATGTTTGATTGTTTAAATACTACGAGTCAGTGTGGGAATCCTATACTTGCTGGCAGTCATTTAGCCATCTCCTTTACCGCCAAAAGTGGCTACTTTTATCTGAGACTTTTATGATCTTTAATCAGTAAGTAATTCTCTTAATTTATCAAGTCTAGAATTATAAAAAGTGATTTTAAAAATGCTACAGGATATTAACAAGCATGATAGTGTTTTGGATTTTTCAAAGTGATTTTTGAATGCACGATTTTCGATATAAACTTTCATCCCCTATTTCACCCCCTTGGCAGTTGAATTTTGAAAAATCCTTCCTTTTTGAATATCTGCGTCTTATGAGGAATACGTTTACGAAATTTTAAGTTACTAGCCGTAAGAGTTGGGTCTGTGTGTTTATCCTTAGTCATTCAGTTTTGCCTTTTAAATATATTATAGATAGATTTTTTGCCAATTTTGAAGTGCTAAATAAACACATTACATTATATTATTATTATAACATCACGCATGTAATCTCAGAAGGGCTGAGGTGTGTTGGTTAAAAGTTTTGTGTGTTACTTAATGTTAATTCCAAAGGTTGACTGTTTGACAATCTATCTATATATATATAAATAAAAAGAGAAGTCCTGACTGACTGACTGACTCATCAACGCCCAGCCCAAACCCGTGGACCTAGAAAACTGGAATTTTGCACAGAGATTCCCTTTATAATGTAGACAAGGAATAAGGAATGATTTTTCGAAATTCAACCCCTAAGGGAGTTAAATAGGGGATGAAAGTTTGTATGGAAAATCGTTATTTTCACGCGGGCGAAGCCGCTAGCAAAAGCTAGTAAGAAATAAAAAAGTCCAGATTATTATGAACCTTATAACTGTGTAGGTACCTACATAAAGTATCAGTAATTATACCTGGACATTGGGTTATAGGTACCTAAGTGTGCGTCTCGAAACCATAACTTATACTAGGGATGTTGCGGAGCTTCGATTCCGATTCTGATAGGTCGAAACTTCCGATTACATCTCCAGTTTCAACTTCGGCTCCGAAACTTTTAAACCGGAGGTCGAAGCATATCAGATAGGGGCGGCGGAGTGTGGTGGACGCGGTCTACGACTATTTTATTTTACTAGGCCCGCCTTTTTTAACTCGTCTCTCTTCTGCCAAAATCTCTGGCTCCGCCTCTGACTCCGAGTTCAATTCCGATTCCGACTTCAGTTCCGGTAAAACCACCTCCGTAACATCCTTATCAGACTTAAACAAGGGCCCCAAATAGCCATTTTTGGATTAGAACGTTGCATAATTCCATGTAAATTGATTCATAGTTAACATGCAATTTGATGGCCGTTATTAGCCAAGCTTCAAATGAGTTGTAAACTTGTTTCAAGGTAGCATGCGAATATGGGGTCAGTAGAGCTTAGCAACGCATGTCGTTGGACCAGATTGCTTAATTACATAATTTGGTATAATTATTTATTCTACGGTTTGATTTACGTTGGTCAATGTGTCACTTACGCCATCTAGTTGAGACAGTTAATAACTTTGATTTAAAAACTATATTAAAACAGCGGGCATCAGCGACTATAAATTTTATAGTAGCTGATGCCCGCTGTTTTGTCCCTTTGGATGTCGGTTATCGCCACTAAAAGTATTCTCTTCACCCCCCCCCCCCCCTTTCAACCCCTTAAAACCCTTTTTTGCGTAGTCTATGTCCTCTCTCAGGCTCTAGACTATCTGTGTACCAAATTTCATTTAAATCGGTTCAAAAGTTTTGGCGTGAAAGCTCGACAGACAGATAGAGTTCCTTTCGCATAATATTAGTAAAGATTTTGCAATTGTTTTTAGAATGGGAATTCTGCGCTTGTTGTAGTTAATGACAGCATAACATTTAACTTTAGCTTAACATTATCAAGTTTCCACTCCTGAAACACAGGCCTTATCTCTGTGAGCTGTAAACCACAATGTGGATCTGAGTGTTTGTTGCTCGAATTTCACACATGTCTTCCAATTCTTCGGTTCTTTTAAATACTGTTTTTGTTAGTTGGCCAGGTTAAGGTAGATTACACTTACGACAAAGACGGCGGGCAGCAAACGGTGACATAGTTTACACTAAAGTACTGCAGTATTTTTCTTAGCAGAGTTCCCTGGATTTTTCCGGGACCCCATCATTAAATTCTGACCTGTTAACAACCCCAACCACCTGGGAAGTATATTCTTTTAGACAAAAGAAGAAATTTCTAAATTGGTCCAAGGGTCTTCGAGTACCCGTCGGGGCTGCGGGTTGGTCACAAAGATACCGCGGCCTCGACATAAAGGGCTAAGAAGGAACCCGGGTGGTTTTTAGTTAGTAGAAGTCTGACACTCCCTTTCGCTCTGCCCAAGAGCGGGAGGGGTTATTTGATGATTTTCCACCTACTAAACAAAAAAAGGGTCTTCGAGTAATCGTAAATAAATAATAATAAAAATAACCTTCTTTTTTGAAGTCGGTGGATAAAAATAAAAACCAGTACTGTCACTGCTGTCTGCCATTGCAGCTGGCCGACACTGTCGTTGCAGTCTGCGGTCTACTAATACCTTCAGAACCTTTACATCTTGAGGACTGGAAGTCCAAAGCCTGCTACATACCTTTCTCCTGCCAGCACACTGCGATATGAGCGCGTTCAGAATGAAGAAGGACATCCCGTGCGCGCATCCTGCCCAGATGGTGTTGTCTTCTACGCTGTTCTTGCATTCTGATACTTCCTGTAACAAGACATGAAATGTTAGATCAAGGTAACAGTTTTGTATAGCAAAATGCTATTGTTTGCCATTTCACGGTTAAAATAAGTCAAAATCGACAAATACGTTACACGTCAAAATATTGATTGGTGCTCAGATGGGAATACCTCTAAATCCCTATTTATATGTAGGTCCTTCGTCCTGGTCTGCCCATTTTTACCTTCTGTTGGTTAGTTTCTAAGTACTTAAGTATTTTTAACAAAAACTGTAAACCAATAATGACTATCTTTTTAAATGTTTCTCTTAGTTTAACTGCACTAAGAATTTCTCCGTTAACGTGGTTGCATTTTAAAACATTTAAAGTCAGCCAAACCTGGAATAACTATTTGGTAAATATACATTACTAGCACTTTGCCCACGGCTTCGCCCGCGTGGATGTCGGTTCAACTACAAAAGTGACGATTTTCCATACAAACTTTCATCCCCCTTTTTACCCCCTTAAAGGTTAAATTTCCAAAAACCCCTTCTTAGTGCTCCCCTACATTATAATAGGAAGCCGTGTGCAAAATTTCACATTCCTAAACACAAGTAATAAGATTTTCCATACAAAATTTCATCCCCCTTTTCACCCCCTTAAAGGTTAAATTTCCAAAAACCCCTTCTTAGTGCTCCCCTACATTATAATAGGAAGCCGTGTGCAAAATTTCACATTTCTAAACACAAGTAATAAGATTTTCCATACAAACTTTCATTCCCCTTTTCACCCCCTTAAAGGTTAAATTTCCAAAAACTCCTTCTTAGTGCTCCCCTACATTATAATAGGAAGCCGTGTGCAAAATTTCACATTCTTATACACAAGTAATAAGATTTTCCATACAAACTTTCATCCCCCTTTTCACCCCCTTAAAGGTTAAATTTCCAAAAACCCCTTCTTAGTGCTCCCCTACATTATAATAGGAAGCCGTGTGCAAAATTTCACATTCCTAAACACAAATAATAATATTTTCCATACAAACTTTCATCCCCCTTTTCACCCCCTTAAAGGTTAAATTTCCAAAAACCCCTTCTTAGTGCTCCCCTACATTATAATAGGAAGCCGTGTGCAAAATTTCACATTCCTAAACACAAGTAATAAGATTTTCCATACAAACTTTCATCCCCCTTTTCACCCCCTTAAAGGTTAAATTTCCAAAAACCCCTTCTTAGTGCTCCCCTACATTATAATAGGAAGCCGTGTGCAAAATTTCACATTCCTAGCCCCAGTAGTTTCGGCTGTACGTTGATATGTCACCCAGTCAGTTATCCTTTTATATATATAGATATACAAACTTTCACCCCCCTTTCCACCCCCTTAAAGGTTAAATTTCCAAAAACCCCTTCTTAGTGCTCCCCTACATTATAATAGGAAGCCGTGTGCAAAATTTCACATTCCTAGCCCCAGTAGTTTCGGCTGTACGTTGATATGTCACCCAGTCAGTTATCCTTTTATATTTATAGATATTCTGGTCGGGTATCGAACCTGCGACAAGCGGCATAGCAGTACTGAACGATTGGCTCAGTTCACTGCGCTAGTTGTGCTGTCATGTTATCATAAGATCTATAGGTACGGTCAGCATCAGAAGTAGCTGAACATTTCGGAATTTTAATTCTTTTATGTACAGGACTCTAGCTATTATTTTTAATGTTTCAGAAGATTATTTGTTAAAATAGTCCTTACACTTCAATAACATGTAGTAACGAGTAATATCTAACATGTTTTTATTAAAAAAACAGCTTCGAAACTTTGAGTAATGTTAATATACTTCTGATGCTGACCGTACGTAAAGTGTTGCAATTCATGATTACTTGGTGACTTTCACATAACTCCGTCTCTAGCTAGTCTTCATTTACCTGTTTAACTTCAACGGCGGTGGTGTTACTGAGTTGGAACAGCTCACAGAAGGAGGCATCCGCTGAGCTGGACGCGTACGACGTGAAGAAGATGTTGAAGATTGTTGGCAGGATGATCGCGAAGCTGTTGTTACTGTGCGTGGACGTGGAAATTGTTTAGTTAGTTAGCGTATCGTCCATCCATAACCTAAACTCAAACCATTTATTTCGAATAGGCCCATAACAGGGAGTTAGAATAAGAGATACCTACAGTCCAGCCACAAGCATATTATCTGTGATTAAGCTTCAGTTGTTCATTCCAAATTCGCAGATTTCATGAAGAAGAATGGACAAGAAATTCCATGGTTTTTTTTTTAAATAAGTTAATTAATAAAATAGCCCTGGGTGGAACCATGTAGAAAGACATTTTCACTTCTCTCGCTCTAAAATTCGTCTTTTGGTCGTGCGTAGGCGACATAAAGTCGGCTTAGTACCCGTGGTCCCTCTCGTAGTCCCCTTGAAGGGACCACGGGCACAAAAGTACCCGTGGTCCCTTTTTCAGATATCTCTAGAGCATAAAGTAAAATCTCCGTCGAAGACCAAGGTAATCGACACAGGTAATCGGCCCAACAGCCACAGGAACCACTTCAACTTCATAGAATAACCTCTTTAATTTAATTCGTTTCGTTAGTATTCTAAGAACAAGGGATTACTGCTTTTCATTACGAATACAAGGAAAGTTGATGGAAATAGGCTTCCCCCAATTACCTAAATCGCTTGATGGCAATAGGCTTGCTCTTAATTAGGTTGGTTGATGGCAATAGGCTTGCTCCTAATTACATCATTTGATGGGAATAGGCTTACTCTTAATTACATTGATTGATGGCAATAGGCTTGCTCCCAATTACCTAAATCAGTTGATGGCAATAGGCTTGCTCCTAATTACATCGTTTGATGGCAATAGGCTTGCTCCTAATGACATTGGTTGATAGCAATAGGCTTGGTCCCAATTACATCAGTTGATGGCAATATGCTTGCTTCTAATTACATTGGTTGATGGCAATAGGCTTGCTCCTAATTACATTGGTTGATGGCAATAGGCTTGCTCAAAATGTTTTTATAACTGAGCAGTAACGACATAAGTCAGGTGTTATGTCAAGTTTCCTACTGAAAAAAAAAAGGTAATTGGCGGGAACCATAATTATTATAAGCTAGCCTTTCGGTTTTCTATCGGTTACATTTCGGAGAGTGTGCGAGGGAATTGCACGATCTAATTCCGCCAAGCCCGTTCCATCATCGGACTACAAGACGTACGGCGATGCGCCACCGTTATATGGTGGACATCCTACCCGTACGCACTAAACGGTTTGGGAATACTTTCATTGTGCGTACAGCTAAGGAGTGGAATTCCCTGCCAGAGTCTGTATTTCCTGATAGCTATAACCTAGGGGTCTTTAAGTCAAGAGTGAATAGGTTACTTCTAGGTAAGCGTGCTCCATCGTCGACCGCATCATCACTTTCCATCAGGTGAGATAGTGGTCAAACGCGAACCTATCAATAATAAAAAATTAAAAAAAAAAAAAAAAATTACAATATTTACAAGTTGCTGTTTCATTTCCTCGCAATGAAGTGAAAAGTAGAGTGTAAAACTCGTCCATAAAACCCATTTTACTCTCTACTTTATATCCATCCTCGCTCGCAAGCTCGCATCGGATGGATAAACGTCTCGCGCAAAATGGTGCGTTTTATGCACTTGGTGTACAATCTACTATTAAAGACAATATTGTATAATCATATCAATTTAAAGATAAGGAGTAGGACAAACCCTACTAACAATAATACTAAATAAATCAATGCTTTGAATTTATATAAAACTATAATTTAAATAATAATATGGTAATCAAAGTAATTAAGTATTAAACTACAAAAAAAAACCAAAGGGGGAACAAAAAGAGTGGAATTTAAACTTAGAGAGAGACTCTGGGGTTATTTTTGAACTAGCAATTATTTTTATACAATATAATCAAACAAATAAAATGCTAAGGCGAAGTTGAGGGCTTTTTCAAATAAAAATTAAACCGACTTCAACAAAAAATCAAACACAAAAAAGTGAAAAATAAACTTAAGAAGGAAATCAGCTTCTGAAGTCGGTGACTTTTGTTTGATTTCATGATTTTGCCACCGACTTCCGAAGCTGATTTCCTTCTTAAGTTTATTTTTCACTTTTTTGTGTTTGATTTTTTGTTGAAGTCGGTTTAATTTTTTGTAAAAAAGTTTTTATTTTTCACTTTTTAGTGGTTCACATGTGCTTACCCCTTCACAGCGTACTGGCGTGAAGTTATGTTATGATCTGGTCTAAACAATAGACAGACATGACATTTCAGCAATCCCAGTCCATTTGCTATCATTCGTTGAGGAGTTCCGTTGCCTATCTCCGAAGTTCTTCATCAGATCTTCACTAAATTGAAATGGAACCACTCCGAGAAAGTACTCTTCCAAAAACTACTCAAATCACTTCAAGTGTGCCTATAAAATTTGAAGAGTTCCCTCTATTTCTCCAGGATCCCATCATCAGATCCTGACTTGGTGATCATGGGACCACTTGGGAAGTATATGCTTTCCAACAAAAAAAGAATTTTTCAAATCGGTTAGCAAGCGACGGAGTTATGAGGTAACAAACATAAAAAAAAAAAAAAAAAAAAAAAAAAAAAAAAAAAAATACAGTCGAATTGATAACCTCCTCCTTTTTTTGAAGTCGGTTAAAAAGTTAGCAAGACGCATTTCCACGTTATACGACATATTACTTGTTCTGGCAATACTTTGATATTGGAAAGTTAAAGGCGTGTTTTAATTTAAAACGACAGAAAGACCAACTACTGACACGGCTCCTGCAATGGGACAATAAAGCCGCAATTACATTTACCCCGCCCCGCGTGTCGCCGCGCTGCCTGACGCAACGTGCGGGTGATTACATTTACGTGTCGTGTCGCCACGCCGCACAGTGGATCGAAAATTGAACTTCGAAGACATTTAAATTCTTTTCGCTTTTTTATTTTTTTTTGCTTGTGATAAGCTTCTAATTACTCCAGCAGCTATGAATATATACAAGGAATATCATTTGATAGGTAAACTAAATTTAAAAAAAATTAAAATTAAAATTTTGTATGGCGTCAAAGTAATAAATCCAAATATCTTCAAAACCATAGTCTCGCAAGAAATATCCTTACAGATGACTGTTCTACAAATTATTTGTGATTTTTTGGTGTATTTTATATAACTCTGCCTTCTGCGGTTTTTTTATAAAAAATATATACGTTATATAAAAAAATGGTTGAACTATAACTTGTATTTACATCCAAACCAATGGGTTTATAAACTTGAAATTTTGCAGGGAGGTGTCTGGATTTTAGAGAAACACTACTGCATTATCCAAATTAAGAATTATATATTTTAATGACATCTTTAAAAAAAAAAGTGATAATTTAATTACGCATTCCAAGAACTCGTTTTTAATACTGTATTGTATGATCGTTAACCTAATAGATAATATCTAATTACTCAAATTATATAATAACCTTAATTTTGATGACATAAATTGCTGTAATTAGTATATCACTATTACTTTTATGACATCATTAAGGGTAGCTAAGCTAAACATTATAAAATGAAAGTTATTATTTACATTATAATATATACATAATAAAACTAACATATTTATACAAATAAGACTAAAAGTAAGTACCTACATACATGAATACAACGACGACAATAGGACACTTACGCGTAAAAGTAATAATAATATATAATAGGTTAACGATCATACATGATACAATACATGTATGATCGTTAACTTATTAGGAAATATCTACCTAATTACCCAAATTACTATTAATACTGTAAACGGGATATTTACCATGTTTTGATATTGTTGCGAGTTCCCGATATTTCGGCGCTGTTACAAGCACCATGATCACGGATAATCAAAACATGGTAAATATCCCGTTTACAGTATTAATAGTAATGTCAGTGACCATGTCAGTTTAAAAACTTATACCCAAATTATATAGTAACCTTAATTTTGATGACATAAATAATTGTAATTAGTATTTCACTATTAGTTTTATGACATTATTAAGGGTAGTTAAGCTAAATATTATAAAATTTAAGTTATAATTTACATTATACTAACATTTTTAAAACTAACATTTTTATAAAAATAAGATTAAAAGTAAGTACCTACATACATGTATACAACGACGATAATAGGACACTTACGCGTCAAAGTACTCCTCCGCATCGCTGCTATGGAAACAAGTCTAGAAGACTGGCAGCATTGCCACGTTGAATGGCAATGCTAATTCTTTGGCCAAAGAGATAGCCAAGAATATAGGTACATACACTTAAATTAGTTTTCAGAATCTTCAACAATATCAGAATCAGAACCAGAATCTGAATCGACCACATTAGTTCCACAATCTGAGGGGTGAAGTGCCTTTATTTCGTCGTCCATCTGCTTTTGATGTTCAGTAACAACAAAATTACTTTCTTTTGTGAAAGTGAATTGCACTGGGCGGCAATAAAAGGATGAGCATGGCTTTGGATTTGTCCAAATAGTGTCTTCATTACAGGTGATTTTAAGTGGTACCAGGGAAGTTATGAAAACACTTGAATCGTCATGGTCACCGCTCATACTCTGCTTGTATCTACTTTGATTAGAAGCACCATCGAATCCCCATTTGCATATCATTTTCAAGGACTTGTTATTTACAACTTCAGGCAAACTGTCCAAGATTCTTTGCGCTGTTTTGTCAAGCAAACCTTGCAATGTGATCTTGGCTGAGTAATCTGTCACAGTGATTGTTGCCTCTGGGGGATAGCATTTTTGCACTTTATAATAAGAAGGATATACATCCTTTGCACCTTCTCGTATAGCTGTAGTCCCTCAAAGTTATATATTGCCATTTCGACAGCTTTAGAAAGAAGTAGACCCAGCGCTTTCTCGGCCGAAAACACAGGTTTAGATGGTTTTCTAATCATTTCCATAAATTTGCCAGTTGCTTCGGGGTTCTCCATCATATACTCAATTACAGTTGCAATATTTCCCTGGCCTTGTTCTCTCAATTGAACTGCAGTAGCATATGCTAATTCAGAGCTATCGTGACCTTTCAGATCCATTATTCTTCTTTTTTTCTGCTTAGTACTTAGGTCTTCAAATGGTTTTCGAGGTGTAGATTTTCTCTTTGTCATCGTTTCTACTGATGATGTTGTTGATGTCGAAGGTTCAGGTTCAGTACAGCTTGTTTCAGAACTTTCAGCTGTTGGTTGTATACAGCTAGGCCAGTCGATGTTTGCTTCAAGCCAAGTTCCGTATTTTTTTTTTAATCCGTAAAGTTCCTTTGGGTATTCTGCCATCTTATAACTGCAACTCTCGTGAATCTTTGGCAAAAGATTTTCAAAGTCAAACTGTCTTCGTCAGAAAGACTATGATCCAAGCAAGATACCACTGTTTCAAACACTTTGTCACTATCATTCTTCTTGTCAGATTGTTTTAATATGACAAACAAATCTAGGTTTTTAACAAGGCCCTCCATACTTTACACTTAAATATCTACCGGAATGATTCAAATGCTCAATACGAACTAAATAATAGAATATTCTGCAGTTGTATTTATATGTAATACTCAACTACCCTCATTAATGCTATAATATTTAGCCTAATTACCCTTATTAATCTCACAATACTAATAATTAGGTACTAGTTATCATTAAGGTAATTATATAATTTGGGTAATTAGATATTTCCTAACGATCGATAACGGTTAACGATCATACATGTATGATCGTTAACCTATTATATATTACTTTGACGCGTAAGTGTCCTATTGTCGTCGTTTTATTCATGTATGTAGGTACTTACTTTTAGTCTTATTTGTATAAATATGTTAGTTTTATTAAGTATATATTATAATGTAAATAATAACTTTCATTTTATAATATTTAGCTTAGCTACCCTTAATGATGTCATAAAAGTAATAATGAGATACTAATTACAGCAATTTATGTCATCAAAATTAAGGTTATTATATAATTTGGGTAATTAGATATTTCCTATTAGGTTAACGATCATACAATACAGTATTAAAAACGAGTTCTTGGAATGCGTAATTAAATTATCACTTTTTTTATTTATTTAAAGATGTCATTAAATATACTTCTTAATTTGGATAATGCAGTAGTGTTTCTCTAAAATACAGACACCTTTCTGCAAAATTTCAAGTTTATATACCCATTGGTTTGGATGTAAATACAAGTTATAGTTCAACCATTTTTTTATATAACATATATATTTTTTATAAAAAAACCGCAGAAGTCAGAGTTATATAAAATACACCAAAAAATCACAAATAATTAGTAGAACAGTCATCTGTAAGGATATTTCTTGCGAGACTATGGTTTTGAAGATATTTGGATTTATTAGTTTGACGCCATACAAAATTTTCATTTTTTTTTTTTTTTTTTAGTTTACCTATCAAATGATATTCCTTGTATATATTCATAGCTGCTGGAGTAATTAGAAGCTTATCACAAGCAAAAAAAAATTAAAAAAGCGTAAAGAGTTTAAATGTCTTCGAAATTCGATTTTCGATCCACTGTGCGCCGCCTCACGAAAAATCGTCTCAGTCAGTACTGTGTCGTTCGTTCTACGTCGCCACTCGGCTGTCTGCGCGTGCCCACGCGCCGATTACACTAGACCCGACTGAGCTGACGCGTCACAACCCCCACCACCGACCCCACGCCGATCGAAATCGCTCGGTCGTCGTGGCGTCGGCAGGCTCTGCGACACGCGGGACGGGACTAATGTAATCACTCCAATACTAAATGTATGTAACCGATAGCTACCCCACGCATTGCGACACGCGGGGCGGGGTAGATGTAATTGCGGCTTAACAGTGACAATGAACTTCGGAGTAACGAAACACAGTCTTAATCGGCATTATTTATTCTTTTCTCTTTTATCCGAAAAAGGCGGCACGATATTGTGTGAGGAATACGCACACATTCCATTCGTCTTTTCCGAGCTTACGTTATTTAATGCCCACTTTCTTTGTTTCAAAGTTTATTAAAACTATAATTTAAAAATTGATTATTTTTTTAAATAATATATTTTTGCGTGAAAGTAGATCTTTCCATCAAAGTAAAGTCAAAGTGTGGTCTGTGAATCTGGGCCTAAGAAATATATTTTTGCGTGAAAGTAGATCTTTCCATCAAAGTAAAGTCAAAGTGTGGTCTTTGAATCTGGGCCTAAGTAAAACTCACGCGATATAAGTGACGAAGGTAAGGTAGTACAAGAGAGCAGTCTTCCCCAAGAGTGGCGGCTTGAACAGAGGAGCTATCTGCGTCCAGAGAGAGTGGAGGGAGAACACTCCCACCTCGTCCTTGTTGCCGTCCTCTAGGTAGATTTTTTTCACCTGTTTGTGGAAGAAGAAAGGGGATTAAATTCAGAGCTTGCAATGGGCGGGCTGAAGAACATGCAATGTTGAAAAACAAAAACAGCATACATTTAACGGCAACAATTTTTTAAAGAAATGGTGGTACAGGTGCCCGTTCGTTAGTGGTAACACTAACACTTTGAGCTGATCTAGTGTAGTCATCATCATCATCATTTCAGCTGATGACGTCCACTGCTGGACATAAGTAGGTAGGCCTCCCTCGGATCCCCGCAACCTTCACGAGGCCAGACCTAATAAAATGCTAGCTTCTACTGAGTTGGTTACCACCGACTGTAAGCTGCATGTCAAAATAACTAAATGTATGTCAGAAGTTCCATATCTATCTACATATATAAAACAAGATCGTGTTTGTTACAACACTTATATCTCGAAATCTGCTGGACCAATTTTCATGGTTTTTGATTTGTTGGATTTGTCTCCACCCCGAATAGCAGAATACATCTTGAAAATTATGAAAAGAAAAAAAAAGTCGTGTTAGTGTCAAGAACGGCTGGACGGATTTAGCTGAAAATTGGTAGGGAGGTAGCTAAGAACCAGGAGAAGGACATAGGATAATTTTTTTTTTTAATATGTTCTAATATATTACTATTAGGTAGGGTAGTAGGTAGGGTAGTAAATAGGTAGCTTGGATAAAACGCATTGCAACGCATGAGCGGGTTCAGCTAGTGTAAGTATATTAAACCGCATGAAGTCGTCAATCATTAGGTATCCTAATTTGTTGAGGCTTGTATTCTGCGAAACCCAGCAAAGATAAAAAGGCTCGGATACAACACAACACACAAAACCAGGAGCTTCAAAACCCATACTCACAGGAAACTCCTCTCCATCATATCCATTAGCCACATACATCCTCTTCAGGACCTTCACCGCTTCCTCCCCCCTTCCCACGTTGGCGAGGAACTTGGGGCTCTCGCTGTAGAAGTGCAGCATCAGCGCAGCCAGGCCCAGGGGTAGCGCCATGATGAGGGTCAGCAGCCGCCAGGGTCGGTAGACGATGCCGAGGAGGTACACCGTGAAGTCTAGCTTCATTATGAGGTAGGCGGTTACTGGGAATAGAAGAGTTTATTAATTTCTGGTCTTTTTAGGGTTCCGTAGTCAACTAGGAACCCTTATAGTTTCGCCATGTCTGTCTGTCCGGCCGTCCGTCCTCGCTTAATCTCGGTGACCGTTAGCACTAGAAAGCTGAAATTTGATACCAATATGTGTATCAATCACGCCGACAAAGTGGTAAAATAAAAATTGGAAAAAAATGTTTTATTAGGGTAGCCCCCCTATATGTAAAGGGGGAAGTGTTTTTTTTTTTATTTCAACCCTAACGTGTGATATATTGTTGGAAAGGTATTTAAAAATGAATAGGGGTTTACTAAAATCATTTTTTGATAATGTCAATAATTTCGGAAATAATAGCTCCAAAAGTAAAAAACAATGCGTCCCCCCCCCTCTAACTTTTGAACCATAAGTTTAGAAAACATGAAAAAAATCTGAAAAGTAGAACTTTATAAGGACTTTCTAGGAAAATCATTTTGAACTTGGATGGAAACAACAGATGGAAACAGCAGTTAACCAATATAATTTAGTCCCTGAATCGTATGAGCGCTTATACAATCCAGAGGTCAAGTTTCATTGGCCCGTATTTCAAACAAAAAAAGAATTATTACTACGGAACCCTACACTGAGCGTGGCCCGACACGCTCTTGGCCGGCTTTTTTCGATAAGCTTTCAACCTATGAAGTCCCCGGAACTAGGTGTCAGTCGTATTCTTGATTTTAATCATTAAACTGTTAAACTGTTATGATTCAATCAATGTATAAAAGGTTTGCTGGTGAATTGACTATTGCTATTTTGCTTTAACAGGCGCCGAAGAATACAGTCTGTATTTGAGTCTTTGATGTACCAATTGCAAAGCCGAAACGACAGATACTTGACCACTCTTGGATCGTGAGTCTATGGGCACAAACCCAGAGTGTCCAAAGGAAATGACGGCCCTGTCTAGGGTAGCGAATCAGATTGTCTAGCACACACAGGACGATGATATCCGCTGCTATAGTATTTAATTCGTACCGCTATAAGAAAAGAAGGACAGTGACTGTGTGTCAAGTATCTACTTACTATTCTTCTTAAAGTGTCGATGAGCTCAATTTTTAACCGATTTTCCTTAAAGGAGGAGGTTCTCAATTCGATTGGTATGATTTTATTTGATAAACCAGTAAGTAGCCACCTGCATAGCTCTAGCATTTGATTCGAGTAAATCTTCAAAAGTGCAAGTGTTTGTGCAGGATAGGTTTCGTATTTCCAGCAGAGGGGCTCCACACTGGCACTGCTTACTATCATATCGCTACATATAAAACACAGTCCTCCGCCGCATCTGTCTTTCTGTCTGTTCGCGTTAACCTCAAAAACTAATGCACCTATTTTCATGCTGTTTTCACCATTGGATACAGTGGTTCTTTTTTTTTTGGTGGGTGGAAAAACAATATAATATAAATATAATTTGACGCGGGTGACTCCGCGGGCATCAGCTAGTCTACTTACTATAATACAGTGTAGGTGTGATCATGAGCGCGCTGGTGATGAGCAGCATGTACTTGGCGCGCACCTTCGTGCCGCAGCACTCGCCGATCAGCGCGTACGTCGCTGACTCGGCTGCACTGGATCTGGAATGTGAGGTTAGGAATTATTATAACAAAATGGTGAATCATCATCATCTGACTAGCCATTTGGGGTCACTCTAAACGGTGGCAGCTGAATAGCAGTATTTTACATGGAGTGCATGGCCTATCTGAAAAAAGTGAAAAATGGGGGCGTATTAATTAGCACAGAAAATAAAGGTGACATAGAGAAATTAAAAAATTCGGAGAAAATATTCACCTCGGGCCTAACCATCGAAGAACCATCTCAACGGCGTCCTAGAGTTACTGTTATTGGTGTTCCCGTAACCCTTACTGAGAAGGAGGTATTTGACTGTATTTACGAGCAAAACCTCTCTGACAAGTTACCGAATACAACACGTGAGTCCGTCCTGGAGAAAATAAAATTGAGCCATAAATCGGGTAAGAAAGGCCTTCCTACTTGCAACTACATCTTGGAACTCCCAGCTAGCATAAGGAAACTGCTTATAAACCAAGGCAGAATTTTTATTAATTGGTCTTCATGCCCTGTGAGAGACTTTACGATAGTCACCAGGTGCTACAACTGCCAGCAGTTTGGCCACGCAGCTAAGTTTTGCCGTGAAACCAGTCCTACATGCAACCACTGTGCAGAGAGTGGACATTCCTCGAAGGAATGCAGCAGCAAATCTTCTTCCCCTCAGTGTGCAACATGCAAAAGGTTCAAGAGGAAATGTGACCATCCAACTGGTGACGCAAGTTGCCCGGCACGTAAATATGCCGAGACGAATTATATTAATTCAATAGACTATGAGGGCGCCTAAGAGCGCCACAGAATTTTCTATTTAGTGGGCACATCTTAGTTTGTAAATTATTATAATTAATCAACTAATTAGTGATCTATAGATAGTTTTACTGTGTCAGAATCTGAAATATGTAATGTTGAGGTCTGTAAACACCTTCTGCATTCTGGTGACAAAACGCATACCTACCTTGCTCCTAACACTAAATGCTGACAAAACGAAATACGTTTTATTTACAATGAAAAATACTAACTCACTGCTTATGTACTAACCTAAACATTTACGCGCATAACTGTATCACGTGCGCTGACTCTGCATGTTTCTACCCTACTTTCGATAAAGCTGACCATCTGTTTTCTAGGTGTCACTATTGACTCTAATCTACTGTAAACATTGTGTTTTAATTATGTTTCACCTAATATCTACCTATAAATATATAAGCTAATTTTATTGTTGTTTGTACCTATTTGACTGTGCTTATATTATTTTGTAATTTCAATGTCCCAGTTAAATTGTGCTACGTAAAGTGATGGCCTGAAACACAGGTTTACATAAACCTACATCGGGCAGGTCGCTACCATACATTTGAATTATAAAATTTTCACTACTTGCAAATATTAAATATATTTTAGATATAGTTTTACTTATAAGCACTAATTATACCATTGTATTAGAAACAACACTATTGTGCCTAAATGTATACCTTTTGTACTACTTTTTCTTAAATAAATTATTCTTATTCTTATATCAGAACGAATGTTGAATACGGAAGTTTAGTTGGATTTACGAAAATTTAAAGAATTTATTAAACGTAGGAATAACACATAAATTGGTTCTGAATTTTTTACTTCAACGAATTTAGTCATCTTATCTTGTTATCAAATAATTAATTTCGATTAAGATAAAGCCAGATCTGAGGTGATGAGGCTCGGATCGGGAACAGCTAGGGACGTAGAGTATCAGCTCCTTGCCCCATGCAGTGTCTATTATTTGTGTTGATATTTTGTATACGCATGCCTAGCTTAGGGGCAGTTGCTCACATTTATTCTTTGTACCTTATTCTAACTGCTTTTAAATACTAATAAGTTAAATTTTTAAGGAGAAATAAACTTATTATTATTCAAGATTTTGTAATGCAGATACATGCGTGTAACATCATATCTAATTTTTTTTTTACTTATTTACCGTAAGGTGCGTAAAATGCTATACTTACAATGCTGAGCTGATAAACCTCAGTGCAGCCAACACCTGCCAGGTGGGGGATAAGCTGCTGACGGCCGAGCTGATGAAGCTGCCACACATGGCCCACATGAGCACCAGCTTCCTGCCACGAGTGTCCGACAGGTAGCCCCACGGGTATGACATTACTATTATACCTGGAAGTGGATCCGAGAACATCGAGTTTAGATTAGAGCTAATTGAGCTGCTTCGTTGGTCTATGGTCTCAAGCGCGACTGATATGCATGACGTCCTAGGTTCGAGTCCCAGGGTTATTCAATTCTTCCATCACGAATTTCTCAGAAGCAGCCTAGGAGTCTGGATTTGTGGCTGGTTGATGGCAATAGGTTCACCCCCTATTACATGGGACTTAAACGAAGAAATGTGGGTGTGTTGGTGGTAAATCAAAATGGGTACTTCTTTACCTCTCTACGTAACCCTTCGGGAATTAAAGGTGATGTTATATTTATGTTATAATTGCATTTTATCGTCACGTAAAGTCGTAACAATAATGAGACAGATATTAGTTTAATTTCTATTGCAATGACGAATTTCGAAGTAAGTAAATGTTCAAAGACTTTCTATTATTTAATTCAAAAGCGGCTCAACATCTACATTTTGCTTCGTCGACAAAGGCAGGCAGGCTGTTTTGTAAAATATTTCAGCCGGAGCAAAAATACCGATATATTCGATAAATTAATTATGATTATTATAAGCCTACATTGACATCCACAGCAGAGCAAAAGCCTTCCTTCCCTCCTTTGTGATCAATATTTATATTTATTCAAAAGTGTGAAACCAAGACAGAGCAAAGCTATTTTTAGATTTTGCTATTATGTTTATAACAGGCGCGTTTATACGTGTCACTTTGTCAAATACAACAAGAACCACAAGAAAAACCAATTTGAAGTCTCACAGGGATGCACAGTCCCGAACAAAACAAACAGTCGAAACTGTCGCCAAACACTCACCAATACACGCACTACTACAAGTAGTTATGGTCACTTTATACATATTTTTTTGGCAAATTCAACCTTACGCAGATTCCTTTTACAATGCAGTTATAAAAAGCAATATAAAAAGTATTTTGTACGACCGTGCAGAGACGCGAGCGACGCGAGACTATTTGAAATGAGTTCATTGTGAACTCATTTTAAGCGGACGGTTTTGAGACGCGGAGTGTGTATCTTGGGTTTTATTATATCAATGCTCACAGGTCTGTAGAATCAACTGAAAATACCTATTTTATTAAAATACCTGTTCCTTAAAATACCTATTTACTTACCAGCAAATGACATAGAGGACAGGATGCCAATCTGGCTCAGGGTGAGGTTCAGGTCGCAGGTGGCAGCCGTCACGATGATGCCCAGCCCGAAGATGTCGATCCCCATGGCGATGATCAGCATGAAGCAGGTCAGGAGTAGACCGTAGTTGTACTTGCCGTGACCTGCAGGGAAAGACTGGTTAGATGGTTCTGTTGAGTTAAGGCATCAAGCATTTAAATGATAAATAGGAATGTTAACTAAAAAAAATCTAATTAGTCCGTCAGATAGATTTTCAAAAAATATTGGACACATATTTTTTCTTTTTTCACGTAAACAAACAATGAAGACGATACAGTGCTTTGAAAACTCGTGTGACGTCTTATTCTAAGACTAATGTCTTAGAATATGACGTCACACGAGTTTTCAAAGCATTTTTATGTATGGCATTTCTTAGCGAGCAGTGACGTCACAACCTCCCACTCAAATCTTTGACGCGTTTTATCTTCGTCAATTTTTATTGATTTGATAAAACAAAAAATACGTATCCAATATTTTTCTATAATCTAACAGACGGACTAATTAGAATCATATTTTTTTAGTCAGTAAACATCCTTATTTGCTGCTTTGCTTTTAATTTTTCAATTGATGGGACAGAGGTCCCACAGGCAACCTCTATGTGATGATGATCGATGCTGAGTGAGCGATGATCAATGAGTCATCATCTTTCTGCCCTTGTCCCATATATATTATTTGGGGTCGGTGCAATACGTTTTTTCTTCCATTATCCCCCGTCAATCGTCACGCTATCATCAATTACTCATTATTCCTGCATAATAATTAATCCTCACACAATCCATCTATCTTTTCTTTGGTATTCCTCTCCCTCTGTATTCATCAACATTGTCATTCAGCGGTGATCAATAACTAATGATATAAACACAAAATAATCTCCTACTAGAGTTTGAACCCTCGCCCACGACTACGACTCGTAAATCGAGGGGCTGCTCTTCCCGTCGGGGCTGCTCTTCCCGTCGGGGCTGTGGATTATCGAAACGATAACGCGGCTCCGACACAAGGGCGAAGAAGGAACATGGGTTTGGTTTTTAGTCAGTAGAAGTCTGACACTCCCCTTCGCTCTGCCCAAGAGGAAGAGGAGGAGGTTATTTGATGATTTTCCACCCACGAAAAAAAAATAATGGGGCTGCTCTTGGCTTCACTGGGCACAAATGTTTGTAGGAAGACAGAAACAAGGGAATATGCCGATCTGTCACCCCGTAGGTGACTTGGAATGCATCTGTAAATGAAGGCTTAGGACAGAACAGCGGACAGAGGGTAGATAGTTTCGACCAGCATTTTGCAGTCATCCCGCGATCACGGAGCTTGCAACTGCTTCGAAATATCAGGAGCTCTGATTAATTGATAATCTCTAGACCCCACTATCCCCTTCGAAAGTAATTCGCAGTGTAAATTTAGTTATAAATCGTGAAAGCTTAAAACAGTATTGAAAAATCATGCCACTTTTAAAAATCTATAGTAAACCTATACTGGCTTGGACAGTGTTTAGTTAAAAGATGTTGGCGACAAACTCAGATTATGATTCGTTCACGTCAAAGATCATTTGAAAATATCGTGATGCCATCTAATATTGTCATCTATTGTTTTGAGATAAAAGTACACTCTAAAGTTGATAACCTCCTTAGATCACATGGCAGATTATCATCACCATATATCACGTTGTCTTTACATGAAGTCCCATTGGTTTTTATCAAAAAACCTCGTGCTAAGGTCGTAAGCACAATTACACCAGTCACAATAGAAAGAAAGAAAAATATTTATTTGTCGTAGAAACAATAACGAGCATAAAAAGAGACAAAACAACAAAACAAGAAAAAATAGAGAAAAGAGAAATTATTGTAACAGGACATCGAATGTATTTTCTGAATAGTGAATTCATGTGACATCCACGAACTTGCACTATAAAGTGCGTACAGTGTGCGTGTAGTGGCCTACAGTTCACCTGATAAGTGCCATCATGATAATGCTCAGTTCACTATTTTATGATTCTGCCAAAGCAGATGTTTTTGGCCCCAGGTCTCCTGGAGGGATATGGGTTGATGGACGACACAAGTACTTTCAAACGACACGCTATTTCCTACACCGATTTCAATTAATAATGATCAAGATATAAATCACAAAACAAATCATTATTTAGCAGTTAACAACGAAGTAACTGGCGGCGTTACAAATTATGTTAACTATTAACTTGAGACTAATAATTAGTTTGTTAAACGTATAAACAAGACGGAGGATTACTGATGCCAAGTTCTGTAGCTTACTTTGTTTATTTTTAAAGGAAAAGATACAGTTTTATCACTGCTCTTGCAATTTGTTACCGTGAAATATCTGCTTTGAATAAACTAATTATCAGACAATGTTCCGACTAGCGCGATGGAATCTAAATAAATGCCTCACGTGCTCCTGGACTACAAACAAGGAACGATGTTTGAAAAATCAACTCCTTATCGTTACATATTATAAAACAAAGTCCTCTGCCGCGTCTGTCTGTCTCATCTCATTAGCCTATAATGTTCCCACTGGTGGTACTCAGGCATCCTCTCTAGAAGAGGGATTCTCAGTACATCTTTGCCAACATTTTATATATTAGACAAAATATCCATCAGTACACTAAAAACAGTGATATCCACAACTTTAACACTAGAAATAAGCATAAACTACGCGCTCCTTTTCACAGGCTTCACAAAGTTCACAATTCATTCGTAGGGCTCGGGATTACATTTTATAATAAACTGCCATCTTCTTTTCTAGACTTGCCATTTAATGAGTTTAAAGCCAAAGTTAAATCTAATCTTTGTTTAAAAGCTTACTATTCTATTAACGACTACTTAGATGATAAGAATAGTTGGTCGCTGAGTTGAACACAAGACAATGTTTGTTATTTGTGTTCTTTCTCCAAAATTAGTTTACTGTTATGTTATGTATTTATTATTTTATTTTTACATTGTTTATTGTTATATACTTTTGTTTATTACTGATTGTGTCTGTAGTAAATCTTAAATTTAACTGACACCTTGCTATTGTATCGAGTCTGGTTCTTCTAACCAACCTAACAGACAGATGTGTGCTGGGGAGTTTGTTCCGCCACTTCTTCTTTCCAGCTAAACACTAGGAAGTGTCGATGGGTGGGCGTTTTTGGGGGACTGTCTTATAAAAATGTAAATACAGTGAAACCTGGTTAAATGTGTCTCAGATATCGAAATCTGTCTCATGGGAACTCATTACTGGGGCAGTATGAGTTCCAGTTTTTCCAGAGATTTCTCACTTATCCAGGTCCCAGTTGGCCAAGTTTCACTGTAGTAAAGTAAAGTAAAGTAAAGTAAATTTTGACCTTCGAAAAGTGCTGATTATCAGCCTAGTTTGAATAAATGAATTTTGATTTTGATTTTGATGGGCTATAATCCACTACACGGGCCCGTGCGGGTTGTCTGTTCGCGAAAAACTCTAAAACTGCTGCACCAATGTTCATGCTGTTTTCACCAATGGATAGAGTGTGAGTTCTCAAGGAAGGTTTTAGTATATATTTTGTCAAGCTCCGTCATCCACGCGGGTGAAACCGCGGTCAGAAGCTTAAGTGCTTGGCCAGACTGGCAGCGCGGCGCGGGGAGCGGCGCGGGTGCGGGAACGCGCGCGATTTGCCTGTCCGCACTGGACCGCGATTTCGTTCCGAGCGTTGTCGCGTTCAACTGTTCGTCCAGTGTTTGTCAAAATATAATATGGATGACGAAGACTTGTTTTTATTGGAAAATTCTTACTTTAAATGTAAAATTCGGTTATTTTGATTAATTGGATACTTCTATAAATCATTATAAATAATTGGATTAATTTCTTAAGCTTTAACTTATAAAAGTTAAAGCTAAATAAATAAATCCAATTTATCTGGTTATCTGGCGCAGACTAAAGTTTGAGATACGCCGCACCCGCGTGGTTTATCGCTTGCCGCCCCGCGCACTCACTGCGGCCACTTGTATGAACGAGCTATGGCACGAGTTGCCCGCGCGCTCCCCGCGGAAACTAGCCCGCGCCGCTTCCCGCGCCCGCGTGCCCACTACGGACACTCAAATGAAGTTCCATACGTTTAAGTTTGTCGCGCCGCGCCCGCCCCGCGCCCGCGTTTGCAGTCTGGCCAAGCACAAAAGGAAATAAAGTATGGAATTTAGAAAGTATCGATGGAAAATTTCATCTGGTGCACAACTTAACTAAAAATGATTTAAATATTTATATCCAGGTGCATCCGGTGAAACCGTTGACCCCAACATATTGAGAAATCTATGGGAAAAAATATTTTCACTGTTATTCTCAGGAAAGTATATAATTTCATTATTTAGTTACATTACCGGATAGCGCAGTGCAATAAATGCACCTTATTATGAATCCTTACTAAATTGTTCATCATCATCATTTCAGCCAAAAGACATCCACTGCTGGACATAGGCCTCAGGAACTAAATTGTTACTTATAACTAACTAGCTGATGCCTGTGGCTTCGTCCGAGTGGATGTCGGTTAACGAGGCCAAAAGTAATCTTTTCACCCCCCCTTTCAACCCTCTTTTTTTTTGGTGGGTGGAAAATCATCAAATAATTCCCCCCCGCTCTTGGGCAGAGCGAAGGGGAGTGTCAGACTTCTACTGAATAAAAACCAACCCATGTTCCTCCTTCGCCCTTGTGCCGAGGCCACGTCATCTCTTTCGATAATCCGCAGCCCCGACGGGCGTCGGCCCTTGCGGACCCCTCCCTCTTTCAGCCCCTTTTTCGCATTAAAAAATAGCCCATGTCCTTTCTCAGTACTATCTGTGTACCGAATTTCACTTAAATCGGTTTACTTATAATTATTAAAGATGGTTCCGTGCTTCGGCAGGCACGTATTTAATAAGCCGGTGGTCCTGGCCGCCAAATGGCGGTCGTCAAACCATGTCAGAGGCCCTTGCGGCGGTTTAGAAACTCTGACACTAGGGTGTGTGGGGCCGTTAGACCTTACTGCCCACACGATAAGAAGAAGAAGACTTATAATTTATTATGGCATGAAAGCGCAACAGACAGACAGAGTTACTTTCAAATCGCATTTATCCTAATATTTGTAAGGATTTCTATAACTAATAACAAACATAGAATTCCTAGAAAATTCACTCAGAAAAGACAAAGAAAGGAAAATCGTTTAGAAAATATTATTTCAAGGATATAAAACCTGTAGCGAATTGCTAGATTGTCTTCACTATTTATTTATATGTAGATTCCGACCATGACGCAATATAATGTACTCGTTATATCTATTTTACATAGTATTTAGCATTACAAAGTACCCGAAATAAATGTCTTTTTTGTACAGAAACTACGAAAAATCTAGAATGACATTTATGTAAATAGAACCAAACAAAGTCCTTCATTTTAAGCGAGTCTTTACGATATTCAGCTGCATCCGGTTAGACTGGAAGTCGCCCCATGTAGTTCGGCGAAGGATAAAGGTACTAGTTGGTAGCGGACGACATGAAGCTGCAGCAAACGACGTGTCGCAGCGACACTACTGGTTTCTACGTATTTCTATGAAATTGAATAATAATAATTTATTATTTTATATGAAACGACGACATGTCGTCTGCTGCTGCGTGCAGTCGGCTATCAACTTGTACCTGTAGGCAGATGATGATGATGGTGTATGACTTTTTTGGTTGCCGATTGAAACTATGCCTTTTACATTTCATTTTATTACCCGAAGATATAATTAACAGGCCCGTCGGGGCTGTGGTTTATCGAAAGGATAACGCGGCTCCGACACAAGGGCGAAGAAGGAACATGGGTTTGGTTTTTAGTCAGTAGAAGTCTGACACTCCCCTTCGCTCTGCCCAAGAGCGGGGGGGGGGGGGGTTATTCGATGATTTTCCACACACCAAAAAAACAAAGATATATTATCAGCACAAGATACTTAAGAAATAAAAAGAAAAACGTTGTGATATAGGTACCAAAATCGAAAATTAAAAAAAAAACCTGTGACATCTATTGGCCCGAAATGGGCCCACTTGATATTTATACCGTAATAAAATAATAGAAAGTCATTCTCAATGCCGTCGTCATCAATTTGGACAATATCTTACCCCAAATACCAAGTCACAGGTGTAAACTTAGCTTAAGAATACTTATTTTAGGCTGTATATTGATTGATTTAAAGAAAAAACAATAAAATAGGATGTATATATTTAGTTGTTTTTAAGGTTTCGTCTGCCTTCAATGTAAGTCAGGACTTTAGGAGTGCAGCACATAATCACACATCGTGAATAGGAAATTCACGATGTGTGATTATAATTTAATTGGTAAGATTCAGAATATGGTAGATTCATGATGGATAATCCGAAGTCTGTAGTCTTACCCAGGAGGAAAGCTTTAACCTCGTAATATTGCATTGCGGAGGTCTTGTAAAACACATGTGATATGCAATAAATGATTGAATTGAATTGAGGTCAAACAGGCAGTCGCTCCATGTAAAATACTGGTACTCAGCTGCATCCGTTTGTATTGAAAACCGACCCTAACGTCGATTTATGGAGTAAGGCTCGTCTCTAGTATAGATGGTGAATGTCCCCCGACTCTAGGTTGTTGTCATTGTATCGTTTTATAAAATAAATTTTATAAATTAAAAAGTAATACAACAGGGCTCCAAAGGTTTACAAATGTTTCCTGACAAAAAAAAATATGATTCTGTGAATAAACAGAATCATATTTTTTTTCGTCTTATAGATTATCGAAAAATATCGGATACGTCCTTTTTTATCCAATCTATATCTACACTAATATTATCAAGCTGAAGAGTTTGTTTGTTTGTTTGAACGCGGTAAACTCAGGAAAGTGGTTGGTATTGAAAAAGATTTAGCTTAATTTATGTCGGATAGTCGATATATCGAGAAAGGTTATAGCTATATATATTTACACCACACACACATACACACGAACACACACACACACATACACACGAACACACACACACACACACACACGAACACACACACACACAGCCCATTTAATAAATAGATTAAGATTATGTACTTACCTATTTTCATTTTTTATGTACCTATATAACTTTTTTGCTTAATTTATAATAGTCTCTATTACTTGGCACCTATTCTTGTATTTTAAATACTCGAGGGGAATGGTGCTGATAGCTGAAATACAGGCTATGCCTAGTTCGGCTACAGACGCTAATCTCTTTGCTCTCTCTGAAATTGTTGCCACATTGCATTGTAAAATAGTATTAAGTTGTTGGAAATAAACTATTATTATTATTATATTTATGTGACGCAGACGAAGTTGCATGGGTCAGCTAGTTAATAAATAAAATAAAATTCAATTATATTTTTATGCTAATTTTAGTCGTAGTACACGACTAAAATTAGCAAAAAAAAATAGGTATAATGTTTGAATACAATGTTTTCTGCGTTTTTTATATTTAAATCTCGATGAACTTGTGCTCTGGAAGTGTGACGGACTTGTTTCGTTGATTTTTAATTTATAAACAGGTTTATTTGCGTCATGCTAATACTTGTTAAATGTGCAGGTTTCTCTTATCATACGAGTTGGTAAAACACTAGTATAATGTATATCATAATTATAATAATCTTAATTTTGATCTTCTTACTAAATTTTTAGTAAAATTGAGCGAGTTTCAACATCGGGAAGAATCATCACTTGCTTCGATCAAGGAAAACATCGTGAGGAAACCAGCATGCCTTAGAGATATTTCTCGATGTAAAGTCAAGTCACTCTGCCCATGTGCGGCATAAAAACTCTTAGGTGCATCAGATTACGCACTAACCACACAATGTAAAAAACTTTTTAACAAAAAATAAAACCGACTTCAAAAAAAACACAAAAAAGTGAAAAATAAACTTTAGAAGAAAAACCAGTTTCTGAAGTCGGTGACTTTTGTTTGTTTGATTTCATTTTTTTGCCACCGACTTTTTATTTTTCACTTTTTAGTGGTTCACATGTTCATGGGTCAATGTGGACAATTTAGTTTTTTTTTGAGTTTTGTTGATTTTTCCAAAACCGCTTGTCCGATTTCGATAAAAAAAAATATGGGACCATTTCATCTCGCATGCCGTCACTTTCTTTTGAATATTTTTGAAGTGAGACGGCATGCTAGATAAACCAAGCGTAAGTTAAACCAGGTTTAACTTTTTTTTATTAATAAGGCCGTTATAGTTTCGCCATGTCTGTCTGTCCGTCCTCGCTTAATCTCTGTGACCGTTAGCACTAGAAAGCTGAAATTTAAAACCAATATGTGTATCAATCACGCACAAAGCGGTAAAATAAAAATTGGAAAAAAATGTTTTACTAAGGTAGCCCTGTAAGTAAAGCGGGAAGTGATTTTTTTTTAAATTTCAACCCTAACTTGTGATATATTGTTTGAAAGGTATTTATAAGTGAATAGGGGTTTACTAAAATCATTTTTAATAATGTCAATAATTTCGGAAATAATCGCTCCAAAAGTAAAAAACAATGTGTCCCTCCCCCCTCTAACTTTTGAACCATAAGTTATAAAAAAATAGAATAGTTAGAATATGAAAAAAATCTGAAAAGTAGAACTTTTTAAGGACTTTCTAGGAAAAATCATTTTGAAAGTAAAAAATTATAAATAAATAAAAAAAAATCATAATGGATACCCACCTTTAAACTCATAAGTTTGTGGGAACACTTATTGTGACGGACGGGAAACTACGGAACCCTACACTGAGCGTGGCCCGACACGCTCTTGGCCGGTTGTTTTTATATCATAACTCATTTAATATTATTATTATAACTGATAATTTAAACCTATGATTTTCCTGCATAATCTACTTATTATTTTCTATTTTCTGCCATTTCTGCTTATAGAAGCGGAAAACTGGGGGTCTAAAACGGCCACTTTGGCAGATCATAATATGAATTGCGTTAAAAATCGTAAAATGAACCATTCATAATAGTAACTGCTTCTGTGCCTATTTAGGAAAATAGATCATAATGGGAAAATAATATGAATTGCGTAAAAAATCGTAAAATAGTCACAGACGCAATTACTATTATGAATGGTTAATTTTACGATTTTTAACGCAATTCATATTATGATCTGCTAAAGTGGCCGTTTTAGATGCCCTGATCAGAATATCTTTTGACAACCTTGAAATAAAGCATTAAAAAATCCTAATGACATTTTATAACCTTGAGTAACTTGAAATAAATTAGAAAAACTGGATGATTATAATGCTAATTTTACAGAAAAAAACTCATGCGTTAGAAGGAATGGGTCTAGTTTTTATTGCGTGACTACGTCATCCACATGACGTGTCACGCAATAATAATAAGACCCAACTACCACCTACTACGAGTTATACCTAAAGGAGTTATAAAATAATTTTATTTCATTTTTTATTTTATTCTTTTTGGAAAACCTACAGCTAATACAAACAATGTACTTAAACAATAAACATTTGAGGGCCAATTACAGGTTCCCACAGTTAAAATTCGAAAACAAAGAAAAAACAACAACAACAAAAAGAAGAGGTAACAATAAACAAACACAAAGTAACACCATCGAAGAATATAAACTTAGAACCAAAAATCAACAGTTAATTAACAATTTACAATTATTTAACTGCAAAAAATGTTTTCACCAACATATTTTTACGCCGAGACACACTGATGTTGAATATGTCCAAATCATGCTCACTAATCAGTTCGTTAAAGCTTCTGCTGGCACGGATCAGAAATGAATTCTGCCGAATTCTTCTGATTAATTTATCTCAAAGTGGTCTAAGGCCTCGTCTTAACTAAAGCGATCGTAGGGTAATCAAGTAACCATCACGGTCATTTTTTTCGCTGAAAATAATTATGGCTGCACTGATGATGACCAGGGGGTCTAAAATACCGTTGGGGCTTCGGGTTGTTCGAAAGAGATACTGCGGCCTCGACACAAAGGGCTACGAAGGGACATGGGTGGTTTTTAATCAGTAGAAGTCTGACACTCCGTACCGCTCTGCCCAGAGCGTGAGGAGGAGTTATTTGATGATTTACCATCCTACAAAAAAAAGGGGCCTATTATGGCCACTATAGCAGATCATAATATGAATTGCGTTAAAAAGCGTAAAATGAACCTTTCTTAGTAGTAACTGAGGAAAATAGATCGTAAGAGAAAGATAATAATAAATGAATGGCGTTTAACGCCAACATTTTTGTATTGATTTTTATCTCATGATTCTCTCTCAAAGGGCCGACGCCCGTCGGGGCCGCGGATTTTTGTACTAGATAACGTGGCCTCGGCGCAAGGGCAAATAAGGAATATGGGTTCGGTTTTTAGTCAGTAGAAGTCTGACACTCCCCTTCGCTCTGTCCAAGAGGAAGAGGAGGAGGTTATTTGATGACTTTCCACCCACGAAAAAAAAAAAACAATAGTTTTTTTGTAAATCGCAAAATACCACTAATTTCGCACTATTCGGCCGCAGCGAAAGACGTAACAACCGCTTTGTAGTGCAAGCTGGTTAGAACTTTATTCTAATAGCATTTCAAGCGAAGTTTGAACCACCACAAATAGGGTTGCTAATCTGAGGTAGCATACGCTCTTAAGCCGATGATCTCGGTTGTCATTTGTAGACCTTTGTAAGTCGTTGTCCGAAAGTACTTATGACAACTAGGCTTACCAATGGGTATCTCATTACTTAGTACTAACTGGGTTGCGGAGGTCAGTTATGTAGTCGCAACTTGTAAAATATTAGCAGATGAAATAGATGAATCCGGTAAGACTGGAAGCCGACCGCAGCATACCTATTTGGGGAAAGGCTAGGCAGATGATGATGTGTCGTATTACTGACAAAGATTTCGTTATATCTTCGGACTTATTTATTTATTTAAACTTCTCGCACACAAAAAAAAGGTACAAAGGCGGACTTAATGCCTTAGGCATTCTCTACCAGTCAACCAAGGGTGGTGTAGAGATTAGATGGCAGGTGCTCTTTTTGAGAGAAACAATGATAAAAAAAAATATTCAAATTTAATATGATTTATAAATATAATATACAAATAGTTACATAAATAGATTATAAACATATACCTATTCTATATAATTATATAAATATAATATATGTTTACAAAATCAAGATAGAGAGATGTTGAAATAACTCTACACTATTTATTTAGAAAATAACTCTGCAATTTCCGCTTAAATGCATACCGACTTGTGGCCGTCCTGATATCAAGAGGAAGCGCATTCCAAAGAAGAATAGACTGATTATAAAAAGGACAAATGAACAAAGTCAATCAAAAGTATGAGAAGGACAGAGTAGGAGTAGATTGTTAGAAAAACGCAGATTCTTCACGTGTGTAGAACATAGTTAATGGAAGTGATATTTCATAGTTTCTAATAAAAACTAAAATTTGAGACCAAATTAGGTAATCACAAAATGTTGAATTCGAAAAAACCTTCATCATCATCTTTCTCCTGCCCGTATTCCAATTTATTTAGGTCGGCGCAACATTTCTTCTTCTCCCATACTTCCCTATTTCTCGTCATCTCTGCAGTCACCTCCTTTCTAGCCATATCATCCTTCACACAGTCCATCCATCGTTTCTTTGGCCTTCCTCTCCTTTTATAGCCATCTACATTCATACTCAACACTTTCCTCACAACATTTCCTTCATTCCTTCGCATCACATGTCCATACCACGACAATCGATTACCAATCAACTTTTCATTCAGCGGCGCCACTTTCAGACTTCCTCTTATGTACTCATTCCTTATTTTATCCTTTCGCGTCACACCACACATCCCTCTTAGCATTCTCATCTCAGCCAAAAAACCACCAAAAAACATCCACCATCGAAAAAACCTTATCAATATTAAATAATCATTAGTTGAAGGTCGAAAGTTAAAAAGACAGCACCCAAAAATGCTCTCAGTTGACGATGACAACACTTTGAATTTCTTATTTTAGACTTGAGGTCAGGTGTTTGCGGTTCGCACTTCCCACAATCATTCAGATGCGTATTACATACTACTGAGATCTACCATTTAGTCTTCAAGATCTCCACAGTTCAATGGTCACTTTGTAACTAATAGGAAGGACGTAGTAAATAAGACTTATCCTTATCGTTCAAACATTCCTTACAGTTTTCCTTTAGTTCTTATTTGAAGTAAGTACAGACGAACGCTTGTTCGCCTTGTAACTTAGAAAGATGATGATATCTTGATGATATCAATATCTTCCTAAGTTAAAGTCCAGAAGCTGCTTAACGTCATAAGCATCGCTGCGTTAGCCGTTCCTGCGGTTTTGCATCCAATTCCCGTATGCTGCCGCATGTCGCAACTCGTACAGTCGAACAAGCTAATAAGTATACAGGCAGCTAACTTGTAATTAGTTTTAAAATTATACAGGTACATTTAGAGACTGATGTCAAACGATACAGCGTTTGGCATCAGTCGCTTAATGCAAAACACTTTATAAAACAAAATTACAATCAATATTTTCAGTGTTATAGAATTATAAAAATCTCTACCCTGTATACTTATTAGCTTGTTCGACTGTACGTAGTAGCCCGGAGTTTGAAAGAGAGAGAAGAGATATGATAACCCTAGGCCTCAGAAAGTACGAGGCCGATGGTCCTACGTCCGATCTCTCTCAGGTCGTGTTCGATTGCCGTTCCATTAGACTATGAGAGAAAATTAACAAAGAGTAGTGTCTGCTCACACACTTGTGGGCTATAATATCTCAGCCCAGATGGATAATCTCCGCTAAGTTTGATCAGTATGACCGAAAACTGTTAGAAAGACCACACATCCAATGGACTTCGCTGGCATCACCATCGGTTAGCGTTAAAAGCTATTTTCATGGGAAATATCGGTTTCTACTTTGTTATAAGACCGAAATAGGATTAAAACTAGTTTTTCGTTCGGAAAACTGTGACTTCCAAAACGCTATGTTCGTTATAACGTAAAACGTTAACCCACACAGTAGCAGCAAATTACTTTTAAAAATTGCTTCGTGTACACCATATTAGTTTTCGAGATTGTACTCTAAGATCAATATTTTAGCTTGACCACCGAATAGTTTGTCCGACAGTACCTAAAGAAGACAATAATACCTATTAGCTTTATCAACTTTCTGCCTTTTTGTTGTTTGTTTGTTTTTCTTTTTTTAACTGCGCATTCACTTTACACCTATAAATGCAATATTATGTACTGTGTTGAGCAATAAATATTTGAATTTGAACTTCACTATGTTAAACTACTCTATCTAAGTGCGTAGGCACCTGACCTCTGCGTCTATCTATCTGTCTGTCTGTCTGTTATCAATTGAAGTGGATGCTGCTCGTCATTTAGATTGAATCCCTTGATCTGGATTTATTGTTATCTCGATTTGCTATTGAGAACAATCTTATCAAAGTTTGTCAACCTTTAAAGTGGTTGATACCGGTTGTACGGCCTATGTTAATTTGAACAGGTAAGTAGACAACAAAAGGTGTTTCAAATTTTGGCATTAGCGTTGTGCGTAGTGGCATCAGCCAAATGTGCATACTGCTGACCATGAGTTTGGCAGAGAATGGTTCAATAGGAAGCCATAGTTCCTAAAGAGGATAAAATCTCTTTAAGCAGAAGAGATTTTATTCTGTTTGATAGAAGGCATCTTTGGTCTAGTAGTCACTAGTCATAGACTCTACTGTTGAGCATGAGGTCCTGATCCTGACCATGGGCGTTTCGACCGTAGTTGAGCAGTGGTGGCCGTGGTGGCGGCCCCGACTTGCGGAAAGTTCGCCGTCGGTTCGAACCCAGGCAGGCGCATTACTTTGTGTAATTTATTTCATCTCCACTGCTCTCAAATCGGTGAAGGAAAACATCGTGAGGAAACTGGCATGTCTTAGAACCAAAAAATTCGAAGGACTGTGACATCACCAATAAGTCCTGGGCACGCGTGGTGGATCCCTGTCCTAGAGAGGAGGCCTGAGTCCCTGCAGTGGGAACATTATAGGCTGATAATGATATCACACTTGGCTGACAGTTTTTTTTTCCGAAAGCAGATTTGCACTGCGGTCTGTCATCTTGTGGTTTTCTCGTTTTGCTTCGTGCAAATGAACCGATAACCTTCCGAAAATGTAAAAAACAATAATAAAATTATATTTTTGCCGAAACCTGTTTGAAACCAGTTTGACGTATTTATTTTGTTGTGCCACTTTCCTTATGCAACGTGCGGTTATAAAAATAAAATTTCTTTAGGTCTATCTCGGCGATAAAAACATCTTGAAAAGTATAAGCCATGTTCGACTGAGCAGCGAGAAAAACTTATGACCACCCTGTTGTAAACTATAGAATTCATCATCTGCCTAGCCTTTTCCCAACTATGTTGGAGTCGGCCTTCAGTCCAACCGGATGTAGCTGAAAACCAGTAATTTTATTAACGTGGAGCGACTGCCAATCTGACCTTTGCAACCCAAGCAGTAGGTACTGGGGGATATAACGATACCCCTGGGTAAGACTGGTTGTGAGACTTTCGTACTTCTGACTATACAAATATAGCATTCAGCTATACAAGCTCCACCCCGAAAACCGTTGAAGTAATGCCTTTTCAAGGCGATTGTCACTTGTCCGGTTATTGCTATAACAGAAATCGCTATAAGACACATTGTTACACCCTGAAGTAGAACCGTTGTAAAAGCAATAACAACTATTTATTAAATAAAGTTAATCGTTTTTAAATAAACATACTTTGATAAGAAATCAAACAATCGGTTAAGTATTACGATAACCCTTTTTACTCGGTCAAACACATGTCTGACTTGATTTACAGATGATTACTAATAACACCTTTTTTTTTTGGGTGGTTGGAAATCATCAAAATATAACCCCTCCTGCTCTGGGCAGATAAATGGGAGTGTCAGACTTCTACTGACTACAAACCACCTATGTTCCTTCTTAGCCCTTTGTGCCGAGGCCGCGGTATCTCTTTCGAACAACCCGCAGCCCTGACGGGCGTGCTAATACCACCTCAATGGGCGAATATACTTCTAAATCCCTCAGCTAGTTTAAAAGTTCTAATAGAATAAGCAGGTTAGGTTAGGCAGGAGGCCTATGTTCAGCAGTGGACGTCTTTTGGCTGAAATGATGATGATGAAGCAGGTTCTGAGCCAGCCGCTTCTTTTAATACAGAAAAGAAAGAACGAGCATTGATCATTACTTATACTTTATTGTTAGGCAATTAAGGTCTCCTAGATAGGATTTTGAAAGCGGGCCTATTAACCTCCAAAATACAGAATTTTAAGTGTTTCCTTAATTAAACCCGCATTGACACAATATGTCAATTAATGTCCGTTACTTCTGTAGTCATGTACCTAAACAAGAAGAAATTCATCGTCATCGTCTTGGTTTCCTTGTCCCTATTATTGTTGTACCTAGGGTAGGTGTTAAAGGTTTTCTTCCTTTATCTATTTTTATTATTATGAGTTTGATGTGTCCCACTGCAAGACATAGGCCGCCCTTCTCTGTTTCCACTTATATCTTCGTCTTCGTCTTTGGCAGTTTGGCCTAAATTCTTTTGGTAGAGGTCAGTTCATCTCACCATCTCCTTCCGCATACTGCGTCGCCTTTCATTCCTCTTATCTCTCATAATCACTAACACTCAACCTCACTTAATCTTGTCTTTGACATTCCTCTTCCTGTCCAGCTATCCATCCACATATTACATTCATCACAATTTTAGTCACGTGCTGAGCTATTTCAATTCAACTGTCTTCATCACCCATAAAAAGACTTAGAATGTCTTTTCCACTATCCTCTGTCACTAGTACCTACCACTTTTAAACTTCCTCTCATTATACTCTCTCTAGGTATTGTTCATAACTTAAAATATATATGGTTGGAGAATGAGCTGTATGGGTGAAGCTATTAGGTAGAATTTAATTTATTTCAATCTATCAGTTGCAGTAGTCTATAATGTTATTTATTTATTGTTTACTTACCGGTAATTTCCAATGCCTCTTCATAACTATATTGTAATTTACTAGGTTTGCTGGCTGGAGTCATTTCAATATCGTCTTTTCTTTTATTTATGTTATAGCTATTTTTCTTTGATGGCGCCATTTTAATTTACTGTTGTATCTACTTATTTAAGTTTTATTTATTAATATTTTGTAAGTTATTATATAATTTTAGTTAAGTTTATCATCTTCTGGTTACCATTTTAGTATATTTTGTTGTAAATGTCGATTGTTTTCAAATACGTTTCACAAAACACTTCAATTACACTATCGTCTTAAAACTAACTTAGTTCAAGAAACTCATCTTTAGTCAACTTTTTATCATAATCACTTTGACACAATTCTGTGGCCTTTTGCGGTTTAACAATAGGATGTTTTTTACGATATTATTTATTCTTTACTTGAAGGAAAATGAGTGTGTCTGTGACAGCACCGAACGTTCGACTGATCAGAATTAAGTATTGGTTTGAAGGTCAGCTTATCTTAGCGTTACGATACCGCGGTCTTTTTTACAATAATGTTGCAATTTTATTGTATAATTTTGTTTATTTCTACAGTGTGAATTTTAATTTGATGGCGAAGTCGCTTAATTTAAAATACAGATGAGCGTCATGACCTTGACTAAGTTTTAAGATAGACTGTTAGGCATTTTGGCAGTCGTTACAGGTAGTCAATGACCTGCAAGTCTGACAACCAGTGTATCGTATTATGGGTAATACTTTTGGTATAAACTGGGTTGAGGTCAGATAGGCGACTCCATCCATGACTACTGATATTCAGTTACATCCGGTTAGGCTGGAAGCCGACCCCAACATAGTTGGGAAAGGCTAGGCAGATGATAATAATATATAGTCGATCAATTCAAGAAGTTTAATTAACGATATATTATAGAAGCTAATAACTTAAAGAATAATTAAATAACCTAATAGACTAATTAAATATTTGCGTGCGATTGCTTAGCCGCGGTTGTGCGATTTATTGAGCTCTTCCTTTTTACCCGGTAATTGTGGATCTTATTATGACTGGCCTGTTGGTCTAGTGGTTAGTGACCCTAACTGCTATGCCGGAGGTCGTGGGTTCGATTCCCACCCAGGACAAATGTTTGTGTGATGAGCACGATCATTTGTTCTGTGTCTGGGTGTAATTTATCTATAATATGTATGTATTTAGAAATATATAAGTATGTTTATCAGTTGTCTAGTACCCATAACACAAGCTCTGCTTAGCTTGGGACTAGATGGCGTTGTGTGATAGTTGTGGAATATTATTATTATTATTGTTCTTTCTAAAGCTCACAGAATGACGGCATGGTTGGCGCAGTGGCCTGCAATGCAAAGCAATGGACTGCATGTCGCGGGTTCGATACCCGCACGGAACAAATATTTGTATGGTCTACAGATAGTTGTTCTGGGTCTGGGTAATTGTGTGAGTTTAAATGTTTGTGAACGCACCCACTATACAGGAGAAACTCCTAGTGTGGGCCAAAGTTTAAAAAAAAAGGTACAAATATTAATTGGCTTTGATACTAATTTTCTGACGAAGGAACCTGTGTCGATACCAAAATGTTGGTATAGCTTCTTCGGGAGGTTAAGTCAACTACCTATATTCAAATTGTGTTAGATCTGTAGGGAAAATGGTTTATATAAAATATTTAGAATATGCAGACATCGGGCGAGATAAAATTATGTATTCTTGAGATAGGCATATTGGTGCTAGTAGAACCGGTCAAGAGAAATGTCGTATTATTTTTTTAAGAGGATGCAAATTGGTCCAATTTGATAAATTCTATGATTTTCTGTCTAGATTATGTTGTCTGTTCTAGAAGTATACTGGGCGAGATACTTACGTGACTACCATTTCGGTTTCATTCCTCTTAGCGTATTGATGACAATTTAATTTGAGTCAGCCCAATATTTGGCGACGAGATTGGAACTTTCAGTAGCATCCTGAGCACTAATCATAATTTATTGAGGACGCACCATGTGACCTGCTTCTTCCACACTTCCCTATGACTCGTCATCTCAGCAGTCACTTCCTTTCTCTCTTTACAGACTCTATCCACGCTTTAAATATACATATATAAATGAACTAGCTTTTGCCAGCGGCTTCGCCCGCGTGAAAATGACGATTTTCCATACAAACTTTCATCCCCTATTTAACTCCCTTAGGGGTTGAATTTCGAAAAATCCTTCCTTATTACTTGTCTACATTATAAAGGGAACCTCTGAGCAAAATTTCAGCTTTCTAGGTCCAAGGGTTTGGGCTGGGCGTTGATGAGTCAGTCAGTCAGTCAGGACTTCTCTCTTTGTTTATATAGATATATATAAAATGAACAAATGTTACTAATACATTATTCTATTCTAATGATAAGTTATAGAAATATATTAAGAATAAGACATTTTGTTTTTGCCACATAGTAACCATGAAATTATGGTAATTTTCATATTTTTAACAATAACATTTGGCTCGCTAAGCATAGTTTACATAAGTTTTCAACGACTGTGACTGACAAAATGTAGTGTTTTGTTTCACAGTTAAATTTTGTTGTTAGTAATGACGTCTTGTAACAAAGATATTTAGATTTGTTATGAATGGTTCCCTGAAACATTTACAGCTAAAAATATAAATGAAACACCTACTGTACCTACGTCACCTGCCGTTTAGTTGTCAATTTTCTACGTCTTAGATTTGAATATGAAAGAAACAATGGTTTTCGTATTGTGTTTATTTAAAAACTTACAAATAAAACTAACTAAGACCTTATTTCTATATGTCCATGTTGTTATTTTTTCCGTATATCTGGCGGTAATAGGCATGAAAAGGCGGCGGCGACTGGAACAAAGGAACACAAATTAAGTTATTAGTTAGGTACACTTTGACCTATGTGAGTGGCATATGAATACTTATAGGTAATAAATAATGGCAAAATGAATTACTGCAAATTATATATAGATAATTATGACTATTTTCCACCTACTTGCAATTCATGTTCTTATTTGAAGAATACTGATGTTGGATTCAATTTATTGATTTTGAAGCAGCAAAATTCCAAACTTAAATTTGGGTTTGTGGTCTAACACGTTTCCACATCCAACAACAATCACAACATCGTTTCTAACAATTCCTTTTTCGGGGTTTTATTTATATAATTCATAAAGGCGGTAGGTAGCTCTGTTTAAAATGCTGATATTTTTAGCTGCCTCTGTATGGAAGCCGGCCCCTAATATAGATGGGAATCTCCCATCTATATTAGGGGCCGGCTTCCATAGCTAGTCATGATAAATCATCGTATTTTTCTATGTCCCTAGTTGGTTTCTATTATACCTACCTCACCCAGCTACTTAGCTTACCTACTAGCTGCTTAACTCAGCATACCATAATATCTAGTGGAACTAATCAGGTCGATAACACAAAACCCAAGCGACATCTATGACGCGACTGAAGAATAATCACATCACAATCACAAGCCTAAATTGCGATGTTAAAATTATTCGCGACTAAAAACCAAATACAATAAACCCATATGTAGCGCACCAGACAACACGTGTCTGGTCTGAGGAACTGAAGAACTTTAAACCTCGTCTTCATACACCACCTTATTGTAAATAAAACATAACCGTACACTCACCTAACATCAGGCCCCCGCAGATGTAGAACATGGAGGTACAGTGTGACATGATGAAGGCTCCCAGCACGTTGACTCCACCCAGAGCACTGAGCCGGGCTACCATCACCCCTATGCAAGCTGCCATTCCCCTGAAGCAGATAAAATATTGTTAGAAAATGGAGTGGTTATGCTGAGAACGAAAAAGTTAAGAGCAATGTGTTGCTCAGAGGCAGTTTGAATGTGTAAAGAAATTGCCAGCAATGAATCTTCTTCTGACGTATGCTCAGGGAATAATAAAAAGGCATAATTTATGACTCTATTTTCTAGGGTGAAACTTCTTAGTCCTTGGAAATGCAAAAAAAGTAAAATAAAACACAAATAAAGTAATAAATTCCTAGACAAGAAACGTTCTTATATTGTTACAGAATCCCTTTCACCAAAGAATCATAATTTTTAAGAGCCAACAATAACCAAATCATCAAATTTTTCTAGAAATATATTTAACCTAAAATCCAGCTATGCGAACTCCGCTTGCTGAAGTAGTCATAAGATCGTCAAGTTTGCTGGTGTCAGGGTATTCTTCGCATAAAAATTTAACATCTGAGCCATACATGAATCCCCATCTGAAGACATTGTCTTTGCTACGGCCGACTTGGGTTCGGAGTCTATTTAAAGATTTCCAAGTCGGCAACGGCTATTTTTAGACGGCTCGATCAAGCCTTCAGGAGGCTTAAGGAGCTCTCTCTATGGATCACAACATGCTGTGGAGGTAATGCTATTAGCTGGACTAGATCATAGTCAAAGTAGACTTTCACTAACTAATTTGACCCAGTATATAGGGATAACGAGATAACATTCAATAGTCATCAAACTAAATAACCACAACTCACCGATAAGAAGTCGGATACATATCAACGAAATACGTATAAATGATTCCTATACACAGCTCATTAGTCAGCAGTCCAAAGAACATGATGAAGCTGGCCAAGTTATCCTTGATGAGAACAGCTCCAACTGCAGAGACGGCAGAGAAGGTCATGATAATGATCATAAGCGCCTTCTTCCTGTGAGCCATTTTGGTGATGACTAGCATGATGACCACGAAGGACACGCCTTGGGCGAGGCTGGCCCAGACCAGACTGATCCCCATTGTAGATTTGCATTCGAACTGGAAAGAGGAATAAGCATGCTAACGAATAACTTCGCGTGTCCCCGAAGGGTGAAACAGATGCAAACTTATAGTGGGTCTACATTTCTTTAACATTCGGAGGCGAGCCTATTGCCATCAATCGGGCCGCAATCCTGGCTATAGTTCTCTACTGAAAAAACCTAATAACACACTGCACTGGGAATTGAACCCAAGCACTCATACTTGGTTTAACTAGATCCACGAAACAGTGAAGTACCTACCTAGCTTGTTTTAAAATTTGGTTTTCGATTGTGAATCTCTAATCTGTGACTCTAGGTTAAATACCCACTTAAAAAATATAGCACGTGCAACTCTGACACTATTGCACTTCATTTTGCTATTTACAATTTTGAAAGTCGTGTTGTCAAAATAGAAGACTTTGATTTAACATTGTGTTGTTACTATTTCTGTTTTTTATCTGGCTGGCAAAATACTCATTTCAGCTTTTATTTAAATGTTTTTGCAAGAATTTGCTTGAGAAGTTTTACTTTTAAAACATGAGCCATAGGTAATGGTCGCAAATATGGGTGCCCAAATTATCATACAGCCTTATCCCAGTTATTTTTGGGTCAGCTTCCAGTCATACCGGATGCAGCTGAATACCAGTATTTTATATGGAGCGACTGCCTATTTGACTTCCACAGCCCAACGTATGATAGTATGTAGTGTATGTACTGTGTAATATGATAACCCTTGGTAATATTGGTTGTCAGATATTCAGGCCACCGACATTGGTGATTGGTCTTAAAGTCTTAAGGATTTAATCACTTTCAACGACCTTCCAGTCCTTCCACTGCTTCGTAAAATACTTTCCGGGAGTTTATGTAAACCCAATATTTTTTTTTTGTTTTTTTTTTTTTGTGAAGATTTTCCAATCTTCAAAATAATTACTCCTCCCGCTCTGGGCAGAGCGGTAGGGAGTGTCAGACTTCAATTGACTAAAAACCACCCATGTTCCATCTTAGTCCTTTGTGCCGAGGCCACGGTATCTCTTTCTAACAACCCGCAGCCCCGACGGGAGCCTCTTTCACCTTACATGCTCTTTTGAATTCAAGATACACAAGAACAGACTAAAAGCTAATACATCAGAAGATTCCAAATGCTACCAAAATTCCTTACGTCTTCAGCCGTGACATTAGTGTTGCCGACGATCATCTTGCACAGACCGGTCTCATCATCAGCTTCCATGGCGTTGAGGCCGGCGGAGAACTTCTCCGCCAGGTAGGGGAACCAGATGAAGAAGCTGTTGTTTCTGGAACAAAGAAGATTTTGCATGAAGGTGTGTCTGAGTAGTAGTTTCATATCGTTTGGGAAGAGCAACAAATTAATCAGATGGTGACTGCTGATGGTGGCGAAAAGTACAGGACAGAGTATTGTGTCTGCGTTCGGTCTGGCCTATGACTAGAAGTGAATTGGAATAGACTGGCTAGGCCGCTCTGGATTGCAATGTAAGTTTAGTACCTTATGGTTGAAAAAGCTATAATATGAGGATGTCATGGGTTATCCTCGTAAAATATCAACTAGTTAGAAAACCTAGTAGCGGTGTGACGGCCTAGATAAATATCACAGGGTATGTTGAAGATACGTCATGAAGAGGGAAAGACATTTAGGTCTTCTTAGCATGTCAATTATCCTAATCCTAACTAATATTATAAATGCGAAAGTAACTCTGTATGTCTGTCTGTCTGTTTTGGTACAGACATAGTTTGGAACTTGAGAAAGGACATAGGATAGTTTTTTTTTTTTTTTTTTTCGCGAGATAAACCAAAAATCTGCCGGAAGTCACTATTCCACGCGAACGAAGTCACGGGCAAAAGCTAGTAGATTATATTTAGTTGGCCTGAAAGTAATTTACAAGTCTCGCACTGTTGCTAGCGTCCTTCGATTCTTGTAAAGCATTTGAACACGCAAGTTACATTATCAGGTGTTTCATCGTTTGTGGAATAGTACCTACTGCTTTTGCATTCGAAGCTGGCATTTTCTATCATCCAATATGTTTAAATAATGCCCACTTATACTCACGTGCTAAAAATGACAGCAGTAAAGAAGTACAGCATGATGCTCTTCCAGAGTAAAGGCGGTTTGAACAGAGGCACGATCTGCTCCCACAGTGATTGCATCAGGGAAGCGTCCTTGCGCCGCTCGTTACCTACCTCGTTCAAGATTATCCTCTTTACCTGAATAACAGAGAAAGAGAAGATTAGTTACAGGAGCTCAGGTTTTTAGCACATTTTAATCGGCAAAGATCAAAATCTGATTACTAATTCTAATGTTTCTTAATCCTCTTTTGTATGACCAATTACATAATGATTACAAAGTGCCACACATGTAATTAATTATGATTTATTATGACATTATTTGTTAACAGTTTATCACGTTCATCATCATCATCATTTCAGCCAAAAGACTTCCACTGCTGGACATAAGCCTCCCCCAGGTGTCGCCACATTGACCGGTCCCTTGCGTATCTCATCCAGCGGGTCCCCGCAACCTTGACCAGGTCGTCGGTCCACCTAGTGGGAGGCCTTCCAACGCAACGTCTTCCGGTTCGCGGTCGCCATTCCAGAACTTTTCGGCCCCATCGGCCATCCGTTCTGCGAGCAATGTGCCCTGCCCATTGCCACTTAAGTCTGGCGATTCTTCGGGCTACGTCGGTAACCTTGGTTCTCATGCGGATGTCCTCATTTCTGATTCGATATATTTAAATCACGTTATATTTATCTAAATAAGAAGAAGAGGAGAAGAGGTTGGATTTTCCATCTGAATACTCTGAGAAGAAACTGAAAGGTCCAGTCATTGCCTTGAGCAAATCGTGAGAGAACCAATAAGATTCAGACTGAAATGGGCTTTTGAAGAACAAACCACACAGACTTGGGTGAACCCACAGAAGAGATAAAAGAGGTTAGAAAGGAAATAGTTCCTGATTTGTATTAGAACGCGTGTCGCCGCTTGTCTCCCACTCTCTGTAACCACTACATGCAAGACGCTTATAAGTACGCGAATTATGCACACAAATAAACCACACTCACTTAGATCGCGAGCTTGCTACTGGTTGTCACACTAGCGCAAACATTGCGTTTGACGTACACTCACACTTGCGTATATTTCTCATACATGTTACGGTGACCAAAAGGTCGATAATGTATATCGATAAAATTACTTGAGTTTTGTTACTTTAAGTTTTGCAGTTTTTGCTTTAATTTCGGGACGGGACAGAAAGAAAGAAAATAAGAAAGCAAAAATATTTATTGGTCTCTCACACATAAAAAATTAAAGATAAAAAGTAAACTTAAAAGATTTTTTTTCAAATATTGAACATTAAGTACTTGAAATTCAATTTCAATTCAGATTTTATTATTGTCTTGAAATAAAACTTATTTATTAAGTAGCAATAGCATGCGTTTGCTATCTTTCAATTTCTTTCCCCCTAATATTTTTCTATAATAGCTTTATTCAGGTCTGTAACATATCTGGATCTGTTGGAAACCTAAAAATAAAATTTAAAATGTATGTTTCGATTTATAAATGGCTAACCTCAAAACAAATTTTAGATGAAAAACAATCAATAAACAATAATAAGGTATTGATATTATGGGATAAACAAAAGTTATTTTAATCATAACATAATAATCATTTGAATGCATTCACACATACTAAATATCGACATTATTTACAACTTGGTACAACACTATCGAAACGCAAAGAGTAGGCAGAATTTAAGCTTTGGCTCGTCGCACGCGACGTTCGCAGTGAACGAAATGCATTGCGCAATCGCCCACGTAGTACAAGATGGTACCCACGTATTGCAAGCAATGTACATAATTTCGTTTCTGCTTGCGATTGTATCATTTTTGTCTGCGAACTACATAATACTATTGTAATAATTACAAATATCACTTGTATTTTAAGGTTTTTAGACTTACCGATGAAGAGAAATCCCTTCTCGAGCCACACTGCACACCTGGCTTCTTTTCCGACACGTAATAATCGCGCAACACGGCATAATTCTTTTTTTTTCGCGGAGCTCCGTTCGCTGTCACAATATGAGCGCGATTGTTGGTCAGTAAATCAAATTTTGTCGACATATGATCGTCTGATCATATAGGCGGCGCGCGTGCCCCGCCCACATGGCCTTTCTAACCTCTTTTATCTCTTCTGTGGGTGAACCTGCCTAGTCATGTCATACTAACCGGATACTTCTCCCCCTTCCCATTATTTCTTCTCCAAATCTTCCTAAGGTTCTCCACGGCCTCGTCATCCCTCTGGACATTGACCAGGAACTTGGGGCTTTCGTAGTAGAACTGCGCACCGAAGGCTCCGAAGCCCAGAGGGAGAGCCAGCGCCAGGGCCAGGAGACGCCAGGGGGTGAATGTGATCGCACCCAGGTTGTAAGTGAAGTCCAGGTTTAAAATGAAGTAGGCTACAGCTGGAATGATAAAAATCATACAACCACAAGAATTGATTAATTTCGATGCTTGGATACCCCAAGTCAGTTAAACTGTTTGTCCGGTACTTCGTTGAGCTTCATTGTCTCGGCTCTAGTGGTCGCCATTGTTAATTCAGGCTTTCGGGAATTGCAGTGGTTTGGGAATAGAGTTGTGGGCTTGTTGCAAAAAAAAAACCTCAAGTAATTTCCCATGAGGATATAGAGATTATATTAGATTCAGTATTATGTAAGTCAACAAGATATGAATGGATGCAAGATTTGGTGCAAGTGTAGATATCATGGATAGAATGTCAATGATGGCATCAAGCAGAAAATTCTTCACGCACTTATTTCATGTTATGGAATGTCGGATGGTCTCAGTATTGCCTATAGTTTAACATTTTAATATTTATGAACTATGTCTAAAACAAATTAATTAATAATATTAATAACATTAGGCAATCGCACAAATTTCATACTTAAAGCTAATACTTATACAGTCCTTTATTCAGTGACATCGTCCTTTATTCAATTTCTGAAAATTCTGCCAAACCTTTTCTCAACTTTTTGTGGTTAAGTAGTCTAACCGAATGCAATTATAATACCAGTATTTTCTATGAATCCACTGCCTTCCTGACCTTTGTTACCCTATTACTGGCTAACACAGGTCGGAGAATGAAAGTGAAGCTGGATTTTTTTTAATTGTGACAAGTTCACTACACTATTCCAAATTCCTGCAACTCCTGAAAGCGGGAAGCATCATGCAGTGGCGACCACCGACGCGCTACTTCCCTCCATGTTAGTAGGAGACAGGAGAGAACAAGACCAATAAGCACAGGGTCATAAACAAGCTAGACCCCTGCGGTTTGATTATATCGTCAAAGTCACCGGAAAAAAGTGGATAAGATTACAGTACCAAGAACTTTGGCAGAAAAAAATGGAAGGCCTTTACTCAGCAGTGGGTAATTCTGGTCTAATATGATGATGATGATGAAGCTAGACTTACAAACATAAGCCGCCAAGCTGAAGTCCAACACGCTGGTCATGATCAACATGTAGGAGTCTCTCACTCGCTCCGCACATGATTCTCCCAGCAATGTGTATGATGCTGACTGAGCGCAGCTGCAACTGGGAACATACATAAAATTGTATCAGTTAGGTCAAGCCGTACTTGCCTAGGTTCGTCTGTGGATGGGTTACCGCTTATTACAATCCGAGTTTCCTCCGTGCCTCGGAAAGCACGTTAGGCTGTTGGTCCCGGCTGCCATATTTAGATCTTTGGCAGTCGTTACAGGTAGTCAGTGACCTGAAAGTCTGACAACCAGTCTTACCAAAGGGTATCGATTATAAATTATTATTACCCAGTACATGCCCAGTACTAACTAACTGGGTTGTAGAGGTCAGATATTATGCAGTCGCTCCATGTAAAATACTGGTATTCAGTGGCATCAGGTCAGTCTGGAAGTCGATCCCAACATAGACGGGAATAATCTAGAAAGATGATGTTACTTCATGTGACTTGTTTTTATTTTTAAACGGTTTTATTTAGCTCACCCCGTTTGTTTTATTCTTGGATCAAATTTAGTAATTCAAATTTCACCCTCTTCCTGTCAACCGATTAATCTGAAATTTTGTATACACTTTGGATTTTGGTGACAATACAATTATGTTTATTCATTATCATTATAAATTCAAGATGGCCGCCGCTACAAAATGGCGGATAATTTATGTTTTATTAATCCCATCAATATGGGTATCAAATGAAAGGGCTCAACAAGCAGAATACAATATACTATATAAAATTAAAATCCAAGATGGCGGCTAAAAACTAGAAAATAAAAATAGGTAAAAAAACTTTTTAAGTTAAACGGTTTTATGTTAAACATACATTGCAATGTTTAAGATATCATCATCATCATATCAGCCCGGAATCACCCACTGCTGGGTATAGGCCTCCCCTTTTTTCCGCCACGTGTCCCGATCCTGTGCGTCTCTCATCCAGGTGTTTCCCGCAACCTTAATGATGTCGTCAACCCAACGAGCTTTAGGACGGCCCTGGTTTCTATGGCCTAACCGTGGCCACCACTCAGTCAATGCCTTGCTCCATCGGCCATCTCCGCGTCTAGCAAGATGTCCTGCCCAGGTCCACTTGAGGCGCACCGCCCGGTCCCCGACATCGTAGACTTTCGTCCGACGGCGGATTTCGGTGTTACGCACTCGATCCAATAGGGTTATGCCGAGCATGGCTCGCTCCATGGCCCTTTGTGCCACTCGTACTCGGTGGACAGTCTCCTTTGTCGTCCATTCGTCCATGTCTCGGCACTGTAGGTAATCGTAGGTAGGACACACTGGTTAAAAAGGCGGGTTTTTAGGCACTGAGGGATCTTTTTGGACCGAAATATGTGTTCCAGTTTACCAAAGGCCGCCCATCCGAGTTGTACTCTCCTAGAAATCTCCTTGTTGGAATGCTCCTTGTCGAAAGACTTGTTTAAGATAAATGTACTAAAAACCAAAAAATAATAAAATAGATACAGTCGTGGGAAAAAACCGTGGGGCACGTCAATTCGGAACTGTCGTGCTGCGGAAATTACAATTGACGTGCCCCACGGTTTTTTCCCACGACTGTATCTATTTTATTATTTTTTGGTTTTTAGTACATTTATCTTAAACATTGCAATGTATGTTTAACATAAAACCGTTTAACTTAAAAAGTTTTTTTACCTATTTTTTTTTATCAAGAATGGCAAATAAAAACCAGATTTTATAGTTGTAATTGAACTTACAAACCCACGCCTAGTTGCTTATCTGAAAACATGCATAGTTGTTGCATTTCGTTTCGAATGCTATGGTTTTTGGTGGCGTAAATGAAAAATATTATTAGTGAACTATAAAAATACCTCTGCCAAACTCTTGAGAGATTAGCGGGTCGTATGAGTACCGTACTGTCATATGCTATTTTTAAACTTTGTTCCTTCAATAACAACTAATGAATCTGTAATTAACAACTGGGCCCAGAAAGGCCATCCTTAAATTGTCTCTATTTGGTAATTGAAATGTTTGGTAGTATAACGACTTCTTGATCGTCAAGTCTGCCACTACTGGTGGAAGATTCCACTAATTTAAATGTCTTCTACCACCAGTTGGGATAAAGGTATAGGAAGCAAATGGGATTACATTAGACACAACTACCACCAGTTGGGACAGACCAGTTGGGGCAAATCAGAATAAACCATTTTATTTAACGTAATAACTAAGCATAAAGCAGTGGTGGCCCAGTGGTTGAGGGCCCGACTTACGAACAGTAAGTCGTGGGTTCGAACCCAGGCAGGTGCATTACTTTGTTAAAATTATTTTATCACCACTGCTCTCTCTCAAGGAAAAAATCGTGAGGAAACCGGCATGTCTTAGAACCAAAAAATTCGAAGACAAGTGACATCTACCAATTCGCACTGGGCACGCTTCTAGAGAGGATCCCTCTTCTAGAGAGGAGGCCTGAGTCCCTGCAGTGGGATTATTATTCGCTGATGATGATGATGAATAACTAACCCTAATATCTTCCAGATACTTACAAACTAGTACTAATAAATTTGAGGACAGCCATCACCACCCAGTTGGGGCTGAAGGCACCGATGGTGGCCACCACGAAGCTGACCCACATGGCAATGAGCAGGCTCCTCCGCCGACCCTGGGTGTCGGAGATGTAGCCCCACGGGTATGCCATCACTATTGGACCTGGAATTGTAAGGAGATGGTTTAGTTCAAATAGGTCTTACTAATTAATTATAATAAGAGTAAGCAGTTCTCTTCTTTAAAATAAAGTAAAACATTCCTTTATCCTCTTTCCTCCCGATGATAACATATTTTGTCCGCCCCCTCCCCCCTCCAACCTCTAATCTACAAGAAATATACAGAAAATTCTTGTACAGTCGAACAAGCTAATAAGTATACAGGTAGAGATCTATATAATTCTAGTACACTGAAAATATTGATTGCAATTTTGTTTTATAAAGCGTTTGATGTCGTTCGTTTGACATCAGTCTCTAAATGTATCTGTATAATCTTAAAAGTTAAAACAAGTTAGCTGGCTGTATACTTATTAGCTTGTTCGACTGTACTAACTGGGTTGTTGTGGTCAGATAGGTAGTCGCTCCGTGTAAAATATTAGTATTCAGCTGCATCCGGTAAGACTGGAAGTTCACCCCAATTTGGTTACGAAAAGGTTACGTAGATAGTGGGTGGTATTTTTTACCAATGGAAAAATGAGCTGCCTAGGTACCGTCCTAGGTTCGAATACCAGGTTAAACAAAGTGTTTTAGGTTTTTCCATGAAAAATAATATTAGGTCTTTACCTATGAAATTGCCGTTCTGCAGTACTGGCCATTTCAAATCAAAATATTTTTTGTTAAAGAAGCTGATGATACACAATCTACGGCTGAATTAGCAGCAGCTTTCGACGTTAGCGTCAAAACAATATTGGTCCATTTGCGTCAAATTGGCAAGGTAAAAAAGCTTGACAAATGGGTGCCCCACGAACTCAATGATCGCCAGCGCGAAGTACGCGTCGAGACGTGCCTTGCACTGCTCAACAGACACACAAATAAAGGAATTTTGAACCGCATTGTTACCTGCGATGAAAAATGGATCCTGGGGCTGCAGTCTCTACACTAATAACGACGCTACGAATGTCGCTAAGTCGTAAAATCGGAAACTTTCCTTAATAGATTTTCAGCTTTATTTCAGCAGCATAAGGTTGAAAATCTACTAAAGAAATTTTACGATTTTACGACTTAGCGACATTCGTAGCGTCGTTATTAGTGTAGAGACTGCAGGCCCTGTACGATAACCGTAAGCGCTCAGCTAGTTGGCTGGATCCTGGTTCAGCACCTAAACAATGCTCTAAACGAAAACTTACCCCTAGAAAAGTGATGGTCACTGTTTGGTGGTCTAGCGCCGGTGTGATTCATCACAGCTTCTTACCAAACGGGGTGAGCATTACTGCAGATGTGTACTGTGAAGAACTGAACACAATGATGGAGAAGCTGGCACATCTCCAACCAGCATTGGCGGAGTGTCCTTACTCCCCTGTTCTGAGGCATTTTGTGGAGAGGGTGGTCAACTAGATAGCTTAGATAGCTCGTCTTCTGCTTGATTACTCTCTGGGCAACTTGCCTCAGACAAATAAATCCTAATGTGTTGCTGGTGTTGATTGTGTTTTGTTGTGTATTACTAACATTATTATTAGTAATACACAACAAAAATATACTTATTAGGTATAAGGCACTGTTTACTAACAAAATGGATTGTATTGTTGTCCGATACTGAATAAATAATAATAATAATAATTGGTCAATCGCTCGTCTCCGCTGCTCCTGCACGACAACGCGCGACCTCATACTGCACAGCAGACGGTCTCCAAGTTGCAAGAACTGGGGTTGGAAGCTCTCCGTCATCCGCCCTACTCACCAGACCTTGCGCCTACAGACTACTACTTTTTCCAGAATTTGGATAACTTCTTGGCGGGTAAAAAATTCAATACCCGAGAGGCAGTACAAACTTCGATTAATACAAATAAAAAATACATGAAAAAATTCGTTTACATTTTTTCAAACAAAACGGCAATTTCATAGGTAAAGACCTATTATATATATCGGAGAGGGGAGGATTTTTAGCAATATTCGTTGGTTAACAGTGGGCGTCGGTGGGTAGTGTTGGATATAGAAACTAGATTCGTATACCGATACACTCAATCAATAATCCTAAGCACAGTAGATCTAGATAGACACACAATTTCTGTAGGTAGGTACGTATTTCAGAACACACGATGGTTTCAGCGGTTTCACGCGCCCGCGCCGCCGCCGCGCCCGCCGCTCGCGGCTGTCTACTCAATAGTGACGTACTCATGCGACCGACGCGCGCGCGCTCTAACCAATGACTCCATCAAGCGCCACCAGATGGCGCTGGCGTACTGAATACGACTCGATGCCGACATTAGAAATTTTCATAATATACCTATTATTATAATATTTGTTTTCAGTAACTGGCGTCAAGAATTCAATTTAATACGCATACACGCATAACTCCAGCGTTGAGTATTATTTCACAACACCTGCTTTTGCTACGCATAAAGAATACATTGGTTGCTGAAGTGTAACAAAATTAAAAGTAAAAACACCTTTATTTTTATACCATAACACTGACTGTTCATACGATAAATAACTACAACGACACAAAGTTGCGGATAATAGCTAGTCTTTAATATTATGTAAGTTTCCGTGGCCCATCTGGAAGACCCTTAACCAATTGCCAAGTCAGGTGGACCGTTCCAGGTTCAACTTGGTCCGCTTAGGGTGATCCAATGAAGCAGCGGGTTGTTCCAAAGAGATACCGCGGCTTCGACACAAAGTTTCTTCTTTGCAGAAGGAAAATGGGTGGTTTTTAGTCAGTAGAAGTCTGACACTCCCTATCGCTCTACCCAGAGAGGGAGCAGTCATTTGATGATTTCCCAGTCTAAAAAAAGGGCTCACCTCCTGCCCTGCACTATGTGTAAAAATAAATTATCATGGAGCGGACGGGTCTATCTCACTTCCACCGGGAATCATGGTAAATAGCGTGTCTTCCAGAATCCTCGGCTAGTGCACGAAAGTCTGACATCCAGTCTTGCCAAGGGGTAACGTATTACCCAATAAGTACTAACTGAGTTGTGGAAGACAGCTAGGAAGTTACTCTGTAAAATACTGGTATTGAACTGCATCCAGTTAGACTGGAAGTCGACCCCAACATAATTTTGTAAGTCGGTGACATTTGTTTGTTTGATTTGGCTTTTTTTGCCACCGACTTCAGAAGCTGATTTTTCTTCTGAAGTTTATTTTTCACTTTTTGGTGTTTTTGCAGTCGGTTGTTTTTTTTTTGCAAAAAAGTTTTTTTATTTTTTCATTTTTAGTTGTGTATCAAGAAATATTTACTATGAAACCTATACTTGTAAAGCGTCAGAAAAAGCACGAAACACGTAACACGTGCCTATGTTTGAGGGTTGCCCTCGATTTCTCTGGGATTCCATCACCAGGATCTGGTTTCCATATCATGGTACCACCCTTGAAATATCTCCGTTCCAATAAAAAAAGAATCATCAAAATTGGTTCATAAACGACGAAGTTATTCGTGAACACACATAAATAAACGAACGAAAAATGTTCTTAAATTATAAAAAAATAATCATAAAATGAAAAGTACTGGGCCAAACCATGCTATATTTTTATGGGACCAAATGGCAACTATTCCGCATCGGATATATTATATATATAATATATATATAAATCGGATCATTAATCTCTGCGTACGTTTTTTTTTTTTTTTTTTCTATATAATGTACACCGGTACATACATAGAAAAAAAAAAAAACGTACCAATCGAATTGAGAACCTCCTCCTTTTGGGAAGTCGGTTAAAAAAAAAAAAAAAAACATACCAATCGATTGAGAACCTCCTCCTTTTGGGAAGTCGGTTAAGAATACTGGTATTGAACTGCATCCAGTTAGACTGGAAGTCGAACCCAACATAATTTTATTGGAAAGAGTCTAGAAAGATAACGAAAGATGAAATTATCATTACGAGTATGTAAGTCTGATTCAATGCGTATAAAGTGATTCATATTCAAACATTCTCAGTTGTTGAACCAATTGAACAATTATTGACAATTGTATCGTGTATTGGTGATTTGTTTCTTTTGTCTTGACTCGACTAACGTAATAACTACTTACATTACTTTAATACTTAATTTATTTGACTGCCTCGTCCATTGGTCGAAAGAACGCGCGACAGCTGTGCGTAAGGTCCTGGGTTCGATATTGCTGGATTTGTGTCCGTTTGATACCACCTTTCATCAGTTACGGATAAGTTCGTTAAAAGGGGGCGAGCCTATTGCCTTCAACGGCACAAATCCAGACTCTGTGACTGATACTGGAAACTTCCAGATAGAGAAACCAATAATACTTTGTCCGACCCAGAAATCAACCCGAGGACCTGGACATGCTCAGCAATCGCGTTTGCGAACACTAGACCATTCAGGCAGACTAGAAGTCAGTCCAACTACTCACCAACAAAAGGCATAGACAATAATATACTAGTCTGACTGATGTCCAGGCCGAAGTCGCAGGTACATCCACTGATGATCACGGAGAACCCGAACATATCCACTCCCATGGCCAGGGTGCATATGCTCAGGGTCGCCAGGAGACCTATACTGTAGCTGCCGTTACCTGGAACAGATTAAGGGTAAATCATTACCTAATATACCGTTGCAGTCATGTAATACCTCACAGATTTAAGTGTTTAATTGTCACTAACACTGAAATGTGTGTGTTGCCAGTGATTACATACGGGACCGAATCGTGGTCGCTCACAATGAGCCTCATCAGAAAGCTCAAAGTCACTTAAAGGGCAATGGAGAGGGCTATGCTCGGAGTTTCCTTGCGTGATCGAATCAGAAATGAGGACATCCGCTTGAGAACCAAGGTTACCGACGTAGCCCGAAGAATCGCCAGACTTAAGTGGCAATGGGCAGGGCAAATTGCTCGCAGAACGGATGGCCGATGGGGCCGAAAAGTTTTGGAATGGCGACCGCGAACCGGAAGACGTTGCGTTGGAAGGCCTCCCACTAGGTGGACCGATGACCTTGTCAAGGTTGCAGGATCCCGCTGGATAAGAGACGCACGGGATCGGTCAATGTGGACGTCTTTTGGCTGAAATGATGATGATGATGATGAACACTGAAATTGGACATGTGTGTTTATCTGTGATATCAGCATGTAACAACGCGAATGCGATGGTATAAATATGATTAAAAGTACAATTAATGGTTACAAAGGCCTGCTTTTATCAAGGTTTGATGCAAAAGAAATACTACTGCACTCAGAGTCGTTTAATGATTACTTAAGCCATCACTTAGACTTTTTTGTAGGTGAAATCTTTACTAAGGGTACCATCTATCTGGCAGAAACTTGATGCTCCGAAATTTATTTGACATAACACACTTGGCATATTCTTCTTTGAACGAATGTGTTTATGGCAAAACAGTTATTTAATAGAATTATCGTTTCGCAGAATGTTTAAATGTCCGAATTTTCAATGGCATACTTTTAAGATGGCAGAATTTTATTTGGTAGATTTTTATAAGGCATAATGCCAATTCTATTACAATATTTTTGAACTAATTTAAAATTAAAAGTAGTTTAGGCTTTTGCTTTAAAAGTTAGTGACAAAAACGAATCGCTGCAAAACCACGTAGTCTCTTCTGCCCTACCCCGAGAGTGTAATCTAAGCCCGCGTAGGCGCGGAGGGGCAAGGCGGCCCGCAAGCTGAGGAGCATGAAATGAAATGTGTGTCAAAAGACGATTCTGATTATGAATTTTCTGCGAAATGATGGTTCTGGAAATGAAGTTTATGCTCAAAGATGATTCTGACTTCTGAGCAGCCAAAAACTTTGAAAAAGCGTTCTAGACCTAGTTCGGCTACCAAATTGACTGTTAGATAAATCTGTCAGATATTGACGGCACGGTTGGCGCAGTGGCTCAAGCAATGGACAACCGCGCTGCGTGTAGCGGGTTCGATCCCCGCACGGAACAAATATTTGTAAGACCGCTAGTATTATATTATCTGTGGTAATACCTACAGATAGTTGTTCCGGGTCTGGGTATTTGTGTGTGTGAGTTAAAATGTTTGTGAACGCACCCACGATACAGGACAAATTCCTAGTGTGGGGCAACGTTTTATTAAAAAAAGAAAAGAAAAAGAAAATAATTTCTTAATAGGGAATTCACTAAAAAATATTTTTCGATGCTACAACTTATAAAAACAATTTTTCTTATTGAAATACTGAATAAATAATAAGAAGGACTCACCAGCTAAATTAATGGCTTCAGCATAAGTGTATATTCTATCTTCTTGACTACTATTATTTATATTTACAACGCTACTATTTATGCTATTAATACTGTCTCCGTGTCCATTCCGCTTCGTTTCTGATTTCGCCGTCATTTTCACTCTGTACCCTGAAATAATTAACAGGTAATTTAGAACTTCTAATTTTGTTACATTCATATTATACAGTTTAGGCCAAGTAATTGGCCTGCCGGGGCTGCGGGTTGATCGAAAGAGATACCGCTGCCTCAGCACAAAGGGCTAAGAAGGGGTTCACCCTTGTTTCGCCGAACAACTTTTGATATAATGTTACTGGTTCGAACAACGTTTAAGAAAATAATCATTTTGTATAATATCGGTTAACATAATTTTCATTTCATCGAATATTTATTTGCGATAACAACATTTGCGCTATTGATCAAAAGGTTCATTTGATGTAATGTTCAGGTAGTATAATTTGTGTTTTATCGAATATTTAATTTTTCCCCCAAACAAACACAGATGCTGACAGAAATCCCAACCCTAGACGGTCGACGTCAGGGGCACCCCGAGGTTTGGTTAGTTAGGTCCCTTTAAACCCTGCAGACAAAAATAGGAGCCCCGGCGCAGCGGGGCTCCGTCGAACTGCTGACGGAAAGGAAACGAATGATTAATGAACTGAATACTCGATACGATCTTTCGACTAAATCATTATTAATCTAGTGAAACATTTAAATAAAAACGTTTAAATAAAATTAGTGCATTTGAAAATTCGGTCAAATGATATTATTTCAAATAAATAAATGCTAAATAAAAATCTACCAAATAAATATTCGGTCAAATGAATAATTATACGAACTAACTTTATGGTAACTGAAATTAGTCGAAGTGATTTTCGACGAAACGTTATACCAAACAAGGGTAAGCCCTAAGAAGGAACATGGGTGGTTTTTAGTCATTAGAAGTCTGAAACTCCCTGCCGCTCTGCCCAGAGCTCCGGGAGGAGTTATTTGATAATTTCACAGGTTTAGTCCATGTTCAACCACCACAATCTTTACCCCCGACCATGTTGAACCCTTAAATGTTTCAATACATTGGTCATCTTTTCTTTGTCCATATTCAACCCATTGTTGTTAGGTAACTAATAATGACATTAAAGTAATACTGAGAGCAGAAGTGTATTTATTTTCTTTACAATTATTTTACAGTTTAATTGTAGCAGTTGGGTAAAAAACCATGGCTTTTTGTAAACATTAATGATGATGAGCTCACACCACCCAAAAAAAAGGCCAAGTAATTGGGCACGTTTATTGCAGTTTTAAAGTCGTTATTCAATTCTTTAACATGGTCACCTAGGACACTACAGCAGGTGAGACGTACGCACTTTGAGTTTGAGATTTTTGTAAAATATACGTATAAGCTGGGTTTGTGAAGGGAAAGGGAACACGTGAGCAGATTCTCATTGTTCGTCAGATAATCGAGAAGGCAAGAGAATTCAACAAGCCGACCTACATATGCTTTGTTGATTTCTCAAAAGCATTTGACTCCGTGAAATGGCCAACCTTGTGGAAGACGCTATTGGAAATGGGCACACCAAAACATCTTGTGCACCTTCTTAGAGTACTCTACGAAGGAGGAACAGCATCAGTGCGAACAGACGACCACATTTCGGATAGCTTCCATCCCAGTGCAGGTGTCCGCCAGGGATGTATAGTATCGCCACTCCTATTCAACACCTACACGGAGCTCATTATGCGCATCACCCTCGACGACTGGACTGATGGTGTTGCGATTGGTGGCTACAAAATTGCGAACCTACGCTACGCTGATGACACAACCTTGTTTGCGACTAGTGCTGAACAGATGGAGGAACTACTCCTTAAGATGGAGCGCGTGAGTCTTACGTTTGGATTGAGGATTAATCGCAGTAAAACCAAGATGATGATTGTAGACCGTGGCAACATCAACTCGCCAGACATGACACAGATTGCGAACTGCGACGTGGTTCAATCCTACGTGTATCTTGGTGCTGTGATCGCGAATAACGGCGGCTGCGTGGATGAGGTGAAACGGCGTATGGCTATGGCTAGAGGGGCAATGGACAAGCTGAAAAAAATATGGAGGAATCGCGGCATAACTAAGGCCACTAAGATCAGGCTCGTCCGTACTCTTGTATTCCCTATATTTCTGTACGCAGCTGAGACGTGGACATTGCGAGAACTGGAAAAGAAAAAAGTAGATGCTCTAGAAATGTGGTGCTGGAGAAGAATGCTTGGTGTATCATGGACTGAATTCCGCACAAACGTCTCCATACTCCAAGAACTCGGCATCAAACAGCGTCTATCAGCACTAGTACAGTCTCGGATACTTAAGTTCTTTGGGCATGTCTCCAGGCGGAACAATGACTCCATAGAACGTCTTGTGGTGCAGGGCAGAGTGGAAGGTAATAGGCCACGCGGGCGGTCACCGATGAGGTGGACCGACCAAGTAAAATCCGCGATTGGAGGCCCTGTCAATGAATGCGCCAGATTGACTTCTAACCGAACCAGATGGAGAGAAATCGTGAGGCGAGCAACAACTACACCTGCGATTGGACACAGTTCATAGTGACCACGACCGCTCTGTCAAGAGCGAAACGAAGAAGAAGAAGAAGATATATTGTGTAGTAGGTACGGAAAAGATAGTCATGCGTAAAATTGACGCATGTGTTTTAATTTAATTTTAGCTGTAGGTTGAGGTATTCATTTATTTCAATCAAATAATATTATGTTATACATATTTACTCATATATTAGAATAATTAAGACTGCAGATAATTTATTTTTAATTATTTATTTATTTAAAAAAAAAACTTTAATCTTCTGCAATAAATCAACAATTTTTTTAACACTTACTCTGTCATATGAAAACCTATTTTTTACTGTAATAATCGGCGTTTTTTTTTAGCACAAAATCAACAATTATTATATCTTATGTAAGTACCTATATTAGGAGCATATACTTGTATAAAAACCTGTTGCACACAGCTTTGGCACATATCAACGTTATGTTCACGACATATTATTATTTTTCATTTTTTACAGGACGCATTTGCCCCTCACTTTATTTTAGAAGGGTAAAAAGTAAAATAAATACGTTTTTTTACTACAGGCTCATCAGTATTGTCTTCTGTTATGCCATCTTCACTTTCATGGTCCGCTGTTTCACTGTCGGTATCCTCACAGGGAAGCTCGTCGTCGCCTTGCATAAGACTGGCCAGGTCCAGGTCTTCGTCCAAGTTTTGACTCCCCATTGTTTTATATATTTAAGCTACAATATCTATAAAAAGAAACTGAGAATACTCGTATAAGTAACGATATACAGTTATAATAAAAAAAATAAAAAAATACATTATACAAGCCAAAATCATAAAAGTCACATAAAAGATAATCATGCGTAATTTTGACTCACTCGATCGTTATATAATATAACACATATAACATATCAAATCGGTTACACTTACCATAATGACACGTGCGCCAAAGGGACTGCCGTTTGGCGCACGTGTCAACATCTCATCACATTTCATCACAAATGGACATCTTGCTGGGGACTGCCCCAGCAACAATGAGATGTCCTAAACGCACAGCTATTATGTATTGATAGAAATGTTGTAAAGATAGAGCTAATGTGTTGAATACCAGAAACCAACGGAATGTGAAGTTCATTGTAGAGCATGAGTTCTTATTGTTTCAAGAAGTCCTGATAACATAGTGTATAATTATTTAGAATCCTACTAACATTATAAAGGCGAAAGTTTGTAAGTATGTATATATGGAAGGATGTTTGTTACTCTTTCACACAAAAACTACTGAACGGATTTGGATAAAATACGGTACACAGATAGTTTATAGCCTGGATTAACACATAGGATAGTTTTTATCCAGATTTTATCTTCCCGTGGGATAATTTTCGAGTTGTAGTGGGTGAAACCGCAGGCAACAACTAGTATATTTTAAAGTAGACTTTATACTGTATTTTTTGGGCCAACTTTAATTATTTTCTTCGTTCTGATAGTGAAAATTTATAAGTGTAAGTAGGTACCGTGGAAAGGTTGATGACACTTCACTTACTTTAATTATCAAATACCTGTTGCCCGCTACCTTCGTCCGCGTGAAATTATTGATAAAATATATTACTTCTCTGTTTAAATCGGATTTCAGGGGTTTTAATTATTTGCTCAGATGTCTAATCCTTTATCTAAAAATATAAAAAAAGAAGTCTGGGTTATTCTTTTAAATATTAACTATCTGCAAGTAAAAGCATATAACTATCTTTTTCTATCTATACTTCTATACTAATATTATAGAGGTCACATTCGTTAGTTTTTTTGCAAGTGTTAGAAGGGGTAATCTCCAAAACTAATGAAAATTTCAAAAAGAAACTCTAGTAGAAGAATAGGCTATAAATTATATATATCATCATTGACTTATATTAGACTTATACATATTAGCTGAGCTATCGAAATTTTTGAGGACGAATTCAATATGAATATATAAAAAATAATCTATATTATGAATGAAATGAAACAAATATAGTGACAAGAAGACTTAGAATGAATGTTGGCTTCATTATGGGTCTTTTTACACCATTACACGCAGCAGCTACCTGCAGGGATCCATTTGTAAAAGCGACCCTTCACACAATATTGTAAACACAATGGTACCCTTGACCCTTATGCGCTAATATTAGTTAGACAATAGATTTTGGAATTTGTTGAACATTTTGAAAACAACGTATGGCTTACGAACGTATTCTCTACAATAACCTTGTTTGTTCAAATATTTCAGCGTACAACTAAAGTATATTTGTTATCATAAATGAATTCGTTAATAAAATAATTCATTATGACGTCATGATGTTTATTTTGATAACACCTGTTCATTAACATGTGAAAAGTGGTTTAAGTTATTATTTATTATTTATTTATTTATTTATTTATTTAATCAGTTACTTGCTGCACTTACAGTATACACCAACACGTGCAGCAAGGATTATCATTTTATTTCAGATTTTTACTACCAATGATTTTTAATTTTTATTAAATTATTATAATTAACTGTAATGTTATGTAAATTTAACACCAGTTCAGACAACAAGTGAGTTAAATAGCAAATACATTTGATATTTTTTTAACTTGTGTGATTTATCACAATGGTCACATTACTAATTATTTAGAAAATAAACATGGATTAACCAATATAACTGACTACAAACTGAAATATTCTTATTTTCTATAAACATGTGTTAATGGCCAAAAAGTTATTCTAAAAAAAATTATAAAATTTAAAAAAAACTGTAGTTTCGTATCCCAGCAACATGAAATAATTAGTGACATTTATTTATTATATTTTACTAATTTATTTAGAATCTTTTTAAAGAACTGGTTGTGCATTTTATGGCAGTTCCAAACACAACTCAAGTAAAATCAAACGAATACAAAATTAGACAATGTTTAAACTATCAAAAGTAAAAATTAAACTGACGCGTGACGTTAGAAATGCAATATTTCTAATTCTATTTGTTTTGGTTTATTAATCTGACATACTCGAGAACTGGAGGAGCTCGTGGCTTAATAAGAACTGCCACTCAGGTCGATCTTTAGGCAAAGCTGTGCTTGCCTAGGTCGGTCTGTGGATGGGTGACCGCCCGACATACCGAGTTTCCTCCGTGCCTCGGAAAGCACGTTAAGCTGTTGGTCCCGGCTGCCATTTAAAAAGATGTTTGGCAGTCGTTACAGGTAGTCAGTGACCTGAAATTCTGATATCCAGTCATACCAAAGGGAGGACAGATAGGCAGTCGCTCCATGTAAAATACTGGTATTCAGCTGCATCCGGTTAGACTGGAAGCCGACCCCAATATAGTTGGGAAAAGGCTAGGCAGATGATGATTAATCTGACATACTATCGATCGATCAAATACTCACCTTCCTAGCCTTTTCCCAACCTTGTTTGGGTTCATTGCAAGTCTAACCGGATGCGCTGCGAGTGCCCAGTTAGTACTGGTACTAGGATACCTATCGATAAATCAATATAATTAAGGTACAGTTTTGTAACCGCGTCAAATTTCAGGAGGTTGACATAAATATTATCAATTTAAATTACGGTTATTTTCATCACTACTGCTCTCAAAACGGTGAAGGAAAATATCGTTAGGAAACCGGCATGTCTTAGAACCAAAAAAAATCGAAGACATGTGACATCTACCAATCCGCACTCCGGGTCGCGGGGTGGCGGTTGCGCGTTGTGGCGTGCATTCGTTGTTCCATGATTCGGGGTCTTGTGCATTCGTTGTTGCGGTGTGTAGCACGAAAGCACGCAGCGACGCGCGTGCTTTCGTGCTCGCAGTGTTCGTTGTCACAGATCATGCAGTTTCGTAAGGTCCTTTTGTGTGGTTTGTTTGCTTGAAAACAAACCACCCAAACAAACCAAACTAAACTACCCATTTTATTATTGACTAGCTTTTGCCAGCGGCTTCGCCCGCGTGAAAATGACGATTTTCCATACAAACTTTCATCCCCTATTTAACTACCTTAGGGGTTGAATTTTTTATTTTTATTTTTTTATTTTTTTTTATTTTACATTTTTCCACTGCGAGGATCGACCGGAGGACACGGTGGAGCACACTGTGGAGGTGTGCCCTGCTTGGGCGGAGCCCCGCCGTGTTCTCGTAGCGGCGATCGGCGGCGGTGACCTCTCGCGTCCGGCCCTGGTGCAAGCCATGGTCCGGGGCGAGGAGGAATGGGACGCCGTCGCCTCCTTCTGCGAAGCAGTGATGCTAGCGAAGGAGGTGGCGGAACGAGAGAGGGAGCGATCCTCTCAACGTCCCAGCCGCCGCGGAAGGCGCGGAAGGCGCTCCGGGCGTCGGGGGCCACGTGATGGCTTCCGGCCACCGTAGACGCGGGCCTGTGGACGGTGAGTAATGGGCTAGCTCGCCGTCCGGCCGTCGTCATGACGGCAACAGACCGTGTCGGCGGCGCGTTCGTGTTCCACGCGCGCCTCAAAGAGATGTCAGCAAGGAGGGGCCCGCAAGGGCCGACGCCCGTCGGGGCCGCGGTATTTTGTACTAGATTACGTGGCCTCGGCGCAAGGGCAAAGAAGGAACATGGGTTCGGTTTTTAGTCAGTAGAAGTCTGACACTCCCCTTCGCTCTGCCCAAGAGCGGGGGGGGTCATTCGATGATTTTCCACCCACCAAAAAAAAGGGGTTGAATTTCGAAAAATCCTTCAAAAATCCTTATTCCTTGTCTACATTATAAAGGGAACCTCTGTGCAAAATTTCAGCTTTCTAGGTCCAAGGGTTTGGGCTGGGCGTTGATGAATCAGTCAGTCAGTCAGGACTTCTCTTTTTATTTAAGTATATATAGATTGAGTCCAACTGAGTAAAGTTGCCTCCTTGAATTTGACGCAACTGCAAAACGGCAGTAGCTTGAATGTAATAAAAAAAAATAAGAATGTCAAAAAAATCGTCCGCATCGCTGTCAACGGAAATATTGACCAGACAGCTGGCAGAATTGCCACGTGTCTTATTCAACACACGTGGCAATTCTGCCAGCTGTCAACCAAAATAAGTCATTATTTAGAACAACAAAGACACACAACAATAACAAACGCCCATTAAATTATTATTCAATAAGGTCTTTAATTTTATCTTTGATAATGTTATTTATAGACTCTTTAATTACGAAACCAATTTAGCTGTTGCATGTTGGTATAACGGTGTAAGGCATTTTTGTTATTACTAATTCTACTTGGCTGCCAAGATGAGTTTAAATAATTTTTGGAATGTACCTTGTGAACACGGGGTGCATTTGAAGCGACCGTATCAATCTAGCGGGGTAAAGCACAAAAATGACAGACATGACATGATATGACGGACATAAAAATGTATTCCCTTGTTTTCTCCCTGTAATATCTATACCAATATTATCAAGCTGAACAGTTTGTTTGTTTGTTTTAACGCACCAATTTCTAGAACTGAAAACCTTCAAGGTAGTCCGCGAAATTCGATTTTTTTAAAGAATTTTGCAATTTACCGATCAGTGTCAGGTTGCATGCTAAATAAAATAGGAATTGCGACAGTAACAAATGTGACTTTACAGAGTAATAATGATTAAAATCACCAAAACAACGCTCTCAGTTCATATTACTTCAGGAAAAACTACTGGTTGAAATTGTTTTTTCATGTTGGGTAGTCGATTTATCGAGAAAGGTTATAAGCTATAATTATTATGTGATGCTAACGAAGTTGCGTGGGTCAGCTAGTTTAAAATATGGGGGAGAAACGGGCCCTACCTCGTCTATTTCGTTTTTTCGACGAATATAATTTAATTTTATACAGTAAAAACATATTTTAGTAAACAGGGGAATACGTTTTTAAGAGCGAAGCACCACTAGCCTTCCCTTTTTAAGGATGTTGAATATAAACCTGCATTGTTAAAACTGTAATTTTTTCTCATTAAAATTTAAATGTAACATTTATTTTTAACGTTCATATTCATTTATCTCTGTCTTTCTTCTTTTAACTCTCTTCCAATTTTTGTCCACTTTAAGCGATTTACCAGAATTTATAACTTAATAAATATATGAAATATAATATTTACCTGTTTAAAGATCCTAACAAACCTCACACTTATTAATCAAAAACCATTGTCCATAAAATAACTAGGTCCAGTAGTCCACTGAATAAATAAAATCACAGTCTCAAAATTAAAATAAAAAAAAAACACACACAAATAATTATCTAGAAATTATTTAGGCAAAAACTAATTACATATTTAGAACTCAAAAATAATTTCCCGCATTCCGAATTTGTAAAAAGTTAGCACTTTTTGGGAAACGACTTGCACGCACTGTGTTGAGAGATCGACTGCGGCTGCGAGAGCAAATTATTATTTATTTAGGTGTTCCCTGCAATGGTTGCACAGTTAGTGCTAGGGATTTATTATGTAAACTAGGTTTTTAGGTTTTTGTAGGCATAAGGTTATTGGTTTTCATAAATTATTCGATTGTTTCGTTGGTTGGCCATTATAGCGTATTCGTTAGAGTGCTATACTCCAGCAATAAGTGCATTTCTACGAGTATTAGCAAATTTTTCAGCTACATTAATTTTATGAAAAAAAAAATTCCCCTTTATTGTGATAGTGAACGCTCAAACTGAAGGATAGAGTCATAAACACTAATATGCATACACATAGCCAATTTTAAAAGTAATTTCCTCTTACTGTTTTGATTGTTATTTCATGTCGCTACGGACATAAAATACTCGTATCCGAACTCAAACTATTACGAAATAGGTCTTATCTTAAAGTAGAAACTATAATTGATTCACGAGAAAATCGGGTTTGAATTTTGCTACGTGTAAACATATTGGTACTGGACTGTACATGCATTGTTTCTATTGCACCATTGTGTGAGCGTCAGATGACAGTTGCTCCAAGAAGACTTAACTAAAAATTGATACGATCATATCGATTGCATTTGACTGATACTATATTAAGTTACTAGCTATTGCCAGCGGCTTAGCCCGCTACAACTCGAAAGTTATCCCACGGGAAGATAAAATCGGTATAAAAACTGTCCTATATGTTAATCCAGGTAATAAACTATCTTGTGTACCAAATTTTATCCAAATCCGTTCAGTAGTTTTTGCGTGAAAGAGAACATCCATATGAGAACATCCATCCATCCATACTAACAAACTTTCGCGTTTATAATATTAGTAGGATTTATTATTGTAATATTAACCGTAAGGATTAGTTTAAAATTACCTAAACTTGAATAATTAATTTTGAAATGTATAATTTAAAATCTTATTTAACTTATATGTATATTTTCGTAGATCTGAAACTTATTGCCAAGGAAACCATTTATAATTTATTCGGTTCATATTTATGATTCTAGTTTGACTGGATGTATACTTCAGCAATGTAGGGGCCATTGCAAAAACAAGCTGCCTAAAGTTAAGAGATACGTAATTTGGTACATGCATTCTGATTCAAGTAAAAGATGATGGTGATAGATTCAAAGGGAAAGGAGAGGAGAGGAGGGGAAGGGGAAGGAGATTGTTAAGATGACGAATAAAAGAGAAGTTTTGAAGAAGAAGACAGTCATGTTGCGCTGACCCCCCAAATAAGATAAGAACAAGATAACAAAACCACCATCACATCATCCACATTCCATCATCCATTAGTACAACCACATTTCGTCATAAATGTTTTAGTCCCATCTAATAGAGGGCGAACCTATTGCCATCAATCGGTCAGAACGCCGTGGTTGCTACTGAGGAATTCCAAAAGAAAATCCCCATAAAACTTTGACCGACCCGGTAAGCGAACCTAAACGTCATGCAAAGAGGCAGTCAACAATAAATTAAGAAAAGTACTCGAAAGAAGAACAAATAAAATGATATCTAGGTACTCATTATTAGTATAATTATGAAAGTAGTTAAATTACACAATAATAAAGACTACTGTTTGTTTATTATTATAATCTTATCAGCCGCAGATGGGTGAAACAGATAGTTCTGTAGCGTAGGTCAGGAGCCAATGACCGCGCGAAAATACACATGATTCACCGTAGTGAACTTGAAAATATGAACATAATACACACAACAAGATAGCTATTATCTATATATAATATACATATACATATAATAAAATGGTAGGAAAGTCAAAACTGTACATTGAATATTTTTTTAAAAGAATACTTGGGGTGTGACCTACAATCGATACCGAAGCCAAAAATATAGTTTTTAGAATTTTTGTCTGTTTGTCTGTTTGTCTGTCCGGGATAAACTCAAAAAGTACTGCATGGATTTACTTCAAATTTGGAACGAATGTTATTGAGAAGTCGGGTCAACACATAGGCTACATATTATCACGCTATCACCTACGGGGAACAAGCAGTGAAGCTTTATTTCTTCAACGCATTCTGTAACAACGTGTAATCTATCGACGTATATTTGAATGTTGTGATTATGTTAACCATGCTATTAGCTAGCTTCACAATATAAAAATCACGCAATATAAGTAACTTAGGCCAATAAACATAATTAAAATTAAATTAATAATATTTAAAGCAGCGCCATCTATGAGATTTCAAAAACATCAACTCGAATTACATGTCTAAGCCCTTTTTGGATACAAATAATTTTTTGACACTGTTAGCGAGGTTAATAGTTGCTTTTAAAAGTCATAGATGGAGTTGTGCATTTTCTTCTTAAAAATTGTATCGTTAATTCGTTTCAGAGATGAGCAATACAATTTAAATAAATGTGTTTATATAAGTTTTAAGCTGCTTCATCTATGTCTTATGAAATTCATCGAGTTTGTCTTTATGTAATAATAACAAACAGAACTCAAAAAGAACTGCAAACCCGGTAGCTTTGTGGGAAAAATATCGCCATCATCTGTCTGAAGTAGTTTTTCGAGTTTTGGGGCGTGCTACTGGAGACGAAGTCGAAGTAACTGATGAACGCGTGCTGAACACCTGTCTCACAGTTCACTTCAAGACGTGGTCATTGCTATCGGCGGCAATCCACTGGTCGAATTGGGTTACCAACTCCCCAATCATCACCGCATCAAGACCGTGGAAATCGGGAGTATAACGCTGAGACAATTTACGATCCGGGCGAAATGACTACCAAACTAAATTACCATGTCGCTTTGTTCTCTTCAGAGCAAAAACTAATTTATGACACCTTTGTAAAATGTTTTTCTTGGATGCTCCTGGTGGAACAGGAAAAACATTTGTTACCACTGGCATAATTGCAGAGGTCAGGAGGCAAGGCAAAATTGCCATTGCTGTAGCGTCGTCGGGAATCGCTGCCACACTGCTTCCGGGTGGCAAGACAGCACATGCCATGTTTGAAACTCCCATCGATTTAGAGAGAGCCGAAACGCATGTTTGTGGTATGTCACGTAACAGTGATAAGGGACACGTGCTCAAGGATTGCTCTTTGATCATATGAGATGAGTGTACGATGGCCAATAGGAAGGCAGTTGAGGCCGTGGAGAGAACCCTGCAGGACATCCGCAGGAACGAACATTTGATGGGTGGTGTCACAGTTCTGCGATTTCCGACAAACGCTTCCCGTGGTGACGCGGGTATCGAGGGCTGACGAGGTGAATGCTTTGTTGAAATGATCTTCGTTGTGGTCACGAGTTCGTACGCTGCGCTTGACCATTAATATGAGAGCTCGGCTCGGCGGCAATGCACATGCTCAAGAATTCTCCGACGTCCTTCTAAGTCTTGGCGAAGGCACTCTACCAGAGGAGAGAGGTGGACAGGTGGTGCTTCCAGAGTCTCTCGGTAGAGTTGTATCCAGCATAGAAGAACTCATTCGCTGTGTGTACGGGGACATCAGTCGTATACCGCTCTAGCAGAATTCTCGGGTGTGTGAGCGGGTCATTTTGACGCCCAAAAATGATCAGGCTGCTGCAATTAACGAACGCATTCTCTCGGAAATTGAGAGGAATGAAGTGGTCTACACCTCTATAAACACTGTCGTCGAGCAAGATGACGCCACACATTACCCGTGGAATTTCTGAACTCCCTGTCAGCAAGTGGACTTCCAGCGCATACCATCAAGCTGAAGGTCGGTGTCCCGATTATACTTCTTCGTAACCTATCTCCTCGAAGCTGTGTAACGGGACCCGCCTTAAATTCATCTCGCTCCAAAGCCAAACCACTAATGTTGTTTATCGAGAAGTCCTATAAGTATGTATTTTTACCCTATTCTGTATTCCTTATTTTCTCCATATGGTTCAGTCACAACTTATGACTTCATTCAGTAGAATCACCATAAAGTCAATTATTAAAAGCAGGCTGAAAATTATCACTTTTTGAAGGTCAATTTTACAAAAGACAGTCTCCCTCTGTTACTGCACTTTCCCTAGATATGCAATGTAAAGAAGAAAGGGGTAAATGAATGTAATTGTAAAAGGTATACCTAATCGTAGGTATTTTTGGTGCTGTATAGCGTTCACGCAGACGAAGTCGCGGGCAGCAGCTAGTAGTAGATAGTTTAATAATTTTTTTGTTTATTTATAATCTCATCAGAAGTGCTTCTCTGTTTATAAATATCATAATAAGAGGCAAACATATACGTATTATAGTACGTACAATATTGGTGACTCTAACACGTTCCGGGACACTTGACTTTTTTTTTAAATCTCCTAATATGACACTTAAAAATCCCATAGACCAGGTACATTTCATTATACCGCCTGAAGCCGTACTGCCATATTACACATATTTTTAATATTTTGATACGACAAATACGGCCATAGACGTTGACTTTTATGGCGAAGTTTACAGTGCGATCAAATTATCTTGGCAGGTCTGAACATAGGCTCTGCGAACTTTTACGCATGTAAACTTGTGAAGAAAACTGTTATTGCCAGATAAACCAATACCTAAACGATCAGAAAATATCTAATTTAAACAGTGAGAAATACAAATAAAATAAATATTCGTCAATGGAAAGGCAAAAGTACTAAAGCGCCAAAATACCTAAAATGCGTTATTTATATGTCTGAATTCGTATTTTTTTTCTCTATACATTGGTTTAGGCCTCGTAACAATCTGAGCATTATTTAAAAAGTTATTGGCGCTTTAGCAGTGGCTTTTTTTTGTTTTTGTCGATACAATTCTTTTACTTACCTAAAGAAAATTACATGATTTTTATTGTTATTGTCGGTTAGTTTTTTTTCCTTACTGCCAATTTCCTTACAGCAAATTGCATCATTCAGTTCATTGTTGTCGTTTAAGTGTTATTTACATTCCGCAAATTGTAACGAAAAGATCGTTTAGTAAATTTGCCTTACGTAAAAATTTATTGATGGACGTAAACGCTTAGTACTTTTGCCCTTCGCGATTTTTAAATGAAACTCTTTTTAGTAACTTTGCGATAATGATCTACATTTCTACATCAGTATTTAGCGTTTTTGATGTTTTATTTATTTGATGAAAAAGTGTTTTAGTTATAAATAATATATTTTACCCCAAAATACTGTGGTGGTACGTTAAGTTTTGAAATTAATACAAGTTGTGATAAATTGACAGTTATGTCTATTGCAGCTGTACTATTTAAGCGATTTTGTTATGATAAGTACGTTTAGGATCATACGTTCGAAACGTTGCGCCAAGTCACCGGGCGAATATTTCTAAGGACATTATGGGAAGTCGTAGATCTTCATTTTTTAAAAAAATACACAATAATTTTATTTTATTTTATTTTATTTATTCAGGGACAATAAACAGCTACAATATGTGTTGAAACAGACAAAAAATAATATGAAAACAATAACAATATTGCAGCCCACTACATTATCCGCATATTAACAAATTAGAATATGATAATGAGTGTCACTAGACACTACAAACACACTAAACACAGACAGACACACTACAGAACAGACTATAATGGATCTCAGAAACGAGAAAAAGAAGCCGCATGTCGTTCGAAGAATACTTACTGAGGGAGAGAACGATCATGAAATCGATTCGAATCGATCTGAATCCTATACTTCCATCTGCAAATTGCGGCATCCACGGAATGAAGAATACGACGTTTTGAAAACAAACATACGTAAGCATGGAGATAAGATGGAAGACATCTCTGCTCAAATAAAAGACTTGGACAGGAAGATGGACATGCTGGAGAGGGAGCGTAAAAATTGCTGAGTAGGAAGAAAGGAGTGAAAGCCTGGAAAGATTTGTTAGGAAAACCAGCGTTGAGTTAAGGGGTGTTCCCATAGGGTGTTCCCAAGAAGAAGAAAGAAAAGAAGGAAGACACATTCGTACGAAGCGTTTTGCTAAGTCTTTCATTATTCGTACAGCCAAAGAGTGGAACACCCTGCCTGCGTCGGTTTTCCCGAGTTCATATAACCCCAATCTATTTAAGTCGCGAGTAAATAGGCTTCTTCTGGGTAAGCTCGTTCCATCGTCGACCTCATCTCTGCCCTTAGGGCAAGATTTTGGTCAAGAGTAAGCCCATATTAAATATATAAAAAAAAAGAATTACTCAGCATGGTTACGAGTATCATAAAAACCACTGGATTAGAGTACTCCCCCTATGACATAAAATATATTTACAGACTACCTTCGAAGGAGAATGCTACCACAGCCACAATTGTGACCGAGTTTACCAACAACTTTTTCAAGGATAAATTCTTAAACAGCGCCAAACAATATAATAATGCTCAACGAGATCGACAACTGAATACATCCCACATGGGGCTCGTAGGGCACGAATCACCCTTATTCATTTCAGAACATCTAACCACGAAAGCAAAAAGACTCCACTTTCTTGCTAGGGATTTTGCTAAAACTGAAAAATTGCAATATTGCTGGATTGCAAATGGTCGCGTTTTTTTGCGGAAAAAGGAGGGAGACAAGTACACAGTTATTCAAAACGAAAGTACCTTTCAGCAAACGAGAAACATACAAAACTGATAACTAACTTTAAGTATACTTAGTTTAAAATATTTTGTTTAAAATATTTTGTTTTACCACTATTAATTTTATTTGTTACACAAATTTCTAAATCTCACAAATGTCCCTACACTCAAACTCAAAACACACCTATCACCAACACCGTGCCTGCACTGTCACAATTCTTTATTATTAACTTCGCCCTCCCAATCGCCGTTTTGTTAATACACTTGAGTCACCCTAAAAATAATCTACCAATCTACCTATATATAACTATTAAAATATGGCCAATTGCTATGAACTAATTAGAGACTTGGATGAGACTCACCTATACACAAGCATGAAGCACAACGACCCCCAGAAATGCATCAATGATATCGGAGATGTGAACTCACAATTTATTTATTTATTTATTTATTTATTTCTTAAGGAAAAACAAACAGTAACATATTACAGGTTAATGACAAGGCTTCATCATCATCATCATTTCAGCCAAAAGACGTCCACTGCTGAACATAGGCCTCCCCCAGGCGTCGCCACATTGACCGGTCCCGTGGGTCTCTCATCCAGCGGGTTCCTGCAACCTTGACCAGGTCATCGGTCCACCTAGTGGGAGGCCTTCCAACGCAACGTCTTCCGGTTCGCGGTCGCCATTCGAGAACTTTTCGGCCCCATCGGCCATCCGTTCTGCGAGCAATGTGCCCCGCCCATTGCCACTTAAGTCTGGCGATTCTTCGGGCTACGTCGGTAACCTTGGTTCTCATGCGGATGTCCTCATTTCTGATTCGATCACGCAAGGAAACTCCGAGCATAGCCCTCTCCATTGCCCTTTGGGTGACTTTGAGCTTTCTGATAAGGCCCATTGTGAGCGACCACGTTTCGGTCCCGTATGTAATCACTGGCAACACACACTGGTCATAGACTTTCGTCTTGAGACACTGGGGTAAGTTGGACGAGAAGATACCGCGCAGCTTCCCGAACGCTGCCCAGCCGAGTCGGATTCGACGATTGACCTCTTTCTCGAAGTTAGATCTACCCAACTGGACCGTTTGTCCCAGGTAGACATAATCGTCCACAACTTCGAGCGTAGAGTCTCCGATCTTGATAGGAGTGGGTGTTACATGAACATTCGACATAACCTTGGTTTTGTCCATGTTCATTTTAAGACCCACTCTTTCAGAAGCTCTACTGAGGTCATCGAGCATTTTACTGAGGTCTTCCATGGTCTCAGCCATGACCACTATATCGTCGGCAAACCGAAGGTGAGTGATGTACTCGCCGTTGACATTGATGCCAAGTCCTTTCCAATCCAGAACCTTGAAGACATCCTCCAATGCAGCGGTGAACAGTTTCGGAGATATGACGTCTCCCTGTCTCACACCGCGCTGCAGAAGGATAGGTTCCGTGGTCTGGTCCTGAAGTCGGACTGACATGGTGGCGTTTTTGTACAAACACTTCAACACCTCGATGTACCGGTAGTCAATTTGGCACCGTTGGAGAGACTGCAGTACAGCCCAAGTCTCGATCGAATCGAAGGCTTTCTCGTAGTCCACAAACGCTAAACAGAGAGGCAGGTTATACTCTTCGGTCTTCTGTATAACTTGCCGCAGCGTATGTATGTGGTCTACGGTACTGAAGCCTTTTCGGAATCCGGCTTGTTCGGGAGGCTGGAAATCGTCAAACCTGCGTGCGAGACGATTCGTGATGACTCTTGAAAACAACTTGTAGACATGGCTTAGAAGTGAGATGGGCCTATAGTTCTTCAACCGGGCATTGTCACACTTTTTGAAGAAGAGCACCACCACACCCCTGCACCAAGCCTGCGACGTTTTCCCCTCGAGTATGACGGAATCAAACAACTTCTGAAGGGCCTTAAGGACCGGTTTGCCACCCGCCTTCAGCAGTTCGGCCGTAATTCCGTCATCACCCGGCGCCTTGTTGTTCTTAAGCTGTTTCAGAGCCATCCTAATCTCGTACAGGCTGACATCCGGGATGTCTTCGGTATAGTGTCGGGTCAGTCTAGCTCTGGGGTCTTTCGCTAGATTTTCGACGGGTTGACTAGTTGACGTGTACAGCTGCCCATAAAAACTCTCGATCTCTCTCAGAAGCTCCGGTTTGGCGGACACGATCCTGCCATCGTCGGTCTTCAGTTTCGTGAGCTGGCTCTGCCCAATAGACAGATCTCTTGCAAATACCTTGGAGCCCTTGTTGCGTTCAATCGCGTCTTTAATACGCTCGGTATTAAAGCGGCGGAGGTCGCTCTTCAAGGATTTGGAGATCTGTCTATTGAGCTGCCGGTATTGCCGAGCTTCGTCTGAAGACTGCAGGATCATCTCACGCCGCTCCTTCATGAGCCTGAGAGTGTGATCTGAGAGTTTTTTGGTCTTATTTGTACGACGAATCTTAAAAAATTTAGATCCAGTCGTATGGACAGTTTCCACGAACCCGTCGTTGTAATCGTCCACTGAGCTTCCTAGGCATTCGAAGCGATTCTGAAGTTCAAGCTGAAAGCTCTCGGAGTTATGGATTTGGATCTGTGCTGGACGGAGCGTAGACTTCATCAGTCGTGACCTTTCCAGCTTTATATTGATGTTCAATGTGCCTCTTACCATTCGGTGATCGCTTCCGGTTTTCACCGAATTGATCACAGAGACATCATTGAACATTTGCTTGTTGGTAGACATGATGAAGTCAATCTCATTTTTAGTCGCACCATCGGGGCTCTGCCAGGTCCACTTCCTGTGCTCACGTTTTTTGAAGAAGGAGTTCATCATAAAGAGGCCCTCCTTCTCCATAAAACTGGCCAGTTGGTGACCCCGGCGATTCCGCTGTCCAATTCCAAATTGCCCCACCTGAAGTTCATCATCGCTTCGTTTGCCCAGTTTCGCGTTGAAGTCCCCCATGACAACGGTGAAGTAAGTTCTGAAACCATGCATGGCTTTAGAAATATCCTCATACAAGGTTTCCACTTCATCGTCGGGGTATGCCGAGGTCGGGGCGTAGACCTGTATGACCTTCAGCGAATATCTTGCGGATATTCTGAGTATAAGGTACGCCACCCTGTTCGACACACTCTCGATCTTCACCACGTTATTCACGAGAGACTTGTGGACGATAAACCCAACACCACCCTGTGACTGCCGGTCTCCCTCTCGGAAGTAGAGCAGGTTGCCGGATTTCAGGATTATCGTGTCCTCCCCCTCTCTTCGGACTTCAGATAATCCGACAATACTCCATCGCAGCCTGCTTAATTCTTCCTCGAGTTCCGCTAGCTTCTCGTCGGCCCGGAGTGTGCGCGTGTTGAATGTTGCCAGGTCCAGTCGTCGGTATGTTTGGTAGCCGGATCCCGTCCGGGGATTCTTAGCACCCCTTGCCACGCCGTTGCCTCGACCGCTACCGTAGCCGAGGGTAGACGGGCTGCCGGGTACTAGGGGCCTTTTCTGCATTGCGCTCATCATTTTTGGGGGGGTTTGCCATAATCGCCACGCTTGGCAGGCGGGTTGGCGATCGCAGTATGGTTGTTACAAAGGCACAGAGAACGCTGCTGCCCATTCTCTGGTAAGTCCCTTAGTCGCCTCTTACGACACCCACGGGAAGATATGGGATGGTGCTATTCTTTACGTCCGACACCATACGGAACTCCGACACCATACGGAACAAATGACAAGGCTTATGTACTAAAATATGATAAATATGCTACCCCACTACGATTACGATTTAAAGCTAGAGAGACATTTGTATAGGATTATAACTATATAAAATAACAGTTTTATTCGTATGAACTAAAATAATCATTCTAAAAACTAAAATAACAGTTCATTTGACTGACTATTATCAGTCAAAATATTCGAAATATCCAGAAGAACTTTGATAATTTCACTGTTTTCTTATCATGTCTGAACTTCTTGCCCGACTTGATAATTTTGACTGAATGTCGTCTGAGTGATGCCACACCAGTTTTTGATCTTGAAAACTATGAGTGCTTCTATTCGAAAAGGTACCTCAACCAAAACGAAGGTATTGTGGTCTTCCATAAAAGCGATCTCCAAGTAGCAATCGAAGAACCACCTTTCAAAGAAGCTAATTGTTTGCTTATTCACGTTGGTAAAGAGTTTGTGATCTGTGTGCTATTTATAGGTAACCATCTTTCCACAACACCAATACTTTTTGTAGTTCGCTTGAGAAAATTATGCAATTATACGATACAACACCTAACTGTGCCATTGTAGGCGATATCAACATAGATGTAGGCCCTGGTTCTGGGAACATTCGTGCGAGCAAATATCAGGATAATAAAGGGCATTACGGTTACTATCCTGGCCATCAGCTTCCTACTCGTGACCGCACATGTTTGGATCACGTAATGGTCAAAACCAAGAGAACTGCTAAAGTAACTATATGTGACTCGGGAATAACCGATCATGATACAGTTATAGTCGGTATCTCTAAAACTACTCCCTGGCCATTGCCTAGTCGTAATAATCAGTGAAGATAGACTACCCAAATATATCCAAAGAAATCTCAGAATCTGACTGGAGTGATATCTACAACTATAACGACGTGGTCAAAGCAGTTTCGGTTTTCACAGAAATGCTCAGCAAGAAAATACGCAGATTTACAACTTCGGAGACTGTACGGAACTCAAAAGCCATTAAAAAACCTTGGATGTATCCGAAAAAGGGACCTGTTACATATGGAAGCAAAACAACCCGCAAACAAGGACAATCCAATAATACAGCACCGATACAAGAAATTAATATAGAAACTTCTGCAATAATCTGATCCAAAATCCTAAAACAGAGAGCGAAAGGATACTACTAGAAGATGCAAAAGGAGACAGTAAACAAACGTGGGCAGCAGTTAAAATATCTGTAATATCAAGAATAAGAGCCCAAGTGGCCTGGAACTTCTACACGCAAACCCGGATCCCGCTGAGTCCCTTAAAGTCGTTAATCAATACTTTACTAAAGTAGAAAAAAAAAACCGAAGCAAAACTGGCCGCTATGACTTCGTTCCGGGTTATAAACCTGTCTAGCAATTCTTTTTCGCAATGCCAACAGATGACGTAGAGGTTAAAAAGATCATTACGAACCTCAAAGACACCAGCACTAGAATGGGACGAAGTCACGAACAGGATAATAAGTTGAGCAAAAATTACTCAATACTCAATACATTTATTGCTTCCACAAGTTTACTTAGATGGTAGGTTACCTTGCAGCGCCAATTAACTTTTTGTGCAACTTAAGGATCTCGACTGGGAAAGTTCCAACATCAATGAAAACAGCGAATGTGAGTCCAATTTTTAAATCGGGTGATAAGACAGCCCCATCGAATTACCGCCCGATATCATTACACACATCCCTGTCTAAGATTTTGAAAAAAATGATGAACAACAAACTCCTCAGTTTCCTTGAGAAAAATGGACTGCTATCACAAAATCAATACGGCTTTCGCAAGCTCAGGTCAACGGAGGACGCAGCAAACCTTGTTGATTTTGTAGTAAATAAAATCGACAATGGCTATAAGAATACTGGTGTGTTCCTTGATCTGGCTAAAGCCTTTGATACTGTGAATGATACTGCCTTTGAATCTGACAGGAAAAATATCAAAGGTATATAAATATTAATAAGGATGTCTATTATCTTCATAATTATTATCGCCGTGTGAGTCATTCAGGTTAATTTTATTCAATCACAGGTGCAACAAATTAATACAATTTTCGCCTCAGAATATAAATGGGTACTAGGCCATCCACGGACCGACTGAGTTCAGACTAGATATTTTGCAAACTATACTACCTCAGCCTGTAATCATTGACCCCGCAAGAATGGCCACGAATTACGACAATGATCAAGTTGGTATACTAAGTACTACTTAGCCCGCGACTTTGTCCGCAAACATTTTGATAGCTCGGTTAAATATGCATGATAAAGGCGTGATTTATAGCTTACCTATATCACCCACGAATAATGTAACTTTCTAACAGCGTTTTTTTTTAAATAGGTCGTTAGTTCCGGAGATAATCCCCTCGATACACTCTAACTTTATTTCAGACAATTTGCTACACATTTCTGATAGAAAATGGTTTTATTAATATTATATGCTTATTAGTAACACACCATCTACCTACCTGACTTGCCTTTAGCATAACATTTTATGAACCTATACACAATAAATTATTTAAAGATTAGTCTGAATTAGTCTGATTAGTCTGACACATGAATGTTTTAAAAAGAGGGCAACTGGCTTAATTGTAACAGCCGCTCAGGTCGATCTTTAAGTTAAGCCGTGCTTATCAAGGTTGGTCCGTGGATGGGGGATCCATCACCCATCAAATGCCGAGTCCCGGCTGTCAATCGTAGATCGTTGACAATCATTACCGTTGTTGTCAGACTTTAGTCGAGCCAATGCTACAAACTGGTGCCATCATGCAAAATACTGTAATTCAGCTGTGTCTGGTAAGACTGGAAGCCGTCCCCAATATTGTTGCGAAAAGGTTTTGCAAATATTCGTTACGATTACTCACCGTGCTTGTGTCGTGTCTCAAGACGAAAGTCTATGACCACTGTGTGTTGCCAGTGATTACATACGGGACCCAAACGTGGTCGCTCACAATGGGTCTCATCAGAAAGCTCAAGGTCACCCAAAGGGCAATAGAGAGGGCTATGCTCGAATTATCCTTGCCTGATCGAATAAGAAATGAGGACATCCCCTTGAGAACCAAAGTTATCGACGTAGCCCGAAGTATCGTCAGACTTAAGTGGCAATGGGCAGGGCACATTGCTCGTAGAACGGATGACCGAATGGGCAGAAAAGTTCTGGAGTGGCGACCACGAACCGGAAGACGTTGTGTTGGAAGGCCTCCCACTAGGTGGACCGATGACCTGGTCAAGGTTGCGGGGACCCGCTGGATGTGAGACGCACTGGGCCGGTCAATATTGCGACACTTGGGGAGGCCTAAGTCCAGCAGTAGACGTCTTTTGGCTGAAATGATGATGATGACTCTGCATGCTTTACTCTAAAAAATTTACTTATAAATCATTATTTTTTCAACAACTCTGTAATTAACTTAATTTCTAACGACCTTTATGTACCTTTATTAAACCACGCACGTGTAACCAGTTGTCAGGTGAAGACAAGCTGCGATAACATACAATTGATTGGCTGTTCAGTGTTAAGGAGACTACCCACGACACCGTAATTTACAATGACTGTACTATGTATGTACATAATAATATGAGGCACGGAAACAAACATAGCACGGACCGCTACTTATGCTTATGCTCTACCGACAGTGGTCTAAACATCATCTGTCAAACCTTTCGTCAAGTTTTTATGGGGTTGGCTTTCATTCAAATGCAACTGCATACCACTGAGTAACGCGAGACCCCTTGATAAGACTCAATATAAGGCAGCCTTAGTTCGGTAATTGGCCCGAAAAATTATTCTATGTTTTATTCCACGTAACACGTAAAAGTCAAAAATAAATTACCTACGGATCGTTCAAGTTGTCTCTATTTCTGAGCTGAAGTGTAAACTACTTATGTGCTTTTAATTATAATATTTGATTGTAAACGCGTGGGGCGCTGGAGCAGGAAAGACTTTCTTGTAAACAAATACACGAACAAGAATTCTACATTTTGCTACTGTTGACTGGTACTTTGAACAGACTGTTTAATGTAGAGCCTCCTACTAGTCGTGCTGCAACTCTAGTTAGAGCGCCGATCTCTGTAACCTGCTTCCCGGAACATCGCTTTACTTGATTTCTCAGCAAGGTATACAAAAAATCTTTCCTGTTACAGCGCCCCACGCTTTTACAGATCGTTCAAGTTGTCTCTATTTCTGAGCTGAAGCACGGTTATGATACGATAATCCATAATGAAGTTCCAGTTCATATCTTCCGGCTCCATCATCAGATCAGCTCGACAGTACCATGTTATTGTATTGTCATCAAAATCACTACAACTGCCAATTTTCATAACGCTACGGTCTTTAGGAGATGGTTATATTAGTTTTCTTAGATTTGATTACATAGTCACATACATACAGGTCAACCTAATAAAAGCGTGTTAAAAATGCCATTACCCAGTATCAGGGTTGGCACCTGTAATTCTTTGACAATCGTTACGAGTACTCAGAACCCGAAAGTACAACATACAGTCATGATCTTATAATCCTAGTCGCATCCTTTTACCCAGTTACTGGGCTGTGAGGGTCAGATAACAGTCACGATACAGGAGAAATTCCTAGTGTGGGGCAACATATAAAAAAAAAAAAAAAAGATAGGCAGTCGCTTCACGTAAAATACTTATACTCAGCTGCATCCAGATAAACTGGAAGCTGACCCCAACAAAGAGGCTATGCAGATGATGAATTCAGGTTTAAAACTATCGGTGTGAGAAATCTGTTTAGTAGTTATGCGTAAAAGAGTTCCATTCATCCATTTATCCGTCCATACAACCTCACGATCATTCCCATTTATCTATAGTAAAAAGTTAGTATGATTCATGTATGACATTTGGTATCACATGGCACATCAACGGCGCGTAAACGTGTAACGTGAAAGAGACACAATGCTTGTTATTACATTGATACTTAAACAGGCTACGTTATGTCAAGGGTATCAATGGCTTTTTTACAAATATTGATAGATCTTCCACATGAAACGTTATAACAGACAGTAGGTATAATGTAAGTATAGGTAATGCTCTCACTAGTGGGACTCGGGTTTTTTTTGTCTAATTGACTGGGCTTAATCTAACACACTAACTCAGTGCGTCTTTGGATTCATGGTTCTAGGATATTTTTTTTTATGGGACAGGCCCACCTCCCTATTCCCAAATCACGGTAACTCCTGTAAGCCAGAATGAAGCTCGACGAAGTTCCAGAGAAACGATTTAACGTCAATGCAACGAAATTAACAGCGGAGTAGTAGGAAAAACATAATTTTCACTTCCCTCCATATCAGCAGGAGACAGAACAGTACAAGGCCAATAGGCACACAGGGACGTAGGTACACAATAGGGTAGTTGACTGACTAAAAAAAACATGATTATATTTAGTCCGTCTGTTTGATTATCGAAAAATATTGGAAACGTATTTTTTGTTTTATCAAATTAATAAAAAATTACGACAATAAAACGTGTCAAAGATCGTGAGTGGGGGCTGGTGACGTCTCTTTCTGGTAAAAAATGTACCAAACTATGACGTCGCGCGATTTTTGAAGCACTGTATCATCTGCATTTTTTGCCGTCTAATTACTATTTTACATACAACAGCGTACCTGAACATTATTTTAATAAAAATAATGTTTTTTAATAGACCTTGCCCTACTTTGTTGTCATGTGTCTATAAATTATAATGGTGTACCCACTGCAATTCATACGAAGCAGTAATCTTTTCCAAGTAGCCCTGTCTTAATTAATAAAACCTTTTAAGGCCCTCAAATTCAAAATAAATGACACTACGTAGGACGAGATAACTGCGGCCAAAGTCACGCCGCATTCATGAAAAGTCTAATAATTACTGAGCAATAAAAATGATGCACAAGTAAATAGAACGGATTACTACTGAAGTCTAGTTGACTAGTATTCATAAGGTCATGATAGCTTGGAGGTTAACGAACCCGTGTGCATTCAGATGTGGGTTGCAAAATCCATACCTCTTTCTTTTGGTCTGCATTTCCATTCTCACATCCATTTATATTCATCGCTATTTGGCTAGACGGGGAGATGGCCAAGAACCTCTGCGGTAAGGCTCCTGAGCCCTGAAGTGAGCCTGCATGCGTGCCGCCAAACCGAATACACCGGTGTACATTTCCCGCTTGCATTACACCACTGAAGCGGAGGACATCGTGGAGTACGTGCACCAAAAGATGAGGTACACACCAAGGGTGCATTTACTGGAGTGACACCGCAATGTCAACTTCAAGGCGTTCGTGGCGCGGGTACCGAATTGTTTTCTGCCCCTGGTGTTGAAGGAAGACTTTTGACCTCAGGACGTGGAGTTCCGTCGCTTCCGCTTTCCGCGGACAAGTTTCACTGGACAGCCAGCACAAATGTTGTGTTGACAAGTGAAGTTCTAGTAACAAGAGTTTTGTATTTAACTAGCTTTTGCCAGCGGCTTCGCCCGCGTGGATGTCGGAAAATATAAAAAATTACAATTTTTCATACAAACTTTCATCCCCTATTTAACTGCCTTAGGGGTTGAATTTCGAAAAATCCTTCCTTATTCCTAGCCTACATTATAAAAGGAACCTCTGTGCAAAATTTCAGCTTTCTAGGTCCAAGTGTTTGGGCTGGGCGTTGATGAGTCAGTCACTCAGGACTTCTCTTTTTATTTATTTAGATAGATATATTTATAAATGTTAGTTTAAAATAAGGTATGTATGTAAGGGCCATTGTAGCCTGAAATAAAATGATGTTGTTGTTGAATGGTGGCTAAGGTTGGGCCTAAGAAACCATGGACTTCCAAAAGCGCATTGGGTTGACGATATCGTTAGGACCGTGGGAAACGAATGGACGCAAAACAGAGACGAATGGCAGAAGAAAGGGAGTGTCAACCCAGCGATTCCGGGCTGTTAATGATGATGATGGCGATGTCAAACCGAACATTATTTCTTTCTCTATCTGAAACTCTGAATGTTTTTTTTCTGTTTCTTACGCCATTTTCTCTTAGCTTCCTATTGTGCCCTCTTTAAAACATGCAGGTAGAGTGACTTCTCTGTGTTGCTAGTGTTGCTAAGGACAAAACAGTAAAAATAGCGCAGCTCTGAGCTTACAAGGGGAAGCCAGCGAAACGAAGCAAGAGTAGTCATCATCATCATCATTATCAGCCTATAATGTTCCCACTGCAGGGACTCAGGCCTCTTCTCTAGGAGAAGTATGGGCTATAATCTACCACGCAGGCCCAGTGCGGATTGGTAAGAGTAGTACTAACTAATTCCTTCTACTTGCTAGTGGAAAAATACCGTGATAATACTTGTAAATCGGTAAAACAGGCCGAAAACATCTAGAAGTTTGCGTCGATCTGCGTAAACAGCCAATTTGTATGCCCTGATACCTACCTACATTTACAAAGCTTGACGGATTTAGACCTTTCTTATGCTAATACACAGCGGATATTTTGACACTGGTTGCTTTGAAAAAATGTTAGCTTAAATTACCGAAAACTATTTAAAACGTATGTCTAGGCCCATGACAAGTTAATTGAATGAGACTCATTATATTTTTTATATTTTGGTTCTAATATTATGTTCTAGAACTTCGTACACCAAGTGGGTAATAAATATAGGTGAGTCAATAAATTGTTTTTCTATATAATGTGTGAAAATCGTTGTATTCAATAAATTAATGAAAGGTGTTACTGTTACTATTAATATCATAAACGGGATATTTACCATGTAATATCCCGTTCATGATAATAATAGTAGTGTCAGTGACCATGTCAGTTTAAAAACTTATATTGGTGTTACTGTTGTTAGATTATTTGCTTTTTTATAGGTTAGTGCAAATTGCATTGCCCCTAGTGTGACCCCCGTATGTTACCCCTACTTTTTGTATACAGTTATTATCTTTTACTCTACTCCACTCCTCAGGTATTAATTAGTTCGTATCATAATCTTCCAGTCTAAGCTAATACAACAATGTTGGGTTTAGGCTTCCAGTTTAACCGGATGGAACTGAATTCCAGTATTATAGATGAATTGTCCACTCTACTTGGTTTCTATTGTACTCATTAACCGAGAAGTTGCCAGGACTCATAAAAATATTCTTGAACGTCATATAAACAAATATCAATATTAGCATCGTGTCTATAAACTTTATCTGCAGTAGCAGTTAAACAAATAATTATGATAATTTATGCAAATATTATGTCTTGTAATCACATAAGTGAATTATGATAATAATTGCGGAAAGTGGCATGTTTGTTTAGTGTTTTAGATTCGATGTCCCGGTCGAACTAAGTGGTTTAGGTCAGGAATTTTCACTTTGAGTCCCACCTATTCTAAATTGTTCCAACCCAACACATATTTATTTAAACTATATACATACAAGAGTGCTATAAGGCCGACTAAATGCTACAAGGCATATTAAAGGTTGACTAGGTATGTCAATATTTGGGTCAGATGATTTAGGACAGCATTGTGATAGAGCAAACAACATAAATAAGAAAAATCCTTTTATTTACTTATATTAAGAGTATTACTTAAAGTCAATAGCGTCTTTCAGCCCAGTAGCGCTCTAGTGATGCTAAACACCAGACTCCTCCATAGCCTGGAGCGTCAACGAGCGCCTAGGCCGGATAGCCTAATAGCTTTGCAGTTCAGTTTCATATTCGACTAACTTTACTATTTGTGTGTCATCAATATTCTATACTTTTTTGGCTTTATTATCTGGGGGTAGGAACATCGCCACTGCGACTCCACCTGTGGAAAAAATTAAGTATTAATACTGTGCAGCTTATTTAATGTATCCCACATTATCTTCCGCTTCGTCAGCATCTGCTCATAAATCAAGTCAACTTCATACCTACGGTCTACTGCTGAACACAGGTCTTTCCCAAGCTACGCCACAATACTCTGTCCTTCACTTTTCGCAAGTATTCCAATCTGACCCGCCCCCACTGACCACCCCAGCCACCTTTTTAATATCACCGGTCCAGCTAACTGCCGGTCTGACTAGTGATAGTGATCCCAACATACTTCGGAAAAGGCTATATAGGTAGATGATGCCCAAGAAACTAAAAGAAGCTTACTCATGAGATACGCGGTGAAGACGGAGAAGGTCATGGTGCAGTGCGTCATTACGAAGCTGCCTAGGAAGTTTACTCCAGCCAGCCCACTGATGCGGGCTACCATCACTCCGAGACATGCCGCCATGCCACTGAAAAAAATCAAGTTGTTTGAAAATGATTAGGATAAACGTAACGTTATTATTATGTCAATTATTATGTCAATCAATTATGTCTGTATGAGTAATATTTATTTGTCCACAGGCCCGCGCCTACGGTGGCTTGAAGCCATCACGTGGCCCCCGACGCGCGACGCCCGGAGCGTCTCCCGCGGCGGCTGGGATGAGAGGTTCTCTCCCTCAAATAGTGTCACCTCACGTGCCGAATAGAGATTTTGAACCCATAAGTTAGAGTATTCTATAGATATGTTATATATTATACTTGCCAGCTTGACACAAAATCCCAGTAACTTTCATTAAAACATTCAAGATAGCTGTATTTTCTTACCTATAAGACGTTGGAAACAACTCCACATAATATGAAAACAGCACTCCCATACACAAATTCGTCATCGTCATTCCCACGAACAGTATCAAACTCGCCAGGTTATTCTGGTTGAAGATGGCTCCTAGGCTTGACAGGGCTGGTATGAGGAGGAACATGGTCATCAGCAGCTTCTTCCGGGAGGCCAGTCTGGATACCACCAGGGTGATGCCTGCGAAGACCAGGCCGTGAGTAATGCCTGACAGTAAGGTGTGGGACTGGATTGATGATGAGCAGGTCGTCTGGAAGAAAGACGTCATTAAATTGTTATTGTTCAAGCTTGGGTTAAGTATATGCGAAACCGTGAATCCTCGATACGGAAAAACAAAAGAAAATTCAAAATGTTTTCATCCTCGTGATAAATGACGTGCTATAGTTTCTGCCTATTCCATTGGAAAAGATAATAGTACATTATGGTACAAGTGTGTAACGTTGGTGATTGATTACCGCTTTTTTTTTTTTTTTGGTGGGTGGAAAATCATCGAATGACCCCCCCCGCTCTTGGGCAGAGCGAAGGGGAGTGTCAGACTTCTACTGACTAAAAACCGAACCCATGTTCCTTCTTTGCCCTTGCGCCGAGGCCACGTAATCTAGTACATAATACCGCGGCCCCGACGGGGATTGATTACCGCTGAGGCGCCATTGAGACCCGAGCCGTCAGGTGAGGGTCTTAAGAAAGCCGAGGACGGTAATCATCAATACACACGTGTATCATACGACGTTTTTCAACACACTTGTGAATAAAATAATACTAAAAAGTCATCTTCAACAGTTAAAACGAGTTCTGATTTTTTTTCACAATACCGGGAAAAATTAATCGGTTTTCCTATGCGCGCGCATCTACAGTTCGACCACCTTATCTGTGCATGCGGGTAAACACGGAACTAAAATAAATGTACTAAGTTTGACGTAGCGATGCATTTTTTCTTGACCAGTGGCGCCACCATGAAATTCACACTTAAAATGGTCATACTGTAACAATGGCCATCGGCCATAGACTAAATGAATGATAGACGCGATAGAGTTTTAGCCACGTATAAAATGAGGAAAAAGTTTTCTATAATACAGAGAAAATAAAAGTGCAAAATAAAAAATAAGAGAAAATTTGAGTGAAAGTTTCATTTAATAAAAACGTACTAGTTGAAATTATCTATCTAAATTCAAATTTGCATGAAATGAGCAAGCACTAAGTACATTAATTATTTATTTTTACCATTGAACACGATCTTTTTTGTATCGAAACTTTTTTATGAACGTAGCAACTCAACCAATAAAATTTAAAAAAAAAACCCTATAACTCACTAGTGAATAATAGCAATAACAAAGTCACAGTGTGATTATAGGTGTCATTATGTGCTTAATTGCGGTGAAATTATAGCCACTTTATGAGCAAGTGTGTTGAAAAAAATATGTTCATTCACAGACTCACTCAGAGTTTGTGAATTCATGATATTTATCTACAGACTGAGCATGTCTGATAATGTTAAGGACGATATAACAATAAAGGATTACCTCATATGACGGCGAGTAACAGAGAAGTATGGAAGAAGAGATGCTGCGCCGATCCCGAATGAATTGGGATAAGGGCAAGAGAATGATGATGTTCTACTGACTGATGAGTCATCATTATCCCAATTCATTTGTGGTCGGCGCAACATGTCTTCTTCTTCCATACTTCCCTATTTCTCGTCATCTCAGCAGTCACCTCCTTTCTAGCCATATCATCCTTCACACTGTCCATCCATCGTTTCTTTGGCCTTCCTCTACAGACTGAGTATGACTGCAATTAAACTCTATCTTTATAGTTGAGGTTGTTAGCGAATATTTACCGTATCATAAGAAGTCGATGCATTAGCAGTAGATTTGAGGATACTGCACAAACTCCTGGAGCCGTTCCCAGTGGGTGAACTGGTTCCAGCTGTAAAGGCTTCGATGATGTACGGCATCCACATAACCAGGCTATTGTTACTGAGGAAAATTAAAAACTAATTGAAGCAATGAAATAAGTGGGTACACTATGAGGATAATTTTTTTTGATCTTTGCTATAATATGATTTTCTGATTTAATATTATGAGTATGAATTTTAAATAGAGCAAGAGGGCAATAATTATGAAGTCGATATACTGTTACAACATATTATTATAACTTGAGCCTTCGGTTTCTTCGATCTCAATCAAATCGAATGCTGTAATCAAAGTTTTGTAACAATATTCTGATTTATAAGAGTGTAACTGGAGTTTTTTACCCGTTCTTCTCCATAGAATCTACGCTAAGGAATGACAACAACAGTACATTCCCAAGGTTAGTATGCCTTGTGACTGGGACTGTAGCTTCTTTTTTATTTAATTTGTATTTGCTTTGAAAATTCAAACGGCCCACTTTTTTAACGGCCACTCTTGGGTAGAGCGAAAGGGAGTGTCAGACTTCTACTGACTAAAAACCACTCATGTTCCTTCTTAGCCCTTTATGTCGAGGCCGCGGTATCTCTTGCGAACAACCCGAAAAAATCAACTTACATGCAATAAATGACGGTAGTCAAGTAGAAGAGCTGCAAGGTCCTCCAGATGAGAGGTGGCTGGAACAGTGGTATGGTCTGCAGCCACAGAGACTTCAAGATATGTATGTCGCGGTTTTTGGAACTTCGATCCTCATTTAACACTACTTGACGTACCTGGAAGTATCAGTTTAACTAATAATTTCTGGGAAAATCTGTTAAATGTCTGAATGAACAATATGATAATTATGTGTTCTTATGACGTGAAGGTCATTTGACTGACCTAGAAACTTGTGTTATTGGGTTTGTAATCATAAGAAATTTTTCAGAAACAGCCACGGAGTCTGGACTTGTGGCCGGTTGCTGGTAATAAGCTCACTCCTGGGTATTACATGGGAGTTACGGGGTTACAAACTTTGGGTGTAGCTACTAATAGGTACATTAACACTGCCTAACCCTTCGGTGAATGTTAAGAATGCAATATTATGTACTGTGTTGAGCAATAAAAAATTGAATTTGAATTTATGTCATCGAAACGTGTGGTCATCACAGATTTTACTATGTATTTTACTTATGTAAAAAAATAAAAACTTGTAAAAGTTTAGTGCCTCATGCATTCATGGAACTATTTCAACTAATTTACTGCGTATTATTATTATGAATTCCTCATCATAGATAATAATATCAGTTTTAGGCATTGATATAATAAAACACACTCCGCGTCTCAAAACCGTCCGCTTACAACTTTACAATGAACTCATTTCAAATAGTCTCGCGTCGCTCGCGTCTCTGCACGGTCGTACAAAATACTTTTTATATTGCTTTTTATAACTGCATTGTAAAAGGAATCTGCATATGGTTGAATTTGCCAAAAAAAAATATGTTTATAGTGATGATAACTACATGTAGTAGTGCGTGTATTGGTGAGTGTTTGGCGACAGCTTCGACTGTTTGTTTTGTTCGAGACTGTGCATCTAGGGTTTTATTATATCAATGGTTTTAGGTCTGTTCTTCCACATAAAGAGTACCTAACATTTTTAATTAATTTCCACAACGCCTCTCTGGCTAACTGACCGATTCCTTGCATATTCAAAAGTGCCTTTAAATGTTTTAATAAACGTTTGAGTTTCAACACATACCGGATACTCATTCTTCCCTCCATTCCTGGTCCAGATCTTAGCGAGACACTTCAAAGCCAGCTCCTCACGACCGGCATTCACCAGGAACTTGGGACTCTCATAGTAGAAGTGCAGCAGAAAGGCGCTGATGCCCAGAGGAGCAGCCATGAGGATGACCAGCAGCCTCCAAGGTGTGAAGACAAGGAAGCCCAGGCTATACGCGAAGTTAAGCTGGAGTATGAAGTAGGCTGGCACTGTGGGCAAAAAAGAAGCAGATATTATCTCACACTGACCACGAGGTGATTGCAGTTGGTATTTAAACACAATTTACGTGCGAAATGCAATTTGTATGGTCTTTAGAAAGTTACTGCGAGTCTAGTAAATTCTAAACGCATTATGAGAAATATTTCCTTTTTTTTCAGTATGGGTAATAGTACATTGTTCACCGAGAGGAGAAAGTGACCGATTGCCGTCGAGGGTGTCGTTTAAAGCCCGGAGCCGTAGGCGAGGGCTTTAAAACACCCAAGATCGGGAATCGCACTTTCTCTCGAGTGATACATAGTGCTTTATACTACACTAACGAGGAAAATAAAAAACTAAATTTTAATTCAAATTGAAAATGGCGCCAATGGCTTCTGCAATTTTCACATGTTCTTTTTTCAAATTGTTGCAGTTAGTGAGTTGCGGGAGAGAAAAGTGTATGAAAATCCATTCTCTCCCGCTCAGATGCGTTTTCTCCCCGCATATTTATTCGATATGCAATGACGTACTTTCTACCGTAAATTTGATAAAGTATCAAGGTACTTTCCAAGCAGCTGTAGTGTAAAATTTAATTAGAACTTTTGAGAATAATTAAGAAAAAATGTCTAAAAGAGAACTCTTAGAGAATTATTAAGAGAACTTGATCTGTGAATTAAGCCGTTGGTTGTGACTGCCATTGCTAGATCTTTAACAGTCGTAACAGGTAAGTAGTCAGTGACTCGAAAAAGTCTGACAACTAGTCTTACCACTTGACTTATTGTCCTATGACCCCTAGATGGGGCAGAGGGCGTCCACAGATGTTCTCCATCGCGATCTATCTTGAGCTTCACGCTTCACCTCGCTAGTCTTACCAAGGGATATCATATTACCCTTTACTAACAAGTAACAACTGTTATACTGGAAGCCGACCCCAAAATAGTTTGGAAAAGGCTAGGAAGATGGTACCTCGTCTAGTCATCAGGGTCTCCGTGTTTGAGGAACTTAGTCCTGCTAGGGCTAGTAGTATTGTGATCACAATTAACGGAGCAACAAAATAATAAACAGACAACTCACCAACATAAGACAACACGAAGAGCATGAGTGCACTTGTCATGATCATCATGTAGGCGCCACGCACTGCGCTTGCGCATGACTCGTTGAGGAGCGCATATGCGCCTGATTGGACTGCGCTGCAACTGTTCATATAAACCATTGCTATTGTTAATTAAGTAGAGCCACTGATGTAGAGTCTAACTCTACAACAAGGATAATATGGCGTATGGGATGATGATATGATGCCGACCACCAGTAACCCATGAAGGGGATCCACCAAAATGGGGAACTGGGCGAAATAATCCACAACGAAAGAAAAACTGCTGATTGAAAAACAAAATAACACTTTGCTTGATCTGGGATACAAACCCATTATCTCATGCTAAGATCAGCAATCGTGTAAAGCAACTCAAAATTATGCGGTAGTAAAAACGTTTTGAGCACACTGGGACCCTAAAAATAATGTTAAAGATAGAATACTGAAGGGGAACATCTTGGCAAAATAGACAGAAAATTTAAAACAACTAGAGAAGATATCACTAAAGCTTACTCACAAGCTTGAACTGAAGACCTTAAGCACTGCCAGCATGATCCAGTTGGCGGAGAAGGCGCTGATGAAGGAAGATAAGAATCCCCCCCACATCGCTATCAGCAAGGCCTTCCGTCTTCCTTGCGTGTCTGATATGTAGCCCCATGTCATCGACATCAAGATTGGTCCTGCAAGGTTGATAAACGTCTGTGTTATGTTGTGATTGGTTGAAAGAAATAATATATTATATTTAATTTTGGAGTAGAGTAATGATAACACATTGAAGACATTATTAAAATTTGTACGATATCGTAAGCGACTGGAACTACAAACCAAATCGGCAATGCCACCCAATTCTTGTCCTAGGTGGCAACTATGTCACCTGTTAGAATTTTGTACTCGCACTGATCATACATAGAAACTAAGCCATAGTCACTGCATAAGTACTATTATTGCAATTGGGTAGATCTACTCTGTTAATTAGCGGTTTAAATTAAAACCGTTCAGTTTATTTGTATCTCAAACTCAAAGCATTTATTTAAATTAGACCATTACAAGCACTTTTGAATGACAGAAAAGCAAAAAAAGTGTCACAGTCACAAGACATAATAACTTGTGAAGGTCCAATAGTTGGTCATTCTAAAGCGTATAAGGAAATAATTTTTGCAAACGCACCATCAACATCATTTCATGCATCATTTTACCATCCTAAAAAGACGTACCAACAAAAGGCATGGACAGCATGACACTCCTCTGCCAGTGCTCCAGATGGAAGTCACAGGCGCTGCCGGTGACCACCACGGAGAAGCCGAAGATATCGATACCCATCCCCAGTAGGCCCAGACTGAGGACAGCGAGCAGGCCACAGTTGTAGAAGCCATTACCTGAGGAGAAGACAGTTGTTACGGAAAGAATATCTTTGGAAGAAAAAGGGATAAGAAAAATCAATGTAAAGATACCGTAATAGGTAGACGTTCAGCGGCACGTAAATCATACGATTACCACATCTTGCATCGGAATTGGGATCACAAAACTGAGCAAAATGGTTATTGCCGTCACATCATATTTTATGCGATATGTGCCAAAATAGGTATTTGCAACACAGCCACTTAGGTACTACTAATTAGGTAGGTACTAGTATTCTACTTTCCGAGGCAGATTATAGGATTTTTCTGTATTCTGTCAACAATAGCAGATTATTCATTGTTTATGTTCTTTCCCACAAATGCAAATATTTTCTGTCCTGTTATTCTTTCTACGCTATCTCTTCCTCCTTGGAACCCGTGTGTGAACACACAGTTAAGCTGGAAGAGATAGCGTAGCGTAACTTCTTTCAAATGGAGTGCTAGCCTTAATAATAATCAAATAGTAGATTACCTAGTATTTACGAGTATACTGAAAACGGTATATTACCTGTTAAATTAATAGCATCTTCATAATCATACACTTTATCTCCAGTAGTATCAGCACAACCAGTAGGATCCTTAATATCAACAGCATCACCGTAAGAATATTTCTCATTTTTGTCACCGAATTCTGCGACGTTTACAATGTACATCCCTTGAACCATTTCGATTGTTCGTCAGTTCAATGAGTTTCTGTAATAGAATATTTGGAAACAAAAAAATAAATAAAAAAATATTTTAGAAACTAGTTGAGTTTGTCCTATCCGACTGCTCTGATAGAAAACACCGCAACAAATTTAGAGGTCACAGTGTATTTTAAAGTCCAGACTGTATATTATGGTCAAGTCATAGGTATAATGACATAACCGAGTCAGTTTGCAGTGAGAGTGTGCGCAAGAGCTCCACGAGCTTATTCCACCATCGCCCTTCTTCCATCGAGAGACTAGACGTACTGCGGGTTATCACCCATACCTTATCGATGTTCCACACATTCGTACGAAGCGTTTTGCTAAGTCTTTCATTATTCGTACAGCCAAAAAGTGGAACACCCTGCCTGCGTCGGTATTCCCGAGTTCATTTAACCCCAATCTATTTAAGTCGCGAGTAAATAGGCTTCTTCTGGGTAAACTCGTTCCATCGTCGACCTCATCTCTGCCCTTAGGGCAAGATTGAGGTCAAGAGTAAGCCCATATTAAATAAAATAAAAATAAAAACCTCAGGCTCGGTGGAGCGACGATCTTCAAAAGGTGTTTCGTAGCAACTGGATGCCGATGAGAGTTGCTGGCTTATTCCAGTAGTGGATTGTTGTAGACTGATGATGTTGATGATGATATGAGGACCTTGGAGATTAGTGTCTGAGATAGTCTTTTGAGGAAAGACCACAAAGAAATGAGTGAAGCTGCTGCTCAAATACAGTTGTCTCTTGTAGAGTTAAACTTTTATATAATTTTAAGTGAAAAACACTGACTTTACACTACACTTGTACCTTGTACTTTGCGACTTCGGCGAAAGTTTAATGTTGATAATGTGTATTAACTTGGAAAATGTTTTAGTAAACGGATTTTTACTATGAGTGAATATAAACAACGACTACTGAGAGTTACTTTATCACTGAAATTAGTTAATGGACAGACTGGAGGCTGCGTACAGTATGCTTAAAAATTTTAAGACAATCTCTGAACTGACTTTATCAAGCGAAGGTTCCGTATAGTGCCCGTCGGGGCCGCGGTATTTTGTACTAGATTACGTGGCCTCGGCGCAAGGGCAAAGAAGGAACATGGGTTCGGTTTTTAGTCAGTAGAAGTCTGACACTCCCCTTCGCTCTGCCCAAGAGCGGGGGGGGGGGGGTCATTCGATGATTTTCCACCCACCAAAAAAAAAAAAAAAGGTTCCATATAGTGACAGATCTGCGCTTACCATTGTGTTAATTTCTGCGCTTACCATTGTGTTGACGACACGGTTGGCGCAGTGGCTGAGCGATTGGACTGACGCGCTGCGTGTCGCGGGTTCGATCCCCGCACGGAACAAATATTTGTACGACCTACGGTAGGTAGTTGTTCCGGGTCTGGGTATTTGTGTATGTGAGTTTAAATGTTTGTAAGCGCACCCACGATACAGGAGAAATTCCTAGTGTGGGGCAACGTTTTAAAAAAAAAATTAAAAAAATTATCAACTTAATGAGATAATACGTTTTAGTCTCGAGATATAATTGTTAGGAATCATTATGAATATTTTTCTGTTCATGGCTTACAAAATGTATAAATTAGTTATTATACCTATTTTTGAATTTCATCCTGGCAACACTGACTCGCTTGCCGCTCCGTTGCATCCTACAACCGAGTAGCGGTGGGGACTTTTAAGCGCGGGCGCAACGGTCAGCGGTATCGAGTCAGTCTTGAATCTTGATGCGGAACCCGTGATGTAAAGACGTAAAATACGAGTAAGTCGTAGTCTACGAGAGCGTAATATCCCGAAATTGTGGTATAATAAGAATTGAGTGGTTTAAGTGCTATTCAAAAATAATTAAGGTACGTACACTGTTTTAATAAAATGTAATGAATGTTTTATAACAACTATAAATGTTTTTGGCATTGTGATTATTATTTATTTTCAATAAAAATAAATGTATGAGAATCAATTTGGACTTTCCTTACATAATGTACGACTGCTGAGCGTTTAGGTTAGGTTTGAACCCCGGTTTAGGCAAAGTGAATTGGATAGTTGTATTTGGAAGATATTTCCAAAACTAGAAGACATCAGATTACCGTTCTACCTAATTCTATGTATCAGATTTATTAAATACAAAAAAACCGGTCCTATGTATTCGGTGCAAAAACATTTTTAATAACACTTATTTGTTTGAATAATTTTATTACGAGTTTTGAGCCAGAAAGTCTTAATACCGTAATTTTTTTAGCGGAACCCTGAAACGCAATTATCTAGTAATACTGTGAAAACCAATTTAATGCAAAGTAATTTAAGAAGTTACGAATGATTAAGTTAGTTAATCTAAATCTTAAAATAACTGTAATAAGTACATGTAGGCAATGGTTCGGTACTTTTTTGGCAAAATCAAAAAGTCTCTAGATAAATCTTAAAGAATTGTAATCGTCTTTTGAACTCAAATAAAATACCTAGTTGGTTTGTTAGAATTGGATTCAATGTTTTATGGTCATAACCACATCCTGAAATATGCCCACCCTTTCTAGTATACGCTGTATACCTGAGGGGTGATTCATCCCGTTGGGTCTGCGGGTTGTTCGTAAGAGATACCGCGGCCTCGACACAAAGGGCTAAGAAGGAACATGGGTGGTTTTTAGTCAGTAGAAGTCTGACACTCCCTACCGCTCTGCCTAGAGCGGGAGAAGTCATTTGATGATTTCCTACCACCCAAAAAAAGGGTTCTGTGTTCAAAAGGTCCCAACCTGTTACTGTGGCCAGTTACATAATAATTTTAAGATAAATACGACGAATTTATGGTAAAGAATCCGACTCAGATTTGACTGACTTTTTAATTTAATTCAACAAAGCCAGATTTATCTGGGCTACACTTGATTTTAGAACAATACTTACCACAAACAACTTCACGTACTCCTGTTTGTTGATCCCCTTATAATATTAATAAATTAATAATACCACTTGCACTATAATTATGTAATGACTAGCTTTTGCCAGCGGCTACGCCCGCGTAAAAATGTCGATTTTCCATACAAACTTTCATCCCCTATCTAACTCCCTTAGGGGTTGAATTTCAAAAAATCCTTTCTTATTCCTTGTCTACATTATAAAGGGAACCTCTGTGCAAAATTTCAGCTTTCTAGGTCCAAGGGTTTGGGCTGGGCGTTGATGAGTCAGTCAGTCAATCAGTCGGTCAGTCAGTCAGGACTTCTCTCTTTATTTATATATAATAATAATAATAATATTCCACAACTACCACACAACGCCATCTAGTCCCAAGCTAAGCAGAGCTTGTGTTATGGGTACTAGACAACTGATAAACATACTTATATATTTCTAAATACATACATATTATAGATAAATTACACCCAGACACAGAACAAATGATCGTGCTCATCACACAAACATTTGTCCTGGGTGGGAATCGAACCCACGACCTCCAGCATAGCAGTTAGGGTCACTAACCACTAGACCAACAGGCCAGTCAAATCTATAGAAGATACACAGAGAAAACAATAATTTACGCACTTAATCAAATCCAGAAATCACTATAATATTTTGAAACGTTTCGATCACACACCAGATTATATCAACAAACTTTTGAAATACTCAATACTTAGTATGTATGTATGTCATGTAGAAAACCGTATGTTACAGTAAAATTTTATACTGGATGCATTAATCGATAGGTACAAAGTATTTATATCAACGATGATTTAATTTATACAAGTTTTATTAAATGACGATGGGTTTTCATATTGAACATAAGTCTTTCTTACATTTTTTCCTTATATCAACGATGCAAGAAGACCTACAGGACGTGATATATCAGCTATATGATTGCAACAAGGAAAAGGTCCAAAATGCATTTTGGACTTTTTTGACCTTTGCTCTTTCGGCCTTTAATCAATATGAAGTTTATGTCGAGCAAAGACAAAGACGACCAAAAGACGGTCAAAGTCGTTCTTTCTAATCTTCTATATATATAAAAATGTTAAGTTGGTTTGTGTACGCTTCAAAAACTCAAAAACTACTTCACCGATTTTCATGCTGTTTTTAACGTGCTTTCCGAGTCACGAAACACGGATCACCAATCCACGGACTGACCTAGGCAAACGTAGCTTTTTCTTGAAAATAAATTCGTGCAATCGTGAATTCGTGCGTGTAATTCGTGCGTGAATTATTTATCCAAGAGTTCCTACAGGCTTCCAACTCCAGAGTATCGTTATGAGAATATAAAAACAAACCTTCCCTTTTTGTATCAGACAACAAGAGTTAAAAAAAATCATACCTACCTATACCTATTTTTGTAGAACCAGGAAAAAGATACCTTACCTTGTCGCTCATCATCATCTCTTCTCCTTCGTTTCCCTTCTCACTCCTCAAGTCGGTATGATGGATCTTTCACTGTTCGTGCTGTGCGCCTTTGGAATTCACTTCCACACTCCTTGCGGGATAGCCCTTCGTTAGAGGTGTTCAAGAAGGGTATAAAAGAACATTTCCTGACATGAGTCATATGTATGTTTATAGATAGGATTTTATAGGTATGTATATGTACTATATGTATTACCAGAGGCGTCTTTACCTATAGTGCAGGGTGTGCGGCGCACACGGGCGCCGGGTCTAAGGGGGCGCCGAGCGCCCTCTAGTGCGACACCTCCAAACAGTAGCGGCGTTAGGGTAGGGCGCGTTTGGGCGACGGGCCGACGGCCCAGGGCGCCAGAGATACAGGGGCGCCAGGAGATTCCATTAAAATATTATCGAATTCGTTCGATCGGTTTTTCAAAAATCAAATGTGGGAAAACCACATGAATTGGTATCAATGTAAAATAAATGCATAGAAAATATTTGTGTAAGAATGATATGTTATTACAACTAAAACTGGCAAAGGCGTCTTTACATATAGTGCAGGGTGTGCGTAGTACCCGGGCGCAGAGTCCATGTGGACGCCGATCAGCGCTCGCTACGGAGCGCCCAAGGAGAAAAATCGAAGACATGTGACATCTACTTAACCAACCCCCTCTGGCCTGTTATTTTATTTATTCCATGGCCCCCGGCGGCGCGTTTCAGGGGGCGGCACAGAGCGGAGTCAAGCGGCAGCGTCAGGTCATGGTTATGTCATCAGACAATTAATTAAAATTCCGGTCTGCCGCCCCGCAAATCTAGAAAATCTATATACCTATTACTATATTTCTTCTAACCCGCCATCCACTAGTTCCCTTGTCAGTTTGTTAGTATTGGTTAAATCTTGCAACTGAACTTCAAACCAGTTCCCCTCATCCGATTGAGCTGAAAGGTTGCTCACAGTTCATAACTTTGGTTCTGGTGACACTACATTGATTGAAAAGATTGTTTTTTAAATTATTATTTTATTTAAATCTGTATTCACGGTAAAAAGAAAATCTAACACATCTCATAATTGGAATGCTCAAATTTTTTAGCTCGCTTCGCTCGCTCTTGCCGCCGAGTTTTTATTATTGCCCCATTTTTCAATGCGTTAGTAGTAAAAGTAAGTTAAATATAATTTTATTGAATGATAAAAATAACCTTCCCGAGGCGGGGTCTAAAATTTTCGAGCTCGCTTCGCTCGCTCTTGCTTTTTTCTTAAAGAGACCATTTCTATCTATATGTGCGAATTTCTCATTTATTTCATGTGCCAAAATTGTTTGAGCTCGCCCACTGATTTTGTAAATTTTCGGAATGGCAAACCTTAATACACTCATCATTCTCCTGCCCTTATCCCAATTTATTTGGGGTCGGCGCAGCATGTCTTCTTCCTCCATACTTCCCTATTTCTCGTCATCTCAACAGTACCTCCTTTCTAGCCATATCATCCTTCACACAGTCCATCCATCGTTTCTTTGGTCTTCCTCTACTCTTATAGCCATCTACATTCATACTCAACATTTTCCTCACAACATTTCCTTCATTCCTTCGCATCACAATAATATGTCCATACCACGACAATCGATTACCAATCAACCTTAACACACTATTAGCTATAGGTAATGGCTATCGAATATGACGTAGGTACATAGAAGTTAATTAGAACCAATGAAATTGAATTTAAAAAAAGATTTGACTCTGAAAAATAAACACAAAGTGTTACATTTCAAATATTAAAAAAAATGTAAATTGTCTTTTTGCTACTTTTCTTGGCTAATGATGAAAATAGAGGGGGCGCTAGGATAATGTTTGCACACGGGCGCTACATGGGCTAGAGACGTCTCTGTGTATTACGTATATTATATTGTATGTATGTAGTTAATTTGAGTAATAACTTAATTTAATGTTAATGTACATACAATAAGTGTATCCTCAATTGCAAATCTCACTTTCGAGATTAGGTTTGCTGTAAGAAAACCCAATACATAAGCTTTGTAATTTATGTTTATATTTGTTATTTTATGTGTGCAATAAAGAATAAGATAACTAAGTAATTTATATAGGATATTCGATGAGGAAAATAGTTAAGATCATTTGAGGCAAGACAAGTACATAATAAGGAAAATGATTGATACTATTAAATTATAGGTAATGTTTTTTTTAAATAAGTGGATCAATTGAATTTTGTAAAACTGAATGACGCAGTGTTTTGATTTTTTAACCGACTTCAAAAAAGGAGGTTACTATGTTCGTGTGTATGTATTTTTTTTTTTTTTTTTTTTTTTATGTATGTTACCTCATTTCTCCGCCATTTGTGGACCGATTCTCAAAAATTTTTTTTTACTTGAAAGAGTATACTCCTGAGGTCGTCCCATTTTAATTTGGTGAAGATCTGGTGCTGATCTTCGGAGATATACAATGGAACTCTTCAAAAATAGACGGCAAAACTGTCGTAATTGCTGGAATAGCTTGGATGCTTATTGAATATACATTATCATGACGTAACATCACGCCTGTATGCTCTGAGGGTGTATGCAGATGTGTACAAAACACATTTTTTTAGTTGTTATATATGAAATATAGACACGTATTACGTGTTTCGTGCTTTTTCTGACGCTATTCAAGTATTCGCATCCAGCAGTCATCACTTGTCTTCATGTTGATGAGCTGATAATGGAAGGTACTACTCCTCAACGGTTAAGAGTTGAAAGCAAAAATAGGGGAATCTTGAAGGTTAAGGGTTAGGTTCCTTGGTTGAATGTTAAATGCATAGTAAATATTTGTATAGGATATTTATATAGGTACTTATTACAACTAAAAATGAAAAAATAAAAAACTTTTTTGCAAAAAAAAACAACCGACTTCAAAAACACCAAAAAGAGAAAAATAAACTTCAGAAGAAAAATCAGCTTCTGAAGTCGGTGGCAAAAAAATAAAATCAAACAAACAAATGTCACCGACTTCAGAAGCTGATTTTTCTTCTGAAGTTTATTTTTCTCTTTTTGGTGTTTTTGAAGTCGGTTGTTTTTTTTTTGCAAAAAAGTTTTTCCTCATATTGATCTTGTTTTCAAATACATTTAAACTTGAATAAGAATCAGCTTACTATTCTGCCGTCAATAGCATAGTTGCAGTAAGTATGCTTTAAGCGGTTTCGAGAAAAACGCGGTTAAAGTTTTGGTGCGAAAATATTCCATAAATCCTTTGTTTGTTATCAGATCATGATGGTTGATATCTTAAATGAAAGAAGACTTCAGAAGCTATCTATTACTTATTTGGAAACCAATACTGAGTAATTGAAAGACAAAATACATTCATTATTTTAGTTAAACTAAGTATCTCCGAGAGACTATCTGGTGGGGACACTTAGCATAAACACAGGAAGTGTGTTTTTTACTGTATTTGTGCTAAGTAACCATATTAATTTAAAATAAAATTAATGCTGTAGTGCTATTAAAACAATTAAATATTGGTTTTAATTAATATATTTAAAAAAAAAAACTTGTTTTAGATATTCTGTTATTAACTGTTGCTGAAAATAAAACCTAGCAATAAAATTTGATAAATCATGACAAGTTTAAATTTACTAAATTAGGGAATGAAATTGACATTTAGTTTAAATCACACTTCTTTCTTACAATTAGGTATCCCTTAAGATAACTTATCAAATCACAAAATAACGTTTCTTAATTTTACTTAATTGAATCAGTCTTTTCAGTTAAAAATGGCACAACTAAGAATTTAGTTTTCTTACATTAATCACTCAACTCAAGTTAACTTAATATGTATTATTCAGTCTTTTCAATACAAATTATTTTAGAATCACAGATGTTAAATGTAAGGATTGAATTAGCTTTACATTTAAAAAAAAACTATAAATCCTTTCTTCGGTATCAAATCAACACTTATAAACATTTATCGAACAAAACTTATATATCTTAAAGATACTTAAACTGTAAATAACAAAAATTATAACCATCCTTACATAGTATAAAACAAAGTCGCGTCTGTTTGTTTGTTTGTTTATTTGTTTGTTTGTCTGTATGCTTAAATCTTTAAAACTACGCAACGGATTTTGATGCGGTTTTTTTTAATAGATAGAGTGATTCAAGAGGAAGGTTTTAGTATATAATTTGAACGACATCCACGCGGGTGAAGCCGCGGGCATCAGCTAGTTTAGGATAAAATAATTATACAACATTCTTCTTTGACAGTAATGTAACAAAATTAAAATATTCAATTAATTAGGAATCAACTCCTACGACAATAAGAAGGCAAGAACCTAATCTACAAATTCCTTGGAAAGATTCAAGGATTCATCGTTAACTGGATTACGTTACTTAAGGCGCAGTTAAAGGGGCACCGTAAAAACGACCTGTTTTTCGTCGCAGAGTTAGCCGTATTGCTACTTATTACAATTCCAAAAAAAAATACAGTGTATAGTCAAATGTATAGGTAAAAGACTTATGCAAAAATATTTTCTAATCAATCACCTCGAAAAAAAAAAACACAAAATCACAAAAAAAACACACGAAAAAACTTTTTCGTCTCGAAATGCTCAATATTTTGAGTGACAACTGTTTTTTTTTTTTAATATCAGAAAGGAAATTTAACCAACTAAAGACATATTATGTAAAAATATTTTAACATAACAGCGTATTTTTTTTTTAATAAATTATATCTGCGAACTATCGTTGGCAGTCACGAGCATCAAACGCATCGCCATTTTCAACCTTATTTGTTTAGGCGATGAGTTAAGCGCGCGCTCAAGGTCGCGGGCAGCTAATGTCGCCTTAACATAAACGCAATATCGCATCGAACTGTCTTTGTGGTAAGTAATGTGGAACTTACGCTTAGGATCGTTACTAACCAACCATACGTGCAGTATCGCATCTTACTGTCTGTATTTTATGTAATCTGAAGGAGATGCATAAAAGACATCTACTTAACAAAATTACAGTATCGCAGCATGCTGCTTTTATGACTAGATCACTCATTTAGAAAATATTGGAAAACTGCTTAGGATCAAAACAGTACATCTTCTTAGTGTCTTTTTGCTAGGCTCCTATCAATTTTTTATGCAGTAAATGACTTAACTTAATAGTCGTATAGATGTTATACTGTACTTTGGCCGAGAGACTCTGAATAAGAACTTCTGCAGTAAGTGTACCCACTGCAATTATGCTTAGTGATGTAAAAAAAATGCTTGACATACTGCAAATTTTTAATTGTTAAATTTGGTATAAAAAGCGATACAAACAAATGGGTAAGATGTAATTGTAGATCTCGTTATCGTGATGACGGCTGTTTATCTAACTCATTTTTGGCAAAAATCCGACTTACTGTAACTATGCTATTGACGGCAGTATTACCGCAATACTTTACTTTACACCATAATATTTTTTCACGAAAAAGTCTGACATGGGTATTTATTAAATCTACGAAGCACAATTTAAAAGTGCCTTTCTATCTGCGAGCAACTGGGCTCTCATGACAAATAGGTTAAAAAAACTGGCCAAGTGCAAGTCGGACTCGCACATGAAGGGTTCCGTACCTAAACGGTATGCTATAATTTATACAATTTCTTCTACGGGCCAATGAAACTTGACCTCTGGATTGTATAGGCGCTCATACGATTCAGGGACCAAATTATATTGGTTAACTGCTGTTTCCATCTGTTGTTTCCATCCAAGTTCAAAATAATTTTCCTAGAAAGTTCATATAAAGTTCTACTTTTCAGATTTTTTTCATATTTTCTAAACTTATGGTTCAAAAGTTAGAGGGGGGGACGCATTGTTTTTTACTTTTGGAGCGATTATTTCCGAAATTATTGACATTATCAAAAAATGATTTTAGTAAACCCCTATTCATTTTTAAATACCTTTTCAACAATATATCACACGTTAAGGTTGAAATTAAAAAAAAATCACTTCCCACTTTACATATAGGGGGGCTACCCTAATAAAACATTTTTTTCGAATTTTTATTTCACCACTTTGTTGGCGTGACTGATACACATTGGTACCAAATTTCAGCTTTCTAGTGCTAACGGTCACAGAGATTAAGCGAGGACGGACAGACGGACAGACGGACAGACAGACATGGCGAAACTATAAGGGTTCCTAGTTGACTACGGAACCCTAAAAAGACATATTATCAGGATAGAGACGGATAACTGAAATAGCTAACCTGTTCATTATTTGTTCAAACTGTGTACGTTTGAACGACGGCCTGGTAAAGTTTAGGTTTTCTATTCGAAAGATCAGATGTAGGTATCCTTTATTACTTATCAGATAATTAACTTTTATTGATTGAGTGATTGATTTGAGTGGAGTTCTGTGCCTGCGTCGCTGGTCCCTACTTCATCTGAGCCTTATCTATTTAAGTCGTAAGTTAATAGGCTTGTTTTAGGTTAGCTCGTTCCATTGTCAACCTCTTATCTTATCTTCAGGGCAACATTTAGGTTAGAGTATGCCCATTTAATATAAAAAAACGTTGCTTTTTAAACTTTGCCCCTCACAAGGAATTTCTCCTGTATCATGGGTGTTTGTAAACGCGCGTTTACAAACATTTAAACTAACATACACAAATACCCAGACGCGGAACAACTATCTGTAGGCCATACAAATATTTGTTACGTGCGGGGATCGAACCTGCGACACGTAGCCCAGCAGACTGCGCCAACCGTGCCGTCAAATTTATTTTAAAAACAAATTATTTACATCGGAAGATGTCTTTCTATGCCTGGTATTAGGGCAGTCACTCTCAGAAAAAAATGGCTTTTAAAACTGACCTGAATTTTACAACTTTAGAAAGACACTGGGTAAGCACATGATAGAATAGCCTTATGTATATATAGCATCAAATTAATAACTACTTCTATAAAATACTTCGGGCTATAAAATATTATTAGGACAATGTAGGTTTATTCGGAATAAGAACCTTACTGTTCTCAAGATATTTATTTACGATGATTATTAATTTGATGCTATATTCATGTGCGTGTGAACTGAGGGACCAAAAATAAATCCTAATATACGCATAAGGCTATTCTATCACACACGTGACTGCCTGCCTGCGTGACAGGCTCCGCTCTATCGTTATCATACTTACTCGATAAATCATATTCAGGGCAGATACGGTCCCATCAAATAAAAAGGAATTAAAGGAAAACACAAGAGGTTGGTTGTGAATATAATTATTTAATAGATATAAAAATATAACAGTATCACTAGGGCGCTCACGTGGTGGGTCGCTCCGGGCGCGTGCTCTTCGGCAGAATGATGCAGAGCAACCCGCTCGCTGTAACAGACAGATACACAGTTAGGTAGGTAATATTATGATATTCTTAAAGCCCTCAACAAAGCCGAAACGCAAAAGTCGTCGTTACTCGTCGTATCGTGTTTTGTTCTTGACCCTATTTAAGGACAGGAACACAATGTACCTATTAATCATCCTTATCGACGAGGTAAAAGGGGTATGCAAGAATCGTAGGAGGTGACGTTCATTGGTGCGGGTTGTTTGAAAGATATACTGCGGCCTCAACACAAAGGGCTAAGAAGGAACATGGGTGGCTTTTAGTCAGTTGTAGTCTGACACTCCCTACCGATCGGCCCAGAGCAGGAGGAGTTATTTGATGATTTTCAAGCTTTAAAAAAAAGGGCACTTACTTATCAGCAAGGTCCCGAACATGTAGATAGGCACGACGCAGTACTGGTCGACCAGCGCGCCGAATATCACGTTACCCACGATGGCTCCTATCCTGCCACACATTACTGTCACCGCCATAGCCGTAGCACTGGAAACGAAAATTACATTCATATAGATTCAGATGTAGATGATGTTATACAGATGGAGAATAGATTAAGATCTATTTGGATTTCAAAGCCTGCTAGAATTAAATATAGGGACTAACATATAATACTACGCTGTAAGTCCCCGAAGGGCTAGGCAGAGATGTAACCCATTAGTAAGAACAGATTCGAGCCTGTTGCTTATAACCGGACACAATTCCAGACTTTCTGTCAGCTACTGAGACATTACTGACGGAAAAACCCAACCCACTTTGCCTGGCCTGGGATTCGAAGGTTACAAAATTGTTAATTAAGTACTTCAACTTGCCCAAATGGAATTACAATGGTCTGTTTTCTGTAGAAACAATACGACATTTGAAAATCTTGACCACATTTAGAACCTCCTCTTGTCATCCAAAAATGACGTCATCATCATCATCATCATCAGCCTATAATTGTTCCCACTGCAGGGACTCAGGCCTCCTCTCTAGGAGAGGGATGGGCTATAATCCACCACGCGGGCCCAGTGCGGGTCGGGGTGGCAAAAATGACGTATTAAAATGTTATACAGAGAGACAAATAAGAAAAAAATAAGAGAAAGAAATAAATAAGAGAGAGAAAGAAATATAAATAAGAGTGTCGAAAGGTGTTCAAAGTCCAAAAGTCGATTGAACAACAACAACATACACACCCACAAGACCAATAATAAACAATATTGATAAATCTGGTACTGATGCACAGTTCTATAATTGATTTGTGCGTCAATGACCACGCATGCTCGCATCTTAGTAATCAACATAGCAAGTCATTTGACCACCTGATGGATTCCTAGCATTCTATCTATTGCTGCCTATGTTTAGAACTAAATGACGATGATGATTAATATTGAAGGTGTCTAAACAACTTCTGACGTCAATCACGTGAATCACGTGGAACAGAGTCTGGGGCATGGGCTTGGCTGTCAAACCCTGGTGTCAGTTTCGTCTGCTGAGTCAACTTTCTACAACCACGTGGGCCATTTAAAAATATCATCTTTCACGTGATTCCCTGAAAAGAATCGGTCACACCTTTTTTAGCGAGTGGCTCGTATAAGGTAAATAAGGGATTATTTGAAGCCAACAAATGATTGGCAAAATGTGTTTATTAGTGGGTGGGTTGTACAACACACCACACTTTCGAGGGAAACATACCTATGTGTTATATTTAAGCCACAGATGGCTTGACAGTCAAGCAAAGCGCGTTGTGATAATTGCAACAACTCCTTTTGAAACTCGCCAGTCGTACTAAAGTTCGTAAGAACCGACATGTTTCCAGGAGAACCTGACATGTCATCGGTTCACTTTGAATAGGGGCATAATCTATCTTAAAATCGGCCTACTGAATATGATGCCCTGAGTTCGACTCCTAGGTCGGGCTAAGTGTTGTTGGATTTTCTCAGAAACATTTCACGGAGTCTGTTTATGTGCCCGGTTGATGACACTACGGTCGCCAACTATTATATGACTTAAACATAGTGAAAAATCCCATATCTGGAACACAGGCCTTATCTTTGTGAAAAGAAACAGGTCGTAGGCCACTACACGAGGCCCGAGGGCCTAATGAGGGTCAGTGGAAATCAAGAAATTTTCGCTCACCTTAATTTCCCTTACCGGCTAAAAGGACGAAAATAAAGAGATACTCACGCGACTTTAGTAGGAAATATCTCGCAGATGACACAAAACAGCACAGCCTCCGTGCAGCTGACGATGGCTTCAAACACACACGAGAGGATCAGGTTCTCCAGGGACGAGCGCACCAGGTTCAGACCCAGCGCCGCTAGTCCAGAGCTGATCAACATCATTACTGCGGAAGAAAGGATTTATTAGCTCAAGGGACGTACGAACATCGAGTGGTGGTTTTATTTCAATAGATAGGGGAAAAGTTCCCAGAAAAGGGTTAATCAAAAAGTGCTTGCTCAACTAGTCTGAAAAGATCAGGCAGCAATTTTCAATCGGATCTAATAATAATAGTAGATCTAGTAATCCCGGAAAACATATAGAAAATCATGTAAGACAATTTTCCATGACCGACCCATAGTCACACTAAACTACCACACCAGTGTGACTACGGACAATAGGCTAGTATCCATAATTTACATATTTTTTTATTTTCATTATTCCCATAATTTTTGTACTCTATGACGCGCGCTCGCTTCGCTCGCATATTAAATAACACTAATTAATATCTTCTGTCCCCGAAGTGCCGGGCCTCCGCCGGCCACCTTCGTCGGCCTACGGCCCGGTGCCCATGCCGCCCATAAAGGATACTGTCGCGAGACGGTGATTCATTCACTTAGCGGACTACTAGCAACAGCCTATAATTTTGGTTATTTATCCGGCTAATCAGACGACTAATTAATTTTATTCATCCGTAGTCACACTGGTGTGGTAGTTTAGTGTGACTATGGGTCGGTCACTCAATTTTCCATACTAAGGCACCAACATTTTTGTTTTGGGCCTATAAGCCATGCTTAGCGTTACGCTTCAGGGGATTCAGATTCGAGCATTACATCAGTAAGTGAGGAGAACCAAGGATTACAGTGCGACCTTCAATAATATAACTTATAACAACACCGTGTTTCTATCATCATCAATATCTATATCTCTGCCTAGCCTTTTCCCAACTATGTTGTGGTCGGCATCCAGTCTAACCGGATGCAGCTGAATACCAGTATTTTACATGGAGGCGATCCATGCCTATCCGACCTCCACAACTCAATTAGTATTAATTAATATAATAATAATATTCCACAACTATCACACAACGCCATCTAGTCCCAAGCTAAGCAGAGCTTGTGTTATGGGTACTAGACAACTGATAAACATACTTATATATTTCTAAATACATACATATTATAGATAAATTACACCCAGACACAGAACAAATGATCGTGCTCATCACACAAACATTTGTCCTGGGTGGGAATCGAACCCACGACCTCCGGCATAGCAGTTAGGGTCACTAACCACTAGACCAACAGGCCAGTCCGATGATACCTATGATATGATGATAACGATGTTCCACACATTCGTACGAAGCGTTTTGCTAAGTCTTTCATTATTCGTACAGCCAAGGAGTGGAACACCCTGCCTGCGTCGGTATTCCCGAGTTCATATATAACCCCAATCTATGTAAGTCGAGTAATAGGCTTCTTCTGGGTAAGCTCGTTCCATCGTCGACCTCATCTCTGCCCTCAGGGCAAGATTGAAGTCAAGAGTAAGCCCATATATAATAAAGAAAAAATAAAACCTTTTGGTAAGGCTGGTTGAGTGGTTGCCACTCTCGGGCCATTGACAGCCAAATATGATATACACAATCAAATATTGGATGGTCACATAGGCATTAAGTCTTTGAATTAATATAAAACAGCGCTTCCAACAATCACTTACCCAACATGAGCTTCTTGCCCACAATGTTGATGGTGAGCCCCACCCAGAGCGCCGTGGGGACACAACTTAACGCTACCACCAGCGTGTGGATGTACACTTTGTCATCCAAGGGCTGCAATTTTTCCTGGAGCGAGAAGAGAGGAGATTTACAACATAAAACAAGGAAATTAGTGCATTGTCAGAGGTCTATTCCGTGACAATGGGAATATGTGTTTCAGCAGGAACACGCTAAGCAGTCTGGAGATCCAATCTCTGTTCATGTATTTATCTATTTATTTTACTAAGCTACAGTTGTTTGCCATATTTCAATAGTTCCTCACAAAGTTTATCAGTCAAAGAAGCCTCAACATTAAACGCTACTGGTCTATATACGATTGAGTATGTTTGCCTGCATTGATTCATATCTGAAATGGGACAAGCCTAATGTAAAACTGTAACTATAAGGTGAAGATAATAAAAAAGGTGACACCACTTATTCACACTTTCGTCCGAAACGACGACACAAAGGTGTTTTGTGCCTACTACCTAAACCACGAACAAGCCTCGCGAGACAGCCTTGCCTTAGGCTTGGCCTTGTTCGTGGTTCCCTCGTGTGTACTGTAAGTGCAGCAAGTATCTGTTTCAACAAACAAAAACACTTTTTGACAAAAAATAAAACCGACTTAAAAAAAAAACACAAAAAAGGTTTTATTCTTAGTTAAAAAGTCTTTATTTTTCACTTTTTAGTGGTTCACATGTAAGTTCACATGTTCATGAGTCATAATGTGGACAATGTAGTTTTTTTTTGAGTTTTGTTGATTTTTCAAAAACCGCTTGTCCGATTTCGATAAAAAAATTATGGGACCATTTGGAAAGTATTCCCTTTCCAACAAATAAAAGATTTTTCAAATCGGTTAGCAAGTGACGGAGTTATGCCCGAACAAACATAAAAAAAAAACAAAAGAACATCCGAATTGAGAACCTCCTTCTTTTTTAAGTCGGTTAATAAAATATACCGCTTCGATAAATATGGTGAATCCCTAAACCTGTTAGGATGATAGTCTTTACTCACAATAATTTCAGAAGTATCGTTGGCGAGTGCCAGCGACACCTCGCATACTCCGGCAGGCACGTCAGGGTACAGCGAGGAGAACTGACTGAACCTCTCGAACAGGTCCGGGAACCACATCATCAGTGTGTAGTAGCTGCAACAAGAGATTGATTCATTTAAGTTTCTTTTGAATTAGACTGACAATCAGTTTGGTATTCGGGCTGCGTTGGGTAGTCGTTATTCCTTATTACGATCAATAGTATACTATTGGTAATAAGAGTGTGTCACATGCATGTAATAAAAATATACCGATGGTTATACGTTGGCAACTCGTAACCCACATTTTTCACAAAATAAGTTTTATTTATAGACCAAAAATTTTCTAGTGTTAATTTTAACATTTTGGTGTATAACTCATTTTGAGAAAAAATGTGGGTTACGAGTTGTCAACGTATGACCATCGATAATCGGAACTCCTCTAATTCAAAAGCTTTAAAGTATTCGGAACTTTAAAAATAATTCTTGAATTTTATAAGAAGGTATTATTCACGTATAAGTTACATTTTTAAATGTTTGATTTTAAATAGAGTTAGTTTTCGACCTAGTCCGATCTCTGATAACTATTTACTTTTTAATAGCAAGAATGATATTCAACATTTTTGAAAATTTCAGCACTTTCACATGTTGTCTAGAAATTATTAAGATCGCTCGTCTATAGAGTAAATATTGTTAAATTACATTATTACTCGTATATCGAACTCCGACTTTCTTAGGATGGTGCCGATAATATGACAATAAATGAAACCACTTGTAGTTCTAGAACTATCAAATAAATCCCCGAAATCGTTGTCGTATCGTCGGCACGAAACTACCTAAATGTCTTTACCAAATTCTTTTTTTTCCATTTTTTTCAACACGTTAATCGGTGCAAATTATTCGTAAGGTTAGTAAACCAATATTTGTTTGTAAATTGTATTGTATTTCGTTTACTATTATTTTATTGTTATTTTTCGGATTTATTTGATAGTTTAAAAATGTTCCTATGAACTAGAACTACCAGTGGTTTAATTTATTGTCGTATTTGTTGCACCACCCTGTATATATTTCGTTTGTCCTAACCCTATTGTTTCATTAACTCGAGTAATTACCTGAACATAAGTCCAAAATCGACGAAACAGCAGAGCACGAGCAGGCCGATGTAAGGCGGCATGACCAGCATCTTCTTGCGGACCCAGAAGGCATCCCACCGCTGGGACCAGGTCAGGGGAGCCTTGGTCTCGTTGCCATTGTTGTCTGCTGACACCACTTCCTCTTCTTCATCACCGTAGGCACTTATCATTGACTCGACCTGAAATAGAAGGTTTAGTATAAATTCAATACTGAACCATTTTTTTCAAAGATCTGAACAACATGAAGCTTTTAATATAATACGGGTAATTCTGAAGGTCGCAAACATTGATATAATAAAACCCTAGATGCACAGTCTCGAACAAAACAAACAGTCGAAACTGTCGCCAAACACTCACCAATACACGCACTACTACATGTAGTTATCGTCACTATAAACATTTTTTTTTTGGCAAATTCAACCTTACGCAGATTCCTTTTACAATGCAGTTATAAAAAGCAATATAAAAAGTATTTTGTACGACCGTGCAGAGACGCGAGCGACGCGAGACTATTTGAAATGAGTTCATTGTGAACTCATTTTAAGCGGACGGTTTTGAGACGCGGAGTGTGTATCTTGGATTTTATTATATCAATGGTCGCAAAGCACTTGTTTTCATCTACAAAAATGTCTTCATTTTTTTTTATTTATTTAATATGGGTTTACTCTTGACCACAATCTTGCCCTAAGGGCAGAGATGAGGTCGACGATTGAACGAGCTTACCCAGAAGTTTAGTTATTATTTAGTTTTAAAGTACCAGCCCAGTCTTTGTAGTCTATACTATCTATGTTTCAGTTCTGCAAGTCACCTTCATTGTTACCCTTTTACCATTCAATGTCCTAATATCAATAAGCATATATTCCTTCGTAATCAATTAATGACGGTTGCTAAACTGTGTGCTCTACAGAATTCTCCTTTGAGTAAAAGGATAGATAGAAAGGAAACAGATGTGTTGCTGGAGAGTTTAAACCGCCACTTCTTCTTTTCAGCTAAAACACTAGAAAGTATCGAAGGGTGGGCGTTTTGGGGGACTGTCTCTTGTAAATAAGTAAAGTTAATTTTGACGTTCGAAAAGTGCTCATGATCAGCCTATTTTGAATTAATGACTTTTGATTTTGATTTAAAAGAACTTTATTTAAAAAAAATATCGTTCCTGTCTTCCTAATCTCCCTTTTAAACGCCAAACTATCATTTTACTCCTCCAACCGTCTAAAAAAAACTCTAACCTAATTACCTAACCTCCACCTCAAAAATTAAAATCGCATACGCAACTCACCGGAAAGTCCTTCTCACTAAGCTTAGTATTAACAACGAATATCCTCTGCAGCACTTGCAGCGCCTGTTCCGCCCGGTTGGCATACAGCAGGTAGCGGGGACTCTCGGGGAACGGGATGAGCAGCAACACCACCAGCAGGCTGGGGATCCCGCACGCTGCCACAAACACCCGCCACGAGGTGTACTGGAAGTCTGCGCCGAGAGCTGTCAGGTTGAACCGCGGGTCTGGGATGATGAGGAATGCGATACCTGGCGAAAGGAGAAAATGTTTAGAGTGTGATTAATAAAACGGTTTATAGAAATGTATCAGTTTTCTTTAAAAAAATCGGTACAATTTTACATTACGACTTATTTATAGCTGTAGATTAAAAATGATTATTTGCCAAGGGTTTTCCCAACACAGTTGGGATTGTGATGGTTTCATTCCAACTGGAAGTCAAGTCAGCAGCCGCTCTCCTACTCCCTGCTACTTCCTGACTTGGTAAAACGACATCGAGGTAAGACACCATCTAACATTTATAAATAACAATTGGGACTTAACATGCTTTCGAGCAAGTGCTGCTTGACTATAATTATGCTGAACTGGGCCTATTTGGCGCAGCCGTGAGATACACGATATATTTTTTTTTAAGTTTAATTTTTATATTTTTTATTCTGTGCACTTGTGGCGTGTGTCAAATAAATATATCTTCTTTCTTTCTTTCCGAGGCAAGGGTGGTCAATAACATTTTTATTCAAAGCATTAAAATTTAATGCATCGCGTAACCTATTTTTCGTACCTACGTCATTCTTAATGAATTGATTTTGTTTTTTTAAACTGTTTATATTGATGCAGTGTTAGTGTCCACACCACCCTCTGGTATGTAATTGGCAGCTGACAGCATCACTCCCGTGCCAGCGACGACATTATTCCGGTTGACCTTAGTCGCGGCGCTGACATTCAAATTCCTGCCGCGATAAGCACGATCATCAATTTTGGCTATTATTGGTGCGTTACTATATATTGTGTTTCTTAGGTAATTTGTGTTAGCCTCGGCCTAATATTTTCAAAGGATACCCGTGAATATATTTAACAATAGATTAGGTACCTACTGTTTTACTGTAACTATTGTGTTATTCTTGTTATTTTGAAGAGTAAGGTTGCATACGGAAAAAAATAGTTCATTCATCTTATCGTCTCTGTCTAGCCTTATTCCATCGCATCATTTGAGGATACCAACAGAACACAAAAAAATCGTTGAACGTTCGATTAACTGTAAGACTTAATTTTTTATTTGGGACAAGCCCGCCACACTATTCCCAAACCACTGTACCTAACTCCTGTTAGCCAGAATCAACAGTGGCGACCACTGTAACTGTAAGACTGTGTCTTACAGTTCATCGAACGTTCAACAAATTTTTGTCTGTCTTACAGTTAATATATAAAAAAAAAAAAAGACACTGAAAAGAAATTATCATCTTCCTCTTCTTATCCTATTTATTATTTATTTATTTATTTAAACTTCTCGCACACAAAAAAAAGGTACAAGGGTGGTGTAGAGATTAGATGGCAGGTGCTCTTTTTGATAGGAACAATGGTAAAAAAAAAAAAAACAAATATATCATACCTAATGATACCTATTCTACTTGGGGTCGACACACCTTATATTTTACCATTCTCTCATCATTTAGTAATTTTTAATTCTTCCTTCCAAATGAACCATTTTAACATTTCCTTACCTGGCAACAGAATGGTGCCAAAAGTCCAGAACACCTCCAACCTGCACAGCATGACATCCCGGTGCCGGAGCGAGAGGAAGTCCCCGAAGTAAGGGAAGATCAGCCCCGTGGCCCCAATGATGCCGAACCCTGAGAAGAACCTGCAAGAGACACAAGTCTACAACGAATAGTTACTCCACGATTGGTACAACTAAGATGTACACTGATTTTCAAATTGTGCATCCTTTCCCAAACTATTTTAGGGTCGGTTTTCAGTCTAACCGGGTGCAGCTAGATACCGGTATTTAACATGGAGCTTGTGCTGTGACACGACAACCCTTAGTTCAACTGATGGTATGATTCGCTGACTTTTGCCTTCCCGTTACGACTGTCAAAGATCAGAAGCAATAACCGGTATCAACGAAGATAGGATGAGCTTCTTTTTCTGGCTCTTTTTCTTCTTTGCTACTTTTTTTAGCAAAGTAGGTAGTTTGTAGTAGGTAACATTGAATAGAGAACAGAACAGCGCTGTACTGGATCATTTATTGATTCCCAGGTGTAGCGTAGTTCTTTAGCACACCATATGCTTTTTAAGCTGATGGTCCTTATATCGCGGTACCATTTATTGAATAATCAAGCAGTTATGTTCTAGATACCTGCAGGCTAAGAACGCTGGGAATGACTGCACCACACTGGACAGGAAAGCAGCCAGCGCGTCTAGTAGTAAGGCACCAATGATGGCTTTCTTGCGACCTCTCGCGTCTGCCAGGTTACCCCAGAAGTAGGAGCCTACGCACATGCCTGGGGAAAGAAATAACAAAAATGAGTTAGTAGAATCATTAGGATAATATCTTGTAAGCTATGATTATCTGTAGTTCTGTCAGTTAATTGTAAAATTTTAGAAAAGAAGAATT